>OX244009.1:2500000-3750000 GCA_945859715.1 Apamea sordens | reverse complement strand
ACGACTTACTGTGAGATTAGAGGATGGATGGATGTTACTTGGCATCCGTATCAGCTGTTTATCTAATTAAAGGCATAACGCATTTGTCCTCTATGTAGAATCCGTAGCGCAAGTTTACTATTAATATTACTGTATTGAATGGATTGTGTAACAAACTACGTATTAACTACTGAGCTATTACCACGCCAACCTTTAATGTGTGCACAGCAAAGTCGTTCAAAGAAAAATTCTGTCATCTGTATTGACCCTAATAGGAGATTCTTCAAAGAAAAAATAATGAACTCTGTTAATAAACGATTGTAAGAAGAAAAAATAGAATTACTACATACGCGAAAAATGTAACAAACATGTTGTCTAGACATTTTTCAAAAATCCCATATTTCACACTCTACCTACAACATGTAACAACAATGGCGATATTCACCCGAATTTCGGTAATTTTTTTTCACTTTCCAGAACATTGAAAAAAATCCTTTTCTTTCATTGAAATAAACGTCTTGTAAACAGTTCGTGGTTACGGAGATTGCATCCGTAGTCACGAATTTGTAAATGGCTTGAGGGATTTCACGATGTCTTCTGTAAAGGTAATAATTTTCGATGAAGGAGATAATAGTTTTGTTTATATCGCGTAGATTTGTAGTGTTATAATGTTTCATTTAAAGATTTAAAGTCGTTGAGCTCCTTAAGTTTTGAGTTGAGCTGCACAATTACTGATAAATGCGTGTACTAACTGGACAGGTCCACGCAATCTGTGTGGTTCTTTCCTCAAAAGACAATTTCATCAATCTACATGGTCTTCACATGATCTGACCAAGATGATGTCTGGACTTTAAAAGAGACTGTGATCTCTGAGTTTGTTTCGGCCTTTCTTATCAGAATAGTCAGATAGGAAACACCGACCTCATCTAGTTTCTAAAACATGCTTACAGAAATAAAATCATTTATCAATAATTCATTCAAAATAAACCTTCTATAATTTTTATATCCCATAATATTCATAATAATTACAACTATATGAACCATGACCAAGCTCTTTGAACAATCCCCATAATGATTCCGTGTTACAAATTACCATAGTTCGAGACCACCACAGAGGTACAGTCGCACATAAAAATGTTTAAACGTCAGGATTATGGTAAGAACCATCTTTTTTTGAAGTCAAATGGGAGCCGTGCTAAGGAATCGTGGTAATTACTTTTGTTAAGGAAATTGTGTATTTGAATTTCAAATTGTAAGTATTGTGGGCAGTGAAGATATTAGAATAAGTAGTAGGTAAGGAGTTGGTGAAAGCTTTTGAAGATCTTTTTTAGTCCTATTTAAACTAATATTAGATCAGATGAGCTGGATACTTGAATAAATAATGATCCTTGGCAGCTCTGGACAGAGAGAGGAGGGAGGCTTTAGCCCAGCAGTGGGACATTAATGGCCAATAAAATAGCTATTATCACTGAGAAAAAAAAATTTTTTTTTTAGTTTGTAACGCATTCACGCTAAAACGGCTGAACGGATTTGGATGAAATTTGGCACAAGCGTAGAACATGACTTGGATTAGGACATAAGATACTTTGAATCCCGGTATTCCCATCGTGAAACCGCGCGGCGCAGCTAGTTTAAGAATAAAGTGGATCATAAAACAATAGCTTGAACAATTTTAATAGACTCGTACTATTAAAACATGTCTCGCTATTGTTTTATAATTCCCTTTTAACAACATTCAGCAATTTCAAATATCTGAAAAATAGGTACTGAAATCTTATAAAATACTGAAAATGGCAGATATTGTTTAAATTCTGACAATATCATATCGTCAAATTTTAACATCTCATCTTAAAAATATCTAATTAGCTGATGATCATTTAAAAATTTCTGGAAAATAATTACAAAGAATACTACCAATAACAATGCTGCCAGTCTTCTGGGCACGTTTCCGGATGACAGCGATGCGGACGAGTACTTCGACACCGAAGTTATTTTCAATAAAAAAAAAAACTAAAAACACATCTAAATCATTAAATATCTAACAATTTTCTCCCCACCATTACCAAAAGTGTAAGAAATACCTTTAAATACCCACCTCCAACCTTCCGCCATTGTTTTTAATATTTTAATGACACATAACACATGAGTTATGGCACAGAGCACCATAGAGCCCTTTATCTATGCTTTACGTGCTTTTAACTTATGTATTTGACTCCCGGTATGGTCCTGTTAAGTTAGGGATAATTTTATGTTTTATGTTGATGTTGTTCAATGTGTTTTTTGCTTTGTGGGTGGGCAGGGGTTATGAGACCGAGTAAGGGTCAGTTTGAGGCTTTGAGGTTAAGTAATTGTCAAAAATAGCCATGCGGAATAGTGTTTTAACCTGCCAAGGTTTAAGTCTTCTAATAAAGTTAACACATCTTGCTTTGATTTAAAAATAAATTGTTTTATTATCACATAACTTTTATTCGAGAAATAAAATTGACGTTTGACATTTTTTGTATGAAATAACTGTCAAAATTTCAAAATGATTCTTCGAATACAGTTGTCAGATGATTGACCAATCAGCCCTCAGCAGAGTCGCATGTTGTGTTACGCAGCGACCACAGCTTCCAAAATGGGTTAAAAATACAGAAATTGTTGCATTTTGGTTTCATATCGATTGATGTCCCAAATTCCCAATCAATTCATATAACTTTCGTAATTAAAAAATAACTCCAACTGCGTTCCTATCACAAAATACCGTGTACCACACAGCATTGAAATAATATTCCTGTGGTGTTAAACTCAAACTCAAATCATTTATTTCAATTAAACCATTTACAGGCACTTTTGAATTGTCAAAATTAAATAGTCGGTCAGTTAGTCAGAAAGTTGAAGCTAGTTGCCCATTCCAAAGCGTTAAATTCTATAGTCCTATTTATTCAAATCAAACTTCTCAGTACCATCGAACACAAAGATGGACCCGTCTGAAAAAAAAAAATAGTAACACAATAAATGTCAGATGACAAAAAAAAAAACCGCACACTTAGCCTATCCTTACCTGGACATTTCTCGGAAACTGACCGGTCTTATCAGATCCGATACTTTGTGTACACACGGCTACACGTCAAGCTATACAAAACCAGTTTGTCTTGGCCTCACTTTGTATGATATTTTCTCACAATGAACGGTCAGCCAATACCGGTTTTGCATAGCTTGATGTGTAGCCGTGTGTACCTATTCAAGCTTTTCGGTCAGAAGGCGACAGTAGAATAGATGGGCTGTGGTATTTTAAATTAAGTTTCTTCGATGTACAACAATCACAATCTGAATGATTTTGAAGGATATTGCTAATCCATTGCTTCATATGTTCGAAAAATTTGTCTGCGCAACAACGTAAATAACGCAATGAATGTTGTTGAACTGACAAAATGAAAGCTATTGCTACTGAGTGTGTTACGCAATTACCCCGCAGCTCATTCAATGATAGTAAATAAATATTTAAAGATCTTTGGTTTATCCTTAAAATAAGGAAAGTCGACTCAAAGTCAAAGTCATTTATTGCAAAAAGGCACTTAAAAGGCACTTTTGAAAGTCAAGCTTTATTCCATCGGCAATCTCTTTGTATAGCTAGATATAATAATAATATCCCTGGACATTTCACACAGCGCCATCTAGTCCCAAGCTAAGCAACCTAATGCTTGTGTTATGGTAACAAGATGCCTGATAAACTACTTATATACATTTTTTTTTGTAAATACATACATATTATAGTTAAAGAAACACCCAGACTCAGAACAAATACATGTAGGACTTACAAATATTTGTTCTGTGCGGGAATCGAACCCGCGACACGCAGCGCAGCAGTCCGATCGCTCAGCCACTGCGCTAACCGTGTTGTCAAATATCCTGCACTTGAGGCGCACTCAAAATACTTAGTTAAAACAAAACCAAATGAACATCTTTTAACGAGAATTCGTTATAAAACTGATAGGATGTTCTTTATGAAGTGTGAAATAGTCTTTATTAAGCTGATAAAAATGAATGACCCTATTTTGGGCCCTATACTGTCCTAATAAGGAACCCTTTATAGTGTAGAACTAATTATACAAATTCATTCGTTTTTTTTTTTGTTTAAATTAAGGTTTTGGATTATAAATCTCGGCTTTTTGTGGTCCAGTTTTGTTGTGTTTTTTATATGTTGGTCTTACGTTTGGACTCTGGCATTTGATGCTAAGAGATAATTTATTGGTACGATTTTTGTGAATGATGTAAAGAGTGAGAATGTCGTTATTATTAATGATTTGATTAGTATGAAATACTTATAAGAATGATGAGTGCTTTTAGATCATTTCAAAATTTAAAGTTTCTTTATTTAATAATAATCATTAATTTGTACAAGAATAGATTGGACGGTGACCCCCAAACTAGGCATTTGCCTGTATGGGTCATATGTGCGACATTTTCAGAGACTGCGTTTTAATTTTTTACATTTCATTTTTACTAACAAATGTTAAAATAGTCGTCACACTCTGTTGAAGTAGATGTTGTCATTTAAATTGTGTCAGTTATCTAATGAAGATTTTATGTTTTGTTTACAGGTAAGCAAAGTTTGATCTTCATCACGGTGGGTGGTGATGGTGACATCTTGACGTAAGTACTTAGTTACTAGTAAGAAAATCAAGGGAAAAATGGAATTAACTGGACAGTTTCCATAAAAAAATGGTCTTATCAGCACCCTAATTACCCGAACACACTTTCAATCATATTCCGAACGATTCCGAAGGAAATTTCCAAAACATTGCTTCATAAGTTTGCGAAGTTCGTCTTTTCGACAACGTGGATAACGCATTGAATGTTGATGAACTGTCAAAATTAATGACATTGCCAATGTAAGGGCAGGTTGTTTCAAACTGTTGGTTAAGGTAACATACGTACGTAAAATATTAACGTGTACGTAATCGTAATTATTTGACAGCAAGGCCATAATTTTGTCATTTTAATTTGAAACAATGTTTTATTTGGTTTGACGATAGTTAGCGCCATTTTTGACGTATAATCGTGCGTAAAGTGAACGTGAAACAACCCGTCCTTAGTGTGTTACTTAATTACCCCGCAAAATCAGTTGTAACAAGCAACTCTATCGAAACTACATGAATATTTGATATCTTTTACGTATACAGAATCGCCTCTATATCTTAGAAAAAACTTATGAATAGTCTCATTGCTCTCAATTCTGTCTACTACATAACATATGTACTACATACGCGAGTTCATTACCCTCTGATAAGGAGTACAGAGCAACATTTCTCCAACAGCTGATGGTTTATCAAGATCTCAATCAAAGACTCATTCATTGAAGAGTTTATCTAATTTCTTTAGTACTTTCTTGTTACATAGCCTAACAACACGCCTGTAATTCCCGAAGTGGTCAGTAGAGGTGTAACTATAGTACACCCATATTTTACCAGATAAAGATATATTTTATTGCATAACTGTGTACATTAAGTTCTTATTGATAAACATTACATTTTAGTTCCAACGGTCTACTCAAGTCGGACATGCAATAGTATTTTAAGACAATAGGTAACATACAAATATTATTTTTTATCAAAAAACTCATTCAGATTATAGTAGTAAGTTTCCCGCGAGTATGACGATAACATCCACCAAAGAGCCCTTCATGTCCTCCAAACCTATGACATCTTTAATCTGACAGGTCTCATCAGTAGTACTAGTCAGAAGAAAAAGAATCTCATCAATCTTTCAATCAATTAACAATCAAAAAGTTTTTACTTTTTTCAAAAAGTTTTTAAGCAAAAATTGTGATCTGCCACATGTTTTATTATCTATAACTGTACGCAATTGCGTAAAACACTATCAGTAGCAATGGCTTTGATTTTGGCAGTTCAACAACATGCATTGCGTCATTTACGTTGTTGAGCAGACAATTTTTTCGAACATATGAAACATTGGATTCGCAATATGTTTCAAAATGAATCAGATTGACATTGATAGTGTACGGAATTAGGTTGCTGGACAGAAAGCATCTTTTAAAACGGTAAGAGCCACCTCTGACCAGTAAGGTCCATGACACACCTACCGTTATCTAGTTAATATAAACAACCTCTTATTTATTTTCAACCAGCATCACAACATTTTTCAATCAACTTTGATTATGACTGACAACACACAATATATTCCGAAGGTATTTTTAATTTGATGCCTCGTTACGCACTCTGATCATTAATCAACTGCATTATCTTTCTCTGCTTACGTCCCAAGGCACCAGCGTGAAGTTTACGCATTAATTAACTTGTTCGGTTAAATTGAGTGGAATTCGGAACAATTATCTTGAAATATGCAGGTTTATAATTAAAGTGTTTCGTAAGTTCGTAATTTGCTTCATAACGTATTTGAGGTATTTGATATTTCGAAACAATATTGGTAACTGAAATATTAATAAGTTTGTGACGCCATCTACATCGCCACCTGCGAACTACGCATCACACTGACGTCACGCATCCTGCAATCCTGCATCGCGCAAGCAGAGTTTACCGCACAACTGGCATATACATATACAATGTTCCGACATCAATCTTCGGACAGTTGCCCACCAGACACGACCCCCGTCTGGTCGGAGGTCTCTGGTCCTCCCTTTTCTATGGAGGATGAGTAAACTTTACACCCTGTTCCTTATACCTCTATAAGTTCCTTTACTTACAGTCTGCGTTTTCTTCTCCGATAAATTGTCCATGAGCTATTTTTGTAACTTGACAATAGCTCTAACAGTGGTGTGAACATTAAGAAGGTCAGCAGGATTGAGGTTAGATTTTTCAAAGTTAGTTCAGAAGTCATATTCTTTTGTGTTTGTCTACATCGTAATAAGCCCTGTTAGGTATTTTTAATATATTCCATCCTGAACTATTATTTTATTAATTAGAGATGTAGTGCTTATCCTGGCATTGAAAAACAAGCCCATAGTTTTGAATTAAAATTTTCACTTAGCATAATGTTCCCATTGTCAGGCCTCCTCTCTGTGAGAGGGAGTGGGCCGTAATCCACCACGCGGGCCCAGTGCGGGTTGCTAAATGTCACATGTCTTCGAATTTTTGGTCCTAGGACATGCCGGTTTCCTCACGATGTTTTCCTTTACAGTTTTGAGAGCAGTGATGTTGAACGTGATGAAATCATTTACACAAACTTCTATTTGCTAAAAATAAACAAGAGCTTCTCTGTGACATGTAACCTCATACAGAATTGTCTAAACACGAATTCATGAATATTTTGTCACCAACATTAGGTAATCCATTAAACAATGTCACTCGCACATCCATTTTAAGAAGGAAACTCGCCGATAAAGCAACCGGTTAAAAAGAAAGTATTTACTCTATGGAAAGTGAAAAGAAAAGCTTTGTTTAATCGTTGTTTATGGGAGACTGTGTAGATGTCATCTTGGACACTATGTTAATTCTCGGACTCACATGTCTGAGTTGTTAACTAACGTCTTAGGGCAAATTTCCCCGCGTTCAAGACCCGTCAGTGTCAAATATTCCACAACAATGTTGACACTGACGTCTTGGACGCTGTTTAGATGTACTGATCGCGTTCAGTTTAATTGATGAAATCCGCACTTATGGCCGATTCCTATAATTTATTGACCGTTATTGGTTAAAATTAAGACTTGTATCTTTACCAATAAGGAAGCAAAGACGTCGTCATAGCTTTGTATAGTAGACCCCTAATATAGAAATAGCTATCACAGGTAAAATTTGCTTACTCTTAATCTATTTATATACTCAGTTTCGCAATAAAAAATGCTACCCATTGGAACGCAAAACGATTCTTTTTTGTTTATAGGAACCGAGCGTAAGTGCGGATCATCAATGAAACTAAACGCGTTGCGTTCAGCACTTCTTAACCGAGTTCAAGAGCTGTCAGTGTCAAATATTTGTGAACGCGTTTTAGATTATGCTAATCGCGTTCAGTTTAATCGGAGAAATTGGCACTTAGTTGTTAATGAAGAATTAACTAACGTATGAAAAGTATTGATGTTTTCTTACTTATTGGGGTTTAATCCCTTACGAATTTTCCCACATATAGCAATAGGCACGCCCTCAATTACATGGGACTTATAAATAACTGGAGAAATATGTGAACCATTGATAGTTTTGTTTTGCAAAGTTTTGAGGATGGTTGGGTTGTATACAGGAAGGCTAAGGAAACAATAAATGGACTCTGAGAAAATATGTGGTTTTTTTATGTCACCTTGACTTGAAAAATAAACGCCAGTGTGCTTCTGATGCTTCTTCTTCTGCCAATGATAGGTATGTGGATATTGCGGAGGGCGAAGGCCTAGAACTTAGGAAGGAGAAATGAACTGACGGATAGCTAGAAGCACATTGACCACAACCATAGATAAAACATAAAGTATAGAACATTCCTTCCCCTAGCTTGACAAAATAAACATAAAGTATACAACACTATGTTGGTACCGAAATAAATTGGCAAAAGAGTCATGATGATGGAGGAACGGTCTTTCATAATAGATATTTAAAAGATTTGAAATATTTAACCCTCATATTATTTAGTAATCGGATCGGCTTATAGTCCAATCGGATTAACAAATTGAAATCGCGTTCAATAAAACTAATGCTTTAAGAAAGGAAGTAAAATAAATTAACACAAGTATAATTTCTGTCAGTCACAACAACCTAATAAAGACAGAAGATAATAAAGATCAAGGAAGTGAGGATAGAAAGAGAAAACGACACAAATCATACAAACCAGAAAAGGACAGAGTATCTGCAGTTGATTGCATTTTGATTGTGCGTTCCAGTTTTATAATTAAAAAGATTAAAAAGAAAAAGGCTGTGTCAAATGAGGTTTTAATTTAATTTCATATCTTATTTCCGTGATTGATTTTTTAATAACTAATGTTTCTAATAATAAATAGATAATCGCAGTTCTTTTAAAACATTACGTAATGGTTTTGATAATATTTCATCATAACTTCTATAAAGTAGGTTCGTATGTAGAAGAATGAACTCCACTCTTTAAAAAAATAGTTTTAAATATTTTGTTTACATTACTTATAATAGTTTTAACATGGGGGGTGTTCCATAGACCAACCACTGCAATTCCTATAAGCCAGAATTTACAGTCGTGATCAACCTGAAAAGCGTTGAGATTACCTAAAGCTTTTCGAATGTCATGATATCGAACTCGGCTTCATAAGGTTGTTCGTTCCAGTAGAAATCTTACTAGATTTTATGAGCAGACTGTTATTTTTCTACTGTTATTTTACCCGAAATGTTCTTACCCAGAAATGAATAAAGTGATGAATCATATTAAGTATGAACCCAATTCAGAATATGATGTTTCCTGCTTCAATGATCAAGAAAAAAAGTTGTGCATTACGACACAACATAAAGTACACTTGGAATTCCGCCACCCCCAAACGGGAAACAGACGAAAAGATAAAATACTTACTCATGATGGTCCACCACATCAAATCATCGCACTAACTGAGAAAGACAAAGACGAAAGATGATCACTATACGAGTGAAAGAGACGAAGGACTGTCGGCTGCACTTTGATGAAAGAACCGATGCTATCTAATTCAAGGGAAGCGACTGGGCCATCATTTTTTATAGGTTTTTTTAAACATTACAAAGGGTTTTTGACTTTGTATTGCAGTCACGGATAGTAATTTTAGACGGTATGGTCCATTGAGTGGTTTGGCCTTTAAAACTGAAGGAGGGTATTCCTATATTTTCTGTAGAAGAGTACCTAGTTGGAACGACGAATTTTACTGTGGTTTTAGAATTTTTGCTGGAACCACTGCTTAGTGGACCGATGACCTTAAAAAGGCAGCTGAGACAGATTGAATGCAGAAGACGGAGAACCAGCTGTTCCAGCGTAACTTGGGAGAGGAATATAGCCAAATAATTAAGTCATCATAATTGTGCACGCGAAAGCCGGGAAGTTGGACTACGAGTGTTACCAAGGCGTATCGTGTCACCCCAGTAGCTAAGTTGTGTAGATCAGATAGGTAGTCGCTTTATGTGTAATACTGGTATTCAGCTGCACCCGGTTAAACTAGAAGCCGACCCACAACATAGTTGGGAAAAGGCTAGACAGATGATGAATTACACACGCGTAGCATTATCATACCACTGTAGAAACGAAAGACAAAATGACACATTGGAGAAACCTTTTTAGGCCGTGATATCAAAAATAAAGAAAAGGAATTTCTCATAACAAAGAAAGATATACAGGGTGGCTGGGACATCGACGCGCAAACTAGAACCATGGATGCAGCACATGAGTTTAGACCCCATAGCGTAGAAATTTTTCGTCGGTTATCAAAAAAAAAAAAAAATCTTCTGTTTCATAGAAAAGTATAATACCTACGCGGCCAAAACGTATCGTAAAGCAATTTTTTTTTAAATAACCGACGAAATATTTCGACGTTATGGGGTCTAAACTCATGTGCTGAATCCATGGTTACAGTTTGCACGTCGATGTCCCTGCCACCCTGTATGTTATATTCTTACTGGAAAAGACGTAGAAGTGGTCATGCGACGCATAGATGCCTGTAATGTTAATACTGCTGGGACACAGGCCTTCTCTCTGTGAGAGGGAGTGAGCTGTAATCCACCACGTGGGCTCAGGCGGGTGGATGGTGGAGATGTCATGTCTTTGAACTTTTGGTTCTAGGTTACGCCAATTTCCTCACATGGAAATAATTTACACAAAGTAAAGCTCGTAAGTCGCGGCTGCTACGCCTCCTGATTATGATAGGTACAAGAAGATATACTTATAGACAAAATAATTATAAAATACACACCAACTTTTGACGGCACGGTTGGCGCAGTGGTTAAGCGATTAACTGCTGCGCTGCGTGTCGCGGGTTCGATTCCCGCACAGAACAAATATTTGTAAGTTCTACATGTATTTGTTCTGAGTCTGGGTGTTTTTCTATCTATAATATGTATGTATTTACAAAAAAAAAATGTATATAAGTAGTTTATCAGCCATCTTGTTACCATAACACAAGCATTAGGTTGCTTAGCTTGGGACTAGATGGCGCTGTGTGAAATGTCCAGGGATATTATTATTATTAACTACTTTTATAAGTGTATTAAAATACCACCAGACTATCAACAAAAACATTGGCAAGTAACCAAAAGTAATTGCATCGATACAATATTGTAAAGGAAACCGAAAGGGAATTGTAATTTGAAAGCCAAGAATGCTATATATCACAACGATGAAATACTATGTCTGGCCGGTATGCGAAGATTTTGGCGTGATATTACAACTTCTGATTTAGTACATCTGGGCTCTAGAAGCGTCATAGTATGTGTTTCTAGGCTTGTAAATTATATTAATAGTCGCTCATAAACAAATATTTCTAAACAGCGATTTTGTCCTCGCAAAATTTCTTGACCCACCTCGTCGTCGCATCGCATCTCCTGCCCGGGCTATTACAGTGCAACCTTGATATAACAAATCGGAAGGGAACAAGTAAATATTCGTTACATCAAGTAATTCGTTAAACTTAGGTTTGTTATATTAAGGTTAGGTTGGTCTAAAATTTGTTATATAGAGGTAAAAACGTGTCGAAACCTGTCCATACTATTGGGATCGTTATATAAAGGTTTTGGGTTGACAAAATTTGTTAATGAGAGCTTTACACTTTTTTTTGATAGGTAGTTGAAAATTCGTTATAAAGAGGTTGTTCGCAAAAAATCTTCGCAATGTAAAAGTATATTTTACATTGACTCTTATGGACAATTCAAGGGGATTAAGAACAATTCATTAAATCACGGAACTCGTTATATTGAGGTACGTTATATTAAGGTTGCACTGTACTTCGTTTTCGCTTACCGTTCTTTCCTACTTTCTTTCTTTTCTTTCTTTTCTTTCTGCTCGGCTCTTAAGAGTTCTGGCGTGATGTTATATAGCCTATAGCCTTCCTCAAAAATTGGGCTATCAAATGCAATAAGACTTTTTCAAATCGGACTTATAGTTCCGGAGATTAACGCGTTCAACCTAACGACCAAACTCTTCAGCTTTATTAATATGTAGTAAGCTTAGAAGATTATCTATTAATATATAGGTAAGTCCATCGTTTGGTCGTAATAACGGCTCAATGTTTGCTGGTCAAGTTACGTTTCAAATATTATTTTTATCATCATCATCATCTGCCTAGCCTTTTCCCAACTATGTTGGGGTCGGCTTCCAGTCTAACCGGATGCAGCAAATATTATTATTTATATTATTAATATTTTTATTTTATTATTTTTTTTTTGGCTCAATGTTTGTTGGTCAAGTTACGTTTCAAATATTATTTTTATCATCGGTTGTTTTTGGGTATGCATATGACATTTTTTATATGATCAGTATGTACTCGTAGCTAAAAACTTAGCTAAATATTAATTTATTTTTATATGAATGATATATTAAACTGTGCTGTTTGAAAAATATGGGAGCTTTTATAAATTGCAAAATGGTGTTAATATTTCTGATAACTGGTCCCACAGAAGCTAGACAAACACTTATCTATATATATAAAATTCAAAGTCCTGACTGACTGACTGACTGACTGACTGATAGATCAACGCACAGCCTAAACCGCTGGTCCTAGAGACCTGAAATTTGGAGGGTGTGTTCTTTGTGAAGAGTAGGCATCCACTAAGAAAGGTTTTTTCGAAATTCCACCCCTAAGAGGGTGAAAAGGGGGGAATTCGTTTGTAGGAAAAATCTTATTCCTTGAGTTAATAAACTTGAAACTTGGCACGAATACTTATCTAAAGAAATTATAAATATTGTCATTTTTTTTTCTTCTAAACTACCCCCTAATAAGGGATTGGGGGGTTTCAAAGTTTGTATGGAAGAATTTTAGTGCGCAGTCTAATTTACTCCAAACTCAGTATTTATACCTAATATTGAAAGTAAAGAATAATGTGTATCAGGGTTTTTTGAAAATCTACCCCTGACGGGCTGAAATGGGGTAGTCAATTTTTCAGGGGAGGATTTTACTGCATGGCTTGATTAACTCGAAAATTAGTATAAATAATCTTTGAGTCAAGTTATGAATACATCCCAAACGATTTTTTTTAATTCCACCCCTGTGGGGGTGAAAAGCGGGGATACGGTTTATATGAAAAATCTTCTTCATTAGGTTAATAAACTAGAAACTTTTCAAGAATACTCGCCTAAGTAAGTAATAAAGTTTATCATTATAAGTTTTTCAAAACTACCCTTCAAAGGGGGATATAGGGGTGTTGAAGTTTGTGTGGAATAATTTGAATGCGCGGTCCGATTAACTCGAAACTCAGTGTTTATACTTAAGACCAAAAATAAAGAGTAACATGTATCAGGGTTTTTCAAAAGTCTACCCCTAACGGGTTGAAAAGGGGTAGTTAATTTTACAAGGGAGGATTATAATGCGTGGCCTGATTAACTCTAAAATTGGTATAAATAATCTTTGGATCAAGATACGAATATTCCCAAACGATTTTTCAAAATTCCACCCCTGTGGGGGTGAAAAGCGGGGGATACAGTTTATATGAAAAATCTTATTCATTTAGTTAGTAAACTTGAAACTTGGCAAGAATACTTGCCTAAGTAAGTAATAAAGTTTATCATTATAAGTTTTTCAAAACTACCCCTCAAAGGGGGGGGGGGGGGTGTTAAGTTTGTGTGGGAGAAATTGAATGCGCGGTCCGAGTAACTCGAAACTCAGTTGATACTTTTGACAGAAAATAATTAATAATAAGTATGTAAAGTCCAAAATTTACCACTGACGGGACAAAAAGGGGTAATTCAGTTTTTAAGGGGAGGATTTGACCTTGAAACTGTATGTTACATTTTCACGCCTAAACCACTGAACTTCTGATTTGGCATAGAGATAGATGGCATCCTGGGGAAGCACATACATTTTATCCTGTTAGCACGTTCCCGTGGGATAATTTCCGACATCCACGCGGGCGAAGCCGCGGGCAGAAGCTAGTCCTATATAATATTTTAGACATTATTGATTTTACGAAACAGTTTCTTCCGCCTCTCTCTTAATTTAAATGTCGGGAAGAGATATAAATACTCTTAGCTCAGTTTACTCGATATCCCATAGTATCGTTGCCAATATTTATAAAGACATAACTTTAGAATATTAATCAGATCTGAGAAAATTATTATACGAACAGCAAGATATTTAAAATAAGCCCTACGATGATGTATCGACGCCATTTTTAATTTTATCTCCTAACCCAAATTCTTTTAACGATTAATAGAACAACATTCTCAAAAAGCTTCCGTATACATTAATATACCAATAACTAGTCTGTCCATCTGTGTATAAATAACTCGGGAACATTGCATAATCTGGAGCGATGCCAATGACAATATGCACATGTATATATGCATTTCGATGTTTTATTTGCCGTAAAACTGGTAAGGTCGTTTGTTATTGGGTAATTAAGAAATAATTTAAAAATAATGGTGGTGCTTGGAGCAACATCAATACTAAATACTTTTATTTCATTCCATAATTTCTTTCGGGCTACGTCGAGTGCCTTGATTCTCTTACGGATTTCTTCATTTCTTATTCGATCACGTAGGGAAACTCCAACCCTGAAAAGAAGGAAGGCCTCTTACAAGGTGACCTGAAGGCCAATTCTCGTAATTTAAAACGTTCAAAATCTAGTCGCAGTCTTATCTCGGCGACAAACAAATGTCAAAAACTTATCAAATATAGGGAAATTAGACGTATTTTTGACAGATTGAGATTGAGATCAGACTGTGAACGTTCTTAAAATTACGAGAATTGCCGCTCTGGTGAAAGGTCGCCGGAATCCGCTGGATGCGAGAAACACAGAACCGATCGAAGTAGCGGTGCTTAGAGGAGACGTGTTTCGGCTGAAATGATTACTTAGAAACCATTGCAGCCTATTTCGGTTTAAGACAGATAGCGGTTGTCTTGGAAAAGGCATGTATTGTAAGGAGGTTCCTCACTCTGCTTACACACGGTTAGCTTTAGGTCTTCATCATCATAATTATTATGCAATACTATATTAATGTTCTCACTGGTCGGACACAGGCTTCCTCTTTGTGATCTGTGAGAGGGAGTGGGCAATAATCCATCAGGCGGGGCTTCGAGTTTTTGATTCTCGGATATCCTCGGTTTCCTCACAATGTTTTCCATCACCGTTTTGAGAGCAGTGGTGATGAAATAATTTATACAAAATGAAGTGCCTGCTTTGGTTCGAAAACCAGACCTACAACACGTAAATCGCGGCCATTACCACCGCGCCATAACTGCTCTTCCTCTTCCATATGCAATTAGAATTATTAACCCATAAGTACAATACTAAATACCGGTTCACACTCATATTTCGTTCCAACTGACCTATTATTTAACATACTTAGTTTCGCTGAGTACGCACCGCATATGCAAAAGAGGCGTGATTGTACAACCAGAAGGGCAACAGCCACGTGTATGTTGGCTTATAATTTATACGTATGAAGTTAATTAATGTAATTAGTGTCCGGTACATAGTGGTTAGTGGAACGGGTGTAGGGTTAGGGTGACCGCTTCCGGTTGGGAGCGAGTTATGAGCGGTGAGCGGATTTTTCGGTGTTGTTTATGATATCATTTTGAGTGACAGTATCGCATGGTTCATCATCATCTGCCTAGCTTATGCCAACTTTGTTGAAGTCAGCTTCCAGTCTGAGCAACAGCCTATTTAATTCCACAACCCTGTTACTGGATATCTCTTCGTAAGACTTGGGTTTCTGACTTCCATAACGACTGTCAAAGATCTACGATTGACAGCCCCAACGGCAAAAATACTTCTTGGTTAAAAACTTCTTTCATATCTGTATTCAGTAATACTCAGTTTTTAGCTTAGATATCGAGTTTTTCCTGTCGTGACTTTTTACAGAATAGTAATGCCAATCATAAACCTAATTACTACGGACAGGAAAATTTTAAAGCTGTGTTGCAACACACACGAGGAAAGACAGTGACGTTTTAGAGGGAAATTGAGAGTTTTTATCTAAATATTTACTTGCAATGCGGAGGAATTTTTCGACGCCATATTTTAGTTTTTTTATAGTTTTAGTTAGGTTAGGACATTATATTTTGATTTTAATAGTTTGTTAGTTAATTTAGTATAGGAAGTTTCCAGTGTATATATTTTTATCATCTTTATTTTTTTTTTAAATTAAGGTACTTTATAGATAAAGCAGATTTTTTCAAACAAAATTTACTTAAGCCTTATTCCTTTTCAAAGCCAGAAATGCATCGAAGTGCATAGCTTGATTGCTGAAACTTATGTTTTGTACCATAGACTATTTGCTCCCGTGTCCTACAAACACAGACCGTTACGTAATCTATAAGTATAATGTATTATTGAGTGTAACTTCTTCAAACAATACTAGAACTGATAAACTCTGCGAACTTTGAGAAAATAAATATACAAAAAAAACTATTTACAAGTCATTAATTTCGTATTAATTAGTTTCGCAACAGATATTAGATTCATGTTTGGGTATGTAGTATCAACATTACTTCAATATAATGGAATTTTTAAATAATTGACTCGTAAGATAGCTAATTTATTATCAAAATAAACATGTGTTCAATTAAAAGTAAAAGATAATTAGAATAACTTTTTAGAGAGGCTTGTGGCTTAGTAATAACAGCCACACGGGTCGATCGATCAGGTTAAGCTACGCTTGCCGCGGTTGGTCCGTGGATGGGTGCTCATTTTTTCATGCCAAGACCCGTCGGTGCCTCTTTGACAGTCGTTACGAGTAGTCAGAAGCCCGAAAGTCTGACAACCAGTCTTACTAAGGGGTTTCGTTAATACGAAATGCCGATCTGATTTACACAACCAAGGGCCTGAGTAATCCCAGGAACTGGGTTGTGTAGAGCAGGTAGGCAGTCGCTCCATGTAAAATACTGGTACGGAGCTGAATCCAGCTTTTTGTTTGTTTCAAATTAAGACATTTTTTCTGCTCATATACCAATTTATTTGTGGTCGGCGCAACATGTCGTTCTCTTCCATACTTCTCTATTATAGTTTGACCGAAACTGCTGTACCGCGCCTTAGGAATGCGCGGCGAGGCGGGGGGCGGGACGCCGTGAGCGATGACGGATGAGCGGCCTGCACTGCCCCCCCCGTCTCGCCGCGCACATACCGAAGGCGCGGTTCAGCGGTTTTGGTCAAACTATAGTCGTCATCTCGGTAGTCACCCCCCTTTCTAGCCATATCATCATGTTTTAAATGAAGGTCATCTGCGTAGCCTTTTTTCCCAACTATCTATGTTGGAGTCGTCTTCCAGTCTAACCGGATGCAGCTGAATACAGAAGGCAGAATAGAGATAGGCAGTCGCTCCATGTAAAATACTGATGTATTTTACATGGAGCGACTGCCTATCTGACGCCTCCACAACCCAGTTACTGGGTAACACGATACCCCTTGGTAAGACTGGTACGCAGACTTTCGTGCTTTTTGACGACGCGTAACGACTGTCAAAGATCTACGAATGGCAGCCGCAACGGCTTAACGTGTTTTCCGAGGCACGAACGGGTCATGAATTCTCGATATGTAATGAATGGTCACCCATCCACGTATCAAAATAACACAACTTTGTATGCTAAGAGCCGATTTTTCCAACGCCGGATAATATTATCCGAGAAATAATTTTTAATTTTTGACAGTTCTTCCGTACTATACTATATAATCTGTAAACCACAAAAAAAAACAAAATATTTATTAGATTCTATGTAGATTAGTGTATGTATTAAGTATATATAGGTTATAGATGTACCTAACATTAAGTTTATTGGAAGAGAGATTGAACGATCTCACAGTTAAACTGCGTAAGCAGTTTTGTGGGGCAATGTACCAAGCGTTAAGGATTTTTTTTTTAATGTGATTCATCATCAACCTAGTTTTTTCCCAACTATGTTGTGGTCGGCTTCCAGTCTAACCGGATGCAGCTGAATACCAGTATTTTACATGGAGCGACTGCCTATCTGACCTCCACAACCCAGTTACTGGGTAATACGATACCCCTTGGTAAGACTGGTTGTCAGACTTTCCGGCTTCTGACTAGCCGTAACGACTGTCAAAGATCCACGAATTACAGCCGGGACCAACGGCTTAACGTGCTTTCCGAGGCACGGAGGGGTCTCGGTATGTAAAGATGGTCACCCATCCACAGACCAACCGCGGCAAGCATGGCTTAACCTGACCGATCGACCTGTGCGGCTGTAATTATTTAGCCACGGGCCCCTCTCCCTAATGTGATTATTCACATTAAAAAAAAATCCTTAACGCTACGAAATGCCGATCTGATTTACACAACCAAGTTCCTGAGTAATCCCAGCAACTGGGTTGTGTAGAGCAGGTAGGCAGTCGCTCCACGTAAAATACTGGTACTGAGCTGAATCAAGCTTTTTATACCAATTTAATGTGAATAAAGCATTAATTCAATTCAATTCAATTTGTTAGACAATGTCAATTATTTCCACGGATGAAATTATCTGTCGATTGAAAAATCAGCCCTAAGATATATATATATATTTTCTCTCAAATAATTTGTAGGTACTTTTGCTTGCTTTGGAACTAACGAAACAAACTCGGAAGATTTTTAAACTTTATAACTGCAGTTGCACCGGTATCAACTGAGAATAAAAAGTATAATCTTAACACTTAAAGTTAACGGAATTTACAACTTAATCGAGTTATAATACCAGCTATAATAAAATAAAACATTGCTAGTAAAATAAAATAAATTAAGGAAGTGAAAGTAATTTTCCGCATATTTTCTTGATTGTTTTTTAATGATAAATGAGAAATTATTATGAAGATCTTCCGTGTTACTTACGGTGAATAACATCTATCTTCAACCAGTGCGTCCTGCCCGTTATGACATACGGTGTCGAAACGTGGACACTGACATCAGGCTGGTCCACAAATTCAAGGTCGCTCAGCGCGCTATGGAGCGGGTTATGCTCGGAGTTTCTTAAAGGATTAAATCAGGAATTAAATTATCCGGATACTTGGATACAATCCTGTTATTTAAACAGGATTGTATTCCAAGTATCCGTTATTCGCATTTTACGACACCAACGGGTAGATAGGGTGTCCTATTATTAGGTCGACCACAGGACATTATTGACAGCAATGATTTACTGTTGTAATGCGAATCGCAGCTGGGATGAACGGCTGAACGTGCGGGAAGACACGTGTCGATTTTTCGAAGATTTAAAACGATCTTTAAATTAGAAGCATCAATAATCAGCCTATAATGTTCCCACTGCTGGGACACTGGTCTGTAATCCACCACGCGGGCCCAGTGCGGGTTGGTAGATGTCACATGTCTTCGTAGTTTTGGTTCTAGGACGGAGGTTTCGTAACGATGTTTTCCTTCACCGTTTTGAGAGCCGTGGCATGTCCTCGAACCATACATTCTAAGACATGTGACATCTACCAACCCACATTGGTCCCGCGTGGTGGATTACGGTCCACTCCCTCTCACAGAGAGGACGTCTGAGTCCCAGCAGTGGGAACATTATTCTTCTTTATTCATTATTCGTAGTGATTCTTTTAATACATCCCATGGTACATTGAATTGTTTAATAGATAATATTACATAAACGATACCCAGAAACCATAATAGACTACGGTATTTATTTTAAAATTAACCCTAATGCAACAATAACTCTATCTAACAGCAATTTGTGTTATTTAAATAACGTTTTATTACAAAAGCACAGGAAACGCCACACGGTAGTCATTGTATAGAACATTAAGCACTGCATGTTATGTCAATTGTCACAACTTGCGGGAAGTTTTAGTACAAGTTATTAGGGGGACTGTGATTTGAGATTTTTTACGGGATATTCTGTAATATTCGGAAATAACCAAAAATATTTCGAGTAGTCAGAAGCCCCGATAAGGCCGCCCATTATATATTTTGTAGTGTGCCATGTATTTTTTATGCTATGTATTTTTGTGGTGTACAATAAAGTATATATAAATAAATAAATAAATAAGCCCGAAAGTCTGACAACCAGTCTTACCAAGGGATATCGTATTACCCATAACTGGTTGTGGAGGTTAGGTTGGCAGTCGCTCCATGTAAAATCCTGGTATTCAGCTACATTCGGTTAGACTGGAAGCCGACCCCAACATAGTTGGGAAAAGGCTAGGCAGATGATGACACAGGAAATACAAATAGCAAAAAAGGAGCATTTTTTTTAATAGCCATTAAAGTCCCACTGCTGGGCAAAAGTCTCCCTACTCTCCTTCCACCTCCCTCTGTCCAGAGCTGCAAGGACCAATCTTTATTAAAGAAGTCCAGCTCACCCCGCCATCTCCGTCTGGACCTGCCGCGATGTCGTTTGCCATTAAGCGGGACCCACTGGGTCGTAAGTTTGGCCCATTGATCGTCTGATATGCGGCAGATGTGTCCAGCCCAATTCCATTTAAGCGTGGCAGCTTTCCGAGTGACATCAGTTATTTTATTGATGGAACGGATTGTTGTATTCTTAACCCGGTCCACAAGTTTAATACCCAGAATACTCTATACTAACTATCTCTTGTAACGTCTTTATTCATTCAATAGATTCAGTTCACAGTCTACGTATGTTCCTTATCGATAGACTAGGACAAGCGCCGTTTAATCTAAGGTCATTGACAGCGTTCGTAGTTCGCATAGCAATCAATAGTTAAATAATTCAACAGCTGTGCATAATTTTCTTGTTATTTGAGTAGCTATACCATCTAAATTAGGCTTGATTTTTTTTTTGCAAGTCTTAGACCGTTTTTGCAGTGCATCCGATCCGAATCCGAGTTTGAGTAAAGCCTGGAGGCCAATTCCCGTAATTAAAAACGTTCAAAATCTAGTCGCAGAATGTCATCTCAGCGACAATCAATGTCAAAAATGTAGGGAAATTAGAGGTATTCTTGATAGATTGAGACTGAGATCAGACTGTGAACGTTCTTAAAATTACGAGAATTGCTCCTCTGATATGCGGCCATGTTACATAACATTACTGGACTGTTACAAAATTATTTAAAAAATAACTTGAAAATAAAAATACTACTTGTTTGTCTTTTAACAAGGATATTACAAATTAAAGGATTATATCCAAGATAAGAATGCTTGGAAACATGCTGGTCCTGCTCCATAGGACAATCTCTAAAGTCAAAACTGGTTGTTGCTAATGTAATTGTATAATTTATTAATTTTGTTTCGACATTGATTTACATTCTGTAATTACTTAAAGTCACACCCGGACTTATTACTCTTTATTTATTTATGAAAATCGTCTACTTTTAGAATGTTTGTAAATGTATGAGCACCATGTATCTATCACATAGTTAATTTATATGTCATGGTTTCATTAATCCATTTTAATTCTTTTACCTATTGTGGTATAGTAATTTTATTTTAGGTGCATCGTCTTCACATATAATTATATAATTAATGTATGCAAAATATTGGAAAACATTATAAAACAGTAACAGTGTAGTTTCTTGCCCATTCTTCTCCACACGAAAACTACCTTTTGGAAAGGGCGACTAGAATCAATTCTATTTTAATTTAATTTTTGACGTTCAAAAGTGCATTTTAAATGTGCCTATTTGAAATAAATGATTTGACTTTGACTTAACTTGAAAGGCTAGCAATGAGCCAACATTATTTAAGTTAAAAATAATTCGTAACTGACATTAAACCATATAGGGGTGTCAGATTAAAATAAAACCACAATTAATCAAGCCCTCATTAAAAAAACGAAACGAAAGGCACGCTTATTCATATCCATATTTGCATTTACAATTAGGATTATTTATTTAAATTCCTCCTTGAACATATGGTCACCCTAGTCCACAATGAACGCAATAATGTGTCCACATTTGCTGGACTATTAACTCCGGACAACGGCAAAGGTAATAGAGCGAAAATAGTTTATGAAAAAAGGGAAAAGTTTTATTTAAATACGAAGGGCTTGTTAAATAACAATTTGTGGCGATCGCGATGGTAAAGATTATTTTTGGTAAATTGAAAAATTGCTTTAATTGTTTTTTCGGTGATTTGGGTCTTCCTGCGTTTTAGGGTTCAAATAGCCTCTACAGAAGAGGTGGTAAAAATTCATTAAAAATAATGACTCCAAGATATCATCATCTCCCTAGCCTGTTCAAAACTATGTTGGAGTCGGCTTCCAGTCTAACCGGATGCAGCTGAATACCAGTATTTTACATGGAGCGACTGCCTATCTGACCTCCACAACCCACTTATTGAATAATACGATACCCCTTGGTAAGACTGATTGTCAGACTTCGGGCTTCTGACGACCCGTAACGACTGTTAAAGATCTACGAATGACGAATAGGCTACCTAACATCACGCAAAGATCAAAAAAGCTTAGCAAATACGAAGTAATAGCGTGGGCAGGCGATGCTATGCGATATAATGCGATGGGGTGAGAGCAAGAAACTTCACGCGGACGAAGTCGCGGACATAAGCTAGTAATGAAATATAGTCGGAATCCAATGCAGGAAAACCTCAAAGCATAGTCAGTAATGAATGAATGGAAACATTCGTGAATGAATCAGAGGTTGCAACCGTACAGGAAAACCGCAAGTAAGTAATTACTTTTATCTTTTACTGTGGTTTCCATTACCAGGAATTGTGCTTTTATTTGTTAAACTGAAGTTATTTTTTGTATCTCTGGAAGTGATATATACTGGATGACATATACTGACCTTATTTATGATGTTCTTCAGAAAGTGGCTGACTCTAAATTCGACAGGCAGGCATATAGGTCAGGTATGGTCAGATATTCAGTCGCTCCATGTAAAATAGTGGTATTCAGTTGCATTTGGTTAGACTGGAAGCCGACCTCAATATAGTTGGGACAAGGTTAGGCAGATTGATAGATATGATTCATTCGATTCGATTCATCGTTATCATGCACGATATTATCATCTTGAAAAATATGAAAATAAATGCTTTCCATTTGGCTTCAACTTGAGGATCTAAAGTTAATTTTAAACATTCAGCAATGTACATATCCCGCCCTTCACCAAATCAGACTCATCCATCACCAAGCACTCTTGAACACCAAAAAACCCATCCCATAACTAACTCTCCAGACATACTAAATCACACCAAAATACTCTGAAGGAATCCGTATCACCGCCATGGTAAAACCATCACACAAGATATTAAAATTTGGAGCAATAGTTCAACGCTCTCAACCCACATAGTTTTTTTTTTCTATAAATTTTTCGCACTTCGAAGTTTATAAATACTTGTATTAGATCATTCTGTGTTTTGAAGTGTGGAGTAAACTGGGTTAGCCTGTTCACAGTGAGATGTACAGGGTGTTATTGACAGCCCTCCACAAAAACACAGGATTGATTCAGCTCCTTATTCTGAATCATATCCCACTGGAAATTTTCTCAGGAAAAAAAAATTTTTATGCCGTTTTTTCTGCTGATATTCCTTTATTTCAATGTAAAATTACGTTATCGGTATGCAACACTCCATTTATGTAAATAAAACAGCTGAAAACAGCCTCGCTCAAGCTCGCTGCGCTGCCGTCCGCTACGTGCGTTTTGCCACGGTAACGATACGTTGCGTGTGAGGTAATAAAACAAATCTGCTTTTTTGGATTCCCTTAATGTTCCTGAAAGAATTACATGTACCGGTCATCTTAATATGATGTACTGAAGCCACCCTATCAGTTTGCGGAGGGCTGTCAATAACACCCTGTATATGTACCAGATTTTGTGTTAGGAGAAGTTCGTAGGCTAATTTAAAAGGCAATATTTTCTTGGAAGTAAAATTGGTGTTTGTTGTAATTAATTTGTCTGGAGTTTATTTGTAATGACTTAAATTGTTATACATTCCTCTGTATAAAAACCTTAAATTAATTTATTTACCGACAGACAACGCACAGCCTAAACTGCTGGGGCCATGAACCATGAATTCAGCAGTTGATTCTAGACCAGGGTAAAAACTTTCGTCGGTTATTAAAAAAAAACAGTTGTTTCAAAGAAAAGTGCAAAACCTACGCGGTAAATGTATGGTACAACAACTTTGTTTTTATAACCAGCAAAAAAATTCTACCCTAGGGTCTAGAATCATATGCGAATTCATGGTTATAGTTTACGCACTGGTTTAAAATTATCCTGTATAGCGAAAGTAAGCTTTAAGGAAGGATTTGAAAAAAAAACATCCCTTGAAGGGGTCAAATGGATGGTTGGGATGAAAATTTGTCTGGAAGTTTGTTATTGTCGATGGATGTCCCATCGACACGGCTTGTAATGAGTAAATCTTCAATAATCTGGTTGGAATAAATCTCAATGTTAATGATGTTATGTGCGTCACTACATGACGCAAAAGAACTATTTCTTTATTTTCTTAATGGGTTGGTTTTATGAATGAAATCGCCGTCTACTTAAACTGTCTGTTGAAGACGTCATATCTTTTTATCGCACACAAGCCTCATTATTCTTCGCTTTTTGTGTAATTCACTATCGAATATATCTTTATTATCAACTCAATCTATTCCACCACCTCTGCTAGTTCATCATCATCTGCCTAGCCTTTTCCCAACTATGTTAGTGTCGGCTTCCAGTCTAACTGGACGCAGCTGAATAACAGTATTTTACATGGAGCGACTGCCTATCTGACCTCCACAACCCAGTTACTGGGTACCACCACCTCTGCTAGTTGTTAGGTCTTTATTAGTTCGTTTTGCTTTGTCTTATTTTTGCCCAGTAGTCTTCTGTCCTCGCCATAGAATAAATAGCTCATCCTTTTCACCTTTATTTAGTTTGTATACTTATGCTTTCATTATATACATCATCATCATTATCTTTGATATCTTTGTTCTACCCACTGCTGTACATGGGCTCTTTTGTACCATGCTTTTATGGTCCGTGCTGCCTCATTTATGTCTTACCCGCGGTCCTTGTGTAATTCCTAATTGGCTTATAGGTATTATTACTTATTAATATTTTATACGAGCCCCCTTATTTATAAACGCTGCTTCTTCTTCTCAGCGTGTTGATGGAAATCTAAATGGATTCGGCCCAGAATTCGGCTACGTGTTGACGCCATCACTAGCGGCCATCAGTTCCTGTAACGTGCAGCTGACAAGACACGTAGGACATGATATAAAGTGTCCTATCGTTAGTGGAAGAGCACCACATTTACACTCCAAGGTGTAGACGCCTGTGAATCACCCTTATAGTTAAGTAATTATTAGCGTCTGTTTATCCATACATCTTTGACGTTTAAAGTCCTCTTAACTTTAAGCAATGTTTATAAATAAGAAGGAATATTTATAACTTCTAAAGCGTGCAAATCAGATAATACTGCATTCGACACTGATTCAAAGTTTATCCGATTCAAATCTTGAAATTCGCGGACAACTCTGCTATCTTACATTGTAATCATATAATATTATATATGATATCACCAGATAAGCCTATGTTATCTGTAACTAGCTAAACTTCACTGTGAATTGTATGGCATGCATCGGTAATCAAATTCTGATATTATCAGGATGGTATAACTGTCAACGACCTGAGCACAGTACAAATATAAAACAGTATATCAACGATTCTATTTTCATTCTACCACTGCACTCCATCGGCATCGGAGCACTAGGCTTGTTACTTGTAACTATAATTTATAATGACAGCATAGTAGCATACGAACATAGCGAGTTGAATAAAAGCTAGTTAAAGATCTCCAATGTGCGTGGCGGATTGCACAAAACGTCTACCAGTCTCGATGCTACAGGTAACATCAGCTTATAATGTCCACTGCTGAACATAGTACCTTTACCAAGTCATGACATTTACTTCGATCCTTGAGAACTCTCATTTAGCAATTACCAGCCCCTATTCAACCACAGTCTTTCCATCTAATCTGAGGGCATCTCACTCAACGTTTATCGAATCCCGAGGGGTAATTGCGTAACACACACAGTAGCAATGGCTTTCATTTTGATAGTTCAGCAACAATCATTGCGTTATTTACGTTGTTGGGCATACAAATTTTTCGAACATCTGAAGCAATATATTAGCGATATCCTTCAAAATGATTCAAATTATGATTGCTAGGGTGCAGGTCTCAGCAAAGCTCCAAAACTCGAATTCGGGCGTATGTTCGTAGTTGTTCTACCGTCATAACTATGAACTAGGATAAGTCCTTTTATTGCCTACACTCACGGAAGAGATCGGGTTGTGACCTTGTTCTTTAACAAGCCCTTAGGCCTACGGTGAATTGTAAACTTCAAACCAATAGTTAATACTGTGAAGTTTAAGAGCCTTGACTAACTAGGCTGTGAGCTTAATCAGGAAGCGGTTTTCCTCAAAGATTTACATCGTTAGATATGCCCTCACCGTCTATAATCGCGCGAGAAAGTGGAAATACTGAGAAGAGTGAGCTTACACAATAATTATGGCTTTTCCATGGCATTCAAGTCATGTCACACCGTTATGGTGGACTTTAGAGGTGTCACAGAAACGCTACCATCTTTTGACGCGGTAGGGCGAATCTAACGGTTTAAATATTTGGTTTTCCTTCCTTGGTCATCTTCCTTTAGAGTCAAAACGAATGCCTCTTTGATCCTGCTTGCACTGACTGGACAGATCCACTTAAATCTATGTAGTTAATTCCTCAAAAGACGTTGACTAATCACGTTGACTAGTGACGTTATTGACTAATCTACATGGTCCTCAAAATATGATTTGACCAGGATTATGTCTGAGCTTTAAAAGAGACTTTGCCCCCTGAGTGTTTTTTAACCATTTCTTCTCAGATATAGGAAATGTCGTCTTCATGTAGCATACAATATAAATTCTTTTGTTTAATATTACGTGTAAAAGTGATTCCGATATTCTATTTACAGAATAAATAATTTCATTTCATTTTATCCATTTTTGGGTCAGCAGCTTTTATCAGAACAACACCAATCATATCGAGATCAATCTTGCATTGATTACACATTTACCTTGTAAAGATTTCAACACGAAACTGAAACCTGAACGAATGTAACCACTGGTTACTTGCCAAATCGATCAGAAGTTAGTTTTATCCCAATTACTCATGAGGTAAATAGATCTAAATATTTGATTTAAGCCAGCCAATAATAACACTAAAATAAACCCAGATAAATTCGTAAATGGTTTATCTAATAGTGATGATGTTCGTGTAATTTCACGAAGACCTATTCCTATTCAATGAGACCAGGAGCAGTTTTGGCCCAGTGGTAACGGCCCCAATTTACGAGTTGTAGGTCGTAGGTGTGAACCCAGTCAGGCGTTTTACTTTGTGTAAATTATTTCATCCGCACAGCTCTCAAAACGATGAAGGAAAACATCGCGAGGAAATTGGCATGTCCAGGAACCAAAAATTGGAAGACATGTGACATCTACCAACCCGCACCGGGCTCGCGTGGTCAATTACGGCCCTCTCACAGAAAGGAGATCTGACATTATAGGCTATACTTATGCTATTGTAGTTCATAAAGTTCACTTGGAAGCATTTCGAAAGCGAACTCATTTGTTTTAAAAGTAAATCATCGCGGATTCACAACGAAATACCGTTCGAATTTCGAAGTGATGTTTAGAGATATACTACAGCCGGTCGATTCTGTAAAAATCTCACCGTGAAAACTCAAGTGAAGTGAGCTTGATGTGAGTTGTCACTAGTGTCAATCCCTAGCATTATTTGGAATGACAGCTCACTCCACGCTCATATCACCTAAGTTTTCACGGTGAGATGGTTACAGAATCGTACTGCAGTTCATCTATGAATGAAGTTGCAGCAAAAATTCAAATAATGCCTTGAGTCTTACGTCTAGCATCATATGATAAGTTTGTTCCAGCTTTTGTATGCTCTAAATCTATATTTTGAACTGGTTAATCTCACAAACAGCTTCAAAACGAACACAAATCTGAAATCAAAATATAACTTGAGCAAACCGCTTCAATCTTGTGCCATTATTCCCATTCCAGACAAGGCCAGGTATATAGGTCTTGTAGATTTATCGTCAGGTCAGACCTAATTCTGTTGAGTGTCGATACTAATATCATTATCAACTTTTAACACTCATTTATGTAAGTTTTTTCCAAATGATTTGTTGGTCTGTATGATATCCGTGGTTTGTACTCATTTACGGAATTTTCTGGGCGGTGTAGATTTTTCTTTTTTCTTAGCTGGTTTGAATGGATTTTTGTCTCGTGTTCGTATTTTTTTTTAAATGGTCGTTGGAACTGGATTGGTTATTTCTAAATGCTGTTTGTCATTCAAGTTTGCTGCTGTAGTAACTTTAATCTTTCTTCAAAAATTTTTGATTCTTATTACGATAACGTTGAAATCTTTACTCCTACGCATTATTTTTCGGTTTTTTGAGTGGAGACCGCAAATCGGTAAACGTAAGGTGGGACTCCCTCAGGTTAGGTGGAGCGATGGTCTTCGCAGGATGGCTGGTAACAGCTGGATGAGATTTGCCGAAAATCGAGTTTTGTTGAATTTCGTGCTATAGGAGAGCAGTTGTCTAGCAGTGGACTGCTATAGGCTGAGGATGATGATTCTTTTTCGTGCCCTGATCATGGGGAGTTTTCGTTCCCTGATCATCGGGTCTTTGGGCATTTTAACATCATGCTTGAATTTACTGAAGAGGTAAGCAGATATGTATATTACTAGCACTCACATTTCATCAGTACTGTTTGTGTTCCAACTATTGCAGTGGAAAGCGAGCTAGCCAATATTTTTGTGACAATATTCTAGAATGTATTGCATCGTTTGAGTAAAGTAATTACGGAAACTTACACAAACATTTGATAATTCTAGCAATATGCCAATTGAATTCCCAGACAATATTCTACAATACAATAATATAAATCTTGAACACATAAACTAATAGATTTATTATAGTTTCCAATACTGAATTACATATTTTCATAGGGGATCCATAGTTGAATGTGTCTGGCTACAGATTTATGTTCGTGATTTACTAGATCAACCGTTTGTTCTTGACATAGATATGTGAGTTCGCTCATCTGTTGTTTACCGGTTTTATAAGCCGTAAGATCATATGGTGTAACAGTTTTTGTGTTCACCTATGATCTGACTATGTAGGTTTTGTTGATGATTACGATCGGGTCTTCAATCTTGATCGAGTCGACTAATTTGATCAAAGGATCGATGTGATTCTTTGATGTTTCTTCTGTACTATGTAGTTCTTTAAGGTTTTGGGCTCTTTTTGTGTTTTCATATCCCATGGTTTTTGCTTTTGCTGAGGGATTGAGTTATAAAGTTCTTTGTTTTCATAGCTTTGTCTCTGGTTTGTTGTCCTAATCATCATGCTGCCATTATTGATAAGCCCACCTGAGAGTGAGTGGCCTCTAGTTAATAATTTTGATAAGTTTGAGAGAAGCCTGAATTTTTTTATCGTTTGTGACATGCTATAATATTCCGATAATAATCCCGTATAAAGTGCATGATCTCTTGGGATTCTGTGCCTAAGGTCTGACAAAGGACCTTTTAAAATCCAATTTCTATGGGAGCACGCACCCGTGATTACCTTTTTACGTGATTACCGTATGATGATACCTTAAAAAGACATAACTAAAACAATAGATAATTACTTCAAAAACTATTCTTCCTCCTTAATTAATATCATCGATAGACAATAAAAAAAAAATCCATTTCTCCAACCCAGAAAATATAATTGATATAAAAGCCAATAATTTACAATTTGGGAGTCCAATTTGATCAAACTTGACCCCATAAAGAGGTCAGATGTCCAGTGGTCCGAAACGACATGTGCTTGGACAAAAAATATTCCGTTACCATGGTGTTCCGGTGGCCATAGGTTCGGGGAAATTTTTTGGACAATCAAAATGTTTGTTGAAATTACTGGCAAGAATGTTGTTACTCAAAATTTTGGTATTCAGTTGCTTTGTTTTCCCTAACTAGCAGTCGTTCCATCTAAAATACTTACTTAGCTGCATCCGGATCCCAATGCAGTTGGAAAAGGTCTGGCAGATGATCATAAATATTGTTACTTCTTGTAAGATATTTGAAGGAAGGGAATAATTCCACATTAAAATATAATAATGTTGACCAGACCTATAACAAGATTTTAGTCGCAAAACAATCTATTTACAGTGGTATCTTGCAGAGTTGTAATAACACTAAAGGCTGATTTTTCTAACGCCAGATCATTTTATCGGAGGAATAATTTTGAAATTTTGACAGTTCTTCCATACAAAAACCCTTGCAATCAAAGTGCCAGGGACCATCTGAACAGATCTTCAAATGGATCAACAGATGAGCTATCCTGCGATTTCTTCTACCTTATGAAACTTAAAACGCCCACGTCTTACTGCCTGTCTTTTATAAGAATCTTATTTTTGTATAGGATTAAGTAATAAAATTGCACGAGTAATAAGTAGTGATGAGTAACAAATTCCTCGCCTACGTTACCTATTCAAGACATAGCATTAGTTGATTCTTATCACAAGAGTGGGAAGTTAAGCTTGTAGTAATATGTTGGAGTTATCGTAGAAATTGTAGCTTGGACAGAATACATTGAAAGTTATGATTTTATTGTAGAGCTTTGCATGATTTTGTAGGAGCTGAATTACTTTGGACGTTTGATGATCTTTTTGTCTTTTTTGCGTATCAGACAAAGTTGAAATGGGTATTTTATTTAGTTTTGTGTTTTTTCTGCTACTTACATAGAAAACGATACTGATTTTTTTGCTTAACTTGCTAGAGAAGTCATGGATTGTAAAATCAAAATCAAAAGTCATTTATTCAAATTAGGCTGAGAATCAGCACTTTTCGAACGTCAAAATTACAAAAGACAGTCCCCCAAAAACGCCCGCCCTTCGTAAGTAGCTTTCCTTACAATCTGTGACTTCTTTAGAACTTCCCGCTCTAAAACTATCGATTATGGAGCTATGTCGCAAACCATGCTCCACTCCACCTCCTATCCTGCCCTCTGTGTCCCAAAACATGCAGTCAAAGTGACTTCTGGGCTGCCACTGACGACGTCGTGGATGTGGCAAAGTTTTGGGCTAACAAGATATAAAATTCAGTAGTGCCAGCGAGGGTAGCGGGATCGTCTGAAAGGGTTACCGCTGCCCTGGAACATAAAGGGCTAAGGAAGGAACACGGGTGGGTTTTAGTCAGTAAGAGTCTGACACTCCCTCCGCTCCACCCAGAGCGGGAGGGGTCATTTGACGATTTCCCATCTTGAAAAAAAAAAAAAAAAGTAGTGCCAGCGACGCGAAGAAGAATATAGCAACCTAGTAGTTGCTGATGCTGATGAAAAAACCCAGGGGATATTATCTGTGAGCTCTTTAAATCCCAATTTATTTGGAGTCAGTTCAGCAGCATTAGTCATTTAAATCACACAATCTATAATAATCATTGTCATCGTTGCCTGGGTCTTCCACACCTTTGGGAACCCGAGCACTTTAAAATATTATTTTCCAATATTTTTATCATTTTATTTTTAAACTTTTCTAACAACTACATTCTCTTTTGTTCCAGGTAAGGACAGTCTCACAACGTCACCACATCATGCTGAACTGCTCGATATCTTTATTTGCCGTTCACGCTTGACGGCACGTGGGTGTGCTCCAAGCTCAATTACTGGTAATAACGCTTTGTCGCCTAAATACAGGGCAGGGTTGTCGCCCTTGAAAATGTGACAATATTTTTTTAGACTGGAACTGTCATTATTACTGTAGTGCCAAGGGAAGTACTCTAGACGAGAGAGAAGGACATTTTGATAATTATGCATACACGGCAGATACGCGGCCGTCGACGTTTTTTTTTTGTGAATGGCTTCTCGCTGTTCAACCCAGGTTATCGTCTGCTTAACCTGGCTTGCTTTTGGATACCTCAATAAATTAACGCCTCCAGACAGGGCTTAAAAAAACTTAAAAACTAAGCGACTACAGGCTAAGGGCTCCCTCAGTGGGGTACCTACGGACCTCGGCTTAGGGTGTCGCTGGTCGGAATTATTTAGGGACTAATTAAAAACTCAGCAGTGCAGGCTGGCTCGAGCAAGTGTCGGGGCGGAGTAGCCGTCGACGATACGGTACGGTCCTCAAATACACGAGCGCTGTATTGTCGACGGGAGCCGTCGACACGCGTTGACGGCTGCATCTGCCGTGACCACGTGTCACTCGTGTCACTCACACACACTGCATGATGTGCGATTTTAGACAAATGACATTAAGGGAGTTGGAATGTCCTGAAACCGGCCCACCTTCGCAGATACCTACCTGAGGGGCAATTCTCGTAATATTAAGAACGTTCACAGTCTGGGGGCCTAAAAAGGCCACTTTGGCAGAATCATAATAGGATAACAATATGAATCATATTAAAAATCGTAAAATGGTCACAGACAATTCATAATTATGATCTGTGTGCAATTCATATCACAATGAAATAACATTTAAACTGTAGAAATAAAAAATAAAAAAACCAATTTGATTAATAAAAACTGTAATGAAAAATTTACCGATAAAATTACGGTTTTTATTTTTTTCATGCGGCAATGTTTACACCAAATATGAAATGAAATTTTAGGAAAATTAGAGGAATTGCTAATGATCTGCTGGGAATTCAGGAAATGAATAGCATTTAGAGGTATTGCTTAAAGAGGCCTTTTTAGGCCCCCTGATCTCAGTCTCAATCTGTCAAAAATACCTCTAATTTCCATACAGTTTGACCAGTTTTTGACATTTGTTTGTCGCCGAGATGAGACTGCGACTAGATTTTTAACGTTTTAAATTATGAGAATTGGTCTTCTGGACTGTTCCTATTGACCGACTTCAGTTTGAAATGTTTGTTCAAATGAAATTACTCGTTAACTTTGGTTTGTCAGCTCCTTTTTCACTTTTTTATGACTGTTGCGAGTAAAAAGGAATAGTACAGACGCCAGCACATCAAGCTGCCCAAAACTGACAAATTTTCCCAATCAACCTTGAAGCTTAATGCTTTACCGATAAAGTTAAAAATCTATTTAAGAAATTTGACAGATTGTAGGAGGTTGATGTGCTGGCGTCTGTGCCTTTTGTAATTGACTATGGTTAATGAGCCCAAATAGATCAAAACTGTTCTGTGTGTTGTGTTAGGTACCTACAACGAGAAGCGTACCTATATAGAGTATTTAAAAGAACGCTGCTACACAAACTTATAGCTGCAGTTAAGCCAGCCATAGTCAAAGTCAAAGTCAAAATCATTTATTTCAATTAGGCACATAAAAGGCACTTTTGAACGTCAAAATTAAAATAAAATTGATTCTAGTCGCCCCTTCCAAAGTAGTTTTCTTATGGACTAATGGAATTTCTTATGGAATAAACTAGTTTTCGTATGGAGAAGAATGGGCAAGAAACTCCACCGTTACTCTTTTAAAATGTTTTACAATATTTTGCATACATTAATTATATAATTATATGTGAAGACGAAACACACAAAAAAAGCCTTAAAAAAATGTATTCACCGTTTTTGCAAACCTGGCAACCCTACAACCTAACCAAAATGGGCGTTGTTAATTTTTGGCTGTAACAGCTTTTTGTATCATTCATTCGTTTTGTCGGTCAGTTCAGGGACAAGTTTCAAGTGAACTTGTCTTTTATTCCTTTTCGGGGTAAGCAGAAATCTTGGCGGTACCTATTTTAGGCGTAATGTTGTTTCATGGTAATGTAGAGTTATTTTTATCTTTACAAGGAATGAATGAGTAATTTGAGAATGAGTCGCTTTTGTAACTGATTTGTGGAACAAATTGGTTACCTTAATTTGTTTTTAAACGCAGAGCTGTTAGTGAATATTTTTGGATAAACGATTCTGTCTTTGGAGCTTGTGGCTAGCACGGGTCGATCGATCAGGTTAAGCTACGTTTGCCGCGGTTGGTCTGTGGATGGGTAACTATCTTTAAATACTAAGACTCCTCCGTGCCTCGGAAAGCACGCCCCGACTGTCATCTGTAGTCTTTGACAGTCGTTACGGGTCGTCAGAGCTCGAGTCTGACAACCAGTCTTACCAAAGGGATATCTTATTGCCTAGTAGCTGGGCTGTGTAGGTCAGATAGGCAGTCGATCCATGTAAAATACTGGATTGGCTGCATCTGGTTAGACTGGAAACTGACCCCAACATAGTTGGGAACTTAGTAGGCAGATTGGTTGATTCAATCTTTCAAAAGAATTCAGTCAAATATTATTTTGTAATAGGATTCGTCGTTCAAAAGCACTGTCACAAATCAACATAATAATTTATTTTATGTCGATTTAAAATTGTCTCAGCCCAGAATTCAGTTATCATTTCAGCATTGTTAGTAACGCTTATAAGTTAAATGATTTCCATTACTGTCTCACTCAAAACTTTGTGTGAATAACAAAAACAAATCTACCCTACCCTTCAGGCATTCTAAACCATATGTAAATCCCAAACAAACTCCCCTTCTTCCAAAAAGAAAGTAAAAAAAAACCAGCTCAATAACACCCAAGTCTACTGCCGACCCCTTACATGAAAGAAAGAAAGAAAATACGTTTATTTGCGGTAAACATGACGCAAAAAAGAACATAAAAACAAATAAAGAAAAAGAACAATAAGAAATGGTTGACATGCGTCACATCCACGCAAAACGGCTATCGCTCAGCATTATGCTGCGACCCTATGCAAGACAGAGCCCCAGCGCTGGTTTTCAGCGACAGCCGGCGCTGACGTAATGACGTCGCCCGATGCAGCAAACAATTATTCATCCACAAGTAATACAACACTTATTTTCAAATAAACAGTTATTCGGACGCTGTACTGGTACAGCGTACTTAAAGCAAAATAATACAATTTAATTTAATTGTGATAGAAACAACAAGAATATAATTAAAAACCGGCCAAGTGCGAGTCGGACTCGCCCATGAAGGGTTCCGTTACGTTACGATTTATGACGTATTAAAAAAAAACTACTCACTAGATCTCAATCAAACCAATTTTCGGTGGAAGTTTATATGGTAATGTACATCATATATTTTTTTTAGTTTTATCATTCTCTTATTTTAGAAGTTATAGGGGGGGGGGGACACACATTTTACCACTTTGGAAGTGTCTCTCGCGCAAACTATTCAGTTTAGAAAAAAATGATATTAGAAACCTCAATATCATTTTTAAAGACCTATCCATAGATACCCCACACGTATGGGATTGATGAAAAAAAAAAAAATTGAGTTTCAGTTCTAAGTATGGGGACCCCCAAAATTTATTGTTTTTTTTCTATTTTTGTGTGAAAATCTTAATGCGGTTCACAGAATACATCTACTTACCAAGTTTCAACAGTATAGCTCTTATAGTTTCGGAAAAAAGCGGCTGTGACATACGGACGGACAGACAGACAGACAGACAGACATGACGAATCCATAAGGGTTCCGTTGCCATTTGGCTACGGAACCCTAAAAACAGGAAATATACATGCTGAGAATATCATCTTCAATAAACGTTTTACGCCTTATGTAGTGGCAACATTTCCGAAGCGTCATGACCACACCGTGATTGTACACATACATGACACGCTTGTAATGTCCCATAAAAAGAGGAAATGGACAACACATCGCAGAAAGTCTTCGACCTAATTTCGGTGTGAAGTTTATCTTATGGAGCGCGTTTCCGCGGTCTCACGGAGAAATGGGATGCGTCCTTGTGTTGTACGGCACGGTATCAGCCTATACTGTTCTCACTGCCGGCACGGTTTGACGGCACGGTTGGCGCAGTGGTTAAGCGATTGACTGCTGCGCTGCGTGTCGCGGGTTCGATTCCCGCACGGAACAAATATTTGTATGACCTACATGTATTTGTTCCGAGTCTGGGTGTTTTTCTATCTATAATATGTATGTATTTACAAAAAAAAAATGTATATAAGTAGTTTATCAGCCATCTTGTTACCATAACACAAGCATTAGGTTGCTTAGCTTGGGACTAGATGGCGCTGTGTGAAATGTCCAGGGATATTATTATTATTATTACTGCCCGGGGCACAGGCGTCTTCTCTGAGAGAGGGAGTTGGCCACAATCCACCACGCGGGCCCAGTGCGGGTTGGTGGATGTCACATGTCTTTGAATTTTTCTTTCTAAGACGGTTTCCTCACGATGTTTTCCTTCACCGTTTTGTGAGCAGTAGTCATCATCTGCCTAGCCTTTTCCCAACTATGTTGGGGTCGGCTTCCAGTCTAACCGGATGCAGCTGAATACCAGTATTTTACACGGAGTGACTGCCTATCTGACCTCCACAACCCAGTTACTGGGTAATACGATACCCCTTGGTAAGACTGGTTGTCAGACTTTCGGTCTTCTGACTTCCCGTAACGACTGTCAAAGATCCACGAATGACAGCCAAGACCAACGGATTAACGTGCTTTCCGAGGCACGGCGGGGTCTCGGTATGTCGAGATGGTCACCCATCCACAGACCAACCGCGGCAAGCGTAGCTTAACCTGACCGATCGACCTGTGCGGCTGTTATTATTTAGCCACGGGCCCCTTTGAGAGCAGTGGTTATGAAATTAAATACACAAAGTAAGGGTTCGAACTCTCTACCTACAACTCGTAAATCAGGGCTGTTACCACTAGGCCATCAGTGAGCTGTCTGTATGGACGGAGAAAGACACTATATTGCAAGATACGAATACATCACGGTATAATGACAGAAATGGGTGGTAAAGAGCGGTAATAAGGACTTTTGTATCACAAGATGTCCTTGTTTGTACTTGTTACAATCTAGAGTAGTATAATAGACTACAGACTACTCTAGACTGTCACTTCTATTGTTTTTAAACATAAAGTGGACATAATTACACTTCAGATTATATTATGCCTTGTGATAAGGTTTTACAAATTACAACATCATTATTCTTATATGTTTTATCTCACATCGGAATTATTATATGTAATTATAAGTTTCATCCGGCGCGGCGGTTCGATTAAATCGGAACTCAACCACCTAGCCTGTCCTCTGTGTCCCAAAACGTGCAGTCAAAGTGACTTCTGCGCTGCCACCGACAACGCCGTGGAAGTGGCTAAGTTTTGGGAAAACAGCATTCAAAATACAATCATGCCAGCGACACGAAGAAGAAAAAAAACCAGGGGGCCTACTCCGAAGTGCAAAGTGCGAATGTTCGGATCGGACCGACACATAGCTGAACCGAATATTATTGAAAAATGCGAAAACAGTTCGGATCGGCTCAGTTGGATCGGGACCATAGTCAATATTCGAAAGAGTGTAGGAGTGTAGGATCGGAACTGACCGAACCAAATAGTAACTTTGTAGCAGGAAATGGCCGAACATTCGGCCGATACTACTTCGGAGTAGAGCCCCAGAGGTCGTATTCTCTATGGCACATTCGCGCATATGGTAAACCGCGCGAAATGAACACGAGGTTGGCGTGATTAGCTACAGAATTGACATAGTTTCGAAGTAAGGAATCATTGAGTGGTCATAGTGAATTATGGAATTAGGGAACGCAGAACTGTAATCACGAACTAGATGATGTCATATGACGATATCGTAACTACTCCAAGAAAGTATATAAATACAATAGAATCATAATTGGACGATTACAATTTATATTCCTCTCTTTCTCTTCACCAATTTCTCGTATCCTCCAAACAATGTGAACGCACGTACCCTGCGTTTGCGCAACCCGTCTAACGTTACAGCACATGTGCACCGTATACGACTATAATATAAATTATTTCAGGATCCGCGCCAACCGACGTACACGCATGAATCGCCCGCTATTTCTAATATTATATTGTACTGAAATTGTTTGTGTAACTATTAGTATTGAATGAAGGTTACTTATTAATGTAATATTAGGTCCTCTTGTGAGAATAGGAGCAACCTTACAGATGGATCCCTAGCCTGCACCCTAATGCTTAGCTCACTATCGATCTCATTCTGAATCATTTTGAAGGATATTGCTAATCAAGGAGTTAGTCTAATAAAGGAGGGGCTTGTGGCTAAGTAATAACAGCCGCACGGGTCGATTTGCCGCGGTTGGTTCGTGGATGGGTGACCATTTTCACAAACCATGCAAGACCCCTCCGTGCCTCGGAAAGCACGTTAAGCCGTTGGTCCCGGCTGTCATTCGTGGATCTTTGACAGTCGTTACGGGTAGTCAGTAGCCCGAAGTTTGACAACCAGTCTTACCAAGGGGTATCGTATTACCCAGTCACTGGGTTGTGGAGGTCAGATAGGCAGTCGCTCCATGTAAAATACTGGTATTCAGCTACATCCGGTTCGACTGGAAGCCGACCCCAACATAGTTGGGAAAAGGCTAGGCAGATGATTGCTAATCCATTGCTTCATATCTTCGAAAAAATGTTCTACTCGACAACGTAAATTACGGAATTAATGTTTGTTGGTTATATACATAGTTTGTACGCAATTACCCCGCTGGATTCAGGATCCTGGATAACTTTAGCTAAAGACATAGCCCTCAGCCTCTTCCAAACGAAGGGTATTTCCCCGACGATTTATTCAAGAAAATTATGTAAAAGGTTTATTACTGCTATTTCTACTGCAGTTCTGTTGGTATGAGCTTTTGGAGACCCTAATATGTGACAACAGAAAAACTATACGGCTAACCCACCAGAAAGCTTTGAAATTTTTTCTTCTTCACGTTATCGTTTTGTCATGGAACCTATCAAATTGGATAGTATGATAAAGAAGAAGCCATGGAGTCCTAGAAGCCTTTCCGCCTGGGCACGCGTCACCGTGGCCGACTAGAACAGAATAGACTTCGAACCCAATTCGGCCGGAGCAAAGACAATCTCCACAGATGGGGGTTCACGGACGTCTCAAATCTCAAGTGCGTATGCGGCGCCTCCCTACAGACAATGACTCACCTTCCATCCTGCGCCGGATGTGTTACCTGCACACTTGATGGTCTTATTATTGCATCAGTGAGCGGAGTTCGCGCAGTTGAATTTTGGGCTAGAGATGTTTGATTTTTTTGCCAACGATACGCTAAGAAGAAGATTGGGCACAGCTTCTGATGCAATAGTAGAAAGGATAATAATATACTAACTCCCCCCTCAGCTGTCCGTATCAATTAAAGTCGCGCCATTTTAATTGAGACGTAAAGTAAACACCAGTGACAGCGCGTCGATAGATGTAGCGCTCGTTAACAAATGAATAGCGACCAATCATCTGTATTGTGCTAATTGATGTAAACTAATTAGTAAGGGAATTCAAGCGTATATTGTATACAGGGCGGTAGGAACATTAACGTGCAAACTGTAACCATGAATTCTGCTCATGATTCTAGATTCCCTAGCGTAGAAATATTTGGTCGGTTATCAAAAAAAAAAAAAAATGCGTTTTCATAAAAAAGTACAATACCCACGCGGTCAAAATGTACGGAACAGCAATGTTTTTTTAAAATAACCGACAAAAAATGTCGGTTATTTTTTTTTATAATCAGAATCATGTACAGAATCCATGGTAACAGATTTCGCGTCGATGTGCCTGCCACAATGTTTATTGGCATTGTAGAGTGTGTAATTTAAGAGAGAATTGGCAAATCTTGACAGGAATATAAGATTAGTTTTGGCTAAGATTGTTCAAAGAGCTGCGACCGCTAATCCATTTGTCAAGCGTGGTGATCAATGCCAATATTAATATGGCATGGCAAATTTTACATAGTATCTAGGGGCTGCTAATTTGCAGAGTGATGCGGGATTTGCCAGCAGTATATTTCTGTAGAAAACTTTAAATAGCTAATCCATTTGTCAAGCGTGGTGATCAATGCCAATACTAATATGGCATGGCAAATTTTACATAGTATCTAGGGGCTCCCAATTTACTGGGTGATGCGGGATTTGTCAGCAGTATCATCATTTTCCTGCCCTTATCCCAATTTATTCGTGGTCGGCGCAACATGTCTTTTTCTTGCTCACCTCTATTAGTCGTCATCTCGGTAGTCACCCCCTTTCTAACCATATCATCATTCACACATTCCATCCATCGTTTCATTTGTCAGCAGTATATTTCTGTAAAAGCTAATCCATTTGTCAAGCGTGGTGATCAATGCCAATACTAACATGGCATGGTATAGTTTACATGGCTTTTAGGGGCTCCCGATGCCACTATAAATAATATCTCCCGACCCGAAGGCAAGTCTCTGATGAGATTGGCCGCCATGTCGGAAATACGGTCTTGACGAATATTATAATAAAAAAATAAAAAAAAATATAGTTATTAAAACGGTACAATTAACATAGAGTAATTACGTTGACAATAATATTACTAACATGGAACAGGGGGCCTAAAAAGGCCACTTTAAGCAATACCTCTAAATGCTATTCATTTCCTGAATTCCCAGCAGCAATTCCTCTAATTTTTGTAAAATTTCATTTCATATTAAATTTGGTGTAAACATTTCCGCATGAAAAAAATAAAAACCGTAATTTTATCGGTAAATTATTCATTACAGTTTTTACTAATCAAATTAGTTTTTTATTTTTTATTTCTACAGTTTAAATGTTATTTCATTGTGATATGAATTGCACACAGATCATATTATGAATTGTCAGTTTGTGACCATTTTACGATTTTCTTATATGATTCATATTGTTATCCTATTATGATTCTGCCAAAGTGGCCGTTTTAGGCCCCCAGTAGTCCCTTGCATACATTCTCTCACAGAACACCAGACATATACCCATAATTTTAATCCATTCATCTGCAAACACATCACATTCAGGGTTGGCAGCCAGAAGGGCATTCAGCACCTTTAGAGTACGACAGATTGGGGATTCAGCTCTGGCTACAGTTTTCGTTGGGCGTTGCGCAAACAGATTGTGCCGGCGGCTCTGACGGTGTCCGATGTATTTGTTGGGCACATCACCGTTCCCGCGGTGGGCTCTAACCCGCCTGGATAGGGAGGCAGCGGGGGAGGTAGTCGGTAGACCATGGAGCTCTGGGCAGTCGATACGTCCCCGTATCCCCATATTATATTTGTCTATTGGCATGCTGTATTGGTCAGATTGTGGGTCTTTAAAACAATGAACCCCCTGATAGAGCTAAAGCTATCCTAAGAACAGAAGAGTCAAGTCTTATAAGTACTTTGGGGGGCTAGACAAGCCCTTCAAGGTACCGGGGGAATAATAAAACTACGCTTTATCTCGTAATGTTGAATAATTATTCCTGTCAAATAATTTTACGTATTTCTTTCATTGGCTTGTCAGCTTAATCTCCCCTAAACTTAAATCTTTACGTATATTAAGTATTATTCCAATCACTTGTAAACAAGCTCGCGGAGGTTGCATGTTAGCACAAAATAGGCTAGTCTCTACAGTACCCATTAAAAAAAAATATCTTAAAAATCGGAATCTCTTCTTCATTATTAAGTCCGTTTATTTCAAAACTGTACATCATATGACGTTACCGTCTTCAATTCGCCACACTGACCTACTAACAACGTTCAATATTTTTCCTCGAACCGTTTTAAATTATAAACTTTCATACATAATATTACTAACTGTTCTTGTATACAGCAGGATGAAAGGAGTATATTGTTTATATAACCTTGACGAGGGGTTTATTTAGGTGCAGGATGCGTTGTGTAAGCTTTTGGTCGGAAGATCAGTTGCTGTGCTGGATACTGACGTTGGATTTAATAATAGAAATAGAAATGGATAGAGACTTTGATAGATGATCGAAAATAGAAATGCAGTCGGACATAGATAGATGAGAAGAACAATCTAGAAATGAAAGTTTTGATAGACTATTCGGTTCAATGGGAGTATCAATATATCGAGTCCAAAATATACCTACCGTTTTCTAAAAGGGAAGACCCGGTTGATAATAAGGTGGTAACTAGTCAAAATAATTACCCATACAGCCTGTCCCTTGCTGCCCTATTTCAGAGACGCCGTAACCCGAGGTCCGTACCTCACAAGGGGTGCCCTTAGCGTGTAGTCACTCAGTTTTTAAGTTTTTTAATCCTTGCCTGGAGGCTTTAATTTATTGAGGCATCTACAGGCAAGTCCGATTAAGCTGACAACCACCTCCGAGGCTGAACAGAGTAACTGTTTGGAGGCATGAGGAACAGGGTGTAAAGTTCACTCATCCTCCATGGAAAAGGGAGGATCCTCCGACCAGACGGGTGTTGTGTCTGGCGGGCAATTGCCCAACGATTGATGTTGGGAAATTGTATCTATGCTAATTGCGCGGTAAACTCTGCTTGCGAGATGCAGGATTTGCGTGACGTCAGTATGAAGCGTTGTTCGCATGTGGCGTTGTAGATACCGCTACAACTGATTGAAGCTTTTAAAGATGGGGGTAAAAATAATAGACTTAATCAAGTGGTTGCTAAATTGAAAGTAGGTAGAAGAAGTACATGCTAGCTTTAAACACGTGGCTGTGGTAATAATATCATGCAGCAAAGTGAAATTAGGGCTATAAATCAAGCTACAAAAGCTACTGAAGACATTGACCAAATGGAAGCATTTTTACGACAGCACAACCCATTGCATTTAATTTCCTCATCCCAGAAATAGATATCTTGGCTATCTTCAAATTCGCAGTACGAAAAACATCAGTTTTATAGCTAATAAAAGTCAATATCATTTGTGATTTCAACGTTATGTTTATCGATATTCGAAACGTGACGTAGCCTGATGTAACCGCTATTCCTCGTGTGGCACACTGCCAGTTTGTCTTCTACCATCCGAATGATTAATTCTACGCTTTCCGTGAACTGATTCAAAGCTGGCTGAAGTTTTTTGTCTTGTTTTGTCCTGAGGAACAGCCGCCCTGCTGTCTCTAGATTTTGCTGAATGTACTCGTAAGTAAGTGGTTTACGTTGAGTTACTGATTTAGCTTTCCAGGATGTGAAGAGGGATCAATCAGTCAGAAAATAGACTCATGTCCTTGAAAAATTTGCTCGCTGCTGCGTTGCGTTTGTTTATGCGACTTTGGGCTTCACTTGAGTCTGTCCCCAGTCGCGCATATCCGGGAAAGTGCAATAATAAAAAATAAATGTTATTCCGAGGCCGAGTCTGGTCCAGGAAGAGGTGGTGAGACTACTGAGATGCATACCGCTAGGGTTGGGTTGAGGAGCTGTAGAAAAGGATGCCTGGAAGGATTTGGGAAAGGCTCTTTCTCAGCAGTCTGACAGTCCCAGCTAACTAAAAAAAAAAACTTGAGAGGTGTCAAGGGACACCCGGATGGAACGAAGTTCCTTTCGATTAATTAGTGAAAGAATTGTAATATTTTTTTTTTAAGTTATAATAATTTACTTTTTTATTATTAACAAATAAAAAAACACAGACAAAAAAAAATGGCTTGCTTTCTATAAGAGAGAGAGAGAGAGACAGACAGAGAAACACGCGCACGCCGCACGGTTTACCACTACCTATAGCAAAAAGTGTCGTTCCAACTTTTGGTCTTAATTTTTTCCGTCTAGCCCCCTTTCGCAACGCGCGATAAGGAACTTCGTTCCAAAAAATGTTATTCCTGAACAAACACTAGTTATTTCAATATCTCCCGTTACCTGCGTTGACTGTCTCGTTCATAGAACACATAAATCTGTTCTGTGGTCTCGTTGGTCTAGAGATTGCAAGCGCTGTTGAGCATGAGGTCCTGGGTTCGATTCCCGGGTCGGGCAAAGTGCTGTTGGGTTTTTCCATGAGGAATTACCCAGTAGGAGCCCGGAATCTCGATTCATGCCCAGATCAAAGAGATTCTGAAATTACGTAACATCATGTCTGTATTCCCGCAAGAGCAGAGCCTACTGCCATCAGAGTAGGCTCTGCTCTTCGGGGAATACAGACATGATGTGACGTAATTACAGAATCTCTTTGATCAACACAGTCAACATCAAAATAAAATGTCATTAAATAAATTCCGTTGTCCGACCACCTTGCAAATACCATGAAAACGACAGCCAGACAAACAGTAAAAAAAATACCATTCAAAATCCGTTCACCTACATAAATGTTCAATTGTCACAATCATGCGAACGAATTCAAAACGACAGCAAAAACCATAAACAATGGTCTATTACGAACGGTTGAAAGTCAAGTAAATTGTATTATAAAAATAGTATAAAAATGTGTTAAACGGGAGGAGCGTGGTATGTGTGTGTAATGAGACCACAGAGTAGTGTGGGAGACAGAGACTCTTGTTGATGCTGTTTTTGTTATACAGTGTAACCTGGATAAGTGGGATCTCAAGGGACCTAGGATTATGTATCACATAAAGAAAAAAAAAAGAAGAAAAAAAAATGTATATAAGTAGTTTATAAGCCATCTTGTTACCATAACACAAGCATTAGGTTGCTTAGCTTGGGACTAGATGGCGCTGTGTGAAATGTCGAGGGATATTATTATTATTATTATCTCCTTTATTTAAAATTAAACATATAATTATATTTTTAAATATTAGAATATAAAAAGTATAAAAACATTTAAAAATATAAAAAATAGTAGCCCACCGGTATCGGGAACAGGGTCCAAGCTACCGGTAGTCAGGGCTCCAGAGAGAGGAACCTCCTGACAATGCGAGCCGTGTCCAGAAGTACCGCTTTCTGAATCAAGCCCTTGATCCAGCTGCGCAACGAGAGCCTCCTCAGGTGTTGGTCGAGGCTCTTGGCTATTAAGCCATTATTATTATTATTATTATTATTAAAGAGTCTTTTCATTTACTCAGTTTACCAAATAGTCAGGTTTAAAATGACTGTCTTATTTACAATGTCTCCGGCTTAGACTGGTTGAACTGAACCGTTTTTCATTTATAGAGATATTTGCGACCTGTCCAGACGAATATGCAAATGATAAATTATTAGTTGTCTTACTTATACAAGCTATTTAACAACAAAGACCCAATTATAGAGGTAAAAATATACAAAAACCTAACAAATAAATTCTTAGTTATAAAGGTTAGATTATTCCTAGTAACAGATGTGTTTCAATGCAAAAGTGTCGGGACGTCATTGCAATTATCAGTAGTAGAGGTTTCTCATATATCTCAGACCCATAATTACATAAACATAGGTAGGTTGGAGAAGACCAAAGAAACGACGGATGGACTGTATGAAAAATGATGTGGCTAGAAAGGGTGTGACTACCAAGATGACGGCTAATAGAAAAGTATGGAAGAAGAAGACATTTTGTACTGACCTCAAATAAAAGAAGAATGAATGATGAAACAACATTAGCCTGTATGACCCGATGGAGTAGCAAAGGTGAATATTATAGTACAGACGCCGGCGGCAGGTTAAACTACCCGAAACTGTCAAATTTTCCCAATCAACCTTGAACCTTAATGCTTTAGTGATAAAGTTGAAAATCCGAGGAGGGGCCCGTGGCTAAATAATAACAGCCGCACAGGTCGATCGGTCAGGTTAAGCTACGCTTGCCGCGGTTGGTCTGTGGATGGGTGACCATCTTTACATACCGAGACCCCTCCGTGCCTCGGAAAGCACGTTAAGCCGTTGGTCCCGGCTGTCATTTGTGGATCTTTGACAGTCGTTACGGGTAGTCAGAAGCCCGAAAGTCTGGCAACCAGTCTTACCAAGGGGTATCGTATTACCCAGTAACTGGGTTGTGGAGGTCAGATAGGCAGTCGCTCCATGTAAAATACTGGTATTCAGCTGCATCCGGTTAGACTGGAAGCCGACCCCAACATAGCTGGGAAAAGGCTAGGCAGATGATGATAAAGTTGAAAATCAATTAAAGAAATTTGACAGATTGTAGCTTGATGGGCTGGCGTCTGTACCCAGTGTACACCTACATTTTGTCAGCTATATTGAGGTCCTATGTTAAGATGTGAGCCTATTTTCTTTGGCGTATGACTAGGCAATAAGTATTGCAGAGTCCACTCGTGGTTATTTGAAGGGTAAATATGAATTGGCAAGAGCTTTCTCCTGACAGTAACATTGAGATCATTATCGAAGTGGTTTTAGAAATCAGGAGGTTTCCCGAGGAATACGGTCAGATAAATATTAATCGTTCTGTGAGGAAACTCGCCGATTCATGAATAATGTAGTTTGCTAACGTCGAATTGTTACTTTAAATATTTCTGGATTAGGAAAGGGTTAGAAAATATGAGAAGTTCAACTAAAAATGTAAACTACATACATAAACTTAGGTACGCCTCCTTACCATGGGGGTAGGCAGAAACTACAGAACACCTGCTATGATCGTTACTCCTTTTGCCTCAAAATATAAATAAAAACAAAATAAATGTAAACAATTTTAGCTTTTATTCTTAAAAACTATGTGAATTTTTAAGAACATTCACACTCTAACCATAGTCGCAATTTGTCGAAAAAACCTACCTCCAAATTTTCACATAATATTTTTGACATGATTTTTGCATAGACTGTCGTTGAAATGAGTTTGTTTCATACAAACAAATACGTGTTTTGCGAATTTGATCTTTATTCGTTACTAGAATTGTCGCACTGCTAAGTGCCAGGAACGCATTTTCTCGACGACCACACTGTAGATTTTGAACGTTATTAATTGGCAAATCAACATTGCATTTATACCCTCTCCATTAGGTTAACCGTTTTTTGACAGCTGTCTTAGAACGTACATATTCCAGATTACGTAAAAGTTAACTTTAAAATGCGTAATAAAATAAATATATAAACTGCCTTATGTTATTGAATTATCTTATTTATGGCTTCTTACATACATTATAATACCGTAGGTATATCAATCAATGTATTGTGTGTTGCTGCAATCACTAGTTCCATCTGTCAAAAAACGGTTTACCAAACGGACAGGGAAGTGTAGTTTCTGTTTCAAACCTACTCTATGCACGTAGCCATATGCGCGAAGGAATGCATTTTACTACGCGACGAGCCTAACACTTGTGTTAACATTAACTCGAAATAACGCCATATTTGAATAACTCAAATACGCATGTAATTATATGCTAGACAGGTTCTTGCGGTGCTAATCGGTATGTGCAGTCGGAACACTGAAGTTTAACTAAAGGTTAGATGGCAGTTAGTTTAAAATACCGCCAGATATACTGGTTTTTAGGAGTTCCTTACCCAAGGGGTGCCACCGGGTTCCTCACCTGTGGGAGGCAGTCACCTCCTTCTGCGAAGCAGTCATGCTAGCGAAGGAGGTGGCGGGGTGGGCGAGGGAACAGACCTCACGCCTCAGCCGCCGCGGAAGACGCTCCGGGCGTCAGGAGCCGCGTGACGATTCCCGGCCACCGTAGGCGCGGGCCTGCGGGCGAAGAGTAGCTCTCCGTCCGATCAGGACTAGGCCCGTGCCGGACGGCGTGTATGTGTTCCACGCGCGCCTCAAAGAGATGTCAGCATAAGTGACGGGGCCCGATAGGGCCGAAGCCTGCCAGGGTAGTGGGATCGTCCGAAAGGGTTACCGCTGCCCTGGAACATAAAGGGCTAAGGAAGGAACACGGGTGGGTTTTAGTCAGTAAGAGTCTGACACTCCCTTCTGCTTCACCCAGAGCGGGAGGGGTTATTTGATGATTTCCCATCCTCAAAAAAATAAAATAAAGAAAAGGGTTGCCACCGGAACCCTATTCTAAGCCTTTGCTGTCCGTCTGTCTGTCTGTCAGGGGGCTGTATCTCATGAACTGTAATAGGTAGAAAGTGGAAATTTCTTTTCCTTCCTTTGTTATAGCGGCAATAGAAATCACAGTGTGTGTATTATCGTTGTAATAAAATAAACGTGTTTTTTTTTTCGCTTTTTTTCCTTGTGGCACGAAACCTTTCGTGTGCGAGTCTGACTCGCATTTGGCTGGTTTGCGGCCCGAATGGTATCATACATAATCAATCTATAATGTTCCCACTGCTGACACAGGCCTCCTCTATGTAAGAGGGAGTGGGCTGTAATCCACCACGGGGGCCAGTGCGGGTTGGTAGATGACGCATATCTGCGAGTTCGGTTCTAGAACATGCCGGTTTCCTCACAATCTTTTCCTTCGCCGTTTTGAGAACAGTCATGATGAAATATTTACCCAAAGTAAAGCGCCTGACTTGGTCCAACCTACGACCTACAACTTTTAAGTTGCGGCTGTTACCACTGAGCCTCCGCTTCTCCCTGCACCAGAAGGCTAATTCTCGTAATTAAAAACTTTCAAAATCTAGTCGCAGTCTCATCTCGGCGTCAAACAAATATCAAAGATGTAGGGAAATTAGAAGTATTTTTGACAAATTGAGACTAAGATCAGAGGGGTAATTCTCGTAATTTTACGAACGTTCATAGTCTGAACTTACAATCTGTCAAAAAGACCTTTAATTTCCCTGCATTTTGACAAGTTTTTGACATTTGTTTGTCGCCGAGATGAGACTGCGAGTAGATTAGGAACGTTTTAAATTACGAGAATTACCCCTCTGATGTCTATAGGTGGTTGAAACCAGTTTCAACCAGGTGGCCCGTCAGCCTATTTATCAGCCATCAATTAAATAATAATAATATACTGATCGACGAGGTCAACTGATTTAGTATAAAAAAAAATGTATTACATTAATATCTCCACAGCTGTTGATCTTTTCCTTATAATTGATCCTTGTTTTGTATAGTTGATGTCACTAACACCATTTAAGGAGTAAAATAATGACTTAGCTATCAGCTGAATGGTATAGAAACCTAGATTTTAAGTCTGTTCTTCTTAGATAGAAATCGTCGATTGTAATGCAAGTTTTATTAAATCAATAGGCATCAAATGGTACCATAATGGCGTACTCAGAATCGATAGTGAAGGAATTAAACGGTTTTTTCGATAAATGTGGTTAGGTTATATTTTGATAAATGTGAGTAGATTTCTAGAGCACTGTTTTCTAAAAAAAAATTAAGTTTGTAACAAAGAAAGAGTAGGGGAAGACCGAAGAAACGATGGATGGACTGTATGAATGATGACATGGTTAGAAAGGGTGTGAATACTGAGATGACGACTAATAGAGAATATGGAAGAAAAAGACATGTTGCGCCGACCACAAATAAATTGGGAAACGGGCAGAAGAATGATGAATGATGATGGACAAAAAACACTATGACTAATTTTACTTGTGTATTTAATTTCACCACTGCTCTTAAAACGGTGAAGGAAAACATCGTGAGGAAACCGGCATGTACAAACATCAAGTTACCCGAAACTGTCAAATTTTCCCATTCAACCTTAAACCTTAATGCTTTAACGATAAAGTTGAAAATCTATTAAAGAAATTTGACAGATTTTAGTAGCTTGATGTGCTGCCGTCTGTACTAGAACGAAAATTTGGTAGACATGTGACATCCACAAACCCGCACTGGGCCCGCGTGGTGAGCATTATAGTCTGATGTTGCTTATGCTACTTACTACCAAAGATGGAGGTACCTACCTATCCTAGTACATTCTCAAATATGGTGGATATCAAAGAAAAGGTTTTTTTCTCCATTTCGATAAAGAAAGAAAATACTCTTATTAAGCTAGCTAGCTTTTTTTTTAGCTTTTGCTTTTAATACTTTTACTTTTCTAAGTTCCGATTAACTATTAGATAGTTTCATACAATTTCAATTACTGTAACAAAACTCCCTTTGAAAAAAAAGCTAGTAATATTATCTCTCTTTCAATAACATCTTAGAGTGCGGCCGTTACAACAGTATAAATATTAAAAATAGCTATTATACCTACGTCTGTCTGTCCTACTTATGCCTGTCCCAGTTGTCTCCAGTGTAAGTGTCACAGGCCCTATATGGAGGCTAGGCTAGTCTTTGATTTCTGTTCTTACCTTAAAGAGTTACTAGTGATGGGACAGATGTTATCGATAGTTTCTAGGATTACATTAAAGTTTTATGGTTTGATATACAAATGATTGGACTTATGTTTAATTTTATTTTAATGTCAGTCATCTGCCTAGCCTTTTCCCAAATAAGTTGGGGTCGGCTTCCAGTCTAACCGGATGCAGCTGAATACCAGTATTTTACATGGAGCGACTGCCTATCTGACCTCCACAACCCAGTTACTGGGTAATACTATACCCCTTGGTAAGACTGGTTGTCAGACTTTCGGGCTTCTGACTACCCGTAACGACTGTCAAAGATCCACGAATGACAGCCGGAACCAACGGCTTAACGTGCTTTCCGAGGCACGGAGGGGTGTCGGTATGTAAAGATGGTCACCCATCCACAGACCAACCGCGGCAACCGTAGCTTAACCTGACCGATCGACCTGTGCGGCTGTTATTATTTAGCCACGGGCCCCTCTTAATGTCAGTGTCAGGTTATAATTAAATTTTTATGTTGAGCAAACCTAAAGGTATTAAAAAAAACTATTTAAATTGAATAACGATGATGATCTGATAAGGTTGGCAGGGCCAACATGACGAGAGCCAGAGAAAAAGGGAAAGCCTTTACCCAGCAGAATAAAATAATACCGATTTAGAATTGTATCGATTTGCCGTTCGGCCGTTCCTATCCAAACCAATTTAGTTTTTCATACTCGCATTTTAGACCACCTTACTGACAAGGTTAATATTTTTTGGAACGAAGTTCCTTATCGCGTGTTGCGAAAGGGGGCTAGACGGAAAAAATTAAGACCAGAAGTTGGAACGACACTTTTTATATATATAGTTGTAAGCTGTGTGGCGTGCGCGTGTTTCTCTGTCTGTCTCTCTCTCTCTTTGAACTTCGTTCCATCCGGGTGTCCCTTGACACCTCTCAAGTTTTTTTTATCAATGTTTTAGTAAGTACACAAATAGGCAGACAGGAAGCAAACCGTTTTAAATTTATTAAATTGCTTATTAAACTTGCAACAACCTTCAAAAGTTAGGTAATGAAGTTATTTAAAGCTGAATGCAACCGTGAAATTGTTGCTACTCGTTACATAATTGTAACAACTAAATAATTTTATGTTTCCAGTGAATCACCGTTTTAGACTTTTTGTTTTGAAACGTTAGACGGAGCTAAATGTGTTTGAAGTTTCTAGTGCAAGGAGGTTTACGTTAAACTGTTCATTCAATGAATTTATTTCTGGTTTTTGTGTTTGGTTTTCTTGTTTTCGTTTTCATTGAAAAAACTCAATCAGACGCCATTTTGTATTCGATTTCGTGAAGTTTTCTTTAGTTTTATGTGAGATTCTCATTGTATGGATTTGGTGGGATAAGGGTTTGAGTCCTTTATTGGTTTTTGTTTCTGACATCTCTTCAACATCTTTTATTTTTTTATCATTAATACGGTAGGATTTTGCAACTCAAATAAAGATAAAAAATGCTATAGTTTTTGCAGAACTTTGTAAATCAGTTCTTAAAAAAAAAGATGCCAGCGCTGTCTTTGGTTCAAATATTTAAGCATCAAAATCAAAGTCATATAATCAAATTGGGCTGAGAATCAGCACTTTTCGAACGTCGAAATTACAAAAGACAGTCCCTCAAAAACGCCCGCCGTTCACCTTCACACATCGGACTCCAACATTACAAGTTCGAGTTTATCAAAAATGAAAAGATCCCCCATCACACTTACCTCCAATAAATCCAATTTAAAAGAGTAAACGGAAAATATTGAACCTGATAAACTGTATGATTAAAGTAAAAAGGGCAATAAAATAGATTAAACCTTTCGCTAATATCATTAAATTATATACCATCGTAGTCGCCATGTTGTTATTCTTTACCCACGCTTATTTTTCATTAAATTGGCAGGTAATATCGCAAATGGATTACCTAGAATTTCTGACAAAATAACTATCTTTCCTAATCAATTTTATGGACTAGGGTTCTTTCCTAAAAGCCCACCTAGTGTTTCAGTTTGTGTCTGGTTGAGTGTTATTGTTTGGGGCTGTTTAAAAATTAAATAGTTTTTTTCCTATTTTTGCTTCCGTGGTCACTTGGCCGCAGGCGCTACTGCCGAGCATGAGGGCTTGGGTTTGATTGCCGGGTCGTGCAAAATGTTGTTGAGTTTTTCTATCTGGAATTTCTCAATAGCAACACGGAGTCTGGATATGTGCCTGGTTGATGGCGATAAGCTCGCCCCCTGTTTCATGGGGCGGCAAAACCAACATGGACACTTATGAAACGTCAGAAGCTAGGTGCACGGTTCCATTGGTCGTTTCCTATGGAGAAGAGCCGGAAAGAAACACCACGGTTACTCTTTTAAAAATAATACGTGCCTAACCTTCGGGAAATACATGCGTGATGTTATTTCTTTTAATTTCAAAGAAAGGCAATTTTAGAGGTATGAGGAACAGGGTGTAAAGTTCACTCATCCTCCATAGAAAAGGGAGGATCCTCCGACCAGACGGGTGTTGTGTCTGGCGGGCTATTGCCCAACGATTGATGTTGGGAAATTGTATCTATGCTAACTGCACGGTAAACTCTGCTTGCGAGATGCAGGATTTGCGTGACGTCAGTATGACGCGTTGTTCGCATGTGGCGTTGTAGATACCGCTACATCATGTTGTAGTTGCAATCCTTGAATTTCTACGACATCCCTTATAGAAAACAAACTTTACCTCTTCCAAATCATTGAATATAATGAGATAAGGTCCGTGTCGTCGTAGAAATTACTATTGTATATTATTACGATCATATTATTATGTCAAATGGAATTCTCAATAAAAAATAAAAAACATCGATAAAATATTTCTCCACAGTCACATCACTACCTTACCTTGTCACATCAACCCATATAAAATAAAATAAAATAAACTAGTACTTATTGCTTTTACCCGTATAAGAAAAGTGGGTATTTTTATATTAATTGATCAATGAAAGCTGTTTCTCTGCGCTATGCGGTAAGTGGGTAGTTTTTCTAATTGCTTCGCAGCTTCGACTAGTGGTTGTATATTATACTTTCTGTATTTCTTTATATGGGGTCGTCAGATGGTGGTCGTGCCATATAGGATGAATGAGTCAATGAGAAGATGTAGGAAAAGTGGTTCCTAGAAAGTAAATTGTTAGTACTTTGTGGTAGTATGAAAGGAAATATGGAGTACTTATCTAATATCACGACATGTTCACCAAAAATGTAAACAAATATGAGTTTATGGAAAAATTACTTTTACAATTTTAACTATTTTTACCCAAGGGTTCTGAAAAATTTTTTTTTTTTACGAAATTTCTACCTGTTGTTACAAATTTTGGTTGTAGATTCAACAAAAACCATTATTTTTTATTTCGATTTCTGTTAATTACTGCTGAATACTAGAGCTATCGTGTATAATTATGTATGGTATTTTATGTAAATACAGAGCTTTTGAAGATAAAGTTAGTTCTTCTCTATTTCAACCCTAATCGAAAATCGAATCGACATTATTGCACAATTCTTCTATATAAGACCACCATAAAATTCCCCATTCACTTCACACATGCCTCTATAGTCTACAGCCTAATCAATGGTGTTATCTATGCGGTCATGGTGGGCGGATCCTATTACGCCACGTGCCGCAACATATGGCCTGTTGCATGTGGTTCGAGTGTGAATTGTATCATCTATGAGTCGTTTGGAGGTGTGATATGGGCGTTAAGTTTTGAAGTGATGATTTTGGGTTAATTTTTTTGTGGAACTGCGAAATAGAAAATTAGGTAAACCATTTTTTGACAGATGGAACTAATGATTGCAGCAACACACAATACATTGATTGATACACGTACGGTATTATAATGTCTGTAAGAAGCCATAAATAAGATAATTCAATGAGATAAGGCAGTTTATATAATATTAATTTTATTACGCATTTTAAGGTTAACTTTTACTTAATCTGGATTTCTGGAAAATGTACGTTCTAAAACAGCTCTCAAAAATGGTTAACCTAATGGAGAGGGTATAGTCAAATTAGTAACCATATCTCCGTGTCTGAATGTTAATTTAAAGTGTCTTAAAAGTTCTTGTATTAAGTGTAAATAATTAATTTATAAAGCATAAAAGATTAATTTACAAGAGATGGGAGTGTACCGTAATCTACCACGCGGGCCCAGTGCAGGTTGGTAGATGTCACATGTCTTCGAATTTTTGGTTCTAGGACATGCCGGTTTCCTCACGATGTTTTCCTTCACCGTTTTAAGAGTAATGGTGATGAAATAATTTACACTAAGTAAAGCATCTGTCAGGGTTCGAATCCATTAGCTCTCCATCCGATCAGGACCAGGTCCGTGCCGGACGGCGTGTATGTGTTCCACGCGCGCCTCAAAGAGATGTCAGCAAGAATGACGGGGCCCGATAGAGCCGAAGCCTGCCAGGGTAGCGGGATCGTCCGAAAGGGTTACCGCTGCCCTGGAACATAAAGGGCTAAGGAAGGAACACGGGTGGGTTTTAGTCAGTAAGAGTCTGACACTCCCTTCCGCTCCACCCAGAGCAGGGAGGGGTCATTTGATGATTTCCCATCCGCAAAAAAAAAAGGGTTCGAACCCATGATCAACTCGTAAGCTGCGGCCTTTAGCCACCACTGCTCTATAGAAAGCTCATTCATGTATAATATCTCAATGAGTGAAAGCTATCTCAACACGATAGGAAATGTAGGTAAAAGTACAACCAGAAATACAGTATATTTACCTAGTTAATCATATCGCTTTGAATAAAAGTGATTCACACGAGGTAGAGTATTTTTAAATCTTAAATAAACTAATAAATTTGAGCTGTTTTTAAACAAACAATTGTGACTTAGATTTTGGCATAGACAATAGGGCTACCAACCTCTTTTTACCTGCAAAAATGGACAGACAGAAATAGAGAATTTTGACTTGCCTGCTTTACCAACATAAATATTTTAGACGCAAATCATGTACTTTTTCCCCTTGCTTTAGAAATTGTCCTTATTTGGGCTTTTGTACACACTGCCAGTATATCAAGCTACCCGCCGAAACTGTCAAATTTCCCCAATCAACTTTGAACCTAATCCTAAAGCGATAAAGTTGAAAATCTACTAAAGAAATTTGACAGATTGTAGAAGCTTGATATGCTGGCGTCTATACCTTTTCCAAGTGTTGCACTTTTAAAACATTTTCATTAAAATTCCGCTTTCGATCAAGCTTCTGTGAGCATAATCAGCCCATAATGTTGGCACTGTTGGGACCCAGACCATCTATCTAAGAGGGCCGTAATCCACCATTATAAAATCCACCAATGAAAGCTCTTTATGTAAGAAGCAACCCTACAAACGAATAAACAGACATTTTATAAGCGTAGTGATGAGTAATACCTGACTGAGTCATCATGAAAATCGTAAAAATGTGTGAGATGTGGGTACCTACATACGTGTGAGATTGTAAATATCATTTCGTTTTTTACGTTTGTTTTTCATTTACACAGTATCTTGCGATGTGCGGGCTTGTTTTCATTGTATCGAGTTTTCATAAAGCCTATGATACCATAAATAATGGATAAAAGAGAAAAAAAAAAGAAAAAAAAGAGAAAAGAGAAAAAAAAGAGATATAAAAAAGAAAAGACGGAAGGGAAGGCTTTGCCCTGCAGTGGGACACAACAGGCACAAAATAACTCTCCCAAGCAAAAAACTTGCTCTATTTTTAGAGCAAAAATGGAATTTATATAGTATTTTTTTTTTTAATATAATATAATTTTTCCATCTCTCAAGATTCCGCGACTTTTCTTTTAAATTCTTCCGCAGTTTCTACCATACTAAATACATATTCTGTCTCAAGTTTTTCACAATAATATAGCACAACTTTACGCCTGGTTTCCCCGAAGGGCGCAGCAGAGGAATAAATATCCAAATGTACTAATGGGTGTTTTTCTATCTATAATATGTATGTATTTACAAAAAAAAAATGTATATAAGTAGTTTATCAGCCATCTTGTTACCATAACACAAGCATTAGGTTGCTTAGCTTGGGACTAGATGGCGCTGTGTGAAATGTCCAGGGATATTTATTTATATTTATTTATTTATTTACTAAGAAGTCGGTCGGACATCAAATGATTCTGTAAAAATGTTTAATTTCGTAAATATTTACAATAACTAACTTCTTCTGTGTATTATTTTCTTCTAAGGGCTGATTTTTCCAACGCCAGATAATTTTATCCGTGGAATAATTTAAAATTTTTGACAGTTTTTCCATACAAAAACTGTCAGCCGTCCATTTTATTCTACGAATAAAAATTATCTGTCTATTGAAAAATCGGCCCTAATTATAATTAACCACTGTCTTGTCACTGTCTGATAGGAAGTCTTTCATTCATAAATCTTTTTCTAAACTTCATACAGCGGCCATTTTTCAGTCAAATAGCGCGTGACGTCACTCACACTCATCCGTTACAGAAATACCGTAACGTACATAACAATGGATACACACGGCATTTAATTTTAACACATACGTTCACCTCCCGAAATAAGTGACACACTTTATGAAAAACTGTAACAGTTTCAGGTCAGTGCAATGGTTTCGCAGAATTTCATTATTATTCAATAGGTACAATGAATTTTTCACGGCCTCTCTACGTGACGGATTCAACCTATCATCATAGGCTTTTCCGTGCTATATCGGGGACGGTTTCCAGTTTAACCGGATGCAGCTGAATACCAGTATTGTAGATGGAGTGACTGCCTATCTGACCTCCACAACCCAGTGTACCCCTTGGTAAGACTGGTGGTCAGACTTTCGGGTTTCTTCTGATGGATTCAATAGTGAACTCGGGATTGAGTTGTTCGAATGTACAGACGCCAGCAGGTCAAGCTACACAAATCTGTCAAATTTTTTCAATGAACCTTGAACCTTAATGCTTTCGCGATAAAGTAGAAAATCTATTAAAGAAATTTGACAGATTGTAGAAGTTTGACGTGCTGGCGTCTGTACTCAATCTTTGATCAATGGAGAGATTTAAACAAACAAGCTATGAATGAAATAATGAATGGATCAATTCAATTGTTGTTAGTGTAATTCTGCATTTCAGTTTCTTTAGATATCGGAGAGACAATCCTAAAAGTGTTTTACGAATAATTAACAAAAATAATAAGCGAATCGAAGCACTCAACTTGTAATTAGTGGCACTACAACTTGGCATTCGCAGATACGTTTTCTGACTCATTTGTTTATATTTTCGTGTGGCACTTTTGAAACAGATTATAAGTAAAAAATTAGGTATTTTTATAAATATTTTTATTTCGCCGTAGGTATAGCTTGTTTTTGAGTAGATAATATTATAAAGTTAAAACTGCACTAAAAGGAAGTAATCTCTCTTTCCTTCTCTTTCTTAGAAAATATAGTAGTTGCATTCATTTGACAGTAAGTATAAGACGCAACGAGTTGGCAACGTTTCAATAAACAGCACTCAGCTTTGTCCTAGCGTACAAAACATAGCTTTTAGACAGTATACTTGAAACTCATTATATCGATAAAAAAAAACATTAGAAATTAATACATAAAAGTATAGTTAAATTGCCAGAGAGATAAATAGACGAGTACTTCTAGAATATTGTAATTTATTTTTCTAAATAAAAAAAACTACTTGAGACTGGAAATTGAATCCACATCCTCAAGAGTCAAATTTCCAGAATCACAGACAACAAGATCGAAACACATCAAAGTCTATGGTATTTATAGAATGCAATGCTTTCCGGCCGTAGACTAGATAGAATGTTGGCTGTGGGCCAACGCGGACATCGGTTTGTCTATGGAAATAGATTCGGCTTGTATTTCTTGATTGTCTGTGGTTTTTGTCAACCTGTGAGTTAAGAGGAGACGTTTTACGTGTGTTTGATAGACTTAAAAGGGTTATGTAAAATGGCTTGAAAGAATGATTTTCAGATTCTATGTTTTCGGTTTTGAGTATTTTTGGGAAGTATTTTGATTTTAGTCATCAATTTCCTGTCAACACATCGATTTCAACCTATTACTGTCCTAGAAAAAAATGGAACAATTAAATGATAAGTTATTCTTGGCATAGCCTGGTCATCACGACAGGCTGTTCTGTGCATTTGATTTTTCAATATGCTTTGAAAGTAAAAAAGAAATAATATATATGTAACATATTGTGTAATTTGTTATGTTATATTTATTTACTTATTTATTACAACATGGAAGACTTACAGCTAATAAAGATCTGCTGAGATCACACTGGTTGTAAAGAGATCCAAATCGGCTTGATTACATATTTTTACATATTTATATATTAGTAAAGCTATTTCTTTCTCATTCAAACTTTTCTTTACTGCCTAAATCAATAAAATATGATGATGTTGCATCTAATAAAAATAAAACATATTCTATCACCAATTTACCACCCATGATACTCGTACAAGTCGTCCATCTTTATTTTATAGAGTTTGTGGGCGATTTTACAACTTGTCATTATTGATACATCATTCATTGGGTGATATAATAAAATTAATAGATGCAGTATCGATGTGTGTGGTATAAGATGAGATAATAATCTATCAATCAACGTTATTATCTTCGCTCTGTTCTGTAAAAATCTCACAGGAGTTAAGTACATAACTGTTATTGGCAACTGTATAAGCATGACTGTTATCTACTGTTATTTGATATTTTATATACAGAAGCTGTTGGCGTACCTTTATAAATAAATAATAAAAAAAGTAACCATTCACGCACACTGCAAAACTATGTGTACCTACTTAACAACGTTCAGAATCTAGTCGTAAACTCATCCGACAATCAATATTAAAAACTTGGAAAAAAATGTAGTGAAATTAGAGATATATTTTCCAGATTAAGACTGAGATCGGACTGTGAACGTTGTTAAAATTACGAGAATTGCCCCTCTGGTTTATTTAAAAAAATCTCGCCGGGAAAACTTAGGTGAAGTGAGCTGTTGTTTTACCTGATGCGCGGGACTGGAACTAGTAACAGCTCAGCCGATCGATTCTGTAAAAATCTCACCGTGAATACATAGGTGAAGCGAACTCGTAGCGTCAGCAGTGCGATTCTGTAACCATCTCACCGTGAAAACATAGGTGAAGTGAGCCTGGAGTTAGCTGTCATTCCAACTATAATGCTAAGGGATTGACATTATTGACAGCTCACTCTAAGCTCAATTCACCTAACTTTTCACGGTGAGATTTTTACAGAATCGATCGGCTGTCAATACTTTCAATCCGTAGCGATCCCTAGCATTAGTTGGAATGGCAGCTCACTCCACGCTCACTTCACCTTACTTTTTACGGTGAGATGTTTATAGAATAGACCGGCAGTTTAAGGTTTCTTCGCCAGAATGTTCACGGTAAGATGACAGAATGGCAATACTAACAGTAGTGGCGGTACTCCGCCGGATATAGGCTTTTCCTTAGTAGAGCCAATAGGTCACACCACAATACTAATCCGTCTTCCTGCCTATTGTTTCCTGACTTCCTCAGGTCGTCGGTCTGTCTGGCTAAGTGAGGCCACCTACAATTCTAGTTTCTTTTATATCTGAGGTATTTTAAAAATAATCAGTGTTAAGTTACGGAAATTAAAAATTTAAATGAAAAGTATGCTTCCCGCGGTTGATCCGTGAATGTGTGACCATCTTCACATACCAAGACCCCTCGCCTCGGAAAGCACGTTAAGCTGTTGGTCCCGGCTGTCATTCGTGGATCTTTGACAGTCGTTACGGGTAGTCAGTAGCCTGAAAGTCTGGCAACCAGTCTTGCCAAGGGGTATCGTATTACCCAGTTACTGGGTTGTAGAGGGCAGATAGGCAGTCGCTCCATGTAAAATACTGGTATTCAGCTGCATCCGGTTAGACTGGAAGCTGACCACAACATTGTTGGCAAAAGGCTAGGCAAATGATGGTGAATAGCAATTTTCATGGTTAGGTAAGTTCGCACACAGACAGACAGAAATGAAACTAAACTTATTTTATTAAATATTTATTTATTATTTCCGAATTAATCATAAATATAATAAAATTTTCATTATTTTAATATTATAAACAAAAACACAATAATAGATATAAGGACAAGAACAACACGTCAGCCTAGTCAAATAACCCACCCGCCCGTAACTGAAAACCTCAAAAAAATAAATTCATCAAAAATCACAAATTAATCAAACAAACAAAAAATATTATTGTTAATTAATCATAAATTATAATCATATTGCCTTGAGGGTTTAAATATCAACATTATACCCCATTGAATGAATTTGAATGACGTGCAAACAAAACTGATTTATCATTTTTACTTACAAAACCACACACGTATGTTTATTCATCTGTCACAAAAAATAACCCCCTGAATAAGTACATAATTGGCAATATTACCAACGTGCGAAAATGAATGAATATTGCCACGTAACCCTAAACTGCTAACAGAGAGTTATTTATGTGTTTTTGCACCTGGGCCGTCAAAACCAATGGGGCGGCAAATAGAGGGTTGATTGTAATCTATAATTTATATGGAAGCGCATGAGTTGATTTTAATTTTGAATGGATTACTTATACACACTTACGAACTTAAATAATTTGCATGATTAAAAATGTTTGGCAATACAAGGTGTCGTTTTGCATCCTCGTCAAATTCTAGGAGGTAACTATGCTACTGATTCTCCACACAAATCAATAATAAAATAAGTAGGTATTTTTTTTTTTTTCTAATTTTCAAAAATGAAATGAAATGTGGGACGGGACACGCATTTTAAAACGCGGCCTGTGTGAGACCGCACTGTAACTGCCCTTTTACACACACATATTAACGCCGCCGCTTATACGATACCAAATTGCGATTCTATTCTTTGAAAGTGGTGTATTCTGAAATACTGTCAAACTTTAAAAAAACAAATATGTATTCATTATTTTATTTGATTATTTATGTCTTTCATAACAGCCTCCTGAAATTTGACGAGGATGCAAAACAACAGCTTGTATAAGCGATCAATCAGCAAAGAGACCTCTATATTGTTTCTGCATTTTTGCTTTAGACATTTTATCACCTTTTAAATATCTGAAAAGGTTGCTTTTTCTTCGTTTCGTGTCGATGGTACTCGTCTTCGTTGTTTTTATATAGCCGAGTAGGTGGCCACGTTGCTTAGTGGCACCGATTCCCTTGTTCACAAATTAAACTAAATTAAAGTTCAGTGCATCCTACAAAAGATGCTCTTACGCATAATAGTTGTTTTAGCGCCGTGAACACAGAGTTTGAAATCATCTCGTCTATTCTAGCATCGGAAAGAAAAGCATCAGACAAACGCTGAAATAAATGAAAAATTGATTTAATGAACATTACCGTTTCCAGGATATATAATGAGGGTAATATTTATCTTCTGTCCTTTTCTTAATGAAATAGAAAGAAAAAGATGCACTGAACTTAAATTTAGTTTAGTTTGTGAATAAGGGAATGTCACCTAACTTACTGCTATAATTAGATATTAAAGACGGAATCACTCATTCAAATTGACCTCTAAATTCGAATCCAACGCATTATGTAATAGGCACTTTTTCATAGACAAAATCTATAAAAAACACAGAAACCATGGATGATTACATCATAATAATCTCCGTAAATATCTTCAAAGTGTCATTATGACATTATGTGTTTTTCTCAATCCGCCATGACACAATTTGATGTTTGTTTTTCTGAAATGTTTACTCGATTACGAAGCACTAAGTTGCTATTCGATGTGCGAGGTCACTTGTGTCCTTAATCATATTGACACCGACACTGTTGTCTAGTGTAATCTGTGGTGTTTGCTTGCGAATAAACATATTTCGGATACAAATATTTTGGGCTTATCCAAAATATTCGTAGTTCCGAAGATTACTCCTTACATACAAACTCACATATTTACCTCTTTATAATGTATAAATATATGCATAGACTAACGTAATCACGAATATTGAAGATGTCGTCATTTTTGGACAGTGTCTCAATGATTGCTACAAAATACTTACATTTTTTTTTCACTAATTCACTAAAGCTCCGTGACCAAGACTCAAGAGTACTTAAATACTTACAAAAGCAATAACCCTTTAACTGCTGCAGTCACTTATTAATAGTGACGGAGTGACTGATGACATCAGAGCCAAGTAAGAAAGGTGACGCAAGTGATCCGTTGTGAGAAACATCTGAACACGAATTGGCGTTCGACAAAGATGGCGACAGAAGTGTTACTTTACTATACACAAAAATGGAAGTGACAAGTTCACACATGTAGATAAATCTGCAACAGGCTCTTCCTGCATTGTTTGATTCACATAACATCTTAATAATGTTTGGACTTTAAGAGAGCATGGCCTCTGAGTTTGTTTCGGTATTTCTTCTCAGAGATCAGTCACTAAGAAATCCTACCCTACTTCCTACTAATATTATAAACCCGAAAGTTTGTATGGATGGATATTTGTTACTCTTTCACGTAAAAACTACTGAATTGATTTGGATGAAATTTGGCACAGAGATGGTTTATAACCAGGATTAACAAATAGAATACTTTTTATCCCGATATTTCCACGGGATCGAAACTTATGCGGGTGAAACCGCGGGACGCAGCTAGTAATATAATATTTGGAGACCCAATGACAACTTTTTCCATTTTCATGTCTGTCTGAGTGTCCGCTTAGTTCTTTTAAACTAACCATGGATTAATTCTAGAATTTTCTGTGTATAATAAGAACAGACAGCACATCAAGCTACCCGAAATTTTCCCAACCAACCTTGAACCTAATGCTTTAGCGATAAAGTTGAAAATCTATTAAAGAAATATGACAGATTGTTGAAGCTTGATGTGCTGGATAGCATCTTAAATCTCGAAGTTCTCCACATTACCAACAGATGCGTTCCTAACACGTGTCAGTGCGACAATTCTAGTTGTTAATAACGATCGATTTCGCAAAACACATATGAAACTGACAGGTGTCAAAAATGCATTCCGCGTCGGCCGAACTATAGTTAGTATGTAGAACCGTGCGAAGCAAAAGTTCCCCTTCTGTCTCTCTCCATCCTATGTTTTCGCACATGTGTATGATTTTATACCGTTACAAACACACGATTTGTTTGCACAAGATTTTCAAATGTAAAGATGTTGATTTTTATGATTTTTGCAGATCATAAAATTACATTGGCTAAGCATACTGACAGAGTGCCAGTTTTATATGAAGATTATTTTTTTAACTGAAGAAGCTAATTATGAAAGAGTGATTTTAAGTATTGTTAACGTCCAAGAAATTCAAACTATCATAAAATAATCATTATGCTAGTCAGACGATTTGAACTTTCTTGTTAGACCAATATGGGAATACTTATTTACTTAAAATGAGATTTATTTATCTTCTCTAGGTCTAGTGACCGCAAGCGCTACCGCTGAGCGTGAGGTCCGGGTTTGATACCCAGCTAGGGCAAAAAGATATAGGGTTTGTCTCTATGGAATTTCTCAGTATTAGTCCAGAGTCTGGATCTGTGCCAGGTAGATGGCAACAGGCTCTCATATTACATGTGACTTGCGATATTTATGCGAGGGGCCCGTGGCTAAATAATTACAGCCAGACCCATCAGGTTAAGCTACGCTTGCCGCGGTTGGTCTGTGGATGGGTGACCATCTTTACATACCGAGACCCCTCCGTGCCTCGGAAAGCACGTTAAGCCGTTGGTCCCGGCTGTCATTCGTGGATCTTTGACAGTCGTTACGGGTAGTCAGAAGCCCGAAAGTCTGACAACCAGTCTTACCAAGGGGTATCGTATTACCCAGTAACTGGGTTGTGGAGGTCAGATAGGCAGTCGCTCCATGTAAAATACTGGTATTCAGCTGCATCTGGTTAGACTGGAAGCCGACTCCAACATAGTTGGGAAAAGGCTAGGCAGATGATAACTGTTACACAGTCGTGATTATGTTATTTTTACGATTCTAACACACCAAGAATTACTCCAAAATCCTCATTACCCAAAACTGTTCACCTTAAATAAACTTGAAATAAATCCATCCATACTTGATGATTACAATTTGCTATCTCACCCATTTCCAATACAGAATTAAAAACAAATACAAAAAAGCAGCGAAATTTCGACCCAATTCTATGATTACACAAATCTATATTTATCATACAAACAAACTATCTGTCTGTAATCGGATGAGTCTAGTACTAAAAACTGATATAACTTGAACTGTGAAATGGTGCAATATACACGTAATCGAAGATCAGGGTAAACTGGTTAGACTTGTCTGGTATGACGAAAAGGACCAGTTTAATTTGAGCTACGGACTAGATGGGAATGTGGGAGAGGAGAGGTCAAGTTAGGCTGGTGTTTTGTTTAGGCTATTTTCATTGGGTTTACTTTTTGGCAGGAAATTAGGTTTTTGGGTTGAAACGTTGTGTATGTTGGTCTGTTGGTGAAGCCACGAAATAGTTATTGTACTTTAATTGGAATTTAAATAGGTCAGGTTGGTATTATTTTAAGTAAATATTATCTAGTTCTACATAACATCATCTGCCTAGGATTTTCCCTACCATGTTAGGGTCGGCTTCCAGTCTAACCAGATGTAGTGGAATATCAGTATTTTACATGGAGCGACCGCCTTAGAGTTCTACTTATAAAATGAGAAATACATCAGCAAATTGAGGACTTCAGGAGTCAGGACCTCATCAGTGTCTATATTAGGAGACTCTTACTATGGTCTCGTCTTCGATATTTTAAGTATCTATCTATCGTTTAAAACCATGAGATTTGAATGTATTTCAAGTATAAAAAAACTGTCAACTACTCCAATTTTTTTCTCCGATGGCGTCAAAAAACAAAATATTATCTACCCTTAAAAGTTTTCTGGTGATTGATTAGTCGGTCCCTATTTTGACGCAAGCTTTTGTTTCAAAGTTTGTACCCACAAAGAGAGATTCCCTTAAAACCCTACAAGAGGTAGGTACTTTCATCTCACCATTTTTTTCCATAAACTTTAAAGAAACCCAGAAATATTACGTTGAAGACCCTGGCACAGTATATATTGTGTTAGAAAATCTATTCCCAACAAACTCATCAATTTCCTAGCCACACTATCGTGTATCTAGCAGCCCCAGTAACCGTTTAGTTTATACTTCCGCTGTCCTATTTAGCTCTATGAATGAGTTGCACACTATGTAATACTTGTTTACAGAGCCAGTGAGAATGTTCAGTTTTTTAGCTAAAGTTATTTAGGTCAAAGACGGGATGCAGTTCTTCGATAAAGATGAATTATTTTGTGAAGCTATTATAGCATAATTCATGCCGTGAGGAAAGTTTTGAGTATGAATAGGGGAAGACCAAAGAAACGATGTATGGACTGTATGAAAGATGATATGGTTAGTAAGGGTGTGACTACTGAGATGACGACTAATAGAGTACCGGCTAAGGCGGATAAGGGGTGGTCATGTCGTGATGAAAGTTTTGAGTATGAGATCGAATATGAGTATATAATAGAGAAAGCTATAGAACGAGTTATGGTTGGAGTCTCTTCGAACAATAGAATCCGAGAGAGGACAAAAACTGAGAGACAACTGAATACTGAGAAAACTGAGTGACAGAGGAGGAGAGCTCACAGAATAAGCAAGCTGAAGTGACAACGGTTCGGCCATATTAGCCGTAGAATCGATGACCGTTGGGGTAGACGTGTTCTTGAGTGGAGACTGTGAATCAGCATACGTAAGGTAAAGGACGCCCTCAGGCTAGGTGGAGCAACGATCTTCGCAGTGTGGTTAGTAGCAGCTGGATGAGACTTGCCGAGAATCTAGCTAAATGGCGTGCAATTGGAGAGGACTATGTCCAAAAGTGGACTGCTGTAGGCTGAAGATGATCATGGACAAAGCTAGGCTTCTCAAAGAGAGAAAGAACAAGCAATTGATTACCGCACGTACTCACCGCGTGTTGGTGATTTCAAACCAAATAAGTCGAGGATTTGTCATGATATTTTATTTAATCGTAACACTTATAGTTCCACACTCAAATGGCTACACATTTTAAAGCTTAGAGTGCACTGTCTGTAACAAGAAGCTCTGAAGAGAAGAAGAAAAGCTCTTTAACATAATAAATCAATATAATTTATGCTGATCAGGTAATCCGATCAGTTTAGGTTAATATTCCACGGTTTTATGGTTCAAAATGCTCATGTTTGTTTTATTTCTGTTAAAGAACAAGCTTTTGACCTGTAGCTGTAGTGTTCTTTCTAGTATTTATTGTTTATTCATTTCATCGTAAATTAGCTGTTGCGCTCCTTCGTCTGCGTTTAGGTATTTTGTACTTACATATAGAAGGAAAACATCGTGAGGAAACCAGCATGTCCTAGAATCACAAATTCGAAGACATGTGACATCCACTAACCCGCACTGGGCCCGCGTGGTGGATTATGGCCCACTACCGCTCACAGAGAGGAGGCCTGTATCCCAGCAGTTGGAACATTATAGGCTGATTATGTATGTTATGTAGAACTACTTCTGCCTCCAAGCAGCCTTCGATCGTTTATTGCCAATTGCTAGATACCAATATATCAAAACTTCATTTGATTACTCAATAGCCTACGATTGCTTTTACATTAAAATCATAGCTTTGACTTATGAACGTAGTAGGTGTCAAGTTATAAAACATATCTGTTAAAGGCTAGTTTACACGAAGAGACTTTCTCGCTTTGAATTCCGAAAGCTGATAAAACAGTTGACTCATGCAAGCTGTACGTCTGATAGTCGCATGCTTAAAGGGAATAATAGCCACGCCTCTGAAAAAAAAAAATAGGAAGTTTCTTTATGTGTTGGAAGTTTTGAGTTTTAGAATCATACGTTCGAGAATATATATTGCTATTCGGATATCCGGATAACTGTATTATGCTGATATACGTCGGTTTTCAAATCTGGATTTTACTAGCATCATTATCCGAAATTTAAAGAATATTTCGGATAGTATTTAACTTTTTATTAATTATAGATTCTAGACAGGCTGTTATGGTAACACTGATATAGTAGTCAGTAGAGATTTTATTACACATGAGCACGGAAAGCGGCTGGCGAGTCTAGCATAGACATTCTTGTTTTTTGACAGGCGTTAACTTCTCCTCATGTAAATGAGCCTTAAGTTTCGTAAGTAACGCTAAGCTGAAAGGTAGCTAAGCAACCAGTCTGTTAGCCAGTGGGTAATGTGGGTATGCACGCAGAAAATTAATATATCAAAACTGTTCGAGCAAAACGCCGCAGGAAATTATTAATTGCATCGAAATATAGGAAGAAGTTTCTGTGATTGATTTGAACTAAGGCTTGCGGAGCTACTTTCTTGGTTAATTGTTTTGTCCATAACCAGAAGTCAACTTGTTCCTAGATAGGTTCATCCTTGCATTTTGGAGTTAAAACTAGAATTACAAATAGTTTAGATTTTCAGAATACAATCATCATAGTAATCAGTGGTGGTTTTCTGTACCTATCTAACTTCTGCCCACAACTGCGTGAAATTTCTTGTTGTTAAAGTATAAACCAAACAGTTTATATTGTCATATTATGTTGCATCAATCAGCTACTAGGTGACCTCTCTCCTGTGATTTACTCTTTGGTTATTTTATACTAAAAATGGCTGCGTGCTTTTCTTTTCTTGTTTCGGTATATTAAACAAACTGTTCTTTATTCAATCCTGGTTAAATTTACTCATAATCTATCACTTGTTTTATCATAAAATAATATATCCTCAGACACTCAGCAATAATGTTGCTTCCCATTAATCTTTCTTCTTTCTTTATCTCATTAATCTTTCGACTTTCCAGAATCGGATCAGTAGTTCTGAAGGTTAATTACCCCTATGTACATTTATAACATCAGGGCTGATTTTTCCAAGGCCAGATAATTTTATCAGACGAATAATTTTGTTTTTTTTTCTATACAAAATCTGTCAAATGTCAATTTTATTTTACGAATAAAAATGACCTGAATGAAAAATCAGCCCTAAAGCTGTTTCATAAAAGAGAGCGATGCCTACGCTATGAAAATGTATTGAACAGCATTTTTTCCAGGGTAAGTAATCTATATATATAAAATTCAAAGTCCTGACTGACTGACTGATTGACTGACTGACTGACTGACTGACTGACTGATAGATCAACGCACAGCCTAAACCGCTGGTCCTAGAGACATGAAATTTAGAGGGTGTATTCTTCGTGAAGAGTAGGCATCCACTAAGAAAGGATTTTTCGAAATTCTACCCCTAAGAGGGTGAAAAGGGGGGAATTCGTTTGTATGAAAAATCTTATTCCTTGAGTTAATAAACTTGAAACTTAGCACGAATACTTATCAAAATAAATTATGAAGATTGTCAGTTTTTTTTTTCTTCTAAACTACCCCTAATAAGGGATTGGGGGGTTTCAAAGTTTGTATGGAAGAATTTTAGCGCGCAGTCCGATTTACTCGAAACTCAGTATTTATTCCTAATATTGAAAGTAAAGAATAATGTGTATCAGGGTTTTTTGAAAATCTACCCCTGACGGGCTGAAATGGGGTAGTCAATTTTTCAGGGGAGGATTTTACTGCATGGCTTGATTAACTCGAAAATTAGTATAAATAATCTTTGAGTCAAGTTATGAATACACCCTAAACTATTTTTTTTTAATTCCACCCCTGTGGGGGTGAAAAGCAGGGATACAGTTTATATGAGAAATTTTCTTCATTAGGTTAATAAACTTGAAACTTTTCAAGAATACTCGCCTAAGTAATAAAGTTTATCATTATAAGTTTTTCAAAACTACCCCTCAAAGGGGGATATAGGGGTGTTGAAGTTTGTGTGGAATAATTTGAATGCGCGGTCCGATTAACTCTAAACTCAGTGTTTATACGTAAAACCAAAAATAAAGAGTAACATGTATCAGGGTTTTTCGAAAAGCTACCCCTAACGGGTTGAAAAGGGGTAGGTTATTTTACAAGGGAGGATTATATTGCGTGGCTTGATTTACTCGAAAATTGGAATAAATAATCTTTGAATCAAGTTATGAATAATCTCAAAAGATTTTTCAAAATTCCACCCCTGTGGGGGTGAAAAGCGGGGGATACAGTTTATATGAAAAATCTTAAACATTTGTTTATAAACTTGAAACTTGGCAAGAATACTTGCCTAAGTAAGTAATAAAGTTTATTATTATAAGTTTTTCAAAACTACCCCTAAAAGGGGGATATACGGGTGTTAAGTTTGTGTGGAAGAAATTGAATGCGCGGTCCGAGTAACTCGAAACTCAGTATTGATACTTTTGACAGAAAATAATTAATAATAAGTACCTATGTAAAGTTGTCGAAAATTTACCACTGACGGGACAAAAACGGGTAATTCGGTTTTTAAGGGGAGGATTTGCACTTGAAACTTTATGTTACATTTTCACGCCTAAACCACTGAACTTCTGATTTGGCATAGAGATAGATGGCATCTTGGGGAAGCACATACATTTTATCCTGTTAGCACGTTCCCGTGGGATAATTTCCGACATCCACGCGGGCGAAGCCGCGGGCAGAAGCTAGTAGATGATATAACAACAAAATCTCTAATATTAACAACATATAACAACGGAACCTATAATTTTATTTAATATAGCGATTAGTTAATATAATGAACGATTGATACAATTTTAAAATAACTATTTTTTATAAGCATAACATACATTAAATATAACATCGTTTGACATAACATACATTAAATATAAAATCGTTTGACATACCACTCAAAAGATATAAAACTTATTTGGTCTAATATGATGAAAACGCCTACTTTAAGATAGGTCGAAGTTTTAGAATAAATAAATGTTATATGTAAAGAAATTATATCAACAGTTGGTATATCTCATGGACTGTTGATTGGTTGGTTGATTATATCTTATGGACGATAATAAAATGAAATTAGACCAAATGAGTTTATACGTTATGAGACGCAACCATTTTTCCAACAGACGATAATTTTTAACGCTGCGGTTCAGAATCATGTACACACGGCTACACATCAAGCTATGCAAAACCAGTATTAGCTGACCGTTCATTGTGAGAAAATATCATACAAAGTGAGGCCAAGACAAACTGGTTTTGACGTGTAGCCGTGTGTACTGTATCCATGCTAACAGGCTGCACGACGATGTCTCTGCTACCCTGCATAAAAAAATCACTAGTTATTTTTGCCATAATTTCCTGATCATCATAGAAATCCATACTTACGTATCTTTTAATCTACGGGCAACAGAAGTTCTCACATAACAGTAACCCCTAGATTGCGTCAGTTTGCACTAACGAAATCCGAGTACACACCAAACCCTGTCGCCCACGTACGTACCTACTTGTGTACACGAAGTACACCAAATATTTGCCTCGTGAGAACTGCAAATAGAATCATGGGGTAATCTTTTTAGTAGTGATGTCATTTATTAGAACAGAAGGTTGAATGAAAGTGAAAGCAATGTCGGACTCTTTACGCAGTGCAAGGTTTTTGCATGTGTCTTGTCACTAGGGATTTTTTGATGTCCCGACAATTCTTGTAAGATCAGCACCCTAATTGCGTAACACACAATCAATCGGAATCGGTTTCATTTTGACAGTTCAACAACATTCATTGCGTTATTTACGTGTTGAGCAGACAATTTTTCTAACTTATGAAGCAATGGATTAGCAATTTGCTTCAAAATGATTCAGATTCCGATTGATCGTGTGTTACGCAATTAGGGTGCAGATTAGTCATCATGCATTAGTAGCTCGTCTTATGGCCGAACCTTGTTACCTATCTATCACCAGTTTTGGCATTTGGAGGTAGAAAAACCTATATTATACTATCTCTGTTTTTAACATGCCAATAATCTATATCAGTAGCGATCTGTATGATCATATTATACTGACAGTTATAATTTATAGTGGCTACTATCAGTAGCGAATTGTCAATAGGTTATTGGGTTCAGCCGTTAGTCTATGTATAAGTCTACTCCCTTGTACACCAGTCTTCCCAGTCAAGTCCAGGGCAGGGCTGCTACGCACACGGTTTTTTGTCAAATTTTGACCTGCTAGAAGAGTGTATGGTAACATTTGTAACACCTAGGTCAATACAAGAATCTATCAACCAGACTATCAGACTTCCTTCACTTCACCTCATGCCCTCATAATTCCAGGCTAACACTTATTTGAAATGGTCTTTAAAGGGAAAACCGAGATTGGGATACTAGTCTCTATTGAAGACGATGAAAGAAAGAAAAATAGATTTATATGTCACATAAACACTTGCATATAAATAAATAACATAATTCGAATCCTACTAATATTATAAACGCGAAAGTTTGTATGGATGGATGGATGTTTGTTACTCTTTCACGCAAAAACTACTGAACGGATTTGGATAAAATTTGGCACACAGATAGTTTATAACCAGAATTAACACATAAGTAACTTTTTATCCCGATTTTCCCACTGGATTGAAACTTATGCGAGTAAAACCGTGGGGCGCAGCTAGTAAAAAATAAAAGCAGAACCGATTTTGGAAGTTTTAATCGAAAATTTAATCTGGAGTTGACATTCTGTACTTCATTATTCAATGGTTTCGTCGTGGGTGTAATTGAATTGACTACTTTTGGTAATTGAAGATTTTAAAGCTTTGTAATTGGCATTTTGGTTGCTTTTAAGTGCCCTTAAGGGATTCTGATCGTTATGAACGGTTGTCGTTAGGGTTTAATTACCCTGGAATGGTATTCAAGTTCACTAAGACACACTATCTGACTCATTATCATTTGATCTCTAATCACGTTTTCCATAGTTTTATTCGACATATCCACCTACTGCTGAGGTACTGTCCGTTCACAGTCATTTTACCTCTGACAACAGCAACCGAATACCAACTTTATGGCAACTAAAATAAAGACGATTGTGATTTTGACATACTTGGCCATGGCAGCAACCATAGATACATTTCTATAACAGCAACCCAATAGCAACCTTAATGCCACGATAATAAAGATGACTGTGATTTGACAGTGATGCAAAATCAGAGGTAAGATAACAGTCAGCGGCTTGTAGAGACTATAGAAAAAATGGTGGGATTGCGTTTATCCTGCATCTCGCAAGCAGAGTTTACCGCGCAGTTAGCATAGATACAATTTCCCAACATCAATCGTTGGGCAATAGCCCGCCAGACACAACACCCGTCTGGTCGGAGGATCCTCCCTTTTCTATGGAGGATGAGTGAACTTTACACCCTGTTCCTCATGCCTCTAAAAACATGACAAGGCTAGAAAAGGGGATACCGATGAGCTAGGTATCCCATATCCTTGCTTGGTATACGAATAGTGATTGAAGTATCTTGTTAGCAGACAAGAGGACGCTGCCCATCCTTTTTACTTTAATCTTTTAGCATAATTAACCTATAATGTTCCCACTGCTGGGACACAGGCCTCCTCTGAGAGGGAGTGGGCTATAATCCACCACGCGTGCCCAGTGCGGGTTGGTAGATGTCACATATTATGTCTTCGAATATTTGGTTCTAGGACATGCCGGTTTCCTCACGATGTTTTCCTTCACCGTTTTGAGAGCAGTGGTGATGAAATTATTTACACAAAGTAAAGCGCGCCTGGGTTCGAACACTCGATCTACAACTCGTAAGTAAGGGCCGTTGCTACTGAGCCACCACCGCTCTCTTTAATCCCTCAGTACCTTTTAAATACTTGTGGGTGGTCTAGTACCTAATGAGAAAATCATCCAGGAAGTCAAGGCTTAAACTGGTCTAATTATGACCAGCTTTAAAACAAAATTATTAAGAATAGCTCACAGAATTATCTTCAGTCACGCATGACACCGTCCTGCCTCGATTCTGTAAAAATTTCACTGTGATAACTTATGTGAAGTGAGTTTGGAGAGAGCTGTCATTCCACCAGAGGGGCGATTTCTCTCAATCTGTCAAAAATGCAATCAATTTCCTTAAATTTTTGAAAAGTTTTCGAAATTGACATTTTGAACGTTTTTTAATTACGAGAATTGGCCTTCTGATACCATAATAGCGATTGACACTAGTGACAGCTCACTTCACCTAAGTTTTCACTGTGTTTGTACAGAACAGCAGTGCGATTCTGCAACCATGTCACCGTGAAAACTTATGTGAAGTGAGCGTGGAGTGAGCTGTCATTCCAACTAATGCTAGGGATTAACACTATGGACAGCTCACTCTAAGCTCACTTCACTTAACTTTTCACGGTGACATTTTTACAGAATCGATCGGGTGATCAACTAATTCTTTACTTCTAGTAAGCCAAGTACCTAGTATTTGCATTGAATTTGTAACTAAAGTGTTTATTTTTTTCTTTACAGGTAAGAACACACAACCCTTTCGAAAAACGCTCTGCATCTCTACAATCGTAAGTAACCTCCAAAGATCTATGATAAAATCATAGTTTCACAATCTGTACTGCCTACACTACATTCATAATAAACCCGTATGCAAGAACAATGTCTTAGAGAATAATTATACTAATTACCAAATTAACTACTTCAATGACACATAAAGGAACTTCCTACACACCAAATCAGAAATGAAGAGTTCAACAAGCGCCCCAAGTCTGCTATTACAATAGTGTCAGAATCATTGATTTCATAATTGTTGATTTTGACAAGTTTGGTAATCTACTACCATAATGGCGTCATTATGACTTTCCAGTGGTCAACCACTGACTCTCCATTGAAAGAAATGGCATAAAATGGTACTCTCGTACATAATGATAAATTAAAAATACTAATAAAATACTAATAAATAATATGTAAAAATATATATAAATGAAATCTGGCATAAATAAAGTAGTGGTAGTTTTTCGAAAATCATTTCTACTAACGGGTTTTATAACAATGGCAATACGACAATGTCATTATGACACAATTCTATTACGAGACCATTCTATTCTATTTTTCTTAATGGCAATGGTGCCGATGTTGTGACCGACCAATGATCGCCATTAAGAATTTAGCAGACTTGAGCAGAAGAACTTGACAGCAAAATGACAATGGGATGGGAATGGGATCGTGTTGGAATGACGAATTTATAAAAATAGCAGACTTGGGGCCCAGCTTACTATACCTTCTCGGTACTCATCTACCGATATTACATAATCAGCATATAATGTACCCACTGCTGGAACACATGACAGGCCTCCATTCTTCGAGAGGCTGTAATCCACCACGCGGGCCCAGTGCGGGTTGGTAGATGTCACATGTCTTCGAATTTTTTGGTTCTAGGACATGCCGGTTTCCTCACGATGTTTTCCTTCACCGTTTTGAGAGCAGTGGTGATGAAATAATTTACACAAAGTAAAGCGCCTGACTGGGTTCGATCCTACGACCTACAACTCGAAAGTCACAGCCGTTACCACTGAGCCACCACTGCTCATATTAAATACCTACTACCTATTATATATCTGCCTAGCCTTTTCCCAACTATGCTGGGGTCGGCTTCCAGTCTAACCGGATGCAGCTGAATACCAGTATTTTACATGGAGCGACTGCCTATCTTACCTCCACAACCCAGTTGCTGGGTAATACTATACCCCTTGGTAAGACTGGTTGTCAGACTTTCGGGCTACTGACGACTCGTAACGATTGTCAAAGATCCACGAATGACAGCCGGGACCAACGGCTTAACGTGCTTTCCGAGGCACGACATCATACCTACTACCTACCGACATTAAATACAATTAAAAGACTGTTAAAACTAATAGGCTATTAGCATCAAGATCGTATCATCACGCTATTCAATAAAGGAACCAGGAAATGCCTAACTCCACGATCGCCCGCCACTGAGTAATGAGCAAATAGAATGTCAACTGAGATAGGCGGGACGGAACTTCGGACATTCTGAACATATTTGTAGGTACTTTATGTTTAGAAATAATGAAAAATGCGTTTATTGACATACTTAAAACTATAAAAAAAAGAAAACAATGTTAGATACGTTTGCTTCTATGCTTGTTTACTGGATATTGGATAACGTGTGAAGCTTTTTGGGTAACGTTATACGTCATACGTTATTCTGCACACTTGGCCAATGAAAGCTAAATCGAAAAAAGTGTAACATTTTGATCGTCACGATGAAAAATGTCATGACAAAATCCAAAGCAATATGAACTTCGTTGCAAACGGGTATCCGACAACACCTGCCGGCTGTTTTTTATTGTCATACCTATGCTAAATACTCTCCGACTCTTGACATCTTGTTTACTAGATCATGAAACTTGCTGAAGTTAAATAAGCCATTTTTTTTTAATCAAACTATTTTTAATATAATGATTGAATATTGCTACAAAAATTTCTGTCAAACTATAATCTTTAGTAGGGGTTCAATATTGCTACAAATGATGTCATACCTACTCTTGCCCAAAACTATCACAGACTGCGATGCCCTCAGTATTCGGCCCACTTTAATCATTTTCTCCACGAATGAGCTCTTCATTTACTACCCACTCCATGCCCCTAAATACCTTAGCGTATTCATATCTAATTCATCATAGCAACTACATTTCCCAACGAAGATCCCACTTGATGAATATTAAACAGTATATTTATCAATGACTTGATTGCATCACTATTCTGTACGCGTCGAAAATTACAATAACCAGATAAAATTGACCTTTCCTTTCAAACATATTGTTCTACACTACAGATCAGCTTATATTTGTCGAGTATTGAATCAAAGTTATTAATTACATGGCCAGAATTATTAGACCCATATTTACAATACAATTACTCTTCACCAGAGGTCTTGTTATACCAGTCCCAACCATTTTTTCAAGACCTTTGGTAGCAAATTTATATTACGATAACATAGATCTACTTTCGCTGGTTAATAATTTACATAGATAGTTATCTACCGCAGGTGTAAATACATTGGTTACTAAATGATAGTAAGCCTTTGATTATAAATAAAATTGATTAATATTCAAAAGGGTAGTCGGAAAAAAGTATCGGTATAGTATGACTAAGGTTTTAATTAGATAAAAGGAAGTCTTGTCTTTGTTAGATTGTAGGTAGACAAAGAGGCTACAGTGTGACCAGGAATCGGTTTAGGCCACCTACCATAGTGTAGTATCGTGTGATACTAGTGAGGGGCAAGTTTTGAATTTTTATTATCGACATTTGAATTTGTGTCTATGGTTTTTTTATTATATTGTAAACATTTAAAATTCGATTTAATAATACATTTTTACGCGGTTTTTTTTTTAAAATAAAAATTGATGATTGGAATAGGTCTTTATTTATAGCATTTATGAAGAGATAAATCTCTAGATACGTTTATTTTTAGAAGGAAGGACAGTCACGACCACCAAAATGTCAACACTTGTCAACTTTCAATTGCGATTGTTTCGTCAAATAACGAATGCAACGTTGAAATACGACACATTACATAAACCTATGGGTTCTAAAATGCCATAGTTCGTAACAACAAAAGGAGTAAATCGCTTATAAATAAAGCCGAGTGTATACATACTTTTGCTCGTGACTGGACATGTTTTACCCACTGGTACATATATGAAAGGTCTTATTAAATTGGGCTCTACCAAAAACTGTTTGAGGAAAACAAAAGAAACAAATAATCAGCCTGTATAGTCCCACTGCAGGCCACCCTTTCCTTTTTCCACACAACTCGATCCTGAGCCAATATGGACCAATCCCTCGTAAAGGCGTCAAGTTCATCCCGCCATCTACGCCGCGATGCCGTTAGACGTTTTCAGGGACCCATGCTGTGGTAAAAACAAATTCGTTTTTAATATTAGAACCGTGTAATCCCGTGACGTACACACGGCTACACATCAAGCTATGCAAAACCAGTATTGGCTGACCGTTCATTGTGAGAAAATATCATACAAAATGAGGCCAAGACAAACTAGTTTTGTATAGCTTGACGTGTAGCCGTGTGTACAAATGACGGTTGCTCCATATGAGTCCAGTAAAATAAATATGTACTGTATTCTGGTTTAAATAAATTAATAGCTTGTGCACTTGCCAATGGGGACAAGGTTGGTCTCTTTCAGCGAAATGCATTTAGACAGATATATTAGTGAAGAGTCATCTATTCCTATTCCTATATGAGACGGCACGGCTAATGACCTCTGCAATGAAGGCCATCTTCTATTCTTCTTAGCGCATAATCAGCCTATAATGTTCCCACTGCTGGGACACAGGCCTCCTCTCTGTGAGAGGGAGTAGGTTGTAATCCACCACGCGGGCCCAGTGCGGGTTGGTAGATATCACATGCCTTCGAATTTTTTGTTCTAGGACTTGCTGGTTTCCTCACGTTGTTTTCATTCACCGTTTTGAGGGCATCGGTGATGAAATTATTTGCACTATATAAAAATATTTGGTATTCAAAGTCAGTCAAATCATTTATTTCAAATAGGCACATAAAAGGCACTTTTGAACGTCAAAAATAAAATAAAAATAAAATTGATTCTAGTCGCCCCTTCCAAAATGTAGTTTTCATATGGAGAAGAATGGGCAAGAAACAAGATTATAAAAAAAAATTCTTAGCAGACGAACACAAACCGTCTTATAACAGTCAGTATTTGTATTTTGAACTTTGTCTCACAAAGTTCTTAATACTAAAATGACAAATTAGCAACTAAGCTAAGCTGCCATTTTTGTGTAAAGAATTTTTTGCATATCCTATATAACAGTTAGATTCTTCTAATTCAATAACTGGCTCGGTGGTTTAAATCTGACCTAAAGAAAAAACTTGTTTTGTAATAAGGGGGAAAGAATTTTGGGTTTTATTCAACTCGACTTTAACTCTTTTGATACGGAAACATTTCTTCTTCAACTGCCTTTCCAGTATGTTAAACTGTAGATTACCTAAATCACCGATCCTTGCTGCCATCACTCCTTCAATCAACGTTTGTTTGTTTACTTACATCAACGAAAAAGCATTCTTTAACAATTGAAATTCGACAATTTTTATTTTTCTCACCTTTAATTGTACCAAAAACCGTTAAATTCTTAACGATGCCAACAAAATAGTACGATGACTCAGCACAAAATCTATTCCCAGAATCGAAAGCGTCGCGCATCTGTGAAATCAATTAAAATAATTGAATCGACTAAAAATAACACGGCTTCCTTTGGCGTGACGATTGACAATGTGATTTCGGTGTTTCCCGCCTAAACTCATAGACAAAATTAGTTTTTACAGCTACTGTTACAACTTATAGTCGATTTTCAACTCTATCTGGCCAGCTACAAAGTTTTAGTAAGTTTAGGTTTGAAAAAAAGAACGTTTGTACCATAGAGAGTACGCTCCCTTTCTTTTGTTAGTAGTGTTGTAGCTAAAAATAATTCTGAATGGATGTATCGAAGCAAATCTATCGGTGTTTTGAGGTTCGTATGTTTCTTATTACTGTGTTCTTTTTATAGTTACAAAGGGTATCCGGTTGTGTGTGTACTTGGGTTTCTCTGTTCTTAAAGGGTAGATTGACTGGACATTGAGAACTGGCCGTTGTTGTTTATTGCCTGAGTGTTTTGGTTCATTTTATTTTTACTAAGGCAACGCAAATAAATCACAATGATGATTAAGAAATCGTCTTTGAAATAATGGTGTTAATGGATAAACCCTTTATTACTTTGCCCGACATGGGAATGGAACCCAGGGCCCCACGCTCAGCAGTCGCGCTTGCGACCACGAGACTAACGGTAAAAAAATGCCATGTTTTGCCTATTTCATAACAATTTTACCACTATTTGAATCTGAAATCTGAACATTTTGACCTAACCTAACTTACTTGGGTTATGTACAGACACCAGCAGGCCAACCTACCCGAAACTGTCAAATTTTCCCAATCAACCTTGAACCTTAATACTCTAGCGATAAAGTTGAAAATCTATTAAAGAAATTTGACATATTGTAGTAGCTTCTGTACACGAATATAATAGTTCTCCCTTTTAAAATAGATTTCTCTCAAAAAGTGATCATGAATAATTTAAAAATAAATTTCAGTAAATCAAACAATTATAAGCCCCCACGGGAAGTTCTTCTAATTATATTTTGTTTTAAAAATATTTCTTCCTGTCTTCGTATTTTTCAAACGTTGTTTTTCATCGGAAGTTTAGTATTATCGTTAGTTGCAAGGCAACGTGCCAGAAAAAATATAGAAATGGCAACCGTGAACTTTTATGTTCTACAGTGTGATACAAGCTGTTAGGATTAGCTATTTCAGGAAAAAATAAGACGCTAATAACCCAAAGAATAATAATATAATATAATATCCCTGGACATTTCACACAGCGCCATCTAGTCCCAAGCTAAGCAACCTAATGCTTGTGTTATGGTAACAAGATGGCTGATAAACTACTTATATACATTTTCTTTTTTTTTGTAAATACATACATATTATAGATAGAAAAACACCCAGACTCAGAACAAATACATGTAGGACTTACAAATATTTGTTCTGTGCGGGAATCGAACCCGCAACACGCAACGCAGCAGTCCGATCGCTCAGCCACTGCGCTAACCGTGTTGAGGAAGAAGATTGTAGTATGTTCTAGATTTGCCGTCGCCATATTTAATACATAATACCAAAACAAACCATGCTTAGAAATATTAGAAATAAATCATTTTAGGGTCAAATAAAAGGTACTCATAACCGCCTAATGTTTAAATCATTATAATTAACAGGTGCAATATAAAATAATTTAAAAAGATATTAGAACAAAAGAACAGCACAACCATAAACAAAAATAATGAGGAGAAAAAAAACATAAATAGTATCGATTGTGCGTAGGAGCGAACCAGGCGCGCCCTAGCTGGGTTAATAACCCTCTAACTAAAACAATATGGGCTCGGGAATTTAGTAGAATGCCACCGTTTTACAGAAGCGGTATAGTGAGAAAAAAAGGTGTGTGATCAACAGAATGATTGGGCTATTAAGTTAACACAGCAAATTGTGTTTGAAGTTTATATAGAAGACCCTGCTTCGCACGATTTTTACGACTTAAAAAAAACATCGAGATGTGTTTATTATAATAATATGTATTTTTATTTTACACACACACCTTACGGAATAAATTCTGTAAATGATGATCTAATCGTTGCGTAGTTTCGAAGAACAAAGCGACTTTAATTTTATAATATGGTATACTCGTAGATTTAGTTATTGCGAAATAAAACTTAATTTGATTATATTAAATTAGGCATAATCTTAATGGTTTCTGGACTCTAATTGCGTAACACAATACCAATATAAATCTGGATCAGGATATTGCTAATCCATTGCTTCATAATGTTCGTAAAATTTGTCTGCTCAACAACGTAAATAACGCAATTAATGTTGTTCAACTGTCAAAATAAAACCTATTGCCACTGATAGTGTTACGCAATTACACTGCTGGTTTTCTAGACTTTCTTATTAACGCTTACAAAGATCTGTAAAATAATTCTAATTATTTAGTGATTACTAGAAACTCCCTGCATACCTGATAGTTTTATTGCCAAATGCCCCAGGCATCTAGCATTCCTGTCTTAAGTACTATTACTAGTATTGTTATATTGTTACACCTTACTAACTTTTATAAAGTACTTAATTGCCTTTCTAAAAATTAATCGAATTAATTTAAAAATCTATTTGGTCACATAGATTTTTTTTTAAATATTCTTGCTGTGTGTGTCCCCACTCTATAAGATAAAAAAAACCGAACACCAATAATTCCATTAATAAAATTCGAATGTTTTTTTTTCTGCGACGAGGCATAGACAAATTGATGCTTTTATACTAAATTGGATACCAGTTAATTAGTACCTTTAATTAATGTAATTGTACAAAACGGACTCTCATTCTATTTTACTACTTGATTTCTAAGAAACGATACATTCGTTCTTAATTGGACATCATCCATTTTACAGGTATACATTAATTACTAATTTATTAATTATACGAAGGCTTGGCAGTGAAGGTTTTAATATTCTTGCCCCATCATGCCGTCATATTAGTTGATTTTCTAATTTAATTCTTGTTATAAGATGAGAGATGTAATTATAAAAGTATCCCTGTTGGGAAATTGTGTTTTAAAGAAGCATAGAATTATTGATAGTGATGTACCTAAGTAATAATATCGACTGTTTAACTTTTTTTAGTTACCATTTGATTATATTTCTTACTCATTGATTAACAGGTTGAATGCCGTAATTACAAAAACAATTTCAAATCTATTGTGGCTCGCGTGGATCTACGTTCAATACGAAGGGTTAATTCAGTAATTATTTTGTTATTTAAAAATCTGTGCTTCTTATTATAATAGTATTTTACCAAAACTCTGAATCTAACCAAGCTTTTACACAATTTTAACGAATTCTTTTCAAGTAAAAAGATAAAATAGTAAGTGTAGGGTAACCCAACGCTTCCATTTTATCATTTGGATCGCTGGCGCACGTGGGTGTTCAATTCCTTTTCGTTTTGGTATCTTTGAATGTGACTAGACCAGTTTTATTAGCGACATCTGCTGGGGAAGAATCCTCGCCCACGTGTATTTTCCGTGAATGAAACTTTGATTCTGGATTTTTGGAGCGGATTAAATTGTTTCTATAGCATAAGATGTTAGACGGTTCGATTTGACCACTGAGGAATTGTTATTTAAAAAAATAGTTTTCTGTTAAAAAAAAAAATTCTTATTAGACTCGGACTTAAAAAAAAACTAATGAGGAAATAAAAAAAATACAATAAATCTTTAAAAAGGCTGAGTGGATTAACTTACAAGTACCAAACTTATGAATAATTCGACTGTACAAAGAGTTGCTATTTACTCTAAAAGTATAATTAATCATTTCTAATTGGACGCTAATTACGCTTCCCACGTTGCTTTACCAAAAAGAATAGGTAGGTCCCTCACTATATTCACGCCAAAATTAAAAAGCCCATGTACACACTTCTGGGCCAATTCCACTATTAAAATGCCACGTCAGTGGTGTTAATGTGTTAAACAATTCTAATTTTAATCTAAATAAGCGAAGCGTGAAGAAACAATTGTTTGATGTTAACCTAAAAAAAGTTTTAGGTTACTTGAACCATGAGCTTGTGCAACAATTACAATGATAACGAAATAAGTACCGGAATTAATTTACTTGGTGTTTCAAATCAACACCTACGTGACACACAATGAGAAGGAGAGACATCTTTTTATCGATCTTTTTTCAGCCAATCTTTTCCCATCCCTAGAGGTGATAATTTAAAAAATGATAAATATCGAAAACCCATTTTTAATATTCTTCGACATTTATCTTACCTCCAACTTATATCTTGATAAATATGTATATTTACCTTTCCAAAACATGATCATAAAAAATCTGATGAATGTTCTGCTCGCTCCAAAAGTAATTAGTAAAAGAAATAAATTACCCAAGGTGCTAGATCCCTTCTTCCTGACGGACAAATTACGTAACTGAGAACAGACAAAACGTTTACAAAAATAGACAATAGACTTCCCTAATCTTTATTAATCGTTGACGGAACTTTGTTTACGTTTTCATAATAAAATTAACATTAGTATTTGAAAGCTGTTATAAATCTATCAATTGTTTCTACAAAGGGCGAAAGAATTTTGTTTGAATTCGTCACGTCATTTTTTTTGTAAATTATTGTTTGGTTAATTTGAATTTTTGACATTTCGATTGTGGAATATGGAATTCATTGAAGACTGCTTGCGGCTTCTTTGGACATTATATTAAGGGGACGCGCTACCGCGACCGGGACAAAAAGTATCTGCCAGTGAGTCTCGTCAAAATCGGTCCAGCAGTTTCGGAGATAAACCGGAACAAACAGACAGACAGACAAACAAAAATTTAAAAAAAAATATTTTGCTAGGTATATGTGGCATAATAAATTTACTTTCATATGCATTTAGTAAAAAGCTGTTATTTTGGTATTACAAACAGACACTTCAATTTTATTTATTTATATAGACGGATGAAAGAATATATTAAAAAGATAGATACAGCCGATATATTCTGTGTTAAGCAGTCAAGTGTCAATCCGGTGTCATTAGGTAAAATGATAGCTCATTTCACCTAAGTTTTTACGGTGAGATTTTTACAGAAAACCTCAGCTGGAGAGCTAACCAACCATAGAATAGAACTACATAGCATGTTTGGCTATCAAAATAAATTAATACCTATATGGGAGAAAATAAATAAATAAATGACTAGGTATATTGAAAATACAAATTCGTTTCAAAATTCACATTATAAAGATACGTTTTACGACAATCTTTACGATTAGAAAGTCACATTTGAAATAAACCTCAGAACATTGTCTTTGATATTTATAACCTAAACAGCTTTAGGGAAACGTAGGGCCATAGGAATGTGTGACATTTCAAGAATCATCATCTGCCTAGCCTTTTCCCAACTATGTTGGGGTCGGCTTCCAGTCTAACCGGATGCAGCTGAATACGAGTATTTTACATGGAGCGACTGCCTATCTGACCTCCACAACCCAGTTACTGGGTAATACGATACCCCTTGGTAAAACTGGTTGTCAGACTTTCGGGCTTCTGACTACCCGTAACGACTGTCAAAGATCCACGAATGACAGCCGGGACCAACGGCTTAACGTGCTTTCCGAGGCACGGAGGGGTCTCGGTATGTAAAGATGGTCACCCATCCACAGACCAACCGCGGCAAGCGGAGCTTAACCTGACCGATCGACCTGTGCGACTGTTATTATTTAGCCACGGGCCCCTCCATAATATTTATATAAAATGAGATCAGGAGGATGACGACGTGTTCAACAAATACTCGTATCTGAATATAATCTTGGGATTAAATAAAGTAATAAAATGTATTACATCTTATTTCTTCTGTCAACTTAAAGTCAGTTGATATAAACATAGCAATTTATTCAAGCATTGAATTTCTAATTGGTCATTTGCAGGCTATTTAGCTAGCTTTAATTTAACTAACAATCTTTTTAAGTAATCTTAATTTAAATTAAATTGACAACACGGTTAGCGCAGTGGCTGAGCGATCGGACTGCTGCGCTGCGTGTCGCGGGTTCGATTCCCGCACAGAACAAATATTTGTAAGTCCTACCATGTATTTATTCCGAGTCTGGGTGTTTTTCTATCTATAATATGTATGTATTTACAAAAAAAAAAAAAAAAAATGTATATAAGTAGTTTATCAGCCATCTTGTTACCATAACACAAGCATTAGGTTGCTTAGCTTGGGACTAGATGGCGCTGTGTGGAATATCCAGGGATATTATTATTATTATTAATAGAAAAGATTGATAAAATCAACTTCGTAAAATTGTTTCAAATAAAAATTCATCCCTGTTCTTTACCGCCGGATAACCAGACATACTGCAGCGTACCATCCACACTTAGTAGATATCCCGGCTAGTCGTACTCAGCGCTTCTCCTCCACATTACATCACACACACATCTCACATTATTAGGTATGTTGAAACTGTGTGTACTCCCCGTACTTTTCCCTAAAGGTTCATTAGAAAATCAGCGTCAGACAACATCTGTCTGGCATTAATGCTGAAATGAACCTTTTTGAGGCACACACTATTGTTGTCTGAAACATTATTTTTTATTTTATTAATTTTGTATTTTGTGTTTTTTGAACTGTGTCCAAATGAACTTTTGCCTTTCTTTCTTTTTTCTTTTGTTTATTAAGCGCACAGTAATGGTGTGGAACTCTCTGCCGGCATCTGTGTTCCCTCCTACATTTAACCCGTTGGCCTTCAAAGCAAAAGTGAACAGGCATCTTCTGGGCACGCTCAGTCCATCATAGACCTAATCCATCGCTTTCCATCAGGCGTGATCGAGGTCAAGAGCAGGCCTATTTAACAATAATAAAAAATATCTATAGATTTATTAAAGTAATAATATCCCTGGACATTTCACACAGCGCCATCTAGTCCCAAGCTAAGCAACCTAATGCTTGTGTTATGGTAACAAGATGGCTGATAAACTACTTATATACATTTTTTTTTGTAAATACATACATATTATAGATAGAAAAACACCCAGACTCGGAACAAATACATGTAGGTCATACAAATATTTGTTCCGTGCGGAAATCGAACCCGCGACACGCAGCGCAGCAGTCAATCGCTTAACCACTGCGCCAACCGTGCCGTCAAGTAGCAACGACGTCAAAATTTTAGATTGAATATTTTAGAAAAAAAGTAATTGATACTAAATGTCAGATGCCGAAAAAGTTTTTTTTAAATTGTTATCTTTTTGTCTGTTTGGATGTATGTTCCGCAATGTGGGAACGTCTGATGCCGATAGTATATATTTTTTAAATTTTTGTCCGTTAGTCTGGAACAAAAATCGTGGACATCCACGCGGGCGAAATCGCGGGCAAAAGCTCGTGTATTTAAAAAAATAAACAGTAAGTTATCTTGGCACAGTTGGCAACAAAAGTGTCATAAAGTAACCACTTGACAAACAACACAGAACTAATGACTTCTTAGTAACATTTAAGACGTCCCCTCCCTACGCTCATTGTCTATGACATCTTGTAACACGTAATCTCGAGATTCAAATCAATTTCATTTCATTAAAAATTTGACTTTACCATTGCGAGCCCGCATGCTTTTGAATACTTTCATTACACCAATTGAATGAGTTTTTTGACCTCAATACACAAAAGGGATGAAGTTTTAATCGTGTCAATCGAGATCAAACATCGATTACGATTTATCGATTCGATATTGTTATTGGAAGAATGAGCGGTTGTCATTGCTTGTTGAAAGGGACGAAAAAAATGGTGTTCGGGCGGGAATTTAAAATTAAACTGTTGATATATTTACGACATATGAAACTGGCTGCCGTTTTATTCTTCCAACTTTTAATACTTTTTGTTGAGTGGTTCTAAAGCTAATGTAAATTAATGTTAATAGGGCCTGATTTTTCCAACGCCAGATAACTTTTATTCGAGGAATAAAATTGACTTTTGACAATTTTTGCATAAAATAACTGTCAAAATTTCAAAATTATTCCTCTAATTAAATCATCTGGCTTTGGAAAAATCAGCCCTAAATGTCATTCAAATAAAAATTGATTTCCCGAATTCAAATTTAATATCTTCCGGAATTTAACCGCTTCACTTCGTCCTCAGTCCTCAGCATCCTATGTTACTCCATATAATTATATACCATCCAATATACGTGTGCTTAAAACTAATTTATTACACACGCCAGATATAATTTCAAGTGTCTCTTAAACTCAAGTAGCCAATCTTTCAAAGTGAACCATTTCTTTTGTACTTATAACAGCAGGGTGGGCTGAAATAACAAAAGTCTAACGTCATCATTACGCTACGTGTGAACTGTTTACACATTTACAATAATTTTCGAGGTTAGAAATGGCGGGCATTCTTTCGTTCTATTTTGACGCCATCTTGGGGTTATTGACCTGGGTTCGCGCGTCCCGTTCACGGGGAACGCTACTCAAACGAGTTGGTTGCATTTTGCATTCTGTTTAGTTATGTTTAAATGGTACAGTCGTAGCATGCTTTGTGTATGTCCTTTGTTTTCAAAAGAGAGTGTTTGTTTTGGCGGGCGTGAGCGAACTTTTTAATTGAAAAAATAAATCATTTTGTTTTTTTGGCCTTTCTTATAGTTAAAATATTTATAAGATAGAACAGTTTAGATTTCAGGTTATGTAAAAATCTGTGTTTTGATACAATAAGTACACCGATGTCTTAGATATTCTAGGATTCAACAATTACAGTCGCCATCTTGCCGTGCATTCTCAATCAATAGTCGGAAGTCTGACCTACTCTAATACTCTAACACAGATGAGTGTACAACTTACACTCAGTCAAAAGAAAACGAATGTTTTTCTGGCATGCCAGACGGCATGGCAGTCATAAGTGTCTCGCCCCACGCAAATCATAAAGTTGATTCCACTAATGGAACAGTGTCATTAGAATAAACTAGTGTTGCATGCTATGAATATGCAGTTTTAGTTAAAATTAGTCGTAATTTAGCTGATAAATTGTGTTATTAGTAGTAATATTTGGTTAAATAAAGGATGAAGAGTTGTTTTGTTGCCAGAAATTATCTATGGTTGGGATTTATAAGAAAATTAAAAAAAAAACACTTGATTTTCAAAACTATGAATTGTCTATGGAACGTCCTGGGCCCCTGTGGATTTTTCATCGGTTGAAAAAAATACCGTACCCTATTTAACTCCTTTATGGTATGAATTTTTCAGAAATCCTGCCTTAGTGCTAATTTTGTGGTATTTAAGACACTCCTGTGCAATTTTAAGCTTCTTGACCCAGCGGTTTAGGCCGGACGTTGTTTGTAAGAAAATGATTGAATTTATGATTTCCATTAAGTAGATTTTGCGTAATTGGCTACTTTTCCTTCAATAGCAAGATTGGTGGTCTATCAGAAGGCCAATTCTCGTACTTAATTAAAAACGTTCAAAATCTAGTCGCAATCATTTCAGTCATAAAACATTTATAAAGTCTAGAATGATTTTATTTCAGTCCGCTGAAAAACATCTGCCAATAAAAGAATTGAAACAGCAAAAATAGATGACTTAGGCACAACCTTGACTCCTCAATGAACTCTTTATTATCGAATTTATAGCCTACAGCCAAAACTAGTCACAAAAACTTATCATGGTTAGCAGACTATGAAATTAGCGTCCTTATAGGCACATGTCCTACTGCCGACGATTAGCGAGAAGCGGGCAGAGCTAGCGACTAGAAATGAGTTGGCAAGCAACTAGCAGCAACTGTGTAGTTTAGGTAGTTTTGACGTATTGCTATGAGTGAGTGCGACGAGAAGAATGACTGCCCAGTCACGTGCTGGTATGTGTAAGAGTCCTCCAGGCCGTACTTCTGCCATGGCGACTAATCTCAACGGAGACTAGTCTTTGGCGTGGGAGATATTATAGTATACTAGTGTATGTGCAGATACAGGAGCACCCTTCCCTCACTCTCATAGTCCGATGGGCCGGCAATTCGATGCGACCGGAGAGAGATCAGGCGTATGTATCAAGCGACAGTATTTAAGTATTTTATTTCTTATTTTGATTTGAAGTTTTTTATTTGTATCTAATCGTATGCTGTACTGGCTGGCGTCATCACGTCAACGCCGGCTGTCGCTGAAAACCAGCATTGGGGCTCTGTCTCGTCGTCGTCGTCATTATGCTGAGCGATGGCCGTTTTGCGTGGATGTGAGGATGTGACGCATGTTTTCCCTCATCTTGTTATTTCTTTTTGTGTTTGTGTTCTTTTTGTGCGTCATGTTTGCCGCTAGTAAACGAATTTTCTTTCTTTCTTCTTTCTGAAGAGACAGTTCTTACTGGCAATGTGAACAGTCAGCGATCAACTATTAATATATGGATCTGTTAACCGATACAGGACCTATCTATTGTGTGTTTCTTGAACGATTTTTGCAAATAGTCGATAGCTGATCGCTTCATGTTCGACGGTGGGACATGTGCCTAAATAAACCCAGTTACAGACATCTGCGATACATTTGCGGGTAAAAGAACAGTATTATTAAAAAGGTTTATTACGCAATTTTAATAGGATTAAACCCAACATGTGATTTGAACGCTGTGTGGTAATACAGACCTCCACGAGACTTCCTGTAAGTGCTGAAAGATGTGACTAATGTTTGTGAGATGGTTGAAACTTTGCATGTTATTACAACGTGATTTCTAGACGTACAATTCATTTATTACGTCTTTCCCACAGTTGTATCGCCTCGCCTGTATCTGACAATTTTGAAAACAAAATCCCGTGCACATTATGACCACAGTAGCGTACGTAAGTAAAACAAAAGAGGATCCTTTTTAGGTCGACTAATAATTGGCGCTGCAAGCAAGAATAGTCCTTACGGTGGTCAGATATAGATTTTGGCGATAGTACATACTACAGTTCATCCACGTGAATGTTTTTTCATAATTCCTTACGTGGGAAAGCTCAATATAATAAATAGTTTAGAGACTCGGTCCATGATCGACTGCTGGCGTTACAGACACTACAACCACAATCTTAATCATTTTGAAGGATATTGCTAAGACATTGCTTCATGTTCGAAAAAAATCTGCTTTAACTTAAATAACGCAATGAATGTTGTTGAACTGTCAAAATGAAATTAATTTTCAATCATCAATCTTACTTTCTTCTTTAGAAGGATTATCCCTGAGAGCAGATTTCTTTTAAGACTGCATAAAAAATATTTTACTGCTGATTCTGGGTCCACCAATGACTTCTACAATAGCAACAAAACAGTGCCAATTGCGCTGAATCAAAATCAAAAGTCATTTATTCAAATTAGGCATAGAAGCAGCACTTAACGAACGTCAAAATTACGAAAAATAGTCCCCCAAAACGCCCGCCCTTCACCACTTCCTATTGCTTTCGCTGGGAAGAAGAAGGGGCGCAACAAACTCCCCAGCAGCACAGCTGTCTGTTCAGTTAGAAAATACTTGATTGTATACAATACTAGGTATGTTAAGTAAGTGAACCGTCAAATCGCCAGAGATCATCAATCTGTTTGCAAAACACGATATAACTGGCAATATTCCCTTCCTGATTATACCTTAAACCAGTCGCAGTAGAAGACGCAATATTATGTCAAAACTTAACGCCGTAACCACAGTCCAGCGTCACAGTATGATTAACTATGCACTACAGCTTCCAGTATAACCAGATGTGGTCAAGAGCCAGCATTTTACTCAAGCAACTGTGACCGCAACCCAATTACTTGGAGTACTAGTATCCTGAGGTTAGACTGTGTTATTTTATAATACATATCATACATTTATTACCCATTGATGGCCCAGTGGTAGGTTTAAAATCCAGACAGGCGCTTTCCTTTGTATAAATTATTTCATTACCACTGCTCTCAAAACGACGAAGGAAAACATCGTGAGGAAACCGGCATGTCTAAAACAAAAATTCGAAGACATGTGGCATCTACCAACTCGCACTGAGCTCACGTAGATTATGGCCCAGTTCCTCTTACAGAGAGGAGGCCCGTGTCCCAGCAGTGGGAACATCATAGGCTGATTATATTTTATTACACTTTAAGAAATGTTTGACATTGAATGGATGAACTGTGTGAATGATGATATGGTTAGAAAGGGGGTGACTACCGAGATGACGACTTCTAGAGAAGTCATCATCATCTGCCTAGCCTTTTCCCAACTATGCTGGAGCCAGCTTCCAGTCTAACCAGATGCAGCTGAATACCAGTACTTTACATGGAGTGACTAACTATCTGACCTCCAAAACCCAGTTACTTGGTAATACGATACCCCTTGGTAAAACTGGTTGTTAGATTTTCGGGCTTCTGATGACCCGTAATGACTTTCAAAGATCCATGAATGACAGCCAGGAGGGGTCTTCGTATGTAAAGATCCACGGACCAACCGCGGCAAGCGTAGCTTAACCTGATCGATCGACCCGTGTGGCTGTTATTACTTAGCCACAAGCCCCTCTAATAGAGAAGTATGGAAGAAAAAGGCATGTTGAATACAAATCATGAGTTATGGACAGGAGAATGACTATTGAAATGTGATCGGAAAGTAAGTCGAAATGCTACATTTCTTTGTCACAGTATCTAAAAAAATACAGTAACCGAATACTGCTACTGTTTTGTTTTTGAACTCTTTGTTTTTTGTAACTGAAACGAGGTTACAAACAAGAAAACAAAACTACAGTCTCATTGTTTTTTTTTTAATCCCGAAAAGCTTGTACCTTGTTCGAGTTACGGCTTTATAATCCTTACGTGACTTGTGCTGTCTCCTTCGCTCTTGTTGGACACGTGGGCGTATGAAAGGGATGGAGGATCGGTATTATAAACTCGAGACAAACTGTAGTGTTCATTCACATAGAGTCACTGCACCGCATTCTGCAATAGTGCTGTTACCTTTATCGATATTTTGTAGTGATTTGTTCTAAATTCCCACAAAGGATCTGACGAGCAGATGAGTCACAAAGGTTACCGACCGTATGCATAAATTGTCTTGTTCTAAAGATTATTCTTAAAATATCTTTGCTGGTTTGTCAATATTCTTATTCTTAGTTTGCCGATGGCATTCTATATACAGTCAACCCAGAATTTGGCTACGAAATTGGTACCTTGAGTAGCATCCATCAACTCCTGTCAATATTTATTTAGAAAGAAAAGTCCAGCCTAATCACATCAGAAAGAAAAGAAGAAAAAGAAAGAAAATGCATTTATTTGCGGCAACATGACGCATAAAAAAAGGACATAAACACACAAAAAAAAAACAGCTCAGTTCGAAATTAGTAGAATAACTTCTGGTGATAATATAGCATAAATTAAGAGGAAGCAACTGGTTTAGAATAGTACAAAGCGATTAAATGTGGGGACGCTATTTCACATTGAAAAGCGCTGAATTCTATGCAGGGTAGCTGGTAGCATCTAGATTGAATTAATTTAGGATCCAAGTAGCGTGCAATTGGAGGGTCTACCTATGTCCTACAGTAGACTTAGTCCTAGATAGGCTAATGACTAGCATACGTCTTTCAGTCATCATCATTTGCCCAACCTTTTCCAACTATGTTGGGGTCAGCTTCCAGTCTAACCGGATACAGCTGAATACCAGTATTTTTACATGGAGCGACTGCCTATCTGACCTCCACAACCCAGTTACTGGGTAAATACGATACCCTTTGGTAAGACTGGTTGTCAGACTTTCGGGCTACTGACGACCCGTAACGACTGTCAAAGATCTACGAATGACAGCCGGGAACCACCTACGATAATACGCAAATCAACCCGACATCTCTATTGATCGAGTAGTTAGGAAGTCCGTTCCGTTAATCGCAGATTGAATATTCAATCAGTTAAGCCGTGTTGTGTTGTAAGCAGCATTCGTCACGACTTGTGACTCCGAAGGGACTAATACCTGTTAAAGTACAAAGTGTACTTTGTGCTAATGGTGTTAGGAAGGAATATAACAAGAAATGTCACTAGTTTGGCAAATTATGTCAAAGTGACATTTGGTGTTTGACTTTGAGCGAGACGTAGAACGTGTAGCTTGGTAATTCGTTGGTTTTCCAGAGAAAGACGTGAAACGAAATGTCAAGAAAATGTCATGGCGTTTGTGGGTTGTTAAAGTAGTAAAAGATTATTTTCTCTGTCGGATTTAGTATAATGTTTCAGGTTTTTTTGGTACTAAAGCTGTCATTTAGCACATTCATCGCTTAATGCAAAGCCAAACTAAAATATTCTTTTAACAAGGAAAGTAGTACCTAAACTATGGTAGACAACACTGCCTTGATTTTTAAGGACATAGCAAAAGGTATCTGCTTAAAATGTAGCTAAATAATTTATACAGGCAGATAAAGATTTACTGGAGAGGGGCCCGTGGCTAAATAATAACAGCCGCACAGGTCGATCGGTCAGGTTAAGCTACGCTTGCCGCGGTTGGTCTGTGGATGGGTGACCATCTTTACATACCGAGACCCCTCCGTGCCTCGGAAAGCACGTTAAGAGGGTGCACAAAGGTCCACTAGCGCCACTCCTTTAAAAAAATATTATCTCGTGACTGAGAAGGAATTATCAGCGACCTCGGTAAATGTGTCTAGAATTTTCTAATACCTTTTATAAAATTTCATATTGAGACACGGACACACGGACATTTTACATGGAGCGACTGCCTATCTGAACAGGCAGTCACTCCATGTAAAATACTGGTATTCAGCTGCATCCGGTTAGACTGGAAGCCGACCCCAACATAGTTGGGAAAAGGCTAGGCAGATGATGACATAAAGATTTACTGGACAGTAAACCGGATGGCCAGATAAGTCGAGGGCGGCCCAAACTCAGATGGTTGGATGGCGTAGACTAAGATTTAAGAACTGTTGATGTGAGAAATTGGATGAGAAAAATCCGGAAATAGGTCAGGTTGGTCCACTCACGGTTGTAAAGCCTCAGCTGACAAGTACATGAGGGGCTTAGAAAGCATGCATTATTAATTACAAGGTGTACAACGAATTGTTTTGTGAAGCGCTGCTCTCCTAGCCAGATCTCTGAGTAATCTGTTCTCTAATTGCGTAACACTATAATCATAATCTGAATCATTTTGAAGGATAATGCTAAGATATGATTTCCCACCAAAAAAAAAAATTGGATATTGCTAATCCATTGCTTCGTATTTGCGTTACGCAATGAATGTGGTTGCAATGTCAAAATGAAAACCATCGCTACTGTAAGTGTGTTGCGCAACTACCCCGCTGTATTTAGGGAGAGAGAGTATTATTAATTAGCTATCTACTCTCTGCCATCTTAGATTGCGATGATACGTAGGAACAATAGAAATACCGCCTACTGTCATAACTTGTTAAGTAACATATTATTAGACAATATCATTAAATATTCAAGACATCCATTATTATGTTGCAACTTTTTTTAAAAATTCTTTATTGATAAGAACACTTCTTAGTAATAGATAACAATCTAGCCTAACAGACTAATAAGCAATTTAACTCTAACTTAATATTTTACGAGATATATATGTTATTAACTAAGAATAGTGTCAATTTGCACTTTTACACAGTTTCGTAGCACTTTCTTAGGGTCTGATAATTGATAAAAACACTTTGTTCATGTGTTACTTGTCTATACAAGTAACACATGAACAAAGTGTTTTTTCTAATGGTGCTATCACCATTAGCACCGCACTATTATTCACTCACTATATAAATACTACATTAACTCAAATGGTTTAGTTCTCTTTAGCCTACGCTCTATGTCCGTGTTGTCTAGCAGCTGAATTGCCTCGACATTCACATGTTGCAACTGAAAAGTTTAAAACACTCTTTCAATCCCAGACTGTTGAGCATGAGGTCTTAGGTTCGATTCCCTGGTTGGGCAGGCAAGTGTTATTAGGTTGTTCTATCTGGAATTTCTCAGTAACAGCTTGGAGTCTGGATCTGTGTCCAGTTAATGGCAATATGCTCGTGCTATCACATGGCACTTAAATATAACTGACGAAATGTGGGTGTACTATAGGTACACCCCTGCCTAACCCGTCGGGGGAAATAAGGCGTTATATTAGATGATATCCCGAGCTGTGAAATACAATAGGTATCACTTTTGCTATCCACAGTCGATATTATCTGTTCGGGGGAAACAAGGCGTTATACTAGATGACGCCCCGCGGTTTCGCCCGCATAAGTTTCGATCCCGTGAGAATATCGGGATAAAAAGTATCCTATGTGTTAATCCTGGTTATAAACCATCTTTGTGCCAAATTTCATCCAAATCCGTTCAGTAGTTTTTGCGTGAAAGAGTAACAAACATCCATCCCTCCATCCATCCATCATCGTTTATAATATTAGTAGGATATCCCGAGCTGTGAAATACAATATCACTTTTGCCATCCACATTCGATATTACGCTATCGATAACCCAAAAACTATCGATGCATTTCCCATCCCTGCTTCTCCGGGATAGCGAACCGGTTACCCGGTTCAATTGGCACACAATCCTTGTTTTTGCCTACGCCCTGAATCACGAGATGTTTTGTTACATACGTATATGGCGAATATATTTCATTCATAGATCCTTTGATTAGATGAATGAGTTACACAGTAGCCTGGTAGCCTGGGGGCCTACTCCGAAGTGCAAAGTGCGAATGTTCGGATCGGACCGACACATGGCCGAACCGAATATTATTGAAAAATGCGAAAAAAGTTCGGATTGTCTCAGTTGGGTCGGGACCATAGTCAATATTCGAAAGAGTGTAGGAGTGTAGGATCGGAACCGACCGTACCAAATAGTAACTTCGTAGCAGGAAACGGCCGAACATTCGGCCGATACTACTTTGGAGTAGACCCCCTGGTTTCGTTTTTAAATTGTTTTCTGATGTATTTTTGTTTATTAAATGAAAGGTTTTCAAATGGTTTTAGATTCCTTTCAAAGGCTATTTCTAGAACCTAATAAAAGCTATCCAAGTGTCCATTTTAGGAATAAACTGGTTTCAACCTACACAAAGGTTCTATTGTAGTTCACAGATCCAGATTTCAAGCTACCTAGATTTGTATTCAGGTTTATTCCTAGATAATATGAACATTACTTATATTTTCAACAAAGGATAAGCATTACCAACAATAGCTTTGAAAGGTAGGAAATACAAAGCAAACTTTGTAATATAAAAGTTCTCAGCAATTATTCCAGTTCATCACCATCTGCCTAGCTTTGTCCCAACTATGTTGGGGTCAGCTTCCAGTCTTACCGGATGTAGCTAAATATCAGTATTTTACATGGACCGGCAGCGAATATTAATACCTACTAGCTGCGCCACGCGGTTTCACCCGCATAAGTTTCGATCCCGTAGGAATATCGGGATAAAAAGTATCCTATATGTTAATCCTGATTATAAACCATCCGTGTGCCGTTTTGTAGTTTTTGCGTGAAAGAGTAACAAACATCCATCCAATCCATCCATCCATACAAACTTTCACGTTTATAATATTAGTAGGATTCGTATGAAACTTAGAATTTTTTCTGGCGTTAAGAGTACTTAAGAGGCTTGGTAAACTTTTTCAGCAAGACGAAATGATTCGGGTACTCCCCAGACGCTTTATAAAGAACCCAAGCAGATGCCATGCCGTCAACACATTAGGCTAAATCACGGGGAAACCCAGACCGAATGAAAATAATAGGTACCTCCATCTGGGGGCCTAAAAAGGCCACTTAAGCAATACCTCTAAAAGCTATTCATTTCCTGAATTCCCAGCAGATCATTAGCAATTCCTCTAATTTTCGTAAAATTTCATTTCATATTTGGTGTAAACATTGCCGCATGAAAAACATAAAAACCGTAATTTTTCATTACAGTTTTTATTAATCAAGTTGGTTTTTTATTTCTACAGTTTAAATGTTATTTCATTGTGATATGAATTGCACACAGATCATATTATGAATTGTCAGTTTGTGACCATTTTACGATTTTTAATATGATTCATATTGCTATCCTATTATGATTCTGCCAAAGTGGCCTTTTTAGGCCCCCAGGTCGATCTAGAGTCATTTTAAAATGGATAATTGAAATACTTGTTGCCAAGGAGTACCATGTTATCCTGCCGATCGATTCTGTAAAAATCTCACCGTGAAAATTTAGATGAAGTGAGCTTAGAGTGAGCTGTCTATAGTGTCAATCCCTAGCATTAGTTGGAATGACAGCTCACTCCACGCACACTTCACCTAAGTTTTCACGGTGAGATGGTTACAGAATCGCACTGCTGTAACGGTTGAGTGATTACGTAACACACTACCGGTAGGAATGGATTTTCTATTGACAGTTCAACAACATACATTGCGTTACTTACCGGACAACCTGTATACAGGGTGACAGGGACATCGACGCGCAAACTGTAACCATGAATTCAGCACACGAGTTTAGAACCCATAGCGTAGAAATTTTTCGTCGGTTATCAAAAAAAAAAATCTTTTATTTCATACGTCAAAACGTATGGAACAGCAATATTTTTTTTAATAACTGACGAAAAATTTCGACGCTTTGAGGTCTAAACTCATGTGTTGAATCCATGGTTACAGTTTGCGCATCGATGTATGCTACCCTGTATTATGGCCAGTGTTTCTCTATAACCGTACTCCGAAATTCTATTAGCGTGATGCAGCTGGTATGTAAGTAATTGAGATTGAAGTTCCTAGTTGGACTAAGAGATTTTTTTAAAGGAAACTTTTGGTAAGTTATTCTTAAAGCTAATACTGTCACATAGCATAATCAGACAATAATGTTCCTACTGTCGGGACACAGGCCTCATCTCTATGAGAGGGAGCGGGTCATAATCCACCATAGTACGGGTTGGTAGATGTCACGTAACTTCGAATATTTGGTTCTAGGACATGTCGATTTCCTCACGACGTTATTCTTCGCCGTTTTGAGAGCAATTGTAATGAAATTATTATTTGTTACCCACGACCTACGTCTCGTAAGTCTTTCAAACTATCAACAGAACTTATATTTCTATTTAAACCTTTAAAAGAAACACCTCTTTTCGTGATACAAGCTCACGACTCCCGATAAGTAGTCCTGTATTGTAGTTGAGCATAATAAGCTGTTCTTGTGAGCTCTCTGACTCAACAGCTCAACACTTTACTTTGATAACGTTGCCACTCAAAGTGGGCCACACTTTAATTTGAATGAATAATTTCTGAAATGCATTGTAATGCTCGTCGATTGAACTTTGTTGGTTTAAATGCGGCTGCATTATACAGGATCAGCCTATAATGTTCCCTCTGCTGGGACACAGGCCTCCTCTCTGTGAGAGGGAGTGGGCCGTAATCCACCTCGCAGTCCCAGAAGTGCATAACAATATGAAATTACCACTAAGCAATTTATCTTACGACAAACTCTCACTTTTAATTTCAACACTTCAACTTTATATTACTTTGACAAAGTATAATATTTCTCCACTTTCTCAGAATTTTAACATTCAAAAGCAACTGTAAAATTAAAAAGAATTCACATCCTTATAAAAGTGATGTTACGATTCTTCTTATTAACATCATAAAAGTTGGTTGCGAGGCCCCTAAAAACGCACTTTATCTCGTAAGAAACGTTATCTTGATGAAAATACCATAAAATCGTCACGATTTTTTAAAACGTATACAATCCTTTTGTCAACATACTTTAGATATCACTGTGGAACACTTGTGTGGAAAAAAATATTAGGTACTTCACTCTTTTTTGGTGTTGAATGTACTTTACGTTAGTTGGTTTTTATCTTTTCTTTTAATTTGAGACGTTGTTTATGGAAAGGGTGTAATATTTTATGGAAAAGTGATAAGAAATACTTACTTTATATTAGTATTATTGTAGATTCAGAGGTTGGTCTTACCAAGGGGTATCGTATTATCCAGTCACTGGGTTGTGGAGGTCAAATAGGCAGTCGCTCGATGTAAAATACTTGTATTCAGCTGCATCCGGTTAGACTGGAAGCCGACCCCAACATAGTTGGGAAAAGGCGAGGCAGATGATGATGATGTAGATTCAGAGATTAGAGCAAAGTAGGACATAGGTTCGAACCCAGACAGGCGCTTTACTTTGTGTAAATTATTTAATTTCCACTGCTCTTAAAACGGTGAAGGCAAACATCGTGAGGAAACCGGCATGTCCTAGAACCAAAAATTAGAAGACATGTGACATCGAACAACCCGCACTGGGCCCGCGTGGTAAATATGGCATCCCACACCCTCTCACAGAGAGTAGCCCTGTGTCCCAGCAGTGGGAACATTATAGGCTGAATATGTATTCTAGTCTGATATTAAAGACAACATTATTATATCACAACAAAAATTATTGTCATAATAAATATGACGACTCGACGCGGCACGGTTGGCGCAGTGGTTAAGCGATTGACAGCTGCGCTGCGTGCGTTGTAAACGCACCCACGATACAGGAGAAATTCCTAGTGTGTGGCAACGTTTAAAAAAAAAAAAAAATGTGAATTTAGACCGTCCTAATGATAAGCAGTGGCCGTAGGGACTGAAGTGGAAATCTTAGTGAAAATCTGCCCTAAATAAGTTTAAAGAAATTTATTTCTCAATAAGAAATTACAAAGATTTCACTTACTTGAGAACATTTTCAAACTTAAATATATTATAAGAACTTTGACACACAAACTAAGCAGCTATTGTTTTTCCTATTGTTAAATACCTGTGTTTAACAGTTTAACAAGTACAAGGTTTTCATACATGATACATTTAATAACGTTTACTTTAAAACTACGCGACTCCACCCACTGCCGAGCATAGGCGTCTCTTGTGTCACGCTCCTGTGCCAGCGTGTGCCAGCGTGTTCACGACATTGTTGTCATCGCGGGTAGAATCTGGATGACCAGGTTCTACCCGCGTTGACAACAATGTCCTGAACATCCTTCTACTCCATCTCTCCACCTGACTACCGACACCTCTTTTTCATTGATCTAGGACGAAATACTCAAGATCATATTCAAGACGAAAGACTTATGAAGAAATATTTCTTGTGCTAATAGATATTTAGGTCTCTGTCGATCATTTTCTAAAGAGCACCTCGTTCTCAAACGTGGACCGAGCTCCGCTTTCCGAGGCACTTAACCCGGTTCTCAAAATAATAACAACTTATTGAATTTTCATTGGCCATTCGTTTTAATTTCACCGTTTACCGTTTTGCTAAATGAAATTCATTTTGTACTTTTACATTTTTATGAGACAATTATTATGGTTGCTTGGATCTCTCAAATTTTATCTTTCCTGCGTTTAATCTTTAAACGTTTTTCTAAGATCTTTTACCCAATTCATGGAGACCTGTGTAGGTTGCTTGCTAGACTTACCTAGAAGTAAAATTCACTCTTGAGACTTGGAGACTTCCACATACTATCTTTATACACACAAACAGACAGACATATACACACATAATAGTCCTCCAAACTGAATTTCGGGCATGGCAGCCAATGTCAACGAAGACTAGTCAATAGAAATACTGGAAATTCTAATAGACATGATGGATATACCAAAAGATATAGTGGACATACTAATAGATATACTAGACATACTAATAGGTATAGTGGACATACTAATAGATATAGTGGACATACTAATAGATATAGTGGACATATCAATAGATATTTACAAACTTTTTGAAGACATTGCCAATGAGTCCAGTGCAATACTCCCGGTTAATGAAAACTAACCATTACTTGAAGATATAGTCTTTAAACTAGGTTATACTGTAGTATTCATGTAGGTATACGATATTTTTAAGACCAATAGAAATGTTTTACAGTTTCTATTTATAGCATTTGATTAACCTAGTTGTAGAGAACAATTGTGGTAGCCAACTTGTTGACGGTCTGAGAGAAATTGTGACTGAATAAATACATTTTTTTGTGTTTCAAAATAATTCAATAGGAGAAGCTAGAATACGAAACTAAACGGTCAAAGTCAATTGGTTAAGTGGCGTTAAAATATCGGTAGGAGTTCCCGTGTCAATTCGTAATCCCAATCTATCTGATCTCATCTGCTGAGCCTTTTCCGAACTATGTTTGGTTCGGCTTTCAGTTTAACCGTCCGTTTCGTGCTGAATAGAAAATGAATTAATGTTTTCAAAAGAGCCCTTTAAAGGCTGTTCATAAATCCGAAAATTTTCAAATGGAACAGCGCCATTTTGGCAACAGCTTTTTATTGCATTCGGGGGTAAGGCAAATTTGTAATTATAAAATGTGTCATTTTCGATTCCACAAACTGTCGAATGGTTGTTATTATTATTATTTATTTATTTATCCTCACACTGGAACGCCATACGGCAATTACACCAATGGAGCAAAAAAACACTTTATGTGCTGCATTCAATCCATCATGTGCGCGGTGGACATCGAACGAGTGGCGACATGGTTCGGGCATGCTCACGCAGCGTGCAACTGCAGCATTTGTCCATAGCCCCATCACTCCTTCCATATTGCGCGCACATTCATTGCGAATTTTTGAAACTCAATAATTTTGCAAAGTAAATACAGGGTGTTATTGACAGCCCTCCACAAAAACACAGGATTGATTCAGCTCCTTATTCTGAATCATATCCCACTGGAAATTTTCTCAGGAAAAAAAGAATTTTATGCCATTTTTTCTGCTGATATTCCTTTATTTCAATGTAAAATTACGTTCTCTGTATGCAACACTCCATTTATGTAAATAAAACAGCTGAAAACAGCCTCGCTCAAGCTCGCTGCGCTGCCGTCCGCTACGTGCGTTTTGCCACGGTAACGATACGTTGCGTGTGAGGTAATAAAACAAATCTAGTTTTTTGGATTCCCTTAATGTTCCTGAAAGAATTACATGTACCGGTCATCTTAATATGATGTACTGAAGCCACCCTATCAGTTTGCGGAGGGCTGTCAATAACAACCTGTATATTATAATTGAAAAACACGGAAAATTTTGAGGTGTCATCCTGCCTGAGAGATGACAGGAAAGTGAATCGTTATGCTGAATTCTGTCTTAAAAACTCCAAAACCAATGACATAGGAAGAAGCACATACCATCGAAATGCATCCTACTCTACAGAACATCACCATGACAGTACATATTACTATAATTATAGTTTAGTATCGCGCGAGCATCGGAGTGCATGTCACTACAGATCTTAACAGATTTGATGTTATGACAATGAATTGTTACTTGTTGTTACGTTCTCCTTGGGACTTTGGTGTTCGGTGTTATAATAAACTCTTAATCTAAAATAATACCAAAATAAGCTTAAATTCTACTAACATAGTAGGAAAAGATGGAACCAATATCACTTAATATCATCACCTTTTCCTATTGTCTGCATGTTCTGGTAAAAATGTTAGCCAGTAAGCAAGGCTGGCTGGTTGACAGATTGACTGTGCAGGGTGCTCCTGAGGTACATTTATGACCATATTGAGAATGCATGATGTCAAACACGATTTATTACCAAACAGGTGATATATGTGACAGACCAGGGACTGTATAGATTTATAGAGATCGGTTTCTTAGTAACAAAAACAAATAAAATGTCTATTTTATGAGTCATCTTGATAAATAATGCAAAGTCATCTATTACCGATGCACTCTGCAGTTCACAGCACCTATAAAATACTTTATGAGGAGCATAGCATAGAAATGACACATAGCATTGACTCATGAGATGATTAGACAGAATTAAACGATGATGAGCTGATTAAATTACAAGACGTCAAGGAAGTTTTTTTCTTTAGGTTTAAAGAATTTTTATTCTCATAAGAACTTAAATAACAGTTCACTTAAACTTTCTGAAGTATTACCGATTTTATTTTCCTATTTGGTGACGATGATTGCCCGAATTATATCAAGCGTCAAATTATCTGAGACTACTAAACTTATAAGGAAATACCCGTTAAAATAAGGTACCTACTGCACATAGACACTGGATGGGCAGACAGAAGTGGTATATGTAGGTACCAGAGAATAGATGAATGCAATGACTAGGAAGTGAATTCTGAGATAACGGCCAATAGACAAATTATGGAAGAAAAGAGGTGATGTGCCGACTCCAGAGGGGGGGTAATTTTAACAATTTTAAGATCGTTCACAGTCTGATCTCAGTCTCAATCTGTCAAATATAAGTATATTTGACAGATTGAGACTGAGACTACTAACTCAACTCTTACAGTTACAGTACAGTTACTATCGTAACTTTTTAGTTACGACAGTAACTGTACTGTAACTGTATTTTTGACAAGTTTTTACTTGTCAAAAATTTAACGAAATTAGAAGTCTAATTTCGTTAAATTTTTGACAAGTTTTTGACATTGATTGTCGCTGAGATGAGATTGTGACTAGATTTTGAATGTTTTTAATTACGAGAATTGGCCTTCTGATGTTTAAGTTTAATGACAACTGGAGTTTTTAATTTATCGTTCTATTACAAGTAGCCAGTCTTTCTAAGGGGTATCTTTCTACCTAGCTGTTACAGGATTTCGGAGGACATACAGTCTGTCACTCAGACGTAAAATTCTGGTACTCAGCTGCATCCGGTTAGACTAGAAGCCAACGCAACATGATTGAGAAAAGGTTAGGCAGATGATGATGACCTTAGTCCTATAAAACTAGGCGAAAAACCTTGCATGATGCATAACCCCTTCGTTATCACTGCTGACACTGCTTCAATATCATTACTGATGCACATTACATTGTCAGGTCCCAAGCGGAACATACCACATAAATGACGCATGCGTTTGACTCACGAGATGATGGGACTCAATTGAAAAGCTGAACCATCCGCGTTTGACGGACTGAGTCGCCGGTGAATTGGTGTGGGGTGCAAGTATTAAGTTTCAAGCGAATCAGAAGAATATTATTTACAGCCTTATTGGAGTGTGTTGAAGGGGAACGTTCTTTTGTATAATTATTGAAAGTAGCTTAATCTTTAGCTTAGTTTGATTAGTGCTTTGTATTTTATTGTTTTAATTTGTAAAGTTGTTTTATTTGAATTGTATAGTATATAATGTTTTATTTCATTTCTAAAATAGTTTAATTAATAGTGTATTAAAGGGTAGATTTTTGAGTTTCTATTAAATATCAGTAGCTTAATTATTTTGGTAACACGGATAGTTAACAGGCATTGATCTCATTATGGCATCAGGTTTCCGTTCTTAAGGCCTAGCGTGTCTCATTCTCAATAACCACGTATCGAATAATGAGCTTATAATGTCCACTGCTGGGACACAGGTCTCCTCTCTTTGTGAGAGGGAGTGGGCCGTAATCCACCACGCGGGTACAGTGCGGGTTGGTATATTATGTCACATGTCTTCGAATTTTTGATTCTAGTCCTCTTGGTGTTTTTTACACCGTTTTGAGAGCAGCCGTGATTAAATAATTTACACAAAGTAAAGCGCATTTCAGGATTCGAACCTACGACCTACAACTCGTAAGTCGCGGTCGTTACCACTGGGCCATCTCTGCTCGTCCACGTATCTACACCAGGGCTGTCCAGACTAGATAGGATCTAGGGCCAATAAAAATTACTAAATACATTAGGGGGTCGCAAAATATTATTAAAAACAAAATACAGGTATCATTAGTTTTATTGCTTTTTCATTAATTTATCTTTTACAATTCTGTCAACATCAACATCAATATTGGTAGTAGCTAGACGCAGTGCATGCTTAAGTGATGTGTCTGTTAATTAATGAAGACCTATATTTCGATTTTATAAACTTCATTGTTGAATGTGCACTTTCACAAAGATTTGGCGGGCCGCATTAATTCAAGCCGCGGGCTGCATGTGGCCCGCGAGCCTTGGTTTGGACAGCTCTGCTAAATTAAAGGAATCATGAGGAGCCTCAGAGTTAATGCTTACACGCAGTCAGCAAGCGGTGTGATTGTAGGCAATTTGAGATATTTATTTATAACACTATGTTTGTTCCAAAAACTAACATTTGCAATCCGCTGTAAGCTTGTCGAACCCACTCAACCCCAACTCACTCACGCGTTACAATTCTAACTTAAATTGCTCGAATAAAAATGCATCGACACTTATAAATTACAGTTAGTACTTGAGATAGGAGGCAGTGAGTTATGCCCACAGCTGGGCAAAGGTTGCCCACAACTAGATAATTGGTATAAATTGTGACAGTCGTTAAGACGCGTTAGGCAATTGTTTTATGTAAAACCGACAATTAGCGGGTTCTTGTAATCGCATAATTGTGTGATTAAAAATGGTGTGTTATTATTACTGTTCGTGGACGGAGAATGGACGCTGAAGGATTAAAATGATCATGGTTAGACAAGAATGATAAACCGGGCAATAATGTGATACGGTAACGTTGCGGTTTAAAAGAAGGTGTACTTAGTGACCAACATTTAAAAGAGTATGCTTAGATGATGGTTTGGTCATGTTGAGAGGATGAAGAAAAGGTGCCTAACAAAAGGTAGTACAGACGCCAGCACATCAAGCTACTACAATCTGTCAAATTTCTTTAATAGATTTTCAACTTTACTGCTAAAGCATTAAAGTTCAAGGTAGATTGGGAAAATTTGACAGTTTCGGGTAGCTTGAGGTGCTGGATTCTGTACAAGGCAGATGTGAGTGGAAAGGAAGCCCTAGAAAGATGGTGAGATGTAATATATTACATACATATAGTGACCATATTGGTGATGTTCTTCAGAAAGTTCAGGTGCGTAGTACTCGCAACCGGCGTGCGTGTATCCCCAGAGGGTAATTCTCGTAATTTTAAGAACGTTCACAGTCTGAGTGGCAATTCTCGTAATTTTAAGCACGATCTCAGTCTCAATCTGTCAAAAATACCTCTAATTTCCCTACCTTTTGACAGGTTTTTGACATTATTTGTTTGTTGCCGAGATAAGACTGTGACTAGATTTTGAACGTTTTAAATTACGAGAATTAGCCTTCTGATCTCAGTCTCAATCTGTCAAAAATACCTCTAATTTCCTTACCTTTTGACAGGTTTTTGACATTTGTTTGTCGCCGAGATGAGACTGCGACTAGATTTTGAACGTTTTAAATTACGAGAATTAGCCTTCTGATCTCAGTCTCAATCTGTCAAAAATACCTCTATTTTCCTACATTTTTGACAAGTTTTTGACATTGATTGTCGCTAAGATGAGATTGTGACTAGATTTTGAACGTTTAATTGGCCTTCTGATGTATGAAAGTAAACGAAACATAGTGTGTAAGGATCGTAGCAGGTGGCTACGGTAGTTCCTGTCTAGTAAGATTGATGCCACAAGGAATCTAGTGGACTTTTAAAGGACTTGGGATTTCTTTCTTTCTTTATGAAGGTACGAAAAGATGAAGAGGGCTCGTGGCTAAATAATAACAGCCGCACGGGTTGATCGATCAGTTTAAGCTACGCTTGCCGCGTCAGTATGTGGATGGGTGCCCATCCATTAGATATCCAAACTAGTCCGTGCCTCGGAAAGCACGTTAAGCCGTTGGTTCCGGCTGTCATTCGTAAATCTTTGACAGTCGTTACGGGTCGTAAGAAGAGACAACAAGTCTTTCCAAGGGGTGTCGTATTATACAGTAACTGATCTGTGGAGGTCAGACAAGCATTCGCTTCGTGTAAAATACTAGTATTCAACTGCATCTTGTTAGACTGGAAGCCGTCCCTAACATAGTTGGGTAAAATACAGATTGATGAGTAAAACTTTCATGTGATTTTATTAAGACAGATAGTTCACAAAACTATTTTATTGTGCATTCTTTCGTATTTTTGTAAAATCGGATAGTGATTTAATGATAAAACACATTCATGTCTGGTTATACGAAACGAGTAATAAATTAGGGTAGACAAAACAAAGTATTATCGCGCGTATTTGTAATAATTATGTCAGACATTATTCTATTTATTTCGTAAGTTGAAAAATATATGAGGCTATTATTTCAAATAGTAGATGTAACATGTCAAGATTTAAACATGTTTATGTTTGACTCTGGCATGATTTGACTGCCAGTGCGTGATTTAACGTAATGATTTTGATTACTTAAATGTTGAATTTATTTGTCTAGTTCATGCTGATTGCAATCCGTACTGGGCCCGCGTGGTGAATTACGGCCCATTCCGAGAGGAGGCCTGTGTCCCATCAGTGGGAACATTATAGGTTGGTTATGCTATTCTGATTCAATTGACCACTGAACAATGGCCACCTATCAAAGGACATCCATCATTTTTTTGCGCTTATCCAAATTTATTTGAGGTCGGCGCACATGTTTTTTTTCCATACTTCTCTATTAGTCATTTTTCACACAGTTCATCTCTCGTTTGGTCTTCCTCTATCCATACTCAAAACTTCTACATGACAACCGATTTCCACACAACTTTTCAGTCACCTAATGCTAGTTTCAAAGGATACTATTACCGTCAATGTAAGTAAGTGTTCAGCAAACACTCTCTTTTTCACAAATCATTACAGTTTTGCCTCACTAGACTAATATAATACACGCGAAAGTTTGTATGTATGGATGGATGGATGGATGTTTGTTTGTTACTCTTTCATGCCAAAACTACTGAATGGATTTAGATGAATGATGGTTTTTAATTTTTTCATGCGGCAATGTTTACACCAAATATGAAATGAAATTTTACGAAAATTAGAGGAATTGCTAATGATCTGCTGGGAATTCCAGAAATGAATAGCTTTTAGAGATATTGCTTAAAGTGGCCTTTTTAGGCCCCCAGATGTAGGTACCTACCTATTATTTTTATTCGGTTTGGGTTTCCCCGTGATTTAGCCTAATGTGTTGACGGCGTGACATCTGCTTGGGTTCTTTATAAAGCGTCTGGGGAGTACCCGAATCATTTCGTCTTCCTGAAAAAGTTTACCAAGCCTCTTGAGTACTCTTGACGCCAGAAAAATGTCTGAGTTTTATACGAATCCTACTAATATTACAAACGTGAAAGTTTGTATGGATGGATGGATGGATGTTTGTTTGTTACTCTTTCACGCCAAAACTACTGAATGGATTTAGATGAAATTTGACACACAGTTTGTAACCAGGATTAACACATAGGATACTTTTTATCCCGATATTACCACGGGATCGAAACTTATGAAACCGCGGGGCGCAGCTAGTGCTTTCATATAAGTAGATACCAAGTCATTAAAGATTTCAACATACGCATGACAAAATCCTCTCCAACTACGATTACAACTATCAATCTTGTCACAAAGGCTCACTTCCATATTAAGACGTACAGGCGCCAGTACATCAATCTACTTACTATAATCTGTCAAATTTATTTAGTAGATTTTCAACTTTATCGCTAAAGCATAAGGTTCAGCGTTGATTGTGGAAATTTGACAGTTCCGGGTAGCTTCATATGCTGGCGTCTGTACAATCCATGAATATATTATGTCTATTCAGTCAAGATTCGTGACTGTGCCTACCTTATCTAGACTTTTAGAGCTTTGTAATGCCTAGGCATGATTTCGTGTCCATTTGATATTCGTATTGTCTCTGTGTTGTTGTGTTTATGGTTGTTGTCTATGGACAATCGGCGAATCTTAGAGGCGAATTACTGTGTAGTACTGTGTCTGGTTATAGGACTGTCTTTTTAGTATTAGATTATTGGTGATAAAAAATATACTGGTACTTATCTAAGGGCTGATCTTTCAATCATCTGATAATAATAATAATATCCCTGGAAATTTCACACAGCGCCATCTAGTCCCAAGCTAAGCAACCTAATGCTTGTGTTATGGTAACAAGATGGCTGATAAACTACTTATATACTTACATTTTTTTTTTTGTAAATCCATACATATTATAGATAGAAAAACACCCAGACTCGGAACAAATACGTGATAACTTTATTTGAGGGATAATTTTGAAAATTTGACAGTTATTGTATGAAATTACTGTCAAAATTTCAAAATTAATTACTTACGTCTATTTTATTCCTCGAATGAAAGTTATCGGAGATGGAAAAATTAGTCCTTAAATAGATAGAGCTATGGTGGCCCAGTGTAAACGGCCGTGATTTAAAAGTTGTAGGAAGGAACAGTGGGCCCGTGGCTAAATAATAACAGCCGCACAGGTCGATCGGTCAGGTTAAGCTACGCTTGCCGCGGTTGGTCTGTGGATGGGTGACCATCTTTACATACCGAGACCCCTCCGTGCCTCGGAAAGCACGTTAAGCCGTTGGTCCCGGCTGTCATTCGTGGATCTTTGACAGTCGTTACGGGTAGTCAGAAGCCCGAAAGTCTGACAACCAGTCTTACCAAGGGGTATCGTATTACCCAGTAACTGGGTTGTGGAGGTCAGATAGGCAGTCGCTCCAGGTAAAATACTGGTATTCAGCTGCATCCGGTTAGACTGGAAGCCGACCCCAACATAGTTGGGAAAAGGCTAGGCAGATGATGATGAGGAAGGAACAGTGGGGTTTTAGTCGGTAGGAGTGAGGATTACCACACGAAAAAAAAGAACATTCTAATCCAGATTAGCGCTTTCCTTCACCGCTTTGAGAGCAGCGGTAAAGGAAACGAATTTTTGGTTCTACGGCATGCCTCCTAGAACCAAAAATTCGAAGAAATGTGTCATCTACCAGCCCGCACTGGGCTCCTGTGGTGGATTACGGCCCACTCCCTCTTACAGAGAGGAAGCCTGTGTGCCAGCAGTGGGAACATTATAAGCTGATCATGCGCTAAGAATAGTAGAAGATGACCTTCATTGCAGAGGTCATTAACCGTGCCGTCTCATATAGGAATAGGAATAGATCACTCCATAATGTTCGCATATCATAGGCTGATTATTATAGGATATTATATTAATTTATGTCTAAACAAGAATTATTGTTACGCGGACGAAGTCTACTATAGATAATAGAGAGAGAGACAAAAATTAATTAGCTAGTTAATCTATTGTCTGTAATGTAATTTTCTGCTGACTTTTTATATTTCACCTATGATTTAATTACGATTTTACTTAAAATTATTTTTCTTTTGTTACAGGTAATTCAGAAAAATCAATAAAAAGGAGAAACAATACCGACAAAGAATTTTATCATAGAAAAGGTTTTTTATAACAAAATAATAACCTGGTATATCAATGTAAAACTATAAACTTACATTTAAGGTTTTCTCATCCAATATTTCGTCAAGGAACCCCGAGTACCATAATTCATCTCATACCGCCGACAAATAAAAGTCAATTGGTTGTCTATGGAAGATATATACAGTGTACTGTTTGACCCAATCATCTGCCGACTCCCTGCTGTGTCCCGCGTGATGATTTAGCTGCATTGTACCCTTGTGCTATCCCATATTATTATACAGGTTTGTTATAGCGTGTGAACATGATTATCATACAGATTGTTCAGACGCCAGCCAGCACATCAAGCTACTACAATCTGTCAAATTTCAACTAGATTTCCAACTTTATCACTAAAGCTTTAAGGTGCAAGGTTGATAGGGCGAATTTGACAGTTTCGGGTAGCTTGACCTGCTGGCGTCTGTACATTAAATAAATACAAGAGTGCGGGTATGACCATAGGGGCAATTCTCGTAATTTTAATTACGTTCACAGTCTGATCTCAGTCTCAATCTGTCAAAAATACCTCTGATTTCCCTACATCAATTCAAATCGCCAATTTGTAAGCTATATCTTAAAATAACAATAATAATATGAAAAAATATGTACAGGTATATAAAAAAGGATAGAATCATATGATTCGCAAGGCACCAAAAAATTCTTCCGGATCGTTGTCAACAGGAAATTCGTAAGTTCAAATTTACTTGCGACTGAAGGAAGAAAAAAAAAGTTTCCTATCATAATTACCCGAGCCAACTTTTTTTTCTTCATAACATCTCATATCTTGTTTGGTCTCTCATTTTGTCCGTTGCAAGTTACACAAATCCACCATATTTACCAGAAACACCCCTAAGTTATTGCTGTCTTGCATAGTACATCACTAATTTCATTCCCCCACTGTCAAAATATTTTGCCAGCCCAAGGCTCCTAATAAAGTTGGGCACTTTCACATCTTGCCCTCATTACATGACACCAAGCAAATTTGCACAACCACTATTAACTTTGGGTCAGTATTGTCAACAGGACAACTTGACCTCTCCTGCTCTAGTTCTGGTGCAAATAATTGTCTTGTCTGGTACATATTCTGGTGTATTTGTACCAGAAAATGTATATAAGTAGTTTATCAGCCATCTTGTTACCATAACACAAGCATTAGGTTGCTTAGCTTGGGACTAGATGGCGCTGTGTGAAATGTCCAGGGATATTATTATTATTTGGTATTCGAATTATGGTATAGTTGTGAGTAATAAGATGTAGGAGTTGAAAAGGTTTCTATACCCTGTCCATTAGGTTGACCGTTTTTTGACAGCTGTCTTAGAACGTACATATTCCAAATTACGTAAAAATTAACTTTAAAATGCGTAATAAAATAAATATGTCGGAGTCATTCGTTTGACTACTCGGAACGTTAGCGCCATCTCGTGGCGCTAGACAGAGTCTAGCCTAAGTTCGTGGTGGGAGCGACCGCTACAAAGGACGGTGTAAGCAGGGGGTCTACTCCGAAGTAGTGTCGGCCGAATGTTCGGCCGTTTCCTGCTACGAAGTTGCTATTTGGTTCAGTTCCGATCCTACACTCCTACACTCTTTCGAATATTGACTATGGTCCCGACCCAACTGGGCCGATACGAACTTTTTCCGCATTTTTCAATAATATTCGGTTCGGCCATGTGTCGGTCCGATCCGAACATTCGCACTTTTGCACTTCGGAGTAGGCCCCCAGAGCTCTCGAGATCATCGAAACATGGGACATCGTACGAACAACATGTGCTCAGAAACTGTCGCGTTCCGTATCGTTAAATGTGTACCTACAGTGTGTGATTCGCTAGTGTGACTGATTTGTTCGTAAATTATAATCTGATTTGATCTGCAAACCGTTTTTCTATGGTGCTAAAACCAACACTACCCATAGTACGCCCACAGTAATTAAATTATGCCTGATGCTAACGAGAGACAGATATACCATCTCCGACAAATATATAAACTGCCTTATCTTATTGAATTATCTTATTTACGGCATCTTACAGACATTATAATACCGTACGTGTATCAATCAATGTATTGTGTGTTGCTGCAATCACTAGTTCCATCTGTCAAAAAACGGTTTACGTAATGGACAGGGTATAAAGACCGATTTAAACCTCTTGCGATACCTCGTGGTTGCGGTTTAGCTCGCTACCTCGATGTGATTTCTATGTAAAACAAATGCATGTTATTAGACACGCATGCACATGGTAGGCATCGAGATAAACCCTAAGCAACCCGTGATGTATTGTAGTTATACCCTGTCCATTAGGTAAACCGTTTTTTGACAGATGGAACTAGTGATTGAAGCAACACACAATATATTGACTGATACACGTACGGTATTATAATGTCTGCAAGAAGCCATAAATAAGATAAGATAGTTTATATATTTATTTTATTACGCATTTTAAAGTCAACTTTTACGTAATCTGGAACATTTATAATACGTTCTAAGACAGCTGTCAAAAAACGGTTAGCCTAATGGACCGGGTATAGGTCTTCTTCAGCATCGCATCTTCAGCATGTAACCCTTTTTTTTTTTTTTTGAAGATGGGAAATCATCAAATGACTCCTCCCGCTCTGGGTGGAGCAGGAGGGAGTGTCAGACTCTTACTGACTAAAACCCACCCGTGTTCCTTCCTTAGCCCTTTATGTTCCAGGGCAGCGGTAAACCCTTTCGGATGTTCCCGCTACCCTGGCAGGAGCATGTAACCCTGCAACGGTAGATTTAGTAACAATAGATTTTCTATTATCTATGACCGCTGTTAAATCCATTCTAATCATTATAATCCCCCCATTTTAATCCACAATTCTAATAAGAGATGAAAGTCGGCCACATCCTCCAAGCCTGTCCTACATTATTTTACGACTATGATAATATAATCTATACTAATAATTTGCCAGCCCGCTGAAGAGTTTGTTTGTTTGTCTGTTTGTTTGTTTGAACGCGCTAATCTCTGGAACTACCAGTCGGATTTGAGAAATTGTTTTTGCATTTGATAGCCCAACTTTTGAGGAAGGCTATAGACTATACTTATAACATCACGCCAGGATGCTTAGGAACCGAGCAAAAAGAAAAAAAAAAGGCAGTACGAACGCTAAATAAAATGGAAATAAAAGCGCGGACGAGCGATGGCGACGGGAAATTTCACGCGGACGAAGTCGTGAGCAGAACTAGTAATATATAATAATATAACCTAGAATTATTATACACTTATGGCTTCCCGCTGTGGCCATCATAGCATATCAAACAAAATGACATCATGCTCTAGAGACCTAACTACTAAGTCTAGAAGGATGACCTAAGTATGGTGTAGGGCGGAGTTTATTCATTACTCATAAGTACTTGTATAAATATACTAGCCACATGCCCCTGCTTCGCACGGTTTTTACAACTTGAAAAAACATCGAGAGTTCTTCATCTTAGCGTATCGATAGCAAAAAGTTTAAATATTTTGGCCCAAAATTCAGCTTCTTTAGTTTACAGTGTGGTAGGGACATTGACACGCAAACTGGACCCATGAATTCAGCACATGATTCTAAACGCCTCAGCGTAGAAATAAAAAAAAAATCAGCTGATCTATAGAAAAGTGCAATACGTACGCAGTCAAAATGTATGAAAAAGCATTTTTTTTTAATAACCCACGAAAGATTTCAGGGGGGTTCACAATCTTTTACTGAATCCATGGGAACAGATTACCCGTCAATTTCTCTGCTATGAGTGCCACCCTGTATGTTAAATATGTATTAATTATTATTACACACAAACCTTCTGGAATAAATCCTCTAATTGATGGTGAAAACCGCAACAAAATCATGTAGGGGGTTGGATAGTATAAACTAACAACGCGGTTACACAGACAGACATGAAAAACGACTTTCATTTATAATATTATGTAGGTATAGTTATATCTAGCTGGTCTAGCTGAAACCAGTAGGGAGCCATTAGGCTTTGTATATAGCCTAGGCTATAATTAATCATAAAATTTGTCCTTGAGTGCCAGTATCATTACAGGTACATGAACCTTTTCAGGTTTGTCTCTGGGATGACAAAGCATTTGCAATGCCTACCAATGCCAGCCGATCAATTCTGTAAAAATCTCACTGTGAAAACTTAGGTGAAGTGAGCTTCCATTCCATCTGCCGATCTATTTTGTAAAAAATGTCACCGTGAAAACTCAAGTGAAGTGAGCTTGATGTGAGTTGTCAGTATTGTCAATCCCTAGCATTAGTTGGAATGACAGCTCACTCCACGCTCACTTCACCTAAGTTTTCACGGTGAGATGGTTACAGAATCGCACTGCAGGTGGAATGGCAGATCACTGCAATCTCACTTCACCTTAGTTTTCACGGTGAGCGTCTTACAGAATAGCCCGGCTGATGCTAAAGATTGACACTATTGACAAACAGCTCACTTGAAGCTTACTTTACCTAAGTCTTTACGGCGAGATTTTAATTGAATATATCGACTGATGTCCGTGGAAGGCATTTAATATCAGAGGGGCAATTCTCGTAATTTTAAGAACGTTCACAGTCTGATCTCAGTCTCAATCTGTCAAAAAATACTTCTCATTTCCCACACGTTTTGACAAGTTTTTGACATTTGTTTGTCGCCGAGTTAAGACTGTGACTAGATTTTGATCGTTTTAAATTACGAGAATTGGCCTTCTAGTGGCTGCAATAAAAAAATAATATTTACAACATGACCAGAGATACACGATACTGTAGATTGAGTTTTATGGAAGTTTTATGTATGTTTTCAAGATTCTCATTCTCATCAAGTGTTTGAGTTTATTATCAATTCTGAATTCGCGTGGCATTCTTTTCTTTGGCTTTGGAGGGCAGTGGTATCCAATAGGTGTCGGCCTCGATTTACGAGTTGTAGGTCGCGAGTTCGAACCCAGTCAGGCGCTATAATTTGTGTAAATTATATCATCACCACTGCTCTCAAAACGGTGAAGGAAAACATCGTGAGGAAACCAGTATGTCCTAGAACCAAACATTCGAAGACATGTGACATCTACCAACCCGCACTGGGCCCGAGAGGTGGATTACGTTACGGCCCACTCTCTCTCACCGAGAGGAGGCCTGTGTTCCAGCAGTGGGAACAGGCTGAGTATGTGTGTAACACATGACCTACTATTACATCATGATCCATGCCTGACTCATCTAGTTCAAATATTTACACTAAAATTTTGTGCTCTCAAATTATTCAGAAACCATGCCAATTCCTGCCAAATGCCGTCCACATGGACTGCACGTGGTAAAATCAGGTCATGGTTATCAATCAAATGGGTTTTCCATGTAGGTACAGTCAAGTTAAGGAGGCAGCTTACTTAGAAATGAAAAAAAAATAGCTAGGTTTAAAAAATGTTATTGAAAGTGTAGGTAACAAATCTTTATCGTTATATTTTCATCATTAAGAGCACTTATTCCGGAAGGTTTGTGTGTACCTATAATAAATTAATATTAAACTTAGCACAGAAATCTCGTTATTATGACATCTCTTAAGACCGAGGTCAAGAGTAGGCCCAGCAAGAAAAAAAAAATAAAGTTGTCGCTATACTAATATTTTACTAGTTATTTTTAACAAGTATCTGATTGTGTGTATTTATGTGTCTTAGTATAATTTTAAAAGTTATTACATAACACAATAAAAATGAATATTGGCACTGATGTAGTCAAAAGCTGAATATTTTTCCCTGTATACCAATCTCTTTTGCCGACTGTACTTAAGTAATGTTTGCATACTTAGAAGTGACGTCACTGCTTCAAGCTGCGAAGTGCGAAGAACATAATGGGGTGGAAAGTGTCCCATAAAGTTCTGGGTTAATGTTAGTGGGTATGACTTCATTTAATATATGCTACTAGGTCAGTGCAGCAGTTGGTTTAGACTGCGTTATAAACTTTTGTTAACGTTGACCTTCGTAAAGTGGGCTTTTCATTAAGACTGGTTTTTATTAAATAGTTTTTTTTTAATGTGTTTGTGTGTTATCTTTTATTATGTATATAAATGTAGAAACTTTACATAAGGTGACACAATGGGCGGTCTTATAGCTAAAAGCGATCTTTCAAAGACAACCTTTGAATGGATTAAGGGAGAAGGAGATTCTATATAATACTGTTGTAGTTTATGGTGTACTATTTACATATGCAGTACATACACACATAAGGCATATACTTATCCATATATAATAATAAATACATAATTAATAATAATTTTGGTATTAGCAACGAATATTATTAGGTAATGATTTTATGGCAAATTTTAAATATATGGCTCAGTTTTTATTCTAAAACACTGAACCACGTCCTACATGATATAAAAAATACGAGTACTGTTTAATATTAAAAAAAAAACATTAAAATAACATACACTATCCAGTTTTAACTTTATTTTTATATAATTTTATTTTTGGCAATTCATTTGTAGCAATTCCGTCAAAAAACATAACGGGTTTGTCTTAAAATCGAATGCATGATAAATTTATAACCGATCGTAAATAAATCGAGAAACTTCCAACTTCGATCCATACGAGCGAGAGCTTATTAAAAAAACATTTATTAGCAAAAGTATGAAAGAAAAAATAAAAATTATAGTCGATTATTTGAATTAAACTCGCATATCGTATAAAATATGGACGATTATTTAACTTAAGTACCTATACGATTAAGATGTCAAATAAAAATAATCATTTAAAATGTTCCCACGATTATAGGTAGTACCTACTAATTAGGGAAATAAAAATTTATGTAGGTAGTTTTGATTTACCTAGCATTTTTATCGATTCATCTTTCTCGATTAAAGACAGGTTCTGACGTTTCAATAGAATGGTGAATTTACCTTTAATTATTATTTGTCGACGACTGTCATGGTTGATTTCATGAACAGGTAATATACATATTTAAGTATGCACTGTTCATTATATTTAATCGCGTATTAATGAGCAGTGCACACAAAAATATTGTTTCATAGTCTTATTTTGAACGATAAGGTTGGTTACGATAAATATGTAGCCTTATTATTCAAGAAGCTAAAATGTCTTTTTATTTTCAGCATAAGATTTTGAAAAAGCAATGATTCAATAACAATCGTTTACAAATCTTACAATAATTTAAAACATATAACAAACTAGCTGCGCCTAGCGGTTTCACCCGCATAAGTTTCGATCCCGTGGGAATATCGAAATAAAAAGTATCCTTTATGTTAATCCTGGTTATAAACCATCTGTGTGCCAAATTTTATCCAAATCCGTTCAATAGTTTTTGCCTGAAAAAGTAACAAACATCCATCCATCCATCCATACAATCTTTCACGTTTATAATAAGTATTAGTAGGATCATCAAATAGAACCGTCACAACTCTCCTTAACCCAATTCACACCTCACTGTTGCCATATAAAACAAAAGAATAACAGATAAATCTACCAAAACCATCTTTACGATATACACGATCATCTTAAAAATACCTAATGCCAATAAAATTCGTATAAAACCAGCAACGTACAATGAATAGGGTAATAAAATCTATTAAAGTTTTCTTACAGGGCTCTGCTGTAAAATGGAGCCATGTGTTCAAGGGTTTTTATTATTTATTTATTTGTTTGATGACCCTGAAAGGAGTCTTTAGTTCTTTTATGGTTCAAGAGTAGCATCATCATTGTTTTTGTACGCTTTGATGTCTTGTGTATTATAAATTATATCATTAGAGAAATTATCATTATCAATAGGCAGCATTTTTCTTCTGGATCTACTTAAAAAGTATTGTCTGTGGCAAATGAAAAATAAACGACTTTTGATTGATTTGTAAATTGTAAGAAGTAATCTCTGAAAATATACTGATATTTCGCTTATAGAAAGTTACACTATTGCTCTGCTCAGTGCCATAGCTATAAGTTTTATTAGTTGCCAACACGCGGACGATCTCGCGGCGCATGCAAAGCTGGTTAAATCATAAAATAATTAAAAAGCTCATTTTCAAATATTTTAAACCTTGTATAATAATGATTAAGAAGAACTCTAGCATCCTGTTCCACGATAAGATTAAGTCCAATAAAAACATTTTTGCTCCACAAAAAACCCCAGTTTAAAACTGGAAATACCATCTAATATTACAGTTTACAGTTCAGAGAAAATTATTCGTCACCAGCATTAAACATAATAATGAAGGACACTACTCAACGGGATTATTCCACGGCCGCCATGACAGATTGTGACGTCATAGCTTAAGCAGGGTACACATGTCTGTTTAAACAAGAATGTACGCGCTTTATAGAGTGGGTGAAAGTGAGTGCTAGATTCCAAATAGGTCGGATTAGTTCATTTTTTTAGGTCATGGGAATTAGTGGGTGTGTGTTAAAGGATGAACAGTATCTAGTTATGAAGTGATAGAGAAAGTAATTTGATTGCCCAGTGGTAACGGCCGTGACTTACGAATTGTAGGTTCGTAGGTTCGAACCCAGACAGGCCCTTATTTTATGCTGCTCTCAAAACGATTCAGGAAAACATTGTGAAGAAACCGGCATGTCCTAGAACCACAAATTCGAAGACATGTTACATCTACCCACCGGCAATGGATCCCGCGTGGTAGATTACAGCCCACTCCCTCTCGAAGAGAGGAGGCCTGTGTCCCAGCAGTGGGAAAATTATGGTCTGATTATGCTATGTGAGTGATAGTATTTTAGTATGTTTATTATGTCTAGGTATGAAATTAGGAGCTCGTGGCTAAGTAATAACAGCCGCACGGGTCGATCAAAGGTTAAGCTACCCTTGCCACGGTCGGTTCGCGGATGGGTGAGCATACATTACCATGACATCACAATACATTCTCTAACGTAATAATGTTATTACATTACGTTACTGAGTATTATTATACTCAGTTTAATTAAATATAAAACGACCTTTATAATTAGATAAGTACTAGATTAGCAAAGTAAGCATACACGCTAAAAAGTAATTAAAATCGACTAAATAATTATTTAATCATACATCACCCTGGACTATTTAGTCGATTATGCAAATGTCTCATCACTATTATGTAAATTGATTAGTGATTACCAATTTGGTGCAGCACTAATATTCCCGGGCGAGTGTTTTAAAATAATATTAAGCCGCGTCTACTTTTGGTCGAGTAAAGAGTCAAGTAATGTTGGTAGAGTACTGGAATGACAATACTACTTGATCAATTTTGAAAGCGTGTGATTTACCATTATTGTAGTTAACTACTGAAATAGGACAACCCAATTTGTTCCTACAATAAAAGGTTCATTACTATAATCATCAGCCTACAGCAATCCTATGCTGGACATAGTCCTCTCCAGTTGCACGCAATTCAGCTCGATTCTCGGCAACTCTCATGCAGATGCTACCTGCGAAGATCGTCGCTCCACCTAGCTGGTGGGCGTCCTATCTTACGTTTGCCGACTCGCGGTCTTCATTCACGAGCACGTCTACACCAAAGGCCTGGTTCTACAGTTATAAAAGGCTAATACTATGTCATAGTGCCTTTTTATCACGATTACTAGGTGATCGCTGTGTTGTAACCTGCAGATAGGAAGACCCTCTTGCCCACCACTGTTGACATAATCCTTAATTCCATTTTGACAACACTCACCAACAAAGGGAGCATCGCAAGGTCAGGCCAGTTCAAACTAGTCTATTTGTCACTAGCACATACCGTTTACTAGCTTACTAATCCAATGCAAACGCGCCTTAGTAGAAATAGGTCGAGGCTAGTAGGAAATTGTGCCAATGGACCAAGTTGATGGAAAAAGGAATTTTATGACAGCAATTAATATATTTCGCATAAAGTATAAATGGCTATGAATACGGAGAAGCGATACTGGGGAGTGGAATATTTTGCTCACTAAAGTTATTGGACTATCGACTTTCTTCGCACGGTTTTTTTGACTTATTAAAACATCAAGGTTTCTTTATTATTCGTCAGTTTAATACTAATCTATAATACATACAAGCCTTCCAGAATAAATTCTCTAAATTATGGCCAAAACGGCATCAAAATCCGTTGAGGAGTTTAGAAGAACAACGCGATAACAGGCACGAAAAGCAACTTTAAATATGTCGCGATTTAGTGATTACTTCAAGTTATTGGTCTAGACTCTAGAGTGTACTCAGCACCCAAATTGTAATGTAAAAGACTATCAATCTCAATCTAAATCATTTTGAAGGATATTGCTAATCCATTGCTCCATATGTTCGAAAAAATTGTCTGCTCAACAACGTAAATAACGCAATGAATAATAATAAATAAAATTTAAAAAAAACATGTATCACAAACATATGTCACTCAGGGTGAATGTAACTTTTCAATAGTGAAATAATTTTTGAAATCGGCACAGTAGTTTATGAGTTTATTCATTAAATAACATACACACAAAAATACAAATCTTTCCTCTTTATAGATTTATAACCGACGAAGTGTGCCGTCTTTTTGGGCAATACAGTCGTGACATATTTTACAATGTACGTCTACACTCACAAAATACGACGCGAAGAAAGACTATGTAAATATGATGTCACGTACATATTCAAAACTACGGAAGTGCTAATTTTGTATTCAAACTTGTCAGATGGTCACTTCCATCGTCAGTTTTATTTCCGTGACACAGAGGCATCATTTTGGCTTATTAATTTTCTAATAATAGTTCTGACGGCAGCCGTGACGTCAAATCACACATTGGTGCCCACTGCATGATCATGGGACTCGGAAACTGACACATTTTTTTGCTAATCCGTCGAGATCTACATACACCTTCTTTAGTAACTACACCAACTAAATATCTGAGGATAGCACTGCCGATATATTCTGTAAAAAAAAAATCTCACCGTGAAAACTTAGGCGAAGTAAATTTGAAGTGAGCTGTCGTTCCACTTGATGCTAGTAAAATCAGCCTTTATTGTTCCTACTGTTAGGTCACAGGCTTCTCATCGAGATGGAATTGGCTGTAATCTACCACGCGGGCCCAGTGCGGGTTGGTAGATGTCACATGTCTTCGAGTTTTTGGTTCTAGGACATGCTAGATGCTAGCTTCCTCACGATGTTTATTGCATTTTAGAATATACAATGTGTTTTTTTTTATATCCCATAACTCTAGGGGATCATTGTACTCATCATTATGAACAACTTTTACTATGGGACCAAACCCGAAATCGAGAAACAAAAATCTGGTGTTCCCTACATTTTGACGAGTTATACGAACATAAATGTAGGGAACACCAGATTTTTGTTTAGCGATTTCGGGTTTGGTCCCATAGTAAAAGTTGTTCATAATGATGAGTACAATGACCCCCTAGAGTTATGGGTTATCAAAAAAAAACACGTTGTATAAAGTTATTGTAAAAAGTTATTGTGTCACTATAATAGTCATAGAAAAAACTAGACAAAACATTTCGCGAAATAAACTTTTGTACAGGTGACCTACTATCAATCATTATTTTTATGCTACGCTGAGTGGCATAGATATAATAATAATATTATTTGCCTTAGAAAAAGAAAAATACAGATGGGAACCTATACTCCATATGAAATAAGATTAGATATTTAAATAAACCTTTTTTACAGCCCGTTTTACCGATTTTGCCTTTTAATCCGTAGGCATAAGGATGGCATTTAAAGCAAAAAAAGGGGTTACAATACCAACTGTTTACTGCAGCTGCCTTTTGTCATGCCACCAACGCAATAGAAGTCAAAATCTGTCGAACGGACTGTAAAAATGGTTTATTTAAATTTCTAATCTTATTTCAAACGGAGTATAGGTGATTCGTTATGAAATAGGTACTATTCATTGTATACATCTGGTTCTATGTTAAAAACTGTAATCAAGTAATATTACCCTGTTATTATATATGAATAGATAGAAATAACACTCTTTATTATGTACACTATAAACACACGACGGAACCTATCGAATGCCGTACCATCTCTCTGAGTAGGTATGTAAGACACTTCTGCTTAACCCTAAAAAAAACTCTATGTAAACTAAGCTCATTACATATTCTCACACTAAACAAAACTCTCGTCACTTCCGCAGTGATGTCACCACCATCCCATAGAGAAACTAATTATAAATAGTAATAATATTTAGATGGCAATGTCAGCTTTTATGATCGACACTTCCTACTGGTTTATCTCAACGACGAACTTTGGTGGCTATTTTAAATTGGAATCAGCAGTACGATTCTGTAACCATCTCACCGTGAAAACTTAGGTGAAGTGAGCGTGGAGTGAGCTGTCATTCCAACGAATATTAAGGGATTGCCACTATTGACAGCTCACTCTACTAAGCTCACTTCACCTAACTTTTCACGGTGAGATTTTTTAGAGAATTGAGTGAAGGACAAAAATTAAACTTAAATAAAGTTTATTTTGTAAACATAATTGTTTTAAACCCCATTATTTCGTAATAATTTTACAGACGAACCATCTCTGATATTCGAAACTCTTATTTTTGAAAATCGCCAGGAAAATTTCCGTTTCAGATAAAATCGTCCGGGCCCAATCACATCAAAATATTTGAACAGGTGGGTAATTGCGTTACTCGAAGTAGCAAAGACTTTCATTTTCACCAGTTCAATAACATTCATTGCATTATTTACGTTGTTGAGCAGACAATTTTTTCGAACATATGAGCAATATCTTTCACAATGATTTAGAATGTGATTGATAGTGTTTTACGCTCTCATCATCGTCATCATCAGCCTATAGCAGTATATAGGAGAGGCTTATGTCAAGCAGTCTACTGTTGGACATGGTCTCTCTTATTGCACGCCATTCAGCTCGTTTTTCGGCAACTCTCATCCAGCTGCTACCAGCCATCCTGCGAAGATCGTCGCTCCACCTAGCCTACGTGTTACGCTATTAGGGTGCTGTATCAACAGCCTTCACTTAATGATCCCTATATCTCTATTAGTAATCTTGTTTATCCCAGCTCTTACCGATGACTCAGACACCTACCTAATTATAATTACTGACAACTGATAACATTCCTAGAACTTCCTGTTTAGACTTGAGATAAACTTTTGTATGAAACAGCTCATCATTAGCCGCCAATTAGTCATTAGGTAATTCAAAGGCTAGATGAACTCGTAGTACTTAATTAGTAAACTGATATGCCAGTAACGGATAGCCCGAAGAATTGCCAAACTTAAGTGGCAGTGGGCAGGGCACATTGCTCGCAGAACAGATGACCGATGGAGCCGAAAGGTTCTGGAGTGGCGACCGCGTGCCGGAAGACGTAGCGCTGGAAGGCCTCCCACAAGGTGGACCGACGACTTTGTGTAGGCCGCAGGAACCCGCTGGATGCGAAGAGTACAGAACCGGTCGAAGTGGAGGTGCTTGGAGGAGGCCTATGTCCAGCAGTGGACGTCTTTCGGCTGAACGATGATGATGATGATGATGCAACTGAAATGATTAATTTAAATATTTTTAACAAGAATCATCGGAGATTATAAAGGAAGATGTGTATAGACAGATAGCTGGCTCTTGGTGTAGTGGTTACAAGCGCTTCTGCTCAGCATCCGGTCCTGGGGGCCTACTCCGAAGTGCAAAGTGCGAATTTTCGGATTGGACCGACACATGGCCGAACCGAATATTATTGAAAAAAGTTCGGATCGGCACAGTTGGGTCGGGACCATAGTCAATATTCGAAAAAATGTAGGAGTGTAGGATCGGAACTGACCGAACCAAATAGTAACTTCGTAGCAGGAAACGGCCGAACATTCGGCCGATACTACTTCAGAGTAGACCCCCAGGGTTTGATTCCCAGATCAGGTAAAGTGTTATTGAGTTTTTCCATCCGGATTTTCTCTGTGGCAGGCCGGAGTCAAAATCAAAAGTCATTTATGCAGGATTTGCGTGACGTCAGTATGACGCGTTGTTCGCATGTGGCGTTGTAGATACCGCTACAATTCAATCAGCCGAGTTAAGGTATCAGAGCACCTGTTAAAATAGCTAGTTTTTTTTTCATACATCGCTCGCAGAAGTTTTCTTGCAGTCGGAAATCAGACACTAAAGTTACTCAACATTCTCATCAGTCATCACTTCTCCCGAACCCAAAGTACAAATCATCCTCACTTCTCAAAATCTCCATAAACTGTACCATGAACAAATTCGACCTACATGTGCCCAAATATAGGACACTTCCGTATATCGGCGGGCTATTTATGGCCTTTTTACTATAACACATAAAAGTTTATGTGATACACCACCATTTAGGCGTTTCTATGAAATGCTGTTACAGGCGTTGAATGGGTCCATCAATTTTGGCGGTATGGGTTGGTAGTTACTGTTTCCTATATTATTAGCTATCGTAAAAGTTACCAGTCGTAACCTATTGATTCTGCATACAGTCACCAAAGCAGATAAGAAACCAGGGTCATCGGATATAGTTGAAGTTTAGTAAGAAACCGATGGATGTTTTCGAATGAAATATAGTTTGATAAATTAACTGTTGGTTTTCTATTAATTAAATAAAATTTTATCCTTTGGTGATCGTAGGTCAAGCTACCCGAAACTGTCAAAATTTCCCAATCAACCGTGAACCTTAATGCTTTAGCGATAAAGTTGAACATCTATTACAGAAATTTGACAGATTGTAGTAGTTCGGTGTGCTGGCGTCTGTACATAGGTACATGAAGAAAAGAAAGAAAGATCATGTATTTATGGACTTGCACTGGACAAACTAAACTAAATACAATAATAGAAAATAACTAAGTTATTTTTAAAAAAAAAACATTGTCATAAATATTTTAAAAGAGTAATGGTGAAGTTTCTTGCCCATTCTTCTCCATACGAAACAACCTTTTGAAAGGGGCGACTAGAATGACTATTTTATTGTACAAGTGCCTTTTAATGGCCTTCTTGAAATAAATGATTTAACTTTAACTTAATTTTCAGTCAAGCTCAACTCAAACTCAAAGCAAAATATTTATATTGCCTACAAAAAGAAGAAAAGAAAGAAAGAAATTGCATTTATTTTCGACAAACATGACGCATGAAAAGAACACAATTAAACACACAAAAAAAAAAACAAGTTGTTAACAACAGGTAGTTGTTCACTTTCAGGGTCTGGCTGTTTGTGTATGTGAGTTTCAATGTTTATAAACGCACCCACGATACAGGGGAGTAATTCCTAGTGTGGGGCAACGTTTTTAAAAAAAACAAAACAAAGCATTTATTTTAACCAAACCAATTACAGTCACGTTTGAACTGTTTTAATTTTGTTATGTTTTAATTATTTTGAATTTATTTAATTTTAGTATGATTTTAATTCGATTTTAATTTTATTTATTTCTCAATTTTGTTTCTGCCTATGATTTTTAATGTTTTATTTCAATTTTTAGTTTTGAATTTGACTTGAGGAGCCTGATTGTTCTTTGTGTATTTAAATACCCTCTAATTGTTAGTAGCCTTTATATAATTTCAATTTAACCAGTATGTAATGCATGATGTGCTTACCTGTAAGGGATTGATACACTAGACCCGAATTTGATTGTATGTAACCCATAATTGTATGAGTGTACTCAATTGTTGGTGAGCCAAATAAATAAAATAAAAAATAAAACTGCCAAGAGGCCGGTCAGTCAGAAAGATGAAGCTAGTTGCCCATTCGTAGTAGATATCTATGGAAAAGAACGGGCAAGAAACTTCGGGGGCACTCTTTTAAATCCTAAAATTGTTACAAAATAGGTATTAGTTACATGAGTTATACGGCTTTTCATTAGTTAGAAAGGGTCTCTTACGAAATCCGACCGATTTAAAACCTTCTTTTACATAAATACTGCTGAAATTCAGTATAAACAAAAGCCAACTAAACTTCAGTTTATTGCGTTTCTAGACATCAGAAATAAACAAGTTTATACTTTTGATTAAAGAGCACTTCAATAATTGTTGATGATCATTTCAAAGAATCAGCTGAAAATAATTTTGTTTCGGTGCGGTTAATGGAAGTGATTAGGTGAGGTTCGGGCAAGTGCTGTTGAAATCAGTGCTCTAAGTGGAATACCTCGATTAATACAATGCAGATGCGTTAGAAAACAAAGGACTCTTGAATATATTAATTGGTACTTAGGTATTTTCCATTGAAAAACCGTTTTCCATTCAACAACCTATGATAGTTTCGGCCGGTGACACGATACGGGTTTTATTGTTTCTTCTGACTGAGAAAAATGGACAATAAACTCCATGGAGTCTTTTATAAAAAATATTTTGTAACAAAATATTAGTTGCAACATTAACGTTGAATTTATAATTATTTATGTGAGAACGATGTAAAAAGACGTGTACGTAAAAGTGTCCAGAGTACAACTTTCAACCTGCACGTTTTTTGAAAAACCATTCAAAAATATAATAATTATAATAAGTCAGTCCCTACTGACAGCGCCAGCTCAGTAACATTCAGCTCAACCGTTTTGAAGGGAGCTAAATTGTGCAATCAATGTTTGTAGTGAAAATGTCAATATAGTATTTGTATTTGCACACACAATATCATAGTTACATATCTATGTCAATGAGCCACATTCAAACAAAACTAACACTTTTTATAAGTTCTCTAAAAACGTACTTGTTTTTCTATGAATGTCTCAAGTAGGTAAGGAAAGCAAACTATTATAGTGAGCCTCTATCTATTTGAACTATAGTCACCTGTATGACACTATCACAAGGGTACAAGATTATAGGAGAAAGCGGTTTGTACAGCTGGACCTCAAGTCTGCTATTACAATAGTGTCAGAATAGTCTATTATTGATTTCATAATTGTTGATTTTGTCAAGTTTGGTAATCTACTAACATAATGGCGTCATTATGACTTTCTAGTGGTCAACCACTGACACTCCATTGAAAGAAATGGCATAGAATGGTAATCTCGTACATAATGATAAATAAATGACTGACTTACATAAAAAACTTGACTTGTATATGTATGTATAACACTAATAAATAATATGCAAAAATATATATAAATGAAATCTGGCATAAATAAAGTAGTGGTAGGTTTTCGAAAATCATTTCTAATAACGGGTTTTATAATAAAGGCAATACGACAATGTTATTATGACACAATTCTATTACGAGACCATTGACCGACCAATGATCGCCATTAAGAATTTAGCAGATTACGAACTTTAAGCAAAATGACAATGGGATGGGAATGGGATCGTGTTGGAATGACGAATTTATAAAAATAGCAGACTTGGGGCCCTGGTTCAAAACAACAAGAGCAAGAGCTGTACACACGCAAGGAATACGCAGTATAATATTATATGATCAATCAACTCAGCCTATCACAGTCCACTGCTGCACATAGACCTCTCCCAGGCCGCATCCAGTCTTTCCCAGCCACCTTTTAAGGTTGTCTGTCCATTTAGCTGGGGGGCGTCAAACCCTACACTTGCGGATACGCGGTCTCCAGGGCACGTCCGCTCCACCGACCATCGGTCCTTCGGCAAACATGGCCTGCCCCTGCCACATAAGCTTGCTTACTCTGTAAGCTATGTCAGTAACTACGGCGCTTTTCCGGATAATTTCATGTCTGATTTTATTCTAATATTTCTATAGTCAAGGATAAAATCACATCATTTATATCAGAAGGCCAATTCTTGTAATAAAAAACGTTCAAAATCTAGTCGCAATCTCATCTCAGCCACAATCAATGTCTAAAAACTTGTCAAAAATTTAGGGAAATTACAGGTATTTTTGACAGATTGAGACTGAGATCAGACTATGAACGTTCTTAAAATTACGAGAATTGCCCCTCATAACAAAAATTTACGGCATCTCAAAATGTGTACATGTCTGCACCGCAGCGCAAAAAATGTTCAGAGCAACTCAGCATTTCATAGCTCATTTCTTTTTATTTTCCAAAACCGCTGCTTGCTTTACCTTGCACCACACAATCATAGACAAATATTTGCCATCAAACGCGATAGGTGTCACCGAAAATCAGTAAAAGAACGAACCCGTTCTGTTTGGTGGTCTGTGGTTTCGTCGGCACGTTTTGTTTGAACGTTCAGTAGACCGATCAGTTTTGGGTGAAGGTTAGGCAAACAGGTAAATAGCACGGAATGCAGTTTCGTAAGATAATGGTATTGGATGCAGAAATATTTTAGGATTTTGTAATGGTTTGGTAACCTATTTTCTTTGGAAAAATTAATATGCTGATCGAAAATAGTTTCTTACTAATTTTATGTGGCTCATTGCAAATAATGGGACAGCGCGATTAAAGTAAATCTTCATTTGTTTTTGGTAAGCCTTTTTATCAGAAAATTACGTAGGTCGCTTCGATCGATTCCAGCAAATTTTGTAGAGGAGTACCTAGCTTAATACGCTTTTGTCGTAAAATTACTAAATAGATTTTAGTGAAATTTGGCAGAGAAATTGTTTAATAAGCTTTTGTAGCAAAATCACTAAGTCAATTTTAGTGAAATTTGGCAGAGAAGCAGCTTAATAAGCTTTTGCCGGAGGATAGCTTAATAAGCTGTTGTCGCAATATTACTAAGTAAATTTTAGTGTCATTTGACAGAGAAATAGTTTAATAAGCTTTAGTCGTAAAATTACTAAGTAAATTTAAGTGAAATTTGGCAGAGAAATAGTTTAATGAGCTTTTGTCGGTAAATTTTAGTGACATTTGGCAGAGAAGCAGCTTAATGGCCTAATACCTGGCAAAAGAAATAGGTAGTTTCATCTTGAAAAATTAAACACACTAATTAGAGAGGTCAAGAGTGAGCCCATTGTCAATAAAAAAAAAAGATAAAATCGATACATTCATACAACTTCAACATACTATGTGTAATATACTTAATAACTTCCTGTAACAATATCGACTAAGTTATTTATAGAACACACTATAACTTAACTCAAGTGTTTCACTTGAATCAATATTGTGTACTAATGTACCCACTTTACATTCATAATGTATTGATAAACATGTATAGTAATAGGGATCAATAGTTACACCAGCTAGTATATCGACTACCTATGCAAAGTCAGGAAAATCGAACATTAAGCAAATAGATGACCAACTTAAATCTTCCGTATATTCGAAACACAACTGTCATTCTTTGAAATTTGTAAAAAATTACAAAGGATGGCAGTTTGCTTAACAATTTATTTCCGTGACTGTATTAGGATGAGCAGATAGACCTCCTGGTTTAAGCACCTCTGCTTAAATCAAAATCAAAAGTCATTTATTCAAATTAGGCTGAGAGTCAGCACTTTTCGAACGTCAAAATTACAAAAGACAGTCCCCCAAAAACGCCCGCCCTTCACCACTTCCTAGTGCTATCGCTGGGAAGAAGAAGTGGCGGAACAAACTTCCCAGCAGCACAGCTGTCTGTCTTACGTAATACAATCAGCATATTATAATGTTCCCACTGCTGGGACACAGGCCTCCTCTCAGTGAGAGGGAGTGGGCTTAAATCCACCACGTGGGTCCAGTGCGGGTTGGTAGATGTCACATGTCTTCGAATTTTTGATTCTATGGACATGCCAATTTCCTCACGATCATCTAGCTACCTACTACTTTTTTTTTTGTGGATGGGAAATCATCAAATGGTGGCCCGCTCTGGGTGGAGCGGAAGGGAGTGTCAGACTCTTACTGACTAAAACCCACCCGTGTTCCTTCCTTAGCCCTTTATGTTCCAGCCTACCTACTACTTTACAAGTAAAATGCAATTCCTTCTAATCTCATCTCGATTTGATCACGTCCAAGATGTGCCTAACAAGTTTCCGTATTGCGTTGGTCAGTTGAGAATTAAATTGAAAAGTTTAATCTCTAATGCCTGCAATTTTGTCCACATCTACTTCAGACGTGCCTTAGAAAATTGTTATGTAAGTAGGTCTTGCGTTAAAAAAATATAATTTGGCAACAAACAACAAGGAAAGTCACAATAAATATGCTAATGTATGCTGTAAGAAAATAGATAGAACAAATAAAATATGAATGGATAGTGAGATAAGTAATTATGATATGGCTAGGAAGGAAGTGAATTTTGAGATTACTGCTAATAAAGATGTGTGGGTGAAAACGATGAAGGTACTGTGTCGAAGTTTACTGTGGAGGGCTAGACGAGCCCTCCGAGGTACCGGGAGGAATCAAACACAGTGATTCCTTTTTATATTGTATTTTTTTGAATGTTTTCACATCTTATCGTCTAATTGTCACTTCTTATTCTAGAACCATCTCTTTGACACTCGCTTGAACGTTCGAATGACATCCGCGCTAAATTACATCCGGCCTGCAACATATGAGGTTGCCTTCGGCAGACAAGCCTCTACAATACATTGGGAGAAGAGAGGATTTATGAAGACGATTAAATGAATTTGGGTATTTCTTCGAGTACAAATTACTTAGCAAAAGAAGTACCAATACATCTAAAGATCGAGCAGTGGTGGTTCAGTGATAAAGGCCCCAACTTACGAGTTATATGTTGTGGGTTCAAACTCAGTCAAGCGTGTTACTTTGTGTAAATTATTTCATCACCACTGCTCTCAAAACGGTGAAGGAAAACATCATCTGGCTAGCCTTTTCCCAACTATGTTGGGGTCGGCTTCCAGTCTAACCGGATGCAGCTGAATACCAGTATTTTACATGGAGCGACTGCCTATCTGACCTCCACAACCCAGTTACTGGGTAATACGATACCCCTTGGTTAGACTGGTTATCAGACTTTCGGGCTTCTGACTACCCGTAACGACTGTCAAAGATCCACGAATGACAGCCGGGACCAACGGCTTAACGTGCTTTCCGAGGCACGGAGGGGTCTCGTTAAGGAAAACGTTTTCGGTGAAGGAAAACGTCGTGAGGAAACTGGCATGTCCTAGAACCAAAAAATTCGAAAACATGTGACATCCACCAACACGCACTGGTATCTCACAGAGAGGAGGCCTGTGTCCCAGCGGTGGGAACTATAAGGTAATTATCCAATCTAAAGATCTTGAGACAATTCTAACCAAAAATAAATTTTGAACCATTTGTTTCTATAAGCTTTAGAAGTTACGACACTAAATACTGCCAAGTAAAGCTAGCTTAAGGTATGAACTTAAGGGTAGCGGGATCGTCCGAAAGGGTTACCGCTGCCCTGGAACAGAAAGGGCTAAGGAAGGAACACATGGGTTTTAGTCAGTAAGAGTCTGAAACTCCCTTCCGTTCCACCCAGAGCGGGAGGGGTCATTTGATGATTTCCCATTCACAAAAAAAAAAGGTATGAACTAAAGAACAATATCACACGCTTTATACAATAGTCCACAAGTCTGTGAGTACGATAAAGGAACAAGATTATAGCAATGACGTGCGCAGGAGTCCGTTTGTTGAACTTGGCGCTTGTAAGGTGCTAGAAAGATTCGATAGCGAATTACATTTCGTTTCGATAATGGAGGTGGGATTTCGATAATGGCGTGGGTTTTCTGATTTCGACGAAAACTGTTAGGTATAGAATGTGTAACGTAATGTTTTTCTCAAAATATTTCATCTATTTTAAGAGTACGCTTTGAGGGGCCCGTGGCTAAATAATAACAGCCGCACAGGTCGATCGGTCAGGTTAAGCTACGCTTGCCGCGGTTGGTCTGTGGATGGGTGACCATCTTTACATACCGATACCCCTCCGTGCCTCGGAAAGCACGTTAAGCCGTTGGTCCCGGCTGTCATTTGTGGATCTTTGACAGTCGTTACGGGTAGTCAGAAGCCCGAAAGTCTGACAACCAGTCTTACCAAGGGGTATCGTATTACCCAGTAACTGGGTTGTGAACGTCAGATAGGCAGTTGCTCCATGTAAAATACTGGTATTCAGCTGCAACCGGTTAGACTGGAAGCCGACCCCAACATAGTTGGGAAAATGCTAGGCAGGTGCGTTTACAAACATTTAAACTCACATACACAAACAGCCAGACCCGGAACAACTACCTGTAGGCAATAAAAATATTTGTTCCAAAAATTATTTCAAGTAAGTATCTAAAAGTTACAAGATCTTAACTTTCAGCCACAAATAAACTACACCACTGTCCTGACATTTTCTATCGCCTATCTCGAAAACCACAGAGCTCCTTTCAACCCCAATTTATTACCATGTCAAAAGTTCCCGCGTTTGCCTACGACCATTCTTCATAGACCTTTGTACAACACCAGAATATTTCCTGAATTCCCTTCAGATGTTCATGTAAAGGGAAGCAGGGGAGGTCATGGTTATCTGGTTGGATTTTTTTCACTTCTTAAAGGAGATTTATATGAGTAAGGACGTGGACTAATGTGTTGAAACGTGGACGTGTTTTTAGTATTTTTATAAGTGTGACTTTCCTTGTGAAGAAATTTTGTTTGGTTAGTGGCGTGAATATTATTGTTCTATGATGTTATGTGGTAGGTATTTTGGTTTGCGATTATGTGTTGCTTTCAAATTCAAAGTCAAATCATTATTAGGGTTCCATACACAAAGGGTAAAAACGGTACCCTATTACTAAGACTTCGCTGTCTGTCCGTCCGTCTGTCTGTCACCAGGCTGCATCTCATGAACCGCGATTGCTAGTCAGTTCCAATTATGTATTTCTGTTGCCTCTATAACAAAAAATACAAAAAAAAATATTTAAGGGGTCTCCAATACAACATACGTGATTTTTATAGATACGGAACCCTTCGTGCTGGGAGTCCGACTCGCACATGGCCGGTTTTTTCAAATAGGCACACACAAGGCACTTTTGAACGTCAAAATTTACAAAATTTAGAATTGATTCTAGTCTCTCCAGAATTTGTTTGTTATTAGCGACATTAGGTATTCATTGGTTCTTTAATGAAAAGTGTGTTAATCAGACTTGTCACACTAACAAGTCTAGTTTTTTTGTTCTTATTCATTGATAACTTCACGCTATGAGTAAATTGATAATGAAGTAATCAAACGAAATTATTTTTTATGTGCTTTTTTAAAGTAAAATATTTACCTAACTCTCGTAACACACACATCACAACATCTATATTCAAATTTTATTTATGTTTCAAATTGACGTTATTTCAACAAATATCAACTTTATATTAATGGAAATTAAGTTAATTTCAGAGTGACTAGCACTATTGAAACAGTTATAAAAATGTTTGAAGTTGTAGCGTAAACTGAACTTTATTATGTAGTAATTAAAGTTATTTTTCCATAAACTTATATTTGTTTACATTTTTGGCAAATATGTCGCGATATTAGATTAGAGACATTTAGGATTCGATGTCACAGTTAAAAACAAAAACCAAAATAAGTATCTAATCATATTCTTTACCTATATCTTTCTGAATGCTCTTTTATATTCCAAGCTAAGTTTACAGTAATTCAACCAATTCCAAAAGGGCTTACACACGTAAAGAGATCATCTACCCTTATTACCACTTATTTACATAATCCATGAATCATGTGCGTGCGCAGCTGTTTAAATAATTTCTTGTCTATTATTAGATATTATTGCCACCGACTGCACGCCCACTTTCACTGCCCGGCTCCGTTTTGACATGGCGTTATATATAGACTTTACTGAACTGGAGGGAATACTAGATTTTGTTGGTCTGTTTTTGAGACATTAAATGGATATATTGTGAGTTCAAAAAAGTAAGTTTTCTGTCTCAGATTTACACATAATAATGTAGATTTTCAACTAGGTAACATTTAAAATATTAATATGTACAGTCGCCAAAGGAGAAAAGTAACCAGGGGGTTTACTCCGAAGTAGTATCGGCCGAATGTTCGGTTTGGTCGTTTCCTGCTACGAAGTTACTATTTGGTTCGGTCGGTTCCGATCCTACACTCCTACACTCTTTCGAATATTGACTATGGTCCCGACCCAACTGAGCCGATCCGAACTTTTTTCGCATTTTTCAATAATATTCGGTTCGGCCATGTGTCGGTCTGATCCGAACATTCGCACTTTGCACTTCGGAGTAGGCCCTCAGGCTCGTCGGTCATTTGATAAATGAACTGTCTGTTTTCTATATATTAAACTAAATTTTATTCGAAAACATCCATCGATTTCTTACAAAACTTCAACTCTATCCGACCGCCCTGGTTACTATCTCCTTTGGTGACCGTACATGTATATAAAAAAATAAGCAAAACAATCATAAGGCATCAAAAAATTCGTACGCATCGCTGTCAACAGGAACAGTGCCCAAAAGGCTGGCAGCATTGCCACGTTGTATGGTGATGCTAATTTTTTTGCCAAGAAATAGGCCAGCGCTCTGGCCACGTGAAGAGTCGACTAACCGCTTGGCGATATCAGCTAATAATATAAAAAGACCAGACTGATATGAAACAACCATCGTCTGAAACTGTCATCACTCAGTAAGCAAGAGTGAAGATACTTGATGCGCTTGTTCATGATTCTGTGTGTGTATTTTTTATTTTTCTCTGTTCGGTTAGTTTTGGTCATGGTCTGGCAGTTTGAGTAATTAATGTGGCCTACCCAAATGTCCTTTCTTTGGTATTGTTTGTCGAATCGTCGAGCTCCTTAAGTTTTGAGTTGAGCTGCACGATTTCTGACAAATGCGTGCACTGACTGGACAGGTCCTCTCAATCTGTGTGGTTCTTTCCTCAAAAAACCATCTCAGACATCGATTTACATGGTCTTCAATGATGTGCCCAAGATTATGTCTGGATTTTAAAAGAGACTGTGACCTCTGAGTTTGTTTCTGCCTTTCTTCTCAGAGTAGTCAGATAGGAAACGCCGACCTCATCTAGTTTTAAAATATGATTGACGTGTTAAAGTGTTTGTACAAACCTACACTTAAGTCACACGTCATAATCCTTCTGCCCTTATCTCAATTTATTCGGGGTCGGCGCAACATGTATTTTTCTTCCATACTTCTCTATTAGCCGCCATCTCGACAGTCGGGGTGACTGTCGAGATGGCGGCTAATAGAGAAGTACTTTCTAACCATATCATCATTCACACATTCCATCCATCGTTTCTTTGGTCTTCCCCTACTCTTATAGCCATCGACATTCATACTCAATACTTTCCTCACGACATTTTCCTCATTCCTCCGCAACACATGCCCATACCATGACAACCGATTTCCACACAACTTTTCAGTTACCAGTGCCAATTTCAGACTTCCTCCTCCTTTCCTTCCTCGTGTGACTTTAACGCGCACTTAAGTCACGGTTTTCAGGACTACTTCACAGAAAAGTCAAAGAAAAGCATGACTTGCAATGACGCAAGTGCGTTCTAGGTCAGACGAGCTATAAAATATATTATGTTTTTTTCTTCTTTCTATGAGAAGAAGCCTCAGTCTTGCATTAATGCTCTTGCTAGCTATAAATTAGTTGCAGAGTCTAGATTTAGCAGTTCATTCATATTTGGCAAGACTGGAAGTTGTCCCAAAATTAAATTGTTATATGATAAAAATATTAGATAGGTACAGATAAAATTATTGAACCAAAAACACACACAAGGACAAATGTCACTAACAAGTGCCGTACAAAGCATTTGTTTCTAGTATTTCAAATACAATTTTGACCCCTTTTAACTGACTACGGATCGTGCTGATCCATACAAAACCTTTGATAAATTTATAGACAATATATTAAATCTTACTATGCTCTATTGTCTGCTTACAACTTATAAAGCTGCAATAAACGTTATCCTATGAATTGGTTGGTTTATTGGCCCTTTGAAGATATTTCGTGGCTTTACATAATAATTTTATAATTTGTTCGCCTTCCCATTTTACATGTAAAACAAAGATTACTGCCGATCTCTTCTATAAAAAATCGCCGTGTAAACTTAGGTGAAGTGAGCGTGAAGTGAGCTGTCATTACCAGCTCATGCTAGGGATTGACACTATTGACAGCTCACTCTAAGCTCACTTCACCTAACTTTTCACGGTGAGATGGTTACAGCCGATCGATTCTGTAAAAATCTCACCGTGAAAAGTTAGGTGAAGTGAGCATAGAGTGAGCTGTCAATAGTGTCAATCCCTAGCATTAGTTGGAATGACAGCTCACTCCACGCTCACTTCGCCTGAGTTTTCACGGTGAGATGGTTACAGAATCGCACTGCAGGTCATCTGCCGATCTATTCTGCAAAAAAAATCGCCATGAAAACTTATGTGTTCCTGCGACTTTGACAAGGTCGTTGGTCCATCTTGTGGGAGGCATTCTAACGCTACGTCTTCCGGTACGCGGTCGCCACTCCAGAACCTTTCGGCCCCATCGGTCATCTGTTCTGCGAGCAATGTGCCCTGCCCACTGCCACTTAAGTTTGACAATTTTTCGGTCTATGGTCTACCTTGGTTCTCCTGCGGATCTCTTCATTTCTGATTCGATCACGCAAGGAAACTACAAGCATAGCCCTCTTCATTGATTGAGCATGAGCTTTTCTATAATTTCTAGCATTTAAATGAATTCTCTTAATTTATTATTACGGACACATTTCCCTGTGTTTGGTATTCCAGCGTATAGCACTCGTGGGTTGCAGCTGAAAATCATCGTCAGGTGGTACACTTGTGTTGTCATCTGACATTATGCTGAGCTGAGGCCCTTTTGGCATTATAATCTTTGTTTTTGTAGTTTTAAGGTGTCATTTTTTGTAATGCCAATAAATGCATTTTTCTTTCTTTCTTTCATTGCCGTTTCAGTTAGTTTCGTTAACTTGACCTATCAAACTCAAATTGTGATAAAAATGAGTTTTTCAATACCACTTAACCCAATTATAATATCAGGACTTCAAATCACCAACCGATACTGACCAATAATGGTCGATATTTCCTAGTATTCTACTACAGTCTTAGTAAATCAACTACTGACAAATAAATGCGACGTTGCCGTGATAATCCGCCATAAATAACGCCATATTTATGTGGCCGCTCTACGCTCTATGGGCTAATTCGTCTATGCTTCATAGTCTATGTAATTGGGTCATGGACTCACAAATTCGTCGGAGTGACCTTTTTCATTATTAGTTGCAATTAATTTGCAACGTTTAGGTGATGTGTTTTTGTTTTTTTAGATGGATCTTTTATGATCATGTTTAATTTTATGGTATGAGCAGAATGATAGTTAAGCATGTTAAACCATTGGTCCCAGCTGTCATTCGTGGATCTTTGACTGTAGTTACAGATCATTTAAAATACTGGTATTTAGCTGCATCTGGAAACCGATGGTAGTTCCTTTTTATCCGTATTTATATTTGTCTGACTGTACAAGATATTTTATTTCATAGGTACTTACTGCAATACTGTATGTCTTAATGATCATCCCTCAAAGAGGTTTCGGATAGGGTTTATTTATATTTGGGGTGATTGATAATTTTGAACGAGCATCAGTCTTTTTTGTTTTTCAGGATGGGAAATCATCAAATGACTCCTCCCGCTCTGGGTGGAGCAGAAGGGAGTGTCAGACTCTTACTAACTAAATCCCACCCGTGTTCCTTCCTTAGCCCTTTATGTTCCAGGGCAGCGGTAACCCTTTCGGACGATCCCGCTACCCTGGCAGGAGGACGAGCATCAGTCTTAAGATTAACTTGAGCCAGATTTCGAAACAGCAATAGACTCGAAAAATTGCTGTACAGACGCCAGCCCATCAAGTTACCCGAAACTGTCAAATTTTCCCAATCAACCTCGATTTGACAGATTGTAGTAGCTGATGTGCGTCTGTACCTACATTTTAACTGAGTAGACCATCATCATCATCATCTGCCTAGCCTTTTCCCAACTATGTTGGGGTCGGCTTCCAGTCTAACCGGATGCAGCTTAATACCAGTATTTTACATGGAGCGACTGCCTATCTGACCTCCACAACCCAGTTACTGGGTAATACGATACCCCTTGGTAAGATTGGTTGTCAGACTTTCGAGCTTCTGACTACCCCTGCCTTTTCTGAACTGAATAAAGAAGGTTTATTTATTTATTTAAGGATAAGGATATATTTTATTATTTACTCGAATACTCTACTCTAGGGGGTCTAATCATGTGCTGAATTCATGATCACAGTTTGCGCGTCGATGTTCCTACTCCTTGTATGTAACTATATTCACTAATATGCAGCCAACTTTTCCCTATTTGTATTATCACACAATATCTTCAAAAGCCTCCACCGCTAAACCCACAAAGTGACATTATTATACAAAGAGCTTACGCCTGTCGTGCCTGTGGGTTCCGTGGTGCATACCAATGGGTTGATTATGGTGGGCAAGACAGCGTGTCGAAGACAGACATGGCATATTGATGGTAGCATGGTAATTGTCGAGGTAACTGTGAAAAATATGATAGTTCATAACCTTGTGTTTTATATATTACTAGCTGACCCGGCAAACGTTGTTTTGCCATATAAACTATTTCTAGCTGCCCGGCGCTACTTCGTTCGCATGGTGTCCTACCCCCTACCCTACCCCTACCCTACTCCTACACTACTCCTACACTACTCCTACTCTACTCCTATACCCTACTCCTACACTACTCCTACACTACTCCTACACTACTCCTACCCTACTTTTACCCTACTCCTACCCTACTCCTAACCTACTCCTACCCTACTCCTACCCTACTCCTTCTCCTATTTACACAAAGTAAAGCGTCGGCCTGGGTTCGAACCTACGACCTACAACTCGTAGGTAAGACGCGGCCGTTACCACTGGGCAACCACTGCCCTCAATATCACAAACAGAAATAGAATGACTCTCACTCTTTGCAAAGCTTCACTTAAAGTAGCTGATGCTACTAAAATACTCAAAAGAGAGTATAAAAGCGATCATTCCTTTTCTTTACGAAGAGACCTATAAAAGTCTTTTCTACATAGTTTCACTTTATACAATTACTAGCAGCGCCCCGCGGTTTCACCCGTATAAGATTCGATCCCGTGGGAATATCGGGATAAAAAGTATGCTATATGTTAATCCTGGGGGCCTACTCCGAAGTGCAAATTGCGAATGTTCGGATCGGACCGACACATGGCCGAACCGAATATTATTGAAAAATGCGAAAAAAGTTCGGATCGGCTCAGTTGGGTCGGGACCATAGTCAATATTCGTGTAGGAGTGTAGGATCGGAACCGACCGAACCAAATAGTAACTTCGTAGCAGGAAACGGCCGAACATTCGGCCGATACTACTTCGGAGTAGACCATCTGTGTGCCAAATTTCATCCAAATCCCTTAAGTAGTTTTTGCGTTGGAGAGTAAGAAACATCCATCCATCCATACAAACTTTCACGTTTATAATATTATAGTAGGATTTTTATATTCCTCTCATTCTCTTAAACTCAATCAGTATGGAAATATTTAATGTTATTACAACCGTACTTATGCGACTCTATTGACGGGATCCGCTTGTTTATAACCTGCTCATGCGCACATTAAAACACGACCGCTTCCTTTATACATGATGTGACTAGTTCCTGGTTTTAATAATATGTAATGAACATGGAAATAAACTAGGGCTTTAAAAATTCTAATAGGTACTAATTAATTTCAATCAATAAATACTTTGATTTCGACAATAGTAGGATTCTACTACTTATTACATTCAATAAATCAATAACTTTGATTTCGACTGTAGTAGTCAACATGGTGGTACCACCATCACCATATGTGGTGTGTGATGTGATGTAATGTTTTGTGATGTAATGGGCTAGGATGTAATATGATGCGATGTGATGGGGTATGATGTGATGTAATGTAATGTCATGGGATATGATGTGATGTAATGGGATAGGATGTAATATGATGCGATGTGATGGGGTATGATGTGACCTATAATGTGTGGTGGTGTGGTGTGGTGATGTTTGGTGTAAGGTGTTCACGCGCTTATTTCCACTGATCGAAGCAACATAGTAGATGTGCATTTCTTCTGCCTAGATTTGGCACTTTCAAAAGATTTTGACTTGCTAAGATCAAGCAAAAATCTACATTTTTTCATTCAAATTAAGCTCTATAGCATTTAAATGCTATAATCGAGCATTACAACAGGCACGAAACGTCACATTTTTCCGCCCAGATATTTCCATCTTTATCAGCTCATTTCTAATCAAAAACAGCTTTTATTTTTATTTGTTAAATGCACAAACTTCTAATACTAAGACCTGATTTTTCAATCCACAGAAAATTTTTATTCGTGGAATATAATTGAGGTCTATTTCTAAGCTGAATACAAGCTGTTGTTTTGCATCCTCGTCAAATTTCAGGAGGCTGTTATGAAAGATATAAATAATCTAATAAAATTACGATCCCTGGTAAATAATGAATACATACTTGTTCTTTTAGTTATTTAAGTTTGACAGTATTTCAGAATACACCACTTTCAAAGAACAGAATTGCGTTATGGTATCGTATAAGCGGCCGCGTTTTTATGTGTGTGTAAAAGGGCAGTTACAGTGCGGTCTCACAAAGGCCGCGTTTAAAAATGCGTGTCCCATACATGCCGATTTCGTTGAAAAAAAACTTACTTATTTTATTATTGATTCGGCTCGAGAATTAGTAGCATAGTTACCTCCTTGAATTTGACGAGGATGCAAAATGACACCTTGTATAATATGGCTAGCGTCCACTATGTTCTATGTTACGGGTTTGATTTCCGCACTTACGCCTTCAAGTGAACCATTGTGCGTGGCTAGCGCCCACTATAGCTATACTCTTTAATGCCTACAGTCGGTCAAAAATAGGCTAATAAAACAGATGTACAAGCCTAACTGACCTATAATCCAAACTACCGCAAAACTGTCCGTCCGTCCGTTAATAAGACTAATTGATATGCCCCGGTTTCGCCCGTAATTATATCGAGAGCGCTTCCTTACATTATGTGGTTATACCGGTTAGGGAAATGTTATGATGTTGGCTGTGGCCATTTGTGTAAGTATAATTGAGTGAAAATTGTGGGGGGGAAATGAAATACGAAAGTAATGACACCTAGATGGAGACAGGAGATGCTCTTGGTTTTGGAGTTTCGTTTAGAACCTGGCAAGTTTCCAATGTAACTTTATAAATGTGCCATATATATTCAAATTTTATTTATGTTTCAAATTGGCGTTATTTCAAATTAAACAAATATCAACTTTATTTTAATGTTTATTAAGTTGATTTCAGAGTGACTAGCACTATTGAAAAAGTTATAAAAATGTTTGAAGTTGTAGCGTAAACTGAACTTCAATGTGCAGGAATTAAATTTTTCCATAAACTCAAATTTGTTTACATTTTTGGCGAACATATCGCAATTTTATTTTAGTTTAGTTGGCTAAGAACAGCCGTACTGGTCGATCGATTAGGTTAAGCTACGCTTGCCACGGTTGGTCCGTGGATGGTTGACTATCTTTATCAAAACCCCTCCGTGCTTCGGAAATCACGTTTTAAGCGGTAGGTCCCGGCTGTCATTTGAAGATCTTTGACAGTCGTTACAGGTCGATTTTTTTTTTATTATTTGTAACACGCACAGAAAATACCAATAGCAACAAAAAGGAGTATTAAAAACTAACAAAAATACAAAAAAATAAATAGCGCAGCACCCGCTGTTACTTGTGAGTATTTTTCAGTTAGAGAGCATTTTCATATGAATTTGTTTGGCATCGAATATAAGGGTGTTACCACACCAATCGATCGATCGTCGATCGATGTCATCGATCGACATCGGTCGACATTGATCGGGTGTTAGGGTGTTACCACACCAATCGATCGATTGCATTGATCGACGATCGATCGATTGGTGTGGTAACACCCTAAGTGATCAGTGTCCCGAAAATCATCCCTCGATTTTAGAATATCAATGATAACATACTTAACGATCAACGTCTGCATTGAATAATAATATTTAAACCGTATCTGATTTAAATAGACCCAATAAGAAGCAGACACGAACACAGCTTGCAAAAGCCTAACTTATTGATCATTCTGCAATAACCAAAACAGTTACACAGACTTCAATAAATGCGTATTTATTCCGTATAAAGTTAGGCTAAAATAATGCTAAAATATGTCTGTAATTCCGTAGATAAGGTCTGTGCTGCCGGCACATGTCACAGACTGCAGACTAGGGGCCATGTCTGTGCCCGTCCATTGTAACATGTTGCTCCCTAAATGGTAAAGTAAACAGAATTCAATTGCAATACAATTTTAGAAGTTTAGAGCTTATTGCTGGTTAAATACGAGGTATGTTAGGTTAAAGTAACAAGTTGAGGGCGATCTATATTTTTTTGGAACGAAGTTCCTTATCGCGCGTTGCGAAAGGGGGCTAGACGGAAAAAATTAAGACCAAAAGTTGGAACGACACTTTTTGCTATAGTTGTAAGCCGTGCGGCGTGCGCGTGTTTCTCTGTCTGTCTCTCTCTCTCTTATAGAAAGCAAGTCAATTATACTCACGGTCACGGACAGCACGGTTAGCGCAGTGGCTGAGCGATCGGACTGCTGCGCTGCCTGTCGCGGGTTCGATTCCCGCACAGAACAAATATTTGTAAGTCCTACATGTATTTGTTCTGAGTCTGGGTGTTTTTCTATCTATAATATGTATGTATTTACAAAAAAAAATGTATATAAGTAGTTTATCAGCCATCTTGTTACCATAACACAAGCATTAGGTTGCTTAGCTTGGGACTAGATGGCGCTGTGTGAAATGTCCACGGATATTATTATTATTATTATTATTATCCGGGCGTCCCTTGACAACTCACCCAAAAAGTAATGCAAAAAATTAAAGCCCTGTAATTGTTTCATATAATATACCTACATACTTTAAGTCATGAAGTGATAGTTGTAAGGTTGATAAATAAATAAATAAATGAACGCTTCTGAAATCAAGCGACTCCAGAACTGCCATTCTTCTTTCATCCAAATCCGTTCAGCCGTTTTAGCCTGATTGATTGAGTAGATAAGAAACATCCAAACTTTCACTTTTATAAGGGCTGATTTTTCAATCATCTGATAACTTTATTCGAGGAATAATTTTGAAAAAAAGTCAGATTTCAATTTTATTCTTCGAATAAAACTTTTCTGGCTATGGATAAATCAGCCCTAAATTAGATATCTGTATTTTGACTGATAACTCGAATGGTTATTCTCGAAGCTTTCAAATAACTTTGGGTACATAAAACCTCAAAAGTTAAAATATTGTAGCGCTACAAACTCGTAACCTGGACCATACCCCACCTATTTACCGATACCGGTTACAAATAACTACAGCAAGTAGATTGAGTTGATTCAGTGCTAAGTAAAACCTAAAATAGGTTTTTCTTAGCACTGAATCACTTCATTGGGCCACCACGTTATTTTAAACGTTTCATGTTTTCGTGTTTTTGATACACATTTTCTATTATTTTGTCTTTCCTTACTAACTGCGGAAAACCTCAAGCGGCGTAAGTATTACCTTATTTGTAATTTATTTATTTATTTATAGTTAATTAAAACGGTACAACACCAATTACATTAATTAACATAGAGGGCAATGGTTAAGTTGACAATAATATAACTTAAAACTAACATGGAACAGTGGAATCCCTTGCATACATTCTCTCACAGAACACCAGACATAATACGCATAATTTTAATCCATTCATCCGCAAACACATCACATTCAGGGTTGGCAGCCAGGGTAGTAAGTAGTAAAAACATCCATGTTTTTTACAAGGACAAGGTTTATATAAACGAAGAGCGTCAACGCCGACTGTGCAGTCGTGGTTCAGTAAGCAGTGGTGGCCCATAACGGCTACATTCATATTTTGACCAACCAAACTAACGATGTTATGGATAATTGAATTTTAGATTAGCCAATCACCAGTTTCCTATAGTCCTAAATATAATTTTTTTTTTGTTGGAAATATTCTGGTATTAAATTAGATCCTAATAAGTATTATTTCGAAAATGTTTCTTAGTTTCCAATAGTCTGTTCCTCTGTAAAACGATATTTCAATTATCCCGTTACACCTACATGAAACCCACGTATAAAAATTTTCGTGTAAGTTCTAGAATATTTTTAGTATTACCACGCAGTCCTATAATTGCAAAGATGCACATAATGATAGCGATGTAAACAATACGTATTAATCTAAATAGCTTAAGAATTAAGTCCAGCGAAGATTCAACTGGATTATACTGGATAAACTGTGCGATAATTCTGCTTTGATCATGGACATGCTAACTCAACCATAGCATCAAATCCTTATTTAAGATTTTTTACGAAAATTAGATTTTATTCCAAAGGATATTTAAAACTTAATATATCGTTTACAATAAATTGCATTTTCATTAAAATGTCGCTTAAGATAAGCAACTATGCCTACAGCAGTCCACTCCTGGAGATAGGCCTCTTCAATTGCACGCCATTCAGCTCGATTATCGGCAAAGACCCTGCGAAGATCGTCGCTCCACCAACTCTTGAACATGTTGACCCCAACGGTCCTGTATTCTTCTTCTTCTCCGTGTCGCTGGCGCGACTGTATTTCAGATATTGTTGGCCCAAACTTTCGCCACTTCCACAGTGTCGTCAACTGCAACGCAAAGGTCACTTTTACCGCATGTTTTGGAACACAGAGGGCAGGATAGGAGGTGGAGTTCATGTGGAGTGCTCCACCTCCTCAAACTATGGTTTGGGACATAGCTATCACATTCACATTCTATCTATAATATGTATGTATTTACAAAAAAAAATGTACCTATATAAGTAGTTTATCAGCCATCTTGTCACCATAACACAAGCATTAGGTTGCTTAGCTTGGGACTAGATGGCGCTGTGTGAAATGTCCAGGGATATTATTATTATTATATTATTATTATTACATCCTACAGCAGTTCTGTCGAGGTAGCCCCACTATACCAGGTTGGAGTTAGATCTACCCACTTGTATCCAGAGACGGTTCAGGGAACGTCCAAGTGGACCATGAAAGGTCATGTGTTAATAACACCAATTAATAATAAACATTCTCTATTGTTACAGAAGCCTACTCAAGGCACCCGCGGCAAGCGGTAGATGAAGTCAACTACGATGATCCTCTACTCGGAGATGAAGCCACTGACGATGAAGCGATGAACGATACGGAACAGTCAGGTAAATGAGATAACATCTTAATGATAACATTCTCATCTCCTTCACTAAGACACCTGTACCACCGCCAGCGATTAACGAGAAGTGTGTAGTGCTGTTGCATCTACAACGCCACATGCGAACTACGCGTCATACTGACGTCACGCAAAATCCTGCATCTCGCAAGCAGAGTTTACCGCTCAACTAGCATATATACAACGGCCCGACATGAGTCATCGGTCAGTTCCCTGCCAGACACAACACCCGTCTGGTCGGAGGATCCTTCCTTTTCTATGGAGGATGAGTGAATTTTACACCCTGTTCCTCATACCTCTAAAGAGCTAGCAACTAAAAACGAGTTGACGAGCAACAAGCAGCGAGTGCGCACGATGGTGAGCGATTACTCGCTGGTATGCGTATGTCCCAAGCGTGAGTCTCTCAGCGAGTATTCTGCCCGGCAAGCGAGCGTCGCTGAGCGAGTACTCTCTTTGATTGAGCTATCAAAGAGAGTACTCGCCGGCGTTGAACAGTCCGCGATCAACTATTTAATATTATGTATCTCTTTCACTTACACGGGGCCCACAATATTGTCTTTCTCGTAAAACATAATTATGTTGCTTTGTTTTTGGGATCTTACGATACAAAGTCACAAAATACTTGATGTCAGGGATATCGACGCGCAACATGTTAACCATGGATTCAGTACACGACTCTGAAGCTAAACGCTGAAATTTTTCGTAGGTTATCAAAAAAAAAATTAGCTCTTCCATACGTTTTGACCGCGTAGGTATTGCGCGTAATATTTTTCTATAAAACAGCATTTTTTTTTTGATAACCGGCGAAAATTTTCTACTATAAGGGTTCTAGAATCATGTGCTGAATTCATGGTTATAGTTTGCGCGTCGATGTCCCTGCCACTTTGTATAAACCAACGCGCACTGCCGGCGGCGCGGCGGGCCGCATCGCACTTCTTTGTATGAAAATGCGTTGCGCTGCAGCTGCCTGTGGCGGCTGTAATGGGCTGCCCTTGGCTTTAGTCGTAGAAAATATTGGAACGAAGTTCCTTATCGCGCGTTGCGAAAGGGGGCTAGACGGAAAAAATTAAGACCAAAAGTTGGAACGACACTTTTTGCTATTGTTGTAAGCCGTGCGGCGTGCGCGTGTTTCTCTGTCTGTCTCTCTCTCTTTGAACTTCGTTCCATCCGGGTGTCCCTTGACACCTCTCAAGTTTTATGATCATGAACATAACCGACCATTTTATTTCAGAACCCCAGCCAGAGAAGACCCCAGCCATCATAGAAACGACTCCAACTCATTATGAAGTGGAAGCTGGAGCAAACGTGCGACTGGAGTGCAAAGTTACTCCTGAGAGTGAGTATATTTATCTTTATCATTACCAAGGTTAGAGGTCACATTACTCAAGTATGTTGGGTGTTAAAGGCAAGTTTGGCGAAGAAATCCAAATTAGATCTGATCAGTAAAAGTCTGACATGCCCTTCGCTCAGCCCAGAGCGGGAGAGGTCATTTGATGATTTCCTACCCAAAAAAAAAGGACTGCCATATTTCCCCAAACTTAACTGCTGTAGATACAGCTGATGTAGGTACAGTTGCATCGTAGTCATATAAAGCCCCTCCCCCTCCCATCACATCGGGCATCGGGCGGGCAATGAAAGTGAGGAAAGAGCACCTTAATATCTTTCGCGCTGATGGCTGTCTCCGCTTGAGATTGGTCGCCATCGCCGAACCTCTGTCTGGAGGACTTTAGTAATATAAATCTTTGTTCAGTTTTTGCGCGGGACGCAGGTCTTGGGATGCTTTTTTTCTGTAATAATTTCCACTGACTATACATGGAAGACTGGAACTCGGGGTTTTACAGTTTCATTATAACTGGCCATGCTGTAAGATCTTGCCTTTTGAGATTTTTATCCAAATACATAGTAGGACTACCGGTATCTCGAAGTATAATATAAGGAGACACTCCTTAATCACAGAGCATAATAACTAATACTTCCAGTTAACACGAAGGCTACGTACGCACGTCGTACGTCAGTGCGTTATAGGCTCTAAAGCCTAGCGAGTCACCTTGCAAGTACCGAAGTCAAACGAACGCTCTAGAATTTTCACAACCGGCCGCACTGCGCGCCAGGCGCCTTCGCCGTACGTAAGGATGTTAAGTCACTTGGCTCTAGGCGCTAAGCAAGCCACTTCTCTCTCCATACGTAGCCTAGAACAATTCTAGACTTTGATTAGGTTCCTAACGGGAAGATACGGGTCAGACACAAAGCAACGGTCATACATGACATGCAAAAACAAATTCAAATTCGCTCAGGCTGCATACAAACGCATCCTCCTTCCCAAAATAAACATCAACACATTTCCTTTCCCCGTTCCAATTTCCAAAAAATATCAGCCGTGATTCATTGCGCAATAAAAAATGTTAAAAACAAAATGGTGGGGCTTCCGGCTGGCGCCAAAGCGCGTGCGCAAGTTCCGGCTAACTGGCAGACGGTTAACGGACGGATTTGGCTATCTTTGTAATTAAGTGCAATCGTAAATGGTCATGTCGGTGTGTCTGTCACAACGTTAGTTATGTTTTATTGCTTTTACCAGGAAGGAAACCTGGTTTATTTGTGGCAGACATCAAACTATTCATTTGTGATAATATTATTGTTTAATACACGATAGGGTAGAGGGTCTTGTGGCTAAGTAAGAACAGCCGACCGGGTCCCAAGACCCCTCCGTGGCTTGGAAAGCATGTTACCGATGGTCCCGGCTGGCATTCGTGGATCTTTGACAGACGTTGCGGGTCGTCAGAAGCCCGCAAGTCTGACAACCAGGCCAGCCAAGAGGTTTCGTATTACCCAGCAACTGGGTTGTGGAGGTCAGATAGGCAGTCGCTCCATGTAAAATACTAGTACTCAGCTGCATCCAGTTAGACTGGAAGCCGACTCTGCCTTCCTGTATACTAAATAAATGACTGTACAACAATAATCTACTATTTTACACTTCGAAATTGTAAACATAACTAAGCATCCCTTTGAAACCTCTTTAAATAATATTCTTTGTTCTTCTCCACAGAGGGTACCGTGGTGGTGTGGCACAAGAACAACCAGCAGTATTTCATGGGAAACATTAACCTCCAAGACGATATCAGATATTCCATGTAAGTTTAAAATTAAATCTGACTGACACATCAAAGTTTTTGTTTAGCTGTTTTCACTCGTAAGGTCATCTCATCAATCATCCGTAGGCGCGGGCTTGCAGACGGCGAGCAATGGGTAGCTCGCCGTCTGTCAAGACCAGGCCCGGGTAGACGGCGCGTTGTGTTCCCGACTGATGGGGTCCGCTAGGGCTGAAGCCTGCCAGGGTCGCGGGTTGTTCAAAAGAGTTACCGTGGCCCCTGGCACAGGCAACTGAAGGAACACGGTTGGGTTTTAGTCAGTAAAAGTCTGACACGACCTCCCGCTCCGCCCAGAGCGGGACTAGTTACCTATTTGATGATTTGCCACCCAAACAAAAAGGTCATCACTCATTATAATACACACGCTCCAACGCAGTAACGGCCCGGAACCGCACTGCAACTGGTTTGCGAACATTAGTGATTGTGAGAATTTGCGGGAGTCGAGGAGACAGCCGTGCCTGCGCCGCGAGGACCACGCAAAACGGCCATCGCTCTCCATTATACTACGACCCAATGTGAGACAGAGCCGGCGTTGATGTGATGACGTCAACCAGTGCAGCATACTATAAGATAAAAATAATAAAATAGAAATAAAATAAATACACAATACCTAGTTCTAAATTAATGATGTTCTTAAATATTAAGTTACGTAATATAACACTCGTAATAAAAAGCGAAAATGACACTCATGCAATCAATCTGATTCTCCATGTCTCCATTTCCAGAGCGGAAGATTCCAAGGATCTGTTAATAAAGAACGCTAAAGCAGATGACAGCGGAGTCTTCAAATGCGAGACGGCGCAGAAGGTACCCGTGGCTATCAACCACACGCTTTTAGTTTTGCAGAAACCTGTGATTACAAGTAAGTAGATTTTAATGTTATGTTTCCTTTAGGCAGTTTTCGGGGCTTGTAGCTAAAGACATAACAGCCTCACGGGTCGATCGATGAGGTTAAGCTACGCTTACCGTGGTTGGTCCGTGGATGGGTGATCATCTTTACATACCAAGATCTCTAAGTGTCTCGCCAGCACGTTAAGTCGTTGGTCCCGCCCGGCTGTCATTTGTGGATCTTGGACAGTCGTTACGGGTCGTCAGAAGCCAGAAAGTCTGACAACCAGGGTGTGTCGTATTACCCAGTAACTTGGTTGTGGAGGTCAGATAGCCAGTCGCTCCGTGTAAAATACTGGTCCTCAGCTGCATTTAGTTAGACTGGAAGCCGAACCCAACAATCCAACATAGCTGCAAAAACCTAGGCAGATGTTTTCTTTATGCAGTTTTCGGGGTTTACATTGGTCAGTGCATCTTGAGGTTAACGACAAGGCACATACTGCTCGCTATAACCCAATGCACAGATGACACCCGACCACACTGACCGAACTGATTATACGCGGGAGACGCAGGAAAGACTCAATTAACTCGGCCTATTGCAGTCCATAGGCTGCTGGACATAGCCCTCTCCCAGGCTGCGCCACAACACCCTGCCTCCGCCTTCCGCATCCAGTCTGTCCCAGCCACCTTCTTTAGGTCGTCCGTCCATCTAGCTGGGGGGCGTCTCACATTACACTTGCCGAAACACGATCTCCACTCCAGGACTCGTCTGCTCCACCGGCCATCGGTCCTTCGACAAACTTGGCCAGCCCACTGCCACTTCAGTTTGCCTACTCTGCAAGCTATGTGGACCACTCCGGTTCATTTTCGGATAATTTCTTTCCTGATTTTATCCTCCAAAGAGACTCCGAGCATAGCGCGCTCGAGGGAAAGACGCGAATTTAGACTTTTCTGGTAATCTTGATTTTGCCGTCGTAGTTTTTACGATAGTTTAGTAATCTAGGGTTAACAAAAACTCTTTTTATTTTCCAGACATGACGGCCTCCAACGGTGGTAATTTGGGAATGGGTACTGACCTGATAGTGACGTGCTACATCACCGCATCTCCGGTGCCCACTGTACTGTGGTCCGTGACCAAGAAGGACCAAGTAAGTGTTCCATTTTATCGCGCGTATAGTCTGTTCCGGTTAAGTGTTTTCCGATTAAAAACTTATGTTAAGTACAACACTTAATCTGTCTGTCGTGGCCACATTTATTTAACATATTATACATTTTTTTGACGGCACGGTTGGCGCAGTGGTTAAGCGATTGACTGCTGCGCTGCGTGTCGCGGGTTCGATTCCCGCACGGAACAAATATTTGTATGACCTACATGTATTTGTTCCGAGTCTGGGTGTTTTTCTATCTATAATATGTATGTATTTACAAAAAAAAAATGTATATAAGTAGTTTATCAGCCATCTTGTTACCATAACTTGGGACTAGATGGCGCTGTGTGAAATGTCCAGGGATATTATTATTATTAAATAGATGGTGGCAGGGACGCGCTAACTGTAATCACGAATTCAACACATGCGTAGCGTAGGAGTTTATCGTCGGTTGTCAAAAAATAAAACTACTGTTTCATAGAAAAGTGCCTACGCGGTCAAAATATATGCAAATTATTTGCTAGAACACGATATGCGACACGATTTCGATATGCGTGGCGCGGAGTCCATCTTTTTTTATTAGTCTATGATTATGATATTATTATTATGTTAACATAGCTGTTATACGAAGTTTTGTTACCAAGAAACATCAACTACAATGTATCCAACAATTATACAAGAACACCAAGGGACGACGGCGGTAGTTTCTTAGGTAGTTACATTTATTATTAAACCTTCCACTTCCGTTACTTGTCATACAAAACAAAATAACACTAAGTTTAGACCGCGGCGACTGCTTCTGAGAAACGGGAATATTATTATTCGTGTGTCGTGTTCATTTTAGAGATGTCTTGCTAGCTGTGTATGAAATTAATTGTAAATAAACAACCTAATGTGGAAGATTTCAGCATGATAATATTTTACATATACACTCGAGAGCAATGAATCCGGGTCACTTGAAGAATCCTAAAAATCTCGGAAACTAAAAATGCAAGGTTAATGCAATAAATTGTATTTAATAGACAATGTAATACTCCTTAAATGAAGGTATTAAAACTTCTTAGTTATTGTAAAGTTATATCATAAAAAAATCAAATTTGAAAAAGGGCCACTTTCGAAGATGGAACTACGAAATTACAGCATTTGGTTTTGCTTTTGTTTGTAATCTGTCATATATGTGGGTACATAAACCATGTTGATAGTGCTCTATATTCATTATTCAAGCTGAAATTATGTCGCTTACGCCTGAAGAATGCACCAGAATACTTACAATGCTGGAAACCGGCCGGAGTCAGCGCGATACAGCCAGGACTGTCGGTGTGTCGCTGTCAACAGTACAAAGAGTTCTCCGACGTTACGAAGAAACTGGTTCTAACTTACGCAGACCAGGAACGGGCAGAACCAGGTGTACCACAGCACGAGATGACCGATACTTGGTGAACACCATGCTTCGAAATCGCTTTCTCACAGGAACTGAACTCACAAATCAGTTTCGACGCCTCGGAGGAAGTAACCCAAGTGCATGGACAGTAAGACGTCGGCTTGCTGAATCTAACTTAAAACCCCTTAGACCTGCAAACGGCCCTAAACTGGAGCGTGGGCATCGTATTTCAAGACTAAGATATGCCCAGAGCCACGTAAATTGGAGTATTGAAGATTGGTCAAAAGTTATGTTCTCCGACGAATCAAAATTTATGCTCTACAAGCACGATGGAAGACACAGAGTGTATCGAAGACCAGGGGAAAGATTCAAGCAAGCATGCATCGAAGAAAAAGTAGCCTACGGTGGTGGGTCTGTACTTGTGTGGGCCGGAATTTCTTCTGAAAGTCGCACAGAGCTGGTGATCATAGAAAACGGCTCTTTAACTAGCGTAAGATATGTGGAAGAAATCCTCAATGATCACGTTGGTCCATTTATGGTCAATTTAGGTGAGGATGCTATATTTATGCATGACAATGCCCGACCTCATACGTATGGCTCGTAGGATTGTGAATGACTATCTTCAAGAGATGAACATTACTCGTATGGAGTGGCCAGCGCGCAGCCCGGATATCAACCCGATCGAGCATGCTTGGGACGAGCTAGGCAGATGCGTAAAACAACGAAACCCTCCCCCAATCACGCTTCGTGAGCTCAAAATTGCTCTCACAGAGGAATGGGAGAATATTCCCCAAAATCGTATAAGGAACTTGGTGTACAGCATGCCAAACCGCGTAAACGCGGTAATAGAAGCACGAGGAGGCAATACGAAGTATTAAAATTCAAGAAAATCGTAATAAAGTTCAAAAATTTCATGTTTCCTATTTTTGTTTTAAGGAGAGATCAGCAGTTTTTTTCTTTATGTAATTTTGTGTTAATAAAATGTATGGTGACTCATATTTTTTTACTTTAATTTAAGGAGTATTACATTGTCTATTAAATACAATTTATTGCATTAACCTATCATTTTTAGTTTCCGAGATTTTTAACATTCTTTAAGTGACCCGGATTCATTGCTCTCGAGTGTATTTAATATTTTAGAAGTTACAATCATAAAGTTGTTAAGTCTCTTCCATAAATCAAAATCGAAAGGCATATCGAGCGTTGTGTGTGTTCTTTTTTTGCGTCATATTTGCCGCAAATAAATGTATTTTCTCTCTTTCTATCTAGATATTCAAACTAGGCTGAGAATGAGCACTCTTTGAACGTCAAAATTACATAAGACATTCCCAGTCTTATGTAAGTTTGACGAGTAAACTTTTCTCTTCACCTTTACTACTTCCTAGTGCTTTCGCTGGGAAGAAGTGGCACAATAAATAACTTTTCTCCTCCTCTTCACCACATATGCCATTTTCAAAGAACACCACACAAAACTATAACCATCTCTTTCTCTCTTACAGAACGAGCGTCTGACAGAGAAGGACGCCGAGTTCCACGTCGAAGGCAACGTTTACTCCATTCATATCAAGAATGTAACGAAAGACAATTCTGGACAGTATTACTGCTATGCCATCAACAAGCTTGGAAGTCACCAGGCAGAGACCAGCGTGGTGGTTTACGGTAAGAACATAGTATCCCCTGTATCATCATCGTCTTCTACCTAGCGTTTTCCCAACTATGTTGGTGTCACCTTTGACAACACGGTTAGCGCAGTGGCTGAGCGATCGGACTGCTGCGCTGCGTGTCGCGGGTTCGATTCCCGCACAGAACAAATATTTTGTAAGTCCTACATGTATTTGTTCCGAGTCTGGGTGTTTTTCTATCTATAATATGTATGTATTTACAAAAAAAAAATGTATATAAGTAGTTTATCAGCCATCTTGTTACCATAACACAAGCATTAGGTTGCTTAACTTGGGACTAGATGGCGCTGTGTGAAAAATGTCCAGGGATATTATTATATTATTATTATTAGCTTCCAGATTCAAACTCAAACTCAAATCATTTATTTCAATTAAACCATTTACAGGCACTTTTGAATTGTCAAAATTAAATAGTCGGTCAGTTAGTCAGATAGTTGAAGCTAGTTGCCCATTCCAAAGCGTAGATCTCTATGGAGAAGAACGGGCAAGAAACTCCACGGACACTCTTTTAAATCAAGACATTTTTACAAAATCCTGGTTACAGTATTCTTATTGCTTCTATATGTGAGAACAATGTAAAGAAACAAATTAAAATATAAAATTAAAAATATAAAATTAAAAATAAGCCCTGGCAGTTAAGAGATGACCAGTCTCAACAGATGGCGCCCGTTCACGAACATGACGCGTGGATTAGCACCACCCAGCTCAACCATTTCGTAGGGAACCGAATGATCCAACAGAATGATTAACAGGATACCGCTGAATACCAGTATTTGACATGGATCGATTGGCTGCCTGACCTCCACTACGACTACAACCCAGTTACTGGAAAGCACGAAATGTGTCACTTTGTAAGACTGATTGTCAGACTTTCCAGCTTCTTGGCAACTCGTAACGTCTGTCAAAGATCTAAAAATGAGAGCCGGTGTCGACGGCTTAACGTGCTTTCCGAGGCACGAAGTGGTCTTGGAGTAGTCCTGTGAATCGACATTGAAGCCCTGAAAATGGGGTCCCGGGTTGGTTTTCCAAGACGGACAATGGGTTTTTCCAGTAAATTCTCAGTAGCTGTTTCGAGATTGAATTTGTACCCGTTTAATTTATTGCCATTAGCCTTATGTCCCTCCGTGCCTCGGAAAGCACGTTAAGCCGTTGGTCCCGGCTGTCATTCGTGGATCTTTGACAGTCGTTACGGGTAGTCAGAAGCCCGAAAGTCTGACAACCAGTCTTACCAAAGGGGTATCGTATTACCCAGTAACTGGGTTGTGGAGGTCAGATAGGCAGTCGCTCCATGTAAAATACTGGTATTCAGCTGCATCCGGTTAGACTGGAAGCCGACCCCAACATAGTTGGTAAAAGGCTAGGCAGATGATGAGCCTTATGTCCTAGAACCAAAAATTCGAAGATATGTGACATTTACCAACCTGCACTGAGCCCGCGTGGTATTTCAAATTCACAGCCCACTTCCTCTCGGAGAGAGGAGGCCTGTGTCCCAGCAGTGGGAAAATTATAGGCTGACCATGACTAGCGATAAGCTCGCTCGAAGTCCCATGTAATAGATCAACATAGCTGGAAAGTTGTTAGTACCTAATAACCAACTGTGCCAGTCGTTTCGGAGAAAATAGGTGTACCAATGCATGTATACATGTTTTGTTAACACGTTTTTATATTAATTTTGTGTTTTTTCATTACAGGCAAACCTCAAGTTCATGTACCGAAGACCGTTGTGAACTCTGACATCCAGATTGAAGCAGTTCTGGAGTGCGCCGCTCATGGAGATGCCAGGTAAACAACAAACGGAGATAATTATCCATTTTGGAACAACAAACTCTATATCACTGAAGATAAAGTTCAAATTCCATTTATCATAGAAATGTGTTGTTTTGTGCTGCTCATATACATCTGACTAATATAGAATTTTTCGCCGTCTAAGAACAGCTACGGAATGCTTTTGGGGCTGCCGCGCTTTTGAAGTGCCTCTGGCATGTTCACTTAGGTGTGTGTTCACCACTTCCACGCTATGGTTAGGAGAAAAATAGCGTCGCTATTAGAGAGAACGCGGTCAAGCTCTAAAGACAAATTTAACGAAACTCCCTTCTCTTTTTTCCTTTTTTTTATTTGTCGGAGTTTGAGGATTATCTAAAAGAATAAGGAAGGCAGCTTTCAGATCGTTTGCAGTATTCTCACTGTTTTTCTACTTGATTTCAGGCCACACTTCCGCTGGTACAAAGATGAAGTGCTGATTGAAAACAGCGCCTCCCAGTACGACATCAGCACCCGTGGACCACACTCGAACTTGACTGTGTCTCCTAGTGCTGACGCTGACTTCGGTACCTTCACTTGTGAGGTAAGAAGCTTAAGCTTAAGTAGACTACCCTTTTTGGTAGAGGTAAAGTAGTGATTGACATTGGTTGTAGCTGCATCTACAGCGCCACATGCGAACTGCGTCATACTGACGTCACTCAAAATCCTGCATCGCGCAAGCAGAATTTACCGCGCAACTAGCATAATACAACGTCCTGTCATCAATTTTAGGGCAGTTGCCCACCAGACACGACCTTCTGGTGGGTTCTTCTTAGCGGCGATGGTAAAAATAACACTAATGTATATACAACGTGCCGCTATAATGGCGACATTAATTTAACACATGGGCCAGTAATCATAAACGTTATTCGACCGTGACCCCGAAAAATGACATTTACCATGTAAATGGTGCTTTGCAACGTCACCACCAACCAATGTTCCCATTTTCATCAGCCAATACAATACTGACCAATATATTTTTATTAAATTCCAGGCTGAAAATAGGTACGGCACCCACAATCGTTCTATCGAGCTGGTCCAGAGGCCTGTGGTTGACGACCTGATTATTGACGGAGCTAGGATGTCCTGGACTGTGCACTCGCATCAGCCGGTTGAAGAGATGGAAGTTCAGCTTAAGTCTAACAATGAGGTAAGCTAGATTTTTGATTTTGTTTTTCAAGGTCAAATTCGCGACACGGTTTTCTTTTGACCGGCCGGCACCCTAATTGCGTAACACACGATCAATCGGAATCGATTTCATTTTGACAGTTCAACAACATTCATTGCGTTATTTACGTGTTGAGCAGACAAATTTTTCGAACTTATGATGCAATGGATTATCAATTTGCTTCAAAATGATTCAGATTCCGATTGATCATGTGTTACGCAATTAGGGTGCAGGGGGCTTACAACCAGCTCTTATGGCAGGGCAGAAGTTGAACTGCAATGTTTTTTTGTACGTCATAGAACAAACAAGCAGTGCAGTTCAACAGTTTGTTGCGGATGTGGTCACCGTTTACGGCACAAAGAAGTCCTGCAGTGCGATTCTGTAACCTTCTCACCGTGAAAACTTATATGAAGTGAGCGCGGAGTGAGCTGTCATTCCAACGAATGCTAGGGATTGACACTATTGAAGCTCACTCTAAGATCACTTCACTTAACTTTTCACGGTGAGATTTTTACAGAATTGATCGATAGTATTTGAAACTATTTACATAGTATACTATGTAAATATTGCTGGGGAAAGGTCATTCCATCAGAAACGAATCCAGTGAGTGTCGCCAGCAGGCTAGCCAGATGATGATGATGACATTCATCGCAGTAAGAGAGTGTCTATTCAACGTGTTCGAATTTGAAGTAATAAAAATCGAACAATCTAGTTTTATACTAGAATAGAGCACCCATTATTTTTAGTTAATTTTCAAAATTCTTCTCTAGGACGCCGAATGGACGAGGCTCAGTGTACCTATCCCAGCGGGCAATCACAACAAGTTCGACATCAGCTATACCCTTGAAGACAAACAGCTGCAGCCCGGTGAATACATGGCCACTGTCAAAGTCAGGAACACCAAGAGTTGGGGGGGTTCCGAAGCGGGTTTCATTACGATCCGTAAGTTTTTGGTGACGGTTTTTTTTGTTGGTTTGGCAATAGTAGTAGAGTTTTAAGTATGAATGTCGATGGCTATAAGAGTAGGGGAAGACCAAAGAATTGATGGATGGACTGTGTGAATGATGATATGGTTAGAAAGGGGGTGACTGTCGAGATGACGACTAATAGAGAAGAAGAAAGAAGTATGGAAGAAAAAGACATACACAAACAGACAAAGGCCTAATGGGAAGTGGTTACCCCTACCTTGTGGCGAAAGAGCCAGGGTAGCCAGCGAAATACGTTTTTTTTGCAGGATAGTAGGGTTGTATGTTGATCTAAATATGAATCGGGGCCAAAGATCTACACCATCTATATAGTATATATCTTTGACAGCCATTACGGGTAGTCAGAAGCCCGAGTCGTAACAACCAGTTACAGTAAAACGGGTGAATTGGGATGCATGGGTGAATCGGGACGAAACTTTAAAATGGATTTGTACTCTAAAATAATATAGTTTGCTGCTAACAAGGGCACTTAATCTTTAATTAAAAAACAGTAAACACATTACAGTCTTTTCAGGCAACAAGCTATATTATTTCAACGTTAAAATCCATTTTAAAGTTTCGTCCCGATTCACCCATGCATCCCGATTCACCCCATTTTACGGTATACCAAGGGGTATTGTTTATCCAGTAACTAGGTTGTGGCGTTCAGATAGCCAGTCGCTACATGTAAAATACTGGTATTCAGCTGCATCTGGTTAGATTGGAAGCCGACCCCAACATAGTTGGGAAAAGGCTCCGCAGATTAATTTGACGCGATATTTAGGCCATCATGTGGTCTAAATATGGCGTTCAAATTAAATGATATTTTCTTTGACAAGGATTTTTTTACTCATTTTTTTTTCTATTTTACTAAGGACTGATTTTTCCAGCGCCAGATAAGTTTTATTCCAGGAATAAAATTGACGTTTGACAGTCTTTGTATGAAATAACTGTCAAAATTTCAGAATTATTCCTCGAATAAAGTTATCGGATGGAAAATCAGCCCCGAGGGCTGATTTTTCCAGCGCCAGATAATTTTATCGGAGGAATAATTTTTAATTTTTGTCAGTTCGTCCATACAAAAACTGTCAGACGTCAATTTTATTCAGCCAATAAAAATTATCTGTCGATTGAAAAATCAGCCGTTAATGTTTTTTTTTACTGTTTGAATTTTATGTTTTCTGTTGCACATGTTTTATTTTGCTTTTTCTTCTGTTTTGTTTAGAAGATCCTCAGTCGCTGTACATCCAGACTGCTTCAGGTAATTTTCGTGATTTTTGTTTTGTTTTGATTTATTTATTTTTTTATAATAAATAATAAAAATAATGTGTTCAGTAATAATTTAGGGGGAAAAAATTTTAGTAACACGTAATGATTTATTAATTATTTTTTTCAGTGATCCGTGAAAACTCTGCGCATTCCATCCGACCAGTATACACCGTGCTATCGACAATCCTGATGTACCTCCTTGTTCGAATGCTTTAAACTAACTAGTATAACTTATTTATTGTTATCAAAAGTATTCGATGTTTATCCGAGACAAAACGATGTAACTATGCTGTCAAAATTATTAAACGCTTCAAAATTTTCTCCTCTATTAACAAAAATTTTGAAAAAAAATAGTAAATTTTTTTCTTTAAAAGTTTTCTGTTTTTTTTTTCTTTCTTATAAGTAATTTTTGTTTTGGTCATATCATAAATATTGAATTGAACAGTTTTTCTTCTTGTTTGTTTTGTCTCCGTTCCATGAGTTTTCATTATATATTATTGTACAGAATAAATGGTAAGGAAATTAATTTTTATTTTAGCGTAAGTGAAAATTATGAAACTTATGTAAAGCGAAGATACTTAAAATTTGATAATTTTCGGCACAATATTAAAAAAAAGCATTATTCGACTAAAAACGGATTTCGAAGTCTTTCCTGTTCGAAATCTGTGCTTTTTGTTCCACATTGTATCGCAGCATTTCAGGAAATACACAGCTTTTACTTTAATTAAGAAAAATGTTTTTGAAAAATGACGGCTCTTCGAACCAGTTTTAGTAATGTAAATATTTATTATTAAAATTCATTATAATTTTAATATAACAGTGAATTTAGTAATAATCACTGTATCTTTTACGAAATGACGTTCCCTTTTAGTATTTTTATTTCCCTAAAATTGGAAAAGAAATCTGCACTTTTAAAGGATTTAGTATATCTTTTAGTCTGCTATAGTTTCTTTTAGTTTATTAATAATTAGTCGATTTTTCTCACATTAATATAGTTTTTTAATAGGTAAATATTACCAAAGTGTAATTAAGATCACATTAAGTAGTTATTATGTAAGCTTATGTTAAATATGTATTACAATTAATTAAATGCTTAATAATTATTAAAAAAAATATTTAATTTGTAGGTTAAAGTACCAATCGCTTTTTGATAATATTGTTAAAGACGGTCACACTAAGAGGTTTTCTTCTATTTTATAATGCTAACGCTTTCTATGTAAATGGTTAAAAAAGTACAATAATAATAGTTTAAAAAGATAATAGTGATTTCTAGAGATAAGTTTGGCTTAACGAAGGAAAACATATTTTTAATTTTATTTTAGGGAACTTTGACTTTCGAGATTCCTTAGTGACATGCCTAAAAATTGGTTTGCAAAAAACTGCATCCGTCAACTTAATTGAATTTGTTCATATTACTCATTTGTTCATATTACTCGCTCCTTGTATGCTGACGATATACATATTTTTACTTCTATAATGATTTATGTTTATCATCATTTCAAATGTCCTTTTTTAATATTTCAGTTATTTTCTCATCTTTGTGTATCAGGAATCTTCCTAAAGCTAAACTTATCAATAGTTTTAATGAAATAAATAGTGACTAATATTTACAAGTCAAGTTAGCTGCCATAATACCTTTGAACGCACAAGTTTAAATATCTTCATTTTTATTCATACAGTTAACACAATCATTTAGGTGTTCAATTATAGCAAATATTTACCTTTCATAAAAACAAAAATTCGTAGCTTTTCTTAATGACAAAGAAAAATGCACATCCTTTCTTATGACTTTTAATAAATGCAACTGTTTATTTTAAAAACTGTGCCGAACAGTGTTTTTTTTTAACTGTTTTAAACATTTTTTTTTCTTTGTTGTCAAAAACGCGTTCAAAGTGTTAATTGAAATAATAATAAGAATTATATTACCAGTTATAAATGTAGATTTTAATAAAAACGTGCCTGTAATTTATTACAATAATACAATAGTTCCATACAAAGGTGCTTAGTTCTTTACAAATAATAGAATATCGCATTCTTCCATTTTAACTTAAAATATTAGTGAAAAAATATTACATACTAGTCTTATATTGTATTACATCAGCAAGGTTTTTAATAAGCAAACAAGTACCAGTAGACGTAGAATGTGAGAAGTATAAAAATTACAGAGAAAACGTAATTTTTTTTTCAGCTAAAATTGTTAACTTTATAAATCGATATTTATCGTCCATCGACTTAGCGAAAAAGACGATTTTTTGAATTTTTTAAACAAACATTTGATAAGTTTTGAAACGTAATTTTTAAAGGAAACCCAGTGAAATAGAATTAATTAATAGATATCACAACAAAAAAAAAAAAAAAAAATAAGAAAAATTATTTTCCGATTTCGTCCGCCGCGTTGTTCGCTGTATTTCCGATGCTTTAGAAACTTTTCGAAATCGGAAAAAAAATATTTCGTATTTTTTTTACTGTCAGTCAATGGTGTCGAAAACCTGATTGATTAAAGGTCAATTTTACCCTTTTTGTCTCTATTTTAGGGTTAAATTAAATCATCGCTGACCCAAACAACAGAATTTAACAATCTGGTATTTCGACCCAAAATCGATATGTAAAAATCAAGTACAATAATCGATAAAACTATAACGATCACACGTTTTATCGATATAATAAATCGATGTATTGTAAAATATATGTTCACGTAAACTACTGTGCCTTCTTTATATTAAAACTGAAAGAGGGTGATATATTTTTTCTTTAATGAATAAACGATTAATGTTTGTAAATATAATTAAAATGATTGTTTCATTTTTTTTTGTTAGGTACATACGCCAGCACTTCAAGCTGTCCTGCTCCCGAAACTGTCAAATTTTCCCAATTAACCTTGAACCTAATGCTTCAGCGATAAAATTGAAAATCTGACAGATTGTACGAGTAGTAGCTTGATGTGCTGGCGTCTGTACCTTATACAACCTTTTAAATAACAATTCATCAACTACAAAAAGAGCTGATGATCTCCAAACGGCTGAACCGATTTTCTGAAATCATAGGTAAGAACACTCTCAATCAAGTCACCTTAATTCAAACAAAAAAAAAAAAAACAAAATCGGTTGAGCCGTTTGGGAGCTACGATGGCGCAGACAGACACACAGTTACACACGTAAAAATTATAACACCGCTCTGTTTTTGTCGGGGGTTAAAAAGAGAAATGAAAACAGTATGCTTAATCTGTATTCGCGATTTAGTTTCCAAACAAGTAAACAAACATGTGTTATTGGAAAAATAACTTTAATACCTACACAATAAAGTTCAGTTTATGTTACAACTTTTGTCAAAAGGACTCTGAAATCAACTTGAGCCTCACTACGATAAAGTTAATATTTGTGAAACATGAATTTGGATAGATTTTAGATGGTTTGGTCATGTCTAAAGGATGGAAATGAAAGGCGATTAACAATGGGTCATATATACACGCCCCATAAGGACATATAGTGCGTGCGTGTATGACTAGATGATAATTAATGACCTTTAATTGACCATAATCGTGACCTTTGTTAAATATTTTTTAAAGGGGATTGAAGATTTTTATATGGAGCCTGGCATAATGAGCATACATCACAGCTCAGCACAGCTTCATGTAGCAATATAAAAGGTTTCTATTACCGCCATTTTGTTTTTTTTTTCAAAATGGTGGCCTAGCCTTTCAAAATATCGATGTCACATAAACAACTTTGAATGTTAATATCTCGGAAACGTGAGGCTTGGGTTTAGTCTTGTTATGTTTTCTGTTTGTATTGATGTCAGCTATCGATTTATATAGGGTTCATGCGTGGCCGACATTTTGAAAATTTGTTTTGGCGGACAGTAGGTATGTCACGGACCTTCTATTCTATTCTATTTTTCTCTATGGCAATGGTGCCGATGTCGACAATTCTGCCAATGTCAGATGTGATATGAGAAAACGTCACGGACCTTCAAAGCCTTAGCTGTGCTAACCATAGATAGACGGTGTTAACATTATAACTCTTTATGTGGAATTAGTATGTACCATCATTATCTTTCACTGAAATCATTGACAGTAAAATACCTACCTGCTTGTCAGATAGTGTATAGTCTATGTATGCTTGTCAGTGTTGACAATACGATAACTTGTCAGCGATCAGTTTCACAAGGTATTTCTCAATTTCATGGTATTTTTTGCACACTATTGCACGATCAATGGTACTGGCCAGAGACTATCATCTCCTATTTGTTTCCAGCTTATAAATGGAGATCATGGATCCAACTGTAAGTGTTATCTAATTAAACAACACAATACAATAAAGCTTATGCTGCGCCACTGCGGTATATTTGACCACACGCTAACCGCAACTAGCGACGGCCGAATGCCGGGTTGATTCCGTAATAATCTCACCGTGAAAACTTAGGTGAGATGAGCTATCATTCCACCTGCAGTGCGATTCCGTAACCATCTCGCCGTGAAAACTTAGGTGAAGTAAGCGTGGAGTGAGCTGTCATTCCAAATAATGCTAGGGATTGACACTACTGACAACTCACATCAAGCTCACTTTACTTGAGTTTTCACGGTAAGATTTTTACAGAATCGACCGGCTGATGCTAGGCATTTACACTCACATTGATAGCTCACTTCACCTAAGTTTTCACGGTGAGATTATTACAGAATAGCTCAACAGTTGCGACGGCCAAAAGTCATATGCTGCACGCGTCTGTCGGTATCAAAACAAATCATAGCGACGACAGCTGGACGCTGCGAAGTGAGAGGCCTAATAACTTTTAGTCCAAAAATCCGGTGTAACCGCACCGAGGGTTCCGTACAAATTTGTAGGTACTTATGTAACAAAAAATTTACTGCTTTCGCAATTTTTCCTTTTATCTGTGCTATAAGACGTTGCTTCGTACCAAATTTCAAGATTCTGAGTTCACGGGAAGTACCCTGTAGGTTTTGATTCCCTTGCGAGTGTCGAAAATTTGCGGCATAAACGGCTGTATCTTTTGATTGCGTTGGCTTAGAAGTTTGATTTTTTCACAGCTCTATGGGTCAGTAGACCTGAGTATTTGATATTAATTCCAGCTTGATACCTCCACGCGTTCCTGAGAAAAAGGGTCTTGACAGACAGACAGACTGACGGACGGACAACAAAGTGATCCTGTAAGGGTTCCGTTTTTTCCTTTCGAGGTACGGAACCCTAAAAATGGAGACATTTAGAGCAAGGTTAATTAAATATTACAGGTTCCTTCTTCTTATCTTTTCTAAATCCTATTTCTTACAACTTTCTTATTGTTTATAGCCATTTCAAGAACGTCATCTTCTTCCAACAACAAAAGTGCTAGTAGTTTCACTTTAGAGCGAGAATGATTAAAGTCAGTCCAATCACGGGCGATCTCGAATGACGAGACAGGCCACAAATCCGCGACGACCGGTGGCGTGCATCGGGCGCGCATCGGGCGTGACGTCACCGCACGCTGTCGGTATCGTCTGAGGTTTTAAAGAGACCCTAGCCTAAAGTAGATCCTTCAGTATGCTAGTGAAACTATGGGCATTGGCTAGTTGTTCTACAGGTAATTTAAACGTTCTCTTTCTTTTTCAATAGATCCCTAGCAGCAGCGTTAGTGAAACCGATGCAAAAGTCAGGTTCGCACAAAAAAATAACCCCGTCGATGCAGAATACTATGATTATTGTAGCAAAAGATCATATTTGACTAACCCTAACAAGTATGTATAACCCAATTACTCTCAATACCTATTATTATTATCACATTCTTAGACAAACTATTTCCTTCCAACTTTTCGGTTGTTAGCAATCACGCTCTGCTCACTCGTGGCGTACCAACGTGGGTTCGCTTCGCTCACTCAAGTCGAAAGTGGTCATCCTTCACTTGCTTGTCTTATGGAAAAGACTCGCTTCACTCGCTTTTCTCGTATGAAAGCTGACTCGTGTAGGTGGGGGTCGCTTTACTCGCTCTTTGGAATAGTCTGCTTATGTATTGCACTCGCTGGGGGCTCACTTCGCTCGATTATTGCATGAATATGCGCGCTCTGGTCTGTCATGTTGTCTGCATGCTCGCTTTGCTCGCTCATCACGAAACTGTGCTCGCTACACTGAGCTAAGTTAGGGAATAACATCGCTAAGTCAGATTAGCTTAATGTTATTTATTCGTTGGGATAGAGCAAGCTTGCCTTAACAGTGGCTGGCAAAGTGCTGGCACTGCTTCAGGGAACTTCTTTTACCAGGCTAGGTTGATTACAGCTGTGACCAAACGTTTTCACGAAAACAAACGGCACGGACTCAACTGCACGGGGTTTTAATGTCTATGTTTTCAGTTTGCCTTGATGTCAGCTATCGATTCATGTAGGTTTCACGTGTGGCCGCCATTTTGAAAAAAAAAAAACTGATTGCACTCCGGGAGTGCCGGCAGAAGTGAAAACTTGAATATTAACGTTGTGCATTTTTTATATTTTGGAATGCAGTCTACTCTCCCTCCGTCTTACGAATTTTCAATCAGGTCACGTGTCCTGGCGCGAGATTAACATATTTTACCCATCACAAAAAAAGTGCACAACGCCGCTAAAGAAGATTTCACTTCAAAAAACAAAATGGCGGACAGGTGCGACGGACCTTAAAAGCCCTTTGTATTTTCCAGTGTAATAGAGTCCGTAATACACATGCTGATGTGTGGCTTAGGCAGTGGCTTAGTATCAGTCCATGCAGCCTACATGGAAGGTGGACTATTTGCTTCGATGGCCATGAATATTGTTCTTTCTGCCATTGCCAGCTATTGCGTTTGTGTGAGTTTTATTTGTTTATTAAATGATAATGATTTTATTTTTGTTAGTAGGTTTGTACAAACACTTTCACACGTCAATCATATTTTAAAACTAGATGAGGTGACGGCGTTTCCTATCTGACTAGTCTGAGAAGAAAGGCCAAAACAAACTCAGAGGTCACAGTCTCTTTTAAAGTCCAGACATAATCTTGGTCAGATCATATGAAGACCATGGTCTTTTGAGGAAAGAACCACACAGATTGAGAGGACCTATCCATGTCTGTGTATTTACTTCTTGTTCTTAGATTATCAACAAAAAGAACAGCTATTTCATGCAAAAGTGCAATACCTACGCGGTCAGAATCTATGATGTAGGAACAGCTATTTTCTTTTTTAATAACCGACTAAAAATTTCGAAAGGGGATTTCAGAATCATGTACTGAATCTATGGTAACAGATTGCGCATCGATGTCCCTGCCACCCTACACACATACATACGCCTGAAAGACATAACCCTGTCTTTGCTGTCGCGTTGTCCGATAAAACGAGTTCTAATTATAATTCCTACGTCACAGATTCTTCTCTGGTCAGCCCAGAAGTTGTACGGACGTGTGCAGGCACACGAATTATCCTACCCTGATGTAATGGAGGCTGCCATGCTTCTTTCACCGTGGCCAAATTTTCGGAAAGCGGCTAGAGGCTCCAGGTAATAATATACAGCGTGGCGCTTTAATGGCGACATTAATTTAACACACGTATACGGTTTCCCGTATTAGTTCTAAGAATATATTTTAATTTAATGAAGCATTCATATTTATTTATTTATTTATTAACAATTTTCTAAAATAGCATATTAGAGCAACCTGACTTAAAGAACTGTAGCGCAGGGGTCATTTGCTGGGGTCACGGATCATAACATCGCATCAATATAATTAAAACAAGTAACGTGCAAAGAGAAGGCGAAATGAAGGAAAGAGAGAGAGAGCCCCATGTCGGCGAGCGGCGCAGCTGGAAGTTTTCAAGTTACGATTTTTTTATGTTGTTATAATTTTTATGATTACTGGCCACTAGCCCTACCCGTGTGTTAAATTAATGTCGCCATTGTAGCGCCACGTTGTATATATTTTTTTTAAATATCCCCCCGACTGAGTTTCGGTAACGGCGACCAATCTCAACGGAAGTTAGCCTAGTACGCAGGAGGCATTATAGTGCACTAGTGTGTGTACAGACACAGGTGCAGTCTCTGTTCCTTTACTCTCATAGTTCGATGGGGCGGCAATTCGACACGACTGGGAGAGATCAGGTGCAGGACTAACGGCTTAACTTGCTTTCCGAGGAACGGGGGTGTCACACCACCAATTTCTAAACTCTGCTGTTACTGAGAATTATCGAACCCAGAACTCCATGAGACTGTAGCGGTATCTACAACGCCACATGCGAACAACGCGTCATACTGACGTAACGCAAATCCTGCATCTCGCAAGCAGAGTTTACCACGCAATTAGCATAGATACAATTTCCTAACATCAATCGTTGGGCAATTGCCCGCCAGACACAACACCCGTCAGGTCGGAGGATCCTCCCTTTTCTATGCAGGATGAGTGAACTTTACACCCTGTTCCTCATACCTCTAAAAGACCAATGAAGAAGGCTTTATCATTAACAAGGCAAAGTGATAAACTAGGGAAGGTCATGGGAATCCACTGAATGTATGCAGAGCAGGACCTGTCGTTGTGGCGGCCCATGCTTTAGATAGATAGATAGATTCATTTATTTGCCTGAAATATGGTATTTTACAGATTTTATAACACATACACAATAGTTCTTCATATTCCGCCTACTAAATTCAGCATGCAAACATTGTGACAACAATAATAATTCTAATTAATTAAATCAATTTAAACTAAATGATGAAATTCCAATGTCAAAAAAAAATAGTACTAAATCAAGGATCGTCTACATATCAAATTAAAAATGTCAAATAATAATAATAAAATTACAAAATAAGTGTCTAAATAATAGCTTTCAAAAGACAACCAAAGAAACTAAGATACAAATTGTAAATAGCTTAAAATCAAAATGTCAAATTTAATTTTATGTCATGCAACTTTACCATTTATCCTAGAATTCATAAATTCCTTAATAGTATAAAAACAATTTTCGACAAGCCATGCTCTGAGATGCTTTTGAAATAAGCTAGTTCGCAGTTCTCTAATAACCTTTGGTATATTATTAAATATGTCTATTGCCATTCGTCTAGTGTTTTTATGGCAGTACGCTGTTCTACATCTTGACATTGCCAATTTTGTTGGATCCCTTGAGATCTTGCCCACTTTATAAACATTGACGCTATCGGCTGTACGGAATAGGTGAGGATGTTTTTTTACAAGTACTCCCATTTTGAGAGGGGCCCGTGGCTAAATAATAACAGCCGCACAGGTCGATCGGTCAGGTTAAGCTATGCTTGCCGCGGTTGGTCTGTGGATGGGTGACCATCTTTACATACCGAGACCCCTCCGTGCTTCGGAAAGCACGTTAAGCCGTTGGTCCCGGCTGTCATTCGTGGATCTTTGACAGTCGTTACGGGTAGTCAGAAGCCCGAAAGTCTGACAACCAGTCTTACCAAGGGGTATCGTATTACTCAGTAATTGGGTTGTGGAGGTCAGATAGGCAGTCGCTCCATGTAAAATACTGGTATTCAGCTGCATCCGGTTAGACTGGAAGCCGACCACAACATAGTTGGGAAAAGGCTAGGCAGATGATGACTCCCATTTAAAGAAGCCCATGTCCATTAGTCAACTTCCTTCAGCCTAAGGTCACAACCTTATCAGAAAAAAAATGGAGGAAAACCCTGCGCAATCCTTTTGGTCATTTTCCAGATATCAGGAGTAGATGCAGTGGTGGCCAAATAGTTATGGCCGCGGTACGTTTGAACCCAGACAGGCGCTTTACTTTGTGTAAATTATTTCATCACCACTGCTCTCAAAACGGTGAAGGAAAACATCGTAAGGAAACCGGCATGTCCTAGTATCAAGAATTCGTAGACTTGTGTCATCTACCAACTTGCACTGGGACCGCGTGGTAGATTACGGCCCACTCCCTCTCACCGAGAGGAGGCCTGTGTCCCAGCAGTGGGAACATTATAGGCTGATTATGGTTCCAGATATCTAGTGGAAGCAACGTTACTGTGCCACCTCTACGGATCCTGCTTCGTTTTAGTAGTAATGATAGCCCGGAATCTGAAGGAGCTGATAACAAGAGATGATACAATTACCAATGGAGACAATCCATCCATCAAGGCGGTTATTCTTTCACTGATGGTACCATGTGCCATTATCTGCATGGTTACGGACATGAAGAGCCTTGCACCATTCGCGTTGATCTGTGACCTGTTTGGTGGTACGTATTTTTTGTTATTATTATGGTTTTTGTGCCTTTTTTATCCTGGCAAATGACATGGCTTAACGATTTTTCGTCATCCACGCGGACGAAGCCCCGGGCGAAAGCTAGTTATTATATAGTTAGCAACGAGTAAGCAAGCTGAAGTGGCAGTGGACTGGCCATGTTTGACGAAGGACCGATGGCCGGTGGAACAGACGAGTCCTAGAGTGGCGACCGTGTATCGGCAAGCGTAGCGTTGGACGCTCCCCAGCAACAGACTGGATGTGGAAAGCGAAGGACATGGTGTAATGGCCCGGCCTGGTAAAAGCATATCTCCAGCAGCGGACTGCGATAGACTGAGTTGATTAAGCCACATTCCGTCGCAGACCGTAGTATAGCGTCTGCAAGACTTCTATCGTGAAACCAACTAAATACCTGCCTTATTGAATGGCAATGGGCCGGCCATATTATCCGTATAGCCGATGATTGTTGGGGTAGACGTGTTCTTGAGTGGTGACCACTGACTTTATACAAATGTCAAAGAACAACTGTTTTGATTGGAATATACTAAACATAGATTTACTCTAGTATATACTAAATCTATGAAACTGTGTGTCACGCAAATTCCTGCATTGCGCAAGCAGAGTTTACCGCGCAACAAGCATATGTACTCACACGTGTATGCTCAGCGCGGGTTGCGATTCACGTAGACACAGAGTGGTGCTACACAACACAATACCGCTGACTGACATGACTGCTCCTTAGCCCGAACCGCGACTGGCTAGCTCTGGATGCGGGGCGGGCAGGAGCAATACACTCATACTCTGTTGGAGCGTCAAGTCGGCACCTCTGTCGCTGGTCATCTCTCACCAGGAGGCTAGGAAACTGGGAGTCTTACCTGGCGCGGACAGACCGCCAAGGAGTCGTGAAGAAAGCGGCGCTGTGAATAATAATAATAATAATATCCCTGGACATTTTCACACAGCGCCATCTAGTCCCAAGCTAAGCAACCTAATGCTTGTGTTATGGTAACAAGATGGCTGATGAACTACTTAAATACATTTTTTTTTTTGTAAATACATACATATTATAGATAGAAAAACACCCAGACTCGGAACAAATACATGTAGGTCATACAAATATTTGTTCCGTGCGGGAATCGAACCCGCGACACGCAGCGCAGCAGTCAATCGCTTAACTACTGCGCCAACCGTGCCGTCAATCGAATCAGTATCGTGGCGCGCCTACAAAAAAACAACAAGCAACCACTCACATTAACGCGCGCTCAAATTACTATCAGCCATTATGGAAGCAAGCCAAATGAGGGGCCTGTATTTACAGGCCATCGTACAGCCTTCTGCGCGCCACGCTCTCTTATGTATCCACTTCGCATAGCATATGTACAGACGCCAGCACATCAAGCTACTACAATCTGTCAAATTTCTTTAATAGATTTTCAACTTTATCGCCAAAGCATTAAGGCTCAAGGTTCATTGGAAAAAGTTGACAGTTTCGGGTAGCTTGACATGCTGGCGTCTGTACAAAGTCCCGACTTCAATCGTCGATCAGTTGCCCACCAGACACGACACCCGTCTGGTCGGGGGATCCTTCCTTTTCTATGAAAGATGAATGAACTGTACACCCGGTGGCCGGTTCCTCATACCTCTATAATAATAATAATATCCCTGGACATTTCACACAGCGCCATCTAGTCCCAAGCTAAGCAACCTAATGCTTGTGTTATGGTAACAAGATGGCTGATAAACTACTTATATACATTTTTTTTTTGTAAATACATTGTTTTATTTCTTAAAATGTTAACAAAAAGTACAACTAACAAATTGACGATCTAAAACACATTTTAATTATAAATTACCTAATTCAGATTTGCTTGACACATACATATTATAGATAGAAAAACACCCAGACTCGGAACAAATACATGTAGGACTTACAAATATTTGCGCGACACGCAGCGCAGCAGTCCGATCGCTCAGCCACTGCGCTATCCGTGTTGTCAATAATACTAACAATAGTTTTGCTAAACAACGAATTTCCCTTACTTTCAGGGGCCCTTATTTTAGTTATACTATGGTACAGCTTACACGATATTAAAGACAGCCCGATGGACAGATCTCCCAACAAGGGTGTGACAGGTTTGGTGGAATTTACCTGCGTTTGCACATTCGTGCTCGAACCAGTCTGTTACGCCTTCCCGATTGAGAATAATATGAAACACCCGAAGAATTTCCACATCGTTGTTCTGGCTGGTAAGGGCTTTTCTTGGATGATGTGTTTAAGGTAACTTGGTTCTAAGAGGACCTGTAAAAGCTCATTTGGTTCCCAAAAGCACGGCAATGGGAACATTAAGTGAAACTGTTGGTGCTTTTTTTTTTTAGGATGGGAAATCATCAGTGTCAGACTCTTACTGACTAAAACCCACCCGTGTTCCTTCCTTAGCCCTTTATGTTCCAGGGCAGCGGTGACACTTTCGGACGATCCCGCTAAATGATGCCCGTTGGTGCATTACAATAGCATTTTTCTCTTTTCTAGCTATGCCAATATATACCGTAGCAATGGTGACAGTAGGATTCCTTGGCTACTGGAGTTATGGAGAACATTCTGTAGCTCCCATCACAGTACACTTTCCATTTTCACCGTAAGTATATATCATATATTATCCCATATTAAAAGGGAAAGCAGCAGTGGGTGATTCCGGGCTGAAATGATAATGCTGATCCCATATTATCCCAATTCAGTGGTGCCTACATTAATATTGCTAAAACCCTCTAGATAGAAATAAAAATTATTGTGGTTTCATTTTGACAGTTCAACAACATTCATTGCATTATTTACACTCCACGTGCGGTTCGTCTCGATATGTAAAGATGTTCACCCATCCACAGACCAACCGCGGCAAGCTTAACCTCGATCGATCGGCCTTTGCGCCTGTTATTATTTGAGGCCATGAGAGCCACAGTGGCCTAACTGACATTTTTTCAATACTGACTTTATTTGAAAATACTGCTCTAAACTGTAAAAGTCATAGCGCAACAGTGGCCTAAAAATTAGTTCATTTTTTTCAGTTAGGCCACTGTGGCTCTCTGCTCTAAACTGTAAAAGTCATAGCGCCACATTGGCCTAAAAATTAGTTCAATTTTTTTCAGTTAGGCCACTGTGGCTCTCTGCTCTAAACTGTAAAAGTCATAGCGCCACATTGGCCTAAAAATTAGTTCAATTTTTTTCAGTTAGGCCACTGTGGCTCTCTGCTCTAAACTGTAAAAGTCATAGCGCCACAGTGGCCTAAAAATTAGTTAAATTTTTTTCAGTTAGGCCACTGTGGCTCTCTGCACTAAACTGTAAAAGTCATAGCGCCACATTGGCCTAAAATTAGTTCAATTTTTTTCAGTTAGGCCACTTTGGCTCTCTGCTCTAAATTGTAAAAGTCATAGCGCCACAGTGACCTAAAAATTAGTTCAATTTTTTTCAGTTAGGCCACTGTGACTCTCGTGGCCTCATTTATCCACGGGCCCTCCTATTATTTCACTAAACTTTATATTTTTTCTTTTCAGCTTCGCAGTAATAGTAAAAGTATTCTTATGCATAACACTGTACGTAGTCTATGCGTTGTATTTCTATCTGGCTTTTGAAATAGAATGGTATTACTTAAGACGACACCACAAGCTGTCAAATTACTGGTTCTGGGAGAGGGTATATAGAGCGCTACATGTGGTGGCACTCACTCTTATAGCTTGTGCTCTTCCTAATGTCACAAGAATGATGGGAATCGTAAGTATTACACCTATAAACACATCCCACATGCCGCAGTGTTTCAAGACGAATGTCTTTGACCAGTGCGTGTTGCCATTGATGACCTATGACACTGAAACGTGGTCGATCACAATGGACCTTATTAGAAGGCTTAAAGTTACCAAAAGAGCAATGGAGAGAGCTATGTTTGGAGTTTCCCTGCGTGATCGAATCAGAAATGAAGAGATCAACAGCAGAACCAAGGTAACTGACATAGCCCGAAGAATTGCCAAACTTAAGTGGCAGTGGGCAGGGCACATTGCTCGCAGAACTGATGGCCGATGGGGCCGAAAGGTTCTGGAGTGGCGACCACGTACCGGAAGGCGTAGCGTTGGAAGGCCTCTCACAAGGTGGACCGACGACCTTGTTAAAGCCGCAGGAACCCGTTGAATGCGAGAATCACAGCACCGGTTGAAGTAGAGGTGCTTGGGGGTGGCCTATGTCCAGCAGTGGACGTCTTTCGGCTGAAATGATGATGACACCTATAAATACTAACCCTCCCATTTGTGTCCGGAGACGGTTCAAGGACTTCCAAGTGGGCCACGAAAGGTTATACTCTGCAGAAAGATGCTCCTTTGGAGATAGATAGTAAGTTGGAGGGTGAAGAGTATAGTCCTCCTGCCATAGTTTGCAACGGGTGTCAGCCGGGTTTCCTGGTAGAGGTGCTGCCGATTTTAAGATGTGCCTACTTTTTAGCTGTTACGTTGGTAGCTGTGCGCCAGTTAGTGGGTGTCTAGTCTTAGATTCCTGTTTGTTTTTTTTTTTTTTGTGCTATGCCAGCTGGCTACCAGCTGGCCACCAGCTGGCCATAAGGCCGCCCATTATATGTTTTGTAGTGTTTAATAATAAAGTAGCATATCATAATCATCCTATCAAAAATGAAAATCAAAAGTCATTTGTTCAAAAGCCCTTTTCGGACGTCAAAATTACAAAAGACAGTCCCCCAAAAACGCCTGCCTTTCACCACTTCCTAGTACTATCTATAATTCTCACTGCTGCGACACAGGCCTCCCTGTCTGTGAGAGGGAGTGACCCATATCCCACCACGCGGACCCAGTGCGGGTTGGTAGATGTCACATGCCTTCAAATTTTTGGTTCTATGAGACGTCGGTTTCCTCACGATGTTTTCCTTCACCGTTTTGAGATATAATCACACTAATTACCTAATTATAAAGGCGTAAGTTTGTGAGTGTGCGTGTGTGTGTGTTTGTCTGTTTCTTACTTCTTCACGCAAAAACAACTGAACGGATTTGGATGAAATTTGGCACACAGATGGTTTATAACCAGGATTAACATATAGGATACTATTTATTTACGTGTCCATTTCAACCGCGCGGCCAACTCATAAAATTGGATGAAACTTTACCAGGAATTAGTGGTAATTTGTTACTATACACACCTCTTTTCCTGAATTTGTTGCAAAAAAAACTGAGATGCTATGACCAAAAATAGTTGGCCGCTAGAACCGCCACTTGCCGTAGTCATCGCCTGTGATTACACAGAAACTTAATAATGCAGATAGGCGAATGATACATTAAAAGAAAGGTCTTAATTTGTTGTATTTGTTGCAAAAATAAAAAGCATCAAAACGTAAATATACAAAAACTTATGCTATATTTAGTTTCCAGGTTATGGGTAGGTAGGTATCTCACCATAAATATCAAATTAATAGAGGCTTATGTCTATGGACAATTAGTTGCTAATTTGTTGCAGCGAATAAACAAGAAAAATACTAAAAAAATTGGTTCAATAATTTGTTACAGTCGATTTTAGTTGGCCGCTCGGTCGGCAATATGCCTAAAATACAATGGCGTTTATTTAGTTATTAAAAATAGGTTCGAGCTTAGTTAAAGTACTAATCGACAGGTAACGTAACCTAAATTGGATAAATGTGGCGAAAATAACGGTGAAATTCATATTTTAGGAGATATCCACTGAAATATTTAAGTATGAAACTGTAAGAGAGTAGGGTGACCATGAATGTTCACAATGACGTGAGACTGAATCGTGATTATTGTAATGTTCGATAGTCATATCTTAATGTTTTAAGGCGAGTGCTTACACTTTAAGGCATCCTATAGCATACTTTATAAAAGTCAATTAAAATTTCTTTGTTTAAAATCAACACAAAGGCAAAAAAAAATCAAGTAAGTACTTAATAAAAGTCAACAAGATAAATACAAAATCTTTATAAACTAACATAACATTTATAAATTAACTGACACGAATATAAGACAGAATAAAATAACCAACCGTGTTGTTAAATTAGGTGTAAAGAGTCTAGTGGCCCCAATATCGCACATATGCAATTTAAGTATCGCAACGGGGAAAGTACCAGCACAGATGAAAATAGCTAATGTGTGTCCAATTTACAAAGCAGGAGATTCTAGGGTGGCATCCAACTATCGACCTATCTCCCTCTTAACATCTGTGTCAAAAATACTCGAAAAGCTGGTGAACAAGAGACTGTTAAATTACCTGCAAGGAAAAAACTTACTCTCAACCAATCAGTTTGGTTTTCGCAATGACAGGTCGACGGAGGACGCAGTCAACAATTTGGTTGACTTCGTGACTACTAAATTAGACATTGGAGAGAAATGTGGCGGCGTCTTCCTCGACCTGGCCAAAGCCTTTGATACCGTTTCCAGGCCAATACTATTAAAAAAACTAGAATGTGCGGGTATCAGGGGCACTGCGCTGGACTGGTTCGCCTCATACCTCACTGACCGCAAACAAAGGGTTTGCTTAGGTGATTACCAGAGTTCTCTTGTGCACGTTGAATACGGGGTGCCTCAGGGCAGTGTCCTTGGTCCTACACTGTTTCTTTTATACATAAACGGTCTCTGTTCCCTCCAGTTAAACAGGGCACAGATTTTTGCATATGCAGACGACACTGCTATCATTTTTCATGGTAGGTCGTGGGAGGAAACCTATAACGCTGCGGAAGCCGGAATGCAGACAGTATTTGACTGGTTGCAGCACAATCTACTAACATTGAACGTGGAAAAAACCAAAATCATTAACTTCAGTGTAACAAAAAAAACATTGGCTCCATCACTGTTCACAGTTAAACTACACACATGCGGCTATGTTCTGGGTAACACTTGCAACTGCACAGCATTTGAAGGGGTGGATAGTATCAAATATCTTGGTGTTACTATCGACCAGCATCTGAAATGGCAGAAACAAATCGAAACGCTCAGTGCTCGTGTCAGAAAGCTGCTTTATGTATTCAAGAGACTAAGATCACTGGCAGAAATTTCGACGCTTAAGATGATTTACCATGCTCTTTGTCAGTCAATCCTAGGATACTGTATCTTGACCTGGGGATCAGCAAGTAAAAGTCATCTTATTACTGCTGAGCGGGCACAAAGAGCAATTCTAAAGGTAATGTATAACAAGAGAACTCGCCACCCAACACACTTACTTTACCAAGAGTCTAGTGTTTTAACGGTGCGCAAACTATATATACTGGCTGTTATCCTTAAATTTCACAAAACTGCGCACCATACTATTCTTGATGACAAGCGTTCACAAAGAAGATGCAAATGGAAAAGACCAACCTGCAAGCTGAGTTTTGGCAAAAAAGCTTTTGCTTTCATGGGCCCTCACCTATATCCAAAAATAAATAAAGAAGTGAATATTTTAAACTCGACTAGACATGCTTGTAAGAAAATTGTAACTAACTGGCTTCTAGATTTGGATTATTTGAACACTGAAAGTATAATCACTATTGGCTGAATCAAAACACACACAAACACACCCCAACTCTCACTCTCTCACAACACTCTCATTACACTTACACTACACACTATACTTAACATAAACACCCCTTTCTTTTTTTTCCATAACATGCACACAACTATTTCCGTAAGTCTAATTTAATTTACCTATTACCTTGTACTTAACTGTTGATCTGAAAAAAAAAAAAAAAAAAAAAAAAAAAAAAAAAAAAAAAAAAACTACAGCTAATACAAATTATGTGATGAAAGAGACTGGACCTCACGACACAGGGTATCCTAGTGTGGGGTCCAGTGTTACTCGAAACCAGAATGTAAACTTTTTTTGAGATTAAATAAATTATTATTATTATTATTATAAATATAGCATAAGTTTTTGTATATTTACGTTTTGATGCTTTTTATTTTTGCAACAAATACAACAAATTAAGACCTTTCTTTTGATGTATCATTCGCCTATCTGCATTATTAAGTTTCTGTGTAATCACAGGCGATGACTACGGCAAGTGGCGGTTCTAGCGGCCAACTATTTTTGGTCATAGCATCTCAGTTTTTTTTGCAACAAATTCAGGAAAAGAGGTGTGTATAGTAACAAATTACCACTAATTCCTGGTAAAGTTTCATCCAATTTTATGAGTTGGCCGCGCGGTTGAAATGGACATTAGTCCTCCTGCCATAGTTTGCAACGGGTGTCAGCCGGGTTTCCTGGTAGAGGTGCTGCCGATTTTAAGATGTGCCTACTTTTTAGCTGTTACGTTGGTAGCTGTGCGCCAGTTAGTGGGTGTCTAGTCTTAGATTCCTGTTTGTTTTTTTTTTTTTTGTGCTATGCCAGCTGGCTACCAGCTGGCCACCAGCTGGCCATAAGGCCGCCCATTATATGTTTTGTAGTGTTTAATAATAAAGTAGCATATCATAATCATCCTATCAAAAATGAAAATCAAAAGTCATTTGTTCAAAAGCCCTTTTCGGACGTCAAAATTACAAAAGACAGTCCCCCAAAAACGCCTGCCTTTCACCACTTCCTAGTGCTATCTATAATTCTCACTGCTGCGACACAGGCCTCCCTGTCTGTGAGAGGGAGTGACCCATATCCCACCACGCGGACCCAGTGCGGGTTGGTAGATGTCACATGCCTTCAAATTTTTGGTTCTATGAGACGTCGGTTTCCTCACGATGTTTTCCTTCACCGTTTTGAGATATAATCACACTAATTACCTAATTATAAAGGCGTAAGTTTGTGAGTGTGCGTGTGTGTGTGTTTGTCTGTTTCTTACTTCTTCACGCAAAAACAACTGAACGGATTTGGATGAAATTTGGCACACAGATGGTTTATAACCAGGATTAACATATAGGATACTATTTATCCCGATATTTGCACGGGATCGAAACTTATGTGGGTGAAACCGCGGGGCGCAGCTAGTAAAAATAAAAGTATATATAAATAAATTTCTTGTCTTTCCAGTTTGGAGCGTTCAGCACAATTCCAGCAGTCTTCATATACCCTCCATTTATTGATCTCCTTGTTAACTGGGAGCATCGAAGCTTAGGTAGATATAAATGGAGACTAATATCATGTATTTCCATGATGTCACTGGGATTATGTCTGGTAATCGCTGGAAGTTATTACAATATTGTTGAATTGATAAGGGAAACATCTTCGAAGACAATGATTGATAATGCAGACATTTTTTGGAGGAAGAAAATGTCAAACTCTGATTGAGATGGAACTGCACCCTAATTGCGTAACACACAATCAATCGGAATCTGAATTATTTTGAAGCAAATTGCTAATCCATTGCTTCATAGGTTCGAAAAATTTGTCTACTCAAGACGTAAATAACGCAATGAATGTTGTTGAACTGTCAAAATGAAACCGATTCCGATTGATCGTGTGTTACGCAATTAGGGTGCTGATTTAATGTGCGTGCGTGTCTATTAGCCTGCATTTGATTTACATGGAGGTGACATCGAAGTAGCGAGCTAATCTGCTTCGCATCGCAGTGAGGCATCTTCGGCATGTATATTATCATACATAATGATATTTAATTTGAATTGTAAGTGATTGTGCTGTTGGTGTGCTTATTATCCAAACTAATATTATAAATGCGAAAGTAACTGTCTGTCTGTCTGTCTGTCTTTGCTTCACGCCTAAACTACTGAACCGATTTGTGTGAAATTTGGTACAGACATAGTTTGGAACTTGAGAATGGACATAGGATAGTTTTTATTACAAAAAATAAAATAAAAAATAAAATTTATTCCGGACATACAGCGCCATCTATTGGTCAAGAGTCGGTGTCATCTATTGGTGAAGTCACTATTCCACGCGAACGAAGTCGCGGGCAAAAGCTAGTTATAAATAAATAAATACCCTAGAGCGGGGGCACACGATGCGTTGTTGCGGCGCCGCACCGCAAAGATTTCACCGTATTAGCGGGCAGGCGCCGTGTCCTTCCTTGTGACGCATAAACAACTGAGCGGTGCCGCTCCGACGTCGCAACGCATTCACCCCTCCCCGCCTCGTCTCAGTGGTTGCAAGTCCGGTGCGGCGCCGGAGCGCATCGTGTGACATGCCACAGATATTTCTATGTAAGACGACGCAGCGACACCGCTCCGGCGCCGCACCGCCGCCGCAACGCATCGTGTGTCCCCGCTCTAATATCGCTGTTGAATTAATGACACGACTGTGTACGTTTTGTAGCACGATTTTTATAGTCCTTATATACCACCTTATTTTACCTCTGATTTTGCATCACTGTCCAAATCACGGTGATCTTTATTCTCATTCTAATAAAATTACTGTTGGGTTTTTGCTACTGACAAGTCTGTTAAAATCCTAATGATTTTTATTCTCGTTATTACAATATGGTTACTACTATAATAATAATAAGTAGCCCGCATGATGAGAACCTCGTGAAAGCCGAGAAAGATAAACAAATCAAGTATCTTGACTTGGCTCGCGAGGTTGTCGACATGTGGGATGAGGACTCAGCTATCATTGTGCCGATAGTCGTGACAGCCAATGGCTTAATAGCCAAGAGCCTCGACCAACACCTGAAGAGGCTCTCGTTGGGCAGCTGGATCAAGGGCTTGATTCAGAAAGCGGTACTTCTGGACACGGCTCGCATTGTCAGGAGGTTCCTCTCTCTGGAGCCCTGACCACCGGTAGCTTGGACCCTGTTCCCGATACCGGTGGGTTACTATTTTTAAATGTTTTTATACTTTTTATATTCTAATATTTAAAAATATAATTTATATGATTACATTGAAATAAAGGCGATAATAAGTAATTTATTTCAGACTTTGTCCATAAGTTTGTTAGTAACAATGTTCTTAGCCTAGTATTAGTAAAAGTAAAAATTGACAGAAATAGAAATCGAGCGCTTGCCCTCGCGTGAAGGCCTATCCAGTGCGCCATCAGCAACGAGTCCCATCGATCAGCGCACGCGGCCAGGATGGCGCTGGGGCTGCCGCGCACCCGCGCCAGCATCGAGGCACAGCGCTTCCGTATGATCGCGTCAAAGCCGTCCACGTGCGCCTCCGCGAACATGCCACTCGCGCTACAGTACCGCGGCAGCCCCATCAACACCCTGAACGCGTTATTATACTGCACACGCAGAGTATCGCTATGCAGCTGCTATCAGAGGTAAAATCACTGTGAACGGACTGGGCCCGAATTCTGTGTTATTCCCCGCGAAATCTAACTACGTGCTAACCACGTCAATATCGTATCTTTTTCACGGCAAGGAATTGAAATGTCAACCGGTACGGACCGGTAAGGAATCGTTGTGTTCATAGTGAATTAGGGCCCTGTTTTCGATCGATTAAAATGATGTGTTATTGCTTCAAACTATTGATGTTCATAAACGAATCGTTAACTGTTCATAGTGAATTAGGGATGTCCGTAAGGATTGAGGAGCCACATCAGATTTTTTAAATTTATCTCACCATTATTTAGCAGCAATGTAGCTGATTTTGCAGCACGAATTCTAGATTTAGCAGCAAAATATATCACTAGTTATATTAATGCAAAAGTGGCTCCTCAATCTAAACGTCTGAATTGAGGAGCCACCTGGAACTCGTTAAGTAATAGATGAATATTTTTGAAAATTTGGTATCATTTAGCAGCAATTGTGCATATTACCTTCTAAAAATTTTGCTTCTGTAGCGCTAAAATGAAAGAAAGTACAACACTTTTATTATGGCTCCTCAATCTAAACTCAACAGGTGAATTTCTATTGGATGTGAGCGATCAATTAATATATTCGACATAATGATCATTTAGCAGGTGTTGTGTTTGTTTTTGCAGTATAGGAATAAAATAGTAAAACTGTTTAAATTTTCTAGAAGAACGCATTTTCTTTGGCTCCTCAATCCTGACGTTCTAATTATATATGTTTGACTGTAGCCACCTGAGATCTCAACGGAATCTAAAGCCAGAGATACTAACATTTAGCAGAAATGTCTGCTAAATATATCTGCACAGTTCAGCAATGTACATACTTTGGATTCTGAAAAAAACAATACTTAACTATTTTCTTGTAAATTCAGTGTGAAGGGTGACCATATTTTAATCGTATTAATGAAACCAGGATAGTAATTTATTAAATTTATATTTTCATAACAGGTTATATCTATCGTACCTACGATTTGGTTATTTAGCAATCACTTTCGCTACAAGTTAAGGCTTTAGATTCCGTTGAGATCTCAGGTGGCTACAGTCAAACATATATAATTAGAACGTCAGGATTGAGGAGCCAAAGAAAATGCGTTCTTCTAGAAAATTTAAACAGTTTTACTATTTTATTCCTATACTGCAAAAACAAACACAACACCTGCTAAATGATCATTATGTCGAATATATTAATTGATCGCTCACATCCAATAGAAATTCACCTGTTGAGTTTAGATTGAGGAGCCATAATAAAAGTGTTGTACTTTCTTTCATTTTAGCGCTACAGAAGCAAAATTTTTAGAAGGTAATATGCACAATTGCTGCTAAATGATACCAAATTTTCAAAAATATTCATCTATTACTTAACGAGTTCCAGGTGGCTCCTCAGTTCAGATGTTTAGATTGAGGAGCCACTTTTGCATTAATATAACTAGTGATATATTTTGCTGCTAAATCTAGAGTTCGTGCTGCAAAATCAGCTACATTGCTGCTAAATAATGGTGAGATCAGATTTAAAAAATCTGATGTGGCTCCTCAATCCTTACGGACATAATTAGGGCCCTGTTTTCGATCGATTAAAATGATGTGTTATGATGTTCATAAATACATACTATATCACTTGAATGCATTTAATTCTGAATTTTTGTTTTATTTATTTTATTTTATTTCTTTTGTAATGTGTCTAACATAGTTTATAATGTACCTACTAACAATATTATGGGCAAAATAATGCCTGAATTAAAAAGATTTTATTTTATTTTATTTTTTTATTACTTTATTGTTTTAATGAAATAAAAATCAGCAAAAAAGATTTATTTGTATTTTATTTTCTCTAAACACACTCCTGGACTAAAACTGCAATACAACGGCCATATTGGCTGAACCTGCACGGACTTTAGCACCATACGCCATCTGTAGGAAAATATTTACATTTTATTACGCATTTAAAAGTAAACTTTTACGTAATCTAGAATATGTACGTTCTAAGACAGCTGTCAAAAAACGGTTAACCTAATGGACAGGGAACAAAAAAAGGGGGGGGGGGGGGTTGGAGTGAACATTAGGTTGAATGAGAGCTCAACTTTTCACATGTCGCGAGAGCTCATTCATTTGCCCGTTGACGGACGTTAATGCACCTCTCACACCGCGCACCTACCTCAGGCGCCGCCGCGCCGTCATGGTTGAACCACAGTATTACAATATTACTTATACCTACAATATTAATATACAAATAATGCTGTGGTTGAACAGCACCCTAATTGCGTAACACACAATCAATCGGAATCAGAATCATTTTGAAGCAAATTGCTAATCCATTGCGGCATAAGTTCGAAAAATTTGTCTGCTCAACACGTAAATAACGCAATGAATGTTGTTGAACTGTCAAAATGAAACCGATTACGATTGTTCGTGTGTTACGCAATTAGGGTGCAGTAGGCCTTTACTAAATCTATGTATTTAGAATTAAAAGTCAGAACTTATTCTTACCTCTGGCTGTCTAATCTGACATAGACTTGGCTGGTGACAGTGCCATTGAGAGCGATATCAGACCACAGCCGCTCCGCTACCGCTGCCGCTCGTGGCCATAAGTGGTAATCTAGATTACCTGTAAAACATACAAACTTATCAGTAAAGGTTCTCTGCCGATGGTGACCACAACTGTGAACCACAGGCCAATCGCTATGACAGACCACAATGACATGATTGGTTTCTATGTAACTATGAAAGGGCTTTGAAGATCTTTGGCAAAAAAGCAATTGGCGATCAGCGGTAGGTATCCTGGCAGCCATTTGTTTTTTTTTTTAAATGGCAGCCTCGCATGAATCCATTTTGAAAAAAAACAGAGAAACACACCGCACGGCTTACAACTACCTATAGCAAAAAGTGTCGTTCCAACTTTTGGTCTTAATTTTTTCCGTCTAGCCCCCCTTTCGCAACGCGCGATAAGGAACTTCGTTCCAAAAACTTGAGAGGTGTCAAGGGACACCCGGATGGAACGAAGTATAACTGGCTTGCTTTCTATAAGAGAGAGAGAGAGAGAGACAGAAAGAGAAACACGCGCACGCCGCACGGCTTACAACTATAGCAAAAAGTGTCGTTCCAACTTTTGGTCTTAATTTTTTCCGTCTAGCCCCCTTTCGCAACTCTTTCTGTCTGTCTTTCTCTCTCTCTTATAGAAAGCAACCCAGTTATACTTCGTTCCATCCGGGTGTCCCTTGACATCTCTCAAGTTTTTGGAACGAAGTTCCTTATCGCGCGTTGCCAAAGGGGGCTAGACGGAAAAAATTAAGACCAAAAGTTGGAACGACACTTTTTGCTATAGTTGTAAGCCGTGCAGCGTGCGCGTGTGTCTATGTCTGTCTCTCTCTCTTTCTCTCTTATAGAAAGCAAGCCAGTTATTTTCGTTTCATTTTTCTATTTCGCATTGAACAGTGTGGTGTCGCGACGACGTGTGATTATTTTTGTTGAGTGTATACAGGTTTTTTGTACATAATAAATAATATAAATGAATCGATAGGAACTTCGTTCCATCCGGGTGTCCCTTGACACCTCCCAAGTTTTTTATTATTCAAAAAGCCAGCGCGTTTTTGAGCGTGAATGAAGCAAATTGATTAGGTTTGTAAGTTCCGCACGTGATGTTTTGTAATTTCAGTCATCATAATCATCATCAACCACAGTCTGCCTTTACCCACAGCTAGGCACAGGCCTCTATTTTCAAGTGCCATTGCCAACGCCCCTATTACTTACCAACTACTTACTTACTACGTACCTACTTAGATTACTTACCAGAATCAACAAGGTCAGTCCATAGAATAGCTTCGCCCCCCTCAATGGTGAGCACCTCAAGATTCCGCCAAGACTTCCACGAATACATGTCTTGCCAAGTCCTGTCAATGAAAACAAATAAGAAGTTGGTATAAAGTCTGTACCATGTAGCTCTTGAAAAGAATAAAGGTATTACATTTGGATCGAGTAGGTATTGAAGTGTTGTGTGATCACCTTTGTATACCCCTCTGTACCTCGGAAAGCACGTTAAGCCGTTAGTCCCGGCTGTCATTCGTGGAACTTTGACAGTCGTTACGGGTAGTCAGAAGCCCGAAAGTCTGACAACCAGTCTTACCAAGAGGTATCGTATTACCCAGTAACTGGGTTGTGGAGGTCAGATAGGCAGTCGCTCCATGTAAAATACTGGTATTCAGCTGCATCCCTTTAGACTGGAAGCCGACCCCATAGTTGGGAAAAACGCTAGGCAGATGATGATGATCTTTAAATAATTATGACCATGCATTTCTCGTGTAGGACTTTCTGTTTAATTTTTCGTTTTGTTACTTTTTTATACATATAATTTGTTTTATTTTTATTTTTAACTGTGTTTAGTTGAGTTTATAATCCTGTAGGAGTCGCAATAATAAAAAAATATTCTTGTAATTTTAAGAACGTTCACAGTCTGATCTTTTTTTTTTTTTTTTTTTTAATTTATTTAAAGGGCTTTGTCGCTTAGCGACCACATCGCCCAGTGCAGAAAAACACAAAATTGTTGATTACAATCTATCTTATAACTAACTTGTACAATTGTTTAGCCTTATCGGACACTGGAAAAGCAAGGATGGTATTACAAAAGCCAATATCATACCTTTTATATCGTCCGAAAACATTAATTCTAGTATTTTCATTTCGGACACACTCCATCAGGATATGATAGACATCATCAACAACTCCACAGTCATCACAATTTGGAGACAAAGCTTTCCTCATTAAGTAATAAAACTTATTTGATGGAGTATGTCCGGAACGGAGTCTTAAGGCCACAGTAATTAGGTTTTTATTGAGGTCACAATCAAACCACGGAACCCGAGTAATCTCTGGCTGGATAGTTCGATACCATATTCCTTTTTCTTTTGATCTTTCATCAAAATACTCCTGCCAAAGATCTAAACACTTTTTTTTAACCTTCCCAAAGTAATCCGAATACAGTGGAGTAATATTCATGGGAACTCCATCAACACACGCTTGTTTGGCGAGCATATCAACCTTTTCATTTTCTTCTACCTGACAATGCGACGGAATCCATTGAAGACATACCGTTTTGGAATTAGACTGAAGCTTTAAGAGTAATTCATATATCACGTAGGCTGTCGGATTACCTCGCATGTGAGAAGTGTGCCGAGCCAGGTGTTGCAGCGAACTTCTGGAGTCTGTCAGAATCACAAATTTATCGCCATTAATTGATTGAATATAGGACAAAGCTTCCAATATCGCAATCAATTCAATGTGCATAATAGAGATATCTGAATCAATCTTAAGCTTCATGTAGTTCAGAAGAATGGGATCCAAAAAGGCAGCGCCTCCCAAATGTTTATCTTTAGAACCGTCAGTAAAAATTTTATGATAACCTGAATATTGTTCTTGAATATATGAAATGCATAAGTGTTTTATTTGTACAGTATTGTAGCGGCGTTTAGCTTTAGAAATACTAGGAATTTTATCGAAGACTATATGAGACATATTTATACTACTTATCCACCTATCAAGTGAAAACATTCCAAGTTGAACGCTAGAGTGTATTGGAACAGAATTGTAAAGTGAAAAGATGTCAATAAGTAATGGCAGTTTCTTGTTCTGCCAATAGTTGGAACCAGTAACTAGTGAAAGATTTTCTAATGATTCTATAGTTTTATTGTTACGAAAAGATTTTGATTTTAACATAAATTTGCTAGCTAAGTATCTCCGACGAATATGAAGTGGCGGAAGGCATAACTCGCTTTCCATAACATGTATCGGGGTGCTCCTTATAAATCCCCCGACAACACGTAAGGCCTGGTTTTGGACCCTATCTAGTTTCAATAATTTAGAATTACAACTACTGTCAAACAAGAAACTGGCATAATCAATTCTACTTCGAATTAAAGAAATATATAAACGTCTTAGGTGTTTTTGATGGAGTCCCCATCCCGGACCGGATAAAACTTTAAGCAAATTTATGAATTTCATTACCTTCTGTGAGGTTTCATTGATATGTTTACCCCATCTTAAGGAGCTATCCAGCCACAGACCCAAATATTTTACATTATTAACGACTTCCATTGAAACGTTATCAAAAACAAAATCGACAGACCTCCTAAAGCAACCTTTTTTAAAAACACATATCTTAGTTTTATTTGGAGACATAGTTAATCCCAGCTTATCAATTAACACTTTGGTATATCGTAAAGCAGATTGAAGTTCTTCAAACGCTGAATCTAAATTATTTTTTGTTGAATATAACACAAAGTCATCAGCATATTGAGATATATTAACCTGACCAACGTTCTTACATATGTGTAATGTTAAAATATTAAATAAAAGTGGAGCCAATGGATCTCCTTGAGCTAACCCACGACCAGTAACTCTAACAATCTCACAATCGTACGTCGCCACTAGCAGATGTCTATTTGATAAAAAGGACCACAAATAAGCACAAATTTTTGATCCAACCCCAAACTGATCTAAAACACGTAACAGACAAGGAATATCAACATTGTTATAAGCGCTTTCTATGTCTATAAAACACGCCGCTGTAACCAAGTTTTTAGAGAATCCTAGTTGAATTTCAGAAACCAACCTCGTAAGGTTATCCAAACAAGATCGTGCCTTACGAAAACCCACCATGTCCACAGGAAAAAGACATTGTTTTTCAAAGAACCACTCTATACGTTTGCCCAAAATAGCATGAAAGATTTTACAAATACAAGATATCAGGGAAATAGGACGTAAAGATGAAGATGAACTACTATGCTTGGGAATTGGAACTATTTTGATTTGACGCCATTGAAAGGGAACAAAACCGACAGAAAAACATTGATTATATATTAAAAGTAACATATGTTTACCGGAAGGCGGAAGGTTTTTAATCATAGAAAAGGAAATTTGATCTGAACCAGGAGCTGTGTCGGTAGTTTTAATACAGTTCACTAATTCTGGCATTGAAATTGGCGACTCCAGCGCTGCATTATTAGAATTAAAAGTAGGCTGCGAGGGACAAACAAAATCTGGAGTGAGGTCGCTAAGCAGGCGCTCGGCTTTTTCTTTATCTACACAGGCGTTAGGAATTTGCCGACCTTTTAACCACCTCATCTTGCGCCACATTTCGGATGCGGAGGAGGTTTCGTCTACAGATGAACAAAACTGCTGAAAAGATTTACATCTAGCCCTGCGAATAAGCCTTTGAGCAGTGCTAATTTTTTCTTGGAGAATATCTAAATTCCTTGGGGAGGGACAACCTCTCAGATTCGCAAGAGCTAAGCGCCGCTCCGCAACAGCCTTGGATAACTCTAAAGACCAATATGGTTTTGGCTTAAATGCGTTGCAAATGTTTTGAGGGATTTTAATGTAGGGAATATACTTAACCGCAGCTTTTTGCATTATATTATAAAGGAGGTCATATAATTCCTGAGGATCATGGGGAGTTATGCAATTTTGTAAATAATCGTCTATAAATGCGGCATATAAAGTCCAATCAGCCTTTTTAAAATTCCTTCTCTTTTGGTATGCACGGTTAATATTAAGTACACAGTTTAATTTAATAATTAAATGATCACTTCCGAGTGATTCGTTTGTTGGTTTCCACATAAATAATAAAGACAGATCTGAAGAAACAAATGAAATATCAGGACTAGATTGCTGGAGAACTCCATCAACCATTCTGATTCTAGTGAAGCTACCATCGTTCAAATGAATGAAATTATAATCCAACATGGAGTCAAATATTTCGGAGCCGCGCCGATCAGTTCTTAGAGACCAATTAGAATGATGCGCGTTAAAATCCCCCAAGATAAGAGTTTTACTGTTCCCAATAGAAAAGATCGCGTCCCAATCGCTTTGAGTGGTGTATACTGTCGAAGGGCAATAAATAGAAATTATATTCTCAATATGCTGACAATTCAGAATTCTAATATGTAACAATTCAATACCAGGATTGCGACTTTGCGTTCTACAAACAACAGACTTTACAGAGCGATGAGTCATAATGGCAACACCACCGTAACCATCTTCTCTGTCCAATCTAAAGGTATTATATTCACTAATTTTAAAAAAACTCTCGGGTTCCAACCATGTTTCGCTTAACACAGCAATGTGGATTTTTTCTTGACTTAGGTGTAATTCAAGTGAACGAGATTTGGGCCTTATACTTTGGCAATTCCATTGTATAATATTTAAGTTCATACAATCATTATTATCAGCCATTTCCAATAAATAAATCGAATAACGAATCAATGGATAAGCTACTTACAATTTTATGTGTCAGCCACTCTGAAAATATGGAAATTGATTGCTGGATTTTATTCTGAAGGGATTCTTTGCTTTTTATAATATTTCTAATTTTCCTAATTAAATGCCAAAAGTTTAGATTATGGGAAGACTTATTATTAGAATCACTGTTTTTCTCTAAATGAGTTACGTTAATTTGGTCTGAAGAATCTGAAAATTCGGAAACTTGATGCCATATTATGTCCTCGGCAGGCGTAGGCGTCCCTGGTCGACGATTTTGCTTCTTTAAATTACGTTTATGCATAGGCTTAGCTCGTTGATTTGCTGTGGATGTACCTGGGCAGTCCACTTGGGAGGATCCGACATTTTCGCCAGTTGGAAGTTGCGTTGATACCGCAATTATATTTGTGGCAGTCACTGTAGAAGTCTGTTCGACTCCAGGCATTGGTTCAGAAACCACATGTGGAACATAATCAGGAGAGGGAGGAACATACATTGTAAGGGCTTTTCTGTAGGTGCAGTTAAACTCTGACATTAAATCCCTCACCTTTTTTTCTTTCTTATAATATGGACATATTTTATCAAACGCCATATGACGACCTGAACAATTCACACAAGTGTATGATGTGACAGTACAATTTTCATGTTTTTGAGAGCATTTAGGACAAACAGGTTTCTTTGATGGACATCTTATTTTAAAATGGCCGAATTTCCAGCAGTTAGCACATTGTGTGACCGGGAATACAAACCGCTCCACTGGGATCCTCAAACTGTAGATATAGACATAAGGCGGAAGAGAAGGTCCTTTAAATCCTAGCCGGATCGTTTCACTCGGAGTCCAGCCATTACCATCAGGGTCCTCCGAGCTACGTTTATTTAATCTCTTAATAGATGTTATTTCAACACTGCTTGATATATTAGATTTAAGATCTTCATCAGATATGTCCAAATCCATAGCTTTAATAAGACCGTATGACACACCCACTTCGGATGTTTTTTGACAATACCAGCCCATGTCAGTAAACCCCGAGCATCTTATAAATTCATCTGCGCCGATATCGTTATCAAACGTAATCAACATTTTATTTTGATGCACGTATTTAATTTTATAAATCTTGCCACTGGCAATGTTATGCATCTTAAGTAACCGTGCTAAAGCGAACTGTTTCGGCAAAGGTTCTTTACAAGTCACACATACCTGTATCCTCTCTTCTTTTTCTTTCTCACCTTGATTTCCTCTACAACATACCAGTTTGTTTCGTCCTCTATTCATTACGGTCCATCCTTCTTCAGAAGAGTTTTCATCCCTTATCCTTTTCCTTGCTATCGACTCAGCGTCATTAATTTGTGTATTGTCCTCTAATTCCATATTTGTACCGTGCTCGAATTCGTCAGCGCTCGACAGTGAATTGATGTTTACATTACTTGGATCTGATTCACTCATGTTAACAAAGCAACAGCTGCAAGGACCGACCGGAAAAAACCGGTTGGCCCGCGCGTAAACAAGATAAAAAAATACGCACTCAATAAACTGAGACAAAGATTACTATGCGTCCGCTCACAAGAACAGCTCGCGCGGAAGTGGTCTGATCTTATTTATTTATTTATTTAACCTCACACTGAAACGCCATACGGCAATTACACCAATGGAGCAAAAAATCACTTTATGTGCTGCTTTCAATTCATCCTGTGCGCGGTGGACATCGAACGAGTGGCGATGGTTCGGGCACGCTCACGCAGCGTGCAAGTGCAGCATTTCTCCATAGCCCCATCACTCCTTCCATATTGCGCACATTCATTGCGAATTTTTGAAACTCAATGATTTTTCAAAGTAAAACATTAAAATTGAAAATCACGGAAAATTTTGAGGCGTCATCCTGCCTGGCAGATGACAGAAAAAAAAGATTAGTAAGTCTCAATCTGCCAAAAATACCTATAATTTCCCTACATTTTGACAAGTTTTTGACGTTTCTTTGTCGCCGAGATATATAATATATATATATAATAATATCCCTGGACATTTCACACAGCGCCATCTAGTCCCAAGCTAAGCAACCTAATGCTTGTGTTATGGTAACAAGATGGTTGATAAACTACTTATATACATTTTTTTTTTGTAAATACATACATATTATATATAGAAAAACACAAAGATGAGACTGCGACTAGATTTTGAACGTTTTAAATTACGAGAATTGGCCTTCAGATATACGTTGTATATTTTGCGATTAACTACCATTATACCCTAAGGCAATAAACTCTGACGTCTTCTGCATAATTGTTATCTATGGATCAACACGTAGAACTTAACTGGTTCACCTTGCAAACTATATTATGTGTTGCATATTACTACTATGTCCTAGTAAAAAGTATTGCATGTCTGTTTGTACAAGTAGGCAATAATTTTGTTCTATTAATTAAAAAGCGTGCCTCGGAAAGCACATTAAGCTGTTGGTCCCGCATGTCGTTCGTGGATCTTTGACAGACGTTACGGGTCATCAGAAGCCCGAAAGTCTGACAACCAGTCTTACCAAGGGGTTTCTTATTACCCAGTAACTGGGTTGTGGAGGTCAGATAGGCAGTCGCTCCATGTAAAATACTGGTAATCAGCCGCATCCGGTTAGACTGGAAGCCGACCCCAACATAGTTGGGAAAAGGCTAGGCAGATGATGAGTTACACCCCCCCCCGGCGGGTTCCCGCATTGTCGAGGCGGGGGGGCTCAGTAGCCGTGGCTGGGCGGGCCACGGTGAAGCTAAGAGGAACCCCAGCGGGGGCCGCTCGTCCGGGCTGTGCGGTTTAGCCCGACGTAGCGGCCCACGGGTAGGTTGCGGTGCCGCTTGCGCGACATCGTGACCTACCTGAGGCGGGCCGCGATGTCCCCCGTGAGGGAGACATTGCGGCTGAGGACAGAGGCCGCGGCGGAAGGGGTTCTCCCTTCCTTCCGCGGCCTTGACGGGGCCGCCACCGTGAGATGGCGGACGCGGCGGGGCCGCAGGGGAAGAGGATGAGTGTCGGTGTTTCGTTGCCGCTCTCCCTATCCTCTGCGGCCGTAGCTCCCCCAACGCGGGGGGGCATGCGGGGCCTGCCTCTTAGGCGGGCGTGGAGGCCAGCAGGCAACGGGTGCGGGGGCTCCGTTGCCTGTTTTGCACAGGCCTCCACCTTGTGGGACGGGAATTGCCAGGGGTTCCCGGCCATTCCCGTAGCCCCCCAACCTGGGGGGCATGCGGGGCCCGCCATACCATCTTGGCGGGCGTGCGCCGGGAGGGCCGTGGAAGTAATGGATTTCCCATAGCCCTCCCATTACGGCGTTTGTAGGAACACCACTGAGTTTTAGTGGGTATACTGTCCTTCCGACAGGGAGTCCCACATACCCCGTCTCGGTCCCCCGCGAGACGGGGATGCATAAAGCATTTCTCAGCGAGAAAAAAAAAAAAAAAGATGATGAGTTACATAAAGGTGACTTTACTCTGTTCCAAAACTGTTAAGTGAAAATGTAAACACCATCTGCTTACATTTACACTAAACGTCAAAAAAGGTACCTGTGAATGGAAAACTGCAAATTGAGTTATTTTATTTGATTATTTTATTACTTAAATCCTTTTAAATCACCATAAAAATGTTTTTCATTTCAGAATTGAGATTTTTTTTATACCTCAATTTTCGTCGACGATTTTTCAATTAAGAAGGTAAAATTTAAACAAGAATTTTTGTTTTTTTTTAAAGTAACATTAATAAATATATCCTCGCAAAACTACCAAACAAAGCCTGTATTTCAAACTAGTCTCACAAACTATAATTGCCGGAACAAATCAGCATAACGATGACATGACACCACAACGATCCTTATCTAACCAAGGTCAGGGACAAATATTAAAATAAAAAATTACTTATTAGTAATCTAATTAAGAAATACCTTTTATATTAGGTCAAAAGTACGTGAAATCCATTGCTATTCACAACCATCCGACAGGCTATTGTATCAAAATAGTACAGACGCCAGCACATCAAGCTACTACAATCTGTCAAATTTCTTTAATAGAATTTAACTTTATCGCTAAAGCAAGGTTCAAGGTTGATTGGGAAAATTTAACAGTTTCGGGTAACTTGGTGTGCTGGCGTCTGTACATTACGTTACGTGTAACTTAAGTAGTCCATTTTAAGTCACACGTATCGTATACTATTTAAAGCTGACCTAAACCCGCACTTAAGTCACGCTTTTCTGTGTAAAAATGGACTAATGGAATGTGACTTAAGTGTGAGTTTAGGTCACGAAGTACTATTTAAAATGACACATTTCGATAACCTGGTGTGCCTTGCCCCCTATAGCAAAGAAGGAAATAAAATAATAGGCTAGATGCCTTAAAAAATCTAATTAGTCTGTTCACGCGCGAACGTGCCACGGCAGACGAAACCAGGGAGCGACGCGACGCGCGTTCGCCACTGCCGGCCGGCCGCCGCCAGTGACCGTTAGACAGTTAGACCAGACAAGCGAGCGGGTACATTATTGTGTTTACAACTGATGCAGTTTTTATTATTACATTATTAAAATTTATACAGTCCATTAAATAGTTTAATTGAAGTGCCCAAGACACCAGCCCAAACAAGTCCGTCAGTTAGATTATCAGAAAATATTAGACCCGTATTTTTTCTTTTGTCATTTATATAAAAATGATGATTGATGAAGATATTGCCCGTTAAAGTTCCGCGTGACGTCACGCCTTGCTAAAAAGTGTAGCAAGGCGTGACGTCACGCGGAACTTCCCCACGACCCCCTACTCCCAAATTTTGACGCGCTTTATCTTTTTGTTTGATTGACAAAAGAAAAAATACATGTCCATTATTTTTCGATAATCTAACTGACGGACTAAATATAATAATTTTTTTTTTACCCAGGCAACTACCCTATTATCGCCGTCAGATTGTCCTTATAACAACCATATTTTATGTACACTACAATGGTTAAATAAATATGATTTTGCCAATCTCATGGTAGCGTCTATGAGTGCACGGTGACTGAAATAACAACAGCAAAACTAATCTCTCGACTTGAGATTTCACAACAGTTAAATCTAGAACTTTTCTCACCTGTATTTTTTACACCTATGCTTTTTGACTTCGCAGGACAGATCCCATCTGCTTGAATGAATCACCTTGAATCGGCTCAGAAACTGATCTGAAGGATTCTGCTGCCATTCTGTTAGTTGCACTCCAAATCTAGAAATACATGAATATGGATTAAAAACGAATACTTTCAAGTTTTCTTTTAATCCTTTGATAACTTGAGATTTTATTTATAAAGGAGATGTTTCAAAACAGGCCCAGTATATGCACAGTACCGCGAAAAATCAAGAAAAATCCCTGGAATTCGGGAAAAATACAGATAAATTGCATAAGTGCATATTTTTCTTGTAATCATTTGATATTTATCAATTATTTTTATCGACTTTCAATATGGCGTCTCGCCAGTTTAGGTACTCTGTGGTTAAAAAACAATGACAGTATACCATAGATCGACCATTGATCATAAATCGTGAACAGTCTACTGTCACATCAAAGAGTACTATAATACTACGGAAGTGTCACATCTTGTTAGACTTAAAGTACGGTAACGTAGTGATTCTCTTTGGCAATATAATATGACAGAAATAAACATATCAAACGTCAATAATCAATCAACATGACAGCTTACCGCCATGACGGCTTTTTGTTGTGTCTTGCAATTTCAAGTGTACATTCTTGTGCTTTACTACCAAACAAAGCCAATTTCTAGTAATTGGATGATTGAAAACTGTTTTAATTATGTTTCCCCATTTTTTAGTATGGTGTACATAGACCTGGCCGGGGCTCCATACATTTTGAAACATCTCCTTTCATAATGACAACAAGGAATTTATAAATCAATATTTTTTAAAGTACTGTGTGATCTAAACTCGTACTTAAGTCACGCTATTCTGTGACTTAAGTCGTCCATTTTACACAGAATAGTGTGACTTGAGTGCGAGTTTAGGTCAAACGAGCTATAAAATAGTATACGATTGAATGCACGGCGTTTAGCACCGCCATGCAACAGTGGACTTCTTAAGTCATACGTATCGTAATGTTATATTAAAGTTTTCGTAACTGTGATAGATGCAGTTCAAATATAAGAGATGGTAAATATTACTATAGGACTGAGATTTGTTAGGAGTGTATTCGCGAAATACCCAAATGAAGCTTAGCATAATCAGCCTACAACGTTCCCACTGCTGAGACACAAGCCTCCCATCTTCGAAAGGTAGGGGACAGTAATCAACCACACGGGTCCAATGCGGGTTAGTAGATGTCACATGTCTTCGAATTCTAGGGCATGCAGATTTCCTTACGATGTTTTCCTTCACAGTTTTGATGAAATAATTTACAGAAAGTAAAGTGCCTGAGATTGACCTACAAACTCGCGATCACCACTGTACTGAAGCTTAGTGTACATTATTTAATTTGATTCCAATGCCGCATCATAATCAATGCCCTTATTTTTTTGGACATTTTTAAATTACCTATTGTGTTAAGATCATTTTGGCTGAATTTTATTTTTAACTTTTTTATTTGTAAGCATTCAGATACAATATATGTTGTTGTTGAATAAATTAAATGAAATGAATGATATTCCAGTGAGTTAATAATTAGCAACAATCCTACAAACATTTTTATTGATGCTATTAGGTTAGGGGATAATCCCTTCATTTATAAACGTAGCTTTAAGCTAAGTTATGATTAACGTCTGCTTAGCCATACATCTTCCAGCAGGCAGGGCACATTGCTCGCCGAATAGATGGCCGATGGGGCCGAAAGGTTCTGGAGTGGGGACCGCGTACCGGAAGACGTAACGTTGGAAAGCCTCCCACAAGGTGGACGGACGACCTTGCGAAGGCCTCAGGAACCCCTTGGATGCGAGAAGCAAAGAACCGTTCGAAGTGGAGGTGCTTGGGGGAGGCCTGTGTCCTCCCCCCCGGTGGGTTCCCGCATTGTCGAGGCGGGGGGGCTCAGTAGCCGTGGCGAGCTGGGCCACGGTTAAGCTAAGAGGAACCCCAGCGGGGGCCGCTCGTCCGGGCTGTGCGGTTTAGCCCGGGACGTAGCGGCCCACGGGTAGGTTGCGGTGCCGCTTGCGCGACATCGTGACCTACCTGAGGCGGGCCGCGATGTCCCCCGTGAGGGAGACATTGCGGCTGAGGATAGAGGCCGCGGCGGGAGAGGCTCTCCCTCCTTCCGCAGCCTTGACGGGGCCGCCACCGTATGATGGCGGACGCGGCGGGGCCGCAGAGGAAGAGGAGTGTCGGTGTTTCGTTGCCGCTCTCCCTATCCTCTGCGGCCGTAGCTCCCCCAACGCGGGGGGCATGCGGGGCCTGCCTGTAAGGCGGGCGTGGAGGCCAGCAGGCAACGGGTGCGGGGGCTCCGTTGCCTGTTCTGCACAGGCCTCCACCTTGTGGGACGGGAATGGCCAGGTGTTCCCGGCCATTCCCGTAGCCCCCCAACCTGGGGGGCATGCGGGGCCCGCCATACCATCTTGGCGGGCGTGCGCCGGGAGGGCCGTGGAAGTATTGATTTCCCATAGCCCTCCCATTACGGCATTACATTATTTTAATGTATATTAGGTATATTGTTGTAATTAAGTTAATGTTTTAATGACAATTTTTTTAATGTAATAATTAAGTTAGTTTTAATGACAATTTGAATTTTAATAATTTTATTTATTTAATGTAATAACTAATTCAATGTTTTAATGAGAATTTAAATTTTAACAATTTTGTATATAATGAAAATGTTTGCATGCCGAATGGTGAAATATGGCAGAAGTTTGATTTATACCTACTACTATCTACTCATGTATTACCCATATTTGCAAATAAATGCTATTCTATTCTATTCTATTCTATTCTATTCTATACGGCGTTTGTAGGAACACCGCTGAGTTTTAGTGGGTATACTGTCCTTCCGACAGGGAGTCCCACATACCCCGTCTCGGTCCCCCGCGAGACGGGGATGCATAAAGCATTTCTCAGCGAGAAAAAAAAAAAAAAAAAAAGGCCTGTGTCCAGCAGTGGATGTCTTTCGGCTGAAATGATGATGATGATGAGCCATACATCTTTTGACGTTTAAACGTCTCTTAACTTTAAGCAACGTTTATAAATAAAAGGTGGAGATTAATAAAGAAATATCACACTACCTGTCCCATGTCTTAGCTTCCAGATCCTTCGTCAAATGCGTCGTATACCAAATAATCGGTAATTTCGGCAAAAACCCTTTGTTCGCCAGCTTCAGTCTTTCCAAAGCCTTGTCAAGAAACCCTCCCCTCTCCTCCATCAAATAAAAACAGTTAATCATAGAAAACATGCCATCACTCAAATGAAATACGTCATCAACCTTCGTCATCTCCAAGATCTCAGAATATATAATCTGAAGTATATCAAAAACCGTTTCGTGGATTCCTAATCTTAGACAAAGGACGTTGTTGCAAGTGAAATTCTTGTTCTTCGTCTGGCAAGTGGCTTCTGGTACCCAGGACCAGGCCCTGCCAACAGGTCCTGGAGCTGCTACTTCTACTAGAACTCTTATACCACGGATCCCGGCTCTTCTTACAACTGCTTTGACATCGTCCTTAGTGTACACTAGATCTCTAGCATAAGACCCATATTCAAAAAGTTGAGGAACTGCCGGTAGATGTAGAGGAAAACTGGTGACGTCAGAAATTCTCCAGTGAAAAGTGTTAAGCTTCACTGAGGCCATTGCATCTATAGTCCTCATGATATCTGGGACTGGGATGTAATTTCTTCCAGTGTCTATCATTAAACCTCTGTATTTGTAGCTGGGAGCGTCTTTGATAATCATGTTTGATAAGGTTATGAGGTTCCCAGTAAACTGGTCCAGTAAGATCAATTGACTGAGCGTTTCTAGCGCATGTCTTATACCACAGAATGATGCTGATTTGAGCTTTATTACCACTTGGTTCGTTACAGTCTCGACCTTTAACGTGTACGATTCTTCTGTATCCAGCCTGATTCGAGGGTCAGGATCAGTTTCTACATCCATCTGTATATACATCTTTTTGATCATCGAGTCCCTGGATATGTTCATTCTTCTAGCATCTTGAGTGTACCTTTCCAGTTTCGCCAGATCTCCGAGAAAGAGTTTGAATGCTTCTGCCAAGAACATATGGACTGCTTCTGAAGGTACTGATTGAAATTTGTATTCAAGACTGTTTGTTGCGAGGACTACGACCTTCTTACTGTAGTAGGTGTAGCCTAAGGGGTGTGGCCAGAGTTGTGGTCCCATGCAGATTAATATGCATCTACTTAGCGATGAGTAGACGTATTCTGAGGTTGGCTCGTAAACCTTTTGACAGAGCCCTTGCTTGCAGATGTAGGAATTCAGCTGGAATAACCTGTGAAAACTATATTAGGTATATGAAAAGAAATGAAGAAATTGGGGCAAGGAAGATACAACCTCATCATTCAATCACAAGTTAGCCCAGTTATGTTTAAGTCCCGTGTAAAAAGGGATTATTAACGGGAACAAAGTGCAGATTCTGACATTACTCGAATTGGGCATCGAACCCGTAAATGCGATTTGAAACACGCTACACAATACGCACGCGAATCGCCTTTCAATTTGCAATTTCTCTGGATAGGCTCAAAGTTTTAGCGATAAAATTGAAAAATTATTGAAGAAAGGAGATTGACCATTTTTGTATGGACATTGGACCAAGTGCTGCCCAACATTGATTCATAATGCATAATGTTCCTTAGACTAATACTAGTCTCTAACCCAAAGCGCTTCAGAATCTATCCGAGGAGTGATGAGAAAAAAATAAATCTATTGTATAGGTTTTACATTGACGAAAAATCATAACCAACAGCTTATTTTTTAAATAAAAGACGGTATAGTATAAAAAATGGATTATATTATTATTACGACACTTAGTACTCTCAAACTCAAATCATTCATTTCCTTAAACTGTTTCAGGCACTTTAGAATTGTCAAAATTAAATAGTCGGTCAGTTAGTCAGAAAGTTGAAGCTAGTTGCCCATTCCAAAACGTAGATCTCTATGGAGAAGAACGGGCAAGAAACTCCAAGGACACTCTTTTAAATCAAGATATTATTACAAAATCCATACGTTACAAAGGTTTACAACATAATAAATGACCCTCTATGTTAGGCCCAATGTAAACATTAAAATACGTAATCAATTGTCATCCTCATCGTCGTCTATAATTATCGAATCTAAAAATAAAGCAGGGCGCCTCACAGAGTCTTGGTGCCTAGCCCATCCCAAAAACCAAACTGGGCTAACAACGTGGGCACAACTGCCGATCGTTCTTCGCCCAGTAAAACATGAACAGCAATAATGCTGAACGGAATCGAGCCCATGATTGTCCTCGTCAATTAAATTGTAGCAATGATACACTTTTGACGTTATATGTCTGTTCTTTATGTGCGCTCGAATTAGATGCACATTGCTGGTGGGCATCGAAAAATCGGAGAGGTCGATAAGGTGCCCGTTATATTTTTGGATAATAAACGTCTCCGTGGTGCGTATATGCTCGCTGTAATAGCTAGGCGCAAGTTTGATTTGGTACATTCCTACTGCAAAGATGGTCAATTCCTCCGGTGTTAACATGGGAAACGCAACATTATCGACCCACTGAAATATTTTCGAAGTTGGCTCTGTTCCGGTTTAGCCTTCTTTCATCAACATACTCAGCTAAGTGATTGGCAACATTTAGCCACTCTCTGGCTATATTGATAAATTCACGTGCATGGGTATTGTCTATAATATCAACATGGAAGGCATTAGTTATTGCTGCAGCGATCCAAACGTCTGTATAAAAGTGGCTCATGGCCAGATTACAGTATTCATGACGAAAAATCTTAAAATCCCGTTTTAGTCGTCCATTCACCACCTCAACAGGCCACCGGCAAATGGTGCACAAGCGCGATTTATTGGCGTTGAGTGTGGTAAGTTGTGAGCCTCTTCTGGACTGCGATCGTGGCATGATGCCGATATATCCGTGGTTTTCTAAAGTCGAAATAGAGTCGCGAAAACCTCTGTCTCATCATCTGCCTAGCCTTTTCCCAACTATGTTGGGGTCGGCTTCCAGTCTAACCGGATGCAGCTGAATACCAGTATTTTACATGGAGCGACTGCCTATCTAACCTCCACAACCCAGTTACTGGGTAATACGATACCCCTTGGTAAGACTGGTTGTCAGACTTTCGGGCTTGTGACTACCCGTAACGACTGTCAAAGATCCACGAATGACAGCCGGGACCAACGGCTTAACGTGCTTTCCGAGGCACGGAGGAGTTTCGGTATGTAAAGATGGTCACCCATCCACAGACCAACCGCGGCATGCGTAGCTTAACCTGACCGATCGACCTGTGCGGCTGTTATTATCTAGCCACGGGCCCCTCCGAAACGCGAAAACCTCTGTCTAATATAAAAATATCACCAGGGTGTAACAGCCAATGAATGACTCTACCCGGCCTATCTAGAAGGTTGTTTAAAATGGTTGCGTCATTAGTAGTCGCAGCATAGGGCCCACAAAATAATAATGTGTCCATCGCATGTGACTAACAAAAATGGTTTTAGTAGGTTCCTGTACTTGTGCATTCTGTACGTGTCTTTTTGAAACGAGAAATTGGAACTCTTTTGTACGTACATGTAGGTACCATCACTTATTTTATTTTATTAAATAGGAACAACAAACAGCTACATTATGCAATATTATAAACAGAAAAACATAAGTTACTTAAGTAATAATGTAACCCACAGCGCTGTTCACAGATTACCATCTATTCTATATTATTACTTATAATAAATCTGTAGAAGTGAAAATTCTGTACATTGAAAATATCAAAAAAATAAATGGCAGGGGGTGTTACTAGACCGACACCGAACCCAAAAATGTGATTAAAAAAATTTTTGTCTGTCTGTCTGTCTGTCTGTCTGTCGGTCTGTCTGTCTGTCTGTTTGTTCAGGCATCACGCAAAAACTACCGGTTCGATTACGATGAAACTTGGTATAATTATTCTTTAATATCCTGGGCACCACACTGGGTACTTTTTATCCCGGAAAAGTATATACAATAAAAAACAAACTTAATTTTGCGGTTCGATCCCTAGACCCATTACTGTGTCAACCGCAAATAATAAGTTTGTCGTAGGTTACGTCACCCGCAGTGGAGTTCATTTTTATTCCTTTTAGTTTTTAGAGTTATTTAGGTTTATTTTCATATAAGTCGTAGGTATAGACTTTAATTTTAAAGTATAGGTAGCATATTTGATAGTGTACGTAGTGACCGTAGGTTATTTTATAATACTGTTAGGTAGGATTAGTCATTCGTATAGATATTAGTTTTTAGGGATTTTGCTTATTTATTGAGTTTAGATTAGTTATCATCAGAAATAGGTTTATTTAGGTAGGTATTTAATTTTCTGTTATTGAGTTTATTTTTTTTTAATTAGGTAGGTACTTAGGTAAAGATATCGTATAGGTACCCTCTTAATCACCACTAATGAGACACAATTGGTTTTCTATTGTTATTAGCCACAAAGGGCCCGCGAGATAGATGGCATTCTGGGGAAGCACATACATTTTATCCTGTTAGCACGATCCCGTGGGATAATTTCCGACATCCACGCGGGCGAAGCCGCGGGCAGAAGCTAGTTAATAAATAAAACCTTAGTCACTAGGAGGTGAACTGTTCATGCATGACAGTTACGCTAATATTATAAAAAACAATAGAAGAAATAATCATGAAAAAGCAAAAAAGAAACAGTATTTTTAAAACAACAAACAATAAATTAGTCTAAGAGTTCAAGCGTCTCATACAAAAGGCTACGAAACCTATTCAAAGAGCATGTAAATATAATCTATGTGTTCAAATGCTTCATTGTAGGTTGCTGCCATTCGCCGAAGTGGCGAAGGCAGACCAGTGTTAGAACGGCAGGTACTGCAAAGAGTTTGCCTTCACGCACCTGCCGTCTATGAACAGTCCTGGGGACTGCATAGCATAATGCATTGTTTAAATTTATAGAGTCAAAATTGCCATTAACAATGTTATACAATGTCATTGCTTCTAATTGTTTACGTCTAGAGCTGAGCGTCAAAAGCTTGTATTTACTGAGCAACTGGTTATACGGCAGATACGTTTTGTGACACCTGTAGTGCATTGCACGGAGAAATCTACGTTGGATATTTTCTATCATGTCAATGTATTTACCATAGTATGGGTTCCAGATAGATACGGCATATTCGAGCTGAGAGCGAACTAGGGTTTTGTACAGACAGATGTACGAGGAGATCCGCTTAAAGTCATGAGTGGATCTCATTATAAATCCGTACATTTTATATGCTTTATTTACTATTTGATCGATATGCAAATCCAAGCAGAGTTTTGAGTCAAGCAATATACCAAGATCACGAATCGAGTTTACTTGATTCAATAAAACATTACACAAAGAGTATGAGAATCTTATTACGTTTTTATTTTTGGTGAAATTTAGGTAGTTGCACTTGGGAATGCTCAGATGGAGCTTACTATTGTGGCAATAGTCTGTGAGTCGATCCAAGTCCTCTTGGAGAAGATAGCAATCCTCAATGCTATGTATAGGTCTGTAAACTTTGAGGTCATCAACATATAACAGAAACTTGGAATGATGGAAACAGTTACCAATATTATTTATAAAAATTATTAATAAAAGAGGACCTAGAATAGAGCCCTGAGGGACACCAGATGTAACCTGAGTAGCATGCGAGTGGAATCCATTAATAACAACCCGTTGACAACGGTTAGTGATGTAAGATATGAACCATCGCAACAAGTTACCACGAATACCATTGAAAGCTATTCGGTTCAGCAACAATTCATGATCCACCTTGTCGAAAGCTTTTTGAAAGTCCGTGTACACTGCATCAACTTGTATACGATTGTCGATGTTATCAAATAGGTCATTATAAAATATCAATAAATTAGTTGTCGTGGATCGTTTTTTCACAAAACCGTGCTGTTTTTGTATAATAGTGTTATGCAGGATAGGGTAAACTTCGTTATGTACCAGTCTTTCAAAAAGCTTCGACAAGGTAGATAAAATAGAAATAGGACGATACTGCTCAACACTATGCTTAGATCCACTCTTGTGTACAGGTGTGATATTAGCCTGCTTCCACATCGTTGGCATAACACCTTCTGTGATACATTTATTGTAGATTATAGTTAGGGGTCTACAGATAAAGGAAGCAGTATTTTTAAGAAATAACGCTGTCAGTCCATCAGGACCTGGACCCTTAGATGGATCAAGGGACAATAGCTTCCTGATTATTTGCAAACAATGCGTTAGGAACTGCTAGATTTCTTTCAACGGTCTGCTCTCTAGAAATATGGTCGAATCCCAAGTAGCGAGGGACAAAATCGCTATCCAGATACTCGCTAGCTATTTTCATTCTTCGTTCTAGATTTGGACAAGACATGTTGAAAACGTGGCAAGTCGTTCATTGGATCCTCCAGTTCTCAGTTTGGCAAGTATTATACATAATGCGGTTCGTGGATTATGACACCTTTGTGCTAAAAGTGGAGTTTGATTAAATAATCTTTCGAATTCATCTCGAGTGCGGCCTGTCCAATAATGCTATTCTTCATCATGCAACGCATTAAGGTTCTCAAAATCAATAATTTGACTTCTGGGTTCTTTCAGTAATTCTAACATTTCAAAAATTTGTTTGGGACTAAAATCAATACAACGATTTGGTGCCGTAAAAAGAACATCCCAGGTGTTGTCTTCTAAATGCTCCTGACACACACGTGCATATGGTGGAACATAATAATTATTATTATTAATAAGTAACTGCACTTTCAAACTTTTTGGTACTCGCTGACGAGTATTATTTGTGCAATTGTACACCATACAAGCATTTGACGTATTCGGGACTCGGCAGTAATTTCCGGGAAGGGGAAATGTTACGTTTTGTCTTCGAATGTCGTTCTCCGCGGGCTGATCATCCACGGCAGGCGGATTACCCGCAGCAGGTGGATTTCCCACAGCAGGCGCACCTTCCGCAGCAGGCGCATCTTCCGCAGTAGGCATTGCAGGTAGCGAGCGACCCACGGCGAGCTCTTGTCCAACAGCTGTGGCAGAGGTATTCCTCATTATTGAATGTTATCTGGAACCAATAAAAAAATGCTAAACAAATAACCCAAGGCATAACATTAATCTATGTACTCGAACCGGGCAGGTAACTCTTGAATAGGTATTCAAGAGCTTATAAGAGCAAACGTTCAGGTAGCTACAGTCAACGCGTTTTACAATTATTCATCGGGTAAGAAATCATTTCCTTAAAATAATATCTATCTTAACCTATGTATGTACCTACTTCTAAGTAGATATCTAAGAACGCTTTGTTATGATTTAAGTAAGGTAAATAATTGTCTTATCTGTTGAGATAGTGGCTTATTATAATATAACTACTTAAATAAAAGTTATTACTTACATCACGTGGCAGAGCTTAAATGATGTTTTGAACTGTATGTTGGTGGTCGTTTTGAAGATCTCGAGTTAACGTATATCTTCTGATTCGTTCCACAGAACGATCACAAAATAATCAGACTTTGTTTTGTGGTTGATACATCGCGTAGTCAAAATAAATAGCCGGGTCAACAGGTGATGCAGATACGATAGTCCAAAAGTAAATCCGGGTTGTAAAAAAATAAAGAGATAGATAAGCGCACAGTGGAGTACAGATCGACCAACTTATTTTGGAATTGAAAATCAAGACAGCGATATACTAAGCTGTCATTTTCGTATAGAGTGTATTATCTATTACTATAGATAATGAGAGTTTAAAAAAAAACTTGTTTCGAGCGAGACTAGCGAGGTCGGGACTGGACTCGGGAGGTAGAATAAGTAAGATCATCATCAACCAACGGCTTAACGTGCTTTCAGAGCCACGGAGGGGTCTTGGTACGTAAAGATGGTCACCCATCCACGGACCAACCGCGGCAAGCGTAGCTTAACCTGATCAATCGACCAGTGCGGCTTTTGTTACTTAGCCACACAATATTATTAAACGTAAACGTTAAAAAAAAATTCAGAAAAAGCACCAAAATGCCATAAGATAAGTTTTTAGATAGTATATAATCCCGTGGATGTTCTTTTTTTTATCATCTCTTCATGTTAGGAAAAAAAAAGTATTCCGATGCCTGGGCATCATTTGGTCCAAAATGGTCAATCACTTTTGACAGTTTGTAGTAGCTTGATGTGCTGGCGTCTGTATATTTAAATGGAGCACCTGTTTTATTAAGACTACGTACGCTGTACGCACTGTCAGGTGGCTAGCTTGGCGCCTAGAGCGTAGCGAGTCACCTTTTTTTTTTTTTTTTTTTGAGGATGGGAAATCATCAAATGACCCCTCCCGCTCTAGGTGGAGCGGAAGGGAGTGTCAGACTCTTACTGACTAAAACCCACCCGTGTTCCTTCCTTAGCCCTTTATGTTCCAGGGCAGCGGTAACCCTTTCGGACGATCCCGCTACCCTAGCGAGTCACCTTGCCAATAGCGAAGTGAAACGAACGCTCTAGGATTTTCGCAACCGACTACGGCACCGCAAGTTGCCTAGCGTGTATCGAAGAATGTTAAGTCATTAGGCTCTAGGCGCTAAGTCACTAGGGTCTAGGCGCTAAGTCCACTGGCTCTAGGCGCTTAGTCCCTTAGCTCTAGGCGCTAAGTCAATAGGCTCTAGGCCTAAGAAAGCTTATCAGTGCATACGTAGCCTAAGGTTTATTTTAATTATTACCTGGCTTCTTGATTGGCACTCAATCCTACCACTTTATCGTCAGCGGAAAGAGTAGGTAAAGGAATTCTTCTAGACTTTACCAGGAATACCAGTAACCCTATAATTATTGACAATACGACCACAGCCGTGATAAGTATACACCAATTGCTAAACATATATTTTTTAAACCTGAAATAAGAGAGAAAAATAATTTAAAAAGTGACCAAGTTCAGTCGGACTCGCACACAAAGGGGTACTACTGTACAATATTTAACACTCCATCTTTTTTGATAAGTACTATTATATAGTGGTGAAGTTTCTTGCCCATTCTTCTCCATACGAAAACTACCATTTGGAAGGGGCGACTATTTTGACTTTGACTTTTGAAGTGACAAAACGAGCAAAGAACGCCAAAAAAACCGGGTTCTTGAATAAGCCCATTAAATTTTTTAAAGTTTATTTTATTTTTAGGGTCCCGGAACGGCCAAGCCGTACATTTTGACCAAGAGTAAGGTATGTGGAGTTAGGGGAACCCTACCTGGTCGATTTTTTAAAATTAATTGTTGTTATAGTGACTAGAGTTTCACTCTGCGAAAACCTCTCCGTTTTCACTCTGTGAAAATTTCAAGTGTTTACCTTTTACAGTAAATAAGATACAGTCCTGTGATGAACGGACGGGCAGTTAGTTGATCGCCATGGCTAAAATTTGGTCCGGAGGCCTTTATTTAAATACTAGCTATTGCCTGCGACTTCGTCTACGATCCAGGATGAAAGTAGCCATGTCCTTCTCCAGGTCATGGTCTACCCGTGTGCCAAATTTCATCCAAATCCGTTCAGCCGTTTTAGCGTGAAAGCGTAACAAACAAACATACTTTCGTATTTATAATATAAGTTAGGATTTTTTATAACTTACAGACTTTTCTTTTCCCGTTTTGGTTTCGGTTCCTCAGGCACAGGCAAAGGTTTGACATTATATACATCCGATGAAGATTCCATTGCTGTGCCCATTTCTGCATTACAGTCGTACATGAAATTGCCTGAATCCGCACAGCATGGGCCGTTGGGGCTGCACCTACTGCAGGCACAGTTTGACAAACAACGACGTTCTGACCCTAATATAGAAAAGGTATTCTTTATTAATCTTTTTCGATATTAATATTAGAAAGAGATAAAATTTGTGAGTTAGTATGTAGGGGGCACTGACCTATAATACAAGCACGCTAGACTAAATATACTATATGAAATGACAGTTGTTTTTTGTGCCGATACAAAGCGCCCCGCTCGAGCGTCTCAGGAACTAACTTTGACCCATTGCCGCAGATGTTCGTCGTTTTGTTTTGGTATTTTGGTACGTCTCTGACATTTTGATAGACCACGATTTTTCGTTTTTTTCCACGATTTATTGTGGAATAAGATTTTGTTGTGTTTACTACGGATAATTAGAACATTTTTATCATGAGAGTATGCGCATCTTGAAAAACTAGCTATCAAAAATTAGTTCCACAGACGCTCACGTTGCTGTCAGTGCCAAAATGGCGAAAATCGAATGTCTTCATCTTGTCATCGATAGTATGAAGTCCAGCGTACTTGTGTATTATAGGTCTGTGGTATGGGGGCAATCTTTAGAACTAGTTATCCGATTCCGATCTTCGGAACTAGTTATCCGATTCCGAAAATTCTTTAACCAAAGGGAAGCTACAGTATTGCCGAGTGTCATAGCACGAGTACGTATACCTGTTTTATGTTAAAATTAGAAACTTCACAATACAAGTACGCTGAACCTCATACTATCGATTTGATATTCGCCATTAAGGCGCTAATAACAACGTGAACGTCCGTGAAACTAATATTGTTGATAGTGAGTTTTACAAAATGCGTATACTCTCATGATAAAAATGTTTTAAATATCTCGTAGTAAACACAAAATACATAACAAAGTCTTATTCCACGATTTAGACCTAAATCATCAGAGATGTAGGTACCAAAACAAAACAAAAAGACGGCCATTTGCAAGTGTGCCAATTTTAGTTCCTGAGATGCTCGAGCGAGAGCGCTTTGAATCGGCACAAAAAACCATTTTATTATCATTTCGTGCATCCTATACGAAATGACAGTTGTTTTTTGTGCCGATTTAGTCCAGCGTGTGTTATTATTATTACGTATTTATATCTCGGAAACACGACGCTTTACAGGGTTTGTTAATTAGGTAAATACCGCTAGTTCAACACGTTGACTTGCTTCATGTTGTGAACTCTGCGATAAATAGAATGCTTATCAGGCGCTAAACGAGTACTTTAATTTTATTGTTTTTTTTTGTTGATAATTTTGAAAAAAAATAATGTTTTAGTGTACATACATGACGATAACTCGTGATTATAAAGCATAACCTTTTCCGGAAAAAAACCTCTTTATTGTTTAAATGTAAAGGAACAAGAGAAGCAATTTAAACTAAGTAAAAGGAGTATGTAAACATCATAACTGGCGGTGTTCTGTAGCTCCTACCTCACGGGAGGAAAGGGTTACGTATACATATGTTTTAAAATAATCTCATCAAGCTTACCAGATTCGACAACTGGCATTATCTCAACGTAATGGGCAACGTTCAGTTTGGCCTTTGAATTTGCAATATAAGACGACTTTTCTTCCGTATCAGACTTGGAGCCGTAGTTCATCATATAATCAATCTCCGAATATGATGCATCAGTTGTGACCACTGAAGGTAATACTGTGACTGACGATTTGAACTTCAAAGAAGTAAAATTTTGGTTAGCTGATGATTTGCCGGTAGTCATAATGGAGATCACAGGAGTTACATGCCTTGTAGCTGACTGAGATCTATACTTAGCCGCTTTGGAATTACGATTTTTCGTCTTACGGCTTTCTGTTGGTGCTTTGTCCAGAGCATTGAAGTTACAGGAAGATCTGTCCCGCGGTGAGTATGATTCATAAGGTTTGAATTTAGCTTTAGCTTTTGATTTAGCACTAAGTTTTTGCTCCTGGCTCCTGGTTTTGGTTCCTGTTGGTGATTTGTCTAAAGATTTCGAGTTATTAGACGTTGTTTCGATCGATGAGCATGAGTCATAAGTTCCTTCCTTAGCTTTGGATTTAGCATTCAATCCTTTCTTCTTGGCTCCGGTTGACGATTTTTCTAAAGCCTTGGAGTTATAGACAAATGTGTCAGGTGTTGAACATGGTACATAAGATTCGTACTCCACCGTTTTGATAGTAGCATTAAATTTTTGCTTTATGCTGCCGGTTGGGGATTTGCATAAAGCTTTGGAAATATGGGAAGACCTGTCCGCCGATGAGCACGGTACATAAGATTCGTACTCCACCGATTTGAACGTGGTTGTAATCGTTTTCTTCATACTACCTGTTGGAGATTTGCCAGCACCCAAAAAGGGAGTCATCTCGGGTAACGCGGCTTGTTCAAAAGATTCGAACTCAAGAGATTGAAATGCAGCATTAATTTTTTCTGTTGGTGCTGCATCGGTATTCAAGGAGTTTAATGATGACAAAGGCATGTCGGATGTTGACCATGGTTCAACTGATTCAGACTCGGCCGATTTACGACTCAAAGCATTATATTTCTGCTTCATGACTTCAGTCGGTGGTGCATCAACCGCCATTGAATTAAATGATGATAAAGGCACTTCGGGTTCAGAGTAACAGGACTCGGATGGCACCGATTTAATTTTTGAAGGTTTCTGGATGTGATCGGGTTCTCTGTTGAGTCTAGGATCTTGTTTTACTGAATCGAAGGCTTCTGCAATTTTAAAAGGTTTCTTGTGTATTGATTTAATTATTGATGACTAGGACAAAATAAAACGGATGTTTAAAAAATTGTGTGCGTTCGGGGAACCCCGTTAGGAACGAAGTTCCTTACGCGATGCTTGCAAAGACACAGAGCACACGAGACACGAGGCAGAGAAAGAGAGAGAGAGAGAGAAAGTCACATAGAGGGGACGCATGACGCTTTTTCGTTGCGTGATTTCTACCAGTTTATTTACCGCAAGTCGCGATAAAGAACTTCGTTCTAAAAACAAAAAAGCATTTTTCTTGACCTGACTATATTATGTCAAGATAAGTGCTGGTCAATTAAGTTGATAAAACATAAATCGACAAAACATTACGCGTCTTATTAGACGCAAATTGACCTCTGACAGATTTTGTCTGCGAATTTCTTCATTTCTGGTTCGATCACGTCGGGAAACTTCAAGCATAGCCCTCTCAGTAATGGGTAACTCCGTCCGATCAGGACCAGGCCCGTGCCGGACGGCGTGTATGTGTTCCAAGCGCGCCTCAAAGAGATGTCAGCAAGACTGACGGGGCCCGATAGGGCCGAAGCCTGCCAGGGTAGCGGGATCGTCCGAAAGGTTTACCGCTGCCCTGGAACATAAAGGGCTAAGGAAGGAACACGGGTGGGTTTTAGTCAGTAAGAGTCTGACAGTCCCTTCTGCTCCACCCAGAGCGGGAGGAGTCATTTAATGATTTACCATCCTGAAAAAAAAAAAAAAGCATAGCCCTCTCCATTGCCCCTAGGGTGACTTTTAGCCTTCTAATAAGGCCCATTGTGAGCGCCCACGTTTTAGGAGATACAGCACCCTAATCGCGTACGAGTAACATCAATCTCAATCTGAATCATTTTGAAGGATATTGCTAATGCATTACTTCATATGTTCGAAAAATGTGTCTGCTCAACCACGTAAATAATGCAATGAATGTTGTTGAGCTGTCAAAATTAAAACAAACAGCAGAGTTTTAAATTCTAACCTTTAACAGCAAACTCAATATTATTACACGTGACATCCATTCCCAATAGTTTTTCACAGAACTTGAGAATCATTTCCTGGTCATTTTTGCTCAAAGAGGTGCAAATGTCTCCATCCACTGTCCCAGTTATAGAATTAATGCAACAATGGAACAGTAATATTGAGGTCATTAGATACATCTTCTTTTGTACTTCTTTTAAGTCATAGTATCTGAAATCAAGCAATCAAAAGTCTTTTTTCTAACTAGACTGAGAATCAGCCCTTTTCGAACGTCAAAATTAGATAAAACCGTCCACCATAACGCCATTCAATACTTCCTGGTGCTATAGCCGGGATGAAGAAGTGGCGCAACAAACTCCACAGCAGCACAGCTGTCTGTTTAGTTACCACCTACAATCACCCATCATCTGCCTAGCCTTTTCCCAACTATGTTGGGGTTGGCTTCCAGTCTAACCGTATGCAGCTGAATACCAGTATTTTATATGGAGCGACTAACCTCGACAACCCAGTTACTGGGTAATACGACCCTTGGTTTGTCAGATTTTCGGACTCCTGACTACCCGTAACGACTGTCAAAGATCCACGAATGACAGCCGGGACCAACGGCTTAACGTGTTTTCCGCGGCACGGAGGGGTCTTGGTATGTGTCACCCATCCACGGACCAACCGCAGCAAGCGTAACTTAACCTGATCGACCGACCCGTGTGGCTGTTATTACTTAGCCACAAGCCACTCTTCAGCTAATACCAAAACTGAAGAGTTTGTTTGTTTGAATGCGCTAATATCTGGAACTAGCAGTCAGATTTGATAAAAGCTTTTTGCAATTGATAGCGCAATTCTTGAGGAAGACTATAGACTATAGATATTTTTAATATGACGAGGAATCTTAGGAGCCCACTATACACCTCCTGGCTGCATCTAAGTGCAATATATTGGAGTTGTTAACACAAATCATATGACCCCAAACTCGAGGGGTTTACTAGTAGCCCCTAAAGAGTTCCACTATCCACCTCCTGGCTCCATCATCAGATGAGCTTCAAAATATTAAATTATAGTTTTGTCACCCGTATTACATACACATACAAAGTTTCATTTTGATACGACAATAAGAAATAGGTTAAAATTGACTTCTAAGATTTTACTACATTGTTTGTTAGTTAGTTACAAGTCCAGCTAATAAAAGCCTGTAAAAAAGAACCTGTGTGCCACCAACCTTAGTCGCAGTAACGGATACTTATACCTGACAAATGCCTCAATGTCAGAACACAGTATGGAACCTTCAATCTCATCCGCACATGTGTCCTGCCTGTATTTTTTGAGCACTTCCACCATACTCCATGGGTTTAACTCATTTATGGGAGCTTCTGGGTGCACACATTTGTTTAGCTATAAAACAATGGTATTTTATTGATATCTGCCTCTCTGGTCTAGGAGTCGCATGCGCTACTGCTGAGCACGAGGTCCTGGTTTGATTGCCAGGTCGGGAAAAATGTTATTGGGATTTCTAAGTAGCGGCTGGAGTCTATTCTGGAGACTTGTGCTGGATTGATGGCAATAGCATAATCAGCCTATATTATTCCCACTGCTGGAGTGCAGGTCTCTTCTCTTCGAGAGGGAGTGGGCTGTAATCTACCACGCGGGCCTAGTGCGTGCTGGCAGATGTCACATCTCCGGTTCCCAAATAATATCATTAAAAAAAAAAAAAACATTGCCCCACCCTAGGAATTTCTCCTGTACCGTGGGTGCGTTTACAAACATTTAAACTCACATACACAAACAGCCAGACCCGGAACAGTTGTTCCGGGTCTGGCTGTTTGTGTATGTGAGTTTAAATATTTGTATGGATTACAAGTAGTTACTTGTAATCCATACAAATATTTCTTCCGTGCGGGAATCGAACCCTCGACACGCAGCGCAGCAGTCAATCGCTTAACCACTGCGAGAACCGTGCCGTTATTCCAGGATATGTTCGTGAAATAAGGTTGCATGCAGAATTTATGTAACAGATTTGTATATTATACCAGTTGTGGCCCAGTGGCAACGCTTGCGACTTACGAGTCACCTGGTGAGTAGCCAAGTGAAACGAACGCTCTAGAATCTTCGCAACCGTCCCCACTGCGCGCTTGGTGCTTTCGCTAGTCACCTAGCGTGTATGTTAGGATGTTAAGTCACTAGGCTCTAGGTGCTAAGCAAGCCACCTATCATCATTCATCATCATTTCAGACCGGAATCCTGCTAGTATAGGCCTACCCTTTCTTCCGCAATACTTCCCTGTTCTGTGCATCTCTCATCGAGGTATTTTTTGCGACTTTCAACGATATCGTCAACCCAACGCGATTTTGGACGGCCCTGGAGGCCTACTCCGAAGTGCAAAGTGCGAATGTTCGGATCAGACCAACACATGGCCGAACCGAATATTATTGAAAAATGCGAAAAAAGTTCGGATCGGCTCAGTTGGGTCGGGACCATAGTCAATATTCGAATGAGTGTAGGAGTGTAGAATCCGAACCGAACCAAATAGTAACTTCGTAGCAGGAAAAGGCCGAATATTCGGCCGATACTACTTCGGAGTAGACCCCCAGGTTTCTTTGGCCGTACGTAACCTTAAGGTTTGTGCTGATATCAGAGAAGAAGATTACCCAATTCAATAAAAGATCCGTCCATCGTTTCTCGATGAATTCCAATTTGCAGTCAGAGCAAGATATGGAGTCTCTGTCATCGGCAAACATTTTTAAAATAAATATTAACAATATAAATTAGTCTAGAAATACACGAAACTCTTGCAAAATGCTACAAAAAGTGTCACTGTCAAACATTATGACTGACTTTGATGATAGACAAGACATGGTGTTGACCATAGATCTATATCTATGGTTCTATTGTCTATGAACTTTTGCTAGCTAAAAAAAGGGTCAAATTAAATTAGCTAGCGAAACTTCATGGATAATTATGGTGGGTATCGATATCTAAACACAATAAAACATCAAACCACGTTTACACTCTAAAGCGGATTCGTTTATAAATTTCCACCTGAACAGGCTTTCCTTTGCTTCGGCCAACCAGGGCCCTGAGTCTGTTTAAAGACTTCCAGGTTATCCAAGGCAACTCATGTGCAGATGGGAGATCTTCAGCGGGTGGAACGAATGATTTCAGCACACACAGCTTCAGTCTTTCTTTCGATAGTTCGATGTTGGTAAACATTTGTAAAATGTTCCCAGAAATTGTATTGAAAAAACCTGATGGTGGATGGTGATTAATATAATATAATAATAATACCCCTGGACATTTCACACAGCGCCATCTAGTCCCAAGCTAAGCAACCTAATGCTTGTGTTGTGGTAACAAGATGGCTGATAAACTACTTATATACATTATTTTTTTGTAAACACATACATTTTTTTTTTAAATCTTTATTTATTTAGAGGCTTTTGGTAAATACATACATATTATAGATAGAAAAACACCCAGACTGAGAACAAATACATGTAGGTCATACAAATATTTGTTCCGTGCGGCAATCGAACCCGCGACACGCAGCGCAGCAGTCAATTGCTTAACCACTCCGCCAACCGTGTCGTAAATTAATTTTAATTAATTCCAATTTTAATCACCAGCCTTCAGAGTTTTCATACAACCCGAGTCTCTTCAAGGCGAGAGTGAATAGGCTTCTTCTGGGCAAGCTCGTTCCACCGTAGATCTCATCCCTGCCTCTGGGCTGGATTGAGGTCAAGAGTGAGCCCATTGTCAATAAAAAAAAAGTGCGCTCTAAAGTTTTTTTTTTAAATAAGTCCTTTTACATAGTAATACATTCACAAACATATAAATACTTAGTTCCTAGTACCTACCAAGTTCTTAACAGATTGGCTTAAATACTTATAACATAAAAGCTAGTATAATTCCTGTTTACCTATGAAAGGTGCGTTGGTACTGTTATTATAACTTGAGGCAACCTGCCTAAGCTACGTAAATAAAAACCTGTGATTTTTATGGCATATAAAAATCACAGGTTTTTATTAACGTAACTTAGGCAGGTTGCCATGTTTAAAATAGCCCTGTATAATAAAGATATTTCACAAATGGCTGCAGTGATCAAATCGATGTGCACTTCGAAACAACAAATCTTTTCAACTGGTTGCTAACAACAGTAATCTGTTTGATAAGTTCGCGACGATAGCTCGTGGTGGAGCAAAATGAAACTGTAGCGGACTGTATAAAAAGTATAATGAAATATGATAAGTATAAAATTACAACGGTCGGTTAAAAACGGAAACAAGAGCGATTAAGACGCGCAAGCGCAGCCGTGCACGAAGGAGGACAACACCTGACCAAAGACTACAATAGTATACAGCTGACTGTCCGTGGCGGTGTGGCGCGGGGGCCCGCGCTCGGCCGTCGGCCGGCTGACTCCCCGCTGTCCCCGCACCCCTCGTTCACTGCCGCATGCCGCTAGCGCGCGGCGATGTTGAATGGACCGCGAGCGGTCTCAACATACTCCCCCCGTTGAAGTGTCTTCAACAGAAGAAACTGGCAGCGGGCAGATGGCGTTGAAGGCGCGCCGGATGACACCCTTTCTTGTGAGAATGTCGGCGACCCTCGCGACGCCATCTCTGCCTGGGAGAACGTGTGTGATGCGTCCTAAAAGCCACATAAGAGGAGGTAAGGTTTTGTCCTTTATGATGACCAGTGTTCCTTCCTTGAGCTCGCCAGACGACCGGCACCATTTTGTTCTCTCCTGTAGCCACAGAACGTATTCATGTGAGAAGCGAGCCCAGAAATGCTGCTTCAAATATTCTATACGGCGAAATCTTTGGAGGCTGTTGACGTTGGCGTTCTGGATCTGTGGATGAGGCAGCATAATTAGAGAAAGACCAATAAGGAAGTGTGCCGGGGTTAAAGGAGCGAGGTCGGAAGGGTCGTTGGACAGAGGAGTTAAGGGCCTTGAGTTTAAAATAGCCTCAACTTGAATTAAACAGGTAGCCATTTCCTCAAAAGTAAGGTTTGTTGAACCCAAAATGCTTCGTAGATGATGCTTGGTGGATTTAACTGCAGACTCCCATAGGCCTCCGAAGTGTGGAGTATACGCAGGTATAAATGAAAAGTTTATGCCAGGGTCAATGTTGTTGAAGTTTAAGTCCTGCGAAAGCAGCCTGGCCAACTCATTGAAAGCACCGACAAAGGTGGTACCGTTGTCGGAAAAGATGTTACGGGGTTTTCCCCGTCGAGCAATAAAGCGGTTTAGTGCGGCTAAGAAAGCTTCCTTTGTAAGATCCGACACAAGCTCGAGGTTAATGGCTCTCGTAGCTAGACACACAAACACAGAAATGAAGCATTTGATGAGCCTACATCCCCTACCTTTCCGGTCAGCTATCATGATGGGACCGGCGTAGTCTATCCCTGTGTCTAAAAAAGGAAACTCCAAATGTAGACGCTGCTCTGGGAGATTACCCATGATAGGCTGAATTGTGTTGGCCTTGACTCTGCAACATTTTACGCATTGATGTGTAATCTTTTTAGCCAAGTTCCTACCCCCAATAGGATAGTAGTGATGACGAACAGTGGCTAATAAAAGCTGTGGCCCAGCATGCAAAAGCCGTATATGAAACATGTTGAACAAGAGAATGCAAATTGTATGAGAACTAGACAGTAGAATTGGATGCTTAATGTTATAATCATAAAATGAATTTTTTAATCTTTCTCCAACACGAATTAAATTAGAAAGAGTATCATAGAAAGGTGACAAAGACAAAAGCTTATTCTTTGCTGGTAACTGTTTACCCGACTTAAGTAAGTGATACTCTTCCGGGAAAGATTCCATTTGACTAAACCTTAATAATAAGTTTAAAGAATTATTAAGTTCAGTAGAAGTTAGTGATCCAGACTCAAATGACTTCTTATTGCATTTAAATATGAATCGCATGACATATGCCGTCACACGCTGTAATGTGCTAAAGTTTGAAAATTTTGAAAATAATGCAGTAATAGGACTTTAAATAATGTGATTAGAAACATTACAAGAGGAGACTGTTTCCGGTAACTCAGAACTATTTTGATTTGATTCAGGGAATTGAGGCCATGCAGACATATCTTTGCTAAGAAATTGTGGTCCTGACCACCACAATGAAGACGACAACAGCCTGTCAGTTCTAAGTCCACGCGAAGCGAGGTCTGCGGGGTTTTCAGCTGACGGAACATAGTGCCAAGCCTTTCCTCCTACAGTTTCCTGAATTTCAGACACACGATGACGGACGAATGTCTTTAGTTGGGTTGGTGAAGTAGATAACCATCCCAAGACGATGGTGGAATCACACCAACAATGAACTTCATCAAAATGTAATGTAATTGACTGACGAACCTTTGAGTACAACCGTGAACCCAACAACGCACCACACAGCTCGAGCCGCGGTATGGTTGTGGATTTGATTGGAGCTACCTTGCTTTTAGCGGTAAGGAGATGTACGGTAACCTCGCCGTCACTCGAAACACGGCGAACATAAACACACGCCCCATAAGCTTTTTCGGAAGCGTCACTGAATATATGCAGTTGTAGACGGGACGCAGATTCACATAACACCCACCGAGGTATCTTGAACTCGTTTAAAAGGTGCAGACTATTTTGAAAGTCATTCCAGGCATACTGAATATGTGTGGGAACAAGTTCATCCCAAGAACATTTGGCCAGCCACAGATGCTGCATGATAACTTTGGCTTCCACTATGCATGGAACGACAAGGCCAATGGGATCATAGATTTGTGCTATGGTTGACAAGATATGACGCTTAGCCTTGTCAGTGGAGTTTAAGTTAATAGAGAATGAAAACGCGTCACTTAAGCTCTTCCATAGGAGCCCCAGAGTCTTCGACTGCTCGTTGTCGCTCAGGTCCACAACATCAGAAACGTCGCGTTCACCGCTAAGCGCCTGCAGTACCTGACTGGAGTTGGATCGCCATTTCCGAAGATTGTACTGTGCTGACCGAAGAACATCGTCAACACAGCGGCTTTTTTCCAAAGTTTCTGAAACAGATGATCTACCGGACAAGTAATCATCCACATAGAAGTCACGTGCTATCGAAAACTTTGTTGAAGAATCTGAGCACTCTTCAGCCAGTTGAAGTAATCACCTGGTAGCCAAAAAGGGTGCTGATGCTGTGCCATAAGTTACGGTATTAAGCGTGTACTCCTTTAACGGATGAGTTGGTTCTGCCCTCCAAAGGATCTTTTGTAAAGGACGATTATTGTCGTGAATAAGAGTTTGTCGATACATTTTTTCAATGTCCGCACTTATGACAATTTTATGTTGACGGAATCGAAGCAATATAGACAACAAATCATCTTGGATAGGGGGACCAACCATCTGTATTTCATTAAAGGACTTACCTGATGTGGTTCTGGCGGAAGCGTCAAAAACTACCCTTAATTTGGTGGTGGTTCTTGCCTCCTTCAGAACACCATGATGTGGTAAATAGTTTGAACATGTTGAGTCGAGTGGGCGCCTAGTAGATTCAGACATGTGCCCCAGCTCTATGTACTCATTAATAAAGTCAACATATAGGCTTTTAAGGCGAGGATCCCTACCCAAACGACGTTCAAGAGATAGGAATCGCTGCTTAGCCATCATGTATGAATCACCCAATACGTCCAGTGACTCTTTAAAAGGAATACTTACCACAAATCGTCCATCAGAATTACGATATGTGGTATCTTTGAAACGTTGCTCACATGATCTCTCTTCACCAGAGTGTTTATGTATAGACGGCACAGAATCTAACTCCCAAAACCGATCTAAATCTACTTGTAAGTTATTATTGTGCATACAAACATGTGAAGAGGAATCAGACTGATGATATGCACCAGAGATGAGCCACCCTAATTTAGACTCAAGCAAAGTGGGCTTATGAGTACCTAATGCGATACGGCCAGTGCCTATGATACCCCAAAAGACTTCCGCACCAACTAGGACGTCGATTGAAGACGGAACATAATAAGTGGGGTCGGCAAGACGCACGTTCGTAGGTATACGAATATTGCTATTATCAACAAAAGTATTAGGAACTGATGCTGATACTTTCGGCAATACGAGGCAGTCAATGTTCAGTTCGTACTCACTATCATCAATTGATTTTAATGACACTGAGCACCCCTGAGTACAACTAGAAACTTGATAATTTATACCTGTTACCTTGGACTTGGTAATGTAGGTAGGAACATGTAGCTTACGAACAAAGTCCTCCGAGATGAAATTTGTTGTGCTTCCACTGTCCAGCAAGACTCGTGCTGTATGGTGGTTACCGTCAGCGCCGGTCACCCTCACAAGAGCTGTGGAAAGTAAAATTACTCGAGATGTAAACGATTGACTAGCTGATAATGCAGTGTTGTGTGCACTAGGAAGAACATTATCACTATCGACATGTAATAAAGTGTTGTGTTTTTGACGACAATAATTACAATGACCTAATTTGCATCTGGAAACATCATGACCTGGACGAAGACAATTCATACACACTTTTCAACCCTGAGCCTTTGTAATACGAGCCTGTACCGAGAGACTTTTAAACTGCTCGCATGCAAAAATGAAATGATCCTGACGACACATGGGACATGACAATGGTTTTAATGACTTGTCAGGTACCACAGCACTGCTCTTAGATTTGGTCGCAGGCGTAGTGTGTTCATTTTTAGCTGTTGCTGTAGGCCTAGACTCTTCAAGTGTCTCCAGTAAGTCTGCTCTGCTTAACTGATGAAGCTAGTGAACGCAGATAACGTAGGAGGTTCGGAAAAAGTGTTTCTGTGCTCTTCCCACTGACGATTTGTAACGTGGTCGAGCTTACTGGTCATTATGTAAATGATAAGCACATCAACGAAAGCGTTTTGAACGGGTTGACCAAGGGTTGCCAACGCCCTAAGATTTTTATTTGTTGTGTCAATTATATAACGAAGTGACTTACTTGACTCTCTATCTATAGGCTGAACGTTAAAGAGTGCTTGCACATGATTGTTGACAAGCAATCTTTTGTTGTCATACCTCTCACAGAGTAACTTCCAGGCAGCGTCGTAGTTTTCTGACCTGAAGTCAAGGTTATCAACAACAAGAGAAGCACTACCCTTTAAGGAAGCACGCAGATAGTGTAACTTATTTATTTTATCCAAGGAAGTGTTGTTAAGTACTATAGAAACAAAGGTATCTCTAAACTCCAACCAATCATGATAGCTACCTGAAAACTTGGGTAAGTCAATTTTGGGTGAACGAATTGAATTGTGTTTGTGTGTACTAGTAATACAAGAATCCACCTCGCTTGCGGAGTCCCCCTTAAGAAGATTTCTTGCGCCGGTGATCAGCTGACGTGCAGAAGCCACCAAGCCGTAGTACAACTTTTCAAAATCTTCGCGTTCCTCATATTGCTCGCTGGGGTCATCCACCAACGCCTCCAGTTCATCCTGTAATGCATCATATTTCTCATAAAGGCTTTCAAATATATTATGTCGGTATTCGATTTCGATGATTTGTACCTCACTCAACTTTTCGCAAGACTTAGAAATATTTAAATAAGAATTAAACTGCGTAAGCTTGGCTTTAATTGAAGCTCGCTTCTTAATAAAACTTTTAATGTCAGCCATGACAATGGAAATTTAGCAGTTGCAGTAAGAAAGAGAGGGTATAAGAAAAAAAAAACTATTCAAAAGTGAAAATTACTGATAGTAAACGATTAGCAATAAGTTGTGAAGTATGCACGGGAGCTATAAGCAGCACGATATGAGATTGCTATTACAAAAGCGCTAGGCGTTTCCGATCGAATCTGCTGAGTAACGCAATGCGAATGATGCAATATTTTCTTTACACAAAAACAAATTAAATTCAATTCAATTAGATGGAATAATGCAAAATATACTAATTGGAAAAAGCAATGAATACGATTAAGAATAAGAATGTCCTTGATAATAAGCCTGTGATTGAATAAAAATGTCAAATGAATTAAAAATATCAAACTCACTGCTATTTGGCTTATTTTAACCTGTGTACCTACTATAAGGAAACTGTCCAAACAAGTTGATAGGCTGAAGATAATGGATTGACGAAATTACTAAATTGAAATGTAACTATTATATAGGTAAGTTGTGATTAAGCAAAACGATTAGGCAAATGATGGAACAAAGGAATTGGAACGTTCTCACGGTTTTATGCTGTCAACCTCTGATGATGAGCTGACGGCTGTGGCTCCGACGTGTAGATCCTGTAACCTTTCCGATGCCAGTTGACGAATGTTGACGTAAAGTTGTCTTCAAGGTCTTCTTGCCCCAAGTTCCGACGATCTTTTCTTGCGCCGCCCGTTGGTTTGAACTCGATGAAGACGGCTGTCGCCGTATCGACGTTCACGATGACCAAATGCAGGCGATGACACGTAGAAAACGAAGACCTCTTGTGAACTTGAACTCGAAGATGAAGTCTTTTGTTCTCGAACCGACGAACCGTTGATTTTAAATTTTGAAAATTGACGTTTTTTCTTTGTTCGGTTCAAACGTTAACGGTAGAAGGACCAATGATCGCGACGATAGGTCGTGGTGGAGCAAAATGAAACTGTAGCGGACTGTATAAAAAGTATAATGAAATATGATAAGTATAAAATTACAACGGTCGGTTAAAAACGGAAACAAGAGCGATTAAGACGCGCAAGCGCAGCCGTGCACGAAGGAGGGCAACAGCTGACCATAGAGTATAGTAACTAAAACAGCTGACTGTCCGTGGCGGTGTGGCGCGGGGGCTCGCGCTCGGCCGTCGGCCGGCTGACTCCCCGCTGTCCCCGCACCCCTCGTTCACTGCCGCTAGCGCGCGGCGATGTTGAATGGACCGCGAGCGGTCTCAACAGGTAGGTAGTCAAAATCTGTGTGTGAGCCAGCTGTAACTATAAAGACTCGTGATGATACTCATAACAAGAGGGCATAGTGGTATGCATTATGCCCTTTTGTTAACTATCTATTTTGTTAAGAAATAATTAAATAATTACGGACAGTTAATAAAAAAACAAAATCTCTTATAACATATTTTTTTTCGATTAGAAAGGAACGTGTTCTCTAATCAAAAAGTTCAAATATTTGTATTAAGGGGCTAATTTCTCAATCGACAGGTATTTTTTATTCGTGGAATGAAATAACGTCTAACAGATTTTCTATAGAATATAGAAGAACTGTCAAAAATTCAAAATAAAATTATTCCTCGTATAAAATTATCTAGCGTTGGAAAAATCAGCCCTGAGTTAGATAGATGTGGGGAAAAGTATGACACTGATATCCAGCTCCTTTATAGTGGTATTAATAATAATAATAATCGTTTATTTGCCTGAAATATGGTGCTTACAGATGTCATAATACAATTCATAGTACTTCATATTCCGCCTACTAAATTCAGCATGCAAATTTTTGATGTGCCATGATTCATAGCTATTGAATGTATAAATTAAAAATTATGTTAGAAAATGTCAATAAAAAAGAAATTACAAATGTCAAAATAAGAATACAGGCAAGTCAAAATTAATAAAAAATACAGGAAGGTCAAAATTGATTAAATTACAGAAATGTCAAAATTAATTGAATTACAGAAATGTCAAAATTAATTAAATTACAGGAATGTTAAAATTAAAATTAATTAAATTACACTCTTTATGTCTGTGCAATATTCCTATTCATATTATAATTCAAAAATTCATTAACAGTATAGAAGCAATTTTCAATAAGCCGCATTCTTAGTTTTTTTTTTAAATATATTCATAGGCAGTTCTCTAAATATCTTTGGTATCTTATTAAATATTTTTATTGCCATTCGACTGGTGTTTTTAAGGCAAAATGCTGTTCTACACCTAGGCATAGCTAATCTGGTTGGATCCCTTGAGTGTTTACCTATTTTATAAATATTTTCACTATCGGCTTTACTAAATAGGTTAGGGTGTTTTTTTACGAACACTCCCATATCCAGTATATATAAGCATGCCAGTGATAGCAATTTATGCTCTTTTAGTATGGGCCTGCACGATTCCAATGGCCCTACACCAAACACAGCTCGTAAGCACTTTTTTTGCACAATAAAAGCCCTGTGACTGTCCGTAGAATTACCCCATAATATTAAGCCGTATCTTAGCACAGATGAGACGTAACCATGATAAGTCAGTAGAGCGGCATTTATTCCAACAGTTTTTCTAAGGTTTCTCAGTGCAAATGCAAAGCTGTTTAGCCTGTTGCATATTATCTATATGTTTCTTCCAATTGCAATTTTTTATCAATTACTATGCCTAGGAATTTTGTATAGTCAACTTCTTCAATTTCATTACCACGCCCAATAATTTTCATTTAGACATATTACACAAGGAGCAGTCTTGCTAAAGGATTTTTTTGATTAAAATGAAAAAAAAGAACAAGTTTTTATTTAAATATAAATAAACAACACAACATCACATCATTATGAACAACTTTTACTATAGGACCAAACCTGATATCGCGAAAAAAAATCAGCTGCTCCCTATATTTTACCGAGTTATGCGAACACAAATGTAGGGAACAGCTGATTTTTTTTTTTTTTTTGCGATTTCAATTTTGGTCCCATAGTAAAAGTTGTTCATAATGATGAGTACAATGACCTCTCAAGAGGTGGCTGGTGTTTTATAAATAACCCTGTATATGTAAATACATACTTTGGTTTTGAGGTAAGCGCACAAGATTATACATATATTTATTTGGTACCAACGTTAGTGATTTCCCTGATTCACCCGCTTAAGCCCCGCTTATCAGTAGCTATTTATGGTTTCACTTTAGAGGATATCTAGCGCTTGGCTCTTATATTCCACTAGCGGTCAGCAGGGTTCGTCGTATCATCTACCTCTGTTGAAACAACATTGCAATTGCCTTGAATATAAAATGTATAGAATCGAGTGTGTGTTAACGTTGTTAGTGCTGTACGTGGGGATGGCGCACTCCTTCTCTTGGGGTGAGTACAAAACTCGTGTATTTTTTGGGGTACCGTAACTACCCAGAGGTTGTCCACGGCTGCAGTTCCTCTCAAGAGACTCGCGTAAAACTCGGCACCCTGCCGTCTCGGGCGACAGACTCACCAAGTCTGTCACCCGCAGACCACAGCCTATGGTGGCCGAAGATCATTGTGCAAGCTGGCGAGAGTGCAACTAATTTGAGACGTGTTAAAACTAGAAATAATTTAAATAACTCTAAAAATAATAATTGCCATTGCTAGGCTTGTGTTATACATAGATAGATGACGAAAGGCTAGAAAGGAAAGATTTTATTTTAAAGATTAGACAAATAGTTATTCTCATGTTTCAGACATCGTCATGCCCAGAGAAAAACGACTAGAATTTTATTATAACGGAACATTAACACACTCCGTTCTCACGCATCAATATAATAATTGGATAACTTACGACCCATTACACAACCGGGTGCTGTTTGCCATAAAAGATACCCACAGTGAACCGTACAGTTATGACATAGCAAGCGGAATAACACAATCTTTAATTAAGAGCAACCCGGATCACTACTTCAAGAGATTCGCCTACGACCCGGCCACAGAATTACTTTTTGTGATGGTGGATAAAATTATGTACTCGTTCTCATTAAAGCCTGGATCTAACAACGAAACTAACGGAAATCTTGTGATCGATTTGCAAAAGGAATACGCGTGTCCCCGTGAAATTGTCGTGGACAGCTGTGGAGGGTAAGTCAGTGATAATGATAATTATGTAGTTTATTCATTTTCAATACACATTTATCCCATGCTTAAACCCTATAAATTACTTATTACAGGTATATTTACTGGACCACGTACGATAAGAAGAGTAACCTAATAGAGAGGGCTCGATTTAATGGTTCCGAGAGAGAAGTTATAATAGACCGTAATAATATGACTAAACAAGGCTTGACCTTTGATCCACAGACACAGAAAATGTACTGGATTGAATATGAATTTAAATACGGAATTTCTATTGAAAGTGCAGATATGAACGGAAAGAACAGAAGAACAATACGTCATGCATACACAGACAACCGATATGCAAACCCATTCTTAGCTGTATCAAAAGATTTTATCTACTGGGGAAAAAAACATGAAACTTTCTTCTGGCAATTACCAAAGAATTCAATGCGTGACGCAGATGTGGAACCCAAAGAAATTTCAATGTCTAGAGTAGACGGGAGATACGATGGTGTTCCAGATATAGCCACCCACTATACACTTGAAGAACAAACTCATGGAATACAGAACTGCAAAGCACTAAAGCGTCTGCTACCAAATTACTCAGAAACCAACGACTCCGCCTCCCGCAATGTTTCTACAGAGAAGAGCCTACTTTGTGTCCATGGTACGAAAATTAGCGGGGAGTCTCGTTGTGAATGCACACAGGGTTACAGCGGTGAGAGATGCGATGTTTCATTCTGTCACAACTATTGTTTCCAAGGAGAGTGTAATGCTAGTGCTGACGGACAGCCCAAATGCAGGTAATACATGTTAATAGTTATAGACCAGGTATTACACAGCTTGACCCAGTGTCAAATCAACCCATGGACTATAACTGGATTCCGAAAATTCAATTGTGTAAGAACTAGACCCCGATAACTCTCGAACTAATTACTTAAAGAGCAAGCAAAGCGGGCTCTGAAACTTAGGGCACCCCGGGCCCGACACAGTAAGGTAATGTTCGAAGGCGGTGATAACAGCTAGAGTGAGTGCGTAAAGCGACCAAACGAAGCTCCCGTCAGCATCATTCATTTGAGTTAGGTTCCTTTAAGCACTGTAGGCAGAAATAGGAGGCCCGCCGGGCGTGGCTCAGTCGACTCTGCTAAAGCCGACGATTACAATGGCAAGTCGACTATTTTAGAATTGTTCAAGTTGGGGTATCCTAGGGTTGGTTTGTAACGGTGTCTCGTTGCCGGCGTCAAATGGTTTTGGTGTCGGGTTGTCGTAGATAAATTATAACTGATTTTATTTTTGTCGTCATCGTATTTATCATAAGTCAATCATATTTTAAAAACTAGATGAGGTCGGCTTTTCTTAATTGTTTAGTCTGAGAAGAAAGGCAGAATTATAGTCACATTAATTTTGATAGCTTATCCTTGTTTATTTAGTTATCCTGTCTCATATGTTCGTAATTTCAGGTGTAATGCCGGTTACTCTGGGGAAAGATGTGAAGTCAACGCGTGCCATGCGTATTGTTTGAACAACGGAACCTGTTCCCTGAATGAGAAGAGTGAGCCAGTCTGTCAGTGCACAGGTCATTATGAGGGTGCTTACTCTGGGGAAAGATGTGAAGTCAACGCGTGCCATGCGTATTGTTTGAACAACGGAACCTGTTCCCTGAATGAGAAGAGTGAGCCAGTCTGTCAGTGCACAGGTCATTATGAGGGTGCTTACTCTGGGGAAAGATGTGAAGTCAACGCGTGCCATGCGTATTGTTTGAACAACGGAACCTGTTCCCTGAATGAGAAGAGTGAGCCAGTCTGTCAGTGCACAGGTCATTATGAGGGTGCAAGATGCGAAGTTCCCGCCTTTCTTCCCAAATGTTTCCAAACAATTTCAATGTTAAAGGACATCCTAAGCACGGGTAAAAATCTTCTTATTCAAAAAATCTAATCCACTATAGGGCAGGGTTTACCTGCGTGATCGAATCAGAAATGAAGAGATCCGCAGGAGAACCAAGGTAACCGACATAGCCTGAAGAATTGCCAAACTTAAGGGGCAGTGGGCAGGGCACATTGCTCGCAGAACAGATGGCTGGTGGGGCCAATAGGTTTTGTAGTGGCGACCGCATACCGGAAGACGTAGCGTTGGAGAGCCTCCCACAAGGTGGACCGACCACCTGGTGAAGGCCTCAGGAACCCATTGGATACGAGAAGCACAGAACTGGTCGAAGTGGATGTGCTTGAGGCCTATGGCCAGCAGTGGACGTCTTTCGGCTGAAATTATGTTGATGATGATGACTATAGGGCACTATGCCAGCTTGTATAGATTAATGTTCGAAACCCTTTAATTTGAGAGAGATGTTTCTCTTCTGAGATGTTGATGATTGTTGATGATGCATTAATCGTTCATTTTGAACGTTTCGCTTACAGATGTGACACCGGTTACTCTGGCCAAAGGAGTGAAGTCATCGTGTGCTGTTGTCTGAACAATGGCGCTGATTCGGAACGAGCACAAGATGTGAAGCTGTTGCTGCGACTGCAGAGTTTGTCACAACTACTGCACCTCCTATTTCGAGTTGGCGCAAGTTTTCAATTTCATCTTGAATCTTCTTCTTCATCATGTCGCTGGCACGGCAGCTCTTCATATTTTGTTGACACAAAATTTCTCCACATCCACTGCGTCATCGGTGCGATGCCACCATACCGGTTCTGTACTCAAATTCAAGGTCGCTCAGCGATCTATGGACTGGGCTATGCTTGGAGTGTCTTTGAGGGATCAAATCCGCAACGAGCTGATCCAGCAGAGAACCAAAGTTGTCAACATAGCTCACAGAATAAGCAAACCAAAGTGACAATAAGCCGGCCATAATAACCGTAGAACCGATGACCATTGGAGTAGACGTGTTCTTGAGTGGAGACTGCGAATCGGCAAACGTAAAGTAGGATGCTTTCAGGCTAGGTGGAGCGACGATCTTCGCAGGGTGGCTGGTAGCAGCTAGATGAGAGTTAGAGCTGAATAGCGTGCAATAGGAGAGGCCTATGTCCAGCAGTGGACTGCTGTAGGCTGCTGATGATGTACCCAAACGGTGCCAGGGAATCAGGAGCACATTCTTTCAACTCTCAGCCATCTAAGATTCCTCGTTTTTTCTGTAAAAAAGGGTTCCAAAGTTACAAGTTTAGAATAGCTATGATAATAGTACATTACGATACGTGTGACTTAGGGCCTTTTTATTGTCATGCGTGTTTGCGCCCGCGTGCAGGCCCGGCACGCATGCGTGCTGCCCGCAACCTATTGTATCATACATGTTTTTATTGTCATGCGCGCCACACGCACCGCGGATCGCGGGTGGCTCGCACGGATGCGTGTCGCTCGTGTGCGTGTGGCGAACCTTGACAGTCAGTGTTGTTATTACTGTCAAGCGGGTCGCACGCAGGTTGTATGATCAATATGTCTTTTCCTGGCGACACGTACTGTGGTGGCGTGCGGTCGCATGCGTGCCTGGCCTGCACGCGGGCGCAAACACGCATGACAACAATGAATTCTTATTTTTTGTTAATTTTCGTACAAACTAAATACCTTGACGTAAATCACTCGATATGCATGCCCCTTTATCCGAATTGGCAACGTCGTATTTTCATTCATAAGATTTGGAGGGCTAAAACTTGTCAAAACTAAGTTTCTTTGGTTTTTTACTGCATAGCTAAATTTTTCATTAGATGAAATTACAAATATCTTTGTAAAGTAAGAAAAATTTGTAAAGTTTGTAAAGTTAGCCTTTAGAAAAGTTTGTAAAGTTAGCCTTTTTTAGTAAGCCTTTGGAAGATTTTATTTGTAAAAGCTTATAGAAGCGTTTGTCAAAGTTTATGGATAACGTGAAGAACACGATGTTTTAAGACACGAAATATTTTAAGAGTAACATCTATAAGTACTTAGGTTATAAAGAAGTTGCAACTTTTTTTTTCTTATTGTTTTTTTACGTAAATATTCCAACTGCTATCAGCCATCCTGCGAAGATCGTCGCCCCCTCTAGCCTGAGGGCGTGGAACCTTACGTTTACCGATTCGCGGTCTCCACTCAAGAACACCCAGCTTCAGTCCAGCAGTGGACTGCTATAGGCTGATGATGTTGACGACGTAATTATTATAATTTTAAAATTGCTTGAGACATTTTGCATGAACACTTAACTCCGCTTCAACGACAGTAAATACGTAGAAACTAGCGTAAAGGATGTGAAAAAATAAGAAGGAGCCAGTATCTATTATGTGAGTCAAGCAATTTTTAATTATTTATTTGATTAAATAATATACTTAAATAAATAAAAAAAATCGTTTAGCTTTATCTTCTTTACGCACTTAAGTCGCGCTTTTCTGTATAAAAATGGACTATTAAGTCACAGAAACGCGTGACTTATGTCCGGGTTTATATCAGACAGTGCTATAAAAGGTTATAATCAAGCAATACTAAATATATAACTAAATATAACATAACTAAATAATTTAAGTATTTTTTAATGAATGATCTAATACATAAAGGATGAATTAATACTACTCTAATTTTAAACAAAACGTCTTCAGTACAATACTTGCAATATATAAATTGTAAAGGGGGCCTGGTGACCTGACTTACAGGTTTTGTAAAAAACTTAGCTAAGGCACCAGTCTTCCCTCTTTGAGGAGTGGCTAGAGAGACGTCACGGCGTTCTCACCTACCGCCTGACGCAGGTCCTCTCCGGACACGGATGCTTCGGGAGGTTCCTGCACATCATCAGGCGGGAGGAGACGCCCGGGTGTCATCACTGTCAGGATTGCCCAGAGAACACGGTGGAGCATACGGTGGAGGCCTGCCCTGCTTGGGCAGACCACCGCCGTGTCCTCGTAGAGGCGATTGGCAGCGGCGGCGACCTCTCGCGTCCGGCCCTGGTTCAAGCCATGGTCCGGGATGAGAGGGAGTGGGAAGCAGTCACCTCCTTCTGCGAAGCAGTCATGCTAGCGAAGGAGGTGGCAGGGTGGGCGAGGGAACGCACCCTGCGCACCTCACGCCTCAGCCGCCGCGGGAGACGCTCCGGGCGTCGGGAGCTGCGTGACGACTCCCGGCCACCGTAGGCGCGGGCCTGCGGGCGGAGAGTAATGGGTAGCTCTCCGTTCGATCAGGACTAGGCCCGTGCCGGACGGCGTGTACGTGTTCCACGCGCGCCTCAAAGAGATGTCAGCAAAAGCGACGGGGCCCCATATGGCCGAAGCCTGCCAGGGTAGCGGGAACATCCGAAAGGGTTTACCGCTGCCCTGGAACATAAAAGGCTAAGGAAGGAACACGGGTGGGTTTTAGTCAGTAAGAGTCTGACACTCCCTTCTGCTCCACCCAGAGCGGGAGGAGTCAATTGATGATTTCTTATCCTAAAAAAAAAGAAAAAAAAAAGGCACCAGTCTTCCACAAATTAAGTACAAAACTGTATCTGTAGACTAATTTAACTTTAAGCTGTAATTTGTGGTAATAAAAATAAATATATTCTATTCTATTTTATAATTGCAATTGATTTTTTATCATTAACAGTTATTATAATAGTGATTAATTGAGATCTAATACTTAAACAAATAAGTGTTTTTTTTTATTATATCCATAACAGCTGCAGGGGGTAAATTACTTGCTTTGTAATTAACTAGTAGTTATTTTTAATAAAAAAAATCGTTAAGCTACCTTGTCTTATTATCCTACTAATATTGTAAATGCGAAAGTTTGTATGGATGGATGGATGGATGTTTGTTAACATCCATCCATCCATCAGATACTTTTTATGAACAGAGCTCAAGCTACGTGGTCAGGGCTCCAGAAAGAGGAACCTCCTGACAATGCAAGCCGTGTCCAGAAGTACCGCTTTCTGAATCAAGCCCTTGATCCAGCTGCCCAACGAGAGCCTCCTCGAGAGGTGTTGGTCGACCCTCCTGGCTAATAAGCCATTGGCTGTCACGACTATCGGCACAATGATCGCTGAGTCCACATCCCAAATGTCGATAACATCGTGAGTCAAGTCAAGATACTTGATTTGTTTATCTTTCTCGGCTTTCACGTGATTCTCATCATGCGGGACGGTTATGTCAACAATCATTGCGCGCCGCTCTGATCGATCCACCACCACTATATCAGGCTTATTGACAATTTTTTTAAATTAAAATTACGAGAATTGCTCCGCTGGTGGCTAACAACAGTAATCTGTTTGGTAAGTTGGTAGGTAAGTGGTCAAAATCTGTGTGTGAGCCAGCTGTAACTATAAAGACTCATGATGATACTCATAACAAGAGGGCATAGTGGTGTGCATTATGCCCTTTTTTTTTTTTTTTTTTTGAGGATGGGAAATCATCAAATGACTCCTCCCGCTCTGGGTGGAGCAGAAGGGAGTGTCAGACTTTTACTGACTAAAACCCACCCGTGTTCCTTCCTTAGCCCTTTATGTTCCAGGGCAGCGGTAAACCCTTTCGGATGGTCCCGCTACCCTGGCAGGCTTCGGCCCTGTGGGGCCCCGTCACTTGCTGACATCTCTTTGAGGCGCGCGTGGAACACGAACACGCCGTCCGGCACGGGCCTAGTCCTGATCGGACGGAGAGCTACCCATTACTCTCCGCCCGCAGGCCCGCGCCTGCGGTGGCCGGGAGTCGTCACGCGGCTCCCGACGCCCGGAGCGTCTCCCGCGGCGGCTGAGGCGTGAGGTGCGCAAGGCGCGTTCCCTCGCCCACCCCGCCACCTCCTTCGCTAGCATGACTGCTTCGCAGAAGGAGGTGACTGCCTCCCACTCCCTCTCACCCCGGACCATGGCTTGAACCAGGGCCGGGCGCGAGAGGTCGCCGCCGCTGCCAATCGCCTCTACGAGGACACGGCGGTGCTCTGCCCAAGCAGGGCAGACCTCCACCGTATGCTCCACCGTGTCCTCTGGGCGATCCTGACAGTGGTGACACCCGGGCGTCTCCTCCCGCCTGATGATGTGCAGGAACCTCCCGAAACATCCGTGTCCGGAGAGGACCTGCGTCAGGCGGTAGGTGAGAGCGCCGTGACGTCTCTCTAGCCACTCCTCAAATAGGGGTCTTACCGCCGCTATCGTGGCGTGCCCTGCGCTGGGTTGCGATAGTCGCTCCTTCCATGCCGCCATGAGATCGCACCGGAGGTTCGTCCGCTCCGCCGCGGTTTGCCGCGGATGCGGAGTTTCCCCCCGGCGTAGTGCCTCCGCGCGCCAATCATATAGGCGCGCGAGGACTATCGCCTCCAGATCCCATGGTGGCAGTCCGGCAAGGAGGCTTGCTGCCTCGCCCGAGATCGTGCGGTAGCCCCGGATCAGCCTTACGGCTACCACCTTTTGGGGCGCGTTCAGGTAGTGTGCGGCTCGAAGCCGCAGTGAACGCGCCCATACCGGGGCCCCATATAGGGCCATGGACCGCACGACCCCCGCGTAAAGCCTCCGGCAGGAGGCGTTTGGCCCCCTCAGGTTGGGCAAGAGCCGCTTTAGGGCGGCCCCGGCCCGTTCCAGTTTGGGGGCCAAACGTCGGAAGTGCTCGACGAAGTTCCATCGACTGTCGAGGACGAGACCCAGGTACCTCATCGTGGTCTCGACGCCGATGTGAACCCCTCCTACCACTAGTTGGGATCCCGGAGGTGGCCCGTACCGAGGCCCATGAAAGGACATGGCCTCAGACTTGTGCAATGCCACCTCGAGACCCAACCGCCGGATCCTTTCCACGACTATCGCAACCCCGCGTGTCATCGCGTCGGCCGCCGCCTGATGCGACCTCCCCTGCGCCAGGACCAGCGTGTCGTCAGCGTAGCAAACTACGCTGACGCCTTCAGGGAGGTCGGCCCGCAGCACCCAGTCGTAACCGATGTCCCACAGGAGCGGCCCCAGAACCGATCCCTGTGGGACACCGCACGACATCTCTCGCCGGTTCCAGTTCCCGTCGCGACCGGGGTAGATGACGGCTCTGTCCGTCAAATACGCCCCGACTACTCGACGGAGGTAGGTCGGCACCCGGTGATACCGGAGTGCCTCCCCAATGCAGCTCCAGGGCAGGGTGTTGAACGCGTTGGCGATGTCGAGTGACACCGCCACGACCACCCCACCCCGGGACACCGCGTCCCCCGTCGTGAGGGCTCTTACGCGCATGATGGCGTCCACCGTATGCATTATGCCCTCATGTTATCTATATATCTTGTTAAGAAATAAATTAAATAATTACAGCTAATAAAAAAACGAAATCTCTAATAACATAATTAAATTTTCGATTAGAAGGGAACGGTTTCTCTTATCAAAAAGTTCAAATATTTCTATTATTATGGGGCTGATCTCTCAATCAACAGATAATTTTTATTCGTGGAAAGAAATTGACGTCTGACAGATTTCCTATAGAAGAACTGTCAAAAATTAAAAATTAAATTATTCCTCGTATAAAATTATCTGGCGTTGGAAAAATCAGCCCTGAGTTAGATAGATGTCGCGAAAAGTATGACACTGATATCCAGCTCCTCTATAGTGATATTTATATTACACAAGGAGCACTTGCTGAAGGATATTTTTAAATATACTGATAAATAAAAACAAGCTTTTATCTAAATATGAATGTAACCAAAAAAGAAAGAATAACGCCTCATCTTTCTGACTGGCCGACTCCTTGACAATTAAAAAGTGACTGTAATTGGTTTATTTCAAATATTTATTTTATTTATATTTAATATACAAGTACCAATGGAATCAAATATATTAACAACTATTTTCGTAAACTTAACCTAACACTACCATATAGTTATGAGAAACCCTGCTACAAGCTCAACACCGATGTGGAAAGCTTCCAGCAGCGATTGATACACGAACAGTCCAGTCTGCTCGCGATACATCACAGTACAATGTTGGGGATAGCCCGTACCCGGTGCGACAAGGAGGCGTATATATGTAAATACATACTTTGGTTTTGAAGTAAGCGCACAAGATTAGACGTATATTTAGTAACAACGTTAGTGATTTTCCTGATTCACCCGCTTAAGCCCCGCTTATCAGTAGCTATTTATTGTTTCACTTTAGAGGATATCTAGCGATTGGCTCTTATATTCCACTAGCGGTCACCAGGGTCCGTCGTATTATCTACCTCTGTTGAAACAACATTGCAATTGCCTTGAATATAAAATGTATAGAATCCAGTGTGTGTTAACGTTGTTAGTGCTGTACGTGGGGATGGCGCACTCCTTCTCTTGGGGTGAGTACAAAACTTGTGTATTTTTTGGGGTACCGTAACTACCCAGAGGTTGTCCACGGTCTGCAGTTCCTCTCAAGAGACTCACGTAAAACTCGGTACCCTGCCGACTCGGGTGACAGACTCACCTGCAGACCACAGCCTATGGTGGCCGAAGATCATTGTGCAAGCTGGCGAGAATGCAACTAATTTGAGACGTGTTAAAACTAGAAATAATTAAAATAACTCTAAAAATAAGAATTGCCATTGCTAGGCGTGTTTTATACATAGATAGAAAACGAAAGGCTAGAAAGGAAAGATTTTATTTTAAAGATTAGACAAATAGTTATTCTCATGTTTCAGACATCGTCGTGGCCAGAGGAAATCGACTAGAATTTTATTATGACGGAACATTAACACACTCCGTTCCCACGTCTCAATATAATAATTGGATAACTTACGACCCATTACACAACCGGGTGCTGTTTGCCAAACAAAATAGCCACAGTGAACCGTCCAGTTTTGACATAGCAAGCGGAATAACACAATCTTTAATTAAGAGCAACCCGGACCAATACTTTAGGAGATTCGCCTACGACCCGGCCACAGAATTACTTTTTGTGATGATTGATAAAATTGTGTACTCGTTCTCATTAAAGCCTGGATCTAACAACGAAACTAACGGAAATCTTGTGATCAATTTGGATCACGCGTATCCCCGTGAAATTGTCGTGGACAGCTGTGGAGGGTAAGTCAGTGATAATAATAATTATGTAGTTTATTCATTTTCAATACACATTTATCCCATGCTTAAACCCTATAAATTACTTTTTACAGGTATATTTACTGGACCACGTTCAGTAAGAGTAACCTAATAGAGAGGGTTCGATTTAATGGTTCCGAGAGAGAAGTTATAATAGACCGTAGTAATATGAGTAGACAAGGCTTGACCATTGACCCACAGACACAGAAAATGTACTGGATTGAATATGAAAACCATAAATTCGACATTTATATTGAAAGTGCAGATTTGAACGGAAAGAACAGAAGAACAATACGTCGTGAATTCACAGTCGACCCGAGATATGCAGACCCAGTATTAGCTGTATCAAAAGATTTTATCTACTGGGGAAAAAGATATGAACCGTTCATCTCGCAATTACCAAAGAATTCAACGCGCGACGCAGATGTGAAACCCAAAGAAATTTCAATGGATAACAAAGGAGATTGGGGTGCTGTTCAAGATATGGCCACCAACTATAAACTTGAAGAACAAACTCATGGAATACAGAACTGCGAAGCACTAAAGCGTCTGCTACCAAATTACTCAGAGACCAACGACTGCGCCTCCTGCAATGTTTCTACAGAGGAGAGCCTACTTTGTGTCCATGGTACGAAAATTAGCGGGGAGTCTCGTTGTGAATGCACACAGGGTTACAGCGGTGAGAGATGCGATGTTTCATTCGATGTTTCATTCTGTCACAACTATTGTTTCCAAGGAGAGTGTAATGCTAGTGCTGACGGACAGCCCAAATGCAGGTAAAACATAATATTCATAGTTATAGACCCAGTGTCAAATCAACCCATGGACTATAACTGGATTCCAACAATTCGATTGTGTAAGAACTAGACCCCGATAACTCTCGAACTAATTACTTAAAGAGCAAGCAAAGCGGGCTCTGAAACTTAGGGCACCCCGGGCCCGACACAGTAAGGTAATGTTCGAAGGGAGTGACCACAGCTAGAGTGAGTGCGTAAAGCGACCAAACGAAGCTCCCGTCATCATCATTCATTTGAGTTAGGTTCCTTTAAGCACTGTAGCCAGAAATAGGAGGCCCGCCGGGCGTGGCTCAGTGGATTCTGCTAAAGCCGAGATTACAATGGCACGTCGACTATTTTAGAATTGTTAAAGTTGGGGTATCCTAGGGTTGGTTTGTAACGGTGTCTTGTTGCCGGCGTCAAATGGTTTTGGTGTCGGGTTGTCGTAGATAAATTATAACTGATTTTATTTTTGTCGTCATCGTATTTATCATAAGTCAATCATATTTTAAAAACTAGATGAGGTCGGCGTTTCTTAATTGTTTAGTCTGAGAAGAAAGGCAGATTTATATTCACATTAATTTTGATAGCTTATCCTTGTTTATTTAGTTATCCTGTCTCATATGTTCGTAATTTCAGGTGTAATGCCGGTTACTCTGGGGAAAGATGTGAAGTCAACGCGTGCCATGCGTATTGTTTGAACAACGGAACCTGTTCCTTGAATGAGAAGAGTGAGCCAATCTGTCAGTGCACAGGTCATTATGAGGGTGCAAGATGCGATGTTCCCGCCTTTCTTCTCAAATGTTTCCAAACAATTTCAATGTTAAAGGACATCCTAAGCACGGGTAAAAATCTTCTTATTCAAAAAATCTAATCCCTTACAGGGCAGGGTTTTCCTGCGTGATTGAATCAGAAATGAAGAGATCCGAAGGAGAACCAAGGTAACCGACATAGCCTGAAAAATTGCTAAACTTAAGGGGCAGTGGGCAGCGCACATTTCTCGCAGAACAGATGACCGGTGGGGCCAACATGTTCTGTAGTGGCGACCGCATACCGGAATACGTAGCGTTGGAAGGCCACCCACAAGGTGGACCGACGACCTGGTGAAGGCCGCAGGAACCCGTTGTATACGAGAAGCACAGAACCGGTCGAAGTGGATGTGCTTGAGGCCTATGGCCAGCAGTGGACGTCTTTCGGCTGAAATTATGTTGATGATGATGACTATAGGGCACTATGCCATGTTCGAACCCTTTTAATTTGAGAGAGATGTTTCTCTTCTGAGATGTTGATGATGCATTAATCGTTCATTTTGAACGTTTCGCTTACAGATGTGACACCGTTTACTCTGGCCAAGGGAATGAAGTCATCGTGTGATGTTGTCTAAAAAATTGGCGCTTGACACGCACAAGACGTGAAGCCGTCGCTGCGACTGCAGAGTTTGTCACAGCTACTGCACCTCCTATTTTGAGTTGGCGCAAGTTTTCAATTTCATCTTGAATCATCTTCTTCTTCATGTCGCTGGCACGGCAGTTCTTCATATTTTGCTGGCACAAAATTTCGCGACTTCCACGGCGTCATCGGTGCGATGCCACCGTACCGGTTCTGTACTCAAATTCAAGGTCGCTCAGCGAGCTATGGACTGGGCTATGCTTGGAGTATCTCTGAGGGATCAAATCCGCAACGAGCTGATCCAGCAGAGAACTAAAGTTGTCAACATAGCTCACAGAATAAGCAAGCTAAAGTGTCAATAGGCCAGCCATAATAACCGTCGAACCGATGACCATTGGAGTAGACGTGTTCTTGAGTGGAGACTGCGAATCGGCAAACGTAAAGTAGGACGCTTTCAGGCTAGGTGGAGCGACGATCTTCGCAGGGTGGCTGGTAGCAGCTGGGTGAGAGTTGGAGTTGAATAGCGTGCAATAGGAGAGGCCTATGTCCAGCAGTGGACTACTGCAGGCTGATGATGATGTACCCAAAGGGTGCCAGGGAATCAGGAACACATTCTTTCAACTCTTAGCCATCTAAGATTTCTCGTTTTTTCTGTAAAAAAGGCTTCCAAATTTACAAGTTGAGAATAGCTATGATAATAGTACATTAAGACACGTACACATACACCGTGTTCCGGACGATATATATAAACTTCGACTAGATGTTCAGACCATGGAAATAAGCATTTTTTAATTATGGCCATTAATTAATTTTCATGTTTTGTTAATTTTCATACAAACTAAATACCTTGACGTAAATCACCCGATGTGCGCCCCTTTATCCGAATTGGCAAAGTCGTATTTTCATTCAATACTCAATTCTTTATTGCATTCCACAATGTACATGACAACACGGTTAGCGCAGTGGCTGAGCGATCGGACTGCTGCGCTGCGTGTCGCGGGTTCGATTCCCGCACAGAAAAAAAAATTGTAAGTTCTACATATATTTGTTCTGAGTCTGGGTGTTTTTCTATCTATAATATGTATGTGTCAAGCAAATCTGAATTAGGTTATTTATAATTAAAATGTGTTTTAGATCGTCAATTTTTAGTATTAGTTGTACTTTTTGTTAACATTTTAAGAAATAAAACAAAGTATTTACAAAAAAAATGTATATAAGTAGTTTATCAGCCATCTTGTTACCATAACACAAGCATTAGGTTGCTTAGCTTGGGACTAGATGGCGCTGTGTGAAATGTCCAGGGATATTAATGTAGGCTTAGCTGGTGGATTTGGTGGGCTAAAACTTGTCAAAACTAAGTTTCTTTGGTTTTTTACTGCATAGCTCAATTAAATTACAAATGCCTTTGTTAGATTTGATTTGTAAAAGCTATTGAAGCATTTGCCAAAGTTTATAGATAACGTGATTAACACGGTGAAATATTTTAAGAGAAACATCTATACTTAGGTTTTATAGAAGTTATAGCAACTTTTTTTTTCTTATTGTTTTTTTAAGTAAATATTCCAGCCATCCTGCGAAGATCGTCGCCCCCTCTAGCCTGAGGGCGTGGAACCTTACGTTTACCGATTCGCGGTCTCCACTCAAGAACACCCGGCTGGATTCTCATCCAGCCACCTCATCGAGTCGAGATTTTCGGTAACTCTCAGTCCAGCAGTGGACTGCTATAGGCTGATGATCTTGACGACGTAATTATTATGATTTTAAAATTGCTTGAGACATTTTGCACGAACACTTAACTCCGCTTCAACGACAGTAAATACGTAGAAACTAGCGTAAAGGATGTGAAAAAATAAGGGAGCCAGTATTTATTATGTACCCAATACCCAATGGATGTACTAACATAGGATAAGGTTATTGTTACTAACCCAATGGTATCTTTGTTGTCCTGAAAATAAATAAATATATATGTATATGTGAGTCAAGCAATTTTTAATTATTTATTTTATTAAATAATATACTTAAATAAATAAAAATTTCGTTTAGCTTTATCTTCTTTACGCACTTAAGTCGCGCTTTTCTGTGTAAAAATGGACTATTAAGTCACAGAAATGCGTGACTTAAGTCCGGGTTTATATCACACAGTGCTATAAAAGGTTATAATTAAGTCATAAATAAATAATTTAAATAAATTAAATATCTTCTTTATCTTTCTCGGCTTTCACGTGGTTCTCATCATGCGGGGCGGTTATGTCAACAAACATTGCGCGCCGCTCTGATTGATTCACCACCACTATATCAGAGCCCCAAGTCAGCTATTTTTATAAATTTGTCATTCCAACACGATCCCATTCTCATCCCATTGTCATTTTGCTTAATGTTCGTAATCTGCTAAATTCTTAATGTCGATCATTGGTCAGTCAATGGTGTGTATGTATATAAGTAGTTTATCAGCCATCTTGTTACCATAACACAAGCATTAGGTTGCTTAGCTTGGGACTAGATGGCGCTGTGTGAAATGTCCAGGGATATTATTATTATTAATGGTCTCGTAATAGAATTGTGTCATTGCCTTAATTATAAAACCCGTAGTAGCCGTTAGTAGAAATGATTTTCGAAAAACTATCACTACTTTATTTATGCCAGATTTCATTTATACATATATATTTTTACATATTATTTATTAGTGTTTTATACAAGTCAAGTGTTTTATGTAAGTAAGTTATTCATTTATCATTATCAGTGATAGGAATAGGTAGTGCTTATTTGCCTAAACTTCGAAGAATAGAGACAAGAAACGGAGACTTCCTTAGGACTAAATTTTTTTTCCGGGACATCTGTCCCGAAATTCGGGACAACACATTAAAAAAATATGTTATTATATGTTATAAGTAATTCGTCTATATTTACCTAAAGTTTGCGACTAGACATAACATAATATATAACATTCACAGTCGTTACAACCATAAAATTTTCTGAAATTTTTTTTGGAGATCATTTTGTAAATACTTGTCGATCTTAATACTATGGATCACAATGTTTATATAAGGAGCCGTACACGTTTCGAAGTAAATATCTTCTTTCTAGCTCACTCACGGCTACGTTGAATGAGATTTCTAAAGTTCAAGTGTATAATTGAAAAAACAAAGACATTTTGTCTTTAAAATAATAAAACGGTAAAATTTATCATTTTAGCATTCTCTATAGTAGGACGAATTTATCATTTCAAAAACAAACGGTATTTGTATTTTATCTTAATGAAATATATTTCTAAAGTATATTTAAAAATGTGCATGATATTAAAATAATGGCCTTATCAAATTGTTTAGTAATACACTTAAACTTTAAAAATCTTCAAAAACATCCTTTATTGCACTGAAAGTACAATACGACTTTTACGGCAGCGCATTTCGTTATCTATTCTTAGAAATTACAAAAAGAAACCGCTATGGTCGCATACCTGTGCGGCGCGGGAATTGGAATTGCATGCCTCAACGTCAGTAAAATAAATATGACATAGATAGATTAACATAAATTTGTAATATAAGTTTTTTCCGTCTGTACATTTTGTTTCATGCTTTCCAATTACGTCATATTTAAAAAATAATATAAATATACATATATTTGTTGCAACCATATTCTATGTGTTTTATTTTTCCTTTAGAGCCCATAGAGGATAAATTATTATTATGGAGTTATAAATTATAAATGTTATGCCTAGTCGCAAACTTAGGTAAATATAGACGAATTACTTATTCCAAATAACATATTTTTTTAATGTATTTAAAAGTGTTGTCCCCCATTTTGGGACAGATGTCCCGAAAAAAAATTTAGTCCTAAGGAAGTCTCCGTTTCTTGTCTCTGTTCTTCGAAGTTTAGGCAAATAGGCACTACCTATTCCTATCACTGATCATTATGTACGAGATTACCATTCTATGCCATTTCATTCAATGGAGTGCTGGAAAGTCATAATGACGCCATTATATTAGTAGATTACCAAACTTGTCAAAATCAACCATTATGAAATCAATGATAGACCATTCTGACACTATTGTAATAGCAGACTTGAGGCCCAGGCCAGGCCCAGGCTTATTGGCAAAAATGTATTATTAAAATTACGAGAATTGCTCGTCTGGTATAAGTTGGTAGGTAGTCAAAATCTGTGTGTGAGCCAGCTGTAACTATAAAGACTCATGATGATACTCGTAACAAGGGGGCATAATGGTCTGCATTATTCCCTCTTGTTAACTATCTATTTTGTTAAGAAATTAATTACAGACAGTTAATAAAAAAACAAAATCTCTTATAACATAATTTTTTTCGATTAGAAAGGAACGTGTTTTCTAATCAAAAAGTTCAAATATTTGTATTATTATGGGGCTAATTTCTCAATCGACAGGTATTTTTTATTCGTGAAATGAAATGACGTCTAACAGATTTTCTATAGAAGAACTGTCAAAAATTCAAAATAAAATTATTCCTCGTATAAAATTATCTGGCGTTGGAAAAATCAGCCCTGAGTTAGATAGATGTGGGAAAATGTATGACACTGATCCTTTATAGTGGTATTTATATTACACAAGGAGCACTTGCTGACGGATTTTTTTGAATAAAATGAAAAAAAAAACAAGCTTTTATTTAAATATGAATTTAACCTAAAAACGAAAGAATAACGGGAACTAAATGGAAAAAATAAATATAAATAGCCTCATCTTTCTGACTGGCCGACTCCTTGACAATTATAAAGAGACTGTAATTGGTTTATTTCAAATATTTATTTTATTTATGTTTAATATACAAGTAACAATGGAAACATTATTTCCTAACAACTATGTTCGTAAAACTTAACCTAACACTGCCATATAGTTATGAGAATCCCTGCTACTTGTAGCAGGGTCTCAACACCGATGTGAAAAGCTTGGAGCAGCGATTCATACACAAGCAGCCCAGTCTGCTCGCGATACACCGCAATACAATGTTGGGGCTGGCCCGCACCAGGCGCGCCAAGGAGGCGTATATATGTAAATACATACTTTGGTTTTGAGGTAAGCGCACACGATTATACATATATTTAGTACTAACGTTAGTGATTTTCCTGATTCACCCGCTTAAACCCCGCTTATCAGTAAGCCTCTATTGTTACCAATATATCTATATTGGTAACAATAGAAATATATTGCAAATAGCTATTTATGGTTTCACTTTAGAGGATATCTAGTGATTGGCTCTTATATTCCGCTAGCGGTCACCAGGACCCGTCGTATCATCTACCTCTGTTGAAACAACATTGCCTTGAATCTAAAATGTATAGAACCCAGTGTGTGTTAGCGTTGTTAGTGCTGTACGTGGGGATGGCGCACTCCTTCTCTTGGGGTGAGTACAAAACTCGTGTATTTTTTTGGGGTACCGTACCTACCCAGAGGTTGTCTACGGCTGCAGTTCTTCTCAAGAGACTCGCGTAAAACTCGGCACCCTGCCGTCTCGGGCGACAGACTCACCAAGTCTGTCACCCGCAGACCACAGCCTATGGTGGCCGAAGATCATTGTGCAAGCTGGCGAGAACGCAACTAATTTGAGACGTGTTAAAACTACAAATAATTTAAATAATTCTAGAAATAATAATTGCCATCGCTAGGCGTGTTTTATAGGAAAAAGACGAAAGGCTAGAAACTTCGATCAACAATAGTACTAGATTAAGGATCAGGAACAAAAATCAGTCGCTCAAGTGGCCACGTTTGCACACACGTAAACATCTACATTTCTTAGAATTTTTATTATTATTATTAACAACTTCAGATTATTATAAACCTTAATCTATACTTATAATAAATCTGTAGAAGTGAAAATTCTGTACATTGAAAATATCAAAAAAATAAATGGCAGGGGGTGTTACTAAACCGACACCGAACCCAAAAATGTGATTAAAAATTTTTTTGTCTGTCTGTCTGTCGGTCTGTCTGTCTGTCTGTCTGTCTGTCTGTCTGTTTGTTCAAGCATCACGCAAAAACTACCGGTTCGATTACGATGAAACTTGGTGTAATTATTCTTTAATATCCTGGGCACCACACTGGGTACTTTTTATCCCGGAAAAGTATATACAATAAAAAACAAACTTAATTTTGCGGTTCGATACCTAGACCCGATTACTGTACCAACCGCAAATAATAAGTTTGTCGTAGGTTACGTTACCCGCAGTGGAGTTCATTTTTATTCCTTTTAGTTTTTAGAGTTATTTAGGTTTATTTTTATATAGGTCGTAGGTATAGATTTTAATTTTAAAGTATAGGTAGTATATTTGATAGTGTACGTAGTGACCGTAGGTTATTTTATAATACTTACTGTTAGTTAGGATTAGTCATTCGTATAGATATTAGTTTTTAGGGATTTTGCTTATTTATTGAGTTTAGATTAGTTATCATCAGAAATAGGTTTATTTAGGTAGGTAGGTATCTATTTAATTTTCTGTTATTGAGTTTTTTTTTTTACTTAGGTAAAGATATTATATAGGTACCCTCTTAATCACCACTAATGAGACACAATTGGTTTTCTATTGTAATTAGCCACAAAGGGCCCGCGAGATAGATGGCATTCTGGGGAAGCACATACATTTTATCCTGTTAGCACGTTCCCGTGGGATAATTTCCGATATCCACGCGGGCGAAGCCGCGGGCAGAAGCTAGTGCTTAAATATAAAGTTTAATTACCATTGCAAAATATATTTAAAATGTCGCTTGAAAATAAAATCATTCTATTTTTTAATTTTCAGTCACTTATTCTAAAATAAAACTTAAAGTCTAAGTAACAAGGTTAAAAACACATTTTAAATAAGACCACAAAAGTATTTTTGGTCTTATTTTTGGGGCCGTTTTTGAAGCGCTTATCGAGAATCTAGTACAGTCAACAGCAAAAGTAGATGATCAAAATCAGAAATTCAATACTAATGATCGGAGTTCGCAGCTATATGGCAGCTGTACCAGTATTAAATGTTTGGTATAATTTACAATCACATGCTTTTGAATCACTTCGACGCCACACAGTTCTGAAGCGAACTCCGTTCATTAGTATTGAATTTCTGATTTTGATCATCTACTTTTGCTGTTGACTGTACTATTATTGATCGAAGGCTAGAAAGGAATGATTTTATTTTAAAGATTAGACAAATAGTTATTCTCGTGTTTCAGACATCGTCATCGCCAGAAGAAAACGACTAGAATTTTATTATGACGGAACATTAACACACTCCGTTCCCACGCCTCAATATAATAATTGGATAACTTACGACCCATTACACAACCGGGTGCTGTTTGCCAAAAAAAATAGCCACAGTGAACCGTCCAGTTTTGACATAGCAAGCGGAATAACACAATCTTTAATTAAGAGCAACCCGGACCAATACTTCAGGAGATTCGCCTACGACCCGGCCACAGAATTACTTTTTGTGATGATTGATAAAATTATGTACTCGTTCTCATTAAAGCCTGGATCTAACAACGAAACTAACGGAAATCTTGTGATCAATTTGCAAAAGGATGACGCGTATCCCCGTGAAATTGTTGTGGACAGCTGTGGAGGGTAAGCCAGTGATAATGATAATTAAGTAGTTTATTCATTTTCAATCCCATACTTAAACCCTATAAATTACTTATTACAGGTATATTTACTGGACCACGTTCAGTAAGAGTAACATGATAGAGAGGGTTCGATTTAATGGTTCCGAGAGAGAAGTTATAATAGACCGTAGTAATATGAGTACACAAGGCTTGACCATTGACCCACAGACACAGAAAATGTACTGGATTGAATATAAAGCGTATAAAGACGAATATTCTATTGAAAGTGCAGATTTGAACGGAAAGAACAGAAGAACAGTATATCGTGAATCCACGGCCGACGCGGAATATTCAGATCCAGAAATATTGGTTGTATCAAAATATTTTATCTACTGGGGAATAAGATATGAAGCGTTCATCTGGCAATTACCAAAGAATTCAACGCGCGACGCAGATGTGAAGTCCAAAAAAATATCAATGGATAACACAGAAGAATTGGGTGGTGTTGGTATGGCCACCAACTATAAACTTGAAGAACAAACTCATGGAATACAGAAATGCAAAGCACTAAAGCGTCTGCTACCAAATTACTCAGAAACCAACGACTCCGCCTCCCGCAATGTTTCTACAGAGGAGAGCCTACTTTGTGTCCATGGTACGAAAATTAGCGGGGAGTCTCGTTGTGAATGCACACAGGGTTACAGCGGTGAGAGGTGCGATGTTTCATTCTGTCACAACTATTGTTTCCAAGGAGAGTGTAATGCCAGTGCTGACGGACAGCCCAAATGCAGGTAAAATATGTTCATTACATACATGACCCATTAGTTATTTATTTATTATTCACAAAATCCACAACTCTCTGAAATTTTGCTTAAAATATATAAGCTAGTCTTACAGCCAATTACGGATTTACAATTTATTAACAGCTAGAGTGAATGCGTAAAGCGACCAAACGAAGCTCCCGTCAGCATCATTCATTTGAGTTAGGTTCCTTTAAGCACTGTAGCCAGAAATAGGAGGCCCGCCGGGCGTGGCTCAGTCGATTCTGCTAAAGCCGAGATTACAGTGGCACGTCGACTATTTTAGAATTGTTCAAGTTGGGGTATTCTAGGGTTGGTTTGTAACGGTGTCTTGTTGCCGGCGTCAAATGGTTTTGGTGTCGGGTTGTCGTAGATAAATTATAACTGATTTTATTTTTGTCGTCATCGTATTTATCATAAGTCAATCATATTTTAAAAACTAGATCAGGTCGGCGTTTCTTAATTGTTTAGTCTGAGAAGAAAGGCAGATTTATAGTCACATTAATTTTGATAGCTTATCCTTGTTTATTTAGTTATCCTGTCTCATATGTTCGTAATTTCAGGTGTAATGCCGGTTACTCTGGGGAAAGATGTGACGTCAACGCGTGCCATGCGTATTGTTTGAACAACGGAACCTGTTCCTTGAATGAGAAGAGTGAGCCAATCTGTCAGTGCACAGGTCATTATGAGGGTGCAAGATGCGATGTTCCCGCCTTTCTTCTCAATTGTTTCCAAACAATTTCAATGTTAAAGGAGATCCTAAGCACGGGTAAAAATCGTCTTATTCAAAAAATCTAATCCATTACAGGGCAGGGTTTTCCTGCGTGATTGAATCAGAAATTAAGAGATCCGCAGGAAACCAAGGTAACCGACATAGCCTGAAAAATTGCCAAACTTAAGGGGCAGTGGGCAGCGCACATTTCTCGCAGAACAGATGACCGGTGGGGCCAACATGTTCTGTAGTGGCGACCGTATACCGGAATACGTAGCGTTGGAAGGCCACCCATAAGGTGGACCGACGACCTGGTGAAGGCCGCAGGAACCCGTTGGATACGAGAAGCACAGAACCGGTCGAAGCGGATGTGCTTGAGGGAGGCCTATGTCCAGCAGTGGACGTCTTTCGGCTGAAATTATGTTGATGATGATGACTATAGGGCACTATGCCAGCTTGTATAGATTAATGTTCGAACCCTTTTAATTTGAGAGATGGGATGTTTCTCTCCTGAGATGTTGATGATTGTTGATGATGCATTAATCGTTCATTTTGAACGTTTCGCTTACAGATGTGACACCGTTTACTCTGGCCAAGGGAGTGAAGTCATCGTGTGATGTTGTCTAAAAAAATGGCGCTTGACACGCACAAGACGTGAAGCCGTTGCTGCGACTGCAGAGTTTGTCACAGCTACTGCACCTCATATTTCGAATTGGCGCAAGTTTTCAATTTCATCTTGATTCTTCTTCTTCTTCATGTCGCTGGCACGGCAGTTCTTCATATTTTGCTGGCACAAAATTTCGCGACTTCCACGGCGTCATCGGTGCGATGCCACCGTACCGGTTCTGTACTCAAATTTTCAAGGTCGCTCAACGAGCTATGGACTGGGCTATGCTTGGACTATCTCTGAGGGATCAAATCCGCAACGAGCTGATCCAGCAGAGAACTAAAGTTGTCAACATAGCTCACAGAATAAGCAAGCTAAAGTGTCAATAGGCCAGCCATAATAACCGTCGAACCGATGACCATTGGAGTAGACGTGTTCTTGAGTGGAGACTGCGAATCGGCAAACGTAAAGTAGGACGCTTTCAGGCTAGGTGGAGCGACGATCTTCGCAGGGTGGCTGGTAGCAGCTGGGTGAGAGTTGGAGTTGAATAGCGTGCAATAGGAGAGGCCTATGTCCAGCAGTGGACTGCTGCAGGCTGATGATGATGTACCCAAAGGGTGCTAGGGAATCAGGAACACATTCTTTCAACTCTTAGACGTCTAAGCTTCCTCGTTTTTCTGTAAAAAAGGCTTCCAAAGTTACAAATTGAGAATAGCTATGATAATAGTACATTACGATACGTACACGTACATATACACCGTGTTCTGGACGATATACATAAACTTCGACCAGATGTTCAGACCATGGAAATAAGCATTTTTTCATTATGGCCATTAATTAATTTTAATTTTTTGTTAATTTTCATACAAACTAAATACCTTGACGTAAATCACCCGATGTGCATGCCCCTTTATCCGAATTGGCAACGTCGTATTTTCATTCAATACTCAATTCTTTATTGCATTCCACAATGTACATGACAACACGGTTAGCGCAGTGGCTGAGCGATCGGACTGCTGCGCTGCGTGTCGCGGGTTCGATTCCCGCACAGAAATTTTTTTTGTAAGTTCTACATATATTTGTTCTGAGTCTGGGTGTTTTTCTATCTATAATATGTATGTGTCAAGCAAATCCGAATTAGGTTATTTATAATTAAAATGTGTTTTAGATCGTCAATTTTTAGTATTAGTTGTACTTTTTGTTAACATTTTAAGAAATAAAACAAAGTATTTACAAAAAAAAATGTATATAAGTAGTTTATCAGCCATCTTGTTACCATAACACAAGCATTAGGTTGCTTAGCTTGGGACTAGATGGCGCTGTGTGAAATGTCCAGGGATATTAATGTAGGCTTAGCTGGTGGATTTGGTGGGCTAAAACTTGTCAAAACTAAGTTTCTTTGGTTTTTTACTGCATAGCTCAATTAAATTACAAATGCCTTTGTTAGATTTGATTTGTAAAAGCTATAGAAGCATTTGCCAAAGTTTATGGATAACGTGATTACCACGGTGAAATATTTTAAGAGAAACATCTATACTTAGGTTTTATAGAAGTTTTGGCAACTTTTTTTTTTCTTATTGTTTTTTTACGTAAATATTCCATCCATCCTGCGAAGATCGTCGCCCCCTCTAGCCTGAGGGCGTGGAACCTTACGTTTACCGATTCGCGGTCTCCACTCAAGAACTGGTGGCTGGATTCTCATCCAGCCACCTCATCGAGTCGAGATTTTCGGTAACTCTCAGTCCAGCAGTGGACTGCTATAGGCTAATGATGTTGACGACGTAATTATTATAATTTTAAAATTGCTTGAGACATTTTGCACGAACACTTAACTCCGCTTCAACGACAGTAAATACGTAGAAACTAGCGTAAAGGATGTGAAAAAATAAGGGAGCCAGTATTTATTATGTACCCAATACCCAATGGATGTACTAACATAGGATAAGGTTATTGTTACTAACCCAATGGGATCTTTGTTGTCCTGAAAATAAATAAATATTTATGTATATGTGAGTCAAGCAATTTTTAATTATTTATTTTATTAAATAATATACTTAAATAAATAAAAATTTCGTTTAGCTTTATCTTCTTTACGCACTTAAGTCGCGCTTTTCTGTGTAAAAATGGACTATTAAGTCATAGAAATGCGTGACTTAAGTCCGGGTTTATATCACACAGTGCTATAAAAGGTTATAATTAAGTCATAAATAAATAATTTAAATAAATTAAATATCTTCTTTATCTTTCTCGGCTTTCACGTGGTTCTCATCATGCGGGGCGGTTATGTCAACAAACATTGCGCGCCACTCTGATCGATTCACCACCACTATATCAGAGCCCCAAGTCAGCTATTTTTATAAATTCGTCATTCCAACACGATCCCATTCCCATCCCATTGTCATTTTGCTTAATGTTCGTAATCTGCTAAATTCTTAATGTCGATCATTGGTCAGTCAATGGTCTCGTAATAGAATTGTGTCATAATGACATTCGTTGCCTTAATTATAAAACCCGTAGTAGCCGTTAGTAGAAATGATTTTCGAAAAACTATCACTACTTTATTTATGCCAGATTCCATTTATACATATATATTTTTACATATTATTTATAAGTGTTTTATACAAGTCAAGTGTTTTATGTAAGTAAGTTATTCATTTATCATTATCAGTGATAGGAATAGGTAGTGCTTATTTGCCTAAACTTCGAAGAATAGAGACAAGAAACGGAGACTTCCTTAGGACTAAATTTTTTTTCCGGGACATCTGTCCCGAAATTCGGGACAACACATTAAAAAAATATGTTATTATATGTTATAAGTAATTCGTCTATATTTACCTAAAGTTTGCGACTAGACATAACATAATAAATAACATTCACAGTCGTTACAACCATAAAATTTTCTGAAATTTTTTTTGGAGATCATTTTGTAAATACTTGTCGAACTTAATACTATGAATCACAATGTTTATATAAGGAGCCGTACACGTTTCGAAGTAAATATCTTCTTTCTAGCTCACTCTCGGCTACGTTGAATGAGATTTCTAAAGTTCAAGTGAATAATTGAAAAAACAAAGACATTTTGTCTTTAAAATAATAAAACGGTAATTTTTATCATTTTAGCATTCTCTATAGTAGGACGAATTTATCATTTCAAAAACAAACGGTATTTGTATTTTATCTTAATGAAATATATTTCTAAAGTATATTTAAAAATGTGCATGATATTAAAATAATGGCCTTATCAAATTGTTTAGTAATACACTTAATCTTTAAAAACATCATTTAATCTTTATTGCACTGAAAGTACAATACGACTTTTACGGCAGCGCATTTCGTTATCTATTCTTAGAAATTACAAAAAGAAACCGCTATGGTCGCATACCTGTGCGGCGCGGGAATTGGAATTGCATGCCTCAACGTCAGTAAAATAAATATGACATAGATAGATTAACATAAATTTGTAATATAAGTTTTTTCCGTCTGTACATTTTGTTTCATGCTTTCCAATTACGTCATATTTAAAAAATAATATAAATATACATATATTTGTTACAACCATATTCTATGTGTTTTATTTTTCCTTTAGAGCCCATAGAGGATAAGTTATTATTATGGAGTTATAAATTATAAATGTTATGCCTAGTCGCAAACTCTAAAGTTTGCGACAAGGCATAACATTTATAATTTATAACAAATAGGCACTACCTATTCCTATCACTGATCATTATGTACGAGATTACCATTCTATGCCATTTCTTTCAATGGAGTGTCAGTGGTTGACCACTGGAAAGTCATAATGACGCCATTATATTAGTAAATTACCAAACTTGTCAAAATCAACAATTATGAAATCAATGATAGACCATTCTGACACTATTGTAATAGCAGACTTGAGGCCCAGGCCAGGCCCAGGCCCAGGCCAGGCCCAGGCCCAGGCTTATTGGCAAAAATGTATTATTAAAATTACGAGAATTGCTCCTCTGGTTGCTAACAACAGTAATCTGTTTGATAAGTTGGTAGGTAGTCAAAATCTGTGTGTGAGCCAGCTGTAACTATAAAGACTCATGATGATACTCGTAACAAGGGGGCATAATGGTCTGCATTATTCCCTCTTGTTAACTATTTATCTTGTTAAGAAATTAATTACAGACAGTTAATAAAAAAACCAAATCTCTTATAACATAATTAAATTTTCGATTAGAAAGGAACGTGTTCTCTAATCAAAAAGTTCAAATATTTGTATTATTATGGGGCTAATTTCTCAATCGACAGGTATTTTTTATTCGTGAAATGAAATGACGTCTAACAGATTTTCTATAAAAGAACTGTCAAAAATTCAAAATAAAATTATTCCTCGTATAAAATTATCTGGCGTTGGAAAAATCAGCCCTGAGTTAGATAGATGTGGGAAAAAGTATGACACTGATTCTTTATAGTGGTATTTATATTACACAAGGAGCACTTGCTGAAGGATTTTTTTGAATAAAATGAAAAAAAAACAAGCTTTTATTTAAATATGAATTTAACCTCAAAAAGAAAGAATAACGGGAACTAAATGGAAAAAATAAATATAAATAGCCTCATCTTTCTGACTGGCCGACTCCTTGACAATTATAAAGAGACTGTAATTGGTTTATTTCAAATATTTATTTTATTTATGTTTAATATACAAGTAACAATGGAAACATTTTTTCCTAACAACTATGTTCGTAAAACTTAACCTAACACTGCCATATAGTTATGAGAATCCCTGCTACTTGTAGCAGGGTCTCAACACCGATGTGGACAGCTTGGAGCAGCGATTCATACACAAGCTGCCCAGTCTGCTCGCGATACACCGCAATACAATGTTGGGGCTGGCCCGCACCAGGCGCGCCAAGAAGGCGTATATATGTAAATACATACTTTGGTTTTGAGGTAAGCGCACACGACTATACATATATTTAGTACTAACGTTAGTGATTTTCCTGATTCACCCGCTTAAACCCCGCTTATCAGTAAGCCTCTATTGTTACCAATATACCTATATTGGTAACAATAGATTGCAAATAGCTATTTATGGTTTCACTTTAGAGGATATCTAGCGATTGGCTCTTATATTCCACTAGCGGTCACCAGGGTCCGTCGTATCATCTACCTCTGTTGAAACAACATTGCCTTGAATCTAAAATGTATAGAACACAGTGTGTGTTAGCGTTGTTAGTGCTGTACGTGGGGACGGCGCACTCCTTCTCTTGGGGTGAGTACAAAACTCGTGTATTTTTTTGGGGTACCGTACCTACCCAGAGGTTGTCCACGGCTGCAGTTCCTCTCAAGAGACTCGCGTAGAACTCGGCACCCTGCCGTCTCGGGCGGCAGACTCACCAAGTCTGTCACCCGCAGACCACAGCCTATGGTGGCCGAAGATCATTGTGCAAGCTGGCGAGAACGCAACTAATTTGAGACGTGTTAAAACTACAAATAAGTAATTTAAATAATTCTAGAAATAATAATTGCCATTGCTAGGCGTGTTTTATAGGAAAAAGACGAAAGGCTAGAAACTTCGATCAACAATAGTACTAGATTAAGGATCAGGAAAAAAATCAGTCGCTCAAGTGGCCACGTTTGCACACACGTAAACATCTACATTTCTTAGAAAAATGTTTATTATTATTAACAACTTCAGTTTAATTATAAACCTTAATGCTTAAATATAAAGTTTAATTACCATTGCAAAATATATTTAAAATGTCGCTTGAAAATAAAATCATTCTATTTTTTAATTTGCAGTCACTTATTCTAAAATGAAACTTAAAGTCTAAGTAATAAGGTTAAAACACACTTATTTGAAATAAGACCACAAAAGTATTTGTGGTCTTATTTTTGGGGCAGTTTTTGAAGCGCTTATCGGGAATCTAGTACTATTATTGATCGAAGGCTAGAAAGGAATGATTTTATTTTAAAGATTAGACAAATAGTCATTCTCGTGTTTCAGACATCGTCATCGCCAGAAGAAAACGACTAGAATTTTATTATGACGGAACATTAACACACTCCGTTCCCACGTCTCAATATAATAATTGGATAACTTACGACCCATTACACAACCGGGTGCTGTTTGCCAAAAAAAATAGCCACAGTGAACCGTCCAGTTTTGACATAACAAGCGGAATAACACAATCTTTAATTAAGAGCAACCCGGACCAATACTTCAGGAGATTCGCCTACGACCTGGCCACAGAATTACTTTTTGTGATTATTGATAAAATTATGTACTCGTTCTCATTAAAGCCTGGATCTAACAACGAAACTAACGGAACTCTTGTGATTAATTTGCAAAAGGATGACGCGTATCCCCGTGAAATTGTTGTGGACAGCTGTGGAGGGTAAGCCAGTGATAATGATAATTATGTAGTTTATTCAATTTCAATCCCATACTTAAACCCTATAAATTACTTATTACAGGTATATTTACTGGACCACGTTCAGTAAGAGTAACCTAATAGAGAGGGTTCGATTTAATGGTTCCGAGAGAGAAGTTATAATAGACCGTAGTAATATGAGTAGACAAGGCTTGACCATTGACCCACAGACACAGAAAATGTACTGGATTGAATATGAAGAGTATAAAGACGAATTTTCTATTGAAAGTGCAGATTTGAACGGAAAGAACAGAAGAACAGTATATCGTGAACCCACGGCCGGCGCGGAATATTCAGAGGCAGAAATATTGGCTGTATCAAAAGATTTTATCTACTGGGGAGTAAGATATGAAGCGTTCATCTGGCAATTACCAAAGAATTCAACGCGCGACGCAGATGTGAAACCCAAAAAAATATCAATGGATAACACAGACAATTTCGGTGGTGTTAAAGGTATGGCCACCAACTATAAACTTGAAGAACAAACTCATGGAATACAGAACTGCAAAGCACTAAAGCGTCTGCTACCAAATTACTCAGAAACCAACGACTGCGCCTCCCACAATGTTTCTACAGAGGAAGCCCTACTTTGTGTCCATGGTACGAAAATTAGTGGGGAGTCTCGTTGTGAATGTACACAGGGTTACAGCGGTGAGAGATGCGATGTTTCATTCTGTCACAACTATTGTTTCCAAGGAGAGTGTAATGTCAGTGCTGACGGACAGCCCAAATGCAGGTAAAATATGTTCATTACATACATAACCCATTAGTTATTTATTTATTTATTATTCACAAAATCCACAGCTCTCTGAAATTTTGCTTAAAATATATAAGCTAGTCTTACAGCCAATTACGGATTTACAATTTATTAACTATACAAATACATGCAGCAGAAACAAACATACAGTGCTATGTGATATGGTAGCACCAACTAAGCATTTCTAAGTGTACAGTGTGTGTGAGTGTGTAGGAGTGTGCGTGAGGAGTTACGAATGGGTGTGTGAATATGTTATAGTGGTAGGTATGTGGAGATTGTCTGTATAGACCAGGTATTACACAGCTTGATCCAGTGTCAAATCAACCCATGGACTATAACTGGATTTTTACAAATCGATTGTGTAAGAACTAGACCCCGATAACTCTCGAACTAATTACTTAAAGAGCAAGCAAAGTGAGCTCTGAAACTTAGGCCACCCCGACACAGTAAGGTAATGTTCGAAGGGGGTGACAACAGCTAGAGTGAATGCGTAAAGCGACCAAACGAAGCTCCCGACATCATCATTTATTTGAGTTAGGTTCCTTTAAGCACTGTAGCCAGAAATAGGAGGCCCGCCGGGCGTGGCTCAGTCGATTCTGCTAAAGCCGAGATTACAATGGCAAGTCGACTATTTTAGAATTGTTCAGGTTGGGGTATCCTAGGGTTGGTTTATAACGGTATTTTAAAAACTAGATGAGGTCGGCGTTTCTTAACTGTTTAGGCTGAGAAGAAAGGCAGAATTAAAGTCACATTAATCACTTATCCTTGTTTATTTAGTTATCCTGTCTCATATGTTCGTAATTTCAGGTGTAATGCCGGTTACTCTGGGGAAAGATGTGAAGTCAACGCGTGCCATGCGTATTGTTTGAACAACGGAACCTGTTCCCTGAATGAGAAGAGTGAGCCAGTCTGTCAGTGCACAGGTCATTATGAGGGTGCAAGATGCGATGTTCCCGCCTTTCTTCTCAAATGTTTCCAAACAATTTCAATGTTAAAGGACATCCTAAGTACGGGTAAAAATCTTCTTATTCAAAAAATCTAATCACTCTAGGGCAGGGTTTTCCTGCGTGATTGAATCAGAAATGAAGAGATCCGCAGGAGAACCAAGGTAACCGACATTGCCTGAAAAATTGCCAAACTTAAGTGGCAGTGGGCAGGGCACATTGCTCGCAGAACAGATGGCTGGTGGGGCCAACATGTTCTGTAGTGGCGACCGTATACCGGAATACGTAGCGTTGGAAGGCCACCCACAAGGTGGACCGACGACCTGGTGAAGGCCGCAGGAACCCGTTGGATACGAGAAGCACAGAACCGGTCGAAGCGGATGTGCTTGAGGGAGGCCTATGTCCAGCAGTGGACGTCTTTCGGCTGAAATTATGTTGATGATGATGACTATAGGGCACTATGCCAGCTTGTATAGATTAATATTCAAACCCTTTTAATTTGAGAGATGGGATGTTTCTCTTCTGAGATGTTGATGATTGTTGATGATGCATTAATCGTTCATTTTGAACGTTTCGCTTACAGATGTGACACCGTTTACTCTGGCCAAGGGAGTGAAGTCATCGTGTGCTGTTGTCTAAAAAATTGGCGCTTGACACGCACAAGACGTGAAGCCGTTGCTGCGACTGCAGAGTTTGTCACAGCTACTGCACCTCCTATTTTGAGTTGGCGCAAGTTTTCAATTTCATCTTGAATCATCTTCTTCTTCATGTCGCTGGCACGGCAGCTCTTCATATTTTGCTGGCACAAAATTTCGCGACTTCCACGGCGTCATCGGTGCGATGCCACCATACCGGTTCTGTACTCAAATTCAAGGTCGCTCAGCGATCTATGGACTGGGCTATGCTTGGAGTGTCTTTGAGGGATCAAATCCGCAACGAGCTGATCCAGCAGAGAACCAAAGTTGTCAACATAGCTCACAGAATAAGCAAACCAAAGTGACAATAAGCCGGCCATAATAACCGTAGAACCGATGACCATTGAAGTAGACGTGTTCTTGAGTGGAGACTGCGAATAGGCAAACGTAAAGTAAGACGCCCTCAGGCTAGGTGGAGCGACGATCTTCGCAGGGTGGCTGGTAGCAGCTGGGTGAGAGTTGGAGTTGAATAGCGTGCAATAGGAGAGGCCTATGTCCAGCAGTGGACTGCTGCAGGCTGATGATGATGTACCCAAAGGGTGCCAGGGAATCAGGAACACATTCTTTCAACTCTTAGCCATCTAAGATTTCTCGTTTTTTCTGTAAAAAAGGCTTCCAAAGTTACAAATTGAGAATAGCTATGATAATAGTACATTACGATACGTACACGTACATATACACCGTGTTCCGGACGATATATATAAACTTCGACTAGATGTTCAGACCATGGAAATAAGCCTTTTTTCATTATGGCCATTAATTAATTTTAATTTTTCGTTAATTTTCATACAAACTAAATACCTTGACGTAAATCGCCCGATGTGCATGTCCCTTTATCCGAATTGGCAACGTCGTATTTTCATTCAATACTCAATTCTTTATTGCATTCCACAATGTACATGACAACACGGTTAGCGCAGTGGCTGAGCGATCGGACTGCTGCGCTGCGTGTCGCGGGTTCGATTCCCGCAGAGAAAAAATATTTGTAAGTTCTACATGTATTTGTTCTGAGTCTGGGTGTTTTTCTATCTATAATATGTATGTGTCAAGCAAATCTGAATTAGGTAATTTATAATTAAAATGTGTTTTAGATCGTCAATTTGTTAGTTGTACTTTTTGTTAACATTTTAAGAAATAAAACAATGTATTTACAAAAAAAAATGTATATAAGCAGTTTATCAGCCATCTTGTTACCATAACACAAGCATTAGGTTGCTTAGCTTGGGACTAGATGGCGCTGTGTGAAATGTCCAGGGATATTAATGTAGGCTTAGCTGGTGGATTTGGTGGGCTAAAACTTGTCAAAACTAAGTTTCTTTGGATTTTTACTGCATAGCTCAATTAAATTTAATTACAAATGCCTTTGTTAGATTTGATTTGTAAAAGCTATAGAAGCATTTGCCAAAGTTTATAGATAACGTGATTAACACTGACGGTGAAATATTTTAAGAGAAACATCTATACTTAGGTTTTATAGAAGTTATAGCAACTTTTTTTTTCTTATTGTTTTTTTAAGTAAATATTCCATCCATCCTGCGAAGATCGTCGCCCCCTCTAGCCTGAGGGCGTGGAACCTTACGTATACCGATTCGCGGTCTCCACTCAAGAACACCCGGCTGTATTCTCATCCAGCCACCTCATCGAGTCGATCGATTTTCGGTAACTTTCGTTACCGAAAATCGATCGACTCGATTTTCGGTAACCCCCGGTCCAGCAGTGGACTGCTATAGGCTGATGATCTTGACGACGTAATTATTATGATTTTAAAATTGCTTGAGACATTTTGCACGAACACTTAACTCCGCTTCAACGACAGTAAATACGTAGAAACTAGCGTAAAGGATGTGAAAAAATAAGGGAGCCAGTATTTATTATGTACCCAATACCCAATGGATGTACTAACATAGGATAAGGTTATTGTTACTAACCCAATGGTATCTTTGTTGTCCTGAAAATAAATAAATATATATGTATATGTGAGTCAAGCAATTTTTAATTATTTATTTTATTAAATAATATACTTAAATAAATAAAAATTTCGTTTAGCTTTATCTTCTTTACGCACTTAAGTCGCGCTTTTTTGTGTAAAAATGGACTATTAAGTCATAGAAACGCGTGACTTAAGTCCGGGTTTATATCACACAGTGCTATAAAAGGTTATAATTAAGTCATAACTAAATAATTTAAATAAATTAAATATCTTCTTAATCTTTCTCGGCTTTCACGTGGTTCTCATCATGCGGGGCGGTTATGTCAACACACATTGCGCGCCGCTCTGATCGATTCACCACCACTATATCAGAGCCCCAAGTCAGCTATTTTTATAAATTCGTCATTCCAACACGATCCCATTCCCATCCCATTGTCATTTTGCTTAATGTTCGTAATCTGCTAAATTCTTAATGTCGATCATTGGTCAGTCAATGGTCTCGTAATAGAATTGTGTCATAATGACATTGTCGTATTGCCTTAATTATAAAACCCGTAGTAGCCTTTAGTAGAAATGATTTTCGAAAAACTATCACTACTTTATTTATGCCAGATTTCATTTATACATATATATTTTTACATATTATTTATTAGTGTTTTATACAAGTCAAGTGTTTTATGTAAGTAAGTTATTCATTTATCATTATCAGTGATAGGAACAGGTAGTGCTTATTTGCCTAAACTTCGGAGAATAGAGACAAGAAACGGAGACTTCCTTAGGACTAATTTTTTTTTTCCGGGACATCTGTCCCGAAATTCGGGACAACACATTAAAAAAATATGTTATTTGGAATAAGTAATTCGTCTGTATTTACCTAAAGTTTGCGACTAGACATAACATAATAAATAACATTCACAGTCGTTACAACCATAAAATTTTCTGAAATTTTTTTTGGAGATCATTTTGTAAATACTTGTCGATCTTAATACTATGAATCACAATGTTTATATAAGGAGCCGTACACGTTTCGAAGTAAATATCTTCCTTCTAGCTCACTCTCGGCTACGTTGAATGAGATTTCTAAAGTTCAAGTGTATAATTGAAAAAACAAAGACATTTTGTCTTTAAAATAATAAAACGGTAAAATTTATCATTTTAGCATTCTCTATAGTAGGACAAATTTATCATTTCAAAAACAAACGGTATTTGTATTTTATCTTAATGAAATATATTTCTAAAGTATATTTAAAAATGTGCATGATATTAAAATAATGGCCTTATCAAATTGTTTAGTAATACACTTAAACTTTAAAAATCTTTAAAAACATCATTTAATCTTTATTGCACTGAAAGTACAATACGACTTTTACGGCAGCGCATTTCGGTATCTATTCTTAGAAATTACAAAAAGAAACCGCTATGGTCGCATACCTGTGCGGCGCGGGAATTGGAATTGCATGCCTCAACGTCAGTAAAATAAATATGGCATAGATAGATTAACATAAATTTGTAATATAAGTTTTTTCCGTCTGTACATTTTGTTTCATGCTTTCCAATTACGTCATATTTAAAAAATAATATAAATATACATATATTTTGTTGCAACCATATTCTGTGTGTTTTATTTTTCCTTTAGAGCCCATAGAGGATAAGTTATTATTATGGAGTTATAAATTATAAATGTTATGCCTAGTCGCAAACTTTAGGTAAATATAGACGAATTACTTATTCCAAATAACATATTTTTTTAATGTATTTAAAAGTGTTGTCACCCATTTTGGGACAGATGTCCCGAAAAAAAATTTAGTCCTAAGGAAGTCTCCGTTTCTTGTCTCTGTTCTTCGAAGTTTAGGCAAATAGGCACTACCTATTCCTATCACTGATCATTATGTACGAGGTTACCATTCTATGCCATTTCTTTCAATGGAGTGTCAGTGGTTGACCACTGGAAAGTCATAATGACGCCATTATATTAGTAGATTACCAAACTTGTCAAAATCAACAATTATGAAATCAATGATAGACCATTCTGACACTATTGTAATAGCAGACTTGAGGCCCAGGCCAGGCCCAGGCCCAGGCCAGGCCCAGGCCCAGGCCCAGGCTTATTGGCAAAAATGTATTATTAAAATTACGAGAATTGCTCCTCTGGTTGCTAACAACAGTAATCTGTTTGATAAGTTGGTAGGTAGTCAAAATCTGTGTGTGAGCCAGCTGTAACTATAAAGACTCATGATGATACTCGTAACAAGGGGGCATAATGGTCTGCATTATTCCCTCTTGTTAACTATCTATCTTGTTAAGAAATTAATTACAGACAGTTAATAAAAAAACAAAATCTCTTATAACATAATTTTTTTCGATTAGAAAGGAACGTGTTCTCTAATCAAAAAGTTCAAATATTTGTATTAAGGGGCTAATTTCTCAATCGACAGGTATTTTTTATTCGTGGAATGAAATGACGTCTAACAGATTTTCTATAGAAGAACTGTCAAAAATTCAAAATAAAATTATTCCTCGTATCAAATTATCTGGCGCTGGAAAAATCAGCCCTGAGTTAGATAGATGTGGCGAAAAGTATGACACTGATATCCAGTTCCTCTATAGTGATATTTATATTACACAAGGAGCACTTGCTGAAGGATATTTTTGAATAAAATGAAAAATAAAAACAAGCTTTTATCTAAATACTAGCTGACCCGGCAAACGTTCTTTTGCCATATAAATTATTTCTAGCTGCCCGGCGCTACTTCGTTCGCGTGGTGTCCTACCCCCTACCCTACTCCTACACTACTCCTACCCTACTCCTACACTACTCCTACCCTACTCCTACCCTACTCCTAACCTACTCCTACCCTACTCCTACACTACTCCTACCCTACTCCTACCCTACTTCTACCCTACTCCAACCCTACTCCTACCCTACTCCTACACTACTCCTTCCCTACTCCTACCCTACTCCTACACTACTCCTACCTTATTCCTACCCTAATTCTAACCTACTCCTAAACTACTCCTACCCTACTCCTACCCTACTCCTAACCTACTCCTACCCTACACCTACCCTACTCCTAACCTACTCCTACACTACTCCTACACTACTCCTACCCTACTCCTACCTGCTATAAACCTCACGGAGCCCGAGACCTTTCCAACGAATGCAAAACCGTGGAAATCGGTTCGTGCGTTCTGGAGTTATAGCGTCAGGAAGGAAAACCCGACTTATTTTTATATAGTAGATGAATGTAACCTAAAAAAGAAAGAATAACGCCTCATCTTTCTGACTGGCCGACTCCTTGACAATTAAAAAGAGACTGTAATTGGTTTATTTGAAATATTTATTTTATTTATGTTTAATATACAAGTAACAATGGAAACATTATTTCCTAACAACTATATAATAATAATATATAATAATTCATTTATTTTCAGGTAAAGAACACCCATTAATTACCACACAACACAAATTAGTAGAAAACATAATCAATAAATTTAATTAAATAAATAAAAATCAAATAAGAGCACATCAAATCAAATAAAATGAAATCAATATAAATCAAATTAATATAAACAAAAGAAAATAACTTAAAAAATCAAAATAACTCCAATAAAATCAAATAAAATTAAAAACTAATAATCAAAACAAAAATTTAAAATTTAAATATATAATAAATTACAAATTTCGGACCCATTTGATGACCATTCGGTTAGTATACACACAACTTATAAACTAGTGTTAGTACTTACATTTACCAGAAAAACAACACAAACTATTCATTAATTCGCCACAGTGGCATGTAGGCGCATCCAATGTCCCAGTATGGGGCTGTCCCACCTATCAGCTATAGTTTTCAGGATGTTGTTGGGACTGACGCGCACCCTGCACATAATGGAAGCGCAACGCTTGCGTATGATAGCGTGAAAGCCATCAATTCTCGCCTCCGCAAACATGCCGGAAGCGCTGCAGTAGCGCGGCAACCCCATCAACACCCTGAAAGCATTATTGTATTGTACGCGCAGGGCGCTGTATGCCCTCTGCGTGTAGTTGACCCACAAATTGTCCAGCACCTTGGCAATGACAGTAGCAAGGGATATGGGCCTATAGTTCGAGAGATCTGATGTGTCCCCAGTCTTATCCTTCACAATAGGTACAACCACTGTTACTATGTTCGTAAAACTTAACCTAACACTGCCATATAGTTATGAGAATCCCTGCTACTTGTAGCAGGGTCTCAACAACGATGTGGACAGCTTGGAGCAGCGATTCATACACAAGCAGCCCAGTCTGCTCGCGATACACCGCAATACAATGTTGGGGCTGGCCCGCACCAGGCGCGCCAAGGAGGCGTATATATGTAAATACATACTTTGGTTTTGAGGTAAGCGCACACGACTATACATATATTTAGTACTAACGTTAGTGATTTTCCTGATTCACCCGCTTAAACCCCGCTTATCAGTAAGCCTCTATTGTTACCAATATACCTATATTGGTAACAATAGAAATATATTGCAAATAGCTATTTATGGTTTCACTTTAGAGGATATCTAGCGATTGGCACTTATATTCCACTAGCGGTCACCAGGGTCCGTCGTATCATCTACCTCTGTTGAAACAACATTGCCTTGAATCTAAAATGTATAGAACACAGTGTGTGTTAGCGTTGTTAGTGCTGTACGTGGGGACGGCGCACTCCTTCTCTTGGGGTGAGTACAAAACTCGTGTATTTTTTGGGGTACCGTACCTACCCAGAGGTTTTCCACGGCTGCAGTTCCTCTCAAGAGACTCGCGCAGAACTCGGCACCCTGCCGTCTCGGGCGGCAGACTCACCAAGTCTGTCACCCGCAGACCACAGCCTATGGTGGCCGAAGATCATTGTGCAAGCTGGCGAGAACGCAACTAATTTGAGACGTGTTAAAACTAGAAATAATTTAAATAATTCTAGAAATAATAATTGCCATTGCTAGGCGTGTTTTATAGGAAAAAGACGAAAGGCTAGAAACTTCGATCAAAAATAGTACTAGATTAAGGATCAGGAAAAAAATCAGTCGCTCAAGTGGCCACGTTTGCACACACGTAAACATCTACATTTCTTAGAAAAATGTTTATTATTATTAACAACTTCAGTTTATTATAAACCTTAATGCTTAAATATAAAGTTTAATTACCATTGCAAAATATATTTAAAATGTCGCTTCAAAATAAAATCATTCTATTTTTTAATTTTCAGTCACTTATTCTAAAATAAAACTTAAAGTCTAAGGGTGAGTTGCATCAAAAGCTCCGTTATAGTTACATCAAAGTGAATTTTAATTTTAACAATAAGCATGACCATAAAATCTAACTATCTGTTGTTGCACCAATTATGTAAAATGTAAAAAGTTACAAGTTAAAAGGGTGACAAGTGATAAGAGGTCTTATTTCCCCAAAATGTTCGTGGGTAATTTTTTTGACAGGAACAACACTTCAAGCTTGTTGTCATCACACTTTCAAAAATAACCAAGATCAAACTTATTTTTTCGGTAGGATTATTCCTTAAACGCAACGTGTTTTCAAATATGAAAACATATTATATATAAGTCACAGTCTGAGGTGGTAACCAAAACTGTTTTTATTAAGTAATAAAATAAATAATAGCAATACTATCCATATTCATAATATTTTTTTTTTTTGTTAGCCTAAAAGGCGTCCCTCAAATCCTTCCAGGAACTCTTTTCATTAAAGTTGGGTAATTTTTTTGACAAGGGCAACATTTCAAGCTTGTTGTCATCGTCGCTTGTCGCTTTCTTTTGTTGGCTCTAGTGATGTTACTCAGTCATAAATGGACTCGATGTCTCGATTATGTAATTCGAAAACTCAATTCAAGTTGGTTGTTGCTTCGTACGTTTGAAACGTACACAAAAATAACTTCAAGAAAAGAATCGTATCGTAATATCCAAAATACAGTAACCGTTCTGTATTGGTACATCGGTGTGGCATTCGGCTAAGATTGTCTTTGTTCGACTTTGTAAAAAGCGTTATGTCCTACTCAGATTCCACTGATTATCAGGTTGATCTGATAATCAATGACGATTTTAATGACAAAATATTACACTTTATCAACTGTCAGCACTAACCCATAGAACATGTATTTTCTCTTATTAAAACTCTGTGACTGTACAATGTACATCACAGTATTTTGACGGTTTATTACACGAAATATATCTATTCCTACGTTTATTATCGAAGAATGACAGTTAACTAGTGATTAGATAAATATCACCAACACTGCCAGTTGGTGATATTTATCTAATCGCGACTACATCGAGTGGCACCTCGAGAGAAAATTGTCTTTTATTTACTCGAGTAACGAGGTAAATAAAATCGAGCCGCATCACTATCTGACACTGTCAGAAAGACAAGACGTGTCAAGTGACAATAAATAAAATTCATTTTATTTTTCCGTTTCTTTCGAATTGCATGAAATTGATATTTCTGTTTTCCTGTATGTAATTGAAGGATTGCGTTATTGGAAGATGCATTACAGTATTAGAGCATTTACTCCAGAAGGATGTTGTGTTAATTTTATTGTTCAGTAAGATTTCAACGCAATGTGCGAAGACATTGCCCGAGACTGCTGCAGATGTGCCGATTGTTCTATGTCGATTTTCACAACAAACGCATACTGTGCCTGATGACTGCGGGAAAGAAATTATTTTGCAGTGGATTCCAGCACACCAAAAAGAACAATAATAATATTAGTTAGAATACGTTTATATCGATCGATAACATCAATTTCTAACAGCAAGCTGCTCTTGCTGGATAACTGTTTGGTGGGCAGACGTTGGTACTGATGGCTGTAGTGCACATGCAATGTGGAGCGTGCGGTGTTTAAGTTTTTATCGGTAGAGCGACCTGCATCTTCTTTAGATGAAATATTACCTACTTCTAACTCGTCTGGCGCTTACAGTAATAAAAATGCTTTGTTATATATACTATGAGATGTTTGATTTTAGACCATTCTTAACACCCTTTAATCCTACAATTTATCGCTGAGCACTGGCGGCTCCGTTGTAACAGCTGCGACTTACAGCTTGTAGATCGTAGGTTCAAACCCAGAGAGGCACTTTACTTTGTGTAAATTGTTTCATCACCACTTCTCTCAAAACGGTTAAAGAAAACATTGCGAGGAAACCGGCGTGTCCTAGAGCTAAAAATCGAAGACATGTGATATCTACCAACCCGCACTGGGCCCGCGTGGTGGATTACGTTGCGGCTAGTGGGCCGCAATGTAATCCACCACGCGGGCCCAGTGCGGCCCACTGCTGTGACACAGGCTTCTTCTTGGTGGGCGGGAGTGCCCTCCCACAGCCACTGCCTGTGTCACAGCAGTGGAAACAATAAAGGCTGATTGTGCTTATGGAACAAATATGATGATTGCACTGAGGTGTTAATTTTAGCAACGTAGAAGTTACTAGATTACAAATCTTTGCAGAAAAACACATTTTTGTTGTGCAAAGAACAGACGAGACTAGCACAAAACACCAAAAAAAACAAGCATGGGACCACACTGAAAAGGAATTCAATGCCAAACTCCAAAAAAATGGCGACACAAACCGTAACTATAGCCCTTAACCGCCCAAAGTTGGGCGATTAATGTTATAGTTATTTGTGACGTTTTTTTGACAATTGTGACAATTGTCAAAATGATGCAACCCGAATTTCGCATAACCGGAGATTTGACGGCTGTCAAAGCAATGATTATAGTTATAATTGCTTGTTATAGTTATTTATGACGTCATTATAACAATAAATCAAAATGATGCAACCCGAATTTCGCTTAACTGGAGATTTGAAGGCTGTCAAAACATTGGTTATCGCTATAGTTAGTTGATGCAACTCACTCTAAGTAATAAGGTTAAAACACACTAATTTGAAATAAGACCACAAAAGTATTTGTGGTCTTATTTTTGGGGCAGTTTTTGAAGCGCTTATCGGGAATCTAGTACTATTATTGATCGAAGGCTAGAAAGGAATGATTTTATTTTAAAGATTAGACAAATAGTTATTCTCGTGTTTCAGACATCGTCATCGCCAGAAGAAAACGACTAGAATTTTATTATGACGGAACATTAACACACTCCGTTCCCACGTCTCAAAATAATAATTGGATAACTTACGACCCATTACACAACCGGGTGCTGTTTGCCAAAAAAAATAGCCAAAGTGAACCGTCCAGTTTTGACATAGCAAGCGGAATAACACAATCTTTAATTAAGAGCAACCCGGACCAATACTTCAGGAGATTCGCCTACGACCTGGCCACAGAATTACTTTTTGTGATTATTGATAAAATTATGTACTCGTTCTCATTAAAGCCTGGATCTAACAACGAAACTAACGGAACTCTTGTGATTAATTTGCAAAAGGATGACGCGTATCCCCGTGAAATTGTTGTGGACAGCTGTGGAGGGTAAGCCAGTGATAATGATAATTATGTAGTTTATTCATTTTCAATCCCATACTTAAACCCTATAAATTACTTATTACAGGTATATTTACTGGACCACGTTCAGTAAGAGTAACCTAATAGAGAGGGTTCGATTTAATGGTTCCGAGAGAGAAGTTATAATAGACCGTGGTAATATGAGTACACAAGGCTTGACCATTGACCCACAGACACAGAAAATGTAATGGATTGAATATAAAGAATATAAAGAAGAATTTTGTATTGAAAGTGCAGATTTGAACGGAAAGAACAGAAGAACAGTATATCGTGAATCCACGGCCGACGCGGAATATTCAGAGCCAGAAATATTGGCTGTATCAAAAGATTTTATCTACTGGGGAGAAAGATATGAAGCGTTCATCTGGCATTTACCAAACAATTCAACGCGCGACGCAGATGTGAAACCCAAACAAATATCAATACATAACACAGACAATTTGGGTGGTGTTAAAGGTATGGCCACCAACTATAAACTTGAAGAACAAACTCATGGAATACAGAACTGCAAAGCACTAAAGCGTCTGCTACCAAATTACTCAGAAACCAACGACTGCGCCTCCCGCATTGTTTCTACAGAGGAGGCCCTACTTTGTGTCCATGGTACGAAAGTTAGTGGGGAGTCTCGTTGTAAATGCACACAGGGTTACAGCGGTGAGAGGTGCGATGTTTCATTCTGTCACAACTATTGTTTCCAAGGAGAGTGTAATGCCAGTGCTGACGGACAGCCCAAATGCAGGTAATACATGTTTATAGTTATAGACCAGGTATTACACAGCTTGACCCAGTGTCAAATCAACCCATGGACTATAACTGGATTCCGAAAATTCAATTGTGTAAGAACTAGACCCCGATAACTCTTGAACTAATTACTTAAAGAGCAAGCAAAGCGGGCTCTGAAACTTAGGGCACCCCGGGCCCGACACAGTAAGGTAATGTTCGAAGGCGGTGATAACAGCTAGAGTGAGTGCGTAAAGCGACCAAACGAAGCTCCCGTCAGCATCATTCATTTGAGTTAGGTTCCTTTAAGCACTGTAGGCAGAAATAGGAGGCCCGCCGGGCGTGGCTCAGTGGATTCTGCTAAAGCCGAGATTACAATGGCAAGTCGACTATTTTAGAATTGTTCAGGTTGGGGTATCCTAGGGTTGGTTTGTAAAGGTATTTTAAAAACTAGATGAGGTTGGCGTTTCTTAACTGTTAAGTCTGAGAAGAAAGGCAGAATTATAGTCACATTAATTTTGATAGTTTCTTATTATGAGTTTATTTAGCTATCCTGTCTCATATGTTCGTAATTTCAGGTGTAATGCCGGCTACTCTGGGGAAAGATGTGAAGTCAACGCGTGCCATGCGTATTGTTTGAACAACGGAACCTGTTCCCTGAATGAGAAGAGTGAGCCAGTCTGTCAGTGCACAGGTCATTATGAGGGTGCAAGATGCGATGTTCCCGCCTTTCTTCTCAAATGTTTCCAAACAATTTCAATGTTAAAGGACATCCTAAGCACGGGTAAAAATCTTCTTATTCAAAAAATCTAATCCATTACAGGGCAGGGTTTTCCTGCGTGATTGAATCAGAAATTAAGAGATCCGCAGGAGAACCAAGGTAACCGACATAGCCTGAAAAATTGCCAAACTTAAGGGGCAGTAGGCAGCGCACATTTCTCGCAGAACAGATGACCGGTGGGGCCAACATGTTCTGTAGTGGCGACCGTATACCGGAATACGTAGCGTTGGAAGGCCACCCACAAGGTGGACCGACGACCTGGTGAAGGCCGCAGGAACCCGTTGGATACGAGAAGCACAGAACCGGTCGAAGCGGATGTGCTTGAGGGAGGCCTATGTCCAGCAGTGGACGTCTTTCGGCTGAAATTATGTTGATGATGATGACTATAGGGCACTATGCCAGCTTGTATAGATTAATATTCAAACCCTTTTAATTTGAGAGATGGGATGTTTCTCTTCTGAGATGTTGATGATTGTTGATGATGCATTAATCGTTCATTTTGAACGTTTCGCTTACAGATGTGACACCGTTTACTCTGGCCAAGGGAGTGCAGCCATCGTGTGCTGTTGTCTAAAAAAATGGTACTTGACACGCACAAGACGTGAAGCCGATGCGGCGACTGCAGAGTTTGTCACAGCTACTGCACCTCCTATTTCGAGTTGGCGCAAGTTTTCAATTTCATCTTGAATCTTCTTCTTATTCATGTCGCTGGCTCGGCAGTTCTTCATATTTTGCTGGCACAAAATTTCGCGACTTCCACGGCGTCATCGGTGCGATGCCACCATACCGGTTCTGTACTCAAATTCAAGGTCGCTCAGCGATCTATGGACTGGGCTATGCTTGGAGTGTCTCTGAGGGATCAAATCCGCAACGAGCTGATCCAGCAGAGAACTAAAGTTGTCAACATAGCTCACAGAATAAGCAAGCTAAAGTGTCAATAGGCCGGCCATAATAACCGTAGAACCAATGACCATTGAAGTAGACGTGTTCTTGAGTGGAGACTGCGAATAGGCAAACGTAAAGTAAGACGCCCTCAGGCTAGGTGGAGCGACGATCTTCGCAGGGTGGCTGGTAGCAGCTGGGTGAGAGTTGGAGTTGAATAGCGTGCAATAGGAGAGGCCTATGTCCAGCAGTGGACTGCTGCAGGCTGATGATGATGTACCCAAAGGGTGCCAGGGAATCAGGAACACATTCTTTCAACTCTTAGCCATCTAAGATTTCTCGTTTTTTCTGTAAAAAAGGCTTCCAAAGTTACAAATTGAGAATAGCTATGATAATAGTACATTACGATACGTACACGTACATATACACCGTGTTCCGGACGATATACATAAACTTCGACTGGATGTTCAGACCATGGAAATAAGCATTTTTTCATTATGGCCATTAATAAATTTTTATTTTTTGTTAATTTTCATACAAACTAAATATCTTGACGTAAATCACCCGATGTGCATGCCCCTTTATCCGAATTGGCAACGTCGTATTTTCATTCAATAGTCAATTCTCAATTCTTTATTGCATTCAACAATGTAGGCTTAGGTGGTGGATTTGGTGGGCTAAAACTTGTCAAAACTAAGTTTCTTTGGTTTTTTACTGCATATCTCAATTAAATTTCATTAAATTAAATTACAAATATTTTGTAACGAAGCCTTTGTTACATTTGATTTGTAAAAGCTGTAGAAGCATTTGCCAAAGTTTATGGATAACGTGAATAACACGTTGAAATATTTTAAGAGAAACATCTATACTTAGGTTTTATAGAAGTTATAGCAACTTTTTTTTTCTTATTGTTTTTTAAGTAAATATTCCAGCCATCCTGCGAAGATCGTCGCCCCCTCTAGCCTGAGGGCGTGGAACCTTACGTTTACCGATTCGCGGTCTCCACTCAAGAACACCCGGCTGGATTCTCATCCAGCCACCTCATCGATCGACTCGATTTTCGGTAACCCCCGGTCCAGCAGTGGACTGCTATAGGCTGATGATCTTGACGACGTAATTATTATGATTTTAAAATTGCTTGAGACATTTTGCACGAACACTTAACTCCGCTTCAACGACGGTAAATACGTAGAAACTAGCGTAAAGGATGTGAAAAAATAAGGGAGCCAGTATTCATTATGTACCCAATACCCAATGGATGTACTAACATAGGATAAGGTTATTGTTACTAACCCAATGGGATCTTTGTTGTCCTGAAAATAAATAAATATATCTGTATATGTGAGTCAAGCAATTCAAAAGCAATACTGGTATTCAGCTGCATCCGGTTAGACTGGAAGCCGACCCCAACATAGTTAGGAAAAGGCTAGGCAGATGATGATGATGTGAGTCAAGCAATTTTTAATTATTTATTTTATTAAATAATATACTTAAATAAATAAAAATTTCGTTTAGCTTTATCTTCTTTACGCACTTAAGTCGCGGTTTTCTGTGTAAAAATGGACTATTAAGTCACAGAAATGCGTGACTTAAGTCCGGGTTTATAGCAGACATTGCTATAAAATGCTAATTAAGCAATCTATAAAAAAAAAAAAACTATAATGTATATAAGTAGTTTATCAGCCATCTTGCACCATAACACAAGCATTAGGTTGCTTAGCTTGGGACTAGATGGCGCTGTGTGAAATGTCCAGGGATATTATTATTATTATATACTTATAATAAATCTGTAGAAGTGAAAATTCTGTAGATTGAAAATATCAAAAAAATAAATGGCAACGGTGTTACTAGACCGACAAAGAACCCAAAAATGTGATTAAAAAAAATTTTGTCTGTCTGTCGGTCTGTCTGTCTGTCTGTTTGTTCAGGCATCACGCAAAAACTACCGGTTCGATTACGATGAAACTTGGTATAATTATTCTTTAATATCCTGGGAACCACACTGGTTACTTTTTATGCCGGAAAAGTATCTTCTAAATATATAAAACTCAAAGGTGACTGACTGACATAGTGATCTATCAACGCACAGCCCAAACCTCTGGAGGGATCGGGCTAAAATTTGGCATGCAGGTAGATGTTATGACGTAGGCATCCGCAAAGAAAGGATTTTGATAAATTCTACCCCCAAGGGGATAAAATAGGGGATGAAAGTTTGTATGAAAAATCTTATTCCTTGAGTAAATAAACTTGAAACATAGCACGAATACTTATCTAAATAAATTATGAAGACTGTCAGTTTTTTTTTCTTCTAAACTACCCCCTAATAAGGGATTGGTGGGTTTCAAAGTTTGTATAGAAGAATTTTAGCGCGCAGTCCGGTTGACTCGAAACTCAGTATTTATACCTAATATTGAAAGTAAAGAATAATGTGTATCAGGGTTTTTTGAAAATCTACCCCTGACGGGCTGAAATGGGGTAGTCAATTTTTCAGGGGAGGATTTTACTGCATGGCTTGATTAACTCGAAAATTAGTATAAATAATCTTTGAGTCAAGTTATGAATACATCCCAAACGATTTTTTTTAAATTCCACCCCTGTGGGGGTGAAAAGCGGGGATACAGTTTATATGAAAAATCTTATTCATTTAGTTAATAAACTTGAAATTTGCCTAAGTAAGTAATAAAGTTTATCATTATAAGTTTTTCAAAGCTACCCCTCATAGGGGTGTTAAGTTTATGTCGAAGAAATTGAATGCGCGGTCTGAGTAACTCGAAACTCAGTAGTGATACTTTTGACAGAAAATAATTAATAATAAATATGTAAAGTTGTCGAAAATTTACCACTGACGGGACAAAAACGGGTAATTTGGTTTTTAAGGGGAGGATTTGAACTTGAAACTGTATGTTACATTTTCACGCCTAAACCACTGAACTTCTGATTTGGCATAGATATAGATGGCACCCTGGGGAAGCACATACTTTTTATCCTGTTAGCACGTTCCCGTGGGATAATTTCCGACATCCACGCGGGCGAAGCCGCGGGCAGAAGCTAGTACTAAATATATAACTAAATATAACATAACTAAATAATTTAAGTATTTTTTAATGAATGATCTAATACATATAGGATGAATTAATACTACTGTAATTTTAAACAAAACGACTTCAGTACAATACTTGAAATATATAAATTGTAAAGGGGGCCTGGTGACCTGACTTACAGGTTTTGTAAAAACTTAGCTAAGGCACCAGTCTTCCACAAATTAATTAGGTAAATAACGCTAGTTCAACGCGTTGACTTGCTTCATGTTGTGAACTCTGTTATAAATAGAATGCTTATCAGGCGTTAAACGAGTACTTTAATTTTATTGCTTGTTTTGATAATTTTGAAAAAAAATAATGTTTTAGTGTACATACTCGTACATGACGATAACTCGTGTCTACTTGAAGGCAACGACTTAGTTTGCACTATCTAAGACCATAATTACACGATTTATTTCACGCATTTAGATTTGAGAAATGACAATTTATAATGATTATGTAACAGTTACCTCCTATTTAGATGTGTCGCATGTCTTCAGTTTCATCGGGTATATTTCGTTTATTGCGAATCACACAGAAAAATACACACAATCCATATAGTATTAGTAACAACTTCTTAAAGACTACAACACCAACAAATAACTACGAGGCTGAACACGTGTCGGCACGTGTCTCTGCACCCAGTGCCTAATAAAGGAGCTATCCACCTTGTCAAAAAATTATTTAAGTTGTTTTTGGAGCCTCCGCGCAACCTACCCATTATTGACTCCGCTCTCTTTCTCATTATGGTATGAAAATCGTCAACACTGGCTTCCGTCAATAGCTGCAAAGCGCTGTAGAAGCACGGAAGCCCCAACACCATTCTAAATTCATGATTATAAAGCCTTTTCCGGATAAAATCTCTATAATGTTTAAATGTAAAGGAACAAGAGAAGCAATTTAAACCAAGTAAAAGGTGTATGTAAAGGTCATAACAGGCGGTGTTCTGTAGCTTCTGCCTCACGGGAGGAAAGGGTGCGTTTACGTATATATGTTTTAAAATAATCTCATCAAGCTTACCAGATTCGACAACTGGCATTATCTCAACGTAATGGGCAACGTTCAGTTTGGCCTTTGAATTTGCAATATAAGACGACTTTTCCTCCGTATCAGACTTGGAGCCGTAGTTCATCATATAATCAATCTCCGAATATGATGCATCAGTTGTGACCACTGACGGTAATACTGTGACTGACGATTTGAACTTCAAAGAAGTAAAATTTTGGTTAGCTGGTGATTTGCCGGTAGTCATAATGGAGATCACAGGAGTTACATGCCTTGTAGCTGACTGAGATCTATACTTAGCCGCTTTGGAATTACGATTTTTCGTCTTACGGCTTTCTGTTGGTGCTTTGTCCAGAGCCTTGAAGTTACAGGAAGATCTGTCCCGCGGTGAGTATGATTCATAAGGTTTGAATTTAGCTTTAGCTTTTGATTTAGCACTAAGTTTTTGCTCCTGGCTCCTGGTTTTGGTTCCTGTTGGTGATTTGTCTAAAGATTTCGAGTTATTAGACGTTGTTTCGATCGATGAGCATGAGTCATAAGATCCTTCCTTAGCTTTGGATTTAGCATTCAATCCTTTCTTCTTGGCTCCGGTTGACGATTTTTCTAAAGCCTTGGAGTTATAGACAAATGTGTCAGGTGTTGAACATGGTACATAAGATTCGTACTCCACCGTTTTGATAGTAGCATTAAATTTTTGCTTTATGCTGCCGGTTGGGGATTTGCATAAAGCTTTGGAAATATGGGAAGACCTGTCCGCCAATGAGCACGGTACATAAGATTCGTACTCCACCGACTTGAACGTGGTTGTAATCGTTTTCTTCATACTACCTGTTGGAGATTTGCCAGCACCCAAAAAGGGAGTCATCTCGGGTAACGCGGCTTGTTCAAAAGATTCGAACTCAAGAGATTGAAATGCAGCATTAATTTTTTCTGTTGGTGCTGCATCGGTATTCAAGGAGTTTAATGATGACAAAGGCATGTCGGATATTGACCATGGTTCAACTGATTCAGACTCAGCCGATTTACGACTCAAAGCATTATATTTCTGCATCATGACTTCAGTCGGTAGTGCATCAACCGCCATTGAATTAAATGATGATAAAGGCACTTCGGGTCCAGAGTAACAGGACTCGGATGGCACCGATTTAATTTTTGAAGGTTTCTGGATGTGATCGGGTTCTCTGTTGAGTCTAGGATCTTGTTTTACTGAATCGAAGGCTTCTGCAATTTTAAAAGGTTTCTTGTGTATTGATTTAATTATTGATGACTAGGACAAAATAAAACGGATGTTTAAAAAATTGTGTGCGTTCGGGGAACCCCGTTAGGAACGAAGTTCCTTACGCGATGCTTGCAAAGACACACAGCACACGAGACACGAGGCAGAGAAAGAGAGAGAGAGAGAAAGTCACATAGAGGGGACGCATAACGCTTTTTCGTTGCGTGATTTCTACCAGTTTATTTACCGCAAGTCGCGTTATAGAACGTCGTTCTCAAAACAAAAAATATTTTTCTTGACCTGACTATATTATGTCAAGATAAGTGCGGGCAATTAAGTTGATAAAACATAAATCGACAAAACATTACGCGTCTTATTAGACGCAAATTGACCTCTGACAGATTTTGTCTGCGAATTTCTTCATTTCTGGTTCGATCACGTCGGGAAACTTCAAGCATAGCACTCTCAGTAATGGGTAACTCTCCGTCCGGACCAGGCCCGTGCCGGACGGCGTGTATGTGTTCCACGCGCGCCTCAAAGAGATGTCAGCAAGATTGACGGGGCCCGATAGAGCCGAAGCCTGCCAGGGTAGCGGGATCATCCGAAAGGTTTACCGCTGCCCTGGAACATAAAGGGCTAAGGAAGGAACACGGGTGGGTTTTAGTCAGTAAGAGTCTGACACTCCCTTCTGCTCCACCCAGAGCGGGAGGAGTCATTTGATAATTTCCCATCCTGAAAAAAAAAAAGCATAGCCCTCTCCATTGCCCCTAGGGTGACTTTTAGCCTTCTAATAAGGCCCATTGTGAGCGCCCACGTTTTAGGAGATACAGCACCTTAATCGCGTACGAGTAACATCAATCTCAATCTGAATCATTTTGAAGGATATTGCTAATGCATTGCTCTATATGTTCGAAAAATGTGTCTGCTCAACCACGTAAATAATGCAATGAATGTTGTTGAGCTGTCAAAATTAAAACAAACAGCAGAGTTTAAATTCTAACCTTTAACAACAAACTCAATATTATTACACGTGACATCCATTCCCAATAGTTTTTCACAGAACTTGAGAATCATTTCCTGGTCATTTTTGCTCAAAGAGGTGCAAATGTCTCCATCCACTGTCCCAGTTATAGAATTAATGCAACAATGGAACAGTAATATTGAGGTCATTAGATACATCTTCTTTTGTACTTCTTTTAAGTCATAGTATCTGAAATCAAGCAATCAAAAGTCTTTTTTCTAACTAGACTGAGAATCAGCCCTTTTCGAACGTCAAAATTAGATAAAACCGTCCACCATAACGCCACTCAATACTTCCTGGTGCTATAGCCGGGATGAAGAAGTGGCGCAACAAACTCCACAGCAGCACAGCTGTCTGTTTAGTTACCACCTACAATCACCCATCATCTGCCTAGCCTTTTCCCAACTATGTTGGGGTTGGCTTCCAGTCTAACCGTATGCAGCTGAATACCAGTACTTTATATGGAGCGACTGCCTATCTGACCTCGACAACCCAGTTACTGGGTAATACGATACCCCTTGGCTGTCAGATTTTCGGGCTCCTGACTACCACAACGACTGTCAAAGATCCACGAATGACAGCCGGGACCAAGCGGCAAGGAGGGGTCTTGGTATGTGTCACCCATCCACGGACCAACCGCAGCAAGTGTAACTTAACCTGATCGATCGACCCGTGTGGCTGTTATTACTTAGCCACAAGCCACTCTTCAGCTAATACTAAAGCTGAAGAGTTTGTTTGTTTGAATGCGCTAATATCTGGAACTAGCAGTCAGATTTGAAAAAAGCTTTTTGCATTTGATAGCGCAATTCTTGAGGAAGACTATAGATATTTTTAATATGACGAAGAATCTTAGGAGCCCACTATACACCTCCTGGCTGCATCCAAGTGCAATATATTGGAGTTGTTAACACGAATCATATGACCCCAAACTCGAGGGGTTTACTAGTAGCCCCTAAAGAGTTCCACTATCCACCTCCTGGCTCCATCATCAGATTAGCTTCAAAATATCAAATTATAGTTTTGTCACCCGTATTACATACACATACAAAGTTTCATTTTGATACGACAATAAGAAATAGGTTAAAATTGACTTCTAAGATTTTATTACATTGTTTGTTAGTTACAAGTCCAGCTAATAAAAGCCTGTAAAAAAGAACCTGTGTGCCACCAACCTTAGTCGCAGTAACGGGTACTTATACCTGACAAATGCCTCAATGTCAGAACACAGTATGGAACCTTCAATCTCATCCGCACATGTGTCCTGCCTGTATTTTTTGAGCACTTCCACCATACTCCATGGGTTTAACTCATTTATGGGAGCTTCTGGGTGCACACATTTGTTTAGCTATAAAACAATGGTATTTTATTGATATCTGCCTCTCTGGTCTAGGAGTCGCATGCGCTACTGCTGAGCACGAGGTCCTGGTTTGATTGCCAGGTCGGGAAAAATGTTATTGGGATTTCTAAGTAGCGGCTGGAGTCTATTCTGGAGACTTGTGCTGGATTGATGGCAATAGCATAATCAGCCTATTATATATATATTATTCCCACTGCTGGAGTACAGGTCTCTTCTCTTCGAGAGGGAGTGAGCTGTAATCTACCACGCGGGCCTAGTGCGGGCTGGCAGATGTCACATCTCTTCGAATTTTTGGTTCTAAGACATTCCGGTTCCCAAATAATATCTACAGGACAGGCCAGGATGATGATGTTCCACATAGATACAGTTTCTAATGTGACCTGATTGTAATTGCAACTCCCGAATGTGAGGTCTTCGAGTTATTTAAAAAAAAAAAAAAAACATTGCCCCACCCTAGGAATTTCTCCTGTACCGTGGGTGCGTTTACAAACATTTAAACTCACATACACAAACAGCCAGACCCGGAACAACTACTTGTAATCCATACAAATATTTCTTCCGTGCGGGAATCGAAACCGCGACACGCAGCGCAGCAGTCAATCGCTTAACCACTGCGAGAACCGTGCCGTTATTCCAGGTTAGGTTCGTGAAATAAGGTTGCATGCAGAATTTATGTAACAGATTTGTATACTGAAGCAGTTGTGGCCCAGTGGCAACGCTTGCGACTTACGAGTCACCTGGTGAGTAGCCAAGTGAAACGAACGCTCTAGAATCTTCGCAACCGTCCCTACTGCGCGCTTGGTGCCTTCGCTAGTCACCTAGCGTGTATGTTAGGATTAACAGGCTCTAGGTGCTAAGCAAGCCACCTATCATCATTTCAGACCGGAATCCTGCTAGTATAGGCCTACCCTTTCTTCCGCAATACTTCCCTGTTCTGTGCATCTCTCATCGAGGTATTCTTTGCGACTTTCAACGATATCGTCAACCCAACGCGATTTTGGACGGCCCTGGAGGCCTACTCCGAAGTGCAAAGTGCGAATGTTCGGATCGGACCAACACATGGCCGAACCGAATATTATTGAAAAATGCGAAAAAAGTTCGGATCGGCTCAGTTGGGTCGGGACCTTAAATAGTCAATATTCGAATGAGTGTAGGAGTATAGAATCCGAACCGAACCAAATAGTAACTTCGTAGCAGGAAAAGGCCGAACATTCGGCCGATACTACTTCGGAGTAGACCCCCAGGTTTCTTTGGCCGTACGTAACCTTATGGTTTGTGCTGATATCAGAGAAGAAGATTACCCAATTCAATAAAATATCCGTCCATCGTTTCTCGATGAATTCCAATTTGCAGTCAGAGCAGGATATGGAGTCTCTGTCATCGGCAAACATTTTTAAAATAAATAGTATAAATTAGTCTAGAAATACATGAAACTCTTGCAAAATGCTACAAAAAGTGTCACTGTCAAACATTATGACTGACTTTGATGATAGACAAGACATGGTGTTGACCATAGATCTATATCTATGGTTCTATTGTCTATGAAGTTTTGCTAGCTAAAAAAAAGGTCAAATTAAATTAGCTAGCGAAACTTCATGGATAATTATGGTGGGTATCGATATCTAAACACAATAAAACATCAAACCACGTTTACACTCTAAAGCGGATTCGTTTATAAATTTCCACCTGAACAGGCTTTCCTTTGCTTCGGCCAACCAGGGACCTGAGTCTGTTTAAAGACTTCCAGGTTATCCAAGGCAACTCATGTGCAGATGGGAGATCTTCAGCGGGTGGAACGATGGATAGTTCGATGTTGGTAAACATTTGTAAAATGGTCCCAGAAATTGTATTGAAAAAACCTGATGGTGGATGGTGATTAATATAATATAATAATAATACCCCTGGACATTTCACACAGCGCCATCTAGTCCCAAGCTAAGCAACCTAATGCTTGTGTTGTGGTAACAAGATGGCTGATAAACTACTTATATGCATTATTTTTTTGTAAACACATACATTTTTTTTTTTTAATCTTTATTTATTTAGAGGCTTTTGGTAAATACATACATATTATAGATAGAAAAACACCCAGACTGAGAACAAATACATGTAGGTCATACAAATATTTGTTCCGTGCGGCAATCGAACCCGCGACACGCAGCGCAGCAGTCAATTGCTTAACCACTCCGCCAACCGTGTCGTAAATTAATTTTAATTAATTCCAATTTTAATCACGAGTCAAAAGATCTTTGTATTATTTGTATAAGTGCCTAGCACCAGCCTTCAGAGTTTTCATACAACCCGAGTCTCTTCAAGGCGAGAGTGAATAGGCTTCTTCTGGGCAAGCTCGTTCCACCGTAGATCTCATCCCTGCCTCTGGGCTGGATTGAGGTCAAGAGTGAGCCCATTGACAATAAAAAAAAAATTAAAAAAGTGGCTCTAACGTTTTTTTTTTTTAAATTAGTCCTTTTACATAGTAATATATTTACAAACTTATAAATACTTAGTAGGTACCTAGTACCAAGTTCTTAACAGATTGCCTTAAATACTTATAATATAAAAGCTAGTTCCTGTTCCTGTTTACCTATGAAAGGTGCGTTGGTACTGTTATTATAACTTGAGGCAACCTGCCTAAGCTACGTAAATAAAAACCTGTGATTTTGATGGCATATAAAAATCACAGGTTTTTATTAACGTAGCTTAGGCAGGTTGCCATGTTTCAAATAGCCCTGTATAATAAAGATATTTCACAAATGGCTGCAGTGATCAAATCGATGTGCACTTCGAAACAACAAATCTTTTCAACTGGTTGCTAACAACAGTAATCTGTTTGATAAGTAGGTAGGTAGTCAAAATCTGTGTGTGAGCCAGCTGTAACTATAAAGACTCGTGATGATACTTATAACAAGAGGGCATAATGGTATGCATTATGCCCTCTTGTTAACTATCTATCTTGTTAAGAAATAATTAAATAATTACAGACAGTTAATAAAAAAACAAAATCTCTTATAACATATTTTTTTTCGAAAAGGAACGTGTTCTCTAATCAAAAAGTTCAAATATTTGTATTAAGGGGCTAATTTCTCAATCGACAGGTATTTTTAGGGTTCCGTAGCCAAATGGCAACGGAACCCTTATGGATTCGTCATGTCAGTCTGTCTGTCTGTCGGTCTGTCTGTCTGTCTGTCTGTCTGTCTGTCCGTCCGTATGTCAGAGCCGCTTTTTTCCGAAACTATAAGAGCTATACTGTTAAAACTTGGTAAGTAGATGTATTTTGTAAACCGCATTCAGATTTTCACACAAAAATAGAAAAAAAACAATAAATTTTGGGGGTCCCCATACTTAGAACTGAAACTCAATTTTTTTTTTTATCAAACCCATACGTGTGGGGTATCTATGGATAGGTCTTCAAAAATGATATTGAGGTTTCTAATATCATTTTTTTCTAAACTGAATAGTTTGCGCGAGAGACACTTCCAAAGTGGTAAAATGTGTGTCCAGGGGGCCCTTGTAACTTCTAAAATAAGAGAATGATAAAACTAAAAAAAATCTATGATGTACATTACCATAATATAAACTTCCACCGAAAATTGGTTAGAACGAGATCTAGTGAGTAGTTTTTTTTAATACGTAATAAATCATAAAAAATTATTCCTCGTATAAAATTATCTAGCGTTGGAAAAATCAGCCATGAGTTAGATAGATGTGGGGAAAAGTATGACACTGATATCCAGCTCCTTTATAGTAGTATTTAGACATATTACACAAGCAGCAGTCTTGCTGAAGGATTTTTTTGATTAAAATAAAAAAAAAAAACAAGCTTTTATTTAAATATAAATAAACAACACAACACCACATCATTATGAACAACTTTTACTAAAATCTGATTACTCATAATGATGAGTACAATGACCTCTCAAGAGGTGGCTGGTGTTTTATAAATAACCCTGTATATGTAAATACATACTTTGGTTTTGAGGTAAGCGCACAAGATGATACATATTTATTTGGTACTAACGTTAGTGATTTCCCTGATTCACCCGCTTAAGCCCCGCTTATCAGTAGCTATTTATTGTTTCACTTTAGAGGATATCTAGCGATTGGCTCTTATATTCCACTAGCGGTCACCAGGGTCCGTCGTATTATCTACCTCTGTTGAAACAACATTGCAATTGCCTTGAATATAAAATGTATAGAATCCAGTGTGTGTTAACGTTGTTAGTGCTGTACGTGGGGATGGCGCACTCCTTCTCTTGGGGTGAGTACAAAACTTGTGTATTTTTTGGGGTACCGTACCTACCCAGAGGTTGTCCACGGCTGCAGTTCCTCTCAAGAGACTCACGTAAAACTCGATACCCAGCCGTCTTGGGTGACAGACTCACCCGCAGACCACAGCCTATGGTGGCCGAAGATCATTGTGCAAGCTGGCGAGAATGCAACTAATTTGAGACGTGTTAAAACTAGAAATAATTTAAATAACTCTAAAAATAATAATTGCCATTGCTAGGCTTGTGTTATACATAGATAGAAGACGAAAGGCTAGAAAGGAAAGATTTTATTTTAAAGATTAGACAAATAGTTATTCTCATGTTTCAGACATCGTCGTGCCCAGAGAAAAACGACTAGAATTTTATTATAACGGAACATTAACACACTCCGTTCTCACGCATCAATATAATAATTGGATAACTTACGACCCATTACACAACCGGGTGCTGTTTGCCATAAAAGATACCCACAGTGAACCGTACAGTTATGACATAGCAAGCGGAATAACACAATCTTTAATTAAGAGCAACCCGGATCACTACTTCAAGAGATTCGCCTACGACCCGGCCACTGAATTACTTTTTGTGATGATGGATAAAATTATGTACTCGTTCTCATTAAAGCCTGGATCTAACAACGAAACTAACGGAAATCTTGTGATCGATTTGCAAAAGGAATACGCGTGTCCCCGTGAAATTGTCGTGGACAGCTGTGGAGGGTAAGTCAGTGATAATGATAATTATGTAGTTTATTCATTTTCAATACACATTTATCCCATGCTTAAACCCTATAAATTACTTATTACAGGTATATTTACTGGACCACGTACGATAAGAAGAGTAACCTAATAGAGAGGGCTCGATTTAATGGTTCCGAGAGAGAAGTTATAATAGACCGTAATAATATGACTAAACAAGGCTTGACCTTTGATCCACAGACACAGAAAATGTACTGGATTGAATATGAATTTAAATACGGAATTTCTATTGAAAGTGCAGATATGAACGGAAAGAACAGAAGAACAATACGTCATGCATACACAGACAACCGATATGCAAACCCATTCTTAGCTGTATCAAAAGATTTTATCTACTGGGGAAAAAAACATGAAACTTTCTTCTGGCAATTACCAAAGAATTCAATGCGTGACGCAGATGTGGAACCCAAAGAAATTTCAATGTCTAGAGTAGACGGGAGATACGATGGTGTTCCAGATATAGCCACCAACTATACACTTGAAGAACAAACTCATGGAATACAGAACTGCAAAGCACTAAAGCGTCTGCTACCAAATTACTCAGAAACCAACGACTCCGCCTCCCGCAATGTTTCTACAGAGGAGAGCCTACTTTGTGTCCATGGTACGAAAATTAGCGGGGAGTCTCGTTGTGAATGCACACAGGGTTACAGCGGTGAGAGATGCGATGTTTCATTCTGTCACAACTATTGTTTCCAAGGAGAGTGTAATGCTAGTGCTGACGGACAGCCCAAATGCAGGTAATACATGTTAATAGTTATAGACCAGGTATTACACAGCTTGACCCAGTGTCAAATCAACCCATGGACTATAACTGGATTCCGAAAATTCAATTGTGTAAGAACTAGACCCCGATAACTCTCGAACTAATTACTTAAAGAGCAAGCAAAGCGGGCTCTGAAACTTAGGGCACCCCGGGCCCGACACAGTAAGGTAATATTCGAAGGCGGTGATAACAGCTAGAGTGAGTGCGTAAAGCGACCAAACGAAGCTCCCGTCAGCATCATTCATTTGAGTTAGGTTCCTTTAAGCACTGTAGGCAGAAATAGGAGGCCCGCCGGGCGTGGCTCAGTCGACTCTGCTAAAGCCGACGATTACAATGGCAAGTCGACTATTTTAGAATTGTTCAGGTTAGGTATCCTAGGGTTGGTTTGTAACGGTGTCGTGTTGCCGGCGTCAAATGGTTTTGGGGTCGAGTTGTCGTAGATACTCGTGAATAGATGAGGTCGGCGTTACCTATCTGACTAGTCTGAGAAGAAAGGCAGATCTCATTAATTTTGATAACTTTCTTGTTTATTTAGTTATCCTGTCTCATAAGTTCGTAATTTCAGGTGTAATGCCGGTTACTCTGGGGAAAGATGTGAAGTCAACGCGTGCCATGCGTATTGTTTGAACAACGGAACCTGTTCCCTGAATGAGAAGAGTGAGCCAGTCTGTCAGTGCACAGGTCATTATGAGGGTGCAAGATGCGAAGTTCCCGCCTTTCTTCCCAAATGTTTCCAAACAATTTCAATGTTAAAGGACATCCTAAGCACGGGTAAAAATCTTCTTATTCAAAAAATCTAATCCACTATAGGGCAGGGTTTACCTGCGTGATCGAATCAGAAATGAAGAGATCCGCAGGAGAACCAAGGTAACCGACATAGCCTGAAGAATTGCCAAACTTAAGGGGCAGTGGGCAGGGCACATTGCTCGCAGAACAGATGGCTGGTGGGGCCAATAGGTTTTGTAGTGGCGACCGCATACCGGAAGACGTAGCGTTGGAGAGCCTCCCACAAGGTGGACCGACGACCTGGTGAAGGCCTCAGGAACCCGTTGGATACGAGAAGCACAGAACTGGTCGAAGTGGATGTGCTTGAGGCCTATGGCCAGCAGTGGACGTCTTTCGGCTGAAATTATGTTAATGATGATGACCATAGGGCACTATGCCAGATTGTATAGATTAATGTTCGAACCCCTTTAATTTGAGAGAGATGTTTCTCTTCTGAGATGTTGATGATTGTTGATGATGCATTAATCGTTCATTTTGAACGTTTCGCTTACAGATGTGACACCGGTTACTCTGGCCAAAGGGGTGAACTCATCGTGTGCTGTTGTCTGAACAATGGCGCTGATTCGGAACGAGCACAAGATGTGAAGCTGTTGCTGCGACTGCAGAGTTTGTCACAACTACTGCATCTCCTATTTCGAGTTGGCGCAAGTTTTCAATTTCATCTTGAATCTTCTTCTTCATCATGTCGCTGGCACGGCAGCTCTTCATATTTTGTTGACACAAAATTTCTCCACATCCACGGCGTCATCGGTGCGATGCCACCATACCGGTTCTGTACTCAAATTTAAGGTCGCTCAGCGATCTATGGACTGGGCTATGCTTGAAGGGTCTTTGAGGGATCAAATCCGCAACGAGCTGATCCAGCAGAGGACCAAAGTTGTCAACATAGCTCACAGAATAAGCAAACCAAAGTGACAATAGGCCGGCCATAATAACCGTAGAACCGATGACCATTGAAGTAGACGTGTTCTTGAGTGGAGACTGCGAATCGGCAAACGTAAAGTAGGACGCTTTCAGGCTACGTGGAGCGACGATCTTCGCAGGGTGGCTGGTAGCAGCTGGATGAGAGTTAGAGTTGAATAGCGTGCAATAAGAGAGGCCTATGTCCAGCAGTGGACTGCTGTAGGCTGATGATGATGTACCCAAAGGGTGCCAGGGAATCAGGAGCACATTCTTTCAACTCTCAGTCATCTAAGATTCCTCGTTTTTTCTGTAAAAAAGGGTTCCAAAGTTACAAGTTTAGAATAGCTATGATAATAGTACATTACGATACGTGTGACTTAGGGCCTTTTTATTGTCATGCGTGTTTGCGCCCGCGTGCAGGCCGGGCACGCATGCGTGCTGCCCGCAACCTATCGTATCATACATGTTTTTATTGTCATGCGCGCCACACGCACGCGGATCGCGGGTGGCTCGCACGGATGCGTGCCTCCCGTGTGCGTGTGGCGAACCTTGACAGTCAGTGTTGTTATTACTGTCAAGCGGGTCGCACGCAGGTTGTATGATCAATATGTTCTCTTCCTGGCGACACGTACTGTGGTGGAGTGGCGTGGCGAAAATAATGCTCTGCGTGCGGCCTGCAGCACGCATGCGTGCCTGGCCTGCACGCGGGCGCAAACACGCATGACAATAAAAAGGCCCTAAAGCAGTGCATTAATGACTGCTTAAGTCACACTTATTATATTATACACCGTGTTCTGGACGATATACATAAACTTCGACTAGATGTTCAGACCATGGAAATAAACATTTTTTATTATGGCCACATTAATGAATTCTTATTTTTTGTTAATTTTCATACATTCATTTTTTTTTTACCTTGACGTAAATCACTCGATATGCATGCCCCTTTATCCGAATTGGCAACGTCGTATTTTCATTCATAAGATTTGGTGGGCTAAAACTTGTCAAAACTAAGTTTCTTTGGTTTTTTACTGCATAGCTCAATTTTTCATTACATGAAATTACAAATATCTTTGTAAAGTTAGAAAAATTTGTAAAGTTAGCCTTTAGAAAAGTTTGTAAAGTTAGCCTTTTTAAGTACTACTGCCTTTGGAAGATTTTATTTGTAAAAGCTTATAGAAGCGTTTGTCAAAGTTTATGGATAACGTGAAGAACACGATGTTTAAGGTATTCTTTTCATACGCGAAATATTTTAAGAGTAACATCTATAAGTACTTAGATTATAAAGAAGTGGCAACTTTTTTTTTTCTTATTGTTTTTTTACGTAAATATTCCAACTGCTATCAGCCATCCTGCGAAGATCGTCGCCCCCTCTAGCCTGAGGGCGTGGAACCTTACGTTTACCGATTCGCGGTCTCCACTCAAGAACACCCAGCTTCAGTCCAGCAGTGGACTGCTCTAAGCTGATAATGTTGACGACGTAATTATTATAATTTTAAAATTGCTTGAGACATTTTGCATGAACACTTAACTCCGCTTCAACGACAGTAAATACGTAGAAACTAGCTTAAAGGATGTGAAAAAATAAGAAGGAGCAAGTATTTATTATGTGGGTCAAGCAATTTTTAATTATTTATTTGATTAAATAATATACTTAAATAAATAAAAAAATCGTTTAACTTTATCTTCTTTACGCACTTAAGTCGCGCTTTTCTGTGTAAAAATGGACTATTAAGTCACAGAAACACGTGACTTAAGTCCGGGTTTATATCAGACAGTGCTATAACAGGTTATAATCAAGCAATACTAAATATATAACTAAATATAACATAACTAAATAATTAAAGTAAGTAAGTAATTTAATTATAATTTAAAATTGTAATTTAACTTTAAGCTGTAAATTGTGGTAATAAAAATAAATATATTCTATTCTATTTTATAATTGAAATTGATTTTTTATCATTAACAGTTATTATAATAGTGATTAATTGAGATCTAATACTTAAACAAATAATTGTTTTTGTTTTATTATATCCATAACTGCAGGGGGTAAATGACTTGCTTTGTAATTAACTAGTAGTTATTTTTAATAAAAAAAATCGTTAAGCTACCTTGTCTTATTATCCTACTAATATTGTAAATGCGAAAGTTTGTATGGATGGATGGATGGATGTTTGTTAACATCCATCCATCCATCGGATACTTTTTATGAACAGAGTTCAAGCTACGTGGTCAGGGCTCCAGAAAGAGGAACCTCCTGACAATGCAAGCCGTGTCCAGAAGTACCGCTTTCTGAATCAAGCCCTTGATCCAGCTGCCCAACGAGAGCCTCCTCGAGAGGTGTTGGTCGACCCTCCTGGCTAATAAGCCATTGGCTGTCACGACTATCGGCACAATGATCGCTGAGTCCACATCCCAAATGTCGATAACATCGTGAGCCAAGTCAAGATACTTGATTTGTTTATCTTTCTCGGCTTTCACGTGATTCTCATCATGCGGGACGGTTATGTCAACAATCATTGCGCGCCGCTCTGATCGATCCACCACCACTATATCAGGCTTATTGGCAAAAATGTATTATTAAAATTACGAGAATTGCTCCGCTGGTGGCTAACAACAGTAATCTGTTTGGTAAGTTGGTAGGTAAGTGGTCAAAATCTGTGTGTGAGCCAGCTGTAACTATAAAGACTCATGATGATACTCATAACAAGAGGGCATAGTGGTATGCATTATGCCCTCATTTTATCTATTTATCTTGTTAAGAAATGAATTAAATAATTACAGCTAGTAAAAAAACAAAATCTCTTATAACATAATTAAATTTTCGATTAGAAGGGAACGGTTTCTCTTATCAAAAAGTTCAAATATTTGTATTATTATGGGGCTGATCTCTCAATCAACAGATAATTTTTATTCGTGGAAAGAAATTGACGTCTGACAGATTTCCTATGGAAGAACTGTCAAAAATTAAAAATAAAATTATTCCTCGTATAAAATTATCTGGCGTTGGAAAAATCAGGACTGAGTTAGATAGATGTGGCGAAAAGTATGACACTGATATCCAGCTCCTCTATAGTGATATTTATATTACACAAGGAGCACTTGCTGAAGGATATTTTTAAATATAATGATAAATAAAAACAAGCTTTTATCTAAATATGAATTTAACCAAAAAAGAAAGAATAACGCCTCATCTTTCTGACTGGCCGACTCCTTGACAATTAAAAAGTGACTGTAATTGGTTTATTTCAAATATTTATTTTATTTATATTTAATATACAAGTACCAATAGTTACATAATTATTATGACATCTACATATTTACATTAGGTACTAAAATAATAATACATATGTAAACGAGAAAAAAAAAAAAAAACAAGCAAAAGAATCATAGGGCATCAAAAAATTCGTCCGCATCGCTGCCAACAGGAACAGTGCCCAAAAGGCTGGCGGCATTGCCACGTTGTACGGCGAAGCTAATTCTTTGGCCAAGAAGCAGGCCAGCCCTCTGGTCACGTGAAGAGTCGACTAAGCGCTTGGCGATATCTCGATAAACCAAGTGGGCACTCGGACCCCATGGCCCTAGTGTTTCAACCCCAAACGGCTCGAAGATATAACTCCCAATCAGGCTGGAATATTTTCGCCGTTTGAGGTTTTCTGCACCAGCAGCAGCCGCTCCAGCACAGCCCACCGTCCTAGGAAGATGGGATGGCGCAAGGGTGTCGACACATGTTGCATCCCACACCAAAGGTCTGCCTAACTTCTTTTAGTACCAATGGAATCAAATATATTAACAACTATTTTCGTAAACTTAACCTAACACTACCATATAGTTATGAGAAACCCTGCTACAAGCTCAACACCGATGTGGAAAGCTTCCAGCAGCGATTGATACACGAACAGTCCAGTCTGCTCGCGATACATCACAGTACAATGTTGGGGATAGCCCGTACCCGGTGCGACAAGGAGGCGTATATATGTAAATACATACTTTGATTTTGAAGTAAGCGCACAAGATTAGACATATATTTAGTAACAACGTTAGTGATTTTCCTGATTCACCCGCTTAAGCCCCGCTTATCAGTAGCTATTTATTGTTTCACTTTAGAGGATATCTAGCGATTGGCTCTTATATTCCACTAGCGGTCACCAGGGTCCGTCGTATTATCTACCTCTGTTGAAACAACATTGCAATTGCCTTGAATATAAAATGTATAGAATCCAGTGTGTGTTAACGTTGTTAGTGCTGTACGTGGGGATGGCGCACTCCTTCTCTTGGGGTGAGTACAAAACTTGTGTATTTTTTGGGGTACCGTACCTACCCAGAGGTTGTCCACGGCTGCAGTTCCTCTCAAGAGACTCACGTAAAACTCGGTACCCTGCCGTCTCGGGTGACAGACTCACCCGCAGACCACAGCCTATGGTGGCCGAAGATCATTGTGCAAGCTGGCGAGAATGCAACTAATTTGAGACGTGTTAAAACTAGAAATAATTAAAATAACTCTAAAAATAAGAATTGCCATTGCTAGGCGTGTTTTATACATAGATAGAAGACGAAAGGCTAGAAAGGAAAGATTTTATTTTAAAGATTAGACAAATAGTTATTCTCATGTTTCAGACATCGTCGTGGCCAGAGGAAATCGACTAGAATTTTATTATGACGGAACATTAACACACTCCGTTCCCACGTCTCAATATAATAATTGGATAACTTACGACCCATTACACAACCGAGTGCTGTTTGCCAAAAAAATTAGCGACAGTGAACCGTCCAGTTTTGACATAGCAAGCGGAATAACACAATCTTTAATTAAGAGCAACCCGGACCAATACTTCAGGAGATTCGCCTACGACCCGGCCACAGAATTACTTTTTGTGATGATTGATAAAATTATGTACTCGTTCTCATTAAAGCCTGGATCTAACAACGAAACTAACGGAAATCTTGTGATCAATTTGCAAAAGGATGACGCGTATCCCCGTGAAATTGTTGTGGACAGCTGTGGAGGGTAAGTCAGTGATAATGATAATTATGTAGTTTATTCATTTTCAATACACATTTATCCCATGCTTAAACCCTATAAATTACTTATTACAGGTATATTTACTGGACCACGTTCAGTAAGAGTAACCTAATAGAGAGGGTTCGATTTAATGGTTCCGAAAGAGAAGTTATAATAGACCGTGGTAATATGAGTACACAAGGCTTGACCATTGACCCACAGACACAGAAAATGTACTGGATTGAATATGAAAAATATAAATACGAAATTTCTATTGAAAGTGCAGATTTGAACGGAAAGAACCGAAGAACAATACGTCGTGAATTCACATTCGACCCGGGATATGCAGAACCAGTATTAGCTGTATCAAAAGATTTTATCTACTGGGGAAAAAGATATGAACCGTTCATCTCGCAATTACCAAAGAATTCAACGCACGACGCAGATGTGAAACCCAAAGAAATTTCAATGGATAACACAGAAGGTTTGGGTGGTGTTCTAGATATAGCCACTAACTATAAACTTGAAGAACAAACTCATGGAATACAGAACTGCAAAGCACTAAAGCGTCTGCTACCAAATTACTCAGAGACCAACGACTGCGCCTCCTGCAATGTTTCTACAGAGGAGAGCCTACTTTGTGTCCATGGTACGAAAATCAGCGGGGAGTCTCGTTGTGAATGCACACAGGGTTACAGCGGTGAGAGATGCGATGTTTCATTCGATGTTTCATTCTGTCACAACTATTGTTTCCAAGGAGAGTGTAATGCTAGTGCTGACGGACAGCCCAAATGCAGGTAAAACATGTTCATAGTTATAGACCAGGTATTACACAGCTTGACCCAGTGTCAAATCAACCCATGGACTATAACTGGATTCCGACAATTCGATTGTGTAAGAACTAGACCCCGATAACTCTCGAACTAATTACTTAAAGAGCAAGCAAAGCGGGCTCTGAAACTTAGGGCACCCCGGGCCCGACACAGTAAGGTAATGTTCGAAGGCGGTGACAACAGCTAGTGTGAGTGCGTAAAGCGACCAAACGAAGCTCCCGTCAGCATCATTCATTTGAGTTAGGTTCCTTTATGCACTGTAGCCAGGAAAAGGAGGCCCGCCGGGTGTGGCTCAGTCGACTCTGCTAAAGCCGAGAATACAATGGCAAGTCGACTATTTTAGAATTGTTCAGGTTGGGGTATCCTAGGGTTGGTTTGTAACGGTATTTTAAACTAGATGAGGTCGGCGTTTCTTAACTGTTTAGTCTGAGAAGAAAGGCAGAATTATAGTCACATTTATTTTGATAGCTTATTATTATTAGTTTATTTAGTTATCCTGTCTCATAAGTTCGTAATTTCAGGTGTAATGCCGGTTACTCTGGGGAAAGATGTGAAGTCAACGCGTGCCATACGTATTGTTTGAACAACGGAACCTGTTCCCTGAATGAGAAGAGTGAGCCAGTCTGTCAGTGCACAGGTCATTATGAGGGTGCAAGATGCGAAGTTCCCGCCTTTCTTCTCAAATGTTTCCAAACAATTTCAATGTTAAAGGACATCCTAAGCACGGGTAAAAATCTTCTTATTCAAAAAATCTAATCCACTATAGGGCAGGGTTTTCCTGCGTGATCGAATCAGAAATGAAGAGATCCGCAGGAGAACCAAGGTAACCGACATAACCTGAAGAATTGCCAAACTTAAGGGGCAGTGGGCAGGGCACATTGCTCGCAGAACAGATGGCTGGTGGGGCCAACAGGTTCTGTAGTGGCGACCGCATACCGGAAGACATAGCGTTGGAAAGCCTTCCACAAGGTGGACCGACCACCTGGTGAAGGCCTCAGGAACCCGTTGGATGCGAGAAGCACAGAACCGGTCGGAGTGGATGTGCTTGGGGAGGCCTACGTCCAGCAGTGGACGTCTTTCGGCTGAAATTATGTTAATGATGATGACCATAGGGCACTATGCCAGATTGTATAGATTAATGTTCGAACCCCTTTAATTTGAGAGAGATGTTTCTCTTCTGAGATGTTGATGATTGTTGATGATGCATTAATCGTTCATTTTGAACGTTTCGCTTACAGATGTGACACCGGTTACTCTGGCCAAAGGAGTGAACTCATCGTGTGCTGTTGTCTGAACAATGGCGCTGATTCGGAACGAGCACAAGATGTGAAGCTGTTGCTGCGACTGCAGAGTTTGTCACAACTACTGCACCTCCTATTTCGAGTTGGCGCAAGTTTTCAATTTCATCTTGAATCTTCTTCTTCATCATGTCGCTGGCACGGCAGCTCTTCATATTTTGTTGACACAAAATTTCTCCACATCCACGGCGTCATCGGTGCGATGCCACCATACCGGTTCTGTACTCAAATTCAAGGTCGCTCAGCGATCTATGGACTGGGCTATGCTTGGAGTGTCTTTGAGGGATCAAATCCGCAACGAGCTGATCCAGCAGAGAACCAAAGTTGTCAACATAGCTCACAGAATAAGCAAACCAAAGTGACAATAGGCCAGCCATAATAACCGTAGAACCGATGACCCTTGGAGTAGACGTGTTCTTGAGTGGAGACTGCGAATCGGCAAACGTAAAGTAGGACGCTTTCAGGCTAGGTGGAGCGACGATCTTCGCAGGCTGGCTGGTAGCAGCTGGATGAGAGTTAGAGTTGAATAGCGTGCAATAGGAGAGGCCTATGTCCAGCAGTGGACTGCTGTAGGCTGATGAGGATGTACCCAAAGGGTGCCAGGGAATCAGGAGGATATTCTTTCAACTCTCAGCCATCTAAGATTCCTCGTTTTTTCTGTAAAAAAGGGTTCCAAAGTTACAAGTTTAGAATAGCTATGATAATAGTACATTACGATACATGTGACTTAGGGCCTTTTTATTGTCATGCGTATTTGCGCCCGCGTGCAGGCCCGGCACGCATGCGTGCTGCCCGCAACCTATCGTATCATACATGTTTTTATTGTCATGCGCGCCACACGCACGTGGATCGCGGGTGGCTCGCACGGACGCGTGTCGCCCGTGTCCGTGTGGCGAATCTTGACAGTCAGTGTTGTTATTACTGTCAAGCGGGTCGCACGCAGGTTGTATGATCAATATGTTCTCTTCCTGGCGACACGTACTGTGGTGGCGTGGCGTGGCGAAAATAATGCTCTGCGTGCGGCCTGCAGCACGCATGCGTGCCTGGCCTGCACGCGGGCGCAAACACGCATGACAATAAAAAGGCCCTAAAGCAGTGCATTAATGACTGCTTAAGTCACACATATTATATTATACACCGTGTTCTGGACGATATACATAAACTTCGACTAGATGTTCAGACCATGGAAATAAACATTTTTTCATTATGGCCACATTAATGAAGTCTTATTTTTTGTTAATTTTCATACAAATTAAATACCTTGACGTAAATCACTCGATATGCATGCCCCTTTATCCGAATTGGCAACGTCGTATTTTCATTCATAAGATTTGGTGGGCTAAAACTTGTCAAAACTAAGTTTCTTTAGTTTTTTACTGCCTATCTCAATTATCCATTAGATGGAATTACAAATATCTTTGTAAAGTTAGAAAAATTTGTAAAGTTAGCCTTTAGAAAAGTTTGTAAAGTTAGCCTTTGGTAGATTTTATTTGTAAAAGCTTATACAAGCGTTTGTCAAAGTTTATGGATAACGTGAAGAACACGGTGTTTAAGGTATTCTATTTGTACACGAAATATTTTAAGAGAAACATCTATAAGTACATACTTAGGTTATAAAGAAGTTGCAACTTTTTTTTTTCTTATTGTTTTTATACGTAATTATTACAGCTGCTATCAGCCATCCTGCGAAGATCGTCGCCCCCTCTAGCCTGAGGGCGTGGAACCTTACGTTTTCCGATTCGCGGTCTCCACTCAAGAACACCCGGCTGGATGAGACTTACCGAAAATCGATCGACTCGATTTTCGGTAACTCTCAGTCCAGCAGTGGACTGCTACAGGTTGATGATGTTGACGACGTAATTATTATGATTATAAAATTGCTTGAGACATTTTGCATGAACCCTTTAATCCGCTTCAATGACAGTAAAAACTACGTAGAAACTAGCGTAAAGGATGTGCAAAAATAAGAAGGAGCCAGTCTTTATTATGTGAGTCAAGCAATTTTTAATTATTTATTTTATTAAATAATATACTTAAATTAATAAAAAAAATCGTTTAGCTTTATCTTCTTTACGCACTTAAGTCGCGCTTTTCTGTGTAAAACTGGACTATTAAGTCACAGAAACGCGTGACTTAAGTCCGGGTTTATATCAGACAGTGCTATAAAAGGTTATTATTAAGCAATACTAAATATATAACTAAATATAACATAACTAAATAATTTAAGTATTTTTTCATGAATGATCTAATACATATAGGATGAATATTAATACTACTGTAATTTTAAACAAAACGTCTTCAGCACAATACTTGAAATATATAAATTGTAAAGGGGGCCTGGTGACACAGGTTTTGTAAAAAACTTTGCTAAGGCACCAGTCTTCCACAAATTAAGTACAAAACTGTATCTGTAGACTAATTTAACTTTAAGCTGTAATTTGTGGTAATAAAAATAAATATATTATATTCTATTTTATAATTGAAATTAATTTTTTATCATTAACAGTTATTATAATAGTGATTAATTGAGATCTAATACTTAAACAAATAAGTGTTTTTTTTTTATTATATCCATAACTGCAGGGGGTAAATGACTTGCTTTGTAATTAACTAGTAGTTATTTTTAATAAAAAAATCGTTAAGCTACCTTGTCTTATTATCCTACTAATATTGTAAATGCGAAAGTTTGTATGGATGGATGGATGGATGTTTGTTACCATCCATCCATCCATCGGATACTTTTTATGAACAGAGTTCAAGCTACGTGGTCAGGGCTCCAGAAAGAGGAACCTCCTGACAATGCGAGCCGTGTCCAGAAGTACCGCTTTCTGAATCAAGCCCTTGATCCAGCTGCCCAACGAGAGCCTCCTCAGGTGTTGGTCGACCCTCCTGGCTATTAAGCCATTGGCTGTCACGACTATCGGCACAATAATAATAATAATAATATCCCTGGACATTTCACACAGCGCCATCTAGTCCCAAGCTAAGCAACCTAATGCTTGTGTTATGGTAACAAGATGGCTGATAAACTACTTATATACATTTTTTTTTGTAAATACATACATATTATAAATAGAATAACACCCAGACTCAGAACAAATACATGTAGGACTTACAAATATTTGTTCTGTGCGGGAATCGAACCCGCGACACGCAGCGCAGCAGTCCGATCGCTCAGCCACTGCGCTAACCGTGTCGTCAAACAATGATCGCTGAGTCCACATCCCAAATGTCGATAACATCGTGAGCCAAGTCAAGATACTTGATTTGTTTATCTTTCTCGGCTTTCACGTGATTCTCATCATGCGGAACGGTTATGTCAACAATCATTGCGCGCCGCTCTGATCGATCCACCACCACTATATCAGGCTTATTGGCAAAAATGTATTATTAAAATTACGAGAATTGCTCCGCTGGTTGCTAACAACAGTAATCTGTTTGATAAGTTGGTAGGTAAGTAGTCAAAATCTGTGTGTGAGCCAGCTGTAACTATAAAGACTCATGATGATACTCGCATAACAAGAGGGCATAGTGGTATGCATTATGCCCTCATGTTATCTATATATCTTGTTAAGAAATGAATTAAATAATTACAGGTAATAAAAAAACAAAATCTCTTATAACATAATTAAATTTTCGATTAGAAGGGAACGGTTTCTCTTATCAAAAAGTTCAAATATTTGTATTATTATGGGGCTGTTCTCTCAATCAACAGATACTTTTTATTCGTGGAAAGAAATTGACGTCTGACAGATTTCCTATGGAAGAACTGTCAAAAATTAAAAATAAAATTATTCCTCGTATAAAATTATCTGGCGTTGGAAAAATCGGCCATGAGTTAGATAGATGTGGCGAAAAGTATGACACTGATATCCAGCTCCTCTATAGTGATATTTATATTACACAAGGAGTACTTGCTGAAGGATATTTTTGAATAAAATGAAAAATAAAAACAAGCTTTAATAGTGAAAGTAAAGAATAATGTGTATCAGGGTTTTTTGAAAATCTACCCCTGACGGGCTGAAATGGGGTAGTCAATTTTTCAGGGGAGGATTTTACGGCAAGGCTTGATTAACTCGAAAATTAGTATAAATAATCTTTGAGTCAAGTTATGAATACATCCCAAACGATTTTTTTAAATTCCACCCCTGTGTGGGTGAAAAGCGGGGGATACAGCTTATATGAAAAATCTTATTCATTTAGTTAATAAACTTAAAACTTGCCAAGAATACTTGCCTAAGTAAGTAATAAAGTTTATAATTATAAGTTTTTCAAAACTACCCCTCAAAGGGGGATATAGCGGTGTTGAAGTTTGTGTGGAAGAAATTGAATGCGCGGTCTGAGTAACTCGAAACTCAGTATTGATACTTTTGACAGAAAATAATTAATAATAAGTATGTAAAGTTGTCGAAAGTTTACCACACACGGGACAAAAAGGGGTAATTCAGTTTTTAAGGGGAGGACTTGAACTTGAAACTGTATGTTACATTTTCCCGCCTAAATCACTGAACTTCTGATTTGGCATAGAGATAGATGGCATCCTGGGGAAGCACATACATTTTATCCTGTTAGCACGTTCCCGTGGGATAATTTCCGACATCCACGCGGGCGAAGCCGCGGGCAGAAGCTAGTATTTAATATACAAGTAACAATGGAATCAAATATGTTAGTAACAATATTTCTTAACAACTATGTTCGTAAACTTAACCTAACACTACCATATAGTTATGAGAAACCCTGCTACAAGCTCGACACCGATGTGGAAAGCTTCCAGCAGCGATTGTACACGAACAGTCCAGTCTGCTCGTGATACATCACAGTACAATGTTGGGGCTAGCCCGTACCTGGCGCGCCAAGGAGGCGTATACAGGGTTATTTGTAAAACACCAACAACCTCTTAAGAGGTCATTGTACTCATCATTATGAACAACTTTTACTATAGGACCAAACCTGAAATCGCGAAAAAAAAATCAGCTGCTCCCTATATTTTGACGAGTTATGCGAACACAAATGTAGGGAACAGCTATTTTTTTTTTGCGATTTCAGTTTTGGTCTCATAGTAAAAGTGGTTCATAATGATGAGTACAATGACCTCTTAAGAGGTTGCTGGTGTTTTATAAATAACCCTGTATATGTAAATAAATACTTTGGTTTTGAGGTAAGCGCACAAGATTATACAATACATATATTTAGTACCAACGTTAGTGATTTTCCTGATTCACCCGCTTAAGCCCCGCTTATCAGTAGCTATTTATGGTTTCACTTTAGAGGATATCTAGCGATTGACTCTTATATTCCACTAGCGGTCACCAGGGTCCGTCGTATTATCTACGTCTGTTGAGACAACATTGCCTTGAATATAAAATGTATAGAACCCAGTGTGTATTAGCGTTGTTAGTGCTGTATGTGGGGATGGCGCACTCCTTCTCTTGGGGTGAGTACAAAACTCGTGTATTTTTTGGGGTACCGTACCTATCCAGAGGTTGTCAACGGCTGCAGTTCCTCTCAAGAGTCTCGCGTAGAACTCGGCACCCTGTCGTCTTGGGCGACAGACTCACCAAGTCTGTCACCCGCAGACCACAGCCTATGGTGGCCGAAGATCATTGTGCAAGCTGGCGAGAACGCAACTAATTTGAGACGTGTTAAAACTACAAATAACTTAAATAATTCTAGAAATAATAATTGCCATTGCTAGGCGTGTTTTATACATAGATAGAAGACGAAAGGCTAGAAAGGAAAGATTTTATTTTAAAGATTAGTCAAATAGTTATTCTCATGTTTCAGACATCGTCGTGGCCAGAGGAAAACGACTAGAATTTTATTATGACGGAACATTAACACACTCCGTTCCCACGTCTCAATATAATAATTGGATAACTTACGACCCATTACACAACCGGGTGCTGTTTGCCAAAAAAAATAGCCACAGTGAACCGTCCAGTTTTGACATAGCAAGCGGAATAACACAATCTTTAATTAAGAGCAACCCGGACCAATACTTTAGGAGATTCGCCTACGACCTGGCCACAGAATTACTTTTTGTGATTATTGATAAAATTATGTACTCGTTCTCATTAAAGCCTGGATCTAACAACGAAACTAACGGAACTCTTGTGATCAATTTGGATCACGCGTATCCCCGTGAAATTGTCGTGGACAGCTGTGGAGGGTAAGTCAGTGATAATAATAATTATGTAGTTTATTCTTTTTCAATACACATTTATCCCATGCTTAAACCCTACAAATTACTTATTACAGGTATATTTACTGGACCACGTTCAGTAAGAGTAACCTAATAGAGAGGGTTCGATTTAATGGTTCCGAGAGAGAAGTTATAATAGACCGTAGTAATATGAGTAGACAAGGCTTGACCATTGACCCACAGACACAGAAAATGTACTGGATTGAATATGAAAACCATAAATTCGACATTTATATTGAAAGTGCAGATTTGAACGGAAAGAACAGAAGAACAATACGTCGTGAATTCACAGTCGACCCGAGATATGCAGACCCAGTATTAGCTGTATCAAAAGATTTTATCTACTGGGGAAAAAGATATGAACCGTTCATCTCGCAATTACCAAAGAATTCAACGCGCGACGCAAATGTGAAACCCAAAGAAATTTCAATGGATAACAAAGGAGATTGGGGTGCTGTTCAAGATATGGCCACCAACTATAAACTTGAAGAACAAACTCATGGAATACAGAACTGCGAAGCACTAAAGCGTTTGCTACCAAATTACTCAGAGACCAACGACAGCGCCTCTTGCAATGTTTCTACAGAGGAGAGCCTACTTTGTGTCCATGGTACGAAAATTAGCGGGGAGTCTCGTTGTGAATGCACACAGGGTTACAGCGGTGAGAGATGCGATGTTTCATTCGATGTTTCATTCTGTCACAACTATTGTTTCCAAGGAGAGTGTAATGCTAGTGCTGACGGACAGCCCAAATGCAGGTAAAACATGTTCATAGTTATAGACCAGGGATTACACAGCTTGACCCAGTGTCAAATCAACCCTTGGACTATAACTGGATTCCGACAATTCGATTGTGTAAGAACTAGACCCCGATAACTCTCGAACTAATTACTTAAAGAGCAAGCAAAGCGGGCTCTGAAACTTAGGGCACCCCGGGCCTGACACAGTAAGGTAATGTTCGAAGGGGGTGACAACAGCTAGAGTGAGTGCGTAAAGCGACCAAACAAAGCTCCCGCCATCATCATTCATTTGAGTTAGGTTCCTTTAAGCACTGTAGCCAGAAATAGGAGGCCCGCCGGGCGTGGCTCAGTGGATTCTGCTAAAGCCGAGATTACAATGGCAAGTCGACTATTTTAGAATTGTTCAGGTTGGGGTATCCTAGGGTTGGTTTGTAAAGGTATTTTAAAAACTAGATGAGGTCGGCGTTTCTTAACTGTTTAGTCTGAGAAGAAAGGCAGAATTATAGTCACATTTATTTTGATAGTTTATTATTATTAGTTTATTTAGTTATCCTGTCTCATATGTTCGTAATTTCAGGTGTAATGCCGGTTACTCTGGGGAAAGATGTGAAGTCAACGCGTGCCATGCCTATTGTTTGAACAACGGAACCTGTTCCCTGAATGAGAAGAGTGAGCCAGTCTGTCAGTGCACAGGTCATTATGAGGGTGCAAGATGCGATGTTCCCGCCTTTCTTCTCAAATGTTTCCAAACAATTTCAATGTTAAAGGAGATCCTAAGCACGGGTAAAAATCTTCTTATTCAAAAAATCTAATCCATTACAGGGCAGGGTTTTCCTGCGTGATTGAATCAGAAATTAAGAGATCCGCAGGAGAACCAAGGTAACCGACATAGCCTGAAAAATTGCCAAACTTAAGGGGCAGTGGGCAGCGCACATTTCTCGCAGAACAGATGACCGGTGGGGCCAACATGTTCTGTAGTGGCGACCGTATACCGGAATACGTAGCGTTGGAAGGCCACCCACAAGGTGGACCGACGACCTGGTGAAGGCCGCAGGAACCCGTTGGATACGAGAAGCACAGAACCGGTCGAAGCGGATGTGCTTGAGGGAGGCCTATGTCCAGCAGTGGACGTCTTTCGGCTGAAATTATGTTGATGATGATGACTATAGGGCACTATGCCAGCTTGTATTAATATTCAAACCCTTTTAATTTGAGAGATGGGATGTTTCTCTTCTGAGATGTTGATGATTGTTGATGATGCATTAATCGTTCATTTTGAACGTTTCGCTTACAGATGTGACACCGTTTACTCTGGCCAAGGGAGTGAAGTCATCGTGTGCTGTTGTCTGAACAATGGCGCTGATTCGGAACGAGCACAAGATGTGAAGCTGTTGCTGCGACTGCAGAGTTTGTCACAACTACTGCACCTCCTATTTCGAATTTGCGCAAGTTTTCAATTTCATCTTGAATCTTCTTCTTCATCATGTCGCTGGCACGGCAGCTCTTCATATTTTGTTGACACAAAATTTCTCCACATCCACTGCGTCATCGGTGCGATGCCACCATACCGGTTCTGTACTCAAATTCAAGGTCGCTCAGCGATCTATGGACTGGGCTATGCTTGGAGTGTCTTTGAGGGATCAAATCCGCAACGAGCATATCCAGCAGAGAACCAAAGTTGTCAACATAGCTCACAGAATAAGCAAAGCAAAGTGACAATAGGCCGGCCATAATAACCGTAGAACCGATGACCATTGGAGTAGACGTGTTCTTGAGTGGAGACTGCGAATCGGCAAACGTAAAGTAGGACGCTTTCAGGCTAGGTGGAGCGACGATCTTCGCAGGGTGGCTGGTAGCAGCTGGGTGAGAGTTGGAGTTGAATAGCGTGCAATAGGAGAGGCCTATGTCCAGCAGTGGACTGCTGCAGGCTGATGATGATGTACCCAAAGGGTGCCAGGGAATCAGGAACACATTCTTTCAACTCTTAGCCATCTAAGATTTCTCGTTTTTTCTGTAAAAAAGGCTTCCAAAGTTACAAATTGAGAATAGCTATGATAATAGTACATTACGATACGTACACGTACATATACAAACTAAATATCTTGACGTAAATCACCCGATGTGCATGCCCCTTTATCCGAATTGGCAACGTCGTATTTTCATTCAATACTCAATACTCAATTCTTTATTGCATTCCACAATGTACATGACAACACGGTTAGCGCCGTGGCTGAGCGATCGGACTGCTGCGCTGCGTGTCGCGGGTTCGATTCCCGCAGAGAAAAAATATTTGTAAGTTCTACATGTATTTGTTCTGAGTCTGGGTGTTTTTCTATCTATAATATGTATGTGTCAAGCAAATCTGAATTAGGTAATTTATAATTAAAATGTGTTCTAGATCGTCAATTTGTTAGTTGTACTCTTTGTTAACATTTTAAGAAATAAAACAATGTATTTACAAAAAAAAATGTTTATAAGCAGTTTATCTGCCATCTTGTTACCATAACACAAGCATTAGGTTGCTTAGCTTGGGACTAGATGGCACTGTGTGAAATGTCCAGGGATATTAACGTAGGCTTAGCTGGTGGATTTGGTGGGCTAAAACTTGTCAAAACTAAGTTTTTTTGGTTTTTTACTGCATAGCTCAATTAAATTTCATTAAATTAAATTACAAATGCCTTTGTTAGATTTGATTTGTAAAAGCTATAGAAGCATTTGCCAAAGTTTATGGATAACGTGATTACCACGGTGAAATATTTTAAGAGAAACATCTATACTTAGGTTTTATAGAAGTTATAGCAACTTTTTTTTTCTTATTGTTTTTTTACGTAAATATTCCATCCATCCTGCGAAGATCGTCGCCCCCTCTAGCCTGAGGGCGTGGAACCTTACGTTTACCGATTCGCGGTCTCCACTCAAGAACACCCGGCTGGATTCTCATCCAGCCACCTCATCGAGTCGAGATTTTCGGTAACTCTCAGTCCAGCAGTGGACTGCTATAGGCTGCTGATATTGACGACGTAATTATTATAATTTTAAAATTGCTTGAAACATTTTGCACGAACACTTAACTCCGCTTCAACGACAGTAAATACGTAGAAACTAGCGTAAAGGATGTGAAAAAATAAGGGAGCCAGTATTTATTATGTACCCAATACCCAATGGATGTACTAACATAGGATAAGGTTATTGTTACTAACCCAATGGTATCTTTGTTGTCCTGAAAATAAATAAATATATATGTATATGTGAGTCAAGCAATTTTTAATTACTTATTTTATTAAATAATATACTTAAATAAATAAAAATTTCGTTTAGCTTTATCTTCTTTACGCACTTAAGTCGCGCTTTTCTGTGTAAAAATGGACTATTAAGTCACAGAAACGCGTGACTTAAATCCGTGTTTATATCAGACAATGCTATAAAAGGTTATAATTAAGTCATAACTAAATAATTTAAATAAATTAAATATCTTATTTATCTTTCTCGGCTTTCACGTGGTTCTCATCATGCGGGACGGTTATGTCAACAAACATTGCGCGCCGCTCTGATCGATTCACCACCACTATATCAGGGCCCCAAGTCTGCTATTTTTATAAATTCGTCATTCCAACACGATCCCATCCCATTGTCATTTTGCTTAATGTTCGTAATCTGCTAAATTCTTAATGTCGATCATTGGTCGGTCAATGGTCTTGTAATAGAATTGTGTCATAATGACATTGTCGTATTGCCTTAATTATAAAACCCGTTAGTAGAAATGATTTTCGAAAAATTATCACTACTTTATTTATGCCAGATTTCTTTTATTTATGTATTTTTACATATTATTTATTAGTGTTTTATACAAGTCAAGTGTTTTATGTAAGTAAGTAATTCATTTATCATTATGTACGAGATTACCATTCTATGCCATTTCTTTCAATGGAGTGTCAGTGGTTGACCACTGGAAAGTCATAAGGACGCCATTATATTAGTTACCAAACTTGTCAAAATCAACAATTATGAAATCAATGATAGACCATTCTGACACTATTGTAATAGCAGACTTGAGGCCCAGCCTGGGCCCAGGCCCAGGCTTATTGGCAAAAATATATTATTAAAATTACGAGAATTGCTCCTCTGGTTGCTAACAACAGTAATCTGTTTGATAAGTTGGTAGGTAGTCAAAATCTGTGTGTGAGCCAGCTGTAACTATAAAGACTCATGATGATACTCATAACAAGGGGGCATAATGTTCTGCATTATGCCCTCTTGTTAACTATCTATCTTGTTAAGAAATTAATTACAGACAGTTAATAAAAAAACAAAATCTCTTATTTAAACATAATTTTTTTCGATTAGAAAGGAACGTGTTCTCTAATCAAAAAGTTCAAATATTTGTATTATTATGGGGCTAATTTCTCAATCGACAGGTATTTTTTATTCGTGGAATGAAATGACGTCTAACAGATTTTCTATACAAGAACTGTCAAAAATTAAAAATTAAATTATTCCTCGTATAAAATTATCTGGCGTTGGAAAAATCAGCCCTGAGTTAGATAGATGTGGAAAAAAGTATGACACTGATCCTCTATAGTGGTATTTATATTACACAAGGAGCACCTGCTGAAGGATTTTTTTGAATAAAATGAAAAAAAAACAAGCTTTTATTTAAATAATTATGAATTTAACCTAAAAAAGAAAGAATAACGGGAACTAAATGGAAAAAAATAAATATAAATAGCCTCATCTTTCTGACTGGCCGACTCCTTGACAATTATAAAGAGACTGTAATTGGTTTATTTGAAATATTTATTTTATTTATGTTTAATATACAAGTAACAATGGAAACATTATTTCCTAACAACTATGTTCGTAAAACTTAACCTAACACTGCCATATAGTTATGAGAATCCCTGCTACTTGTAGCAGGGTCTCAACACCGATGTGAAAAGCTTGGAGCAGCGATTCATACACAAGCAGCCCAGTCTGCTCGCGATACACCGCAATACAATGTTGGGGCTGGCCCGCACCAGGCGCGCCAAGGAGGCGTATATATGTAAATACATACTTTGGTTTTGAGGTAAGAGCACACGATTATACATATATTTAGTACTAACGTTAGTGATTTTCCTGATTCACCCGCTTAAACCCCGCTTATCAGTAAGCCTCTATTGTTACCAATATATCTATATTGGTAACAATAGAAATATATTGCAAATAGCTATTTATGGTTTCACTTTAGAGGATATCTAGTGATTGGCGCTTATATTCCGCTAGCGGTCACCAGGACCCGTCGTATCATCTACCTCTGTTGAAACAACATTGCCTTGAATCTAAAATGTATAGAACCCAGTGTGTGTTAGCGTTGTTAGTGCTGTACGTGGGGATGGCGCACTCCTTCTCTTGGGGTGAGTACAAAACTCGTGTATTTTTTGGGGTACCGTACCTACCCAGAGGTTGTCTCCGGCTGCAGTTCCTCTCAAGAGACTCGCGTAAAACTCGGCACCCTGCCGTCTCGGGCGACAGACTCACCAAGTCTGTCACCCGCAGACCACAGCCTATGGTGGCCGAAGATCATTGTGCAAGCTGGCGAGAACGCAACTAATTTGAGACGTGTTAAAACTACAAATAATTTAAATAATTATAGAAATAATAATTGCCATCGCTAGGCGTGTTTTATAGGAAAAAGACGAAAGGCTAGAAACTTCGATCAATAATAGTACTAGATTAAGGATCAGGAACAAAAATCAGTCGCTCAAGTGGCCACGTTTGCACACACGTAAACATCTACATTTCTTAGATTTTTTTGTATTATTATTAACAACTTCAGATTATTATAAACCTTAATGCTTAAATATAAAGTTTAATTACCATTGCAAAATATATTTAAAATGTCGCTTGAAAATAAAATCATTCTATTTTTTAATTTTCAGTCACTTATTCTAAAATAAAACTTAAAGTCTAAGTAACAAGGTTAAAAACACATTTTAAATAAGACCACAAAAGTATTTTTGGTCTTATTTTTGGGGCCGTTTTTGAAGCGCTTATCGAGAATCTAGTACAGTCAACAGCAAAAGTAGATGATCAAAATCAGAAATTCAATACTAATGAACGGAGTTCGCAGCTATATGGTAGCTGTACCAGTATTAAATGTTTGGTATAATTTACAATCACATGCTTTTGAATCACTTCGACGCCACACAGTTCTGAAGCGAACTCCGTTCATTAGTATTGAATTTCTGATTTTGATCATCTACTTTTGCTGTTGACTGTACTATTATTGATCGAAGGCTAGAAAGGAATGATTTTATTTTAAAGACTAGCTTCTGCCCGCGGCTTCGCCCGCGTGGATGTCGGAAATTATCCCACGGGAACGTGCTAACAGGATAAAATGTATGTGTTTCCCCAGAATGTCATCTATCTCGCGGGCCCTTTGTGGCTAATTACAATAGAAAACCAATTGTGTCTCATTATTATTAGTGGTGATTAAGAGGGTACCTATATGATATCTTTACCTAAGTACCTACCTAATCCTGCCAGGGTAGCGGGATCATCCGAAAGGTTTACCGCTGCCCTGGAACATAAAGGGCTAAGGAAGGAACACGGGTGGGTTTTAGTCAGTAGGAGTCTGACACTCCCTCTGCTCCACCCAGAGCGGGAGGAGTCATTTGATGATTTCCCATCCTCAAAAAAAAAAAAAGTACCTACCTAATTTAAAAAAAATAACTCAATAACAGAAAATTAAATACGTACCTACCTAAATAAACCTATTTCTGATGATAACTAATCTAAACTCAATAAATAAGCAAAATCCCTAAAAACTAATATCTATACGAATGACTAATCCTACCTAACAGTATTATAAAATAACCTACGTTCACTACGTACACTATCAAATATACTACCTATACTTTACAATTAAAATCTATACCTACGACTTATATAAAAATAAACCTAAATAACTCTAAAAACTAAAAGGAATAAAAATGAACTCCATTGCGGGTGACTTAACCTACGACAAACTTATTATTTGCGGTTTTTGCAGTATCGGGTCTAGGGATGGAACCGCAAAATTAAGTTTGTTTTTTATTGTATATACTTTTCCGGGATAAAAAGTACCCAGTGTGGTGCCCAGGATATTAAAGAATAATTATACCAAGTTTCATCGTAATCGAACCGGTAGTTTTTGCGTGATGCCTGAACAAACAGACAGACAGACAGACAGACAGACAGACCGACAGACAGACAGACGGACAAAATTTTTTTTAATCACATTTTTGGGTTCGGTGTCGGTCTAGTAACACCCCCTGCCATTTATTTTTTTGATATTTTCAATGTACAGAATTTTCACTTCTACAGATTTATTATAAGTATAGATTAGACAAATAGTTATTCTCGTGTTTCAGACATCGTCATCGCCAGAAGAAAACGGCTAGAATTTTATTATGACGGAACATTAACACACTCCGTTCCCACGTCTCAATATAATAATTGGATAACTTACGACCCATTACACAACCGGGTGCTGTTTGCCAAAAAAAATAGCCACAGTGAACCGTCCAGTTTTGACATAGCAAGCGGAATAACACAATCTTTAATTAAGAGCAACCCGGACCAATACTTCAGGAGATTCGCCTACGACCCGGCCACAGAATTACTTTTTGTGATTATTGATAAAATTATGTACTCGTTCTCATTAAAGCCTGGATCTAACAACGAAACTAACGGAACTCTTGTGATTAATTTGCAAAAGGATGACGCGTATCCCCGTGAAATTGTTGTGGACAGCTGTGGAGGGTAAGCCAGTGATAATGATAATTATGTAGTTTATTCAATTTCAATCCCATACTTAAACCCTATAAATTACTTATTACAGGTATATTTACTGGACCACGTTCAGTAAGAGTAACCTAATAGAGAGGGTTCGATTTAATGGTTCCGAGAGAGAAGTTATAATAGACCGTAGTAATATGAGTAGACAAGGCTTGACCATTGACCCACAGACACAGAAAATGTACTGGATTGAATATAAAGCGTATAAAGACGAATATTCTATTGAAAGTGCAGATTTGAACGGAAAGAACAGAAGAACAGTATATCGTGAATCCACGGCCGACGCGGAATATTCAGATCCAGAAATATTGGTTGTATCAAAATATTTTATCTACTGGGGAATAAGATATGAAGCGTTCATCTGGCAATTACCAAAGAATTCAACGCGCGACGCAGATGTGAAACCCAAAAAAATATCAATGGATAACACAGAAGAATTGGGTGGTGTTGGTATGGCCACCAACTATAAACTTGAAGAACAAACTCATGGAATACAGAAATGCAAAGCACTAAAGCGTCTGCTACCAAATTACTCAGAAACCAACGACTGCGCCACCCGCATTGTTTCTACAGAGGAAGCCCTACTTTGTGTCCATGGTACGAAAGTTAGTGGGGAGTCTCGTTGTAAATGCACACAGGGTTACAGCGGTGAGAGGTGCGATGTTTCATTCTGTCACAACTATTGTTTCCAAGGAGAGTGTAATGCCAGTGCTGACGGACAGCCCAAATGCAGGTAAAATATGTTCATTACATACATGACCCATTAGTTATTTATTTATTATTCACAAAATCCACAACTCTCTGAAATTTTGCTTAAAATATATAAGCTAGTCTTACAACCAATTACGGATTTACAATTTATTAACTATACAAATACATGCAGCAGAAACAAACATACAGAGCTATGTGAAATGGTAGCACCAACTAAGCATTTCTAAGTGTACAGTGTATGTGAGTGTGTAGGAGTGTGCGTGAGGAGTTGCGAATGGGTGTGTAAATATGTTATAGTGGTAGGTATGTGGAGATTGTCTGTATCGACCAGGTATTACACAGCTTGACCCAGTGTCAAATCAACCCATGGACTATAACTGGATTCCGACAATTCGATTGTATAAGAACTAGACCCCGATAACTCTCGAACTAATTACTTAAAGAGCAAGCAAAGCGGGCTCTGAAATTTATGGCACCCCGACACAGTAAGGTAATGTTCGAAGGGGGTGACAACAGCTAGAGTGAATGCGTAAAGCGACCAAACGAAGCTCCCGTCAGCATCATTCATTTGAGTTAGGTTCCTTTAAGCACTGTAGCCAGAAATAGGAGGCCCGCCGGGCGTGGCTCAGTCGATTCTGCTAAAGCCGAGATTACAATGGCACGTCGACTATTTTAGAATTGTTCAAGTTGGGGTATCCTAGGGTTGGTTTGTAACGGTGTCTCGTTGCCGGCGTCAAATGGTTTTGGTGTCGGGTTGTCGTAGATAAATTATAACTGATTTTATTTTTGTCGTCATCGTATTTATCATAAGTCAATCATATTTTAAAAACTAGATGAGGTCGGCGTTTCTTAATTGTTTAGTCTGAGAAGAAAGGCAGAATTATAGTCACATTAATTTTGATAGCTTATCCTTGTTTATTTAGTTATCCTGTCTCATATGTTCGTAATTTCAGGTGTAATGCCGGTTACTCTGGGGAAAGATGTGACGTCAACGCGTGCCATGCGTATTGTTTGAACAACGGAACCTGTTCCCTGAATGAGAAGAGTGAGCCAGTCTGTCAGTGCACAGGTCATTATGAGGGTGCTTACTCTGGGGAAAGATGTGAAGTCAACGCGTGCCATGCGTATTGTTTGAACAACGGAACCTGTTCCCTGAATGAGAAGAGTGAGCCAGTCTGTCAGTGCACAGGTCATTATGAGGGTGCTTACTCTGGGGAAAGATGTGAAGTCAACGCGTGTCATGCGTATTGTTTGAACATCGGAACCTGTTCCCTGAATGAGAAGAGTGAGCCAGTCTGTCAGTGCACGGGTCATTATGAGGGTGCAAGATGCGAAGTTCCCGCCTTTCTTCCCAAATGTTTCCAAACAATTTCAATGTTAAAGGACATCCTAAGCACGGGTAAAAATCTTCTTATTCAAAAAATCTAATCCCTTACAGGGCAGGGTTTTCCTGCGTGATTGAATCAGAAATGAAGAGATCCGCAGGAAAACCAAGGTAACCGACATTGCCTGAAAAATTGCTAAACTTAAGGGGCAGTGGGCAGCGCACATTTCTCGCAGAACAGATGACCGGTGGGGCCAACATGTTCTGTAGTGGCGACCGTATACCGGAATACGTAGCGTTGGAAGGCCACCCACAAGGTGGACCGACGACCTGGTGAAGGCCGCAGGAACCCGTTGGATACGAGAAGCACAGAACTGGTCGAAGTGGATGTGCTTGAGGCCTATGGCCAGCAGTGGACGTCTTTCGGCTGAAATTATGTTGATGATGATGACTATAGGGCACTATGCCAGCTTGTATAGATTAATGTTCGAAACCCTTTAATTTGAGAGAGATGTTTCTCTTCTGAGATGTTGATGATTGTTGATGATGCATTAATCGTTCATTTTGAACGTTTCGCTTACAGATGTGACACCGGTTACTCTGGCCAAAGGAGTGAAGTCATCGTGTGCTGTTGTCTGAACAATGGCGCTGATTCGGAACGAGCACAAGATGTGAAGCTGTTGCTGCGACTGCAGAGTTTGTCACAACTACTGCACCTCCTATTTCGAGTTGGCGCAAGTTTTCAATTTCATCTTGAATCTTCTTCTTCATCATGTCGCTGGCACGGCAGCTCTTCATATTTTGTTGACACAAAATTTCTCCACATCCACGGCGTCATCGGTGCGATGCCACCATACCGGTTCTGTACTCAAATTTAAGGTCGCTCAGCGATCTATGGACTGGGCTATGCTTGAAGGGTCTTTGAGGGATCAAATCCGCAACGAGCTGATCCAGCAGGGAACCAAAGTTGTCAACATAGCTCACAGAATAAGCAAACTAAAGTGACAATAGGCCGGCCATAATAACCGTAGAACCGATGACCCTTGGGTAGACGTGTTCTTGAGTGGAGACTGCGAATCGGCAAACGTAAAGTAGGACGCTTTCAGGCTACGTGGAGCGACGATCTTCGCAGGGTGGCTGGTAGCAGCTGGATGAGAGTTAGAGTTGAATAGCGTGCAATAAGAGAGGCCTATGTCCAGCAGTGGACTGCTGTAGGCTGATGATGATGTACCCAAAGGGTGCCAGGGAATCAGGAGCACATTCTTTCAACTCTCAGTCATCTAAGATTCCTCGTTTTTTCTGTAAAAAAGGGTTCCAAAGTTACAAGTTTAGAATAGCTATGATAATAGTACATTACGATACGTGTGACTTAGGGCCTTTTTATTGTCATGCGTGTTTGCGCCCGCGTGCAGGCCCGGCACGCATGCGTGCTGCCCGCAACCTATCGTATCATACATGTTTTTATTGTCATGCGCGCCACACGCACGCGGATCGCGGGTGGCTCGCACGGACGCGTGTCGCCCGTGTCCGTGTGGCGAATCTTGACAGTCAGTGTTGTTATTACTGTCAAGCGGGTCGCACGCAGGTTGTATGATCAATATGTTCTCTTCCTGGCGACACGTACTGTGGTGGCGTGGCGTGGCGAAAATAATGCTCTGCGTGCGGCCTGCAGCACGCATGCGTGCCTGGCCTGCACGCGGGCGCAAACACGCATGACAATAAAAAGGCCCTAAAGCAGTGCATTAATGACTGCTTAAGTCACACATATTATATTATACACCGTGTTCTGGACGATATACATAAACTTCGACTAGATGTTCAGACCATGGAAATAAGCATTTTTTCATTATGGCCACATTAATGAAGTCTTATTTTTTGTTAATTTTCATACAAATTAAATACCTTGACGTAAATCACTCGATATGCATGCCCCTTTATCCGAATTGGCAACGTCGTATTTTCATTCATAAGATTTGGTGGGCTAAAACTTGTCAAAACTAAGTTTCTTTGGTTTTTTACTGCCTATCTCAATTATTCATTAGATGGAATTACAAATATCTTTGTAAAGTTAGAAAAATTTGTAAAGTTAGCCTTTAGAAAAGTTTGTAAAGTTAGCCTTTGGTAGATTTTATTTGTAAAAGCTTATACAAGCGTTTGTCAAAGTTTATGGATAACGTGAAGAACACGGTGTTTAAGGTATTCTATTTGTACACGAAATATTTTAAGAGAAACATCTATAAGTACATACTTAGGTTATAAAGAAGTTGCAACTTTTTTTTTTCTTATTGTTTTTATACGTAATTATTACAGCTGCTATCAGCCATCCTGCGAAGATCGTCGCCCCCTCTAGCCTGAGGGCGTGGAACCTTACGTTTTCCGATTCGCGGTCTCCACTCAAGAACACCCGGCTGGATGAGACTTACCGAAAATCGATCGACTCGATTTTCGGTAACTCTCAGTCCAGCAGTGGACTGCTACAGGTTGATGATGTTGACGACGTAATTATTATGATTATAAAATTGCTTGAGACATTTTGCATGAACCCTTTAATCCGCTTCAATGACAATAAAAACTACGTAGAAGCTAGCGTAAAGGATGTGCAAAAATAAGAAGGAGCCAGTCTTTATTATGTGAGTCAAGCAATTTTTAATTATTTATTTTATTAAATAATATACTTAAATTAATAAAAAAATCGTTTAGCTTTATCTTCTTTACGCACTTAAGTCGCGCTTTTCTGTGTAAAAATGGACTATTAAGTCACAGAAACGCGTGACTTAAGTCCGGGTTTATATCAGACAGTGCTATAAAAGGTTATTATTAAGCAATACTAAATATATAACTAAATATAACATAACTAAATAATTTAAGTATTTTTTTAATGAATAATCTAATACATATAGGATGAATTAATACTACTGTAATTTTAAACAAAACGTCTTCAGCACAATACTTGAAATATATAAATTGTAAAGGGGGCCTGGTGACACAGGTTTTGTAAAAAACTTTGCTAAGGCACCAGTCTTCCACAAATTAAGTACAAAACTGTATCTGTAGACTAATTTAACTTTAAGCTGTAATTTGTGGTAATAAAAATAAATATATTATATTCTATTTTATAATTGAAATTAATTTTTTATCATTAACAGTTATTATAATAGTGATTAATTGAGATCTAATACTTAAACAAATAAGTGTTTTTTTTTTATTATATCCATAACTGCAGGGGGTAAATGACTTGCTTTGTAATTAACTAGTAGTTATTTTTAATAAAAAAATCGTTAAGCTACCTTGTCTTATTATCCTACTAATATTGTAAATGCGAAAGTTTGTATGGATGGATGGATGGATGTTTGTTACCATCCATCCATCCATCGGATACTTTTTATGAACAGAGTTCAAGCTACGTGGTCAGGGCTCCAGAAAGAGGAACCTCCTGACAATGCGAGCCGTGTCCAGAAGTACCGCTTTCTGAATCAAGCCCTTGATCCAGCTGCCCAACGAGAGCCTCCTCAGGTGTTGGTCGACCCTCCTGGCTATTAAGCCATTGGCTGTCACGACTATCGGCACAATAATAATAATAATAATATCCCTGGACATTTCACACAGCGCCATCTAGTCCCAAGCTAAGCAACCTAATGCTTGTGTTATGGTAACAAGATGGCTGATAAACTACTTATATACATTTTTTTTTGTAAATACATACATATTATAAATAGAATAACACCCAGACTCAGAACAAATACATGTAGGACTTACAAATATTTGTTCTGTGCGGGAATCGAACCCGCGACACGCAGCGCAGCAGTCCGATCGCTCAGCCACTGCGCTAACCGTGTCGTCAAACAATGATCGCTGAGTCCACATCCCAAATGTCGATAACATCGTGAGCCAAGTCAAGATACTTGATTTGTTTATCTTTCTCGGCTTTCACGTGATTCTCATCATGCGGGAAGGTTATGTCAACAATCATTGCGCGCCGCTCTGATCGATCCACCACCACTATATCAGGCTTATTGGCAAAAATGTATTATTAAAATTACGAGAATTGCTCCGCTGGTGGCTAACAACAGTAATCTGTTTGGTAAGTTGGTAGGTAAGTGGTCAAAATCTGTGTGTGAGCCAGCTGTAACTATAAAGACTCATGATGATACTCATAACAAGAGGGCATAGTGGTATGCATTATGCCCTCATTTTATCTATTTATCTTGTTAAGAAATGAATTAAATAATTACAGCTCGTAAAAAAACAAAATCTCTTATAACATAATTAAATTTTCGATTAGAAGGGAACGGTTTCTCTTATCAAAAAGTTCAAATATTTGTATTATTATGGGGCTGATCTCTCAATCAACAGATAATTTTTATTCGTGGAAAGAAATTGACGTCTGACAGATTTCCTATGGAAGAACTGTCAAAAATTAAAAATAAAATTATTCCTCGTATAAAATTATCTGGCGTTGGAAAAATCAGCCATGAGTTAGATAGATGTGGCGAAAAGTATGACACTGATATCCAGCTCCTCTATAGTGATATTTATATTACACAAGGAGCACTTGCTGAAGGATATTTTTGAATAAAATGAAAAATAAAAACAAGCTTTTATCTAAATATGAATGTAACCTAAAAAAGAAAGAATAACGCCTCATCTTTCTGACTGGCCGACTCCTTGACAATTAAAAAGTGACTGTAATTGGCTTATTTCAAATATTTATTTTATTTATCTATATATATAAAATTCAAAGTCCTGACTGACTGACTGATAGATCAACGCACAGCCTAAACCGCTGCTCCTAGAGACATAAAAGTGTAGGCATCCACTAAGAAAGGATTTTTCGAAATTCCACCACGAAGAGGTTGAAAAGGGGGGAATTCCTTTGTATGAAAAATCTTATTCCTTGAGTTAATAAACTTGAAACTTGGTACGAATACTTATCTAAATAAATTATGAAGATTGACCGTTTTTTTTTTCTTCTAAACTACCCCCTAAGAATTTTAGCGCGCAGTCCGATTTACTCGAAACTCAGTATTTATACCTAATAGTGAAAGTAAAGAATAATGTGTATCAGGGTTTTTTGAAAATCTACCCCTGACGGGCTGAAATGGGGTAGTCAATTTTTCAGGGGAGGATTTTACGGCAAGGCTTGATTAACTCGAAAATTAGTATAAATAATCTTTGAGTCAAGTTATGAATACATCCCAAACGATTTTTTTAAATTCCACCCCTGTGTGGGTGAAAAGCGGGGGATACAGCTTATATGAAAAATCTTATTCATTTAGTTAATAAACTTAAAACTTGCCAAGAATAGGCAAGTATTCTTGGCAAGTTTTAAGTTTATTAACTAAGTAATAAAGTTATAAAGTAAGTAAGTAAGTAATAAAGTAAGTAAGTAATAAAGTTTATAATTATAAGTTTTTCAAAACTACCCCTCAAAGGGGGATATAGCGGTGTTGAAGTTTGTGTGGAAGAAATTGAATGCGCGGTCTGAGTAACTCGAAACTCAGTATTGATACTTTTGACAGAAAATAATTAATAATAAGTATGTAAAGTTGTCGAAAGTTTACCACACACGGGACAAAAAGGGGTAATTCAGTTTTTAAGGGGAGGACTTGAACTTGAAACTGTATGTTACATTTTCCCGCCTAAATCACTGAACTTCTGATTTGGCATAGAGATAGATGGCATCCTGGGGAAGCACATACATTTTATCCTGTTAGCACGTTCCCGTGGGATAATTTCCGACATCCACGCGGGCGAAGCCGCGGGCAGAAGCTAGTATTTAATATACAAGTAACAATGGAATCAAATATGTTAGTAACAATATTTCTTAACAACTATGTTCGTAAACTTAACCTAACACTACCATATAGTTATGAGAAACCCTGCTACAAGCTCGACACCGATGTGGAAAGCTTCCAGCAGCGATTGATACACGAACAGTCCAGTCTGCTCGTGATACATCACAGTACAATGTTGGGGCTAGCCCGTACCTGGCGCGCCAAGGAGGCGTATACAGGGTTATTTGTAAAACACCAACAACCTCTTAAGAGGTCATTGTACTCATCATTATGAACAACTTTTACTATAGGACCAAACCTGAAATCGCGAAAAAAAAATCAGCTGCTCCCTATATTTTGACGAGTTATGCGAACACAAATGTAGGGAACAGCTATTTTTTTTTTGCGATTTCAGTTTTGGTCTCATAGTAAAAGTGGTTCATAATGATGAGTACAATGACCTCTTAAGAGGTTGCTGGTGTTTTATAAATAACCCTGTATATGTAAATAAATACTTTGGTTTTGAGGTAAGCGCACAAGATTATACAATACATATATTTAGTACCAACGTTAGTGATTTTCCTGATTCACCCGCTTAAGCCCCGCTTATCAGTAGCTATTTATGGTTTCACTTTAGAGGATATCTAGCGATTGACTCTTATATTCCACTAGCGGTCACCAGGGTCCGTCGTATTATCTACGTCTGTTGAGACAACATTGCCTTGAATATAAAATGTATAGAACCCAGTGTGTATTAGCGTTGTTAGTGCTGTATGTGGGGATGGCGCACTCCTTCTCTTGGGGTGAGTACAAAACTCGTGTATTTTTTGGGGTACCGTACCTATCCAGAGGTTGTCAACGGCTGCAGTTCCTCTCAAGAGTCTCGCGTAGAACTCGGCACCCTGTCGTCTTGGGCGACAGACTCACCAAGTCTGTCACCCGCAGACCACAGCCTATGGTGGCCGAAGATCATTGTGCAAGCTGGCGAGAACGCAACTAATTTGAGACGTGTTAAAACTACAAATAACTTAAATAATTCTAGAAATAATAATTGCCATTGCTAGGCGTGTTTTATACATAGATAGAAGACGAAAGGCTAGAAAGGAAAGATTTTATTTTAAAGATTAGTCAAATAGTTATTCTCATGTTTCAGACATCGTCGTGGCCAGAGGAAAACGACTAGAATTTTATTATGACGGAACATTAACACACTCCGTTCCCACGTCTCAATATAATAATTGGATAACTTACGACCCATTACACAACCGGGTGCTGTTTGCCAAAAAAAATAGCCACAGTGAACCGTCCAGTTTTGACATAGCAAGCGGAATAACACAATCTTTAATTAAGAGCAACCCGGACCAATACTTTAGGAGATTTGCCTACGACCCGGCCACAGAATTACTTTTTGTGATGATTGATAAAATTATGTACTCGTTCTCATTAAAGCCTGGATCTAACAAAGAAACTAACGGAAATCTTGTGATCAATTTGGATCACGCGTATCCCCGTGAAATTGTCGTGGACAGCTGTGGAGGGTAAGTCAGTGATAATGATAATTATGTAGTTTATTCATTTTCAATACACATTTATCCCATGCTTAAATCCTATAAATTACTTTTTACAGGTATATTTACTGGACCACGTTCAGTAAGAGTAACCTAATAGAGAGGGTTCGATTTAATGGTTCCGAGAGAGAAGTTATAATAGACCGTAGTAATATGAGTAGACAAGGCTTGACCATTGACCCACAGACACAGAAAATGTACTGGATTGAATATGAAAACCATAAATTCGACATTTATATTGAAAGTGCAGATTTGAACGGAAAGAACAGAAGAACAATACATCGTGAATTCACAGTCGACCCGAGATATGCAGACCTATTAGCTGTATCAAAAGATTTTATCTACTGGGGAAAAAGATATGAACCGTTCATCTCGCAATTACCAAAGAATTCAACGCACGACGCAGATGTGAAACCCAAAGAAATTTCAATGGATAACAAAGAAGATTGGGGTGCTGTTCAAGATATGGCCACCAACTATAAACTTGAAGAACAAACTCATGGAATACAGAACTGCAAAGCACTAAAGCGTCTGCTACCAAATTACTCAGAGACCAACGACTCCGCCTCCCGCAATGTTTCTACAGAGGAGAGCCTACTTTGTGTCCATGGTACGAAAATTAGCGGGGAGTCTCGTTGTGAATGCACACAGGGTTACAGCGGTGAGAGATGCGATGTTTCATTCTGTCACAACTATTGTTTCCAAGGAGAGTGTAATGCTAGTGCTGACGGACAGCCCAAATGCAGGTAAAACATGTTCATAGTTATAGACCAGGGATTACACAGCTTGACCCAGTGTCAAATCAACCCTTCGACTATAACTGGATTCCGACAATTCGATTGTGTAAGAACTAGACCCCGATAACTCTCGAACTAATTACTTAAAGAGCAAGCAAAGCGGGCTCTGAAACTTAGGGCACCCCGGGCCCGACACAGTAAGGTAATGTTCGAAGGGGGTGACAACAGCTAGAGTGAGTGCGTAAAGCGACCAAACGAAGCTCCCGTCATCATCATTCATTTGAGTTAGGTTCCTTTAAGCACTGTAGCCAGAAATAGGAGGCCCGCCGGGCGTGGCTCAGTGGATTCTGCTAAAGCCGAGATTACAATGGCAAGTCGACTATTTTAGAATTGTTCAGGTTGGGGTATCCTAGGGTTGGTTTGTAACGGTATTTTAAAAACTAGATGAGGTCGGCGTTTCTTAACTGTTTAGTCTGAGAAGAAAGGCAGAATTATAGTCACATTTATTTTGATAGCTTATTATTATTAGTTTATTTAGTTATCCTGTCTCATATGTTCGTAATTTCAGGTGTAACGCCGGTTACTCTGGGGAAAGATGTGAAGTCAACGCGTGCCATGCGTATTGTTTGAACAATGGAACCTGTTCCCTGAATGAGAAGAGTGAGCCAGTCTGTCAGTGCACAGGTCATTATGAGGGTGCAAGATGCGATGTTCCCGCCTTTCTTCTCAATTGTTTCCAAACAATTTCAATGTTAAAGGAGATCCTCAGCACGGGTAAAAATCGTCTTATTCAAAAAATCTAATCCATTACAGGGCAGGGTTTTCCTGCGTGATTGAATCAGAAATTAAGAGATCCGCAGGAAACCAAGGTAACCGACATAGCCTGAAAAATTGCCAAACTTAAGGGGCAGTGGGCAGCGCACATTTCTCGCAGAACAGATGACCGGTGGGGCCAACATGTTCTGTAGTGGCGACCGTATACCGGAATACGTAGCGTTGGAAGGCCACCCATAAGGTGGACCGACGACCTGGTGAAGGCCGCAGGAACCCGTTGGATACGAGAAGCACAGAACCGGTCGAAGCGGATGTGCTTGAGGGAGGCCTATGTCCAGCAGTGGACGTCTTTCGGCTGAAATTATGTTGATGATGATGACTATAGGGCACTATGCCAGCTTGTATAGATTAATGTTCGAACCCTTTTAATTTGAGAGATGGGATGTTTCTCTCCTGAGATGTTGATGATTGTTGATGATGCATTAATCGTTCATTTTGAACGTTTCGCTTACAGATGTGACACCGTTTACTCTGGCCAAGGGAATGAAGTCATCGTGTGATGTTGTCTAAAAAATTGGCGCTTGACACGCACAAGACGTGAAGCCGTTGCTGCGACTGCAGAGTTTGTCACAGCTACTGCACCTCATATTTCGAATTTGCGCAAGTTTTCAATTTCATCTTGATTCTTCTTCTTCTTCATGTCGCTGGCACGGCAGTTCTTCATATTTTGCTGGCACAAAATTTCGCGACTTCCACGGCGTCATCGGTGCGATGCTACTGTACCGGTTCTGTACTCAAATTTTCAAGGTCGCTCAACGAGCTATGGACTGGGCTATGCTTGGAGTATCTCTGAGGGATCAAATCCGCAACGAGCTGATCCAGCAGAGAACTAAAGTTGTCAACATAGCTCACAGAATAAGCAAGCTAAAGTGTCAATAGGCCAGCCATAATAACCGTCGAACCGATGACCATTGGAGTAGACGTGTTCTTGAGTGGAGACTGCGAATCGGCAAACGTAAAGTAGGACGCTTTCAGGCTAGGTGGAGCGACGATCTTCGCAGGGTGGCTGGTAGCAGCTGGGTGAGAGTTGGAGTTGAATAGCGTGCAATAGGAGAGGCCTATGTCCAGCAGTGGACTGCTGCAGGCTGATGATGATGTACCCAAAGGGTGCCAGGGAATCAGGAACACATTCTTTCAACTCTCAGACGTCTAAGCTTCCTCGTTTTTCTGTAAAAAAGGCTTCCAAAGTCACAAATTGAGAATAGCTATGATAATAGTACATTACGATACGTACACGTACATATACACCGTGTTCTGGACGATATACATAAACTTCGACCAGATGTTCAGACCATGGAAATAAGCATTTTTTCATTATGGCCATTAATTAATTTTAATTTTTTGTTAATTTTCATACAAACTAAATACCTTGACGTAAATCACCCGATGTGCATGCCCCTTTATCCGAATTGGCAACGTCGTATTTTCATTCAATACTCAATTCTTTATTGCATTCAACAATTTAGGCTTAGGTGGTGGATTTGGTGGGCTAAAACTTGTCAAAACTAAGTTTCTTTGGTTTTTTAATGCATATCTCAATTAAATTTCATTAATACAAATATCTTTGTAACGAAGCCTTTGTTATATTTGATTTGTAAAAGCTATAGAAGCATTTGCCAAAGTTTATGGATAACGTGAATATAACACGTTGAACTATTTTAAGAGAAACATCTATACTTAGGTTTTATAGAAGTTATAGCAACTTTTTTTTTCTTATTGTTTTTTAAGTAAATATTCCAGCCATCCTGCGAAGATCGTCGCCCCCTCTAGCATGAGGGCGTGGAACCTTACGTTTACCGATTCGCGGTCTCAACTCAAAAACCAGCCACCTCATCGAGTCGATCGATTTTCGGTAACTTTCGTTACCGAAAATCGATCGACTCGATTTTCGGTAACCCCCGGTCCAGCAGTGGACTATAGGCTGATGATCTTGACGACGTAATTATTATGATTTTAAAATTGCTTGAGACATTTTGCACGAACACTTAACTCCGCTTCAACGACAGTAAATACGTAGAAACTAGCGTAAAGGATGTGAAAAAATAAGGGAGCCAGTATTTATTATGTACCCAATACCCAATGGATGTACTAACATAGGATAAGGTTATTGTTACTAACCCAATGGGATCTTTGTTGTCCTGAAAATAAATAAATATATATGTATATGTGAGTCAAGCAATTTTTAATTATTTGTTTTATTAAATAATATACTTAAATAAATAAAAATTTCGTTTAGCTTTATCTTCTTTACGCACTTAAGTCGCGCTTTTCTGTGTAAAAATGGACTATTAAGTCACAGAAATGCGTGACTTAAGTCCGGGTTTATATCACACAGTGCTATAAAAGGTTATAATTAAGTCATAACTAAATAATTTAAATAAATTAAATATCTTCTTTATCTTTCTCGGCTTTTACGTGGTTCTCATCATGCGGGGCGGTTATGTCAACAAACATTGCGCGCCGCTCTGATCGATTCACCACCACTATATCAGAGCCCCAAGTCAGCTATTTTTATAAATTCGTCATTCCAACACGATCCCTTTCCCATCCCATTGTCATTTTGCTTAATGTTCGTAATCTGCTAAATTCTTAATGTCGATCATTGGTCGGTCAATGGTCTCGTAATAGAATTGTGTCATAATGACATTGTCGTATTGCCTTAATTATAAAACCCGTAGTAGCCTTTAGTAGAAATGATTTTCGAAAAACTATCACTACTTTATTTATGCCAGATTTCATTTATACATATATATTTTTACATATTATTTATTAGTGTTTTATACAAGTCAAGTGTTTTATGTAAGTAAGTAATTCATTTATCATTATGTACGAGATTACCATTCTATGCCATTTCTTTCAATGGAGTGTCAGTGGTTGACCACTGGAAAGTCATAATGACGCCATTATATTAGTAGATTACCAAACTTGTCAAAATCAACAATTATGAAATCAATGATAGACCATTCTGACACTATTGTAATAGCAGACTTGAGGCCCAGGCCAGGCCCAGGCCCAGGCTTATTGGCAAAAATGTATTATTAAAATTACGAGAATTGCTCCTCTGGTTGCTAACAACAGTAATCTGTTTGATAAGTTGGCAGGTAGTCAAAATCTGTGTGTGAGCCAGCTGTAACTATAAAGACTCATGATGATACTCGTAACAAGGGGGCATAATGGTCTGCATTATTCCCTCTTGTTAACTATCTATCTTGTTAAGAAATTAATTACAGACAGTTAATAAAAAAACAAAATCTCTTATAACATAATTTTTTTCGATTATAAAGGAACGTGTTCTCTAATCAAAAAGTTCAAATATTTGTATTATTATGGGGCTAATTTCTCAATCGACAGGTATTTTTTATTCGTGGAATGAAATGACGTCTAACAGATTTTCTATAGAAGTGAAACTGGCAAAAATTCAAAATAAAATTATTCCTCGTATAAAATTATCTGGCGTTGGAAAAATCAGCCCTGAGTTAGACAGATGTAGGGAAAAGTATGACACTGATATCCAGCTCCTCTATAGTGATATTTATATTACACAAGGAGCACTTGCTGAAGGATTTTTTTGAATAAAATGAAAAAAAAACAAGCTTTTATTTAAATATGAATGTAACCTAAAAAAGAAAGAATAACGGGAACTAAATGGAAAAAAATAAATAAATATAAATATCCCTGGAAACATTTTTTCCTAACAACTATGTTCGTAAAACTTAACCTAACACTGCCATATAGTTATGAGAATTCCTGCTACTTGTAGCAGGGTCTCAACACCGATGTGGACAGCTTGGAGCAGCGATTCATACACAAGCAGCCCAGTCTGCTCGCGATACACCGCAATACAATGTTGGGGCTGGCCCGCACCAGGCGCGCCAAGAAGGCGTATATATGTAAACTAGCTTCTGCCCGCGGCTTCGCCCGCGTGGATGTCGGAAATTATCCCACGGGAACGTGCTAACAGGATAAAATGTATGTGCTTCCCCAGGATGCCATCTATCTCTATGCCAAATCGGAAGTTCAGTGGTTTAGGCGTGAAAATGTAACATACAGTTTCAAGTTCAAATCCTCCCCTTAATAACTGAATTACCCCTTTTTGTCCCGTCAGTGGTAAATTTTTGACAACTTTACATACTTATTATTAATTATTTTCTGTCAAAAGTATCAATACTGAGTTTCGAGTTACTCGGACCGCGCATTCAATTTCTTCCACACAAACTTAACACCTCTATATCCCCCTTTGAGGGGTAGTTTTGAAAAACTTATAATGATAAACTTTATTAGGTAAGTACTTACTTAGGCAAGTATTCTTGCCAAGTTTCAAGTTTATTAACCTAATGAAGAAGATTTTCCATGTAAACTGTATCCCCCGCTTTTCACCCCCACTGGGGTGGAATTTTGAAAATCGTTTGGGATTATTCATAGCTTGATTCAAAGATTATTTAAGTATACCAATTTTCGATTTAATCAAGCCACGCATTATAATCCTCCCTTGTAAAATTAACTACCCCTTTTCAACCCGTTAGGGGTAGATTTTCGAAAAACCCTGATACACATTATTCTTTACTGTCAATATTAGGTAGAACTACCGAGTTTCGAGTAAATCGGACTGCGCGCTAAAATTCTTCCATACAAACTTTGAAACCCCCCAATCCCTTACCCTTACCCTACCCCTTTGAGGGGTAGTTTTGAAAAACTTATAATGATAAACTTTATTACTTACTTAGGCAAATTTCAAGTTTATTTACTAAATGAATAAGATTTTTCATATAAACTGTATCCCCGCTTTTCACCCCCACAGGGGTGGAATATAAAAAAAATCGTTTGGGATGTATTCATAACTTGACTCAAAGATTATTTATACAAATTTTCGAGTTAATCAAGCCATGCAGTAAAATCCTCCCCTGAAAAATTGACTACCCCATTTCAGCCCGTCAGGGGTAGATTTTCAAAAAACCCTGATACACACTATTCTCTACTTTCAATATTAGGTAGAACTACCGAGTTTCGAGTAAATCGGACTGCGCGCTAAAATTCTTCCATACAAACTTTGAAACCCCCCAATCCCTTATTAGGGGGTAGTTTAGCAGAAAAAAAACTGTCAATCTTCATAATTTATTTAGATAAGTATTCGTGCCAAGTTTCAAGTTTATTAACTCAAGGAATAAGATTTTTCATACAAAGGAATTCCCCCCTTTTCACCCTCTTAGGGGTGGAATTTCGAAAAATCCTTTCTTAGTGGATGCCTACTCTTCACGAAGAACACACCCTTCAAATTTCATGTCTCTAGGACCAGCGGTTTAGGCTGTGCGTTGATCTATCAGTCAGTCAGTCAGTCAGGACTTTGAATTTTATATATATAGATACATACTTTGGTTTTGAGGTAAGCGCACACGACTATACATATATTTAGTACTAACGTTAGTGATTTTCCTGATTCACCCGCTTAAACCCCGCTTATCAGTAAGCCTCTATTGTTACCAATATACTTATATTGGTAACAATAGAAATATATTGCAAATAGCTATTTATGGTTTCACTTTAGAGAATATCTAGCGATTGGCACTTATATTCCACTAGCGGTCACCAGGGTCCGTCGTATCATCTACCTCTGTTGAAACAACATTGCCTTGAATCTAAAATGTATAGAACACAGTGTGTGTTAGCGTTGTTAGTGCTGTACGTGGGGACGGCGCACTGCTTCTCTTGGGGTGAGTACAAAACTCGTGTATTTTTTGGGGTACCGTACCTACCCAGAGGTTGTCCACGGCTGCAGTTCCTCTCAAGAGACTCGCGTAAAACTCGGCACCCTGCCGTCTCGGGCGACAGACTCACCAAGTCTGTCACCCGCAGACCACAGCCTATGGTGGCCGAAGATCATTGTGCAAGCTGGCGAGAACGCAACTAATTTGAGACGTGTTAAAACTACAAATAATTTTAATAATTCTAGAAATAATAATTGCCATTGCTAGGCGTGTTTTATAGGAAAAAGACGAAAGGCTAGAAACTTCGATCAATAATAGTACTAGATTAAGGATCAGGAACAAAAATCAGTCGCTCAAGTGGCCACGTTTGCACACACGTAAACATCTATATTTCTTAGAAAATAGTAGATTATTAACCAAGGGGATAAAGCAGTGTCTTCTGTCGCGGGTGACGATTTAAACTGCGAGCGTAACGAAGAAATCGAGGTTTACTCCCGAGTGTAGCGAGGTTGTTATAAACTTAAATCACGAGCGAAGCGAGGGATTTAAGAAGAGTCCTGAGTGTAGCGAGGGATTTAAGTTCACCCAAGACTAAGACAGCTTTATCACCGAGGAAAATACTCTACTTTTCGTACCATTTGCGAAAACATAAACTTAACATATATGTATTTGAAGAAAACAAAAACGCGGCAAATTCCTAGACTAATATTTTTTTGTCGGAAAAGCAAAGGCATCAAGCTCATACGGCCTCGTCGGTTTTCGTAATTTTATTTAATAATCATAACTGGATAATAAATGCGTATTCCTTTTTCAAAAAGATGTATAATGCTTTATATACAAACTCAATGGTGTAAACACAGATGTAGTTCAGTATAAATTTCGGTAAGTATTCCAAATTTAAATCACATTCTCCCCCTAGAGGATGAATGAAATTCAGTACAATTTTCTATCCCTGTTTTTAACAGATTAAAAATGACTATTGTTATGTTCGCTATTTGTGGCATAGAATGTCACTTTTTTGAGCAAGTGGTATGAAAATGTTTATTATTATTAACAACTTCAGTTTATTATAAACCTTAATGCTTATCTAAGTATAAAGTTTAATTACCATTGCAAAATATATTTAAAATGTCGCTTGAAAATAAAATTATTCTATTTTTAATTTTCAGTCACTTATTCTAAAATGAAACTTAAAGTCTAAGTAACGAGGTTAAAAACACATTTTAAATAAGACCACAAAAGTATTTTTGGTCTTATTTTTGGGGCCGTTTTTGAAGCGCTTATCGAGAATCTAGTACCTACAGTCAACAGCAAAACTAGATGATCAAAATCAGAAATTCAATACTAATGAACGGAGTTCGCAGCTATATGGCAGCTGTACCAGTATTAAATGTTTGGTATAATTTACAATCACATGCTTTTGAATCACTTCGACGCCACACAGTTCTGAAGCGAACTCCGTTCATTAGTATTGAATTTCTGATTTTGATCATCTACTTTTGCTGTTGACTGTACTATTATTGATCGAAGGCTAGAAAGGAATGATTTTATTTTAAAGATTAGACAAATAGTTATTCTCGTGTTTCAGACATCGTCATCGCCAGAAGAAAACGACTAGAATTTTATTATGACGGAACATTAACACACTCCGTTCCCACGCCTCAATATAATAATTGGATAACTTACGACCCATTACACAACCGGGTGCTGTTTGCCATAAAAAATAGCGACAGTGAACCGTCCAGTTTTGACATAGCAAGCGGAATAACACAATCTTTAATTAAGAGCAAACCGGAGCAATACTTCAGGAGATTCGCCTACGACCCGGCCACAGAATTACTTTTTGTGATGATTGATAAAATTATGTACTCGTTCTCATTAAAGCCTGGATCTAACAACGAAACTAACGGAAATCTTGTGATCAATTTGCAAAAGGATGACGCGTATCCCCGTGAAATTGTTGTGGACAGCTGTGGAGGGTAAGTCAGTGATAATGATAATTATGTAGTTTATTCATTTTCAATACACATTTATCCCATGCTTAAACCCTATAAATTACTGATTACAGGTATATTTACTGGACCACGTTCAGTAAGAGTAACCTAATAGAGAGGGTTCGATTTAATGGTTCCGAGAGAGAAGTTATAATAGACCGTGGTAATATGAATACACAAGGCTTGACCATTGACCCACAGACACAGAAAATGTACTGGATTGAATATGAAAATTATAAATACGAAATTTCTATTGAAAGTGCAGATTTGAACGGAAAGAATAGAAAAACAATACGTCGTGAATTCACAGTCGACCCGAGATATGCAGAACCAGTATTAGCTGTATCAAAAGATTTTATCTACTGGGGAAAAAGAGATGAACCGTTCATCTCGCAATTACCAAAGAATTCAACGCCCGACGCAGATGTGAAACCCAAAGAAATTTCAATGGATAACACAGAAGGTTTGGGTGGTGTTCAAGATATAGCCACCAACTATAAACTTGAAGAACAATTTCATGGAATACAGAACTGCAAAGCACTAAAGCGTCTGCTACCAAATTACTCAGAAACCAACGACTGCGCCTCCCGCAATGTTTCTACAGAGGAGGCCCTACTTTGTGTCCATGGTACGAAAGTTAGTGGGGAGTCTCGTTGTAAATGCACACAGGGTTACAGCGGTGAGAGGTGCGATGTTTCATTCTGTCACAACTATTGTTTCCAAGGAGAGTGTAATGCCAGTGCTGACGGACAGCCCAAATGCAGGTAAAACATGTTCTTAGTTATAGACCAGGTATTACACAGCTTGACCCAGTGTCAAATCAACCCATGGACTATAACTGGATTCCGACAATTCGATTGTGTAAGAACTTGACCCCGATAACTCTCGAACTAATTACTTAAAGAGCAAGCAAAGCGGGCTCTGAAACTTAGGGCACCCCGGGCCCGACACAGTAAGGTAATGTTCGAAGGCGGTGACAACAGCTAGAGTGAGTGCGTAAAGCGACCAAACGAAGCTCCCGTCAGCATCATTCATTTTAGTTAAGTTCCTTTAAGCACTGTAGGCAGAAATAGGAGGCCCGCCAGGCGTGGCTCAGTCGACTCTGCTAAAGCCGACGATTACAATGGCAAGTCGACTATTTTAGAATTGTTCAGGTTAGGTATCCTAGGGTTGGTTTGTAACGGTATTTTAAAAACTAGATGAGGTTGGCGTTTCTTAACTGTTAAGTCTGAGAAGAAAGGCAGAATTATAGTCACATTAATTTTGATAGTTTATTATTATTAGTTTATTTAGTTATCTTGTCTCATATGTTCGTAATTTCAGGTGTAATACCGGTTACTCTGGGGAAAGATGTGAAGTCAACGCGTGCCATGCGTATTGTTTGAACAACGGAACGTGTTCCCTGAATGAGAAGAGTGAGCCAGTCTGTCAATGCACAGGTCATTATGAGGGTGCAAGATGCGAAGTTCCCACCTTTCTTCTCAAATGTTTCCAAACAATTTCAATGTTAAAGGACATCCTAAGTACGGGTAAAAATCTTCTTATTCAAAAAATCTAATCACTCTAGGGCAGGGTTTTCCTGCGTGATTGAATCAGAAATGAAGAGATCCGCAGGAGAACCAAGGTAACCGACATTGCCTGAAAAATTGCCAAACTTAAGTGGCAGTGGGCAGGGCACATTGCTCGCAGAACAGATGGCTGGTGGGGCCAACATGTTCTGTAGTGGCGACCGTATACCGGAATACGTAGCGTTGGAAGGCCACCCACAAGGTGGACCGACGACCTGGTGAAGGCCGCAGGAACCCGTTGGATACGAGAAGCACAGAATCGGTCGAAGCGGATGTGCTTGAGGGAGGCCTATGTCCAGCAGTGGACGTCTTTCGGCTGAAATTATGTTGATGATGATGACTATAGGGCACTATGCCAGCTTGTATAGATTAATGTTCGAACCCTTTTAATTTGAGAGATGGGATGTTTCTCTTCTGAGATGTTGATGATTGTTGATGATGCATTAATCGTTCATTTTGAACGTTTCGCTTACAGATGTGACACCGTTTACTCTGGCCAAGGGAGTGAAGTCATCGTGTGCTGTTGTCTAAAAAAATGGTGCTTGACACGCACAAGACGTGAAGCCGATGCGGCGACTGCAGAGTTTGTCACAGCTACTGCACCTCCTATTTCGAGTTGGCGCAAGTTTTCAATTTCATCTTGAATCTTCTTCTTCATCATGTCGCTGGCACGGCAGCTCTTCATATTTTGTTGACACAAAATTTCTGCACATCCACGGCGTCATCGGTGCGATGCCACCATACCGGTTCTGTACTCAAATTCAAGGTCGCTCAGCGATCTATGGACTGGGCTATGCTTGGAGTGTCTTTGAGGGATCAAATCCGCAACGAGCATATCCAGCAGAGAACCACAGTTGTCAACATAGCTCACAGAATAAGCAAAGCAAAGTGACAATAGGCCGGCCATAATAACCGTAGAACCGATGACCATTGGAGTAGACGTGTTCTTGAGTGGAGACTGCGAATCGGCAAACGTAAAGTAGGACGCTTTCAGGCTAGGTGGAGCGACGATCTTCGCAGGGTGGCTGGTAGCAGCTGGGTGAGAGTTGGAGTTGAATAGCGTGCAATAGGAGAGGCCTATGTCCAGCAGTGGACTGCTGCAGGCTGATGATGATGTACCCAAAGGGTGCCAGGGAATCAGGAACACATTCTTTCAACTCTTAGCCATCTAAGATTTCTCGTTTTTTCTGTAAAAAAGGCTTCCAAAGTTACAAATTGAGAATAGCTATGATAATAGTACATTACGATACGTACACGTACATATACACCGTGTTCCGGACGATATACATAAACTTCGACCAGATGTTCAGACCATGGAAATAAGCATTTTTTCATTATGACCATTAATTAATTTTTATTTTTTGTTAATTTTCATACAAACTAAATATCTTGACGTAAATCACCCGATGTGCATGCCCCTTTATCCGAATTGGCAACGTCGTATTTTCATTCAATACTCAATACTCAATTCTTTATTGCATTCCACAATGTACATGACAACACGGTTAGCGCAGTGGCTGAGCGATCGGACTGCTGCGCTGCGTGTCGCGGGTTCGATTCCCGCAGAGAAAAAATATTTGTAAGTTCTACATGTATTTGTTCTGAGTGTGGGTGTTTTTCTATCTATAATATGTATGTGTCAAGCAAATCTGAATTAGGTAATTTATAATTAAAATGTGTTTTAGATCGTCAATTTGTTAGTTGTACTCTTTGTTAACATTTTAAGAAATAAAACAATGTATTTACAAAAAAAAATGTTTATAAGCAGTTTATCTGCCATCTTGTTACCATAACACAAGCATTAGGTTGCTTAGCTTGGGACTAGATGGCACTGTGTGAAATGTCCAGGGATATTAATGTAGGCTTAGCTGGTGGATTTGGTGGGCTAAAACTTGTCAAAACTAAGTTTCTTTGGTTTTTTACTGCATAGCTCAATTAAATTTCATTAAATTAAATTACAAATGCCTTTGTTAGATTTGATTTGTAAAAGCTATAGAAGCATTTGCCAAAGTTTATGGATAACGTGATTACCACGGTGAAATATTTTAAGAGAAACATCTATACTTAGGTTTTATAGAAGTTTTGGCAACTTTTTTTTTCTTATTGTTTTTTTACGTAAATATTCCATCCATCCTGCGAAGATCGTCGCCCCCTCTAGCCTGAGGGCGTGGAACCTTACGTTTACCGATTCGCGGTCTCCACTCAAGAACTGGTGGCTGGATTCTCATCCAGCCACCTCATCGAGTCGAGATTTTCGGTAACTCTCAGTCCAGCAGTGGACTGCTATAGGCTAATGATGTTGACGACGTAATTATTATAATTTTAAAATTGCTTGAGACATTTTGCACGAACACTTAACTCCGCTTCAACGACAGTAAATACGTAGAAACTAGCGTAAAGGATGTGAAAAAATAAGGGAGCCAGTATTTATTATGTACCCAATACCCAATGGATGTACTAACATAGGATAAGGTTATTGTTACTAACCCAATGGGATCTTTGTTGTCCTGAAAATAAATAAATATTTATGTATATGTGAGTCAAGCAATTTTTAATTATTTATTTTATTAAATAATATACTTAAATAAATAAAAATTTCGTTTAGCTTTATCTTCTTTACGCACTTAAGTCGCGCTTTTCTGTGTAAAAATGGACTATTAAGTCATAGAAATGCGTGACTTAAGTCCGGGTTTATATCACACAGTGCTATAAAAGGTTATAATTAATAAATAAATAATAAATTGTTTATTACCACAAATTTCAAGTACATTGCACTGTATACAGATTAAAGTTCTTAATTTAGCATTAGGTAGATAAGTACAATAGGTCCATCCCTGTCCCCTAAACTAGGCTAGGCCTGTATCTTAGGGGTCAGAACTCGGCTATAAAGTATTCTTATATGATTCTATTGTGGCAGACGTGCCAGTGGACTGTGTCAAGTGGGTGCATTTTTGATCTTGTGGTAAACTTTAAAAATGTGAGAGTGAGAAGGTGAGGAGTGAATTTTATTGTATAAGAGTAAATGTTTGATGATGAATTAAGTCATAAATAAATAATTTAAATAAATTAAATATCTTCTTTATCTTTCTCGGCTTTCACGTGGTTCTCATCATGCGGGGCGGTTATGTCAACAAACATTGCGCGCCGCTCTGATCGATTCACCACCACTATATCAGAGCCCCAAGTCAGCTATTTTTATAAATTCGTCATTCCAACACGATCCCATTCCCATCCCATTGTCATTTTGCTTAATGTTCGTAATCTGCTAAATTCTTAATGTCGATCATTGGTCAGTCAATGGTCTCGTAATAGAATTGTGTCATAATGACATTGTTGCCTTAATTATAAAACCCGTAGTAGCCGTTAGTAGAAATGATTTTCGAAAAACTATCACTACTTTATTTATGCCAGATTCCATTTATACATATATATTTTTACATATTATTTATTAGTGTTTTATACAAGTCAAGTGTTTTATGTAAGTAAGTAATTCATTTATCATTATCAGTGATAGGAATAGGTAGTGCTTATTTGCCTAAACTTCGAAGAATAGAGACAAGAAACGGAGACTTCCTTAGGACTAATTTTTTTTTCCGGGACATCTGTCCCGAAATTCGGGACAACACATTAAAAAAATATGTTATTTGGAATAAGTAATTCGTCTGTATTTACCTAAAGTTTGCGACTAGACATAACATAATAAATAACATTCACAGTCGTTACAACCATAAAATTTTCTGAAATTTTTTTTGGAGATCATTTTGTAAATACCTGTCGAACTTAATACTATGAATCACAATGTTTATATAAGGAGCCGTACACGTTTCGAAGTAAATATCTTCTTTCTAGCTCACTCTCGGCTACGTTGAATGAGATTTCTAAAGTTCAAGTGAATAATTGAAAAAACAAAGACATTTTGTCTTTAAAATAATAAAACGGTAATTTTTATCATTTTAGCATTCTCTATAGTAGGACGAATTTATCATTTCAAAAACAAACGGTATTTGTATTTTATCTTAATGAAATATATTTCTAAAGTATATTTAAAAATGTGCATGATATTAAAATAATGGCCTTATCAAATTGTTTAGTAATACACTTAAACTTTAAAAATCTTTAAAAACATCATTTAATCTTTATTGCACTGAAAGTACAATACGACTTTTACGGCAGCGCATTTCGTTATCTATTCTTAGAAATTACAAAAAGAAACCGCTATGGTCGCATACCTGTGCGGCGCGGGAATTGGAATTGCATGCCTCAACGTCAGTAAAATAAATATGACATAGATAGATTAACATAAATTTGTAATATAAGTTTTTTCCGTCTGTACATTTTGTTTCATGCTTTCCAATTACGTCATATTTAAAAAATAATATAAATATACATATATTTGTTGCAACCATATTCTATGTGTTTTATTTTTCCTTTAGAGCCCATAGAGGATAAGTTATTATTATGGAGTTATAAATTATAAATGTTATGCCTAGTCGCAAACTTTAGGTAAATATAGACGAATTACTTATTCCAAATAACATATTTTTTTAATGTATTTAAAAGTGGTGGGCCCATTTTGGGACAGATGTCCCGGAAAAAAATTTAGTCCTAAGGAAGTCTCCGTTTCTTGTCTCTGTTCTTCGAAGTTTAGGCAAATAGGCACTACCTATTCCTATCACTGATCATTATGTACGAGATTACCATTCTATGCCATTTCTTTCAATGGAGTGTCAGTGGTTGACCACTGGAAAGTCATAATGACGCCATTATATTAGTAAATTACCAAACTTGTCAAAATCAACAATTATGAAATCAATGATAGACCATTCTGACACTATTGTAATAGCAGACTTGAGGCCCAGGCCAGGCCCAGGCCCAGGCCAGGCCCAGGCCCAGGCTTATTGGCAAAAATGTATTATTAAAATTACGAGAATTGCTCCTCTGGTTGCTAACAACAGTAATCTGTTTGATAAGTTGGTAGGTAGTCAAAATCTGTGTGTGAGCCAGCTGTAACTATAAAGACTCATGATGATACTCGTAACAAGGGGGCATAATGATCTGCATTATTCCCTCTTGTTAACTATTTATCTTGTTAAGAAATTAATTACAGACAGTTAATAAAAAAACCAAATCTCTTATAACATAATTTTTTTCGATTAGAAAGGAACGTGTTCTCTAATCAAAAAGTTCAAATATTTGTATTATTATGGGGCTAATTTCTCAATCGACAGGTATTTTTTATTCGTGGAATGAAATGACGTCTAACAGATTTTCTATAGAAGAACTGTCAAAAATTCAAAATAAAATTATTCCTCGTATAAAATTATCTGGCGTTGGAAAAATCAGCCCTGAGTTAGATAGATGTGGGAAAAAGTATGACACTGATTCTTTATAGTGGTATTTATATTACACTTTGCTGAGCACTTGCTGAAGGATTTTTTTGAATAAAATGAAAAAAAAAACAAGCTTTTATTTAAATATGAATTTAACCTAAAAAAGAAAGAATAACGGGAACTAAATGGAAAAAAATAAATATAAATAGCCTCATCTTTCTGACTGGCCGACTCCTTGACAATTAAAAAGAGACTGTAATTTTGGTTTATTTATTTTATTTATGTTTAATATACAAGTAACAATGGAAACATTTTTTCCTAACAACTATGTTCGTAAAACTTAACCTAACACTGCCATATAGTTATGAGAATCCCTGCTACTTGTAGCAGGGTCTCAACACCGATGTGGACAGCTTGGAGCAGCGATTCATACACAAGCAGCCCAGTCTGCTCGCGATACACCGCAATACAATGTTGGGGCTGGCCCGCACCAGGCGCGCCAAGAAGGCGTATATATGTAAATACATACTTTGGTTTTGAGGTAAGCGCACACGACTATACATATATTTAGTACTAACGTTAGTGATTTTCCTGATTCACCCGCTTATACCCCGCTTATCAGTAAGCCTCTATTGTTACCAATATACCTATATTGGTAACAATAGATTGCAAATAGCTATTTATGGTTTCACTTTAGAGGATATCTAGCGATTGGCTCCTATATTCCACTAGCGGTCACCAGGGTCCGTCGTATCATCTACCTCTGTTGAAACAACATTGCCTTGAATCTAAAATGTATAGAACACAGTGTGTGTTAGCGTTGTTAGTGCTGTACGTGGGGACGGCGCACTCCTTCTCTTGGGGTGAGTACAAAACTCGTGTATTTTTTTGGGGTACCGTACCTACCCAGAGGTTGTCCACGGCTGCAGTTCCTCTCAAGAGACTCGCGTAGAACTCGGCACCCTGCCGTCTCGGGCGGCAGACTCACCAAGTCTGTCACCCGCAGACCACAGCCTATGGTGGCCGAAGATCATTGTGCAAACTGGCGAGAACGCAACTAATTTGAGACGTGTTAAAACTACAAATAAGTAATTTAAATAATTCTAGAAATAATAATTGCCATTGCTAGGCGTGTTTTATAGGAAAAAGACGAAAGGCTAGAAACTTCGATCAAAAATAGTACTAGATTAAGGATCAGGAACAAAAATCAGTCGCTCAAGTGGCCACGTTTGCACACACGTAAACATCTACATTTCTTAGAAAAATGTTTATTATTATTAACAACTTCAGTTTATTATAAACCTTAATGCTTAAATATAAAGTTTAATTACCATTGCAAAATATATTTAAAATGTCGCTTGAAAATAAAATCATTCTATTTTTTAATTTGCAGTCACTTATTCTAAAATGAAACTTAAAGTCTAAGTAATAAGGTTAAAACACACTAATTTGAAATAAGACCACAAAAGTATTTGTGGTTTTATTTTTGGGGCAGTTTTTGAAGCGCTTATCGGGAATCTAGTACTATTATTGATCGAAGGCTAGAAAGGAATGATTTTATTTTAAAGATTAGACAAATAGTCATTCTCGTGTTTCAGACATCGTCATCGCCAGAAGAAAACGACTAGAATTTTATTATGACGGAACATTAACACACTCCGTTCCCACGTCTCAATATAATAATTGGATAACTTACGACCCATTACACAACCGGGTGCTGTTTGCCAAAAAAAATAGCCACAGTGAACCGTCCAGTTTTGACATAGCAAGCGGAATAACACAATCTTTAATTAAGAGCAACCCGGACCAATACTTCAGGAGATTCGCCTACGACCCGGCCACAGAATTACTTTTTGTGATGATTGATAAAATTATGTACTCGTTCTCATTAAAGCCTGGATCTAACAACGAAACTAACGGAACTCTTGTGATTAATTTGCAAAAGGATGACGCGTATCCCCGTGAAATTGTTGTGGACAGCTGTGGAGGGTAAGCCAGTGATAATGATAATTATGTAGTTTATTCATTTTCAATCCCATACTTAAACCCTATAAATTACTTATTACAGGTATATTTACTGGACCACGTTCAGTAAGAGTAACCTAATAGAGAGGGTTCGATTTAATGGTTCCGAGAGAGAAGTTATAATAGACCGTAGTAATATGAGTAGACAAGGCTTGACCATTGACCCACAGACACAGAAAATGTACTGGATTGAATATGAAGAGTATAAAGAAGAATTTTGTATTGAAAGTGCAGATTTGAACGGAAAGAACAGAAGAACAGTATATCGTGAATCCACGGCCGACGCGGAATATTCAGAGCCAGAAATATTGGCTGTATCAAAAGATTTTATCTACTGGGGAGAAAGATATGAAGCGTTCATCTGGCAATTACCAAAGAATTCAACGCGCGACGCAGATGTGAAACCCAAACAAATATCAATGGATAACACAGACAATTTCGGTGGTGTTAAAGGTATGGCCACCAACTATAAACTTGAAGAACAAACTCATGGAATACAGAACTGCAAAGCACTAAAGCGTCTGCTACCAAATTACTCAGAAACCAACGACTGCGCCTCCCGCAATGTTTCTACAGAGGAGGCCCTACTTTGTGTCCATGGTACGAAAGTTAGTGGGGAGTCTCGTTGTAAATGCACACAGGGTTACAGCGGTGAGAGGTGCGATGTTTCATTCTGTCACAACTATTGTTTCCAAGGAGAGTGTAATGCCAGTGCTGACGGACAGCCCAAATGCAGGTAAAATATGTTCATTACATACATGACCCATTAGTTATTTATTTATAATTCACAAAATCCACAACTCTCTGAAATTTTGCTTAAAATATATAAGCTAGTCTTACAGCCAATTACGGATTTACAATTTATTAACTATACAAATACAGGCAGCAGAAATAAACATACAGTGCTATGTGAAATGGTAGCACCAACTAAGCATTTCTAAGTGTACAGTGTGTAGGAGTGTGCGTGAGGAGTTGCGAATGGGTGTGTGAATATGTTATAGTGGTAGGTATGTGGAGATTGTCTGTATAGACCAGGTATTACACAGCTTGACCCAGTGTCAAATCAGCCCATGGACTATAACTGGATTGCGACAATTCGATTGTCATCGTATTTATCATAAGTCAATCATATTTTAAAAACTAGATGAGGTCGGCGTTTCTTAATTGTTTAGTCTGAGAAGAAAGGCAGAATTATAGTCACATTAATTTTGATAGCTTATCCTTGTTTATTTAGTTATCCTGTCTCATATGTTCGTAATTTCAGGTGTAATGCCGGTTACTCTGGGGAAAGATGTGACGTCAACGCGTGCCATGCGTATTGTTTGAACAACGGAACCTGTTCCCTGAATGAGAAGAGTGAGCCAGTCTGTCAGTGCACAGGTCATTATGAGGGTGCAAGATGCGATGTTCCCGCCTTTCTTCTCAAATGTTTCCAAACAATTTCAATGTTAAAGGACATCCTAAGCACGGGTAAAAATCTTCTTATTCAAAAAATCTAATCCATTACAGGGCAGGGTTTTCCTGCGTGATTGAATCAGAAATTAAGAAATCCGCAGGAGAACCAAGGTAACCGACATAGCCTGAAAAATTGCCAAACTTAAGGGGCAGTGGGCAGCGCACATTTCTCGCAGAACAGATGACCGGTGGGGCCAACATGTTCTGTAGTGGCGACCGTATACCGGAATACGTAGCGTTGGAAGGCCACCCACAAGGTGGACCGACGACCTGGTGAAGGCCGCAGGAACCCGTTGGATACGAGAAGCACAGAACCGGTCGAAGCGGATGTGCTTGAGGGAGGCCTATGTCCAGCAGTGGACGTCTTTCGGCTGAAATTATGTTGATGATGATGACTATAGGGCACTATGCCAGCTTGTATAGATTAATGTTCGAACCCTTTTAATTTGAGAGATGGGATGTTTCTCTTCTGAGATGTTGATGATTGTTGATGATGCATTAATCGTGATGATGCAGATGCATTTTGAACGTTTCGCTTACAGATGTGACACCGTTTACTCTGGCCAAGGGAGTGAAGTCATCGTGTGCTGTTGTCTAAAAAATTGGCGCTTGACACGCACAAGACGTGAAGCCGTTGCTGCGACTGCAGAGTTTGTCACAGCTACTGCACCTCCTATTTTGAGTTGGCGCAAGTTTTCAATTTCATCTTGAATCATCTTCTTCTTCATGTCGCTGGCACGGCAGCTCTTCATATTTTGCTGGCACAAAATTTCGCGACTTCCACGGCGTCATCGGTGCGATGCCACCATACCGGTTCTGTACTCAAATTCAAGGTCGCTCAGCGATCTATGGACTGGGCTATGCTTGGAGTGTCTTTGAGGGATCAAATCCGCAACGAGCTGATCCAGCAGAGAACCAAAGTTGTCAACATAGCTCACAGAATAAGCAAACCAAAGTGACAATAAGCCGGCCATAATAACCGTAGAACCGATGACCATTGAAGTAGACGTGTTCTTGAGTGGAGACTGCGAATAGGCAAACGTAAAGTAAGACGCCCTCAGGCTAGGTGGAGCGACGATCTTCGCAGGGTGGCTGGTAGCAGCTGGGTGAGAGTTGGAGTTGAATAGCGTGCAATAGGAGAGGCCTATGTCCAGCAGTGGACTGCTGCAGGCTGATGATGATGTACCCAAAGGGTGCCAGGGAATCAGGAACACATTCTTTCAACTCTTAGCCATCTAAGATTTCTCGTTTTTTCTGTAAAAAAGGCTTCCAAAGTTACAAATTGAGAATAGCTATGATAATAGTACATTACGATACGTACACGTACATATACACCGTGTTCCGGACGATATATATAAACTTCGACTAGATGTTCAGACCATGGAAATAAGCCTTTTTTCATTATGGCCATTAATTAATTTTAATTTTTCGTTAATTTTCATACAAACTAAATACCTTGACGTAAATCGCCCGATGTGCATGTCCCTTTATCCGAATTGGCAACGTCGTATTTTCATTCAATACTCAATTCTTTATTGCATTCCACAATGTACATGACAACACGGTTAGCGCAGTGGCTGAGCGATCGGACTGCTGCGCTGCGTGTCGCGGGTTCGATTCCCGCAGAGAAAAAATATTTGTAAGTTCTACATGTATTTGTTCTGAGTCTGGGTGTTTTTCTATCTATAATATGTATGTGTCAAGCAAATCTGAATTAGGTAATTTATAATTAAAATGTGTTTTAGATCGTCAATTTGTTAGTTGTACTTTTTGTTAACATTTTAAGAAATAAAACAATGTATTTACAAAAAAAATGTATATAAGCAGTTTATCAGCCATCTTGTTACCATAACACAAGCATTAGGTTGCTTAGCTTGGGACTAGATGGCGCTGTGTGAAATGTCCAGGGATATTAATGTAGGCTTAGCTGGTGGATTTGGTGGGCTAAAACTTGTCAAAACTAAGTTTCTTTGGATTTTTACTGCATAGCTCAATTAAATTTAATTACAAATGCCTTTGTTAGATTTGATTTGTAAAAGCTATAGAAGCATTTGCCAAAGTTTATAGATAACGTGATTAACACTGACGGTGAAATATTTTAAGAGAAACATCTATACTTAGGTTTTATAGAAGTTATAGCAACTTTTTTTTTCTTATTGTTTTTTTAAGTAAATATTCCATCCATCCTGCGAAGATCGTCGCCCCCTCTAGCCTGAGGGCGTGGAACCTTACGTTTACCGATTCGCGGTCTCCACTCAAGAACACCCGGCTGTATTCTCATCCAGCCACCTCATCGAGTCGATCGATTTTCGGTAACTTTCGTTACCGAAAATCGATCGACTCGATTTTCGGTAACCCCCGGTCCAGCAGTGGACTGCTATAGGCTGATGATCTTGACGACGTAATTATTATGATTTTACAATTGCTTGAGACATTTTGCACGAACACTTAACTCCGTTTCAACGACAGTAAATACGTAGAAACTAGCGTAAAGGATGTGAAAAAATAAGGGAGCCAGTATTTATTATGTACCCAATACCCAATGGATGTACTAACATAGGATAAGGTTATTGTTACTAACCCAATGGTATCTTTGTTGTACTGAAAATAAATAAATATATATGTATATGTGAGTCAAGCAATTTTTAATTATTTATTTTATTAAATAATATACTTAAATAAATAAAAATTTCGTTTAGCTTTATCTTCTTTACGCACTTAAGTCGCGCTTTTTTGTGTAAAAATGGACTATTAAGTCATAGAAACGCGTGACTTAAGTCCGGGTTTTTATAACACAGTGCTATAAAAGGTTATAATTAAGTCATAACTAAATAATTTAAATAAATTAAATATCTTCTTTATCTTTCTCGGCTTTTACGTGGTTCTCATCATGCGGGGCGGTTATGTCAACAAACATTGCGCGCCGCTCTGATTGATTCACCACCACTATATCAGAACCCCAAGTCAGCTATTTTTATAAATTCGTCATTCCAACACGATCCCATTCCCATCCCATTGTCATTTTGATTAATGTTCGTAATCTGCTAAATTCTTAATGTCGATCATTGGTCGGTCAATGGTCTCGTATTAGAATTGTGTCATAATGACATTGTCGTATTGCCTTAATTATAAAACCGTAGTAGCCGTTAGTAGAAATGATTTTCGAAAAACTATCACTACTTTATTTAGGTATGCCAGATTTCAATTATACTTATATATTTTTACATATTATTTATTAGTGTTTTAAACAAGTCAAGTGTTTTATGTAAGTAAGTAATTAATTTATCATTATGTACGAGATTACCATTCTATGCCATTTCTTTCAATGGAGTGTCAGTGGTTGACCACTGGAAAGTCATAATGACGCCATTATATTAGTAGATTACCAAACTTGTCAAAATCAACAATTATGAAATCAATGATAGACCATTCTGACACTATTGTAATAGCAGACTTGAGGCCCAGGCCAGGCCCAGGCCCAGGCTTATTGGCAAAAATGAACGAAATAACGAGAATTGCTCCTCTGGTTGCTAACAACAGTAATCTGTTTGATAAGTTGGTAGGTAGTCAAAATCTGTGTGTGAGCAAGCTGTAACTATAAAGACCACGGAATACCTTATTATCTGTTCCGTGATAAAGACTCATGATGATACTCGTAACAAGGGGGCATAATGGTCTTTATTATTCCCTCTTGTTAACTATCTATCTTGTTAAAAAAATAATTACAGACAGTTAATAAAAAAACAAAATCTCTTCTATACTTATAATAAATCTGTAGAAGTGAAAATTCTGTATATTGAAAATATCAAAAAAATAAATGGTGTTACTAGACAGACACCGAACCCAAAAATGTGATTAAAAAAAATTTTGTCTGTCTGTCTGTTTGTTCAGGCATCACGCAAAAACTACCGGTTCGATTACGATGAAACTTGGTATAATTATTCTTTGATATCCTGGGCACCACACTGGGTAATTTTTATCCCGGAAAAGTATATACAATAAAAAACAAACTTAATTTTGCGGTTCGATCCCTAGACCCATTACTGTGTCAACCGCAAATAATAAGTTTGTCGTAGGTTACGTCACCCGCAGTGGAGTTCATTTGTATTCCTTTTAGTTTTTAGAGTTATTTAGGTTTATTTTCATATAAGTCGTAGGTATAGATTTTAATTTTAAAGTATAGGTAGCATATTTGATAGTGTACGTAGGTTATTTTATAATACTGTTAGGTAGGATTAGTCATTCGTATTGTAAGCAATTACAATATAAATAAAGATATTTCAATGTGAATTTAAGATTTTATTAGTACGCAACTTGACTAGTAACAGGAATTTAGTTCAATAAAACATAATAGGTACCGGAGGTATTTAAATATTATGTTATGATTAAAATACGTAGTAATTAACTTGAATCCAAATAGAAAGCATAAGTTATTAATATAATAAATAGTTACCATTTTATATAAATTAAACGTCCGTCTATTGACTTAAAATTCGCGCGCTTTGCCCCACTTTTGTAACGTGGACGCGGAGCTGTTAAGTAAAATCGAATACGGTCTGCTGGCCAGTATATTTCAAGACTTTCGAGCAAGTGTAATACTATCTGTGTGTCTGACTAGGTGTATTCTAAAGTGTTGATGATTAAAAGGATTTACCACAGTTTAAGTGTCTTTTCTTTCAGTTCAGAAGTGGGATATTTCACGTAAGTGTATTTGCCTTAACTAAATGTATTCTGTTACTTTTCAAATTACATAGTGATATTTTGTCTGGGAAAAATTATTCCCAAAGGACCGTATAGCGGTATCTTATTTTTATGTTGAACGTATTTGAATGTTAGTTACCGTACCTGACAGTAAAATCTTCTGTTAGTGGAATACTCATACTTGATTCATTTCTATTGCGATTATCTGTGTTTTTATGATGTTAACGGTCGTTGCGGTTTGAAATATAATCATATAGAAAATACATTAAATACGCCATTGCCAGTTTTATACTTGGTGATTGTAACACTAAAATATAGAAGTACCTCCATGATCTATGATTCATGTTTTGCTGTAATCTTTCTTTTTTTTTTAAAGTATATAAATAGCCAGTTAGATGGTATAGAAGGATAGCTGTGTCCGTATATTATTTTTGTTTGACCAGGTCTATAAATGAATGACGATCGTGATGGAAGTTTTGTTCAACCGCCGCGAACCCCATCACCAGTGTTGGACCGGCAGAGCCGCAGGCGGAACCGGGGGCCAAGCCCCAAGCGGAGCAGGAACCAGAGCCGCAGCCAGTGCAGCAGACAGAGCCGCAGCCACAGCCGCAGGCAGAGTTACAGGCATAGCCGCAAGCGCAGTCGTGTATGGAGCTCTGGTCACCGGATTCGACGGCTCGAGACGCCGCCGCCGGAAAGGATTGCAACGCATCGGAGTCGCAGCCCAACCAGGGTGATCACTGGTTCACAGGAGAAGCGGCACGGCCAAGATTGCAGATCAAGGTCAAGATGCAGCAGGAGCAATACACGAAATCACCAGCGAAGCGGGGATCCACGTCGCCGACGAGATACCCGTTCGCCGAGCAAAAGAACCAGTGCACGTGAGTCATTTCCTACAATTGATGTGTTTTCTAAATTTGCCAATTTTCTTGATAAAATCTCGAGTAGGGGTAGTGAGAGAATAAGTAATTTTAATGTAGTTCCTGAGTTCGACCCTTCTTCAAAAAATCAGAACATAAATAATTGGATACATAAAGTCAATGAAATAGCAACCATATATAGTTGGACTGACCGACAAATCATACATAATACTATACCTAAACTTACTGGTAATGCAAAGCGGTGGTACGAGGGTCTTACAACCGTCAATTATAGCTGGGTTGAGTGGCAAGAAAAGCTCAAAGCAGCTTTTCCGTCCGATGAAAATTATGGCCAAATGCTTACGGATATGTTGGACAAAAGAGCGAAGTTTGGGGAATCCTTAGAGGATTATTATTACGATAAAATGGCATTACTTAATAGGTGCCAAATTGAGGGCAAAAGAGCGGTAGAGTGCGTGATCTTTGGCATAGACGATAGGGCCATTAGGATAGGAGCGGAAGCAGCTCAATTTGATAACCCTGACAAACTTTTGGCATACTTGCGCAATGCAAAAAGTATAGCCAAAAGAAATGATAATACTCAAAGATCTTATAAGAAATTTCCGACTAAAGATAAAGCACCTGTTAATAATAAGTCAAATACAATTAAGTGCTTTAATTGCAAGGAAGAAGGCCATATTATTAGCAAGTGTACAAAACCATTAAAGAAATGTACAAATTGTTCTATAATTGGTCACGATTCCAATGAATGTTATCGTAAAAAGGAAGACGCAAAATCTGTTTTAGAAATTTCAATTACCAAACCTAAAACTAATGATAAGTATATACAAACGGTTTTTATCAACGGTCACAAAAAAGTAGGTTATTTAGATGCAGGTAGCGAATGTACGCTCATTAGAAACGCCGATGCTGTAGAAGTATTAGGTAAATGGGATAGAACTTATTCAGTAGCAATGACGGGATTTGGTGGAGCGGTAGTTCATGCGATAGGTCGGTGTCCAGTAGTTTTGGAAATTCAAGGTGTCATTGTCGAATTAGATGTTATTGTTGTACCCGATCATTTTTTGAAGTACCCGTTGTTGGTTGGTCAGTCATTTACCGAAGCATTGGGGGTTAAAATCTTAAAAACCGATTATGAATTAATAATCTCCCGTGAATTTCCAGACACTATTGGCATGGTTAAACTATTTTCAAAAGAGTCTTGTTCAATTCTACCCGGATGTGCATATGTAGAGGTCGACTCGTCTCCGAACATAACGGGTTCCATATTGGTATACGGTAGTTATAGGTCCATCCCTAATTTAGAACATAGTATAGAAGAGGGTGTTTACTCAATTGAAAATGGCAAAGGTATACTATTAGTCGATAATATTTCCTCAAACGTTATAACTTTTAATAAAGACCAGTTGATAGCTAGAGGGCAATTTTTACAAATTAAAATTATAAGTTGTCCTACTATAAATAAGATCGATGTTGCAAGTCCTTTGGAACCATTTCATTTAGATGACTTGTCTCTGGATGATAGCTTAAACCGGGATCAGAAATTGCAACTATTGGATGTTTTAAATCGTTACCGAACTTGTTTTGCTACTAAATTGACAGAGTTAGGCTGTACTAATGTAGAGACAATGAACATTGATCTAATGGACCCCCAACCAGTAGTTTACAGGCCTTATAGGTTGTCACATAAAGAAAAACAAGAGGTTAGGGGTATGACCGATGAATTACTACAATGTGGTATCATAAGAGAATCTTGTTCGCCATTTGCAAGTCCAATTATTTTAGTTAAAAAAAAGAACGGCGAGAAGCGTCTCTGCATAGATTACAGGGCTTTAAATCGGAAAACTGTAAAACAACACTACCCTTTGCCTAGGATAGAGGATCAGATGGAAAGATTAGCGGGGTATAGGCTATATACGACTTTAGATCTAGCGTCAGGATATTACCAAATAGTATTAGCTGAAAACGACAAACAAAAAACTGCTTTTGTCACACCAGAAGGGCAATTCGAATTTAATAGGATGCCGTTTGGTCTGACAAATGCACCAGCGGTGTTTCAAAGAACTATCAATAAAGTTCTTGGTAACTTAAGATTTGACACGGTTGTCGTATACATGGATGACGTTCTTGTGCCTTCAGTTTCGTTTGAGGATGGTCTTAAAATACTAGAATCGGTATTTGATAAAATTAGAAATGCAGGTCTTACATTGAAACTCTCGAAATGCAACTTCTTCCATTCAAAAATCGAATTTCTTGGTTTCGAAGTTTCGGGGAATGGTATAAAACCGGGGAAGTGTAAAATAGACGCGGTTGATAAATTTCCTACCCCTAAAGATGTCCATAATGTTAGGCAATTCTTAGGCTTGGCTAGTTTTTTTAGGCGCTTTATTAAAAACTTTGCGATAATAGCTCGACCATTGACTCAATTGCTAAAAAAAAATGTTTCTTGGACTTGGGGCAAAGAAGAAGAGACCGCATTCACTCAGTTAAAAGCGAAGTTAGTATCTCGACCAATCTTGACTTTGTACAATCCTAGTGCTGCTACCGAGTTGCATACGGATGCCAGTAAACACGGTGTAGGTGGTATGCTTTTACAGAAACAGGATGATCAAGCTATGAAACCAGTCGCTTATTTTAGTAGGCGTACCTCACCGGAAGAGCAACACTTTTCATCATATGAACTAGAAACCTTGGCGGTTGTAAATAGTTTAACTAAATTTCGATGTTACTTAATAGGGTTAGAATTCACTATTGTTACTGATTGTAACTCTTTACGTGCCACTTTTACTAAAAGGGATATGATACCGCGTGTTGCTCGCTGGTGGAGTATGATCCAGGAATTTGATTTTAATATAATCTATAAGCCAGGGACTTCTATGACGCACGTAGACGCATTAAGTAGGAACCCCTTGCAAGAAAATACTTCCAGTACCGACCCTGTTGATTTAAATGTTTTCCATATTACTGTAGATTGGTTAGCCACGGTTCAAATGAATGATGATGAAACGCAAAGGATTAAACGGGTTTTAGAGGATAAAGAATCAAACAAAATTAATTATACAAAACAAAATTTTATTTTAAAAAGTGGAGTAGTTTACAAAATAACGGACGATGGACTTAGATGGTATGTGCCAAAAGGTGTCAGATGGCAAGTGTTACGTGCTTGTCATGATGATATAGGTCATTTTTCTTATGAGAAGACCTTAGACAAAATTAGAACAACTTACTGGTTTCCAAAAATAAACAAAATTGTTAAAAAATATTGTCAAGCGTGTATTCAATGCGCTCACGGTAAGGTACCGGCTGGAAAAAGGTCCGGGTTTTTACATCCCATACCGAAGATATCTGAACCTTTCCACACTATACATGCAGACCACCTAGGTCCATTCAATGAGAGTAAAAGGAAAAATAAATACATATTAGCCATTATTGAAGCGTTCACAAAATTCATTATCCTTAAGCCTGTTAAAAATACGAAAACCCACTCAACTATTTCAGTTTTTAAAGAATATTTTAGTTTGTTCGGTTTACCTTCTCGAATAATAACAGATAGAGGCGCTACTTTCACGAGCTCAAAGTTTAGACAGTTTTTGTCAGAAAAAAGTGTAAAACATATTTTAAACGCGGTCGCTACTCCTCGCGCAAACGGTCAGGTAGAGCGTTATAATAGGACGGTATTAGATTCATTAAGAGCCATGACCTTCGGAAAAGACGAAAAACTTTGGGATGAGTATTTGCTACAAGTACAATGGGGTTTAAATAATACCACCAACAAAGCAGTAGGTAAAACCCCTGCTCAATTGTTATTTGGGTTGCGTCTAAAAGGGTTGTCTGAGAGTGGACTGGCTTTACCAGTTCAGGAAAATGATGATACTAATATCAGTAACATAAAAGATATTAGAAACGAAGCACTAGACAAAATGGTACGTACTCAGCAAAAGCAAAAGCAAATCTTTGATAAGGCTAGAATTCCCCCGCGTCAGTTTGATTTAGGACAGCTGGTTAGGGTAGAAAGAGAAGTAGGTCAGAAAGGGAAGAGTAAGAAATTAGTTCCAAAATGTCTAGGCCCTTACCGCATTACCAAAATATTACAGAATGACAGATACGAAGTAGAGGACACGCCTATCACAAAAAAAAAGGGTAAACAAAAATATGTAGGAATTTTTTCGGTAGATAAAATTTACCCTTGGCTTGTGTACCAGTCGGTTGACGAGAGTAATGAAGACGATGATGATAATCATTCAGATATGGATACAGACCACTAAATTGTGGAAGTATTTAAGTATTAATGAATTAGTTATGTTGAACACTTTATGAATATTAGTGTATTTTTTATAGAAGGCCAGTTTCGTTAATAGTATGTAGTTGCGAATAGTATAGCTTAGTTAATCAGATAGTATAGTAGTAGAGGTAAACGCCTTTAAGAGGCTACAATCTTCCTTTATGGTTAGTATGGTAGTATGGTAGAATGGCAGTATGGTAGTATGGTGAAAAACCACTAGTTGGTGAGATTCGACTGACACGATATTATTATAGTGTGGTAGGATGATAGTATTGTGGTAATATGGCTCCAGTAGTGAAATGGAACGAGTGTCTATTGTGAATTAAGATTACCGGAAAGGAATTGAATTTGGTTCTATTTTTTGAAAATAATGTGAATAATGTGAAAAAAATGTACTTAGTCGATTGTTATTGACAGATTTGTTATAAATGGATTTTGATGATAATATTCACTATTATTAAATTTTTGATACTTAATATTTAAGAATTATTGTTATTTTTTTTTGCTTTGTTTATTTAGTACTCATTTTGTAATTAACTAAATTTATTACATTATTTAAGCCAATTGGTTGTATTTTGTGTGTATATTTTGTTACAAGTTGTTTGCACTTATTTACTTTTTTTATATACTTCGCGAGGGCGCGACTTATAGGTCAGGATGGACGAATGTAAGCAATTACAATATAAATAAAGATATTTCAATGTGAATTTAAGATTTTATTAGTACGCAACTTGACTAGTAACAGGAATTTAGTTCAATAAAACATAATAGGTACCGGAGGTATTTAAATATTATGTTATGATTAAAATACGTAGTAATTAACTTGAATCCAAATAGAAAGCATAAGTTATTAATATAATAAATAGTTACCATTTTATATAAATTAAACGTCCGTCTATTGACTTAAAATTCGCGCGCTTTGCCCCACTTTTGTAACGTGGACGCGGAGCTGTTAAGTAAAATCGAATACGGTCTGCTGGCCAGTATATTTCAAGACTTTCGAGCAAGTGTAATACTATCTGTGTGTCTGACTAGGTGTATTCTAAAGTGTTGATGATTAAAAGGATTTACCACAGTTTAAGTGTCTTTTCTTTCAGTATAGATATTAGTTTTTAGGGATTTGCTTATTTATTGAGTTTAGATTAGTTATCATCAGAAATAGGTTTATTTAGGTAGGTATTTAATTTTCTGTTATTGAGTTTTTTTTATTTATTAGGTAGGTACTTAGGTAATACATTTTATCATGTTAGCACGTTCCCGTGGGATAATTTCCGACATCCACGCGGGCGAAGCCGCGGGAAGAAGCTAGTATAACATAATTTTTTTCGATTAGAAAGGAACGTGTTCTCTAATCAAAAAGTTCAAATATTTGTATTATTATGGGGCTAATTTCTCAATCGACAGGTATTTTTTATTCGTGGAATGAAATGACGTCTAACAGATTTTCTATAGAAGTGAAACTGGCAAAAATTCAAAATAAAATTATTCCTCGTATAAAATTATCTGGCGTTGGAAAAATCAGCCCTGAGTTAGATAGATGTAGGGAAAAGTATGACACTGATATCCAGCTCCTCTATAGTGATATTTATATTACACAAGGAGCACTTGCTGAAGGATTTTTTTGAATAAAATGAAAAAAAAACAAGCTTTTATTTAAATATGAATGTAACCTAAAAAAGAAAGAATAACGGGAACTAAATGGAAAAAAAAAATAAATATAAATATCCCTGGACACATTTTTTCCTAACAACTATGTTCGTAAAACTTAACCTAACACTGCCATATAGTTATGAGAATCCCTGCTACTTGTAGCAGGGTCTCAACACCGATGTGGACAGCTTGGAGCAGCGATTCATACACAAGCAGCCCAGTCTGCTCGCGATACACCGCAATACAATGTTGGGGCTGGCCCGCACCAGGCGCGCCAAGAAGGCGTATATATGTAAATACATACTTTGGTTTTGAGGTAAGCGCACACGACTATACATATATTTAGTACTAACGTTAGTGATTTTCCTGATTCACCCGCTTAAACCCCGCTTATCAGTAAGCCTCTATTGTTACCAATATACCTATATTGGTAACAATAGAAATATATTGCAAATTGCTATTTATGGTTTCACTTTAGAGGATATCTAGCGATTGGCACTTACTATTCCACTAGCGGTCACCAGGGTCCGTCGTATCATCTACCTCTGTTGAAACAACATTGCCTTGAATCTAAAATGTATAGAACACAGTGTGTGTTAGCGTTGTTAGTGCTGTACGTGGGGACGGCGCACTGCTTCTCTTGGGGTGAGTACAAAACTCGTGTATTTTTTGGGGTACCGTACCTACCCAGAGGTTGTCCACGGCTGCAGTTCCTCTCAAGAGACTCGCGTAAAACTCGGCACCCTGCCGTCTCGGGCGACAGATTCACCAAGTCTGTCACCCGCAGACCACAGCCTATGGTGGCCGAAGATCATTGTGCAAGCTGGCGAGAACGCAACTAATTTGAGACGTGTTAAAACTACAAATAATTTAAATAATTCTAGAAATAATAATTGCCATTGCTAGGCGTGTTTTATAGGAAAAAGACGAAAGGCTAGAAACTTCGATCAATAATAGTACTAGATTAAGGATCAGGAACAAAAATCAGTCGCTCAAGTGGCCACGTTTGCACACACGTAAACATATTTCTTAGAAAATAGTAGATTATTAACCAAGGGGATAAAGCAGTGTCTTCTGTCGCGGGTGACGATTTAAGCTGCGAGCGTAACGAAGAACTCGAGGTTTACTCCCGAGCGTAGCGACGGTGTTATAAACTTAAATCACGAGCGAAGCGAGGGATTTAAGAAGAGTTCTGAGTGTAGCGAAGGATTTAAGTTCACCCAAGACTAAGACAGCTTTATCACCGAGGAAAATACTCTACTTTTCGTACCATTTGCGAAAACATAAACTTAACATATATGTATTTGAAGAAAACAAAAACGCGGCAAATTCCTAGACTAATATTTTTTTGTCGGAAAAGCAAAGGCATCAAGCTCATACGGCCTCGTCGGTTTTCGTAATTTTATTTAATAATCATAACTGGATAATAAATGCGTATTCCTTTTTCAAAAAGATGTATAATGCTTTATATAGAAACTCAATGGTGTAAACACAGATGTAGTTCAGTATAAATTTCGGTAAGTATTCCAAATTTAAATCACATTCTCCCCCTAGAGGATGAATGAAATTCAGTACAATTTTCTATCCCTGTTTTTAACAAATTAAAAATGACTATTGTTATGTTCGCTATTTGTGGCATAGAATGTCACTTTTTTGAGCAAGTGGTATGAAAATGTTTATTATTATTAACAACTTCAGTTTATTATAAACCTTAATGCTTAAGTATAAAGTTTAATTACCATTGCAAAATATATTTAAAATGTCGCTTGAAAATAAAATCATTCTATTTTTAATTTTCAGTCACTTATTCTAAAATGAAACTTAAAGTCTAAGTAACAAGGTTAAAAACACATTTTAAATAAGACCACAAAAGTATTTTTGGTCTTATTTTTGAAGCGCTTATCGGGAATCTAGTACTATTATTGATCGAAGGCTAGAAAGGAATGATTTTATTTTAAAGATTAGACAAATAGTTATTCTCGTGTTTCAGACATCGTCATCGCCAGAAGAAGACGACTAGAATTTTATTATGACGGAACATTAACACACTCCGTTCCCACGCCTCAATATAAAAATTGGATAACTTACGACCCATTACACAACCGGGTGCTGTTTGCCAAAAAAATTAGCCACAGTGAACCGTCCAGTTTTGACATAGCAAGCGGAATAACACAATCTTTAATTAAGAGCAAACCGGACCAATACTTCAGGAGATTCGCCTACGACCTGGCCACAGAATTACTTTTTGTGATTATTGATAAAATTATGTACTCGTTCTCATTAAAGCCTGGATCTAACAACGAAACTAACGGAACTCTTGTGATTAATTTGCAAAAGGATGACGCGTATCCCCGTGAAATTGTTGTGGACAGCTGTGGAGGGTAAGCCAGTGATAATGATAATTATGTAGTTTATTCATTTTCAATCCCATACTTAAACCCTATAAATTACTTATTACAGGTATATTTACTGGACCACGTTCAGTAAGAGTAACCTAATAGAGAGGGTTCGATTTAATGGTTCCGAGAGAGAAGTTATAATAGACCGTAGTAATATGAGTAGACAAGGCTTGACCATTGACCCACAGACACAGAAAATGTACTGGATTGAATATGAAGAATATAAAGAAGAATTTTGTATTGAAAGTGCAGATTTGAACGGAAAGAACAGAAGAACAGTATATCGTGAATCCACGGCCGACGCGGAATATTCAGAGCCAGAAATATTGGCTGTATCAAAAGATTTTATCTACTGGGGAGAAAGATATGAAGCGTTCATCTGGCAATTACCAAAGAATTCAACGCGCGACGCAGATGTGAAACCCAAACAAATATCAATGGATAACACAGACAATTTCGGTGGTGTTAAAGGTATGGCCACCAACTATAAACTTGAAGAACAAACTCATGGAATACAGAACTGCAAAGCACTAAAGCGTCTGCTACCAAATTACTCAGAAACCAACGACTGCGCCTCCCGCAATGTTTCTACAGAGGAGGCCCTACTTTGTGTCCATGGTACGAAAGTTAGTGGGGAGTCTCGTTGTAAATGCACACAGGGTTACAGCGGTGAGAGGTGCGATGTTTCATTCTGTCACAACTATTGTTTCCAAGGAGAGTGTAATGCCAGTGCTGACGGACAGCCCAAATGCAGGTAAAATATGTTCATTACATACATGACCCATTAGTTATTTATTTATAATTCACAAAATCCACAACTCTCTGAAATTTTGCTTAAAATATATAAGCTAGTCTTACAGCCAATTACGGATTTACAATTTATTAACTATACAAATACAGGCAGCAGAAATAAACATACAGTGCTATGTGAAATGGTAGCACCAACTAAGCATTTCTAAGTGTACAGTGTGTAGGAGTGTGCGTGAGGAGTTGCGAATGGGTGTGTGAATATGTTATAGTGGTAGGTATGTGGAGATTGTCTGTATAGACCAGGTATTACACAGCTTGACCCAGTGTCAAATCAGCCCATGGACTATAACTGGATTGCGACAATTCGATTGTCATCGTATTTATCATAAGTCAATCATATTTTAAAAACTAGATGAGGTCGGCGTTTCTTAATTGTTTAGTCTGAGAAGAAAGGCAGAATTATAGTCACATTAATTTTGATAGCTTATCCTTGTTTATTTAGTTATCCTGTCTCATATGTTCGTAATTTCAGGTGTAATGCCGGTTACTCTGGGGAAAGATGTGACGTCAACGCGTGCCATGCGTATTGTTTGAACAACGGAACCTGTTCCCTGAATGAGAAGAGTGAGCCAGTCTGTCAGTGCACAGGTCATTATGAGGGTGCAAGATGCGATGTTCCCGCCTTTCTTCTCAAATGTTTCCAAACAATTTCAATGTTAAAGGACATCCTAAGCACGGGTAAAAATCTTCTTATTCAAAAAATCTAATCCATTACAGGGCAGGGTTTTCCTGCGTGATTGAATCAGAAATTAAGAGATCCGCAGGAGAACCAAGGTAACCGACATAGCCTGAAAAATTGCCAAACTTAAGGGGCAGTAGGCAGCGCACATTTCTCGCAGAACAGATGACCGGTGGGGCCAACATGTTCTGTAGTGGCGACCGTATACCGGAATTCGTAGCGTTGGAAGGCCACCCACAAGGTGGACCGATGACCTGGTGAAGGCCGCAGGAACCCGTTGGATACGAGAAGCACAGAACCGGTCGAAGCGGATGTGCTTGAGGGAGGCCTATGTCCAGCAGTGGACGTCTTTCGGCTGAAATTATGTTGATGATGATGACTATAGGGCACTATGCCAGCTTGTATAGATTAACGTTCGAACCCTTTTAATTTGAGAGATGGAATGTTTCTCTTCTGAGATGTTGATGATTGTTGATGATGCATTAATCGTTCATTTTGAACGTTTCACTTACAGATGTGACACCGTTTACTCTGGCCAAGGGAATGAAGTCATCGTGTGCTGTTGTCTAAAAAATTGGCGCTTGACACGCACAAGACGTGAAGCCGTTGCTGCGACTGCAGAGTTTGTCACAGCTACTGCACCTCCTATTTCGAGTTGGCGCAAGTTTTCAATTTCATCTTGAATCTTCTTCTTCATCATGTCGCTGGCACGGCAGCTCTTCATATTTTGTTGACACAAAATTTCTCCACATCCACGGCGTCATCGGTGCGATGCCACCATACCGGTTCTGTACTCAAATTTAAGGTCGCTCAGCGATCTATGGACTGGGCTATGCTTGAAGGGTCTTTGAGGGATCAAATCCGCAACGAGCTGATCCAGCAGAGGACCAAAGTTGTCAACATAGCTCACAGAATAAGCAAACCAAAGTGACAATAGGCCGGCCATAATAACCGTAGAACCGATGACCATTGAAGTAGACGTGTTCTTGAGTGGAGACTGCGAATCGGCAAACGTAAAGTAGGACGCTTTCAGGCTACGTGGAGCGACGATCTTCGCAGGGTGGCTGGTAGCAGCTGGATGAGAGTTAGAGTTGAATAGCGTGCAATAAGAGAGGCCTATGTCCAGCAGTGGACTGATGTAGGCTGATGATGATGTACCCAAAGGGTGCCAGGGAATCAGGAGCACATTTTTTCAAGTCTCAGCCATCTAAGATTCCTCGTTTTTTCTGTAAAAAAGGGTTCCAAAGTTACAAGTTTAGAATAGCTATGATAATAGTACATTACGATACGTGTGACTTAGGGCCTTTTTATTGTCATGCGTGTTTGCGCCCGCGTGCAGGCCGGGCACGCATGCGTGCTGCCCGCAACCTATCGTATCATACACGTTTTTATTGTCATGCGCGCCACACGTACGTGGATCGCGGGTGGCTCGCACGGACGCGTGTCGCCCGTGTCCGTGTGGCGAACCTTGACAGTCAGTGTTGTTATTACTGTCAAGTGGGTCGCACGCAGGTTGTATGATCAATATGTTCTCTTCCTGGCGACACGTACTGTGGTGGCGTGGCGTGGTGAAAATAATGCTCTGCGTGCGGCCCACAGCAAGCATGCGTGCCTGGCCTGCATACGGGCGCAAACACGCATGACGATAAAAAGGCCCTAAAGCAGTGCATTAATGACTGCTTAAGTCACACTTATTATATTATACACCGTGTTCTGGACGATATACATAAACTTCGACTAGATGTTCAGACCATGGAAATAAACATTTTTTCATTATGGCCACATTAATGAATTCTTATTTTTTTGTTAATTTTCGTACAAATTAAATTCCTTGGCGTAAATAACTCGATATGCATGCCCCTTTATCCGAATTGGCAACGTCGTATTTTCATTCATAAGATTTGGTGGGCTAAAACTTGTCAAAACTAAGTTTCTTTGGTTTTGTACTGCATAGCTAAATTTTTATAATTAAAGATAAATTACAAATATCTTTGTAAAGTTCGAAAAAATTGTAAAGTTTGTAAAGTTAGCCTTTAGAAAAGTTTGTAAGGTTAGCCTTTTTAAGTACTACTGCCTTTGGTAGATTTTATTTGTAAAAGCTTATAGAAGCGTTTGTCAAAGTTTATGGATAACGTGAAGAACACGATGTTTAAGGTATTCTTTTCATACGCAAAATATTTTAAGAGTAACATCTATAAGTACTTAGGTTATAAAGAAGTTGCAACTTTTTTTTTCTTATTGTTTTTTTACGTAAATATTCCAACTGCTATCAGCCATCCTGCGAAGATCGTCGCCCCCTCTAGCCTGAGGGCGTGGAACCTTACGTTTACCGATTCGCGGTCTCCACTCAAGAACACCGAGCTTCAGTCCAGCAGTGGACTGCTATAGGCTGATGATGTTGACGACGTAATTATTATAATTTTAAAATTGCTTGAGACATTTTGCACAAACACTTAACTCCGCTTCAACGACAGTAAATACGTAGAAACTAGCGTAAAGGATGTGAAAAAATATGTGAGTCAAGCAATTTTTAATTATTTATTTGATTAAATAATATACTTAAATAAATAAAAAATTCGTTTAGCTTTATCTTCTTTACGCACTTAAGTCGCGCTTTTCTGTGTAAAAATGGACTATTAAGTCACAGAAATGCGTGACTTAAGTCCGGGTTTATAGCAGACATTGCTATAAAATGCTAATTAAGCAATCTATAAAAAAAAAAAAAAACTATAATGTATATAAGTAGTTTATCAGCCATCTTGCACCATAACACAAGCATTAGGTTGCTTAGCTTGGGACTAGATGGCGCTGTGTGAAATGTCCAGGGATATTATTATTATTATATATACTTATAATAAATCTGTAGAAGTGAAAATTCTGTACATTGAAAATATCAAAAAAATAAATGGCAACGGTGTTACTAGACCGACAAAGAACCCAAAAATGTGATTAAAAAAATTTTTGTCTGTCTGTCGGTCTGTCTGTCTGTCTGTTTGTTCAGGCATCACGCAAAAACTACCGGTTCGATTACGATGAAACTTGGTATAATTATTCTTTAATATCCTGGGAACCACACTGGTTACTTTTTATGCCGGAAAAGTATCTTCTAAATATATAAAACTCAAAGGTGACTGACTGACATAGTGATCTATCAACGCACAGCCCAAACCTCTGGAGGGATCGGGCTAAAATTTGGCATGCAGGTAGATGTTATGACGTAGGCATCCGCAAAGAAAGGATTTTGATAAATTCTACCTGGATGAAAGTTTGTATGAAAAATCTTATTCCTTGAGTAAATAAACTTGAAACTTAGCACGAATACTTATCTAAATAAATTATGAAGACTGTCAGTTTTTTTTTCTTCTAAACTACCCCCTAATAAGGGATTGGTGGGTTTCAAAGTTTGTATAGAAGAATTTTAGCGCGCAGTCCGGTTGACTCGAAACTCAGTATTTATACCTAATATTGAAAGTAAAGAATAATGTGTATCAGGGTTTTTTGAAAATCTACCCCTGACGGGCTGAAATGGGGTAGTCAATTTTTCAGGGGAGGATTTTACTGCATGGCTTGATTAACTCGAAAATTAGTATAAATAATCTTTGAGTCAAGTTATGAATACATCCCAAACGATTTTTTTTAAATTCCACCCCTGTGGGGGTGAAAAGCGGGGATACAGTTTATATGAAAAATCTTATTCATTTAGTTAATAAACTTGAAATTTGCCTAAGTAAGTAATAAAGTTTATCATTATAAGTTTTTCAAAGCTACCCCTCATAGGGGTGTTAAGTTTATGTCGAAGAAATTGAATGCGCGGTCTGAGTAACTCGAAACTCAGTAGTGATACTTTTGACAGAAAATAATTAATAATAAATATGTAAAGTTGTCGAAAATTTACCACTGACGGGACAAAAACGGGTAATTCGGTTTTTAAGGGGAGGATTTGAACTTGAAACTGTATGTTACATTTTCACGCCTAAACCACTGAACTTCTGATTTGGCATAGATATAGATGGCACCCTGGGGAAGCACATACTTTTTATCCTGTTAGCACGTTCCCGTGGGATAATTTCCGACATCCACGCGGGCGAACCCGCGGGCAGAAGCTAGTACTAAATATATAACTAAATATAACATAACTAAATAATTTAAGTATTTTTTAATGAATGATCTAATACATATAGGATGAATTAATACTACTGTAATTTTAAACAAAACGACTTCAGTACAATACTTGAAATATATAAATTGTAAAGGGGGCCTGGTGACCTGACTTACAGGTTTTGTAAAAACTTAGCTAAGGCACCAGTCTTGGGTAGCGGGACCATCCGAAAGGGTTTACCGCTGCCCTGGAACATAAAGGGCTAAGGAAGGAACACGGGTGGGTTTTAGTCAGTAAAAGTCTGACAGTCTGACACTCCCTTCTGCTCCACCCAGAGCGGGAGGAGTCATTTGATGATTTCCCATCCTCAAAAAAAAAAAAAAAAAAAGGCACCAGTCTTCCACAAATTAATTAGGTAAATAACGCTAGTTCAACGCGTTGACTTGCTTCATGTTGTGAACTCTGTTATAAATAGAATGCTTATCAGGCGTTAAACGAGTACTTTAATTTTATTGCTTGCTTTGATAATTTTGAAAAAAAATAATGTTTTAGTGTACATACTCGTACATGACGATAACTCGTGTCTACTTGAAGGCAACGACTTAGTTTGCACTATCTAAGACCATAATTACACGATTTATTTCACGAATTTAGATTTGAGAAATGACAATTTATAATGATTATGTAACAGTTACCTCCTATTTAGATGTGTCGCATGTCTTCAGTTTCATCGGGTATATTTCGTTTATTGCGAATCACACAGAAAAATACACACAATCCATATAGTATTAGTAACAACGACTTAAAGACTACAACACCAACAAATAACTACGAGGCTGAACACGTGTCGGCACGTGTCTCTGCACCCAGTGCCTAATAAAGGAGCTATCCACCTTGTCAAAAAATTATTTAAGTTGTTTTTGGAGCCTCCGCGCAACCTACCCATTATTGACTCCGCTCTCTTTCTCATTATGGTATGAAAATCGTCAACACTGGCTTCCGTCAATAGCTGCAAAGCGCTGTAGAAGCACGGAAGCCCCAACACCATTCTAAATTCATGATTATAAAGCATAACCTTTTCCGGATAAAATCTCTATAATGTTTAAATGTAAAGGAACAAGAGAAGCAATTTAAACCAAGTAAAAGGTGTATGTAAAGGTCATAACAGGCGGTGTTCTGTAGCTTCTGCCTCACGGGAGGAAAGGGTGCGTTTACGTATATATGTTTTAAAATAATCTCATCAAGCTTACCAGATTCGACAACTGGCATTATCTCAACGTAATGGGCAACGTTCAGTTTGGCCTTTGAATTTGCAATATAAGACGACTTTTCTTCCGTATCAGACTTGGAGCCGTAGTTCATCATATAATCAATCTCCGAATATGATGCATCAGTTGTGACCACTGACGGTAATACTGTGACTGACGATTTGAACTTCAAAGAAGTAAAATTTTGGTTAGCTGGTGATTTGCCGGTAGTCATAATGGAGATCACAGGAGTTACATGCCTTGTAGCTGACTGAGATCTATACTTAGCCGCTTTCGAATTACGATTTTTCGTCTTACGGCTTTCTGTTGGTGCTTTGTCCAGAGCATTGAAGTTACAGGAAGATCTGTCCCGCGGTGAGTATGATTCATAAGGTTTGAATTTAGCTTTAGCTTTTGATTTAGCACTAATTTTTTGATCCTGGCTCCTGGTTTTGGTTCCTGTTGGTGATTTGTCTAAAGATTTCGAGTTATTAGACGTTGTTTCGATCGATGAGCATGAGTCATAAGATCCTTCCTTAGCTTTGGATTTAGCATTCAATCCTTTCTTCTTGGCTCCGGTTGACGATTTTTCTAAAGCCTTGGAGTTATAGACAAATGTGTCAGGTGTTGAACATGGTACATAAGATTCGTACTCCACCGTTTTGATAGTAGCATTAAATTTTTGCTTTATGCTGCCGGTTGGGGATTTGCATAAAGCTTTGGAAATATGGGAAGACCTGTCCGCCGATGAGCACGGTACATAAGATTCGTACTCCACCGATTTGAACGTGGTTGTAATCGTTTTCTTCATACTACCTGTTGGAGATTTGCCAGCACCCAAAAAGGGAGTCATCTCGGGTAACGCGGCTTGTTCAAAAGATTCGAACTCAAGAGATTGAAATGCAGCATTAATTTTTTCTGTTGGTGCTGCATCCGTATTCAAGGAGTTTAATGAGGACAAAGGCATGTCGGATGTTGACCATGGTTCAACTGATTCTGACTCGGCCGATTTACGACTCAAAGCATTATATTTCTGCTTCATGACTTCAGTCGGTAGTGCATCAACCGCCATTGAATTAAATGATGATAAAGGCACTTCGGGTTCAGAGTAACAGGACTCGGATGGCACCGATTTAATTTTTGAAGGTTTCTGGATGTGATCGGGTTCTCTGTTGAGTCTAGGATCTTGTTTTACTGAATCGAAGGCTTCTGCAATTTTAAAAGGTTTCTTGTGTATTGATTTAATTATTGATGACTAGGACAAAATAAAACGGATGTTTAAAAAATTGTGTGCGTTCGGGGAACCCCGTTAGGAACGAAGTTCCTTACGCGATGCTTGCAAAGACACAGAGCACACGAGACACGAGGCAGAGAAAGAGAGAGAGAGAGAAAGTCACATAGAGGGGACGCATAACGCTTTTTTGTTGCGTGATTTCTACCAGTTTATTTACCGCAAGTCGCGACAAAGAACGTCGTTCTCAAAACAAAAAACATTTTTCTTGACCTGACTATATTATGTCAAGATAAGTGCGGGCAATTAAGTTGATAAAACATAAATCGACAAAACATTACGCGTCTTATTAGACGCAAATTGACCTCTGACAGACTTTGTCTGCGAATTTCTTCATTTCTGGTTCGATCACGTCGGGAAACTTCAAGCATAGCACTCTCAGTAATGGGTAACTCTCCGTCCGATCAGGACCAGGCCCGTGCCGGACGGCGTGTATGTGTTCCACGCGCGCCTCAAAGAGATGTCAGCAAGATTGACGGGGCCCGATAGAGCCGAAGCCTGCCAGGGTAGCGGGATCATCCGAAAGGTTTACCGCTGCCCTAGAACATAAAGGGCTAAGGAAGGAACACGGGTGGGTTTTAGTCAGTAAGAGTCTGACACTCCCTTCTGCTCCACCCAGAGCGGGAGGAGTCATTAGATAATTTCCCATCCTGAAAAAAAAAAAAAAGCATAGCCCTCTCCATTGCCCCTAGGGTGACTTTTAGCCTTCTAATAAGGCCCATTGTGAGCGCCCACGTTTTAGGAGATACAGCACCCTAATCGCGTACGAGTAACATCAATCTCAATCTGAATCATTTTGAAGGATATTGCTAATGCATTGCTCTATATGTTCGAAAAATGTGTCTGCTCAACCACGTAAATAATGCAATGAATGTTGTTGAGCTGTCAAAATTAAAACAAACAGCAGAGTTTAAATTCTAACCTTTAACAGCAAACTCAATATTATTACACGTGACATCCATTCCCAATAGTTTTTCACAGAACTTGAGAATCATTTCCTGGTCATTTTTGCTCAAAGAGGTGCAAATGTCTCCATCCACTGTCCCAGTTATAGAATTAATGCAACAATGGAACAGTAATATTGAGGTCATTAGATACATCTTCTTTTGTACTTCTTTTAAGTCATAGTATCTGAAATCAAGCAATCAAAAGTCTTTTTTCTAACTAGACTGAGAATCAGCCCTTTTCGAACGTCAAAATTAGATAAAACCGTCCACCATAACGCCACTCAATACTTCCTGGTGCTATAGCCGGGATGAAGAAGTGGCGCAACAAACTCCACAGCAGCACAGCTGTCTGTTTAGTTACCACCTACAATCACCCATCATCTGCCTAGCCTTTTCCCAACTATGTTGGGGTTGGCTTCCAGTCTAACCGTATGCAGCTGAATACCAGTACTTTATATGGAGCGACTGCCTATCTGACCTCGACAACCCAGTTACTGGGTAATACGATACCCATTGGCTGTCAGATTTTCGGGCTCCTGACTACCACAACGACTGTCAAAGATCCACGAATGACAGCCGGGACCAAGCGGCACGGAGGGGTCTTGGTATGTGTCACCCATCCACGGACCAACCGCAGCAAGTGTAACTTAACCTGATCGATCGACCCGTGTGGCTGTTATTACTTAGCCACAAGCCACTCTTCAGCTAATACTAAAGCTGAAGAGTTTGTTTGTTTGAATGCGCTAATATCTGGAACTAGCAGTCAGATTTGAAAAAAGCTTTTTGCATTTGATAGCGCAATTCTTGAGGAAGACTATAGATATTTTTAATATGACGAAGAATCTTAGGAGCCCACTATACACCTCCTGGCTGCATCTAAGTGCAATATATTGGAGTTGTTAACACGAATCATATGACCCCAAACTCGAGGGGTTTACTAGTAGCCCCTAAAGAGTTCCACTATCCACCTCCTGGCTCCATCATCAGATTAGCTTCAAAATATCAAATTATAGTTTTGTCACCCGTATTACATACACATACAAAGTTTCATTTTGATACGACAATAAGAAATAGGTTAAAATTGACTTCTAAGATTTTATTACATTGTTTGTTAGTTACAAGTCCAGCTAATAAAAGCCTGTAAAAAAGAACCTGTGTGCCACCAACCTTAGTCGCAGTAACGGGTACTTATACCTGACAAATGCCTCAATGTCAGAACACAGTATGGAACCTTCAATCTCATCCGCACATGTGTCCTGCCTGTATTTTTTGAGCACTTCCACCATACTCCATGGGTTTAACTCATTTATGGGAGCTTCTGGGTGCACACATTTGTTTAGCTATAAAACAATGGTATTTTATTGATATCTGCCTCTCTGGTCTAGGAGTCGCATGCGCTACTGCTGAGCACGAGGTCCTGGTTTGATTGCCAGGTCGGGAAAAATGTTATTGGGATTTCTAAGTAGCGGCTGGAGTCTATTCTGGAGACTTGTGCTGGATTGATGGCAATAGCATAATCAGCCTATATTATTCCCACTGCTGGAGTACAGGTCTCTTCTCTTCGAGAGGGAGTGGGCTGTAATCTACCACGCGGGCCTAGTGCGGGCTGGCAGATGTCACATCTCTTCGAATTTTTGGTTCTAAGACATTCCGGTTCCCAAATAATATCTACAGGACAGGCCAGGATGATGATGTTCCACATAGATACAGTTTCTAATGTGACCTGATTGTAATTGCAACTCCCGAATGTGAGGTCTTCGAGTTATTTAAAAAAAAAAAAAAAACATTGCCCCACCCTAGGAATTTCTCCTGTCCCGTGGGTGCGTTTACAAACATTTAAACTCACATACACAAACAGCCAGACCCGGAACAACTACTTGTAATCCATACAAATATTTCTTCCGTGCGGGAATCGAAACCGCGACACGCAGCGCAGCAGTCAATCGCTTAACCACTGCGAGAACCGTGCCGTTATTCCAGGTTAGGTTCGTGAAATAAGGTTGCATGCAGAATTTATGTAACAGATTTGTATACTGAAGCAGTTGTGGCCCAGTGGCAACGCTTGCGACTTACGAGTCACCTGGTGAGTAGCCAAGTGAAACGAACGCTCTAGAATCTTCGCAACCGTCCCTACTGCGCGTTTGGTGCCTTCGCTAGTCACCTAGCGTGTATGTTAGGATTAACAGGCTCTAGGTGCTAAGCAAGCCACCTATCATCATTTCAGACCGGAATCCTGCTAGTATAGGCCTACCCTTTCTTCCGCAATACTTCCCTGTTCTGTGCATCTCTCATCGAGGTATTCTTTGCGACTTTCAACGATATCGTCAACCCAACGCGATTTTGGACGGCCCTGGAGGCCTACTCCGAAGTGCAAAGTGCGAATGTTCGGATCGGACCAACACATGGCCGAACCGAATATTATTGAAAAATGCGAAAAAAGTTCGGATCGGCTCAGTTGGGTCGGGACCTTAAATAGTCAATATTCGAATGAGTGTAGGAGTGTAGAATCCGAACCGAACCAAATAGTAACTTCGTAGCAGGAAAAGGCCGAATATTCGGCCGATACTACTTCGGAGTAGACCCCCAGGTTTCTTTGGCCGTACGTAACCTTATGGTTTGTGCTGATATCAGAGAAGAAGATTACCCAATTCAATAAAATATCCGTCCATCGTTTCTCGATGAATTCCAATTTGCAGTCAGAGCAGGATATGGAGTCTCTGTCATCGGCAAACATTTTTAAAATAAATAGTATAAATTAGTCTAGAAATACATGAAACTCTTGCAAAATGCTACAAAAAGTGTCACTGTCAAACATTATGACTGACTTTGATGATAGACAAGACATGGTGTTGACCATAGATCTATATCTATGGTTCTATTGTCTATGAAGTTTTGCTAGCTAAAAAAAAGGTCAAATTAAATTAGCTAGCGAAACTTCATGGATAATTATGGTGGGTATCGATATCTAAACACAATAAAACATCAAACCACGTTTACACTCTAAAGCGGATTCGTTTATAAATTTCCACCTGAACAGGCTTTCCTTTGCTTCGGCCAACCAGGGACCTGAGTCTGTTTAAAGACTTCCAGGTTATCCAAGGCAACTCATGTGCAGATGGGAGATCTTCAGCGGGTGGAACGATGGATAGTTCGATGTTGGTAAACATTTGTAAAATGTTCCCAGAAATTGTATTGAAAAAACCTGATGGTGGATGGTGATTAATATAATATAATAATAATATCCCTGGACATTTCACACAGCGCCAACTAGTCCCAAGCTAAGCAACCTAATGCTTGTATTATGGTAACAAGATGGCTGATAAACTACTTAGTAGGGAACAGCTGTTTTTTTTTTTTGCGATTTCAATTTTGGTCCCATAGTAAACATTGTTCATAATGATGAGTACAATGACCTCTCAAGAGGTGGCTGGTGTTTTATAAATAACCCTGTATATGTAAATACATACTTTGGTTTAGAGGTAAGCGCACAAGATTATACATATATTTATTTGGTACCAACGTTAGTGATTTCCCTGATTCACCCGCTTAAGCCCCGCTTATCAGTAGCTATTTATGGTTTCACTTTAGAGGATATCTAGCGCTTGGCTCTTATATTCCACTAGCGGTCAGCAGGGTTCGTCGTATCATCTACCTCTGTTGAAACAACATTGCAATTGCCTTGAATATAAAATGTATAGAATCCAGTGTGTGTTAACGTTGTTAGTGCTGTACGTGGGGATGGCGCACTCCTTCTCTTGGGGTGAGTACAAAACTCGTGTATTTTTTGGGGTACCGTACCGACCCAGAGGTTGTCCACGGCTGCAGTTCCTCTCAAGAGACTCGCGTAAAACTCGGTACCCTGCCGTCTCGGGTGACAGACTCACCCGCAGACCACAGCCTATGGTGGCCGAAGATCATTGTGCAAGCTGGCGAGAATGCAACTAATTTGAGACGTGTTAAAACTAGAAATAATTTAAATAACTCTAAAAATAATAATTGCCATTGCTAGGCTTGTGTTATACATAGATAGAAGACGAAAGGCTAGAAAGGAAAGATTTTATTTTAAAGATTAGACAAATAGTTATTCTCATGTTTCAGACATCGTCGTGCCCAGAGAAAAACGACTAGAATTTTATTATAACGGAACATTAACACACTCCGTTCTCACGCATCAATATAATAATTGGATAACTTACGACCCATTACACAACCGGGTACTGTTTGCCATAGAAAATACCCACAGTGAACCGTACAGTCTTGACATAGCAAGCGGAATAACACAATCTTTAATTAAGAGCAACCCGGATCACTACTTCAAGAGATTCGCCTACGACCCGGCCACTGAATTACTTTTTGTGATGATGGATAAAATTATGTACTCGTTCTCATTAAAGCCTGGATCTAACAACGAAACTAACGGAAATCTTGTGATCGATTTGCAAAAGGAATACGCGTGTCCCCGTGAAATTGTCGTGGACAGCTGTGGAGGGTAAGTCAGTGATAATGATAATTATGTAGTTTATTCATTTTCAATACACATTTATCCCATGCTTAAACCCTATAAATTACTTATTACAGGTATATTTACTGGACCACGTACGATAAGAAGAGTAACCTAATAGAGAGGGCTCGATTTAATGGTTCCGAGAGAGAAGTTATAATAGACCGTAATAATATGACTAAACAAGGCTTGACCTTTGATCCACAGACACAGAAAATGTACTGGATTGAATATGAATTTAAATACGGAATTTCTATTGAAAGTGCAGATATGAACGGAAAGAACAGAAGAACAATACGTCATGCATACACAGACAACCGATATGCAAACCCATTCTTAGCTGTATCAAAAGATTTTATCTACTGGGGAAAAAAACATGAAACTTTCTTCTGGCAATTACCAAAGAATTCAATGCGTGACGCAGATGTGGAACCCAAAGAAATTTCAATGTCTAGAGTAGACGGGAGATACGATGGTGTTCCAGATATAGCCACCAACTATACACTTGAAGAACAAACTCATGGAATACAGAACTGCAAAGCACTAAAGCGTCTGCTACCAAATTACTCAGAAACCAACGACTCCGCCTCCCGCAATGTTTCTACAGAGGAGAGCCTACTTTGTGTCCATGGTACGAAAATTAGCGGGGAGTCTCGTTGTGAATGCACACAGGGTTACAGCGGTGAGAGATGCGATGTTTCATTCTGTCACAACTATTGTTTCCAAGGAGAGTGTAATGCTAGTGCTGACGGACAGCCCAAATGCAGGTAATACATGTTAATAGTTATAGACCAGGTATTACACAGCTTGACCCAGTGTCAAATCAACCCATGGACTATAACTGGATTCCGAAAATTCAATTGTGTAAGAACTAGACCCCGATAACTCTCGAACTAATTACTTAAAGAGCAAGCAAAGCGGGCTCTGAAACTTAGGGCACCCCGGGCCCGACACAGTAAGGTAATGTTCGAAGGCGGTGATAACAGCTAGAGTGAGTGCGTAAAGCGACCAAACGAAGCTCCCGTCAGCATCATTCATTTGAGTTAGGTTCCTTTAAGCACTGTAGGCAGAAATAGGAGGCCCGCCGGGCGTGGCTCAGTCGACTCTGCTAAAGCCGACGATTACAATGGCAAGTCGACTATTTTAGAATTGTTCAGGTTAGGTATCCTAGGGTTGGTTTGTAACGGTGTCGTGTTGCCGGCGTCAAATGGTTTTGGGGTCGAGTTGTCGTAGATACTCGTAAATAGATGAGGTCGGCGTTACCTATCTGACTAGTCTGAGAAGAAAGGCAGATCACATTAATTTTGATAACTTTCTTGTTTATTTAGTTATCCTGTCTCATAAGTTCGTAATTTCAGGTGTAATGCCGGTTACTCTGGGGAAAGATGTGAAGTCAACGCGTGCCATGCGTATTGTTTGAACAACGGAACCTGTTCCCTGAATGAGAAGAGTGAGCCAGTCTGTCAGTGCACAGGTCATTATGAGGGTGCAAGATGCGAAGTTCCCGCCTTTCTTCCCAAATGTTTCCAAACAATTTCAATGTTAAAGGACATCCTAAGCACGGGTAAAAATCTTCTTATTCAAAAAATCTAATCCACTATAGGGCAGGGTTTACCTGCGTGATCGAATCAGAAATGAAGAGATCCGCAGGAGAACCAAGGTAACCGACATAGCCTGAAGAATTGCCAAACTTAAGGGGCAGTGGGCAGGGCACATTGCTCGCAGAACAGATGGCTGGTGGGGCCAATAGGTTTTGTAGTGGCGACCGCATACCGGAAGACGTAGCGTTGGAGAGCCTCCCACAAGGTGGACCGACCACCTGGTGAAGGCCTCAGGAACCCATTGGATACGAGAAGCACAGAACTGGTCGAAGTGGATGTGCTTGAGGCCTATGGCCAGCAGTGGACGTCTTTCGGCTGAAATTATGTTGATGATGATGACTATAGGGCACTATGCCAGCTTGTATAGATTAATGTTCGAAACCCTTTAATTTGAGAGAGATGTTTCTCTTCTGAGATGTTGATGATTGTTGATGATGCATTAATCGTTCATTTTGAACGTTTCGCTTACAGATGTGACACCGGTTACTCTGGCCAAAGGAGTGAAGTCATCGTGTGCTGTTGTCTGAACAATGGCGCTGATTCGGAACGAGCACAAGATGTGAAGCTGTTGCTGCGACTGCAGAGTTTGTCACAACTACTGCACCTCCTATTTCGAGTTGGCGCAAGTTTTCAATTTCATCTTGAATCTTCTTCTTCATCATGTCGCTGGCACGGCAGCTCTTCATATTTTGTTGACACAAAATTTCTCCACATCCACGGCGTCATCGGTGCGATGCCACCATACCGGTTCTGTACTCAAATTCAAGGTCGCTCAGCGATCTATGGACTGGGCTATGCTTGAAGGGTCTTTGAGGGATCAAATCCGCAACGAGCTGATCCAGCAGAGGACCAAAGTTGTCAACATAGCTCACAGAATAAGCAAACCAAAGTGACAATAGGCCGGCCATAATAACCGTAGAACCGATGACCATTGAAGTAGACGTGTTCTTGAGTGGAGACTGCGAATCGGCAAACTTAAAGTAGGATGCTTTCAGGCTAGGTGGAGCGACGATCTTCGCAGGGTGGCTGGTAGCAGCTAGATGAGAGTTAGAGTTGAATAACGTGCAATAGGAGAGGCCTATGTCCAGCAGTGGACTGCTGTAGGCTAATGATGACGTACCCAAAGGGTGCCAGGGATTCAGGAGCACATTCTTTTAACTCTCAGCCATCTAAAATTCCTCGATTCTTCTGTAAAAAAGGGTTCCAAAGTTACAAGTTTAGAATAGCTATGATAATAGTACATTACGATACATGTGACTTAGGGCCTTTTTATTGTCATGCGTGTTTGCGCCCGCGTGCAGGCCGGGCACGCATGCGTGCTGCCCGCAACCTATCGTATCATACATGTTTTTATTGTCATGCGCGCCACACGCACGCGGATCGCGGGTGGCTCGCACGGATACGTGTCGCCCGTGTCCGTGTGGCGAACCTTGACAGTCAGTGTTGTTGTTACTGTCAAGCGGGTCGCACGCAGGTTGTATGATCAATATGTTCTCTTCCTGGCGACACGTACTGTGGTGGCGTGGCGTGGCGAAAATAATGCTCTGCGTGCGGCCTGCAGCACGCATGCGTGCCTGGCCTGCACGCGGGCGCAAACACGCATGACAATAAAAAGGCCCTAAAGCAGTGCATTAATGACTGCTTAAGTCACACTTATTATATTATACACCGTGTTCTGGACGATATACATAAACTTCGACTAGATGTTCAGACCATGGAAATAAACATTTTTTATGATGGCCACATTAATGAATTCTTATTTTTTGTTAATTTTCATACAAATTATCTCGATATGCATGCCCCTTTATCCGAATTAGCAACGTCGTATTTTCATTCATAAGATTTGGTGGGCTAAAACTTGTCAAAACTAAGTTTCTTTGGTTTTTTACTGCATAGCTCAATTTTTCATTACATGAAATTACAAATATCTTTGTAAAGTTAGAAAAATTTGTAAAGTTAGCCTTTAGAAAAGTTTGTAAAGTTAGCCTTTTTAGGTACTACTGCCTTTGGAAGATTTTATTTGTAAAAGCTTATAGAAGCGTTTGTCAAAGTTTATGGATAACGTGAAGAACACGATGTTTAAGGTATTCTATTCATACGCGAAATATTTTAAGAGTAACATCTATAAGTACTTAGGTTATAAAGAAGTTGCAACTTTTTTTTTTCTTATTGTTTTTTTACGTAAATATTCCAATTGCTATCAGCCATCCTGCGAAGATCGTCGCCCCCTCTAGCCTGAGGGCGTGGAACCTTACGTTTACCGATTCGCGGTCTCCACTCAAGAACACCCAGCTTCAGTCCAGCAGTGGACTGCTCTAAGCTGATGATGTTGACGACGTAATTATTATAATTTTAAAATTGCTTGAGACATTTTGCATGAACACTTAACTCCGCTTCAACTCAAACTCAAACTCAAATCATTTATTTCAATTAAACCATTTACAGGCACTTTTGAATTGTCAAAATTAAATAGTCGGTCAGTTAGTCAGAAAGTTGAAGCTAGTTGCCCATTAAAACGTAGATCTCTATGGAGAAGAACGGGCAAGAAACTCCACGGACACTCTTTTAAATCAAGACATTTTTACAAAATCCTGGTTACATTATTCTTATTGCTTCTATATGTGAGAACAATGTAAAGAAACAAATTAAAATACAAAATTAAAAATATTAAATTAAAAATAAGCCCTGGCAGTTAAGAGATGACCAGTCTCAACCGATTGCGCCCGTTCACGAACATGACGCATGGATCAGCACCACCCAGCTCAATCATTTCGTAGGGAACCGAATAATCCAACACACGCGCCACCACCAGTGAGACATTTAAGTGAGCATGACATATTCTCAACTGCCATGCTCTTTCAAGTCAACATCAAAATATCATAAAAAACGGATCCATGGTTCTTACATTTACAAAATTTTCAAAAATGCTTCTAAATTATACAAAACTATAGTTTGCAATATAATTAAGAGATGAGAGAAAAAATGAAGAGGTATTTAATACATACTGAAGTATTAAAAATTAATCCTGGTTAAATAAAATAAACAAAAAAAAGGGGCAGCATCTCCTCCAAATATTGAAATTGTGATCAACTTGTAAGCCCAACTGCCTGTGGAGCAGGACCAGCATTAAGCCAAGCATTTTTATCTACTATATACTCGTCCAACTTATAATATGCTTGTCTACATAGTGTGCGTTTAATGCATGTTTTAAATTTCTTCTCATTTAGTTGAAGAATATCGAGTGGTATTTTATTATAACATTTTACACAGTACCCCATAAAAGAAGTTTTTACTTTAGACAATCTGAAGCTCGGTTGATCTAGTTTGTTCCTATTCCTAGTGTTAAAGTTATGCCTGTCACTTATCTTACTAAAAAGATGTAGATGTTTTCGAACGTACATAATGTTTTCGTATATATATTGACAAGAAACCGTCATGATGTTAATTTTTTTAAACAGTTGCCTTAGAGATTCGCGTCTGCTGAGATTGTAGATGGCTCTGACAGCCCTCTTTTGCAGAATGAAGATAGAATCAATATCTGCAGCCCGTCCCCACAGCAAAATACCGTAAGACATGATGCTATGGAAGTAACTAAAATAGACCAGTCTTGCGGTTTCCACGTCTGTTAATTGACGGATTTTCCAGACAGCGTAAGTGGCTGAACTTAGCCGCCCTGCAAGTGATGTTAGGTGAGGACCCCACTGCAGCATTGAGTCAAGCGTGATACCCAAGAAAACCGTACTTTCGACGAATTCAAGTATCTCCCTATTCAATACAACGTGACATTTACTACTTCTAACATTCGGTAAAGCGAATCTAATGCATTTAGTTTTTTTCTCATTTAATACTAAATTATTTACAGTAAACCAATTATGGACCATAAGCATAGCATTATTTACGTCGTCAAGCTGCTGTGCACGTCTATCTACTTTAAAAATCAGTGATGTGTCATCAGCAAATAACACCATTTGTGGTCGGGTTTTTAGTAAATGAGGTAAATCATTTATATATACTAAAAATAGGAACGGCCCCAATATTGAGCCCTGCGGCACACCCATTTTGACTTCTAAACCCAATGAATTCACACCGTTTATTTGAACTTGCTGAAATCTATCATTTAAATATGATTTTATTAAGCTAACAGCGAGTTTACCCAGTCCGTAATGCTCAAGTTTCAAGAGCAGTGTTTCGTAATTCACGCAGTCAAATGCCTTGGATAGATCACAAAAGATGCCTATTGCATCTTGTGCCTCTTCCCATGCGTTAAAGATGTGTTTTAATAAGGTGACACCGGCGTCAGTTGTACAACGTCCTTTGGTGAAACCATACTGTTGATCGTGTAGGATGTTGGTGGTGTGTACTGTTGGTCGTTCGAAATTACCCACATTTTTACACAACAAGAGAAAATATACAGTCATAATATACATTGCGCCATAAAAATAGGTTAAACTTACCAAGCTCTAAGTTAAAAATGCACTCAACAAGTACACTAGTCATGTCAATTAAAATATATAATAAATTACCAGAAATAATTAAAGAAGAACAAAAATTTAATACATTCACAAATAAATTAAAACAATTTCTATTAAATAAATGCTATTATAATATCAATGAATACTTAAATGAAAAAATTAAAATTACTTACATGTTTTCTATAAAATAATTACAACATATCTATTATATAACAACAAAGTAGTCAAATAAAAGCCCTCTTCCTCTCTCCTACTTTTGCTGTGCCCGACAGGGTCCACAATGATCATATTCTGCAAAATCTACCACCTAAGTTCACATGTGGAAGCAATAAATATATTGAGTATTGAGGATGTTGTTACGATTAAAATGATTGAGCATTTGATTTAACATTACAACAACAACGACAGTAAATACGTAGAAACTAGCGTAAAGGATGTGAAAAAATAAGAAGGAGCCAGTATTTATTATGTGAGTCAAGCAATTTTTAATTATTTATTTGATTAAATAATATACTTAAAGTATACTTATACTTATACTTACTATACTTATACTTAAATATACTTAGTCGACACATACAATAAGTTATTTTGTACAATCGATATATTATTTGTAAGCAGATATACCTTTAGAACTGACATAATCAACATTTTGAAGGATCAACAGTAGCTTGTAATGTTTTTACATATTATCCTGGCTACAATTAACGTTTGCTAATCAGTTTGTCTTAGTGTAAGTACTAATCTGTGGAAAATGTAGTGGGTAGTATATTTGTTAAGTCATATGTTTAAGACCATTTGTATACACACCATTTGTTTGTGTATTTGTAGTAAACTACTGTTTGTTTTGCCTATAAAAACAAAATAAAATAAAATTAAATAAATAAAAAAATCGTTTAGCTTTATCTTCTTTACGCACTTAAGTCACGCTTTTCTGTGTAAAAATGGACTATTAAGTCACAGAAACGCGTGACTTAAGTCCGGGTTTATATCAGACAGTGCTATAAAAGGTTATAATCAAGCAATACTAAATATATAACTAAATATAACATAACTAAATAATTTAAGTAAGTAAGTAATTTAATTATAATTTAAAATTGTAATTTAACTTTAAGCTGTAATTTGTGGTAATAAAAATAAATACAGGGTGTTATTGACAGCCCTCCGCAAACTGATAGGGTGGCTTCAGTACATCATATTAAGATGACCGGTACGTGTAATTCTTTCAGGAACATTAAGGGAATCCAAAAAACCAGATTTGTTTTATTACCTCACACGCAACGTATCGTTACCGTGGCAAAACGCACGTAGCGGACGGCAGCGCTGCGAGCTTGAGCGAGGCTGTTTTCAGCTGTTTTATTTACATAAATGGAGTGTTGCATACAGAGAACGTAATTTTACATTGAAATAAAGGAATATCAGCAGAAAAAACGGCATACATTTTTTTTTTTTACCTGAGAAAATTTCCAGTGGGATATGATTCAGAATATGGAGCTGAATCAATTCTGTGTTTTTGTGGAGGGCTGTCAATAACACCCTGTATATTCTATTCTATTTTATAATTGAAATTGATTTTTTATCATTAACAGTTATTATAATAGTGATTAATTGAGATCTAATACTTAAACAAATAAGTGTTTTTTTTTATTATATCCATAACTGCAGGGGGTAAATGACTTGCTTTGTAATTAACTAGTAGTTATTTTTAATAAAAAAATCGTTAAGCTACCTTGTCTTATTATCCTACTAATATTGTAAATGCGAAAGTTTGTATGGATGGATGTTTGTTAACATCCATCCATCCATCGGATACTTTTTATGAACAGAGTTCAAGCTACGTGGTCAGGGCTCCAGAAAGAGGAACCTCCTGACAATGCAAGCCGTGTCCAGAAGTACCGCTTTCTGAATCAAGCCCTTGATCCAGCTGCCCAACGAGAGCCTCCTCGAGAGGTGTTGGTCGACCCTCCTGGCTAATAAGCCATTGGCTGTCACGACTATCGGCACAATGATCGCTGAGTCCACATCCCAAATGTCGATAACATCGTGAGACAAGTCAAGATACTTGATTTGTTTATCTTTCTCGGCTTTCACGTGATTCTCATCATGCGGGACGGTTATGTCAACAATCATTGCGCGCCGCTCTGATCGATCCACCACCACTATATATCAGGCTTATTGACAATTTTTTTTAATCAAAATTACGAGAATTGCTCCGCTGGTGGCTAACAACAGTAATCTGTTTGGTAAGTTGGTAGGTAAGTGGTCAAAATCTGTGTGTGAGCCAGCTGTAACTATAAAGACTCATGATGATACTCATAACAAGAGGGCATAGTGGTGTGCATTATGCCCTCATGTTATCTATATATCTTGTTAAGAAATAAATTAAATAATTACAGCTAATAAAAAAACGAAATCTCTAATAACATAATTAAATTTTCGATTAGAAGGAAACGGTTTCTCTTATCAAAAAGTTCAAATATTTCTATTATTATGGGGCTGATCTCTCAATCAACAGATAATTTTTATTCGTGGAAAGAAATTGACGTCTGACAGATTTCCTATGGAAGAACTCTCAAAAATTAAAAATAAAATTATTCCTCGTATAAAATTATCTGGCGTTGGAAAAATCAGCCCTGAGTTAGATAGATGTCGCGAAAAGTATGACACTGATATCCAGCTCCTCTATAGTGATATTTATATTACACAAGGAGCACTTGCTGAAGGATATTTTTAAATATACTGATAAATAAAAACAAGCTTTTATCTAAATATGAATGTAACCAAAAAAGAAAGAATAACGCCTCATCTTTCTGACTGGCCGACTCCTTGACAATTAAAAAGTGACTGTAATTGGTTTATTTCAAATATTTATTTTATTTATATTTAATATACAAGTACCAATGGAATCAAATATATTAACAACTATTTTCGTAAACTTAACCTAACACTACCATATAATTATGAGAAACCCTGCTACAAGCTCAACACCGATGTGGAAAGCTTCCAGCAGCGATTGATACACGAACAGTCCAGTCTGCTCGCGATACATCACAGTACAATGTTGGGGATAGCCCGTACCCGGTGCGACAAGGAGGCGTATATATGTAAATAAATACTTTGGTTTTGAGGTAAGCGCACAAGATTATACAATACATATATTTAGTACCAACGTTAGTGATTTTCCTGATTCACCCGCTTAAGCCCCGCTTATCAGTAGCTATTTATTGTTTCACTTTAGAGGATATCTAGCGATTGGCTCTTATATTCCACTAGCGGTCACCAGGGTCCGTCGTATTATCTACCTCTGTTGAAACAACATTGCAATTGCCTTGAATATAAAATGTATAGAATCCAGTGTGTGTTAACGTTGTTAGTGCTGTACGTGGGGATGGCGCACTCCTTCTCTTGGGGTGAGTACAAAACTTGTGTATTTTTTGGGGTACCGTACCTACCCAGAGGTTGTCCACGGCTGCAGTTCCTCTCAAGAGACTCACGTAAAACTCGGTACCCTGCCGTCTCGGGTGACAGACTCACCCGCAGACCACAGCCTATGGTGGCCGAAGATCATTGTGCAAGCTGGCGAGAATGCAACTAATTTGAGACGTGTTAAAACTAGAAATAATTAAAATAACTCTAAAAATAAGAATTGCCATTGCTAGGCGTGTTTTATACATAGATAGAAGACGAAAGGCTAGAAAGGAAAGATTTAATTTTAAAGACTAGACAAATAGTTATTCTCATGTTTCAGACATCGTCGTGGCCAGAGGAAATCGACTAGAATTTTATTATGACGGAACATTAACACACTCCGTTCCCACGTCTCAATATAATAATTGGATAACTTACGACCCATTACACAACCGAGTGCTGTTTGCCAAAAAAATTAGCGACAGTGAACCGTCCAGTTTTGACATAGCAAGCGGAATAACACAATCTTTAATTAAGAGCAACCCGGACCAATACTTCAGGAGATTCGCCTACGACCCGGCCACAGAATTACTTTTTGTGATGATTGATAAAATTATGTACTCGTTCTCATTAAAGCCTGGATCTAACAACGAAACTAACGGAAATCTTGTGATCAATTTGCAAAAGGATGACGCGTATCCCCGTGAAATTGTTGTGGACAGCTGTGGAGGGTAAGTCAGTGATAATGATAATTATGTAGTTTATTCATTTTCAATACACATTTATCCCATGCTTAAACCCTATAAATTACTTATTACAGGTATATTTACTGGACCACGTTCAGTAAGAGTAACCTAATAGAGAGGGTTCGATTTAATGGTTCCGAGAGAGAAGTTATAATAGACCGTGGTAATATGAGTACACAAGGCTTGACCATTGACCCACAGACACAGAAAATGTACTGGATTGAATATGAAAAATATAAATACGAAATTTCTATTGAAAGTGCAGATTTGAACGGAAAGAACCGAAGAACAATACGTCGTGAATTCACATTCGACCCGGGATATGCAGAACCAGTATTAGCTGTATCAAAAGATTTTATCTACTGGGGAAAAAGATATGAACCGTTCATCTCGCAATTACCAAAGAATTCAACGCACGACGCAGATGTGAAACCCAAAGAAATTTCAATGGATAACACAGAAGGTTTGGGTGGTGTTCTAGATATAGCCACTAACTATAAACTTGAAGAACAAACTCATGGAATACAGAACTGCAAAGCACTAAAGCGTCTGCTACCAAATTACTCAGAGACCAACGACTGCGCCTCCTGCAATGTTTCTACAGAGGAGAGCCTACTTTGTGTCCATGGTACGAAAATCAGCGGGGAGTCTCGTTGTGAATGCACACAGGGTTACAGCGGTGAGAGATGCGATGTTTCATTCGATGTTTCATTCTGTCACAACTATTGTTTCCAAGGAGAGTGTAATGCTAGTGCTGACGGACAGCCCAAATGCAGGTAAAACATGTTCAAAGTTATAGACCAGGTATTACACAGCTTGACCCAGTGTCAAATCAACCCATGGACTATAACTGGATTCCGACAATTCGATTGTGTAAGAACTAGACCCCGATAACTCTCGAACTAATTACTTAAAGAGCAAGCAAAGCGGGCTCTGAAACTTAGGGCACCCCGGGCCCGACACAGTAAGGTAATGTTCGAAGGCGGTGACAACAGCTAGAGTGAGTGCGTAAAGCGACCAAACGAAGCTCCCGTCAGCATCATTCATTTGAGTTAGGTTCCTTTATGCACTGTAGCCAGGAAAAGGAGGCCCGCCGGGTGTGGCTCAGTCGACTCTGCTAAAGCCGAGAATACAATGGCAAGTCGACTATTTTAGAATTGTTCAGGTTGGGGTATCCTAGGGTTGGTTTGTAACGGTATTTTAAACTAGATGAGGTCGGCGTTTCTTAACTGTTTAGTCTGAGAAGAAAGGCAGAATTATAGTCACATTTATTTTGATAGCTTATTATTATTAGTTTATTTAGTTATCCTGTCTCATAAGTTCGTAATTTCAGGTGTAATGCCGGTTACTCTGGGGAAAGATGTGAAGTCAACGCGTGCCATACGTATTGTTTGAACAACGGAACCTGTTCCCTGAATGAGAAGAGTGAGCCAGTCTGTCAGTGCACAGGTCATTATGAGGGTGCAAGATGCGAAGTTCCCGCCTTTCTTCTCAAATGTTTCCAAACAATTTCAATGTTAAAGGACATCCTAAGCACGGGTAAAAATCTTCTTATTCAAAAAATCTAATCCACTATAGGGCAGGGTTTTCCTGCGTGATCGAATCAGAAATGAAGAGATCCGCAGGAGAACCAAGGTAACCGACATAGCCTGAAGAATTGCCAAACTTAAGGGGCAGTGGGCAGGGCACATTGCTCGCAGAACAGATGGCTGGTGGGGCCAACAGGTTCTGTAGTGGCGACCGCATACCGGAAGACATAGCGTTGGAAAGCCTTCCACAAGGTGGACCGACCACCTGGTGAAGGCCTCAGGAACCCGTTGGATGCGAGAAGCACAGAACCGGTCGGAGTGGATGTGCTTGGGGAGGCCTACGTCCAGCAGTGGACGTCTTTCGGCTGAAATTATGTTAATGATGATGACCATAGGGCACTATGCCAGATTGTATAGATTAATGTTCGAACCCCTTTAATTTGAGAGAGATGTTTCTCTTCTGAGATGTTGATGATTGTTGATGATGCATTAATCGTTCATTTTGAACGTTTCGCTTACAGATGTGACACCGGTTACTCTGGCCAAAGGGGTGAACTCATCGTGTGCTGTTGTCTGAACAATGGCGCTGATTCGGAACGAGCACAAGATGTGAAGCTGTTGCTGCGACTGCAGAGTTTGTCACAACTACTGCACCTCCTATTTCGAGTTGGCGCAAGTTTTCAATTTCATCTTGAATCTTCTTCTTCATCATGTCGCTGGCACGGCAGCTCTTCATATTTTGTTGACACAAAATTTCTCCACATCCACGGCGTCATCGGTGCGATGCCACCATACCGGTTCTGTACTCAAATTCAAGGTCGCTCAGCGATCTATGGACTGGGCTATGCTTGGAGTGTCTTTGAGGGATCAAATCCGCAACGAGCATATCCAGCAGAGAACCAAAGTTGTCAACATAGCTCACAGAATAAGCAAACTAAAGTGACAATAGGCCAGCCATAATAACCGTAGAACCGATGACCCTTGGAGTAGACGTGTTCTTGAGTGGAGACTGCGAATCGGCAAACGTAAAGTAGGACGCTTTCAGGCTAGGTGGAGCGACGATCTTCGCAGGCTGGCTGGTAGCAGCTGGATGAGAGTTAGAGTTGAATAGCGTGCAATAGGAGAGGCCTATGTCCAGCAGTGGACTGCTGTAGGCTGATGATGATGTACCCAAAGGGTGCCAGGGAATCAGGAGGATATTCTTTCAACTCTCAGCCATCTAAGATTCCTCGTTTTTTCTGTAAAAAAGGGTTCCAAAGTTACAAGTTTAGAATAGCTATGATAATAGTACATTACGATACATGTGACTTAAGGCCTTTTTATTGTCATGCGTATTTGCGCCCGCGTGCAGGCCCGGCACGCATGCGTGCTGCCCGCAACCTATCGTATCATACATGTTTTTATTGTCATGCGCGCCACACGCACGTGGATCGCGGGTGGCTCGCACGGACGCGTGTCGCCCGTGTCCGTGTGGCGAATCTTGACAGTCAGTGTTGTTATTACTGTCAAGCGGGTCGCACGCAGGTTGTATGATCAATATGTTCTCTTCCTGGCGACACGTACTGTGGTGGCGTGGCGTGGCGAAAATAATGCTCTGCGTGCGGCCTGCAGCACGCATGCGTGCCTGGCCTGCACGCGGGCGCAAACACGCATGACAATAAAAAGGCCCTAAAGCAGTGCATTAATGACTGCTTAAGTCACACATATTATATTATACACCGTGTTCTGGACGATATACATAAACTTCGACTAGATGTTCAGACCATGGAAATAAGCATTTTTTCATTATGGCCACATTAATGAAGTCTTATTTTTTGTTAATTTTCATACAAATTAAATACCTTGACGTAAATCACTCGATATGCATGCCCCTTTATCCGAATTGGCAACGTCGTATTTTCATTCATAAGATTTGGTGGGCTAAAACTTGTCAAAACTAAGTTTCTTTGGTTTTTTACTGCCTATCTCAATTATTCATTAGATGGAATTACAAATATCTTTGTAAAGTTAGAAAAATTTGTAAAGTTAGCCTTTAGAAAAGTTTGTAAAGTTAGCCTTTGGTAGATTTTATTTGTAAAAGCTTATACAAGCGTTTGTCAAAGTTTATGGATAACGTGAAGAACACGGTGTTTAAGGTATTCTATTTGTACACGAAATATTTTAAGAGAAACATCTATAAGTACATACTTAGGTTATAAAGAAGTTGCAACTTTTTTTTTTCTTATTGTTTTTATACGTAATTATTACAGCTGCTATCAGCCATCCTGCGAAGATCGTCGCCCCCTCTAGCCTGAGGGCGTGGAACCTTACGTTTTCCGATTCGCGGTCTCCACTCAAGAACACCCGGCTGGATGAGACTTACCGAAAATCGATCGACTCGATTTTCGGTAACTCTCAGTCCAGCAGTGGACTGCTACAGGTTGATGATGTTGACGACGTAATTATTATGATTATAAAATTGCTTGAGACATTTTGCATGAACCCTTTAATCCGCTTCAATGACAGTAAAAACTACGTAGAAACTAGCGTAAAGGATGTGCAAAAATAAGAAGGAGCCAGTCTTTATTATGTGAGTCAAGCAATTTTTAATTATTTATTTTATTAAATAATATACTTAAATTAATAAAAAAATCGTTTAGCTTTATCTTCTTTACGCACTTAAGTCGCGCTTTTCTGTGTAAAAATGGACTATTAAGTCACAGAAACGCGTGACTTAAGTCCGGGTTTATATCAGACAGTGCTATAAAAGGTTATTATTAAGCAATACTAAATATATAACTAAATATAACATAACTAAATAATTTAAGTATTTTTTAATGAATAATCTAATACATATAGGATGAATTAATACTACTGTAATTTTAAACAAAACGTCTTCAGCACAATACTTGAAATATATAAATTGTAAAGGGGGCCTGGTGACACAGGTTTTGTAAAAAACTTAGCTAAGGCACCAGTCTTCCACAAATTAAGTACAAAACTGTATCTGTAGACTAATTTAACTTTAAGCTGTAATTTGTGGTAATAAAAATAAATATATTATATTCTATTTTATAATTGAAATTAATTTTTTATCATTAACAGTTATTATAATAGTGATTAATTGAGATCTAATACTTAAACAAATAAGTGTTTTTTTTTTATTATATCCATAACTGCAGGGGGTAAATGACTTGCTTTGTAATTAACTAGTAGTTATTTTTAATAAAAAAATCGTTAAGCTACCTTGTCTTATTATCCTACTAATATTGTAAATGCGAAAGTTTGTATGGATGGATGGATGGATGTTTGTTAACATCCATCCATCCATCGGATACTTTTTATGAACAGAGTTAAAGCTACGTGGTCAGGGCTCCAGAAAGAGGAACCTCCTGACAATGCGAGCCGTGTCCAGAAGTACCGCTTTCTGAATCAAGCCCTTGATCCAGCTGCCCAACGAGAGCCTCCTCAGGTGTTGGTCGACCCTCCTGGCTATTAAGCCATTGGCTGTCACGACTATCGGCACAATAATAATAATAATAATTAAAGCAAAGCAAGGAGCTTCACGGACGCTTCTATCGGGCTCTTCATGAGCCCGGTGTAGATTTCTTAGCGTCCGTATCCTGGCTACGTTTTGGTGACCTCTTCGGAGAAACTGAAGGTTTCGTCTGTGCAATTATGGACGAAGTTATCTTGACGAATAACTACCGGAGACATATTATGAATTACGGGACGGTGGACGTATGTCGGGCATGCCACCGTCCGGGTGAGTCCATCAGACATATTATCTCTGGTTGTTCTCGTTTGGCTAACGGCGAGTACTTGCACAGACATAACCAAGTAGCCAGGATTATTCACCAGCAACTTGCTTTGAAATATAAACTTGTGGATTCTGAGGTACCGTATTACAAGTATGTGCCCGACCCAGTTCTTGAAAATGACAATGTCACGTTGTACTGGGATCGGTCTATCATTACTGACAGGACTATTGTCGCAAATAAGCCTGATATAGTGGTGATAGATCGATTAGCGCGCCGCACAATGATTGTCGATGTTACCATTCCACATGACGGGAACCTCGTGAAAGCTGAGAAAGAGAAACAAATTAAATATCTCGACTTAGCACACGAGGTTGTTGACATGTGGAATGTTAGCTCGGCTATCATTGTGCCGATTGTCGTATCGGCCAATGGCCTGATAGCCGAAAGCCTCGATCAACATCTATCGAGGCTCTCGTTAGGCGGTTGGATCAAGGGCCTGATTCAGAAGGCAGTACTCCTCGATACGGCTCGCATTGTGAGGAGGTTTCTGTCTCTGGAGCCCTAACCACCGGTAGCTTGGACCCTGCTCCCGACACCGGTGGATCACTATTTTTTTATATTTTTAAATGTTTTTTTTTATACTAATATTTAAAAATGTAATAAAATAAGAAAAATAAGTAAATAAACGAAATAATAATTATAATCTGTGGCCCGACTGTCAAGTTGACGGTGACAAAAATGTTACTCCGTATATTTTATAATATTTTTCTAACATTAATAATTAAGAAATAATGTTTTTAAATGCCTACTCTATACCATTTTTGAAGACCAATATTAGCATCATAATATTTACATTGGTACTATACCAGGATGCATGAAAATAAAATACGCAGATGACACAGAGATGTTGACACGAAGTCGGGCAAGACAACTTCAAAACACACACCCAACACCTTCGGATTCGTCGCTCAGCTCTGCCTCGCAGCTGCCGGAACCTGCTCCAGACGGGAGCCCAGTGACTTCGGCCGCTGCAGTTGCGTCAAGCTCGAGCGACGAATACTTTTCGCCGCCGACGACACCACCACCAATACGTCGACGCGGAAGAGGCCGACCACTGGCCAGCTTAGGACTCCGAGGCCCACCGGCCTCTGATAGGGTCCCCGCTACCGGTGGAAGTGTGCAGCGCATGAGATGGACACAAACTGTCAATGAAAATGTCATGCGCGCATACTTTGGGGCTACAGAGGGGGGAAGTAACTTGACTGCGTACCGTGGTCGGATGCTCTCTCTGTTTCAGGTGCTTGAACCAGCTGTCAACGTGTCGGCGCAACGACTGTCGGATCAGGTGCGGGTCATCCAGCGTAACCATATGCTGGATGACGTTGTACTTGATCGACTCCGCCTCGAATCACGGAATAGCCATGTTACGCCTGCTTCGTCGTTGGTCGCGGTGCAACTGCAAAATTTACCCAGTTTTTCATCGCGACCCAACCGCGTTGATGAAGAGGATGATGATGCGGCTATATCCGTGAGTTCCCAGTGCAATGCAAGATTGAGGAGTGCTTTGGAGGATGCTTTCCGTGAGTACCGCTCTATTCCGCCTGGACTCAGACCACGTTTACCTCGTTTGCCCATGCACAAGAAAAACAAGGCGCTGGTGTGTGCTCTAGACTCGCAGCTGTCAAATTGCTTTAACGACAGCAAAGATCTCACCGATACCTGTTATAATAATACTGGTCTTTGTAGTGTCATTATGTATTCAAAATTCTTCTAATCATTCTATGTAACCTGGTTACCTGTTACTTCAATTATAAACAAACTATAATGTACACGTCTTTTCTTTTTAACTAATACAAAATTACAACAAAACGTTATCAGCACGAAGAATAGCTCGAGTACCTTTTTGTATTCAAGAAAAGTAATGCGTGTATAGTTGTTTCGTAATAATTAGGAAGTGATATTTGTGTGAATTTTTTGGGTGTGAAACCAAATAGTTTTTCCGTGTACTCTTCTGAGATGGCGAACCCAAATGGAGACACAAATGAACGAGGTATGCGTAGTTCCTCTATTCCAACGTTCACCCTACACAATAGAGAAGGGTATAGTACGTGGAAATTTAAAATGCGTAACTACCTTATGCATGAGGAGTTGTGGGAAGCGATTAATGGCTACCCAACAGGGATGAATGTTTCGAATGTCATAAAGACGAAGAGCGATCAGAAGGCACTAACAAAAATTTGCCTTACCCTTGAAGCTTCTGCAATTACGTATGTTCGAAGTGCTACCACGGCAGCTGAAGCGTGGAAGGCGTTACAAAATGCATATGAGGACAAAGGCATGGGTCGGCGTTTACATTTAGAAAGGAAGTTATACAGATTGAGACTTGAAGACTTTGATAATAATATTGAGTCGTATATCAATGCTGTTATTTCCACTGCCCAAGATTTGGCGGATATAGACAAAGTAATAGATGATGCGTCCATTGCTGCTATTCTATTGGGAGGTCTAACGTCGAGATATGACCCATTGATTATGGCTCTCGAAAATAGTAACGTTAACGTTACCACCGAACTGGTAAAGTCAAAATTACTCAGCGAAATGTCCAAGGAAAGCTCGATAACACTGGAGACAGCTATGAGGTCAAAGGTTGATGCCTCCTCTGTTGAGTCTAAGTCAAAGAAAATTGTGTGTTATGGTTGTGGAGAACCTGGTCACAAGAGACCAAACTGTCCTTTAAAGAAAAAGAAGATTATGAAAAGGAAGAATCCCACTGATAAGGACTCGACCTCTTCATCTGCTTTAGGAGTAACAAATGATTACGATATGGACAAATGGTATGTTGATTCAGGCGCTACCAAACATATGACTTCAAGACGAGATTGGTTTGTAGACTTAAAGCCTATGGATATGAAGGTAACAATTGCAAATGGGACAAAGATTGACGCTAAAGGCATCGGTAAAATATCTTTAAATACCGAAAACGCCGTCGATACAATCAGTGATGTGATTTATGTACCTAACCTGAAAACAAATCTTCTATCTGTGAAGACAGCAGTAGAAAAAGGGTTTACTGTAATGTTTGATAAATCCGGTTGTAATTTATTTAATTCAAAAACCTTCTCCTTTACAGGTGATGCGGTTCTACATGGCTCGCCCTGTGGTGGATTGTACACACTTGATTGTGCGGTAAATACTCCCCAATTTAGAGCCTATGATGTGCACTCTGATTCTATCTCAAGATATCAGGTATGGCATAAGCGTTTAGGTCATTTATGTCGCATCGGTATGAATCTGTTGAAAAATATGGAGGTTATTGATTATAAGGATGTGGATAAAAATCCATGTGTTCCTTGTGTTCAAGCGAAACAAGCTCGAAAACCGTTTAAGACGATTTCTTATGAAAGAGCAACTTCAATATTAGAATTGATCCACTCTGACTTATGTGGACCAATGTCAGTTGACTCTTTTCAGGGTAATAAATACTTATTACTTTTTATAGATGATTTTTCCAGAACTATTTTTGTATATTTTATTTCTTCGAAGACAGAGGTGAAGGCTAAGTTTTGTCACTTCCAGTCTATGGTTGAAAGACAAACTGGGGCTCAAATTAAAACAATAAGGACGGATAATGGGAAGGAATTCGTAAATAGTGAATTTTCAAGTTACCTTAGATCTTGTGGTATTCAACATCAAACTACGGTACCATATAGCCCTCAGCAGAATGGAGTTGCCGAGCGCACTAATCGCTCTATTATAGAAAAGGCACGCTCTCTTATGGCTGAAAGCGATCTATCTAAAGCTTTTTGGGAAGATGCTACTCGAACGGCTGTGTACCTGAAAAATAGATGTCCACACCGTGCCTTAAATAATAAAACTCCCTACGAGTTGTGGAATGGTTGCAAACCAGACCTTAGTAATCTCAGAGTTTTTGGGTGTAGAGCTCTTATACATATACCTTCTTGTCACCGTAAAAAATTGGATCTTAAAGCTGTAGAAGCTATATTTGTAGGCTATACAGAAGATCCTAATAGTTATCTTTTTAGAAATTCATCTTGCCCTAGAACTTTACAAAAGTCTAGAGACGTTACGTTTTTTGAAGATTGTTTTTCTACTTTAAATAATAGGAATGTTAACAATAATAAGACGTCTACTGAACCTTTAGTACTTTCTAATAGTCTGCCTATACAGGAAGAAACCAGTACAGTTAAAGAGTCTTTTGAACATGCTCCAGTGGTCACTGATGAACCAGCTCCAGGCCATACTATTGTCACTGAAGATCTAACTGCTGAAACGGAACAATTTTTTGAAGCAATTGAGGAAGCAGTAGTTTCTACTAGTCATACTGATGGACAACGTAGATATCCATCAAGAGACCGGAAACCTCCTAATTACTTCTCATACCAGGTTTCTAGTAAAGCGTCAGGTGAGCCTAGAACTTATAATGAGGCTACATTTTCTGATGATGTTGATAAGTGGCAGATGGCAATGTCAGATGAATATAATTCATTAATGAAGTTGAAGACATGGAAATTGGTTGACAGAGAAAACAGGAAAGTTATACCATGTAAATGGGTTTATAAATTGAAGACAGATCCAGCAGGAAATGTTCTGAAGTACAAAGCAAGATTAGTTGCCAAGGGATTTTCCCAGACGCCAGGTGTAGATTATTTTGAGACATTTGCTCCTGTCGTGCGGCACTCTTCTTTGCGTACTCTACTGGCTCTCGCAGCCGAATTGGGTTTGAAGATGCGTCACATGGACGTAGACACTGCTTTTTTATATGGAGATCTTCAAGAGAAGGTCTACATGGAGCAACCTCAAGGTTTTAATGTAAAAGGTATGGAGAACAAAGTATGTCTCCTGCAAAAATCCTTGTATGGACTTAAACAAGCTCCACGTGCCTGGAATACAAAGTTAGATGAAACTTTATCATCTCTTGGTTTTATGAAAACTCCATCTGAACCATGCGTTTATACCAAACTTTTTGGAAAAGAGGTGGTTATCGTTGCAGTCTTTGTCGATGACATAATTGTTTTTTACAGTGATGACAAGACGTTTGACATTGTCAAAAATGACTTGCAAAAATATTTTTCGTTAAAAGATTTGGGCTATTTAAGCTGTTATCTTGGCTTAAATATCACCAGAGAAAATGATGAAATAAGAGTTCATCAGAAAAATTATATAAACAATCTTTTACAAAAGTTTGGAATGGAGAATTGTAAAACTTGTACAACTCCCCTATCTGGAAAACTGGAGGTTAGTACCAGTAGTGATAGTGATCATAATCAAGAAGAGTATCCCTATCAAGAATTAATTGGTTGCCTCATGTTCCTAAGTGTTAATACTCGTCCAGACATCGCATACGCGACTAGTTACCTGAGTCAGTTCAATACTCGGTACAACAAGACTCACTGGTTAGCCGCGAAGAGAGTCTTACAATACCTAAAAGGCACTTTAGATTACTCGATTTGTTATAAAAAATCAAGTATGCCCCTTGTAGGATTTTCCGATGCCGATTGGGCAAACTGTAATATAGATCGTCGTTCTTATACGGGTTACTGTTTCAAATTAGCAGGCAGTCCGGTATCATGGGCCTCGCGGAAGCAGCAAACCGTAGCCTTGTCCTCAGCGGAAGCCGAGTATATGGCAATAACAGAAGCTACGAAGGAAGCGATTTATTTAAGGAGGTTTATCACTGAATTAATTTCAGATCCTATGGTAAGGCAAAAGTTATTACCTAATACCGTAACTATTTGTACCGATAGTCAGAGTGCACAGAGTTTGGCCTTAAATCCGGTACACCACCATAGGACGAAACATATAGATACCAGATTTCACTTTATTAGAGAAAAGATTAGTGATAATTCGGTTAACTTGAAATATACCAAATCAAGTGATATGCCCGCTGACATCTTAACAAAACGATTGCAGCGTGTGGCACATCGTAGATGTGTACTAGGCTTAGGTTTAGTGTAAATATATTTTTACACGTTTACTTCAGAACTTAGTATACATTTTCCTTTTTTTATTGGTATATTTTGAGTTCATTTTTGTATGTAATTTATTTGTGAGAATTTTGATTAAGGGGGTGTGTTATAATAATACTGGTCTTTGTAGTGTCATTATGTATTCAAAATTCTTCTAATCATTCTATGTAACCTGGTTACCTGTTACTTCAATTATAAACAAACTATAATGTACACGTCTTTTCTTTTTAACTAATACAAAATTACAACAAAACCCATTCAATCTTGTACTGTGCAGCTGTTGCGGCATGTCGTGTAGCTCATGTCAAATTCCCGAAAAGTGACAGAGCCACACGACCAAAACCAGCTGTACCAGCTTGGCAGTGCAGGATTGAGCGTCGTATCGGGGAGACTAGAGCACTCATCGGCAAGCTAATCTGCTTCAGGGAGGGCAATACTCGCCCTAGAGTGATGCGCTTTGTGAAGCGGGCGTTCTCGGGGACTGATATTAGTTCTCGAGATTATTTGTCCCGCGTCACAGAGCGTATCGACTTCCTGAAGCAGAAGATCTGTGCATGGGCAAACCGTATTCGTCGGTACAGGCGAAGAGTGGAGCGGTACACTCAGAATCGCACATTCCAGAGCGATGAAAGGTGGGTTTACAGGGATTGGGAGCGACCGGACCAAGGTGTGACTGACACGCACCTACCGGATGATGATGCCATGTGTTCATTCTGGCGAAACATCTGGTCGGTGCCTGTCAGTCACACCGAAAGTGATTGGACTGGGAAGATCGAGCGAGCGTGCGAACAAATACCAGAAATGGGGGCACTTATCATCAGCCCCCAAGATATTGCTCGTGCAGTCCGTCCGTTGCCTAACTGGAAATCCCCAGGACCGGACGGGCTGCACAACTTTTGGATAAAATGGTTCCAAAGGTCGCACGCCCCCCTGGCATCCCAGTTCCAGTCAGCCTTAGAGTCAGGGTCGCTGCCCCAGTTCCTAACGACAGGAATAACCCACCTGCTCCATAAATCAGGTAGTACCGCGGATCCCAAAAACTACAGACCGATCACTTGTCTACCGACGGTCTATAAAGTTCTTACATCCATTTTGAGAGCTAAAATTAATAAACATATCTATAGACACCAACTCCATCATGTCTGTCTCTCAAAATGGATGTAGGAATGGGTCCCGCGGTACTAAGGAGCTACTCCTCATTGATATGGCCATTAGCCAACAGGTTCGTCGTTCCCGAAAGGATCTGTCGACATGTTGGATAGATTACAAGAAGGCCTATGACTCGGTGCCACATACATGGCTAATGAGGGTGCTGGAGTTGTATAAAGTAGATACAACTCTGCGCACCTTCCTGATGACGTGTATGGGGCAATGGAGGACGGTCCTTCGCTATCCAGGATGTCGAAATATCCAGAGGAATAGCGAGCCGATAAGGATCGAGCGAGGCATATTCCAGGGCGACAGTTTGAGTCCGCTTTGGTTCTGCTTAGCCTTGAATCCTCTAAGCACGCTGCTGGAAGATTCAGGTCTAGGCTATCGGCTGAGGAGAGGTGGTCAGGTTATATCTCACCTCCTCTACATGGATGACCTAAAACTTTTTGCCCCTAACAATATGCAACTGATGGAGCTACTGAAAATTACTGAAACTTTCAGTAGCGCCATCAGGATGGAATTTGGTGTGGACAAATGTGCGGTCATGCATGTAAAGCGAGGGGAAATTGTGGAATCCGTGGGAACCCAACTCTCGGATTCCACGTACCTTAGAACCCTCTCCGCAGCCGAAACCTATAAGTATTTGGGTATGTCGGAAGCGGTGGGCATCAATGCTACTGACATGAAGCAATCGTTGAAGGAGCGCTTCTTTGGCCCGCCTGAAAAAAGTATTTAATAGTCTTTTATCAGGCGGGAATAAGGTGCGTGCCTTCAACGGTTGGGTCATGCCGGTTTTGATGTACTCTTTCGGCATACTTAAATGGACTCAGACTGAACTCGAGGCTCTGGATAGGAGGGTCCGTACGCTGTTGACTGCAAATCGAATGCATCACCCACGGTCATCGGTAATGAGGCTGTATATCCCGCGAAAATGTGGAGGTCGTGGCTTTTTAAACGCTAAGACCCTCCGTAATCGCGAGATATGCAGCCTCAGGGAATATTTCCTACAAACCGACGTGGGGATGCATCGAGATGTGGTCGCGGTGGACAAGGGCCTCACCCCGCTCTCCTTGGCTAAAGAGAACTGGCGCAAGCCAGTAGTGCTTGACACCAATGATCGGATGGAAGTATGGCAGAGTAAGGAGCTTCACGGACGCTTTTACCGGGCCCTACATGGACCCGATGTAGATTTATTAGCGTCCGTAGCCTGGCTGCGTTTCGGTGACCTCTTTGGAGAAACCGAAGGTTTTGTCTGTGCAATTATGGACGAAGTTATGATGACGAACAATTACCGGAGATTTATTGTGAAAGACGGCACGGTTGACATCTGTCGGGCATGCCACCGGCCGGGAGAATCAATCAGGCATATTATCTCCGGGTGTTCTCGTCTAGCTAACGGAGAGTACTTGCATAGACACAACCTTGTAGCCAGGATAATCCATCAGCAACTTGCTCTGAAATACAGCCTTGTCGAATCTGAGGTGCCGTACTACAGGTATGTGCCCGACCCAGTTCTCGAAAATGGAAATATCACATTGTACTGGGATCGATCCATCATCACTGACAGGACTATTGTTGCCAATAAGCCTGATATAGTGGTGGTGGATCGATCAGAGTGGCGCGCAATGATTGTTGACATAACCGTCCCGCATGACGAAAACCTCGTGAAAGCCGAGAAAGATAAACAAATCAAGTATCTTGACTTGGCTCGCGAGGTTGTCGACATGTGGGATGTGGACTCAGCGATCATTGTGCCGATAGTCGTGACAGCCAATGGCTTAATAGCCAAGAGCCTCGACCAACACCTGAGGAGGCTCTCGTTGGGCAGCTGGATTAAGGGCTTGATTCAGAAAGCGGTACTTCTGGACGCGGCTCGCATTGTCAGGAGGTTCCTCTCTCTGGAGCCCTGACCACCGGTAGCTTGGACCCTGTTCCCGATACCGGTGGGCTACTATTTTTTATATTTTTAAATGTTTTTTTATCTTTTTGTTTACAAAAATATTTAAAAATGTAATTTATATGTATTTAAATGAAATAAAGGAGATAATAATAATAATATCCCTGGACATTTCACACAGCGCCATCTAGTCCCAAGCTAAGCAACCTAATGCTTGTGTTATGGTAACAAGATGGCTGATAAACTACTTATATACATTTTTTTTTTGTAAATACATACATATTATAAATAGAAAAACACCCAGACTCAGAACAAATACATGTAGGACTTACAAATATTTGTTCTGTGCGGGAATCGAACCCGCGACACGCAGCGCAGCAGTCCGATCGCTCATCCACTGCGCTAACCGTGTCGTCAAACAATGATCGCTGAGTCCACATCCCAAATGTCGATAACATCGTGAGCCAAGTCAAGATACTTGATTTGTTTATCTTTCTGGGCTTTCACGTGATTCTCATCATGCGGAACGGTTATGTCAACAATCATTGCGCGCCGCTCTGATCGATCCACCACCACTATATCAGGCTTATTGGCAAAAATTTATTATTAAAATTACGAGAATTGCTCCGCTGGTTGCTAACAACAGTAATCTGTTTGATAAGTTGGTAGGTAAGTAGTCAAAATCTGTGTGTGAGCCAGCTGTAACTATGAAGACTCATGATGATACTCATAACAATAGGGCATAGTGGTATGCATTATGCCCTCATGTTATCTATATATCTTGTTAAGAAATGAATTAAATAATTACAGCTAATAAAAAAACAAAATCTCTTATAACATAATTAAATTTTCGATTAGAAGGGAACGGTTTCTCTTATCAAAAAGTTCAAATATTTGTATTATTATGGGGCTGATCTCTCAATCAACAGATAATTTTTATTCGTGGAAAGAAATTGACGTCTGACAGATTTCCTATGGAAGAACTGTCAAAAATTAAATATAAAATTATTCCTCGTATAAAATTATCTGGCGTTGGAAAAATCAGCCCTGAGTTAGATAGATGTGGGGGAAAAGTATGACACTGATATCCAGCTCCTCTATAGTAATATTTATATTACACAAGGAGCACTTGCTAAAGGATATTTTTGAATAAAATGAAAAAAAAACAAGCTTTTATTTAAAAAATCAGCTGCTCCCTGGGATATTTTGACGAGTTATGCGAACACAAATGTAGCGAACAGCAGATTTTTTTTTTTGCGATTTCAGTTTTGGTCCCATAGTAAAAGTGGTTCATAATGATGAGTACAATGACCTCTTAAGAGGTTGCTGGTGTTTTATAAATAACCCTGTATATGTAAATAAATACTTTGGTTTTGAGGTAAGCGCACAAGATTATACATATATTTAGTACCAACGTTAGTGATTTTCCTGATTCACCCGCTTAAGCCCCGCTTATCAGTAGCTATTTATGGTTTCACTTTAGAGGATATCTAGCGATTGGCTCTTATATTCCACTAGCGGTCACCAGGGTCCGTCGTATTATCTACGTCTGTTGAGACAACATTGCCTTGAATATAAAATGTATAGAACCCAGTGTGTATTAGCGTTGTTAGTGCTGTATGTGGGGATGGCGCACTCCTTCTCTTGGGGTGAGTACAAAACTCGTGTATTTTTGGGGTACCGTACCTATCCAGAGGTTGTCAACGGCTGCAGTTCCTCTCAAGAGTCTCGCGTAGAACTCGGCACCCTGTCGTCTTGGGCGACAGACTCACCAAGTCTGTCACCCGCAGACCACAGCCTATGGTGGCCGAAGATCATTGTGCAAGCTGGCGAGAACGCAACTAATTTGAGACGTGTTAAAACTACAAATAACTTAAATAATTCTAGAAATAATAATTGCCATTGCTAGGCGTGTTTTATACATAGATAGAAGACGAAAGGCTAGAAAGGAAAGATTTTATTTTAAAGATTAGTCAAATAGTTATTCTCATGTTTCAGACATCGTCGTGGCCAGAGGAAAACGACTAGAATTTTATTATGACGGAACATTAACACACTCCGTTCCCACGTCTCAATATAATAATTGGATAACTTACGACCCATTACACAACCGGGTGCTGTTTGCCAAAAAAAATAGCCACAGTGAACCGTCCAGTTTTGACATAGCAAGCGGAATAACACAATCTTTAATTAAGAGCAACCCGGACCAATACTTTAGGAGATTCGCCTACGACCCGGCCACAGAATTACTTTTTGTGATGATTGATAAAATTATGTACTCGTTCTCATTAAAGCCTGGATCTAACAACGAAACTAACGGAAATCTTGTGATCAATTTGCAAAAGGATGACGCGTATCCCCGTGAAATTGTTGTGGACAGCTGTGGAGGGTAAGTCAGTGATAATGATAATTATGTAGTTTATTCATTTTCAATACACATTTATCCCATGCTTAAACCCTATAAATTACTTATTACAGGTATATTTACTGGACCACGTACGATAAGAAGAGTAACCTAATAGAGAGGGCTCGATTTAATGGTTCCGAGAGAGAAGTTATAATAGACCGTAATAATATGACTAAACAAGGCTTGACCTTTGATCCACAGACACAGAAAATGTACTGGATTGAATATGAATTTAAATACGGAATTTCTATTGAAAGTGCAGATATGAACGGAAAGAACAGAAGAACAATACGTCATGCATACACAGACAACCGATATGCAAACCCATTCTTAGCTGTATCAAAAGATTTTATCTACTGGGGAAAAAAACATGAAACTTTCTTCTGGCAATTACCAAAGAATTCAATGCGTGACGCAGATGTGGAACCCAAAGAAATTTCAATGTCTAGAGTAGACGGGAGATACGATGGTGTTCCAGATATAGCCACCAACTATACACTTGAAGAACAAACTCATGGAATACAGAACTGCAAAGCACTAAAGCGTCTGCTACCAAATTACTCAGAAACCAACGACTCCGCCTCCCGCAATGTTTCTACAGAGGAGAGCCTACTTTGTGTCCATGGTACGAAAATTAGCGGGGAGTCTCGTTGTGAATGCACACAGGGTTACAGCGGTGAGAGATGCGATGTTTCATTCTGTCACAACTATTGTTTCCAAGGAGAGTGTAATGCTAGTGCTGACGGACAGCCCAAATGCAGGTAATACATGTTAATAGTTATAGACCAGGTATTACACAGCTTGACCCAGTGTCAAATCAACCCATGGACTATAACTGGATTCCGAAAATTCAATTGTGTAAGAACTAGACCCCGATAACTCTCGAACTAATTACTTAAAGAGCAAGCAAAGCGGGCTCTGAAACTTAGGGCACCCCGGGCCCGACACAGTAAGGTAATGTTCGAAGGCGGTGATAACAGCTAGAGTGAGTGCGTAAAGCGACCAAACGAAGCTCCCGTCAGCATCATTCATTTGAGTTAGGTTCCTTTAAGCACTGTAGGCAGAAATAGGAGGCCCGCCGGGCGTGGCTCAGTCGACTCTGCTAAAGCCGACGATTACAATGGCAAGTCGACTATTTTAGAATTGTTCAGGTTAGGTATCCTAGGGTTGGTTTGTAACGGTGTCGTGTTGCCGGCGTCAAATGGTTTTGGGGTCGAGTTGTCGTAGATACTCGTAAATAGATGAGGTCGGCGTTACCTATCTGACTAGTCTGAGAAGAAAGGCAGATCACATTAATTTTGATAACTTTCTTGTTTATTTAGTTATCCTGTCTCATAAGTTCGTAATTTCAGGTGTAATGCCGGTTACTCTGGGGAAAGATGTGAAGTCAACGCGTGCCATGCGTATTGTTTGAACAACGGAACCTGTTCCCTGAATGAGAAGAGTGAGCCAGTCTGTCAGTGCACAGGTCATTATGAGGGTGCAAGATGCGAAGTTCCCGCCTTTCTTCCCAAATGTTTCCAAACAATTTCAATGTTAAAGGACATCCTAAGCACGGGTAAAAATCTTCTTATTCAAAAAATCTAATCCACTATAGGGCAGGGTTTACCTGCGTGATCGAATCAGAAATGAAGAGATCCGCAGGAGAACCAAGGTAACCGACATAGCCTGAAGAATTGCCAAACTTAAGGGGCAGTGGGCAGGGCACATTGCTCGCAGAACAGATGGCTGGTGGGGCCAATAGGTTTTGTAGTGGCGACCGCATACCGGAAGACGTAGCGTTGGAGAGCCTCCCACAAGGTGGACCGACCACCTGGTGAAGGCCTCAGGAACCCATTGGATACGAGAAGCACAGAACTGGTCGAAGTGGATGTGCTTGAGGCCTATGGCCAGCAGTGGACGTCTTTCGGCTGAAATTATGTTGATGATGATGACTATAGGGCACTATGCCAGCTTGTATAGATTAATGTTCGAAACCCTTTAATTTGAGAGAGATGTTTCTCTTCTGAGATGTTGATGATTGTTGATGATGCATTAATCGTTCATTTTGAACGTTTCGCTTACAGATGTGACACCGGTTACTCTGGCCAAAGGAGTGAAGTCATCGTGTGCTGTTGTCTGAACAATGGCGCTGATTCGGAACGAGCACAAGATGTGAAGCTGTTGCTGCGACTGCAGAGTTTGTCACAACTACTGCACCTCCTATTTCGAGTTGGCGCAAGTTTTTAATTTCATCTTGAATCTTCTTCTTCATCATGTCGCTGGCACGGCAGCTCTTCATATTTTGTTGACACAAAATTTCTCCACATCCACTGCGTCATCGGTGCGATGCCACCATACCGGTTCTGTACTCAAATTCAAGGTCGCTCAGCGATCTATGGACTGGGCTATGCTTGAAGGGTCTTTGAGGGATCAAATCCGCAACGAGCTGATCCAGCAGAGGACCAAAGTTGTCAACATAGCTCACAGAATAAGCAAACCAAAGTGACAATAGGCCGGCCATAATAACCGTAGAACCGATGGCCATTGAAGTAGACGTGTTCTTGAGTGGAGACTGCGAATCGGCAAACGTAAAGTAGGACGCTTTCAGGCTACGTGGAGCAACGATCTTCGCAGGGTGGCTGGTAGCAGCTGGATGAGAGTTAGAGTTGAATAGCGTGCAATAAGAGAGGCCTATGTCCAGCAGTGGACTGCTGTAGGCTGATGATGATGTACCCAAAGGGTGCCAGGGAATCAGGAGCACATTCTTTCAACTCTCAGTCATCTAAGATTCCTCGTTTTTTCTGTAAAAAAGGGTTCCAAAGTTACAAGTTTAGAATAGCTATGATAATAGTACATTACGATACGTGTGACTTAGGGCCTTTTTATTGTCATGCGTGTTTGCGCCCGCGTGCAGGCCCGGCACGCATGCGTGCTGCCCGCAACCTATCGTATCATACATGTTTTTATTGTCATGCGCGCCACACGCACGCGGATCGCGGGTGGCTCGCACGGATGCGTGCCTCCCGTGTGCGTGTGGCGAACCTTGACAATCAGTGTTGTTATTACTGTCAAGCGGGTCGCACGCAGGTTGTATGATCAATATGTTCTCTTCCTGGCGACACGTACTGTGGTGGCGTGGCGTGGCGAAAATAATGCTCTGCGTGCGGCCTGCAGCACGCATGCGTGCCTGGCCTGCACGCGGGCGCAAACACGCATGACAATAAAAAGGCCCTAAAGCAGTGCATTAATGACTGCTTAAGTCACACTTATTATATTATACACCGTGTTCTGGACGATATACATAAACTTCGACTAGATGTTCAGACCATGGAAATAAACATTTTTTATTATGGCCACATTAATGAATTCTTATGTTTTGTTAATTTTCATACAAATTATCTCGATATGCATGCCCCTTTATCCGAATTGGCAACGTCGTATTTTCATTCATAAGATTTGGTGGGCTAAAACTTGTCAAAACTAAGTTTCTTTGGTTTTTTACTGCATAGCTCAATTTTTCATTACATGAAATTACAAATATCTTTGTAAAGTTAGAAAAATTTGTAAAGTTAGCCTTTAGAAAAGTTTGTAAAGTTAGCCTTTTTAGGTACTACTGCCTTTGGAAGATTTTATTTGTAAAAGCTTATAGAAGCGTTTGTCAAAGTTTATGGATAACGTGAAGAACACGATGTTTAAGGTATTCTTTTCATACGCGAAATATTTTAAGAGTAACATCTATAAGTACTTAGGTTATAAAGAAGTTGCAACTTTTTTTTTTTCTTATTGTTTTTTTACGTAAATATTCCAACTGCTATCAGCCATCCTGCGAAGATCGTCGCCCCCTCTATCCTGAGGGCGTGGAACCTTACGTTTACCGATTCGCGGTCTCCACTCAAGAACACCCAGCTTCAGTCCAGCAGTGGACTGCTCTAAGCTGATGATGTTGACGACGTAATTATTATAATTTTAAAATTGCTTGAGACATTTTGCATGAACACTTAACTCCGCTTCAACTCAAACTCAAACTCAAATCATTTATTTCAATTAAACCATTTACAGGCACTTTTGAATTGTCAAAATTAAATAGTCGGTCAGTTAGTCAGAAAGTTGAAGCTAGTTGCCCATTCCAAAGCGTAGTTCTCTATGGAGAAGAACGGGCAAGAAACTCCACGGACACTCTTTTAAATCAAGACATTTTTACAAAATCCTGGTTACATTATTCTTATTGCTTCTATATGTGATAACAATGTAAAGAAACAAATTAAAATACAAAATTAAAAATATTAAATTAAAAATAAGCCCTGGCAGTTAAGAGATGACCAGTCTCAACCGATTGCGCCCGTTCACGAACATGACGCATGGATCAGCACCACCCAGCTCAATCATTTCGTAGGGAACCGAATAATCCAACACACGCGCCACCACCAGTGAGACATTTAAGTGAGCATGACATATTCTCAACTGCCATGCTCTTTCAAGTCAACATCAAAATATCATAAAAAACGGATCCATGGTTCTTACATTTACAAAATTTTCAAAAATGCTTCTAAATTATACAAAACTATAGTTTGCAATATAATTAAGAGATGAGAGAAAAAATGAAGAGGTATTTAATTGTTGGCGACGCCGTCTGCGAAGCCCCAAAGTGACCAAGTGCGTGATAAAACAATCAGTGCTAGACAGTGAAAAGTGTAAACAGTGCAATACGAACAGTTGGCGGCCATCTTTTGAAGAGACAACAATAAAGAAGCAAGTTATTATCGAGTGTTTCAATGAAGATCCCCAACATTATGGTCCTTCGAGAGCCGGATTCAAGATTGAAATCAGAAGAAATGCAGTCCCGCCGCTATTAAAGAAGAACTCCGCCGCTGAATCCTCAAGAAAAGTGCAATTACGTGTGGTCTCGAGTTAGGTAGCAGTATCGCGATACGTGTGGTCTGTTTCTAAGAGATTGGTTTAAAACGTTCAAGAGAGTCGTCAAAACGTTTAGGGAATCGTCTAAACGTACAGAGAATCGTCTAAACGTATCAGAGTTGTCAAAAACGTATCAGGGTTGTCAAAAACGTATGACCACACACGTTTAGCTCGCATTACGGACCACGACTGCACGAGACCAACACACGTCGCTGCGTACATCGTTCCGTCAAGAACCCGCGTCGAATCTACGCTCAAGCACGACATTAGGACAAGGTACTTTGCGTCAACTACGGTAGCGGACCCGCCACTACTTGCGCCTAGAAGAAAAAGTACCTTAGGACCGTCGCGACTTGGAAGCAGGAAGATTTCCTATTGAAGATTCGTCGGGATTTGCTGGGAAGAAATAAGAAGTTACTTCTCGAAGCCAGGGATGATGACGCGAAGCCGGAAAGCCAACAGCACGAAGTCAACAACGGAGGAAGAAACCAGCGGCGGAGACACGACGGCGACGGAAACTACGTCTGGTGCCACATCGGAAACAGTAACCGACAGCACCGCGACGACGGAAGATACGACCATGGTCGAGGACGCCGACGCGACTATGGTGGAGAAACACAAGAAGACCAAATCGGCTTCTAAGAAGAACTCCAAGAAGAAGGAGTTAGAAGCACGTTTGGAACTCGAGAAGCTGCAGCTAGAAGAAATAAGAATCAAGACGAAGCTCGCTAGTACCAAGCTGGAACTGGCACGCGCAGCAGACGACACGGACCTGAGCGATCCAGAAGATGAAGAAGAAGCTAAAGTCGAAGCCGCCGCAGCCGAAGCGACTGCAGCATGGGTGTCGACCACTAAGAATGCGGAGCGCGACGAGGGGGAGCCGCCAAGCAAGCCGCCCGCCCCGGAGACCGCGATTGCCGCACCGAGTCACACCGACCAGCTGGCCGAAGCAATTCTTCAAGCATTCAAGTCCGCGTCGGAGAACAAGACGTCATCGTTTGTGCAACGCGCGCCGAAGTACATCAGCGAGCTGCATCAGTTTGAAGGCGACGCCTGCGACTGGATGGCCTTCAAGGCGACGTATGAAGATACACGTGCGCTCTTCTCGGATACAGAAAACATGGGAAGATTAAGAAGAGCCATCAAGGGCAAAGCGAAGGAAGCCGTGAAATCGTTATTGTTCACGCAAACCGACCCGCAAGAAGTAATAACAGCATTGGAGCGACGCTTCGGACGCCCGACTTATCTCATCAGAAGCGAGATAGAAAACATAGAGAAGCTACCCCCCATGTCAGAAGACGCAAGAGAGCTGGTGCGCTACGCCGGGGCAGTGGCCAACACCGTTAGCGTCGTGAGTCTAATGAAGAGACAAAGTTACCTGCATTCAAGCGACATCTCAAACAGAATCATCGAGAAGATGTGTACGTTGGTGCGCTTCAAGTGGTACGAGTATCGAGCGAAGAAAGAAGAGGAAGATGAGCCCATACTTCTGAGTCTCATGCATTTCTTCAACAACATGGTGGATCAATTCGAGATGCACGAGTACGCGGGATCCCGAGTGAAGAAAGAAAACACGAAGCTCCGGACGCGGACCGGAGGCTCTCGCGGCGTGCACACCACTCGAGCAGCGAAGAAACAAGAAGACTGCACATCAGAAGACGACTCTGAAGACGAACGCGAATGCAAGACGAAGTCGGCTAAGGTGTGTTCCTGTAAAGAAGATAGCAAGAAGGGACGTGAGAAGAATGCCTGTCCGATGTGCAAAAGCGAACACACTCTACAGAAGTGCAAGAAGTTCGACGAAGCGTCAATCAAAGAAAAATGGGAACAAGTGAAGAAAGCCGGAATATGCTACAAGTGTCTGAAAGGAGGACATCGAGGCTTCAACTGCAAAGCAAAGCCGTGTGAAAAATGCAAGAAGGGTCATCACACGATACTGCACTACGAAGAAACAGCGAAGCCGCAGCCGCAAGAAACGCCTGCTCAGACAAGCTCCGCAGTCAACGCAGCACACACAGTATCCAGAGCCTACTTGAAGATTGTTCCTGTGGAATTAATGGGGCCGGAAGGAAGCGCCCACGTCTACGCTCTCATGGACGAAGGCTCCACGGTCACGTTGATTGAAGACTCCGTCATCGAGCAGATCGGGGCGCAAGGTCCAGAACAAGAGCTGCGAATAGAAGGCGTAGGCGGGCACCGTATGGATCAAAAATCTAAGAAGATTGATATCAAGATTCACGGCATATTCGGCCGTAACATCGAAAAGTTAACCGGATACACCGTGAAGAACCTGCACCTATCGCCTCAAGAAATCAGCGAAAAGGACCTGGAAGGCTGCGAGCATCTAGAAGAGATACGAGACCAGCTAAAGTACCCCAACGCGAAGCCGACAGTGCTCATCGGTCAAGATAACTGGAATCTAATCGTCTCACAAGAAGTCAAGCATGGACACCGCAGCAAGCCAGTCGCCTCAAGAACGCAGCTGGGATGGGTGCTACACGGCGTGCGGTTCAGCAGCAGCACCCCGGTCAGAATCGTGAATCATCTCGTCACGCAGCCAGGCGCCAAGGACGATCACTTAGAGAAGCTTATAAGGGATCACTTCGACATCGAAGCGCTGGGAATCGCCAGCAAGAAGCCGACTAACGACATCGATCAACGAGCGCTGCAAGTCCTGGACGCCACCACGAAGAGACTGACTGACGGGAGATTCAGCACGGGGCTCATCTGGAAAACAGAAGACGAGCGACTACCCGAAAGCAAGACAGCGGCCGCGCGACGCCTGAAAGGAATACAGAAGAGATTCGCTAAAGACGAAGAATTTCAGAAGAAATATGAAGAACAGATCAATAACTTGATCGTCAGCGAGTATGCAGAGGAGGCCAGAGAAGAAGCTACCTCCGCAAGGACTTGGTACTTGCCACACTTCGCAGTCGTCCACCCACAGAAGAAGAAAATGAGATTGGTCTTCGACGCCGCGGCTAAGTCGAATGGAAGATCGCTCAACGACGCGCTACTAGCCGGACCCGACCTGCTGCAATCATTGTTCGGAGTATTGCTACGGTTTCGTCAAAGTGCAGTGGCAGTGGTGGCAGACATCAAAGAAATGTTCCTGCGAGTGAAAATCAACGAGGAAGACAGAGACAGCCTTCGTTTCCTGTGGCAAGACAAGGAATACAGAATGACGTCGTTAATATTTGGAGCCGCTTCATCTCCGTGTACGGCGATATACGTCAAGAACAAGAACGCCAGCGAGTTCGAGGAACAATATCCAGAAGCAGCAAGAGCAATCACACGCAACCATTATATGGATGACTACTTGGCAAGCTACCCGGACGCGGCGACAGCGAAAAGAATCGCCAGTGAAGTCGACGCGGTACACAAGAAAGGAGGATTCTTCCTACGAGGCTGGGCGAGCAATCAACCAGAAGTAACAGAAGGGCTCCTGTCCGGGGACACTACGGACACAATTCGACTGGGTGAACAAAAGGACCAAGTAGAGAAGACCCTCGGGCTGAACTGGAACGTGAAAGAAGACAGCCTACACTTCACGCTGACGTTAAGAAACACCCCAGAAGAAGCTATCGACGGCAGGCGCGCTCCTACGAAGAGGGAAGCTACAAGCGCGGTCATGACGGTGTTCGACCCGCTCGGCCTGGCCGCCCCCATCACGATACAGGGCAAGATCATGCTGCAAAACCTCTGGAGAAGCGGCGTGGAATGGGACGAGAAAGTACCGCCCGCACGAGAGGAAGAATGGTCCAGATGGCTGCAAGACCTCAAGAAGCTAGTGAACCTGAGTATCCCGCGCTGTTTAACAAGAAACATCGACGTAGGAGAGCTTCACACGTTCTGCGACGCCAGCGAGAAGGCGTACGCGTGCGCGGTGTATTGGCGCACGCAACACGCCGACGGTCAAATCGACGTGAAACTCCTAGCAGCGAAGGCGAGAGTGACACCGTTGAAACCCACCTCGATACCCAGACTCGAGCTGCAAGCCTGTCTCCTGGGCAGTCGTCTCGCCGCGAACGCACAGCAAGAGATGGACCTGCACGTCACAAGAAGATGCTTCTGGTCAGACTCGAGGACGGCGCTAGCATGGATCAAGTCCGACCCAAGAAGATACAAGCCATTCGTCGCACATCGACTCGCCGAGATCGAAGAGCTTACCAGACACAAGGAATGGCGATGGGTGCCTACCAAGCATAACGTCGCGGACGACGCCACACGCGACGCACCTAAGGATTTCAACAGGGAACATCGGTGGTTCACGGGGCCCACATTCCTCTATAGAAGCCAAGAAGAGTGGCCACAGGAAGAGAAAGAACCCCTGAAGAACACCGGAGAAGAGAAGCCGAACGCCGTCACAATGAGTGTGAGAAGAGTCGCGCCAGTCATCATTCCAGAACCAGAGAGGTTCTCACGATGGACTAGATTGCTGCACGCGACGGCAAGGTTCCTACAAGTAGTGGACGCCTTCAAAAGAAGCATCGCTCACAAGACGCTCAGCACCAGAAGAATCACCAGAAAGGAAGGTGACCCAGCCTGGAAGAAGGCACAGAAGAAAGTCAAGAAGCCGCTCGTCATGAAGAAAAGAAGCGAAGAATTGAACCTTCGACAGAAGTCCGCATTGTATGTGGAAAAGGCCGAGCGACTTTTAATTCAGCGAGTCCAAGAAGATAGCTACCCAGAAGAGTTGGCCGCCTTGAGAAGACAGGACGATCAAGCTCACAAGCTCAAGAACTTCGCCATCAAATTCGAAGACGGCATGATAAGATTGTCGACCCGCATAGGCGCGGCTAAGTACCTAACAGCCGCCTACAAAAGCCCCATCGTGTTGGACGGACGCCACAGCATCACGCGGCTACTAGTGAAACACGTGCACGAACGTCTAAATCACGGCAATCATCAAACAGTTATGAATGAGCTGCGGCAACGATACTGGATTCCTGGACTAAGAAACATAGTGAAAACGACGGCAAGAGACTGCGGATGGTGCAAACTGAAGAAGAAGGCACCACAAATAGCACCACAGGGCGACCTACCACAAGAAAGATTGTCAAGAACAAGCCCCCCCTTCACATGCGTGGGCGTGGACTACTTTGGCCCACTGTTGGTCACCGTGGGACGGCGCGTCGAGAAGAGATGGGGCGCCCTATTTACGTGCATGACAACGCGCGCAGTCCACTTGGAGTTGGCCTCATCACTAACGACCGACTCCACGATATTGGCTTTGAGGCGAATGATTGCCAGAAGAGGCACCCCCAAAGTCATCATGAGCGACAACGGCACCAACTTCATAGGTGCAAGTCGCGAGCTTCAAGAAGCCTTTCAAGCGGCTACGAACGAGATCGGCATAGTTTGGAGATTCATCCCCCCGGGAGCCCCAAACATGGGCGGCTCTTGGGAACGGCTGGTGCGCACCGTCAAGACCGCACTAGCAGCAACGCTCCACGAAAGAAGGCCGAAAGAAGAGGTCCTGCACACTCTGCTGCTCGAGGCAGAACATGTGGTCAATTCACGGCCACTATTCGCCGTGGACACTGACCCCAATGAAGAAGAAGCACTGACCCCCAACCACTTCCTTATCGGGAGGTCCAGCGGAGCCCATATGTTTGGCTCGTTCGACGACGCCGAGCTCATCGGTTCTCCATCATGGAGGACGTCCCAGCGCCTAGCCGACCACTTCTGGGCTAGATGGGTGCGAGAGTACCTACCAACGCTCTCGCCCCGCTACTTCCAGGGTCCCCAGTATCGGGATCCCACCGTCGGCGACATCGTCCTGCTGGTGGACCACACCCTGCCACGCTGCTCGTGGCCACGCGGCGAGATAAGCGCGACCTACCCCGGGCCAGATGGAAGAACTCGGATCGTCGACGTCCGCACATCAGCGGGCATACTGCGGCGGCCAGCATCCCGGCTGGTCGTGATAGTGCCAGCGGCGTCACCCCTGCGAGATGAGGTGCAAGGCACCGAGGGGGAGACTGTTGGCGACGCCGTCTGCGAAGCCCCAAAGTGACCAAGTGCGTGATAAAACAATCAGTGCTAGACAGTGAAAAGTGTAAACAGTGCAATACGAACAGTTGGCGGCCATCTTTTGAAGAGACAACAATAAAGAAGCAAGTTATTATCGAGTGTTTCAATGAAGATCCCCAACATTAATACTGAAGTATTAAAAATTAATCCTGGTTAAATAAAATAAACAAAAAAAAGGGGAAGCATCTCCTCCAAATATTGAAATTGTGATCAACTTGTAAGCCCAACTGCCTGTGGAGCAGGACCAGCATTAAGCCAAGCATTTTTATCTACTATATACTCGTCCAACTTATAATATGCTTGTCTACATAGTGTGCGTTTAATGCATGTTTTAATTAGTTAAAGTTATTTCTTCTCATTTAGTTGAAGAATATCGAGTGGTATTTTATTATAACATTTTACACAGTACCCCATAAAAGAAGTTTTTACTTTAGACAATCTGAAGCTCGGTTGATCTAGTTTGTTCCTATTCCTAGTGTTAAAGTTATGCCTGTCACTTATCTTACTAAAAAGATGTAGATGTTTTCGAACGTACATAATGTTTTCGTATATATATTGACAAGGAACCGTCATGATGTTAATTTTTTTAAACAGTTGCCTTAGAGATTCGCGTCTGCTGAGATTGTAGATGGCTCTGACAGCCCTCTTTTGCAGAATGAAGATAGAATCAATATCTGCAGCCCGTCCCCACAGCAAAATACCGTAAGACATGATGCTATGGAAGTAACTAAAATAGACCAGTCTTGCGGTTTCCACGTCTGTTAATTGACGGATTTTCCAGACAGCGTAAGTGGCTGAACTTAGCCGCCCTGCAAGTGATGTTAGGTGAGGACCCCACTGCAGCATTGAGTCAAGCGTGATACCCAAGAAAACCGTACTTTCGACGAATTCAAGTATCTCCCTATTCAATACAACGTGACATTCACTACTTCTAACATTCGGTAAAGCGAATCTAATGCATTTAGTTTTTTTCTCATTTAATACTAAATTATTTACAGTAAACCAATTATGGACCATAAGCATAGCATTATTTACGTCGTCAAGCTGCTGTGCACGTCTATCTACTTTAAAAATCAGTGATGTGTCATCAGCAAATAACACCATTTGTGGTCGGGTTTTTAGTAAATGAGGTAAATCATTTATATATACTAAAAATAGGAACGGCCCCAATATTGAGCCCTGCGGCACACCCATTTTGACTTCTAAACCCAATGAATTCACACCGTTTATTTGAACTTGCTGAAATCTATCATTTAAATATGATTTTATTAAGCTAACAGCGAGTTTACCCAGTCCGTAATGCTCAAGTTTCAAGAGCAGTGTTTCGTAATTCACGCAGTCAAATGCCTTGGATAGATCACAAAAGATGCCTATTGCATCTTGTGCCTCTTCCCATGCGTTAAAGATGTGTTTTAATAAGGTGACACCGGCGTCAGTTGTACAACGTCCTTTGGTGAAACCATACTGTTGATCGTGTAGGATGTTGGTGATGTGTACTGTTGGTCGTTCGAAATTACCCACATTTTTACACAACAAGAGAAAATATACAGTCAAAATATACATTGCGCCATAAAAATAGGTTAAACTTACCAAGCTCTAAGTTAAAAATGCACTCAACAAGTACACTAGTCATGTCAATTAATATATATAATAAATTACCAGAAATAATTAAAGAAGAACAAAAATTTAATACATTCACAAATAAATTAAAACAATTTCTATTAAATAAATGCTATTATAATATCAATGAATATTTAAATGAAAAAATTAAAATTAATTACATGTTTTCTATAAAATAATTACAACATATCTATTATATAACAACAAAGTAGTCAAATAAAAGCCCTCTTCCTCTCTCCTACTTTTGCTGTGCCCGACAGGGTCCACAATGATCATATTCTGCAAAATCTACCACCTAAGTTCACATGTGGAAGCAATACATATATTGAGTATTGAGGATGTTGTTACGATTAAAATGATTGAGCATTTGATTTAACATTACAACAACAACGACAGTAAATACGTAGAAACTAGCGTAAAGGATGTGAAAAAATAAGAAGGAGCCAGTATTTATTATGTGAGTCAAGCAATTTTTAATTATTTATTTGATTAAATAATATACTTAAAGTATACTTATACTTACTATACTTATACTTAAATATACTTAGTCGACACATACAATAAGTTATTTTGTACAATCGATATATTATTTGTAAGCAGATATACCTTTAGAACTGACATAATCAACATTTTGAAGGATCAACAGTAGCTTCTAATGTTTTTACATATCCTGGCTACAATTAACGTTTGCTAATCAGTTTGTCTTAGTGTAAGTACTAATCTGTGGAAAATGTAGTGGGTAGTATATTTGTTAAGTCATATGTTTAAGACCATTTGTATATTTATAGTAAACTACTGTTTGTTTTCCCTATAAAAATAAAATAAAAATTAAATTAAATAAATAAAAAAATCGTTTAGCTTTATCTTCTTTACGCACTTAAGTCGCGCTTTTCTGTGTAAAAATGGACTATTAAGTCACAGAAACGCGTGACTTAAGTCCGGGTTTATATCAGACAGTGCTATAAAAGGTTATAATCAAGCAATACTAAATATATAACTAAATATAACATAACTAAATAATTTAAGTAAGTAAGTAATTTAATTATAATTTAAAATTGTAATTTAACTTTAAGCTGTAATTTGTGGTAATAAAAATAAATACAGGGTGTTATTGACAGCCCTCCGCAAACTGATAGGGTGGCTTCAGTACATCATATTAAGATGACCGGTACGTGTAATTCTTTCAGGAACATTAAGGGAATCCATAAGACCAGATTTGTTTTATTACCTCACACGCAACGTATCGTTACCGTGGCAAAACGCACGTAGCGGACGGCAGCGCTGCGAGCTTGAGCGAGGCTGTTTTCAGCTGTTTTATTTACATAAATGGAGTGTTGCATACAGAGAACGTAATTTTACATTGAAATAAAGGAATATCAGCCGAAAAAACGGCATAATTTTTTTTTTTTTTTCCTGAGAAAATTTCCAGTGGGATATGATTCAGAATATGGAGCTGAATCAATTCTGTGTTTTTGTGGAGGGCTGTCAATAACACCCTGTATATTCTATTCTATTTCATAATTGAAATTGATTTTTTATCATTAACAGTTATTATAATAGTGATTAATTGAGATCTAATACTTAAACAAATAAGTGTTTTTTTTTATTATATCCATAACTGCAGGGGGTAAATGACTTGCTTTGTAATTAACTAGTAGTTATTTTTAATAAAAAAATCGTTAAGCTACCTTGTCTTATTATCCTACTAATATTGTAAATGCGAAAGTTTGTATGGATGGATGTTTGTTAACATCCATCCATCCATCGGATACTTTTTATGAACAGAGTTCAAGCTACGTGGTCAGGGCTCCAGAAAGAGGAACCTCCTGACAATGCAAGCCGTGTCCAGAAGTACCGCTTTCTGAATCAAGCCCTTGATCCAGCTGCCCAACGAGAGCCTCCTCGAGAGGTGTTGGTCGACCCTCCTGGCTAATAAGCCATTGGCTGTCACGACTATCGGCACAATGATCGCTGAGTCCACATCCCAAATGTCGATAACATCGTGAGTCAAGTCAAGATACTTGATTTGTTTATCTTTCTCGGCTTTCACGTGATTCTCATCATGCGGGACGGTTATGTCAACAATCATTGCGCGCCGCTCTGATCGATCCACCACCACTATATCAGGCTTATTGACAATTTTTTTAAATTAAAATTACGAGAATTGCTCCGCTGGTGGCTAACAACAGTAATCTGTTTGGTAAGTTGGTAGGTAAGTGGTCAAAATCTGTGTGTGAGCCAGCTGTAACTATAAAGACTCATGATGATACTCATAACAAGAGGGCATAGTGGTGTGCATTATGCCCTCATGTTATCTATATATCTTGTTAAGAAATAAATTAAATAATTACAGCTAATAAAAAAACGAAATCTCTAATAACATAATTAAATTTTCGATTAGAAGGGAACGGTTTCTCTTATCAAAAAGTTCAAATATTTGTATTATTATGGGGCTGATCTCTCAATCAACAGATAATTTTTATTCGTGGAAAGAAATTGACGTCTGACAGATTTCCTATGGAAGAACTGTCAAAAATTAAAAATAAAATTATTCCTCGTATAAAATTATCTGGCGTTGGAAAAATCAGGACTGAGTTAGATAGATGTGGCGAAAAGTATGACACTGATATCCAGCTCCTCTATAGTGATATTTATATTACACAAGGAGCACTTGCTGAAGGATATTTTTGAATAAAATGAAAAATAAAAACAAGCTTTTATCTAAATATGAATGTAACCTAAAAAAGAAAGAATAACGCCTCATCTTTCTGACTGGCCGACTCCTTGACAATTAAAAAGTGACTGTAATTGGCTTATTTCAAATAAATTTATTTTATTTATCTATATATATAAAATTCAAAGTCCTGACTGACTGACTGACTGATAGATCAACGTACAGCCTAAACCGCTGCTCCTAGAGACATAAAATTTGGAGGGTGTGTTCTTCGTGAAGTGTAGGCATCCACTAAGAAAGGATTTTTCGAAATTCCACCACGAAGAGGGTGAAAAGGGGGGAATTCCTTTGTATGAAAAATCTTATTCCTTGAGTTAATAAACTTGAAACTTGGTACGAATACTTATCTAAATAAATTATGAAGATTGACCGTTTTTTTTTTCTTCTTAACTACCCCCTAAGAATTTTAGCGCGAAGTCCGATTTACTCGAAACTCAGTATTTATACCTAATAGTGAAAGTAAAGAATAATGTGTATCAGGGTTTTTTGAAAATCTACCCCTGACGGGCTGAAATGGGGTAGTTAATTTTTCAGGGGAGGATTTTACTGCATGGCTTGATTAACTCGAAAATTAGTATAAATAATCTTTGAGTCAAGTTATGAATACATCCCAAACGATTTTTTAAAATTCCACCCCTGTGTGGGTGAAAAGCGGGGGATACAGCTTATATGAAAAATCTTATTCATCTATATATATAAAATTCAAAGACCTGACTGACTGACTGACTGATTGACTGACTGACTGACTGACTGACTGATAGATCAACGCACAGCCTAAACCGCTGGTCCTAGAGACATGAAATTTGGAGGGTGTGTTCTTCGTGAAGAGTAGGCATCCACTAAGAAAGGATTTTTTGAAATTCTACCCCTAAGAGGGTGAAAAGGGGGGAATTCGTTTGTATGAAAAATCTTATTCCTTGAGTTAATAAACTTGAAACTTGGCACGAATACTTATCTAAATAAATTATGAAGATTGTCATTTTTTTTTTCTTCTAAACTACCCCCTAATAGGGGATTGGGGGGTTTCAAAGTTTGTATGGAAGAATTTTAGCGCGCAGTCCGATTTACTCGAAACTCAGTATTTATACCTAATATTGAAAGTAAAGAATAATGTGTATCAGGGTTTTTTGAAAATCTACCCCTGACGGGTTGAAATGGGGTAGTCAATTTTTCAGGGGAGGATTTTACTGCATTGCTTGATTAACTCGAAAAATAGTATAAATAATCTTTGAGTCAAGTTATGAATACATCCCAAACGATTTTTTTTAAATTCCCCCCTTGTGGGGGTGAAAAGCGGGGATACAGTTTATATGAAAAATCTTCTTCATTAGGTTAATAAACTTGAAACTTTTCAAGAATACTCGCCTAAGTGAGTAATAAATATCCTTATAAGTTTTTCAAAACTACCCTTCAATGGGATATAAGGGTGTTGAAGTTTGCGTGGAATAATTTGAATGCGCGGTCTGATTAACTCGAAACTCAGTGTTTATACTTAAGACCAAAAATAAAGAGTAACATGTATCAGGGTTTTTCGAAAATCTACTCCTTAACGGGTTGAAAGGGGTAGTTAATTTTACAAGGGAGGATTATAATGCGTGGCTTGATTAATTCGAAAATTGGTATAAATAATCTTTGAATCAAGTTATAAATAATCCCAAACGATTATTCAAAATTCCACCCCTGTGGGGGTGAAAAGCGTGAGATACAGTTTATATCTGTATCTCACGCTTTTCACCCCCACAGTTAATAAACTTGAAATTTGCCTAAGTAAGTAATAAAAAGTTTATCATTATAAGTTTTTCATAACTACCCCTCAAAGGGGGATATAGGGGTGTTAAGTTTGTGAGGAAGAAATTGAATGCGCGGTCTGAGTAACTCGAAACTCAGTATTGATACTTTTGACAGAAAATAATTAATAATAAATATGTAAAGTTGTCGAAAATTTACCACTGACGGGACTAAAACGGGTAATTCGGTTTTTAAGGGGAGGATTTGAACTTGTATGTTACATTTTGACGCCTAAACCACTGAACTTCTGATTTGGCATAGATATAGATGGCATCCTGGGGAAGCACATACTTTTTATCCTGTTAGCACGTTCCCGTGGGATAATTTCCGACATCCACGCGGGCGAAGCCGCGGGCAGAAGCTAGTTTAGTTAATAAACTTAAAACTTGCCAAGAATACTTGCCTAAGTAAGTAATAAAGTTTATAATTATAAGTTTTTCAAAACTACCCCTCAAAGGGGGATATAGGGGTGTTGAAGTTTGTGTGAAAGAAATTGAATGCGCGGTCTGAGTAACTCGAAACTCAGTATTGATACTTTTGACAGAAAATAATTAATAATAAGTATGTAAAGTTGTCGAAAGTTTACCACACACGGGACAAAAAGGGTTAATTCAGTTTTTAAGGGGAGGACTTGAACTTGAAACTGTATGTTACATTTTCCCGCCTAAATCACTGAACTTCTGATTTGGCATAGAGATAGATGGCATCCTGGGGAAGCACATACATTTTATCCTGTTAGCACGTTCCCGTGGGATAATTTCCGACATCCACGCGGGCGAAACCGCGGGCAGAAGCTAGTATTTAATATACAAGTAACAATGGAATCAAATAAGTTAGTAACAATATTTCTTAACAACTATGTTCGTAAACTTAACCTAACACTACCATATAGTTATGAGAAACCCTGCTACAAGCTCAACATCGATGTGGAAAGCTTCCAGCAGCGATTGATACACGAACAGTCCAGTCTGCTCGTGATACATCACAGTACAATGTTGGGGCTAGCTCGTACTTGGCGCGCCAAGGAGGCGTATACAGGGTTATTTGTAAAACACCAACAACCTCTTAAGAGGTCATTGTACTCATCATTATGAACAACTTTTACTATAGGACCAAACCTGAAATCGCGAAAAAAAAATCAGCTGCTCCCTATATTTTGACGAGTTATGCGAACACAAATGTAGGGAACAGCTATTTTTTTTTTGCGATTTCCGTTTTGTTCCCATAGTAAAAGTGGTTCATAATGATGAGTACAATGACCTCTTAAGAGGTTGCTGGTGTTTTATAAATAACCCTGTATATGTAAATAAATACTTTGGTTTTGAGGTAAGCGCACAAGATTATACATATATTTAGTACCAACGTTAGTGATTTTCCTGATTCACCCGCTTAAGCCCCGCTTATCAGTAGCTATTTATGGTTTCACTTTAGAGGATATCTAGCGATTGGCTCTTATATTCCACTAGCGGTCACCAGGGTCCGTCGTATTATCTACGTCTGTTGAGACAACATTGCCTTGAATATAAAATGTATACAACCCAGTGTGTGTTAGCGTTGTTAGTGCTGTACGTGGGGATGGCGCACTCCTTCTCTTGGGGTGAGTACAAAACTCGTGTATTTTTTGGGGTACCGTACCTATCCAGAGGTTGTCAACGGCTGCAGTTCCTCTCAAGAGTCTCGCGTAGAACTCGGCACCCTGTCGTCTTGGGCGACAGACTCACCAAGTCTGTCACCCGCAGACCACAGCCTATGGTGGCCGAAGATCATTGTGCAAGCTGTCGAGAACGCAACTAATTTGAGACGTGTTAAAACTACAAATAACTTAAATAATTCTAGAAATAATAATTGCCATTGCTAGGCGTGTTTTATACATAGATAGAAGACGAAAGACTAGAAAGGAAAGATTTTATTTTAAAGATTAGTCAAATAGTTATTCTCATGTTTCAGACATCGTCGTGGCCAGAGGAAAACGACTAGAATTTTATTATGACGGAACATTAACACACTCCGTTCCCACGTCTCAATATAATAATTGGATAACTTACGACCCATTACACAACCGGGTGCTGTTTGCCAAAAAAAATAGCCACAGTGAACCGTCCAGTTTTGACATAGCAAGCGGAATAACACTATCTTTAATTAAGAGCAACCCGGACCAATACTTTAGGAGATTCGCCTACGACCTGGCCACAGAATTACTTTTTGTGATTATTGATAAAATTATGTACTCGTTCTCATTAAAGCCTGGATCTAACAACGAAACTAACGGAACTCTTGTGATCAATTTGGATCACGCGTATCCCCGTGAAATTGTCGTGGACAGCTGTGGAGGGTAAGTCAGTGATAATAATAATTATATAGTTTATTCATTTTCAATACACATTTATCCCATGCTTAAACCCTACAAATTACTTATTACAGGTATATTTACTGGACCACGTTCAGTAAGAGTAACCTAATAGAGAGGGTTCGATTTAATGGTTCCGAGAGAGAAGTTATAATAGACCGTAGTAATATGAGTAGACAAGGCTTGACCATTGACCCACAGACACAGAAAATGTACTGGATTGAATATGAAAACCATAAATTCGACATTTATATTGAAAGTGCAGATTTGAACGGAAAGAACAGAAGAACAATACGTCGTGAATTCACAGTCGACCCGAGATATGCAGACCCAGTATTAGCTGTATCAAAAGATTTTATCTACTGGGGAAAAAGATATGAACCGTTCATCTCGCAATTACCAAAGAATTCAACGCGCGACGCAGATGTGAAACCCAAAGAAATTTCAATGGATAACAAAGGAGATTGGGGTGCTGTTCAAGATATGGCCACCAACTATAAACTTGAAGAACAAACCCATGGAATACAGAACTGCGAAGCACTAAAGCGTTTGCTACCAAATTACTCAGAGAACAACGACTGCGCCTCTTGCAATGTTTCTACAGAGGAGAGCCTACTTTGTGTCCATGGTACGAAAATTAGCGGGGAGTCTCGTTGTGAATGCACACAGGGTTACAGCGGTGAGAGATGCGATGTTTCATTCGATGTTTCATTCTGTCACAACTATTGTTTCCAAGGAGAGTGTAATGCTAGTGCTGACGGACAGCCCAAATGCAGGTAAAACATGTTCATAGTTATAGACCAGGGATTACACAGCTTGACCCAGTGTCAAATCAACCCTTGGACTATAACTGGACTCCGACAATTCGATTGTGTAAGAACTAGACCCCGATAACTCTCGAACTAATTACTTAAAGAGCAAGCAAAGCGGGCTCTGAAACTTAGGGCACCCCGGGCCCGACACAGTAAGGTAATGTTCGAAGGGGGTGACAACAGCTAGAGTGAGTGCGTAAAGCGACCAAACAAAGCTCCCGTCATCATCATTCATTTGAGTTAGGTTCCTTTAAGCACTGTAGCCAGAAATAGGAGGCCCGCCGGGCGTGGCTCAGTGGATTCTGCTAAAGCCGAGATTACAATGGCAAGTCGACTATTTTAGAATTGTTCAGGTTGGGGTATCCTAGGGTTGGTTTGTAAAGGTATTTTAAAAACTAGATGAGGTCGGCGTTTCTTAACTGTTTAGTCTGAGAAGAAAGGCAGAATTATAGTCACATTTATTTTGATAGTTTATTATTATTAGTTTATTTAGTTATCCTGTCTCATATGTTCGTAATTTCAGGTGTAATGCCGGTTACTCTGGGGAAAGATGTGAAGTCAACGCGTGCCATGCCTATTGTTTGAACAACGGAACCTGTTCCCTGAATGAGAAGAGTGAGCCAGTCTGTCAGTGCACAGGTCATTATGAGGGTGCAAGATGCGATGTTCCCGCCTTTCTTCTCAAATGTTTCCAAACAATTTCAATGTTAAAGGAGATCCTAAGCACGGGTAAAAATCTTCTTATTCAAAAAATCTAATCCATTACAGGGCAGGGTTTTCCTGCGTGATTGAATCAGAAATTAAGAGATCCGCAGGAGAACCAAGGTAACCGACATAGCCTGAAAAATTGCCAAACTTAAGGGGCAGTGGGCAGCGCACATTTCTCGCAGAACAGATGACCGGTGGGGCCAACATGTTCTGTAGTGGCGACCGCATACCGGAATACGTAGCATTGGAAGGCCACCCACAAGGTGGACCGACGACCTGGTGAAGGCCGCAGGAACCCGTTGGATACGAGAAGCACAGAACTGGTCGAAGTGGATGTGCTTGAGGCCTATGGCCAGCAGTGGACGTCTTTCGGCTGAAATTATGTTGATGATGATGACTATAGGGCACTATGCCATGTTCGAACCCTTTTAATTTGAGAGAGATGTTTCTCTTCTGAGATGTTGATGATGCATTAATCGTTCATTTTGAACGTTTCGCTTACAGATGTGACACCGTTTACTCTGGCCAAGGGAGTGAAGTCATCGTGTGCTGTTGTCTAAAAAAATGGTGCTTGACACGCACAATACGTGAAGCCGATGCGGCGACTGCAGAGTTTGTCACAGCTACTGCACTTCCTATTTCGAGTTGGCGCAAGTTTTCAATTTCATCTTGAATCATCTTCTTCTTCATGTCGCTGGCACGGCAGCTCTTCATATTTTGCTGGCACAAAATTTCGCGACTTCCACGGCGTCATCGGTGCGATGCCACATACCGGTTCTGTACTCAAATTTTCAAGGTCGCTCAGCGAGCTATGGACTGGGCTATGCTTGGAGTATCTCTGAGGGATCAAATCCGCAACGAGCTGATCCAGCAGAGAACTAAAGTTGTCAACATAGCTCACAGAATAAGCAAGCTAAAGTGTCAATAGGCCAGCCATAATAACCGTCGAACCGATGACCATTGGAGTAGACGTGTTCTTGAGTGGAGACTGCGAATCGGCAAACGTAAAGTAGGACGCTTTCAGGCTAGGTGGAGCGACGATCTTCGCAGGGTGGCTGGTAGCAGCTGGGTGAGAGTATGAGTTGAATAGCGTGCAATAGGAGAGGCCTATGTCCAGCAGTGGACTGCTGCAGGCTGATGATGATGTACCCAAAGGGTGCCAGGGAATCAGGAACACATTCTTTCAATTCTTAGCCATCTAAGATTTCTCGTTTTTTCTGTAAAAAAGGCTTCCAATGTTACAAATTGAGAATAGCTATGATAATAGTACATTACGATACGTACACGTACACATACACCGTGTTCTGGACGATACACATAAACTTCGACTGGATGTTCAGACCATGGAAATAAGCATTTTTTCATTACGGCCGTTAATTAATTTTTATTTTTTGTTAATTTCATACAAACTAAATACCTTGACGTAAATCACCCGATGTGCATGCCCCTTTATCCGAATAGGCAACGTCGTATTCTCATTCAATACTCAATTCTTTATTGCATTCCACAATGTAGGCTTAGGTGGTGGATTTGGTGGGCTAAAACTTGTCAAAACTAAGTTTCTTTGGTTTTTTACTGCATAGCTCAATTAAATTTCATTAAATTAAATTACAAATGCCTTTGTTAGATTTGATTTATAAAAGCTATAGAAGCATTTGCCAAAGTTTATGGATAACGTGAATAACACGTTGAAATATTTTAAGAGAAACATCTAAGGTTTTATAAAAGTTATAGCAACTTTTTTTTTTCTTATTGTTTTTTTAAGTAAATATTCCAGCCATCCTGCGAAGATCGTCGCCCCCTCTAGCCTGAGGGCGTGGAACCTTACGTTTACCGATTCGCGGTCTCCACTCAAGAACACCCGGCTGGATTCTCATCCAGCCACCTCATCGAGTCGAGATTTTCGGTAACTCTCAGTCCAGCAGTGGACTGCTATAGGCTAATGATGTTGACGACGTAATTATTATAATTTTAAAATTGCTTGAGACATTTTGCACGAACACTTAACTCCGCTTCAACGACAGTAAATACGTAGAAACTAGCGTAAAGGATGTGAAAAAATAAGGGAGCCAGTATTTATTATGTACCCAATACCCAATGGATGTACTAACATAGGATAAGGTTATTGTTACTAACCCAATGGGATCTTTGTTGTCCTGAAAATAAATAAATATATATGTATATGTGAGTCAAGCAATTTTTAATTATTTATTTTATTAAATAATATACTTAAATAAATAAAAATTTCGTTTAGCTTTATCTTCTTTACGCACTTAAGTCGCGCTTTTCTGTGTAAAAATGGACTATTAAGTCATAGAAATGCGTGACTTAAGTCCGGGTTTATATCACACAGTGCTATAAAAGGTTATAATTAAGTCATAAATAAATAAATTAAATATCTTCTTTATCTTTCTCGGCTTTCACGTGGTTCTCATCATGCGGGGCGGTTATGTCAACAAACATTGCGCGCCGCTCTGATCGATTCACCACCACTATATCAGAGCCCCAAGTCAGCTATTTTTATAAATTCGTCATTCCAACACGATCCCATTCCCATCCCATTGTCATTTTGCTTAATGTTCGTAATCTGCTAAATTCTTAAAGTCGATCATTGGTCAGTCAATGGTCTCGTAATAGAATTGTGTCATAATGACATTGTTGCCTTAATTATAAAACCCGTAGTAGCCGTTAGTAGAAATGATTTTCGAAAAACTATCACTACTTTATTTATGCCAGATTCCATTTATACATATATATTTTTACATATTATTTATTAGTGTTTTATACAAGTCAAGTGTTTTATGTAAGTAAGTAATTCATTTATCATTATCAGTGATAGGAATAGGTAGTGCTTATTTGCCTAAACTTCGAAGAATAGAGACAAGAAACGGAGACTTCCTTAGGACTAAATTTTTTTTCCGGGACATCTGTCCCGAAATTCGGGACAACACATTAAAAAAATATGTTATTTGGAATAAGTAATTCGTCTGTATTTACCTAAAGTTTGCGACTAGACATAACATAATAAATAACATTCACAGTCGTTACAACCATAAAATTTTCTGAAATTTTTTTTGGAGATCATTTTGTAAATACTTGTCGAACTTAATACTATGAATCACAATGTTTATATAAGGAGCCGTACACGTTTCGAAGTAAATATCTTCTTTCTAGCTCACTCTCGGCTACGTTGAATGAGATTTCTAAAGTTCAAGTGAATAATTGAAAAAACAAAGACATTTTGTCTTTAAAATAATAAAACGGTAATTTTTATCATTTTAGCATTCTCTATAGTAGGACGAATTTATCATTTCAAAAACAAACGGTATTTGTATTTTATCTTAATGAAATATATTTCTAAAGTATATTTAAAAATGTGCATGATATTAAAATAATGGCCTTATCAAATTGTTTAGTAATACACTTAAACTTTAAAAATCTTTAAAAACATCATTTAATCTTTATTGCACTGAAAGTACAATACGACTTTTACGGCAGCGCATTTCGTTATCTATTCTTAGAAATTACAAAAAGAAACCGCTATGGTCGCATACCTGTGCGGCGCGGGAATTGGAATTGCATGCCTCAACGTCAGTAAAATAAATATGACATAGATAGATTAACATAAATTTGTAATATAAGTTTTTTCCGTCTGTACATTTTGTTTCATGCTTTCCAATTACGTCATATTTAAAAAATAATATAAATATACATATATTTGTTACAACCATATTCTATGTGTTTTATTTTTCCTTTAGAGCCCATAGAGGATAAGTTATTATTATGGAGTTATAAATTATAAATGTTATGCCTAGTCGCAAACTTTAGGTAAATATAGACGAATTACTTATTCCAAATAACATATTTTTTTAATGTATTTAAAAGTGTTGTCCCCCATTTTGGGACAGATAACCCGGAAAAAAATTTAGTCCTAAGGAAGTCTCCGTTTCTTGTCTCTGTTCTTCGAAGTTTTGGCAAATAGGCACTACCTATTCCTATCACTGATCATTATGTACGAGATTACCATTCTATGCCATTTCTTTCAATGGAGTGTCAGTGGTTGACCACTGGAAAGTCATAATGACGCCATTATATTAGTAAATTACCAAACTTGTCAAAATCAACAATTATGAAATCAATGATAGACCATTCTGACACTATTGTAATAGCAGACTTGAGGCCCAGGCCAGGCCCAGGCCCAGGCCAGGCCCAGGCCCAGGCTTATTGGCAAAAATGTATTATTAAAATTACGAGAATTGCTCCTCTGGTTGCTAACAACAGTAATCTGTTTGATAAGTTGGTAGGTAGTCAAAATCTGTGTGTGAGCCAGCTGTAACTATAAAGACTCATGATGATACTCGTAACAAGGGGGCATAATGGTCTGCATTATTCCCTCTTGTTAACTATTTATCTTGTTAAGAAATTAATTACAGACAGTTAATAAAAAAACCAAATCTCTTATAACATAATTAAATTTTCGATTAGAAAGGAACGTGTTCTCTAATCAAAAAGTTCAAATATTTGTATTATTATGGGGCTAATTTCTCAATCGACAGGTATTTTTTATTCGTGGAATGAAATGACGTCTAACAGATTTTCTATAAAAGAACTGTCAAAAATTCAAAATAAAATTATTCCTCGTATAAAATTATCTGGCGTTGGAAAAATCAGCCCTGAGTTAGATAGATGTGGGAAAAAGTATGACACTGATTCTTTATAGTGGTATTTATATTACACAAGGAGCACTTGCTGAAGGATTTTTTTGAATAAAATGAAAAAAAAAAACAAGCTTTTATTTAAATATGAATTTAACCTCAAAAAGAAAGAATAACGGGAACTAAATGGAAAAAAATAAATATAAATAGCCTCATCTTTCTGACTGGCCGACTCCTTGACAATTAAAAAGAGACTGTAATTTTGGTTTATTTATTTTATTTATGTTTAATATACAAGTAACAATGGAAACATTTTTTCCTAACAACTATGTTCGTAAAACTTAACCTAACACTGCCATATAGTTATGAGAATCCCTGCTACTTGTAGCAGGGTCTCAACACCGATGTGGACAGCTTGGAGCAGCGATTCATACACAAGCAGCCCAGTCTGCTCGCGATACACCGCAATACAATGTTGGGGCTGGCCCGCACCAGGCGCGCCAAGAAGGCGTATATATGTAAATACATACTTTGGTTTTGAGGTAAGCGCACACGACTATACATATATTTAGTACTAACGTTAGTGATTTTCCTGATTCACCCGCTTAAACCCCGCTTATCAGTAAGCCTCTATTGTTACCAATATACCTATATTGGTAACAATAGATTGCAAATAGCTATTTATGGTTTCACTTTAGAGGATATCTAGCGATTGGCTCTTATATTCCACTAGCGGTCACCAGGGTCCGTCGTATCATCTACCTCTGTTGAAACAACATTGCCTTGAATCTAAAATGTATAGAACACAGTGTGTGTTAGCGTTGTTAGTGCTGTACGTGGGGACGGCGCACTCCTTCTCTTGGGGTGAGTACAAAACTCGTGTATTTTTTTGGGGTACCGTACCTACCCAGAGGTTGTCCACGGCTGCAGTTCCTCTCAAGAGACTCGCGTAGAACTCGGCACCCTGCCGTCTCGGGCGGCAGACTCACCAAGTCTGTCACCCGCAGACCACAGCCTATGGTGGCCGAAGATCATTGTGCAAGCTGGCGAGAACGCAACTAATTTGAGACGTGTTAAAACTACAAATAAGTAATTTAAATAATTCTAGAAATAATAATTGCCATTGCTAGGCGTGTTTTATAGGAAAAAGACGAAAGGCTAGAAACTTCGATCAACAATAGTACTAGATTAAGGATCAGGAAAAAAATCAGTCGCTCAAGTGGCCACGTTTGCACACACGTAAACATCTACATTTCTTAGAAAAATGTTTATTATTATTAACAACTTCAGTTTATTATAAACCTTAATGCTTAAATATAAAGTTTAATTACCATTGCAAAATATATTTAAAATGTCGCTTCAAAATAAAATCATTCTATTTTTTAATTTTCAGTCACTTATTCTAAAATAAAACTTAAAGTCTAAGTAATAAGGTTAAAACACACTAATTTGAAATAAGACCACAAAAGTATTTGTGGTCTTATTTTTGGGGCAGTTTTTGAAGCGCTTATCGGGAATCTAGTACTATTATTGATCGAAGGCTAGAAAGGAATGATTTTATTTTAAAGATTAGACAAATAGTTATTCTCGTGTTTCAGACATCGTCATCGCCAGAAGAAAACGACTAGAATTTTATTATGACGGAACATTAACACACTCCGTTCCCACGTCTCAAAATAATAATTGGATAACTTACGACCCATTACACAACCGGGTGCTGTTTGCCAAAAAAAATAGCCACAGTGAACCGTCCAGTTTTGACATAGCAAGCGGAATAACACAATCTTTAATTAAGAGCAACCCGGACCAATACTTCAGGAAATTCGCCTACGACCCGGCCACAGAATTACTTTTTGTGATTATTGATAAAATTATGTACTCGTTCTCATTAAAGCCTGGATCTAACAATGAAACTAACGGAACTCTTGTGATTAATTTGCAAAAGGATGACGCGTATCCCCGTGAAATTGTTGTGGACAGCTGTGGAGGGTAAGCCAGTGATAATGATAATTATGTAGTTTATTCATTTTCAATACACATTTATCCCATGCTTAAACCCTATAAATTACTTATTACAGGTATATTTACTGGACCACGTTCGCTAAGATTAACCTAATAGAGAGGGTTCGATTTAATGGTTCCGAGAGAGAAGTTATAATAGACCGTAGTAATAATATGACTAGACAAGGCTTGACCATTGACCCACAGACACAGAAAATGTACTGGATTGAATATGAAGAATATAAATACGGAAAAGACGAATTTTATATTGAAAGTGCAGATTTGAACGGAAAGAACAGAAGAACAGTATATCGTGAATCCACGGCCGACGCGAAAAATTCAGAGCCAGAAATATTGGCTGTAACAAAAGATTTTATCTACTGGGGAGAAAGATATGAAGTGTTCATCTGGCAATTACCAAAGAATTCAACGCGCGACGCAGATGTGAAACCCAAAAAAATATCAATGGATAACAAAGAAGATTTGGGTGGTGTTGATATGGCCACCAACTATAAACTTGAAGAACAAACTCATGGAATACAGAACTGCAAAGCACTAAAGCGTCTGCTACCAAATTACTCAGAAACCAACGACTGCGCCTCCCGCAATGTTTCTACAGAGGAGGCCCTACTTTGTGTCTATGGTACGAAAGTTAGTGGGGAGTCTCGTTGTAAATGCACACAGGGTTACAGCGGTGAGAGGTGCGATGTTTCATTCTGTCACAACTATTGTTTCCAAGGAGAGTGTAATGCCAGTGCTGACGGACAGCCCAAATGCAGGTAAAATATGTTCATTACATACATAACCCATTAGTTATTTATTTATTATTCACAAAATCTACAGCTCTCTGAAATTTTGCTTAAAATATATAAGCTAGTCTTACAGCCAATTACGGATTTACAATTTATTAACTATACAAATACATGCAGCAGAAACAAACATACAGTGCTATGTGAAATGGTAGCACCAACTAAGCATTTCTAAGTGTACAGTGTATGTGAGTGTGTAGGAGTGTGCGTGAGGAGTTGCGAATGGGTGTGTGAATAGGTTATAGTGGTAGGTATTTGGAGATTGTCTGTATAGACCAGGTATGACACAGCTTGACCCAGTGTCAAATCAGCCCATGGACTATAACTGGATTCCGACAATTCGATTGTATAAGAACTAGACCCCGATAACTCTCGAACTAATTACTTAAAGAGCAAGCAAAGCGGGCTCTGAAATTTATGGCACCCCGACACAGTAAGGTAATGTTCGAAGGGAGTGACAACAGCTAGAGTGAATGCGTAAAGCGACCAAACGAAGCTCCCGTCAGCATCATTCATTTGAGTTAGGTTCCTTTAAGCACTGTAGCCAGAAATAGGAGGCCCGCCGGGCGTGGCTCAGTCGATTCTGCTAAAGCCGAGATTACAATGGCACGTCGACTATTTTAGAATTGTTCAGGTTGGGGTATCCTAGGGTTGGTTTGTAACGGTGTCTCGTTGCCGGCGTCAAATGGTTTTGGTGTCGGGTTGTCGTAGATAAATTATAACTGATTTTATTTTTGTCGTCATCGTATTTATCATAAGTCAATCATATTTTAAAAACTAGATGAGGTCGGCGTTTCTTAATTGTTTAGTCTGAGAAGAAAGGCAGAATTATAGTCACATTAATTTTGATAGCTTATCCTTGTTTATTTAGTTATCCTGTCTCATATGTTCGTAATTTCAGGTGTAATGCCGGTTACTCTGGGGAAAGATGTGACGTCAACGCGTGCCATGCGTATTGTTTGAACAACGGAACCTGTTCCCTGAATGAGAAGAGTGAGCCAGTCTGTCAGTGCACAGGTCATTATGAGGGTGCTTACTCTGGGGAAAGATGTGAAGTCAACGCGTGTCATGCGTATTGTTTGAACATCGGAACCTGTTCCCTGAATGAGAAGAGTGAGCCAGTCTGTCAGTGCACGGGTCATTATGAGGGTGCAAGATGCGAAGTTCCCGCCTTTCTTCCCAAATGTTTCCAAACAATTTCAATGTTAAAGGACATCCTAAGCACGGGTAAAAATCTTCTTATTCAAAAAATCTAATCCCTTACAGGGCAGGGTTTTCCTGCGTGATTGAATCAGAAATGAAGAGATCCGCAGGAAAACCAAGGTAACCGACATTGCCTGAAAAATTGCTAAACTTAAGGGGCAGTGGGCAGCGCACATTTCTCGCAGAACAGATGACCGGTGGGGCCAACATGTTCTGTAGTGGCGACCGTATACCGGAATACGTAGCGTTGGAAGGCCACCCACAAGGTGGACCGACGACCTGGTGAAGGCCGCAGGAACCCGTTGGATACGAGAAGCACAGAACTGGTCGAAGTGGATGTGCTTGAGGCCTATGGCCAGCAGTGGACGTCTTTCGGCTGAAATTATGTTGATGATGATGACTATAGGGCACTATGCCAGCTTGTATAGATTAATGTTCGAAACCCTTTAATTTGAGAGAGATGTTTCTCTTCTGAGATGTTGATGATTGTTGATGATGCATTAATCGTTCATTTTGAACGTTTCGCTTACAGATGTGACACCGGTTACTCTGGCCAAAGGAGTGAACTCATCGTGTGCTGTTGTCTGAACAATGGCGCTGATTCGCAACGAGCACAAGATGTGAAGCTGTTGCTGCGACTGCAGAGTTTGTCACAGCTACTGCACCTCCTATTTTGAGTTGGCGCAAGTTTTCAATTTCATCTTGAATCATCTTCTTCTTCATGTCGCTGGCACGGCAGTTCTTCATATTTTGCTGGCACAAAATTTCGCGACTTCCACGGCGTCATCGGTGCGATGCCACCGTACCGGTTCTGTACTCAAATTCAAGGTCGCTCAGCGAGCTATGGACTGGGCTATGCTTGGAGTATCTCTGAGGGATCAAATCCGCAACGAGCTGATCCAGCAGAGAACTAAAGTTGTCAACATAGCTCACAGAATAAGCAAGGTAAAGTGTCAATAGGCCGGCCATAATAACCGTAGAACCGATGACCATTGGAGCAGACGTGTTCTTGAGTGGAGACTGCGAATCGGCAAATGTAAAGTAGGACGCCCTCAGGCTATGTGGACCGACGATCTTCGCAGGGTGGCTGGTAGCAGCTGGGTGAGAGTTGGAGTTGAATAGCGTGCAATAGGAGAGGCCTATGTCCAGCAGTGGACTACTGCAGGCTGATGATGATGTACCCAAAGGGTGCCAGGGAATCAGGAACACATTCTTTCAACTCTTAGCCATCTAAGATTTCTCGTTTTTTCTGTAAAAAAGGCTTCCAAATTTACAAGTTGAGAATAGCTATGATAATAGTACATTAAGACACGTACACATACACCGTGTTCCGGACGATATATATAAACTTCGACTAGATGTTCAGACCATGGAAATAAGCATTTTTTCATTATGGCCATTAATTAATTTTCATGTTTTGTTAATTTTCATACAAACTAAATACCTTGACGTAAATCACCCGATGTGCGCCCCTTTATCCGAATTGGCAACGTCGTATTTTCATTCAATACTCAATTCTTTATTGCATTCCACAATGTACATGACAACACGGTTAGCGCAGTGGCTGAGCGATCGGACTGCTGCGCTGCGTGTCGCGGGTTCGATTCCCGCACAGAAAAAAAATTTGTAAGTTCTACATATATTTGTTCTGAGTCTGGGTGTTTTTCTATCTATAATATGTATGTGTCAAGCAAATCTGAATTAGGTTATTTATAATTAAAATGTGTTTTAGATCGTCAATTTTTAGTATTAGTTGTACTTTTTGTTAACATTTTAAGAAATAAAACAAAGTATTTACAAAAAAAATGTATATAAGTAGTTTATCAGCCATCTTGTTACCATAACACAAGCATTAGGTTGCTTAGCTTGGGACTAGATGGCGCTGTGTGAAATGTCCAGGGATATTAATGTAGGCTTAGCTGGTGGATTTGGTGGGCTAAAACTTGTCAAAACTAAGTTTCTTTGGTTTTTTACTGCATAGCTCAATTAAATTACAAATGCCTTTGTTAGATTTGATTTGTAAAAGCTATTGAAGCATTTGCCAAAGTTTATGGATAACGTGAATAACACGGTGAAATATTTTAAGAGAAACATCTATACATAGGTTTTATAGAAGTTATAGCAACTTTTCTTTTTCTTATTGTTTTTTTAAGTAAATATTCCATCCATCCTGCGAAGATCGTCGCCCCCTCTAGCCTGAGGGCGTGGTACCTTACGTTTACCGATTCGCGGTCTCCACTCAAGAACACCCAGCTGGATTCTCATCCAGCCACCTCATCGAGTCGAGATTTTCGGTAACTCTCAGTCCAGCACTGGACTACTATAGGCTGCTGATATTGACGACGTAATTATTATAATTTTAAAATTGCTTGAGACATTTTGCACGAACACTTAACTCCGCTTCAACGACAGTAAATACGTAGAAACTAGCGTAAAGGATGTGAAAAAATAAGGGAGCCAGTATTTATTATGTACCCAATACCCAATGGATGTACTAACATAGGATAAGGTTATTGTTACTAACCCAATGGGATCTTTGTTGTCCTGAAAATAAATAAATATATATGTATATGTGAGTCAAGCAATTTTTAATTATTTATTTTATTAAATAATATACTTAAATAAATAAAAATTTCGTTTAGCTTTATCTTCTTTACGCACTTAAGTCGCGCTTTTCTGTGTAAAAATGGACTATTAAGTCATAGAAACGCGTGACTTAAGTCCGGGTTTATATCACAGTGCTATAAAAGGTTATAATTAAGTCATAACTAAATAATTTAAATAAATTAAATATCTTCTTAATCTTTCTCGGCTTTCACGTGGTTCTCATCATGCGGGGCGGTTATGTCAACAAACATTGCGCGCCGCTCTGATCGATTCACCACCACTATATCAGAGCCCCAAGTCAGCTATTTTTATAAATTCGTCATTCCAACACGATCCCATTCCCATCCCATTGTCATTTTGCTTAATGTTCGTAATCTGCTAAATTCTTAATGTCGATCATTGGTCGGTCAATGGTCTCGTAATAGAATTGTGTCATAATGACATTGTCGTATTGCCTTAATTATAAAACCCGTAGTAGCCTTTAGTAGAAATGATTTTCGAAAAACTATCACTACTTTATTTATGCCAGATTTCATTTACATATATATTTTTACATATTATTTATTAGTGTTTTATACAAGTCAAGTGTTTTATGTAAGTAAGTAATTCATTTATCATTATGTACGAGATTACCATTCTATGCCATTTCTTTCAATGGAGTGTCAGTGGTTGACCACTGGAAAGTCATAATGACGCCATTATATTAGTAGATTACCAAACTTGTCAAAATCAACAATTATGAAATCAATGATAGACCATTCTGACACTATTGTAATAGCAGACCTGAGGCCCAGGCCAGGCCCAGGCCCAGGCTTATTGGCAAAAATGTATTATTAAAATTACGAGAATTGCTCCTCTGGTTGCTAACAACAGTAATCTGTTTGATAAGTTGGTAGGTAGTCAAAATCTGTGTGTGAGCCAGCTGTAACTATAAAGACTCATGATGATACTCGTAACAAGGGGGCATAATGGTCTGCATTATTCCCTCTTGTTAACTATCTATCTTGTTAAGAAATTAATTACAGACATTTAATAAAAAAACAAAATCTCTTATAACATTATTTTTTTCGATTAGAAAGGAACGTGTTCTCTAATCAAAAAGTTCAAATATTTGTATTATTATGGGGCTAATTTCTCAATCGACAGGTATTTTTTATTCGTGGAATGAAATGACGTCTAACAGATTTTCTATAGAAGTGAAACTGGCAAAAATTCAAAATAAAATTATTCCTCGTATAAAATTATCTGGCGTTGGAAAAATCAGCCCTGAGTTAGATAGATGTAGGGAAAAGTATGACACTGATATCCAGCTCCTCTATAGTGATATTTATATTACACAAGGAGCACTTGCTGAAGGATTTTTTTGAATAAAATGAAAAAAAAACAAGCTTTTATTTAAATATGAATGTAACCTAAAAAAGAAAGAATAACGGGAACTAAATGGAAAAAAATAAATAAATATAAATATCCCTGGACACATTTTTTCCTAACAACTATGTTCGTAAAACTTAACCTAACACTGCCATATAGTTATGAGAATTCCTGCTACTTGTAGCAGGGTCTCAACACCGATGTGGACAGCTTGGAGCAGCGATTCATACACAAGCCCAGTCTGCTCGCGATACACCGCAATACAATGTTGGGGCTGGCCCGCACCAGGCGCGCCAAGAAGGCGTAGTAGTAGATATGTAAACTAGCTTCTGCCCGCGGCTTCGCCCGCGTGGATGTCGGAAATTATCCCACGGGAACGTGCTAACAGGATAAAATGTATGTGCTTCCCCAGGATGCCATCTATCTCTATGCCAAATCGGAAGTTCAGTGGTTTAGGCGTGAAAATGTAACATACAGTTTCAAGTTCAAATCCTCCCCTTAATAACTGAATTACCCCTTTTTGTCCCGTCAGTGGTAAATTTTTGACAACTTTACATACTTATTATTAATTATTTTCTGTCAAAAGTATCAATACTGAGTTTCGAGTTACTCGGACCGCGCATTCAATTTCTTCCACACAAACTTAACACCTCTATATCCCCCTTTGAGGGGTAGTTTTGAAAAACTTATAATGATAAACTTTATTAGGTAAGTACTTAGTTAGGCAAGTATTCTTGCCAAGTTTCAAGTTTATTAACCTAATGAAGAAGATTTTTCATATAAACTGTATCCCAGCTTTTCACCCATACAGGGGTGGAATTTAAAAAAAATCGTTTGGGATGTATTCATAACTTGACTCAAAGATTATTTATACTAATTTTCGAGTTAATCAAGCCATGCAGTAAAATCCTCCCCTGAAAAATTTACTACCCCATTTCAGCCCGTCAGGGGTAGATTTTCAAAAAAGCCTGATACACATTATTCTTTACTTTCAATATTAGGTATAAATACTGAGTTTCGAGTAATCGGACTGCGCGCTAAAATTCTTCCATACAAACTTTGAAACCCCCCAATCCCTTATTAGGAGGTAGTTTAAAAGAAAAAAAAACTGACAATGTTCATAATTTATTTAGATAGTAAGTATTAAGTAAGTAGTAGTAGTAGTAGTAGTCTTATTCATTTAGTTAGTATTATTAAGTCTTAAGTATTCGTGCCAAGTTTCAAGTTTATTAACTAAATGAATAAGATTTTTCATATAAACTGTATCCCCCGCTTTTCACCCCCACTGGGGTGGAATTTTGAAAATCGTTTGGGATTATTCATAACTTGATTCAAAGATTATTTAAGTATACCAATTTTCGAGTTAATCAAGCCACGCATTATAATCCTCCCTTGTAAAATTAACTACCCCTTTTCAACCCGTTAGGGGTAGATTTTCGAAAAACCCTGATACACATTATTCTTTACTTTCAATATTAGGTAGAACTACCGAGTTTCGAGTAAATCGGACTGCGCGCTAAAATTCTTCCATACAAACTTTGAAACCCCCCAATCCCTTACCCTTACCCTACCCCTTTGAGGGGTAGTTTTGAAAAACTTATAATGATAAACTTTATTACTTACTTAGGCAAATTTCAAGTTTATTTACTAAACTAGCTTCTGCCCGCGACTTCGTACGCGGATCCAGTCCCTTTCTCGTTCCGATAGGAATTTCGGCAAGAGTTTGAACTGTGCCTTGGTATGTCAGCCAATAAATCAGTCAAAACCGATGAAGGATTTCGATTAAGTTTGGTATAACTTAGATTAAGTGTTGTAGACTGGGTAGGTTATAACTCCATTAAAATAAAAAGGTAGAATTATTTTCATTCCGAAATTATGAAGCGAAATTAATATCAATTAGTTAACATTACTATTCTAAAAAAATTCTTTATAAACTATATTGTTGGTTTTTCCGTCGGGTGCCAGAATATAAAGCCCGGAAGCGTTGCTAACCCTTGAGAAAGCAACATAAAGTTGGCCATGAGAAAAACAGCCGGTTCTCAAATCAACACCAGCAACTTTCAGTGTCTGTCTTCACTCGCGAGACAATGTATGACGATCACGATCAGCCGTAAGTCGCGCATCAATTTCTTCACTGGTTTCTAGATACCTATAGGTGGATGTGCGGTTACGCTGGGAACTCAAGCTTGATTCGCTTTCCGTGAATGTTTCCGACTCGCGAGACAATGAATGACGATCACGATCAGCCGTAAGTCGCGCATCACGTTCTTCACTGGTCTCCAGAGATCTAAAAGTCAACGTGCGAATGCGCTGAGAACTCAAGCGTGATGCTTTTTCTGTGAACGTTTCTGATTCGAGAGACAATGCATGGCGATCACGATCAGCAGCCAGTTGCACTTCACGTTCGTCAATGGTCTCTAAAGACCTAGAAGTCGACGTGAGAATACGCTGAAAACTCAAGCTCAACTCTTTCCGTTAACGTTTCCGACTCGCGAGACAATGCATGAAGATCACGATCAGCGGTCAGTCGCGCATCACGATCCTCACTGGTCTCTAGAGACCTAGATGTAGATGCGTAAATACTCTGAGAACGCAGGCGTGATTCTCTTTGTGTGTAAGTGTCAGAAACGCGAGACGATGCATGACGCTCACGATCAGCGCTAAGTCGTGCTTCACGATCCGAAGAAGTTTCCGCGGGGCAAGATACAGCCTGATGTTGTCGAACAGCATCAAGTCTTGCCTGGCGTTCTTCATTCGATTCTTGGGATCTAATGATCTTCAATCTTTTAGCTCCTTTCGAACATTGCGAAAGATTTGACCTCTTTCGTGGCATGGTTATTGTTATTAATGTACTTTAATAACTTTGCAATTAAGATCTAAGTGACTGCTACCCTGCGTTACCGGGTAGACCGTGTCTCGAAGATAAATGGAAAATGAAATTAAACACTCAAATAACATAAGCCCGAAGGCATATCTATTATATATATATAAATGGGAGATTTAGCCAGTGAAGCCAAGTTATTAATGATTTACCATCGTCATCGGAAAGAAGTCCCAAACTGTTACTGCCTTCACCGCGTGGAGGTACTCCCAGCTTATGTTAATATATTAGTATAAATTGTCCACATCAAATGTTCCTGATCCTTGATTTTTATTATCTCGGCGGAAAATGCTCATCAGACCAAACAAATTTTGTTAAAATGTCATGTCTGTATATGCCGTAGTTTAGCTGTGCTCTCCGAGTTCCACATCAGATGTTTCAATCTTCAAATTTTATTCTCCCAGCAGAAAATACTCATCAGACTGAACAACTTTTGCAAAGATGTCATTCCTATATATGTTATGGTTTAGCTGTGCTCTTAGAGTTCCACATCAGATGTTTCAATCTTCGAATTTTATTCTCCCAGCAGAAAATACTCATCAGACTGAATAACTTTTGCTAAGATGTCAAACCTATATATTATAGTTTAGCTGTGCTCTAAGAGTTCCACATCAGGTGTTCCGAATCTTCAATTTTTTTCTCTCAGCAGAAAATGCCCATCAGACACAACATTTTTTTCTAAGGCGCCATTTATGTAACTCTTATAGTTTAGCTGGTCTGTTGCGGTTCTGCATCAGGTGTTCCAGTTTCCAAAATCAATTATAGCCTATATGTTGCCCAGGATTAATAGCTAGATAATAAAAAAAAACATTCAAATCCGTCCAGTAGTTCCGGAGATTAGCGTGTACAACCAGACAAACAGATAAACAGACAAACAGACAGACTTTTTTTATTAGATAATCTAAAAAAAAATTTAAAGATAATCGTGTTCTATTACTGTTTCTTAACCCCCCTCAATTATTCTTTTTTAAATATATTCAATGTACAGACACAATTTTTTTACATTCTTATTATAAGTATAGATATAGATGAATAAGATTTTTCATATAAACTGTATCCCCGCTTTTCACCCCCACAGGGGTGGAATATAAAAAAAATCGTTTGGGATGTATTCATAACTTGACTCAAAGATTATTTATACAAATTTTCGAGTTAATCAAGCCATGCAGTAAAATCCTCCCCTGAAAAATTGACTACCCCATTTCAGCCCGTCAGGTGTCCGTTACCCCAGCCAGATGTTGTCGAAAATGGTCATTTGAATCTTATAGATAATTAGTTTTGCGGCTTCTATAATTGTTGCACACATTTTTAAATTTGTTGCGCTTATAGTTTTTTAATTATTTCACAAAAACATATCCTGCTGGCGTAACGTTACCGCAGCCAGACCTTTTTCTTTCTAATGGGAGTATTTAAATAAATACTAGCTATAAAATTAGTTGTCTATATGAAGTAAATGTTGTGCCTTATTTTGTATTTGTTCTTACTTCGGTTGCGAAGTTATTCGAGATTTTGCTGGGGTAACGTTTTTGGTTTTGCTAGATCTTTGAAACGGTTAAGCGGATTCTTATCATATTTTGTACATGACTTCTTAGGAATAAGTTTAAATTTGTTCTGCAATAAAAAAAACCAAAATAATGCATAGCTTAAAGGTTATTTCATTAAATAGAAAAACACTTCAATTGGTCCCAGCACTCTCAATAAGAGGTTTAAAGACTTACTTTAAACGTTATTTTGAAGCTTGTAATTGCCTTCAAATGTATGTGAAGTTTCATTAGTATCCTGTAAGTATTTAACAAGCTATGATGATATTCAGTTCTTCACGAGCACGGTCATGATGCGCGCGGTGTTATTTGGCCACTGATAAGCCTGTTTATGGATATATGAACTGAATGTTATGTCAATAATTAGTTGTTTAGTTCAGTTGTATATCAGTAAAATTTCAGCGTAATACATTGGATAATTAATGAGATAATACGATTAAAGTCATTAGGAAGTGAATGACCGTGGTAACCCGACCAAGTTTAGGTGGTTACGAAAAAGCGAAAACGCAGAACATTATGCTACCTTCTAAAATATGTAGGATAGTGTTACAAATTTAGTACAGACATGTACACAAGTTTTAAAAAAAACTACATGTTTATTAAAGAATTTTTATTAACAGGTAAAATAATCAATTCAATTGAACTTTTAAAGTATTAATGGCTTCACCCGCATAATATGTTGACAACGTATACACAAAAACCTATCTTCCACTTGAATCGGTCTATCTATTTAAAAAAACTGCTTCAGAATCCGTTGCGTAGTTTTAAAGATCTAAGCAAACAGGGACAGACCACGAGAAGCGACTTTGTTTTATAAGTACTATGTAGCGAAGGATAAATATGTCGTTATCATTGTCAAGAATTCCAGTCCAGGTAATAACTAAGTACGAAAAAAAGAAAATAATAAGTAAGTTCCTAAATTCAAATATTTAAGCCTTAAAAAAAATACAGTTTTAGATAAGTACCTAACAAAATGTACTAATAATAATTTTGCTACTATTTCTGTAGTTACATTATGCAAGCTTACCTTGTTCGTGAATTCATCAAGCAACACGCACCATAATTATGATCATCAATAGAAGCACTCCACATTAACAGTAATTCGCCACACTTATTAAATAGCTCTCACGCACTCGATAAATATTTGCAAAAACAGGAAACGGAACTACGGAAGCGCACGCGCACTCTACAAGATGAATTATGTGATTATGGAGCATGTTTAGTGCGTTATGCAAACAATGAATTACCCCTTCACCCCACCCCTCCCGCGTCCCACCGAACACGTGTTATCGGTGATTTTTGATAAGTATGTGCAACTGGAAGATAATAATAATATTTTCATAGTACAGATATTATTATGTATTTAACAGTGTACGCGTCTGTACCGAAATTGTAAGATGTATTATACTAAACATTTCAAAAGATAGCATAATGTTCTACGTTTTCGCTTTTCGTAACCACCTAAACTTGGTCGGGTTACCACGGTCATTCACTTCCTAATGACTTTAATCGTATTATCTCATTAATTATCCAATGTATTACGCTGAAATTTTACTGATATACAACTGAACTAAACAACTAATTATTGACATAACATTCAGTTCATATATCCATAAACAGGCTTATCAGTGGCCAAATAACACCGCGCGCATCATGACCGTGCTGGTGAAGAACTGAATATCATCATAGCTTGTTAAATACTTACAGGATACTAATGAAACTTCACATACATTTGAAGGCAATTACAAGCTTCAAAATAACGTTTAAAGTAAGTCTTTAAACCTCTTATTGAGAGTGCTGGGACCAATTGAAGTGTTTTTCTATTTAATGAAATAACCTTTAAGCTATGCATTATTTTGGTTTTTTTATTGCAGAACAAATTTAAACTAATTCCTAAGAAGTCATGTACAAAATATGGTAAGAATCCGCTTAACCGTTTCAAAGATCTAGCAGAACCAAAAACGTTACCCCAGCAAAATCTCGAATAACTTCGCAACCGAAGAAAGAACAAATACAAAATAAGGCACAACATTTACTTCATATAGACAACTAATTTTATAGCTAGTATTTATTTAAATACTCCCATTGGAAAGAAAAAGGTCTGGCTGCGGTAACGTTACGCCAGCAGGATAGGTTTTTGTGAAATAATTAAAAAACTATAAGCGCAACAAATTTAAAAATGTGTGCAACAATTACAGAAGCCGCAAAACTAATTATCTATAAGATTCAAATGACCATTTTCGACAACATCTGGCTGGGGTAACGGACACGCCCGTCAGGGGTAGATTTTCAAAAAACCCTGATACACACTATTCTTTACTTTCAATATTAGGTAGAACTACCGAGTTTCGAGTAAATCGGACTGCGCGCTAAAATTCTTCCATACAAACTTTGAAACCCCCCAATCCCTTATTAGGGGGTAGTTTAGCAGAAAAAAACTGTCAATCTTCATAATTTATTTAGATAAGTATTCGTGCCAAGTTTCAAGTTTATTAACTCAAGGAATAAGATTTTTCATACAAACGAATTCCCCCCTTTTCACCCTCTTAGGGGTGGAATTTCGAAAAATCCTTTCTTAGTGGATGCCTACTCTTCACGAAGAACACACCCTTCAAATTTCATGTCTCTAGGACCAGCGGTTTAGGCTGTGCGTTGATCTATCAGTCAGTCAGTCAGTCAGGACTTTGAATTTTATATACATATATAGATACATACTTTGGTTTTGAGGTAAGCGCACACGACTATACATATATTTAGTACTAACGTTAGTGATTTTCCTGATTCACCCGCTTAAACCCCGCTTATCAGTAAGCCTCTATTGTTACCAATATACCTATATTGGTAACAATAGAAATATATTACAAATAGCTATTTATGGTTTCACTTTAGAGGATATCTAGCGATTGGCACTTATATTCCACTAGCGGTCACCAGGGTCCGTCGTATCATCTACCTCTGTTGAAACAACATTGCCTTGAATCTAAAATGTATAGAACACAGTGTGTGTTAGCGTTGTTAGTGCTGTACGTGGGGACGGCACACTGCTTCTCTTGGGGTGAGTACAAAACTTGTGTATTTTTTGGGGTACCGTACCTACCCAGAGGTTGTCCACGGCTGCAGTTCCTCTCAAGAGACTCGCGTAAAACTCGGCACCCTGCCGTCTCGGGCGACAGACTCACCAAGTCTGTCACCCGCAGACCACAGCCTATGGTGGCCGAAGATCATTGTGCAAGCTGGCGAGAACGCAACTAATTTGAGACGTGTTAAAACTACAAATAATTTTAATAATTCTAGAAATAATAATTGCCATTGCTAGGCTTGTTTTATAGGAAAAAGACGAAAGGCTAGAAACTTCGATCAATAATAGTACTAGATTAAGGATCAGGAACAAAAATCAGTCGCTCAAGTGGCCACGTTTGCACACACGTAAACATCTATATTTCTTAGAAAATAGTAGATTATTAACCAAGGGGATAAAGCAGTGTCTTCTGTCGCGGGTGACGATTTAAACTGCGAGCGTAACGAAGAACTCGAGGTTTACTCCCGAGCGTAGCGAGGGTGTTATAAACTTAAATCACGAGCGAAGCGAGGGATTTAAGAAGAGTCCTGAGTGTAGCGAGGGATTTAAGTTCACCCAAGACTAAGACAGCTTTATCACCGAGGAAAATACTCTACTTTTCGTACCATTTGCGAAAACATTTATTTATTTTATTTATTTTTTTTTTATTTATTTATTTAAGATTCATGCACAACATTACAGAATTGAATCCCAAGGCGTTGTACAGCGCAATTTACAAACTACAAAGTGACACAAATACATACTAAGTAGGTTATATAAAATACAATAAAAAAAAAAAAATAATAATAATAATACAAGGTAATAACAAAATTAACGAAGCAAAAACACACACACTTGACACTTGTAAAAAATAAACAAAATGTAATTAAGCAGATTAATAGAATAATTTACAACATAAGATTTATACCTACGAACATATCACGTGTAACGTTACCTTTGCGAACTCGCTCAGTGAACATGAGAAAATATCTAATTTATCAGCCACCAAATTTAATGTGCGCATTGTTCGCGTCAGAGGGACGTTATGCAACAGTTTAGTTCGACCGCGCGGCACCGCGAACAGGTTGGGCCGTCGTCGACGATATACGTACCCACCCGGCACACACAAGCCTATCCCCTGTAGCACACCCGGATTATTTATGTTACCCCGGAACACTCCAAGGATATACGACGCCAGTGATAGATCCCTCCTTGTTTCCAACTTGTTGTATCCCACCATGCCCAACACAAACAAGGTTGGATACATCAAGGGGTAGAAGGGATATACTCCATACCGTTTTAGGTATATGTATCTCGTAAACTTGTTCTGTATGCGCTCCAACATGAGACTATATTTAATCTCATGTGGAGCCCATACTGCCGCATTACCCTCTAACTGACTCCTTATTAGAGCATCATACAATGCCGAAATGGCTTTAATATTGGTGAAATCTGCCGCTCTGCGAAGCACAAATCCTAGTCGCTTGTATGCCTTTTTACAGACATTGATAATATGCTCCCGGAATCTCAATTGAGTATCCATAAGAACACCAAGGTCTCGCACTGCCTCCTCCCTTTTCATAGGCACATCGTTGACTTTGTAGCTGTGGTGGAGTGGTACTCTTGCCCGACTGAATGTTAGAACTGAACATTTCGTAACATTGAATTGCAGTTTGTTCTTTCGACTCCACTCAACTACTCGATCAATGTCTTGCTGAAGGCGGTGACAGTCGGCCTCGTTTTCGATAGCCAGCAGCAACTTGAGGTCGTCTGCAAAGAGCAGACACCTGGCATCTCTTATTACATCAGGCAAGTCATTGATCATTATTATGAATTCTAACGGCCCTAAATTGCTACCTTGACTCACTCCCGACCTAGTGAAATAAGGCTGCGACCGGAATCCACCGTACTCTACATACTGTTTCCTGTCCCTCATATAGCTCGCAAAGAATTGGAGCAATTTAGGTGTGCAGCCAACTTTCGCCAACTTTGATAATAAGACATCGTTATCGACCAGGTCAAACGCCTTCTTAAAATCAAAGTAGGCGGCGTCCACCTGCACCCCTGCATCCATATGAGGAACTAAGTACGCCATGGCATTCAATAGGTTGCTGGTCGTGCTATGCGCTGGTCGGAAGCCATGCTGGGCGTCCGACAGTTGCGATGCTACTTGCTCCTGGACATCTCGCTGAATGGCAGACTCAAACACCTTCGCTGGTGTCGACAGAATCGCCACCGGTCTAAAAGATTCAACAACTGTTCCGTCTCCCCCTTTTGGTATGGGAATTACGCGGGTGACCTTCCAACGTTCTGGGAAGTATGATGTTTCTAGGCACAAGTTAAACATGTATACGAGCGGTTCCGCTAATACCGAGCGGCAATCTCGCATAACAAATGCCGGAATACCATCCGGGCCTGCGGAGCGCTTTGGTTTGAGCCGAGCCAGCGCAGCTCGAACTTGGTCGAGCGTGAGTCGTGGGATGTACACCCGCGCGCTGCTTGCGCCCCCCGCCTCCACTGCTTCGTTCACATCAAGCCGCGCCGGCTCCTCATTATACACAGAATAGAAATACTTTGCAAATTCCGTCACACATTCTATGTCTGACAAAACTACCCCCTCTTTCATAATTTTGTTACATTTAGTGGACCTCTTTTTTGCCCTAATATAGTCCCAAAAAGACTTAGGATCCTTTGCTAAGTTACTCTGCACTCGATCCTGATGATTTGTGTACTCACGGTGAATACTTTTCTTAATCCGTGCTCTGCATGTAGAAAAAGCATTGTAATCAACCCGCGACCCCGTCGATTTATACCGCTTATGAAGTCTCGCCTTTAGTTGTATATCGGCAATTACTTCTCTCGTATACCAGTCTGGATAGCAATACCTTCGATTTACCGGTTTTGGCTGTTTTTTAGGTACACAATTTTCAACTACACCATTAAAAACATTGTAAAAATACTCCAAAGCTTGTTCTGGTTGTTGCATGCTATAAATCGGATCCCAATCGACTGAGGCCAATGAAGAATACAATGAATAAAAATCAGCTTTATAAAAATTCCATTGCGGTTCGTTTAGGCTGATGGGTACCTGATGGTGCTGCGTCACGGACCCGGCGGCCGGTGGTGTGTACATGGCGCTTGCGCTGATTTGCAGGGTTATGGCAAGTGGCGGGTGATATGCATCCACAGGCACCAGTGGCTCGTCTGCCTCGCATACTTGCACGTCCTCACATAAACATAACGAACACAACACTAAGTCCAATTGTCTCCCATTGCAGTTAGGTACTTTATTCCACTGGGCGAATTCGCAAAATGACATAAAAAATTCAAAATAGTTTTTAGTGTTTTCATTACTTGAGTTTAGATTAAAATCACCTAACACAATAACCTTCCTATATTTTACACACAATTGTTCTATTATTCTAAAAAAATATCATGTACTCATGTTCATTCGTCTTTGGTGGTATATAAACAACGCAACATACAAACAAGAATCTACCTTTTACATGTACGGTCGCACTAACTAGTTCAAATGAGCAGTTATCTATGTTGACGTCACCCGGTGTATTCACTCGTCGAAGCTCGAACCCGTGTGTGGCCACGAGAAACGCACCACCTTGTTTGCGCCCGTCCGTCCGGTCACATCGTATCATTTGATATCCTGGTGGTACAATCTCCGCGTCTAGTATAGAATCATTACATCCTGTTTCTGTAATTGCAATTATGTCGGCCCTTAATGATTCTATATTATTGCAAAAACTACTCAACTTTGTCCGAAGACCTCTGGCATTTTGATAATAAAACTCAAAATTCGTATTTTTCTTTAATTGGTTTACTTGCAGATTTTCGAAACCAAATCCATTCACAAAATTCAGCATTGATGGGCCACATATCTGGTTGACATAACTTTTCGTACACTGACTCAGATACCGTGATGATAAAAGATGCATAGTCTCTTTCCGTTTTATGTTTTATCTTTTCAATCTTAACATAAACTTCGGACCCACACACCCGCTTTACATACGATGTGAGTTTTTCAACTGTTGTTTCTGTACACATTCGCCAAACATGAAGATGCTTCTTTTTCTCTGTAGCCTGTATTTCCACCAACTCCGCATTTTTTCCCTTTTTTACGCTTTTAGATGAAAAACTTCCCTTCTTCTTCCGCACCGTGATCCACTCATTTTTATCGTTGTATCCTCCTTCTTTACTATTCAACTCGTCCACCGGATCTATATGAGGTTGACTGATAAGTTGAGACTCTAAATCTGGTAGACTCACTGGCGCGGTTTTCGTGGCCTCACGCGTATGACTTACGCGGGTAGTAGTGTTTGTTTTGTTTACGTTATTATAATCACTACGAGCCATATCAGCGAATGAAGTTTGGATTACGACTTGATTGGTCACCTCAGCTTCAGATATCAAATTTTCTGATACACTATCAATACTTTCACACGGCTGGTGGCGAGTTATCAACAACTCTCTTTGAACACACTTTTCTTGAAATACCTTCATATTTGTCTTTAATTCTTCTAATTCAGTTTTTGAAGAATAACATACTTCTTGAAGATGTTTAATAACCTTTGTTTGCATGTCTAGACGCTCTAATACTTCATATCTAAACTGTCTAAACTCTGATAGCAAAATACTGTCCTGATCACACTCGACGATCGATTCGTCTGCTGTTTTTGAACGGCTTCCTCGTTGAGTGTTTACGTTGGCACTGGTCTCGTATGTCTTCATCTTTAGGGTGCTTCGGACCGGAGTATCCGGGTCATTCCGTTTGGGTTTAGGTTTAGAACAGACGCACTCCGGACATACCCAGTGGTGGATGTGTTTCTCGGAGAAAGTATTGAACTCTTCTTGTGTCAATCCTAGACACTTTAAGTCGTACACTTTCATGCATTGTTGTTTGGAGCACTTCATATAGTGTTCATCTGGCACCTCAACACCACAAGCTTGACAATTTATAGACATCGTAACTAATAATTTCGGAGTAATTCTAAAGAGAACGCACAAACACGTCCGCACAGTGCGCGCGCGCACTAGTGCCTTAACATAAACTTAACATATATGTATTTGAAGAAAACAAAAACGCGGCAAATTCCTAGACTAATATTTTTTTGTCGGAAAAGCAAAGGCATCAAGCTCATACGGCCTCGTCGGTTTTCGTAATTTTATTTAATAATCATAACTGGATAATAAATGCGTATTTTTTTTTCAAAAAGATGTATAATGCTTTATATACACACTCAATGGTGTAAACACAGATGTAGTTCAGTATAAATTTCGGTAAGTATTCCAAATTTAAATCACATTCTCCCCCTAGAGGATGAATGAAATTCAGTACAATTTTCTATCCCTGTTTTTAACAGATTAAAAATGACTATTGTTATGTTCGCTATTTGTGGCATAGAATGTCACTTTTTTGAGCAAGTGGTATGAAAATGTTTATTATTATTAACAACTTCAGTTTATTATAAACCTTAATGCTTAAGTATAAAGTTTAATTACCATTGCAAAATATATTTAAAATGTCGCTTGAAAATAAAATTATTCTATTTTTAATTTTCAGTCACTTATTCTAAAATGAAACTTAAAGTCTAAGTAACAAGGTTCAAAACACATTTTAAATAAGACCACAAAAGTATTTTTGGTCTTATTTTTGAAGCGCTTATCGGGAATCTAGTACTATTATTTATCGAAGGCTAGAAAGGAATGATTTTATTTTAAAGATTAGACAAATAGTTATTCTCGTGTTTCAGACATCGTCATCGCCAGAAGAAGACGACTAGAATTTTATTATGACGGAACATTAACACACTCCGTTCCCACGTCTCAATATAATAATTGGATAACTTACGACCCATTACACAACCGGGTGCTGTTTGCCAAAAAAAATAGAGACAGTGAACCGTACAGTTTTGACATAGCAAGCGGAATAACACAATCTTTAATTAAGAGCAAACCGGACCAATACTTCAGGAGATTCGCCTACGACCTGGCCACATAATTACTTTTTGTGATTATTGATAAAATTATGTACTCGTTCTCATTAAAGCCTGGATCTAACAACGAAACTAACGGAACTCTTGTGATTAATTTGCAAAAGGATGACGCGTATCCCCGTGAAATTGTTGTGGACAGCTGTGGAGGGTAAGCCAGTGATAATGATAATTATGTAGTTTATTCATTTTCAATCCCATACTTAAACCCTATAAATTACTTATTACAGGTATATTTACTGGACCACGTTCGCTAAGATTAACCTAATAGAGAGGGTTCGATTTAATGGTTCCGAGAGAGAAGTTATAATAGACCGTGGTAATAATATGACTAGACAAGGCTTGACCATTGACCCACAGACACAGAAAATGTACTGGATTGAATATGAAGAATATAAAGAAGAATTTTGTATTGAAAGTGCAGATTTGAATGGAAAGAACAGAAGAACAGTATATCGTGAATCCACGGCCGACGCGGAATATTCAGAGCCAGAAATATTGGCTGTATCAAAAGATTTTATCTACTGGGGAGAAAGATATGAAGCGTTCATCTGGCAATTACCAAAGAATTCAACGCGTGACGCAGATGTGAAACCCAAACAAATATCAATGGATAACACAGACAATTTCGGTGGTGTTAAAGGTATGGCCACCAACTATAAACTTGAAGAACAAACTCATGGAATACAGAACTGCAAAGCACTAAAGCGTCTGCTACCAAATTACTCAGAAACCAACGACTGCGCCTCCCGCAATGTTTCTACAGAGGAGGCCCTACTTTGTGTCCATGGTACGAAAGTTAGTGGGGAGTCTCGTTGTGAATGCACACAGGGTTACAGCGGTGAGAGGTGCGATGTTTCATTCTGTCACAACTATTGTTTCCAAGGAGAGTGTAATGCCAGTGCTGACGGACAGCCCAAATGCAGGTAAAATATGTTCGTTACATACATGACCCATTAGTTATTTATTTATTATTCACAAAATCCACAACTCTCTGAAATTTTGCTTAAAATATATAAGCTAGTCTTACAGCCAATTACGGATTTACAATTTATTAACTATACAAATACAGGCAGCAGAAATAAACATACAGTGCTATGTGAAATGGTAGCACCAACTAAGCATTTCTAAGTGTACAGTGTGTAGGAGTGTGCGTGAGGAGTTGCGAATGGGTGTGTGAATATGTTATAGTGGTAGGTATGTGGAGATTGTCTGTATAGACCAGGTATTACACAGCTTGACCCAGTGTCAAATCAGCCCATGGACTATAACTGGATTGCGACAATTCGATTGTCATCGTATTTATCATAAGTCAATCATATTTTAAAAACTAGATGAGGTCGGCGTTTCTTAATTGTTTAGTCTGAGAAGAAAGGCAGAATTATAGTCACATTAATTTTGATAGCTTATCCTTGTTTATTTAGTTATCCTGTCTCATATGTTCGTAATTTCAGGTGTAATGCCGGTTACTCTGGGGAAAGATGTGACGTCAACGCGTGCCATGCGTATTGTTTGAACAACGGAACCTGTTCCCTGAATGAGAAGAGTGAGCCAGTCTGTCAGTGCACAGGTCATTATGAGGGTGCAAGATGCGATGTTCCCGCCTTTCTTCTCAAATGTTTCCAAACAATTTCAATGTTAAAGGACATCCTAAGCACGGGTAAAAATCTTCTTATTCAAAAAATCTAATCCATTACAGGGCAGGGTTTTCCTGCGTGATTGAATCAGAAATTAAGAGATCCGCAGGAGAACCAAGGTAACCGACATAGCCTGAAAAATTGCCAAACTTAAGGGGCAGTAGGCAGCGCACATTTCTCGCAGAACAGATGACCGGTGGGGCCAACATGTTCTGTAGTGGCGACCGTATACCGGAATTCGTAGCGTTGGAAGGCCACCCACAAGGTGGACCGATGACCTGGTGAAGGCCGCAGGAACCCGTTGGATACGAGAAGCACAGAACCGGTCGAAGCGGATGTGCTTGAGGGAGGCCTATGTCCAGCAGTGGACGTCTTTCGGCTGAAATTATGTTGATGATGATGACTATAGGGCACTATGCCAGCTTGTATAGATTAACGTTCGAACCCTTTTAATTTGAGAGATGGAATGTTTCTCTTCTGAGATGTTGATGATTGTTGATGATGCATTAATCGTTCATTTTGAACGTTTCACTTACAGATGTGACACCGTTTACTCTGGCCAAGGGAATGAAGTCATCGTGTGCTGTTGTCTAAAAAATTGGCGCTTGACACGCACAAGACGTGAAGCCGTTGCTGCGACTGCAGAGTTTGTCACAGCTACTGCACCTCCTATTTCGAGTTGGCGCAAGTTTTCAATTTCATCTTGAATCTTCTTCTTCATCATGTCGCTGGCACGGCAGCTCTTCATATTTTGTTGACACAAAATTTCTCCACATCCACGGCGTCATCGGTGCGATGCCACCATACCGGTTCTGTACTCAAATTTAAGGTCGCTCAGCGATCTATGGACTGGGCTATGCTTGAAGGGTCTTTGAGGGATCAAATCCGCAACGAGCTGATCCAGCAGAGGACCAAAGTTGTCAACATAGCTCACAGAATAAGCAAACCAAAGTGACAATAGGCCGGCCATAATAACCGTAGAACCGATGACCATTGAAGTAGACGTGTTCTTGAGTGGAGACTGCGAATCGGCAAACGTAAAGTAGGACGCTTTCAGGCTACGTGGAGCGACGATCTTCGCAGGGTGGCTGGTAGCAGCTGGATGAGAGTTAGAGTTGAATAGCGTGCAATAAGAGAGGCCTATGTCCAGCAGTGGACTGATGTAGGCTGATGATGATGTACCCAAAGGGTGCCAGGGAATCAGGAGCACATTTTTTCAAGTCTCAGCCATCTAAGATTCCTCGTTTTTTCTGTAAAAAAGGGTTCCAAAGTTACAAGTTTAGAATAGCTATGATAATAGTACATTACGATACGTGTGACTTAGGGCCTTTTTATTGTCATGCGTGTTTGCGCCCGCGTGCAGGCCGGGCACGCATGCGTGCTGCCCGCAACCTATCGTATCATACACGTTTTTATTGTCATGCGCGCCACACGTACGTGGATCGCGGGTGGCTCGCACGGACGCGTGTCGCCCGTGTCCGTGTGGCGAACCTTGACAGTCAGTGTTGTTATTACTGTCAAGTGGGTCGCACGCAGGTTGTATGATCAATATGTTCTCTTCCTGGCGACACGTACTGTGGTGGCGTGGCGTGGTGAAAATAATGCTCTGCGTGCGGCCCACAGCAAGCATGCGTGCCTGGCCTGCATACGGGCGCAAACACGCATGACGATAAAAAGGCCCTAAAGCAGTGCATTAATGACTGCTTAAGTCACACTTATTATATTATACACCGTGTTCTGGACGATATACATAAACTTCGACTAGATGTTCAGACCATGGAAATAAACATTTTTTCATTATGGCCACATTAATGAATTCTTATTTTTTTGTTAATTTTCGTACAAATTAAATTCCTTGGCGTAAATAACTCGATATGCATGCCCCTTTATCCGAATTGGCAACGTCGTATTTTCATTCATAAGATTTGGTGGGCTAAAACTTGTCAAAACTAAGTTTCTTTGGTTTTGTACTGCATAGCTAAATTTTTATAATTAAAGATAAATTACAAATATCTTTGTAAAGTTCGAAAAAATTGTAAAGTTTGTAAAGTTAGCCTTTAGAAAAGTTTGTAAGGTTAGCCTTTTTAAGTACTACTGCCTTTGGTAGATTTTATTTGTAAAAGCTTATAGAAGCGTTTGTCAAAGTTTATGGATAACGTGAAGAACACGATGTTTAAGGTATTCTATTCATACGCAAAATATTTTAAGAGTAACATCTATAAGTACTTAGGTTATAAAGAAGTTGCAACTTTTTTTTTCTTATTGTTTTTTTACGTAAATATTCCAACTGCTATCAGCCATCCTGCGAAGATCGTCGCCCCCTCTAGCCTGAGGGCGTGGAACCTTACGTTTACCGATTCGCGGTCTCCACTCAAGAACACCGAGCTTCAGTCCAGCAGTGGACTGCTATAGGCTGATGATGTTGACGACGTAATTATTATAATTTTAAAATTGCTTGAGACATTTTGCACAAACACTTAACTCCGCTTCAACGACAGTAAATACGTAGAAACTAGCGTAAAGGATGTGAAAAAATATGTGAGTCAAGCAATTTTTAATTATTTATTTGATTAAATAATATACTTAAATAAATAAAAAATTCGTTTAGCTTTATCTTCTTTACGCACTTAAGTCGCGCTTTTCTGTGTAAAAATGGACTATTAAGTCACAGAAATGCGTGACTTAAGTCCGGGTTTATAGCAGACATTGCTATAAAATGCTAATTAAGCAATCTATAAAAAAAAAAAAAACTATAATGTATATAAGTAGTTTATCAGCCATCTTGCACCATAACACAAGCATTAGGTTGCTTAGCTTGGGACTAGATGGCGCTGTGTGAAATGTCCAGGGATATTATTATTATTATATATACTTATAATAAATCTGTAGAAGTGAAAATTCTGTACATTGAAAATATCAAAAAAATAAATGGCAACGGTGTTACTAGACCGACAAAGAACCCAAAAATGTGATTAAAAAAATTTTTGTCTGTCTGTCGGTCTGTCTGTCTGTCTGTTTGTTCAGGCATCACGCAAAAACTACCGGTTCGATTACGATGAAACTTGGTATAATTATTCTTTAATATCCTGGGAACCACACTGGTTACTTTTTATGCCGGAAAAGTATCTTCTAAATATATAAAACTCAAAGGTGACTGACTGACATAGTGATCTATCAACGCACAGCCCAAACCTCTGGAGGGATCGGGCTAAAATTTGGCATGCAGGTAGATGTTATGACGTAGGCATCCGCAAAGAAAGGATTTTGATAAATTCTACCTGGATGAAAGTTTGTATGAAAAATCTTATTCCTTGAGTAAATAAACTTGAAACTTAGCACGAATACTTATCTAAATAAATTATGAAGACTGTCAGTTTTTTTTTCTTCTAAACTACCCCCTAATAAGGGATTGGTGGGTTTCAAAGTTTGTATAGAAGAATTTTAGCGCGCAGTCCGGTTGACTCGAAACTCAGTATTTATACCTAATATTGAAAGTAAAGAATAATGTGTATCAGGGTTTTTTGAAAATCTACCCCTGACGGGCTGAAATGGGGTAGTCAATTTTTCAGGGGAGGATTTTACTGCATGGCTTGATTAACTCGAAAATTAGTATAAATAATCTTTGAGTCAAGTTATGAATACATCCCAAACGATTTTTTTTAAATTCCACCCCTGTGGGGGTGAAAAGCGGGGATACAGTTTATATGAAAAATCTTATTCATTTAGTTAATAAACTTGAAATTTGCCTAAGTAAGTAATAAAGTTTATCATTATAAGTTTTTCAAAGCTACCCCTCATAGGGGTGTTAAGTTTATGTCGAAGAAATTGAATGCGCGGTCTGAGTAACTCGAAACTCAGTAGTGATACTTTTGACAGAAAATAATTAATAATAAATATGTAAAGTTGTCGAAAATTTACCACTGACGGGACAAAAACGGGTAATTCGGTTTTTAAGGGGAGGATTTGAACTTGAAACTGTATGTTACATTTTCACGCCTAAACCACTGAACTTCTGATTTGGCATAGATATAGATGGCACCCTGGGGAAGCACATACTTTTTATCCTGTTAGCACGTTCCCGTGGGATAATTTCCGACATCCACGCGGGCGAACCCGCGGGCAGAAGCTAGTACTAAATATATAACTAAATATAACATAACTAAATAATTTAAGTATTTTTTAATGAATGATCTAATACATATAGGATGAATTAATACTACTGTAATTTTAAACAAAACGACTTCAGTACAATACTTGAAATATATAAATTGTAAAGGGGGCCTGGTGACCTGACTTACAGGTTTTGTAAAAACTTAGCTAAGGCACCAGTCTTGGGTAGCGGGACCATCCGAAAGGGTTTACCGCTGCCCTGGAACATAAAGGGCTAAGGAAGGAACACGGGTGGGTTTTAGTCAGTAAAAGTCTGACAGTCTGACACTCCCTTCTGCTCCACCCAGAGCGGGAGGAGTCATTTGATGATTTCCCATCCTCAAAAAAAAAAAAAAAAAAAGGCACCAGTCTTCCACAAATTAATTAGGTAAATAACGCTAGTTCAACGCGTTGACTTGCTTCATGTTGTGAACTCTGTTATAAATAGAATGCTTATCAGGCGTTAAACGAGTACTTTAATTTTATTGCTTGCTTTGATAATTTTGAAAAAAAATAATGTTTTAGTGTACATACTCGTACATGACGATAACTCGTGTCTACTTGAAGGCAACGACTTAGTTTGCACTATCTAAGACCATAATTACACGATTTATTTCACGAATTTAGATTTGAGAAATGACAATTTATAATGATTATGTAACAGTTACCTCCTATTTAGATGTGTCGCATGTCTTCAGTTTCATCGGGTATATTTCGTTTATTGCGAATCACACAGAAAAATACACACAATCCATATAGTATTAGTAACAACGACTTAAAGACTACAACACCAACAAATAACTACGAGGCTGAACACGTGTCGGCACGTGTCTCTGCACCCAGTGCCTAATAAAGGAGCTATCCACCTTGTCAAAAAATTATTTAAGTTGTTTTTGGAGCCTCCGCGCAACCTACCCATTATTGACTCCGCTCTCTTTCTCATTATGGTATGAAAATCGTCAACACTGGCTTCCGTCAATAGCTGCAAAGCGCTGTAGAAGCACGGAAGCCCCAACACCATTCTAAATTCATGATTATAAAGCATAACCTTTTCCGGATAAAATCTCTATAATGTTTAAATGTAAAGGAACAAGAGAAGCAATTTAAACCAAGTAAAAGGTGTATGTAAAGGTCATAACAGGCGGTGTTCTGTAGCTTCTGCCTCACGGGAGGAAAGGGTGCGTTTACGTATATATGTTTTAAAATAATCTCATCAAGCTTACCAGATTCGACAACTGGCATTATCTCAACGTAATGGGCAACGTTCAGTTTGGCCTTTGAATTTGCAATATAAGACGACTTTTCTTCCGTATCAGACTTGGAGCCGTAGTTCATCATATAATCAATCTCCGAATATGATGCATCAGTTGTGACCACTGACGGTAATACTGTGACTGACGATTTGAACTTCAAAGAAGTAAAATTTTGGTTAGCTGGTGATTTGCCGGTAGTCATAATGGAGATCACAGGAGTTACATGCCTTGTAGCTGACTGAGATCTATACTTAGCCGCTTTCGAATTACGATTTTTCGTCTTACGGCTTTCTGTTGGTGCTTTGTCCAGAGCATTGAAGTTACAGGAAGATCTGTCCCGCGGTGAGTATGATTCATAAGGTTTGAATTTAGCTTTAGCTTTTGATTTAGCACTAATTTTTTGATCCTGGCTCCTGGTTTTGGTTCCTGTTGGTGATTTGTCTAAAGATTTCGAGTTATTAGACGTTGTTTCGATCGATGAGCATGAGTCATAAGATCCTTCCTTAGCTTTGGATTTAGCATTCAATCCTTTCTTCTTGGCTCCGGTTGACGATTTTTCTAAAGCCTTGGAGTTATAGACAAATGTGTCAGGTGTTGAACATGGTACATAAGATTCGTACTCCACCGTTTTGATAGTAGCATTAAATTTTTGCTTTATGCTGCCGGTTGGGGATTTGCATAAAGCTTTGGAAATATGGGAAGACCTGTCCGCCGATGAGCACGGTACATAAGATTCGTACTCCACCGATTTGAACGTGGTTGTAATCGTTTTCTTCATACTACCTGTTGGAGATTTGCCAGCACCCAAAAAGGGAGTCATCTCGGGTAACGCGGCTTGTTCAAAAGATTCGAACTCAAGAGATTGAAATGCAGCATTAATTTTTTCTGTTGGTGCTGCATCCGTATTCAAGGAGTTTAATGAGGACAAAGGCATGTCGGATGTTGACCATGGTTCAACTGATTCTGACTCGGCCGATTTACGACTCAAAGCATTATATTTCTGCTTCATGACTTCAGTCGGTAGTGCATCAACCGCCATTGAATTAAATGATGATAAAGGCACTTCGGGTTCAGAGTAACAGGACTCGGATGGCACCGATTTAATTTTTGAAGGTTTCTGGATGTGATCGGGTTCTCTGTTGAGTCTAGGATCTTGTTTTACTGAATCGAAGGCTTCTGCAATTTTAAAAGGTTTCTTGTGTATTGATTTAATTATTGATGACTAGGACAAAATAAAACGGATGTTTAAAAAATTGTGTGCGTTCGGGGAACCCCGTTAGGAACGAAGTTCCTTACGCGATGCTTGCAAAGACACAGAGCACACGAGACACGAGGCAGAGAAAGAGAGAGAGAGAGAAAGTCACATAGAGGGGACGCATAACGCTTTTTTGTTGCGTGATTTCTACCAGTTTATTTACCGCAAGTCGCGACAAAGAACGTCGTTCTCAAAACAAAAAACATTTTTCTTGACCTGACTATATTATGTCAAGATAAGTGCGGGCAATTAAGTTGATAAAACATAAATCGACAAAACATTACGCGTCTTATTAGACGCAAATTGACCTCTGACAGACTTTGTCTGCGAATTTCTTCATTTCTGGTTCGATCACGTCGGGAAACTTCAAGCATAGCACTCTCAGTAATGGGTAACTCTCCGTCCGATCAGGACCAGGCCCGTGCCGGACGGCGTGTATGTGTTCCACGCGCGCCTCAAAGAGATGTCAGCAAGATTGACGGGGCCCGATAGAGCCGAAGCCTGCCAGGGTAGCGGGATCATCCGAAAGGTTTACCGCTGCCCTAGAACATAAAGGGCTAAGGAAGGAACACGGGTGGGTTTTAGTCAGTAAGAGTCTGACACTCCCTTCTGCTCCACCCAGAGCGGGAGGAGTCATTAGATAATTTCCCATCCTGAAAAAAAAAAAAAAGCATAGCCCTCTCCATTGCCCCTAGGGTGACTTTTAGCCTTCTAATAAGGCCCATTGTGAGCGCCCACGTTTTAGGAGATACAGCACCCTAATCGCGTACGAGTAACATCAATCTCAATCTGAATCATTTTGAAGGATATTGCTAATGCATTGCTCTATATGTTCGAAAAATGTGTCTGCTCAACCACGTAAATAATGCAATGAATGTTGTTGAGCTGTCAAAATTAAAACAAACAGCAGAGTTTAAATTCTAACCTTTAACAGCAAACTCAATATTATTACACGTGACATCCATTCCCAATAGTTTTTCACAGAACTTGAGAATCATTTCCTGGTCATTTTTGCTCAAAGAGGTGCAAATGTCTCCATCCACTGTCCCAGTTATAGAATTAATGCAACAATGGAACAGTAATATTGAGGTCATTAGATACATCTTCTTTTGTACTTCTTTTAAGTCATAGTATCTGAAATCAAGCAATCAAAAGTCTTTTTTCTAACTAGACTGAGAATCAGCCCTTTTCGAACGTCAAAATTAGATAAAACCGTCCACCATAACGCCACTCAATACTTCCTGGTGCTATAGCCGGGATGAAGAAGTGGCGCAACAAACTCCACAGCAGCACAGCTGTCTGTTTAGTTACCACCTACAATCACCCATCATCTGCCTAGCCTTTTCCCAACTATGTTGGGGTTGGCTTCCAGTCTAACCGTATGCAGCTGAATACCAGTACTTTATATGGAGCGACTGCCTATCTGACCTCGACAACCCAGTTACTGGGTAATACGATACCCATTGGCTGTCAGATTTTCGGGCTCCTGACTACCACAACGACTGTCAAAGATCCACGAATGACAGCCGGGACCAAGCGGCACGGAGGGGTCTTGGTATGTGTCACCCATCCACGGACCAACCGCAGCAAGTGTAACTTAACCTGATCGATCGACCCGTGTGGCTGTTATTACTTAGCCACAAGCCACTCTTCAGCTAATACTAAAGCTGAAGAGTTTGTTTGTTTGAATGCGCTAATATCTGGAACTAGCAGTCAGATTTGAAAAAAGCTTTTTGCATTTGATAGCGCAATTCTTGAGGAAGACTATAGACTATAGATATTTTTAATATGACGAAGAATCTTAGGAGCCCAATATACACCTCCTGGCTGCATCCTAGTGCAATATATTGGAGTTGTTAACATGAATCATATGACCCCAAACTCGAAGGGTTTACTAGTAGCCCCTAAAGAGTTCCACTATCCACCTCCTGGGTCCATCATCAGATCAGCTTCAAAATATCAAATTATAGTTTTGTCACCCGTATTACATACACATACAAAGTTTCATTTTGATACGACAATAAGAAATAGGTTAAAATTGACTTCTAAGATTTGATTACATTGTTTGTTAGTTAGTTACAAGTCAAGCTAATAAAAAGCCTGTTAAAAAGAACCTGTGTGCCACCAACCTCAGTCGCAGTAACGGGTACTTATACCTGACAAATGCCTCAATGTCAGAACACAGTATGGAACCTTCAATCTCATCCGCACATGTGTCCTGCCTGTATTTTTTGAGCACTTCCACCATACTCCATGGGTTTAACTCATTTATGGGAGCTTCTGGGTGCACACATTTGTTTAGCTATAAAACAATGGTATTTTATTGATATCTGCCTCTCTGGTCTAGGAGTCGCATGCGCTACTGCTGAGCACGAGGTCCTGGTTTGATTGCCAGGTCGGGAAAAATGTTATTGGGATTTCTAAGTAGCGGCTGGAGTCTATTCTGGAGACTTGTGCTGGATTGATGGCAATAGCATAATCAGCCTATATTATTCCCACTGCTGGAGTACAGGTCTCTTCTCTTCGAGAGGGAGTGGGCTGTAATCTACCACGCGGGCCTAGTGCGGGCTGGCAGATGTCACATCTCCGGTTCCCAAATAATATCATTAAAAAAAAAAAAACATTGCCCCACCCTAGGAATTTCTCCTGTACCGTGGGTGCGTTTACAAACATTTAAACTCACATACACAAACAGCCAGACCCGGAACAACTACTTGTAATCCATACAAATATTTCTTCCGTGCGGGAATCGAAACCGCGACACGCAGCGCAGCAGTCAATCGCTTAACCACTGCGAGAACCGTGCCGTTATTCCAGGTTAGGTTCGTGAAATAAGGTTGCATGCAGAATTTATGTAACAGATTTGTATACTGAAGCAGTTGTGGCCCAGTGGCAACGCTTGCGACTTACGAGTCACCTGGTGAGTAACCAAGTGAAACGAACGCTCTAGAATCTTCGCAACCGTCCCTACTGCGCTTGGTGCCTTCGCTAGTCACCTAGCGTGTATGTTAGGATTAACAGGCTCTAGGTGCTAAGCATGCCACCTATCATCATTTCAGACCGGAATCCTGCTAGTATAGGCCTACCCTTTCTTCCGCAATACTTCCCTGTTCTGTGCATCTCTCATCGAGGTATTCTTTGCGACTTTCAACGATATCGTCAACCCAACGCGATTTTGGACGGCCCTGGAGGCCTACTCCGAAGTGCAAAGTGCGAATGTTCGGATCTGACCAACACATGGCCGAACCGAATATTATTGAAAAATGCGAAAAAAGTTCGGATCGGCTCAGTTGGGTCGGGACCATAGTCAATATTCGAATGAGTGTAGGAGTGTAGAATCCGAACCGAACCAAATAGTGACTTCGTAGCAGGAAAAGGCCGAATATTCGGCTGATACTACTTCGGAGTAGACCCCCAGGTTTCTTTGGCCGTACGTAACCCTAAGGTTTGTGCTGATATCAGAGAAGAAGATTACCCAATTCAATAAAATATCCGTCCATCGTTTCTCGATGAATTCCAATTTGCAGTCAGAGCAGGATATGGAGTCTCTGTCATCGGCAAACATTTTTAAAATAAATATTAACAATATAAATTAGTCTAGAAATACATGAAACTCTTGCAAAATGCTACAAAAAGTGTCACTGTCAAACACTATGACTGCCTTTGATGATAGACAAGACATGGTGTTGACCATAGATCTATATTTATGGTTCTATTGTCTATGAACTTTTGCTAGCTAAAAAAAAGGTCAAATTAAATTAGCTAGCGAAACTTCATGGATAATTATGGTGGGTATCGATATCTAAACACAATAAAACATCAAACCACGTTTACACTCTAAAGCGGATTCGTTTATAAATTTCCACCTGAACAAGCTTTCCTTTGCTTCGGCCAACCAGGGACCTGAGTCTGTTTAAAGACTTCCAGGTTATCCAAGGCAACTCATGTGCAGATGGGAGATCTTCAGTGGGTGGAACGAATGGTTTCAGCACACACAGCTTCAGTCTTTCTTTCGATAGTTCGATGTTGGTAAACATTTGTAAAATGGTCCAGAAATTGTATTGAAAAAACCTGATGGTGGATGGTGATTAATATAATATAATAATAATATCCCTGGACATTTCACACAGCGCCATCTAGTCCCAAGCTAAGCAACCTAATGCTTGTGATATGGTAACAAGATGGCTGATAAACTACTTATATACATTTTTTTTTTGTAAATACATACATATTATAGATAGAAAAACACCCAGACTCGGAACAAATACATGTAGGTCATACAAATATTTGTTTCGTGCGGGAATCGAACCCGCGACACGCAGCGCAGCAGTCAATTGCTTAACCACTGCGCCAACCGTGTCGTAAATTAATTTTAATTAATTCCAATTTTAATCACCAGCCTTCAGAGTTTTCATACAACCCGAGTCTCTTCAAGGCGAGAGTGAATAGGCTTCTTCTGGGCAAGCTCGTTCCACCGTAGATCTCATCCCTGCCTCTGGGCTGGATTGAGGTCAAGAGTGAGCCCATTGTCAATAAAAAAAAAGTGCGCTCTAAAGTTTTTTTTTTAAATAAGTCCTTTTACATAGTAATACATTCACAAACATATAAATACTTAGTACCTAGTACCTACCAAGTTCTTAACAGATTGGCTTAAATACTTATAACATAAAAGCTAGTATAATTCCTGTTTACCTATGAAAGGTGCGTTGGTACTGTTATTATAACTTGAGGCAACCTGCCTAAGCTACGTAAATAAAAACCTGTGATTTTTATGGTATATAAAAATCACAGGTTTTTATTAACGTAACTTAGGCAGGTTGCCATGTTTAAAATAGCCCTGTATAATAAAGATATTTCACAAATGGCTGCAGTGATCAAATCGATGTGCACTTCGAAACAACAAATCTTTTCAACTGGTTGCTAACAACAGTAATCTGTTTGATAAGTTCGCGACGATAGCTCGTGGTGGAGCAAAATGAAACTGTAGCGGACTGTATAAAAAGTATAATGAAATATGATAAGTATAAAATTACAACGGTCGGTTAAAAACGGAAACAAGAGCGATTAAGACGCGCAAGCGCAGCCGTGCACGAAGGAGGGCAACAGCTGACCAAAGACTACAATAGTATACAGCTGACTGTCCGTGGCGGTGTGGCGCGGGGGCCCGCGCTCGGCCGTCGGCCGGCTGACTCCCCGCTGTCCCCGCACCCCTCGTTCACTGCCGCATGCCGCTAGCGCGCGGCGATGTTGAATGGACCGCGAGCGGTCTCAACATACTCCCCCCGTTGAAGTGTCTTCAACAGAAGAAACTGGCAGCGGGCAGATGGCGTTGAAGGCGCGCCGGATGACACCCTTTCTTGTGAGAATGTCGGCGACCCTCGCGACGCCATCTCTGCCTGGGAGAACGTGTGTGATGCGTCCTAAAAGCCACATAAGAGGAGGTAAGGTTTTGTCCTTTATGATGACCAGTGTTCCTTCCTTGAGCTCGCCAGACGACCGGCACCATTTTGTTCTCTCCTGTAGCCACAGAACGTATTCATGTGAGAAGCGAGCCCAGAAATGCTGCTTCAAATATTCTATACGGCGAAATCTTTGGAGGCTGTTGACGTTGGCGTTCTGGATCTGTGGATGAGGCAGCATAATTAGAGAACGACCAATAAGGAAGTGTGCCGGGGTTAAAGGAGCGAGGTCGGAAGGGTCGTTGGACAGAGGAGTTAAGGGCCTTGAGTTTAAAATAGCCTCAACTTGAATTAAACAGGTAGCTATTTCCTCAAAAGTAAGGTTTGTTGAACCCAAAATGCTTCGTAGATGATGCTTGGTGGATTTAACTGCAGACTCCCATAGGCCTCCGAAGTGTGGAGTATACGCAGGTATAAATGAAAAGTTTATGCCAGGGTCAATGTTGTTGAAGTTTAAGTCCTGCGAAAGCAGCCTGGCCAACTCATTGAAAGCACCGACAAAGGTGGTACCGTTGTCGGAAAAGATGTTACGGGGTTTTCCCCGTCGAGCAATAAAGCGGTTTAGTGCGGCTAAGAAAGCTTCCTTTGTAAGATCCGACACAAGCTCGAGGTTAATGGCTCTCGTAGCTAGACACACAAACACACAAATGAAGCATTTGATGAGCCTACATCCCCTACCTTTCCGGTCAGCTATCATGATGGGACCGGCGTAGTCTATCCCTGTGTCTAAAAAAGGAAACTCCAAATGTAGACGCTGCTCTGGGAGATTACCCATGATAGGCTGAATTGTGTTGGCCTTGACTCTGCAACATTTTACGCATTGATGTGTAATCTTTTTAGCCAAGTTCCTACCCCCAATAGGATAGTAGTGATGACGAACAGTGGCTAATAAAAGCTGTGGCCCAGCATGCAAAAGCCGTATATGAAACATGTTGAACAAGAGAATGCAAATTGTATGAGAACTAGACAGTAGAATTGGATGCTTAATGTTATAATCATAAAATGAATTTTTTAATCTTTCTCCAACACGAATTAAATTAGAAAGAGTATCATAGAAAGGTGACAAAGACAAAAGCTTATTCTTTGCTGGTAACTGTTTACCCGACTTAAGTAAGTGATACTCTTCCGGGAAAGATTCCATTTGACTAAACCTTAATAATAAGTTTAAAGAATTATTAAGTTCAGTAGAAGTTAGTGAACCAGACTCAAATGACTTCTTATTGCATTTAAATATGAATCGCATGACATATGCCGTCACACGCTGTAATGTGCTAAAGTTTGAAAATTTTGAAAATAATGCAGTAATAGGACTTTCAATAATGTGATTAGAAACATGACAAGAGGAGACTGTTTCCGGTAACTCAGAACTATTTTGATTTGATTCAGGGAATTGAGGCCATGCAGACATATCTTTGCTAAGAAATTGTGGTCCTGACCACCACAATGAAGACGACAACAGCCTGTCAGTTCTAAGTCCACGCGAAGCGAGGTCTGCGGGGTTTTCAGCTGACGGAACATAGTGCCAAGCCTTTCCTCCTACAGTTTCCTGAATTTCAGACACACGATGACGGACGAATGTCTTTAGTTGGGTTGGTGAAGTAGATAACCATCCCAAGACGATGGTGGAATCACACCAACAATGAACTTCATCAAAATGTAATGTAATTGACTGACGAACCTTTGAGTACAACCGTGAACCCAACAACGCACCACACAGCTCGAGCCGCGGTATGGTTGTGGATTTGATTGGAGCTACCTTGCTTTTAGCGGTAAGGAGATGTACGGTAACCTCGCCGTCACTCGAAACACGGCGAACATAAACACACGCCCCATAAGCTTTTTCGGAAGCGTCACTGAATATATGCAGTTGTAGACGGGACGCAGATTCACATAACACCCACCGAGGTATCTTGAACTCGTTTAAAAGGTGCAGACTATTTTGAAAGTCATTCCAGGCATACTGAATATGTGTGGGAACAAGTTCATCCCAAGAACATTTGGCCAGCCACAGATGCTGCATGATAACTTTGGCTTCCACTATGCATGGAGCGACAAGGCCAATGGGATCATAGATTTATGCTATGGTTGACAAGATATGACGCTTAGCCTTGTCAGTGGAGTTTAAGTTAATAGAGAATGAAAACGCGTCACTTAAGCTCTTCCATAGGAGCCCCAGAGTCTTCGACTGCTCGTTGTCGCTCAGGTCCACAACATCAGAAACGTCGCGTTCACCGCTAAGCGCCTGCAGCACCTGACTGGAGTTGGATCGCCATTTCCGAAGATTGTACTGTGCTGACCGAAGAACATCGTCAACACAGCGGCTTTTTTCCAAAGTTTCTGAAACAGATGATCCACCGGACAAGTAATCATCCACATAGAAGTCACGTGCTATCGAAAACTTTGTTGAAGAATCTGAGCACTCTTCAGCCAGTTGAAGTAATCACCTGGTAGCCAAAAAGGGTGCTGATGCTGTGCCATAAGTTACGGTATTAAGCGTATACTCCTTTAACGGATGAGTTGGTTCTGCCCTCCAAAGGATCTTTTGTAAAGGACGATTATTGTCGTGAATAAGAGTTTGTCGATACATTTTTTCAATGTCCGCACTTATGACAATTTTATGTTGACGGAATCGAAGCAATATAGACAACAAATCATCTTGGATAGGGGGACCAACCATCTGTATTTCATTAAAGGACTTACCTGATGTGGTTCTGGCGGAAGCGTCAAAAACTACCCTTAATTTGGTGGTGGTTCTTGCCTCCTTCAGAACACCATGATGTGGTAAATAGTTTGAACATGTTGAGTCGAGTGGGCGCCTAGTAGATTCAGACATGTGCCCCAGCTCTATGTACTCATTAATAAAGTCAACATATAGGCTTTTAAGGCGAGGATCCCTACCCAAACGACGTTCAAGAGATAGGAATCGCTGCTTAGCCATCATGTATGAATCACCCAATACGTCCAGTGATACTTTAAAAGGAATACTTACCACAAATCGTCCATCAGAATTACGATATGTGGTATCTTTGAAACGTTGCTCACATGATCTCTCTTCACCAGAGTGTTTATGTATAGACGGCACAGAATCTAACTCCCAAAACCGATCTAAATCTACTTGTAAGTTATTATTGTGCATACAAACATGTGAAGAGGAATCAGACTGATGATATGCACCAGAGATGAGCCACCCTAATTTAGACTCAAGCAAAGTGGGCTTATGAGTACCTAATGCGATACGGCCAGTGCCTATGATACCCCAAAAGACTTCCGCACCAACTAGGACGTCGATTGAAGACGGAACATAATAAGTGGGGTCGGCAAGACGCACGTTCGTAGGTATACGAATATTGCTATTATCAACAAAAGTATTAGGAACTGATGCTGATACTTTCGGCAATACGAGGCAGTCAATGTTCAGTTCGTACTCACTATCATCAATTGATTTTAATGACACTGAGCACCCCTGAGTACAACTAGAAACTTGATAATTTATACCTGTTACCTTGGACTTGGTAATGTAGGTAGGAACATGTAGCTTACGAACAAAGTCCTCCGAGATGAAATTTGTTGTGCTTCCACTGTCCAGCAAGACTCGTGCTGTATGGTGGTTACCGTCAGCGCCGGTCACCCTCACAAGAGCTGTGGAAAGTAAAATTACTCGAGATGTAAACGATTGACTAGCTGATAATGCAGTGTTGTGTGCACTAGGAAGAACATTATCACTATCGACATGTAATAAAGTGTTGTGTTTTTGACGACAATAATTACAATGACCTAATTTGCATCTGGAAACATCATGACCTGGACGAAGACAATTCTTTTGAGGTTAATAGTTGCAGGTGGAGCGAAATAAAAGGGTTTTTCTATTATTTTTGGTTTATTTTATAGGTACAAAGAAAAACAACATGCCGCCTTGACCGGCTTAAATCGGCGAGAGAGTTGCCACAATAAAACTATATTAATTAAAATTATAGATGTTGCCAGTGACAAATATTTAACACACCCCCTCAACATTCTAATTTTAATTTCTAGACAAATGCACCCCCTTAATAACATAAATGTACTAACTCAACTTATGACAATATCCTATCCCTAAATTTAATAAAGAGTACCTTTCCCAAAGGCTTGGTGAACAAATCAGCTATATTTTCATTACCATTAACAAATTTTATTTTAACAGAGCTTGCTGAAATATTTTCTACAATGTATTGATACTTTATATCTATGTGCTTTAATCTTTTATTACTGTCATTGTTCTTCGCTATATTAATCACACTTTGATTGTCTTCAAGTATTTCAAAATGTATATTGTCATATCCAAAGTCTTTGAGTAATTTCTTTAAGAAAGAACCTTCCATAATACACATACTAAGAGCTACATATTCAGCTTCACAAGATGACAGTGATACACAAGATTGCTTCTTGCTGCACCAAGAGACTGGATAATTAAAAATATAAAATATTTGACCCGATGTTGACTTCCGGTCTGTAACATCACCGGCCCAGTCTGCATCACTGTAACCTTGCAATTTACATACATTTCTACTTTCTTTATCATATTTGTATGTTAAAGACAAATCAATAGTACCCTTTATGTATCTTAATATCCTTTTTAAACATTTAAACAAAGCTACACTAGCACAATGCACATATCTACTAAGAAATCCTACTGCAATACATAAATCTGGTCTAGTACAAGTAGCATACAAAAGGCTGCCTACTAAACTTCTACAGGCTTTTTCTATTTCAGCACTTTCACTTTTATCTCTTTGTAACAATTCAAAATTAAAGTTCTGTTCTATTGGAGTGCATACATTTTTACAATTTGACATTTGATATAAATCCAACAACTTTAACAAATATCTTTTCTGATTAATTACAGTTACACAATTTCCAAGATCCTGTTTAATATTTATTCCCAAATAATTACTGGCTAGACCCAAATCTTTCATTTTAAAGTTTTTACATATTGAATTTTTAAATTCATTTACATGGTTTTCATCACTACCAAATATCAACAAGTCATCTACAAATAATAGCACATAAATGTAGTCATTTTCAATATGTTTTAAATATAAACATGGGTCATTCTTTGATCTTAGAAAATTCTCATTTGACATAAAACTATTAAACTTTTCATTCCAATATTTAGGAGATTTTTTAAGACCATAGATTGACTTCTTTAATTTGCACACCTCATTACTTGGTAATCTCATAAAAACTGTCTCATTAATGTCTCCATAAAGGAATGCTCCAGTTACATCCATCTGGTATACTGGTTGTCTTTTCTGGGTAGCTACGGCCATCATGGCTTTGAAGGTAGTTAACTTGGCAACGGGTGAGTATATCTGGTCATCACAGTTCTTCTGCTCGAATCCTCGGGCCACTAAGCGAGCTTTATACAAAGCTTTTCCATCTGCCTCCTTGACTTTAAATACCCACTTGCTACTTACTATGTTTTCTCCATCAGGGACTTCTGTCACCTTCTCCCATGTATTATTTTCCTCCAGTGTCTTCAACTCCTTGTTTATGGCTTCTTCCCATTTACTTTTATCAGGTCTTTTCATAGCTTCTTGGTAGGTAACAGGTTCATCACAACAGTAACTCAGGAATATGTTTTCCTCTCCTAGTACATATTCTTTAAACCAGCTTGGTTTTTTTCTTGCCCTTCTAGGTCTTTCTGTTACCTCTTCCGTCTGTTCTGAAGTTTCTTGAGAGTTTTCCTGTTCTTCTTCTATCTCTTCCTCTAACATTGACTGCTCATGAAAGGAATGAATTGATTCCTGTTCATTTTCACTTTCTATTGTTTCAAGGTTCTCAGTATCCTCATACTGGCTTTCTTCTCCTTCTGAAACTTGTTCTACCTCTTCTTGAGTGTCAAAATTTATGTGATATTCCTTTTCTTGTTTTCTTTCTCTTTCTTTGTTTTCTACAGACTGTCTTATGAACACTATGTCTCTTTTGATTTCTACAATGTTTCTTTGCGGAAAGTATATTCTGTATCCTTTTGTATTTTCTCCATATCCAACAAAATAGCCTAATTCTGCTTTGCTATCAAACTTTAACCGTTTCTGATCAGGAACATGTACGGATACTTGACTACCGAAGACTTGAAGGTTATTTACATCAAAATCTTTATTCCACCAAAGTTCATATGGAGTTTTATCCTTCACTCGACTTGGACCAGTTCTGTTAATGACATAGACTGCAGTATTTATCGCTTCCGCCCACAAATTTTTATTTAGACCGCTCTCCAGAAGCATAGTTCGTGCTGACTCAGCCACCGTCCTCATCTCACGCTCTACACAACCATTTTGTTGTGGAGTATATGCTACACTTGTTTGGTGTTGTATTCCATATGACTTGAGCAATTTTTCCATTTCTTTACTGATAAATTCCTTTGCATTATCACTTCTTATGTATTTCACTATGTAACCGGGGTTTACTTGCACTTCTTTCAAATACTTATCTAAATATTCTATAGAATGACCTTTGTTTTTCAGAAAATACACCTTTCTATATTTAGAGTAATCATCCTTGATGAGTAGGAAGAACCTTGCCCCTCCTAGTGAAATTTCTTCTATTGGACCTCCAATGTCAATATGAATGACCTCTCCTGGTTTCGTTGCCCTGTGGGTACTTGTTTGGAAGGGAAACTTATGTTGTTTTCCTTTCAAGCATGGCAAACAGGTTTCTTCTTCACTATTTTCGAACTTAATATCCTGCTTCATCAGGATGCTTTTCACTTGATTTATGTCTTGGTGACCTAGTTTAGCATGCCATTCCCTTAAATCTGACATGACTTTTCCAACCATGGCATTAGCATGTGGCTGTCTGAATAACATTTTGTACATTTTACCATGTCTCTTTGCTACAGCATACACACTGTTGTTTTTGATAAACTGGCACTCAGTAGCAGTTGACTCCAGCTTGTAGCCTTTATCCAGAGCAGCACTCATGGAAAATAAGTTTGTCTTGAGGCGTGGCACATACAACACATTGCTTATCAATGTTTTTATCCATTGTTCACCATCATATGCCTCAAGATCAATGTCACCATAACCTAACGCTTTAATTATTGTTCCATCCCCAATAACAACGTCTTTTGGTACTAACAACTTTTTATAGTTTGTGAAACTGTCCACTGTAGAACACATATGCTCAGAAGCACCACTATCCAAGAACCACTCATTGTTGATACTTTTTGCCGTAAGTCCACACACTGACATGACAAATGCGTTTTGTTTGTCATTAGTTTTATCTTGTTTAATGTTCTTGTTAAACCAACACTTTTCTTTTGTATGTCCCCGTTTATTACACTGTTTACAAAACGAGTTATCAGTTTTATAACTTTTTTCACTGTTGTCCTTTTTAGCTTTACAGTCTCTTTTATAATGCCCCACTTTACCGCAGTTAAAGCACTTTCTTGTTTTTGTGTCAGTTTTGAACGCTGTGGTACTACTAGTTTCACTGTCTTGGTACATTTTGTTTCTTTGCTCTTCTATAATGAGCCTGGCTGTTAATTCCGACAGGGTTCGCTTTTCTATTTGCACAGAGTCCCATGCAGACACAAAGTGTCGAAACTTTTCACCCAGCGAACTTATGATTTTTGTAACAATCATGTTTTCAGCAATCTCACCTTTTGCTTGCCTTATTTGTGCGACGATTGCTTCTATCTTTGCTATGAATGTAGATACATCTTCCGTACCATTATATTTTTCTTCGAAGAAACGCTGTTGTAACATGTGGAGTGAAACATCAGATTTTTGTTCATAGATTGTGTTTAATTTGTTCCATATTTCTTTGGCTGTTTCACAATTCTGCACATGCAGCATAGCTGTGTTACCCAATCTGCTTACGATGACTCCTTGGGCCTTCGCATCTAGCTTCTTCCATGTGTCTAACTTTGAGTCATCTTTTTCGAGGCATGTTGATGAGCCATCCACTAAGTCATAGACATTTACCGCCTTTAATATAACTTTTACTTGAAATTTCCATCTATGCCAGTTACCGGCATTTTCTAACAACAGGCGATTGTTAGACGCCCCAAAAATGCCCTCGCCGTCCATTTTTCTTTTTACCGACGCTACTGCCTGCTTGACCGCAGAATCACACCGCCGTTTTACCACGGCTGCCACGCAATAATTCCTGTATTTCGCTCCGCGAGACTGGGCCCAGAACCTTTTGAGGTTAATAGTTGCAGGTGGAGCGAAATAAAAGGGTTTTTCTATTATTTTTGGTTTATTTTATAGGTACAAAGAAAAACAACATGCCGCCTTGACCGGCTTAAATCGGCGAGAGAGTTGCCACAATAAAACTATATTAATTAAAATTATAGATGTTGCCAGTGACAAATATTTAACAAATTCATACACACTTTTCAACCCTGAGCCTTTGTAATACGAGCCTGTACCGAGAGACTTTTAAACTGCTCGCATGCAAAAATGAAATGATCCTGACGACACATGGGACATGACAATGGTTTTAATGACTTGTCAGGTACCACAGCACTGCTCTTAGATTTGGTCGCAGGCGTAGTGTGTTCATTTTTAGCTGTTGCTGTAGGCCTAGACTCTTCAAGTGTCTCCAGTAAGTCTGCTCTGCTTAACTGATGAAGCTAGTGAACGCAGATAACGTAGGAGGTTCGGAAAAAGTGTTTCTGTGCTCTTCCCACTGACGATTTGTAACGTGGTCGAGCTTACTGGTCATTATGTAAATGATAAGCACATCAACGAAAGCGTTTTGAACGGGTTGACCAAGGGTTGCCAACGCCCTAAGATTTTTATTTGTTGTGTCAATTATATAACGAAGTGACTTACTTGACTCTCTATCTATAGGCTGAACGTTAAAGAGTGCTTGCACATGATTGTTGACAAGCAATCTTTTGTTGTCATACCTCTCACAGAGTAACTTCCAAGCAGCGTCGTAGTTTTCTGACCTGAAGTCAAGGTTATCAACAACAAGAGAAGCACTACCCTTTAAGGAAGCACGCAGATAGTGTAACTTATTTATTTTATCCAAGGAAGTGTTGTTAAGTACTATAGAAACAAAGGTATCTCTAAACTCCAACCAATCATGATAGCTACCTGAAAACTTGGGTAAGTCAATTTTGGGTAAACGAATTGAATTGTGTTTGTGTGTACTAGTAATACAAGAATCCACCTCGCTTGCGGAGTCCCCCTTAAGAAGATTTCTTGCGCCGGTGATCAGCTGACGTGCAGAAGCCACCAAGCCGTAGTACAACTTTTCAAAATCTTCGCGTTCCTCATATTGCTCGCTGGGGTCATCCACCAACGCCTCCAGTTCATCCTGTAATGCATCATATTTCTCATAAAGGCTTTCAAATATATTATGTCGGTATTCGATTTCGATGATTTGTACCTCACTCAACTTTTCGCAAGACTTAGAAATATTTAAATAAGAATTAAACTGCGTAAGCTTGGCTTTAATTGAAGCTCGCTTCTTAATAAAACTTTTAATGTCAGCCATGACAATGGAAATTTAGCAGTTGCAGTAAGAAAGAGAGGGTATAAGAAAAAAAAAACTATTCAAAAGTGAAAATTACTGATAGTAAACGATTAGCAATAAGTTGTGAAGTATGCACGGGAGCTATAAGCAGCACGATATGAGATTGCTATTACAAAAGCGCTAGGCATTTCCGATCGAATCTGCTGAGTAACGCAATGCGAATGATGCAATATTTTCTTTACACAAAAACAAATTAAATTCAATTCAATTAGATGGAATAATGCAAAATATACTAATTGGAAAAAGCAATGAATACGATTAAGAATAAGAATGTCCTTGATAATAAGCCTGTGATCGAATAAAAATGTCAAATGAATTAAAAATATCAAACTCACTGCTATTTGGCTTATTTTAACCTGTGTACCTACTATAAGGAAACTGTCCAAACAAGTTGATAGGCTGAAGATAATGGATTGACGAAATTACTAAATTGAAATGTAACTATTATATAGGTAAGTTGTGATTAAGCAAAACGATTAGGCAAATGATGGAACAAAGGAATTGGAACGTTCTCACGGTTTTATGCTGTCAACCTCTGATGATGAGCTGACGGCTGTGGCTCCGACGTGTAGATCCTGTAACCTTTCCGATGCCAGTTGACGAATGTTGACGTAAAGTTGTCTTCAAGGTCTTCTTGCCCCAAGTTCCGACGATCTTTTCTTGCGCCGCCCGTTGGTTTGAACTCGATGAAGACGGCTGTCGCCGTATCGACGTTCACGATGACCAAATGCAGGCGATGACACGTAGAAAACGAAGACCTCTTGTGAACTTGAACTCGAAGATGAAGTCTTTTGTTCTCGAACCGACGAACCGTTGATTTTAAATTTTGAAAATTGACGTTTTTTCTTTGTTCGGTTCAAACGTTAACGGTAGAAGGACCAATGATCGCGACGATAGGTCGTGGTGGAGCAAAATGAAACTTGTGATGACCGGGGTTCCAAGTAAACTGATTATAGAAAGAAAAACATAGGCAGTATCAACAAATTTACTCTAATGGTTCCACTTCTAAGTTTCTTTACAATCTAAATACTAACACCTTAATTATTAAATTACGGAAATAAATCAAGGTAAAAGGAAACATAAACATGAAACAAAGTATACAAAAAAAACAAATAAAACAAAAATAGAATAAAGCCAAATAAAAACAAAATATCTTGATTGACGCAAAGAAGATCCTCAGACTGGGATCGAACCCACGACAAGAAATCTTAACCTAGTATTATGCCCCGAGACCAACTAGTTTCTTGTTTGCTGTGGCGAATATGACGATCACTGTTTCGCGATGAATCAAAATTATGCAGCTTTATCAATTGAGGCCGGATCTTAATCCACAATACTTATGCCTGAACTATAAGGGCGTTTCTGCAAGCTGAGGACAAGATGAGAACAGTCAGCCTTGCAAAACATCTCCAATTATCCAAGCTACACTTCGTTAAATAGACGCAAACACTTACCCCGTTACTTCCATTACTCACACACAAATTCACAATATTGCACCAACTATAACACGTATGTTTATTCCTTATTAATGTCCAAATAATGATGGCTTTAATTTACAGAAATTATGCATATAATTACGGAGCAACGCATTAGTTTTTAGTCTTTTCACCCATTGACCTCACTCGGGTTTAATTATTTTACCGCTACCGTCACTTGTCCCTTGTCCAATAATATGTTATTAAAACTATTGTGGCGAGCCTAGTAACGCCATCTAGTATTGGACTCGAGACCTAAACTATCGATCATTACAAACTGTAGCGGACTGTATAAAAAGTATAATGAAATATGATAAGTATAAAATTACAACGGTCGGTTAAAAACGGAAACAAGAGCGATTAAGACGCGCAAGCGCAGCCGTGCACGAAGGAGGGCAACAGCTGACTGTCCGTGGCGGTGTGGCGCGGGGGCCCGCGCTCGGCCGTCGGCCGGCTGACTCCCCGCTGTCCCCGCACCCCTCGTTCACTGCCGCTAGCGCGCGGCGATGTTGAATGGACCGCGAGCGGTCTCAACAGGTAGGTAGTCAAAATCTGTGTGTGAGCCAGCTGTAACTATAAAGACTCGTGATGATACTCATAACAAGAGGGCATAGTGGTATGCATTATGCCCTTTTGTTAACTATCTATTTTGTTAAGAAATAATTAAATAATTACGGACAGTTAATAAAAAAACAAAATCTCTTATAACATATTTTTTTTCGATTAGAAAGGAACGTGTTCTCTAATCAAAAAGTTCAAATATTTGTATTAAGGGGCTAATTTCTCAATCGACAGGTATTTTTTATTCGTGGAATGAAATAACGTCTAACAGATTTTCTATAGAATATAGAAGAACTGTAAAAAATTCAAAATAAAATTATTCCTCGTATAAAATTATCTAGCGTTGGAAAAATCAGCCCTGAGTTAGATAGATGTGGGGAAAAGTATGACACTGATATCCAGCTCCTTTATAGTGGTATTAATAATAATAATAATCGTTTATTTGCCTGAAATATGGTGCTTACAGATGTCATAATACAATTCATAGTACTTCATATTCCGCCTACTAAATTCAGCATGCAAATTTTTGATGTGCCATGATTCATAGCTATTGAATGTATAAATTAAAAATTATGTTAGAAAATGTCAATAAAAAAGAAATTACAAATGTCAAAATAAGAATACAGGCAAGTCAAAATTAATAAAAAATACAGGAAGGTCAAAATTTATTAAATTACAGAAATGTCAAAATTAATTGAATTACAGAAATGTCAAAATTAATTAAATTACAGGAATGTTAAAATTAAAATTAATTAAATTACACTCTTTATGTCTGTGCAATATTCCTATTCATATTATAATTCAAAAATTCATTAACAGTATAGAAGCAATTTTCAATAAGCCGCATTCTTAGTTTTTTTTTAAATATATTCATAGGCAGTTCTCTAAATATCTTTGGTATCTTATTAAATATTTTTATTGCCATTCGACTGGTGTTTTTAAGGCAAAATGCTGTTCTACACCTAGGCATAGCTAATCTGGTTGGATCCCTTGAGTGTTTACCTATTTTATAAATATTTTCACTATCGGCTTTACTAAATAGGTTAGGGTGTTTTTTTACGAACACTCCCATATCCAGTATATATAAGCATGCCAGTGATAGCAATTTATGCTCTTTTAGTATGGGCCTGCACGATTCCAATGGCCCTACACCAAACACAGCTCGTAAGCACTTTTTTTGCACAATAAAAGCCCTGTGACTGTCCGTAGAATTACCCCATAATATTAAGCCGTATCTTAGCACAGATGAGACGTAACCATGATAAGTCAGTAGAGCGGCATTTATTCCAACAGTTTTTCTAAGGTTTCTCAGTGCAAATGCAAAGCTGTTTAGCCTGTTGCATATATTATCTATAATTATGTTTCTTCCAATTGCAATTTTTTATCAATTACTATGCCTAGGAATTTTGTTTAGTCAACTTCTTCAATTTCATTACCACGCCCAATAATTTTCATTTAGACATATTACACAAGGAGCAGTCTTGCTAAAGGATTTTTTTGATTAAAATGAAAAAAAAGAACAAGTTTTTATTTAAATATAAATAAACAACACAACATCACATCATTATGAACAACTTTTACTATAGGACCAAACCTGATATCGCGAAAAAAAAATCAGCTGCTCCCTATATTTTACCGAATTATGCGAACACAAATGTAGGGAACAGCTGATTTTTTTTTATTTGCGATTTCAATTTTGGTCCCATAGTAAAAGTTGTTCATAATGATGAGTACAATGACCTCTCAAGAGGTGGCTGGTGTTTTATAAATAACCCTGTATATGTAAATACATACTTTGGTTTTGAGGTAAGCGCACAAGATTATACATATATTTATTTGGTACCAACGTTAGTGATTTCCCTGATTCACCCGCTTAAGCCCCGCTTATCAGTAGCTATTTATGGTTTCACTTTAGAGGATATCTAGCGCTTGCCTCTTATATTCCACTAGCGGTCAGCAGGGTTCGTCGTATCATCTACCTCTGTTGAAACAACATTGCAATTGCCTTGAATATAAAATGTATAGAATCCAGTGTGTGTTAACGTTGTTAGTGCTGTACGTGGGGATGGCGCACTCCTTCTCTTGGGGTGAGTATAAAACTCGTGTATTTTTTGGGGTACCGTAACTACCCAGAGGTTGTCCACGGCTGCAGTTCCTCTCAAGAGACTCGCGTAAAACTCGGCACCCTGCCGTCTCGGGCGACAGACTCACCAAGTCTGTCACGCGCAGACCACAGCCTATGGTGGCCGAAGATCATTGTGCAAGCTGGCGAGAATGCAACTAATTTGAGACGTGTTAAAACTAGAAATAATTTAAATAACTCTAAAAATAATAATTGCCATTGCTAGGCTTGTGTTATACATAGATAGAAGACGAAAGGCTAGAAAGGAAAGATTTTATTTTAAAGATTAGACAAATAGTTATTCTCATGTTTCAGACTACGTCGTGCCCAGAGAAAAACGACTAGAATTTTATTATAACGGAACATTAACACACTCCGTTCTCACGCATCAATATAATAATTGGATAACTTACGACCCATTACACAACCGGGTACTGTTTGCCATAAAAAATACCGACAGTGAACCGTACAGTTATGACATAGCAAGCGGAATAACACAATCTTTAATTAAGAGCAACCCGGACCACTACTTCAGGAGATTCGCCTACGACCCGGCCACAGAATTACTTTTTGTGATGGTGGATAAAATTATGTACTCGTTCTCATTAAAGCCTGGATCTAACAACGAAACTAACGGAAATCTTGTGATCGATTTGCAAAAGGAATACGCGTGTCCCCGTGAAATTGTCGTGGACAGCTGTGGAGGGTAAGTCAGTGATAATGATAATTATGTAGTTTATTCATTTTCAATACACATTTATCCCATGCTTAAACCCTATAAATTACTTATTACAGGTATATTTACTGGACCACGTACGATAAGAAGAGTAACCTAATAGAGAGGGCTCGATTTAATGGTTCCGAGAGAGAAGTTATAATAGACCGTAATAATATGACTAAACAAGGCTTGACCTTTGATCCACAGACACAGAAAATGTACTGGATTGAATATGAATTTAAATACGGAATTTCTATTGAAAGTGCAGATATGAACGGAAAGAACAGAAGAACAATACGTCATGCATACACAGACAACCGATATGCAAACCCATTCTTAGCTGTATCAAAAGATTTTATCTACTGGGGAAAAAAACATGAAACTTTCTTCTGGCAATTACCAAAGAATTCAATGCGTGACGCAGATGTGGAACCCAAAGAAATTTCAATGTCTAGAGTAGACGGGAGATACGATGGTGTTCCAGATATAGCCACCCACTATACACTTGAAGAACAAACTCATGGAATACAGAACTGCAAAGCACTAAAGCGTCTGCTACCAAATTACTCAGAAACCAACGACTCCGCCTCCCGCAATGTTTCTACAGAGAAGAGCCTACTTTGTGTCCATGGTACGAAAATTAGCGGGGAGTCTCGTTGTGAATGCACACAGGGTTACAGCGGTGAGAGATGCGATGTTTCATTCTGTCACAACTATTGTTTCCAAGGAGAGTGTAATGCTAGTGCTGACGGACAGCCCAAATGCAGGTAATACATGTTAATAGTTATAGACCAGGTATTACACAGCTTGACCCAGTGTCAAATCAACCCATGGACTATAACTGGATTCCGAAAATTCAATTGTGTAAGAACTAGACCCCGATAACTCTCGAACTAATTACTTAAAGAGCAAGCAAAGCGGGCTCTGAAACTTAGGGCACCCCGGGCCCGACACAGTAAGGTAATGTTCGAAGGCGGTGATAACAGCTAGAGTGAGTGCGTAAAGCGACCAAACGAAGCTCCCGTCAGCATCATTCATTTGAGTTAGGTTCCTTTAAGCACTGTAGGCAGAAATAGGAGGCCCGCCGGGCGTGGCTCAGTCGACTCTGCTAAAGCCGACGATTACAATGGCAAGTCGACTATTTTAGAATTGTTCAAGTTGGGGTATCCTAGGGTTGGTTTGTAACGGTGTCTCGTTGCCGGCGTCAAATGGTTTTGGTGTCGGGTTGTCGTAGATAAATTATAACTGATTTTATTTTTGTCGTCATCGTATTTATCATAAGTCAATCATATTTTAAAAACTAGATGAGGTCGGCTTTTCTTAATTGTTTAGTCTGAGAAGAAAGGCAGAATTATAGTCACATTAATTTTGATAGCTTATCCTTGTTTATTTAGTTATCCTGTCTCATATGTTCGTAATTTCAGGTGTAATGCCGGTTACTCTGGGGAAAGATGTGAAGTCAACGCGTGCCATGCGTATTGTTTGAACAACGGAACCTGTTCCCTGAATGAGAAGAGTGAGCCAGTCTGTCAGTGCACAGGTCATTATGAGGGTGCTTACTCTGGGGAAAGATGTGAAGTCAACGCGTGCCATGCGTATTGTTTGAACAACGGAACCTGTTCCCTGAATGAGAAGAGTGAGCCAGTCTGTCAGTGCACAGGTCATTATGAGGGTGCAAGATGCGAAGTTCCCGCCTTTCTTCCCAAATGTTTCCAAACAATTTCAATGTTAAAGGACATCCTAAGCACGGGTAAAAATCTTCTTATTCAAAAAATCTAATCCACTATAGGGCAGGGTTTACCTGCGTGATCGAATCAGAAATGAAGAGATCCGCAGGAGAACCAAGGTAACCGACATAGCCTGAAGAATTGCCAAACTTAAGGGGCAGTGGGCAGGGCACATTGCTCGCAGAACAGATGGCTGGTGGGGCCAATAGGTTTTGTAGTGGCGACCGCATACCGGAAGACGTAGCGTTGGAGAGCCTCCCACAAGGTGGACCGACCACCTGGTGAAGGCCTCAGGAACCCATTGGATACGAGAAGCACAGAACTGGTCGAAGTGGATGTGCTTGAGGCCTATGGCCAGCAGTGGACGTCTTTCGGCTGAAATTATGTTGATGATGATGACTATAGGGCACTATGCCAGCTTGTATAGATTAATGTTCGAAACCCTTTAATTTGAGAGAGATGTTTCTCTTCTGAGATGTTGATGATTGTTGATGATGCATTAATCGTTCATTTTGAACGTTTCGCTTACAGATGTGACACCGGTTACTCTGGCCAAAGGAGTGAAGTCATCGTGTGCTGTTGTCTGAACAATGGCGCTGATTCGGAACGAGCACAAGATGTGAAGCTGTTGCTGCGACTGCAGAGTTTGTCACAACTACTGCACCTCCTATTTCGAGTTGGCGCAAGTTTTCAATTTCATCTTGAATCTTCTTCTTCATCATGTCGCTGGCACGGCAGCTCTTCATATTTTGTTGACACAAAATTTCTCCACATCCACGGCGTCATCGGTGCGATGCCACCATACCGGTTCTGTACTCAAATTCAAGGTCGCTCAGCGATCTATGGACTGGGCTATGCTTGGAGTGTCTTTGAGGGATCAAATCCGCAACGAGCTGATCCAGCAGAGAACCAAAGTTGTCAACATAGCTCACAGAATAAGCAAACCAAAGTGACAATAAGCCGGCCATAATAACCGTAGAACCGATGACCATTGGAGTAGACGTGTTCTTGAGTGGAGACTGCGAATCGGCAAACGTAAAGTAGGATGCTTTCAGGCTAGGTGGAGCGACGATCTTCGCAGGGTGGCTGGTAGCAGCTAGATGAGAGTTAGAGCTGAATAGCGTGCAATAGGAGAGGCCTATGTCCAGCAGTGGACTGCTGTAGGCTGCTGATGATGTACCCAAACGGTGCCAGGGAATCAGGAGCACATTCTTTCAACTCTCAGCCATCTAAGATTCCTCGTTTTTTCTGTAAAAAAGGGTTCCAAAGTTACAAGTTTAGAATAGCTATGATAATAGTACATTACGATACGTGTGACTTAGGGCCTTTTTATTGTCATGCGTGTTTGCGCCCGCGTGCAGGCCCGGCACGCATGCGTGCTGCCCGCAACCTATTGTATCATACATGTTTTTATTGTCATGCGCGCCACACGCACCGCGGATCGCGGGTGGCTCGCACGGATGCGTGTCGCTCGTGTGCGTGTGGCGAACCTTGACAGTCAGTGTTGTTATTACTGTCAAGCGGGTCGCACGCAGGTTGTATGATCAATATGTCTTTTCCTGGCGACACGTACTGTGGTGGCGTGGCGTGGCGAAAATAATGCTCTGCGTGCGGCCCGCAGCACGCATGCGTGCCTGGCCTGCACGCGGGCGCAAACACGCATGACAACAATGAATTCTTATTTTTTGTTAATTTTCGTACAAACTAAATACCTTGACGTAAATCACTCGATATGCATGCCCCTTTATCCGAATTGGCAACGTCGTATTTTCATTCATAAGATTTGGAGGGCTAAAACTTGTCAAAACTAAGTTTCTTTGGTTTTTTACTGCATAGCTAAATTTTTCATTAGATGAAATTACAAATATCTTTGTAAAGTAAGAAAAATTTGTAAAGTTTGTAAAGTTAGCCTTTAGAAAAGTTTGTAAAGTTAGCCTTTTTTAGTAAGCCTTTGGAAGATTTTATTTGTAAAAGCTTATAGAAGCGTTTGTCAAAGTTTATGGATAACGTGAAGAACACGATGTTTAAGGTATTCTTTTCATACGCGAAATATTTTAAGAGTAACATCTATAAGTACTTAGGTTATAAAGAAGTTGCATTTTTTTTTTTCTTATTGTTTTTTTACGTAAATATTCCAACTGCTATCAGCCATCCTGCGAAGATCGTCGCCCCCTCTAGCCTGAGGGCGTGGAACCTTACGTTTACCGATTCGCGGTCTCCACTCAAGAACACCCAGCTTCAGTCCAGCAGTGGACTGCTCTAAGCTGATGATGTTGACGACGTAATTATTATAATTTTAAAATTGCTTGAGACATTTTGCATGAACACTTAACTCCGCTTCAACTCAAACTCAAACTCAAATCATTTATTTCAATTAAACCATTTACAGGCACTTTTGAATTGTCAAAATTAAATAGTCGGTCAGTTAGTCAGAAAGTTGAAGCTAGTTGCCCATTCCAAAGCGTAGATCTCTATGGAGAAGAACGGGCAAGAAACTCCACGGACACTCTTTTAAATCAAGACATTTTTACAAAATCCTGGTTACATTATTCTTATTGCTTCTATATGTGAGAACAATGTAAAGAAACAAATTAAAATACAAAATTAAAAATATTAAATTAAAAATAAGCCCTGGCAGTTAAGAGATGACCAGTCTCAACCGATTGCGCCCGTTCACGAACATGACGCATGGATCAGCACCACCCAGCTCAATCATTTCGTAGGGAACCGAATAATCCAACACACGCGCCACCACCAGTGAGACATTTAAGTGAGCATGACATATTCTCAACTGCCATGCTCTTTCAAGTCAACATCAAAATATCATAAAAAACGGATCCATGGTTCTTACATTTACAAAATTTTCAAAAATGCTTCTAAATTATACAAAACTATAGTTTGCAATATAATTAAGAGATGAGAGAAAAAATGAAGAGGTATTTAATACTGAAGTATTAAAAATTAATCCTGGTTAAATAAAATAAACAAAAAAAAGGGGAAGCATCTCCTCCAAATATTGAAATTGTGATCAACTTGTAAGCCCAACTGCCTGTGGAGCAGGACCAGCATTAAGCCAAGCATTTGTATCTACTATATACTCGTCCAACTTATAATATGCTTGTCTACATAGTGTGCGTTTAATGCATGTTTTAAATTTCTTCTCATTTAGTTGAAGAATATCGAGTGGTATTTTATTATAACATTTTACACAGTACCTACCCCATAAAAGAAGTTTTTACTTTAGACAATCTGAAGCTCGGTTGATCTAGTTTGTTCCTATTCCTAGTGTTAAAGTTATGCCTGTCACTTATCTTACTAAAAAGATGTAGATGTTTTCGAACGTACATAATGTTTTCGTATATATATTGACAAGGAACCGTCATGATGTTAATTTTTTTAAACAGTTGCCTTAGAGATTCGCGTCTGCTGAGATTGTAGATGGCTCTGACAGCCCTCTTTTGCAGAATGAAGATATAATCAATATCTGCAGCCCGTCCCCACAGCAAAATACCGTAAGACATGATGCTATGGAAGTAACTAAAATAGACCAGTCTTGCGGTTTCCACGTCTGTTAATTGACGGATTTTCCAGACAGCGTAAGTGGCTGAACTTAGCCGCCCTGCAAGTGATGTTAGGTGAGGACCCCACTGCAGCATTGAGTCAAGCGTGATACCCAAGAAAACCGTACTTTCGACGAATTCAAGTATCTCCCTATTCAATACAACGTGACATTCACTACTTCTAACATTCGGTAAAGCGAATCTAATGCATTTAGTTTTTTTCTCTTTTAATACTAAATTATTTACAGTAAACCAATTATGGACCATAAGCATAGCATTATTTACCTCGTCAAGCTGCTGTGCACGTCTATCTACTTTAAAAATCAGTGATGTGTCATCAGCAAATAACACCATTTGTGGTCGGGTTTTTAGTAAATGAGGTAAATCATTTATATATACTAAAAATAGGAACAGCCCCAATATTGAGTCCTGCGGCACACCCATTTTGACTTCTAAACCCAATGAATTCACACCGTTTATTTGAACTTGCTGAAATCTATCATTTAAATATGATTTTATTAAGCTAACAGCGAGTTTACCCAGTCCGTAATGCTCAAGTTTCAAGAGCAGTGTTTCGTAATTCACGCAGTCAAATGCCTTGGATAGATCACAAAAGATGCCTATTGCATCTTATGCCTCTTCCCATGCGTTAAAGATGTGTTTTAATAAGGTGACACCGGCGTCAGTTGTACAACGTCCTTTGGTGAAACCATACTGTTGATCGTGTAGGATGTTGGTGATGTGTACTGTTGGTCGTTCGAAATTACCCACATTTTTACACAACAAGAGAAAATATACAGTCAAAATATACATTGCGCCATAAAAATAGGTTAAACTTACCAAGCTCTAAGTTAAAAATGCTCTCAACAAGTACACTAGTCATGTCAATTAAAATATATAATAAATTACCAGAAATAATTAAAGAAGAACAAAAATTTAATACATTCACAAATAAATTAAAACAATTTCTATTAAATAAATGCTATTATAATATCAATGAATACTTAAATGAAAAAATTAAAATTACTTACATGTTTTCTATAAAATAATTACAACATATCTATTATATAACAACAAAGTAGTTAAATAAAAGCCCTCTTCCTCTCTCCTACTTTTGCTGTGCCCGACAGGGTCCACAATGATCATATTCTGCAAAATCTACCACCTAAGTTCACATGTGGAAGCAATAAATATATTGAGTATTGAGGATGTTGTTACGATTAAAATGATTGAGCATTTGATTTAACATTACAACAACAACGACAGTAAATACGTAGAAACTAGCGTAAAGGATGTGAAAAAATAAGAAGGAGCCAGTATTTATTATGTGAGTCAAGCAATTTTTAATTATTTATTTGATTAAATAATAAACTTGAAGTGGTTCGAGTTTCATGCGGTATGTTCTCCATGTTCAGGTAGGCGTGGATTATCGGGTAGGAAGGCAATGTTTCAATAAAATAACGCTTGTTACGGTCACTTCACTTATAATTCTCGATAGTTCAATCGACCACTACACAAAATAATTATAGATCACTGAGATCGAAATAGATGCACTAAAAATATAACGTCCACCGAGAACGTGGCTGCACGCGCACTTCCTCGTGATCTGAAGTAAACTGCTCGTTTTACAAGATGGCTGCCTCACCAGAACTCGGTGTTCGTTCTTGACACTTGACATTTATAAAAAAAAGTCAATTGACAGTCCAAAAAGGCGGAGGCGCCGACACGGCCAACCCTGACAATCGCACGACCTCGTGCGCATGGTGTCGTGCATCCGTGGGCTGCGACGTTACTCCTCGCGACCTGTTCGATGAGTAAAGATACACGTTTACATGCGTTCGGCTCTTCCTGACCAATAGGAAATTCATTACCATTGCAGAGTAACATGGACCGGGCGTGCTAGGCCCCTTCATCCAGATACTCAATCAGGTTCGGGCGAACTAGTCCCCTTCGACCCTCTTGCGTAGCGTGGCCCGGGCGTGCGAGGCCCCTTCAACCAGCTACTACCTTGTAGTCCGGGCGTACTAGTCCCCTCGACCCTCTTGCGTAGCGTGGCCCGGGCGTGCGTGGCCCCTTCAACCAGCTACTATACCTTGTGGCCCGGGCGTACCAGGCCCTTTCAGCCAATTACCATAGCGTGGCCCGGGCGTACGAGGCCCCTTCAACCAGCTTAACACTACAACAATGCAATAGACAACACGTGAGTTAAATGAAGACTACTCACTTCGATGTACCTGAGCCCGTTCTACAACGCTACTAGAGCGGTCTTCTGAGGCCGAGAGCGTGTCAGAACCAGCAGTCAAGGTATCTTCACTAGCAACGGAAACTGTCTCACTATCGGTGTCCGAAGACTCTATTTGGTCAATGTCATTTTTATCGAACGCCGACACGTCATCCTCGTCATTGATCAAGATTGTAGATATTTCTACTAGTCCCTCAAACCCTCTAGGTACCGCACGCAAGTTTTCGTGAGAGTACTTATAAACGCGGCTAGATCTATTGATGCTTTTTAGTTCATAGCGGTCGTTATCTAAAACTTTAGTTATGACGAATGGTCCCTTAAATTTTTTAGCTAGCTTGATCTGATTGCGCTCACTACACTTAATGAAAACATAATCCCCCAGTTCAAATGGTTTTATTGTAGCCTTGCCTCTATTGAAAAGTTGTTCTTGTGAGCTGGCCGCCTTAAGAATATTTGCTGATGCTTGACTTCTTATGACGTCCAGGTCAGCCCGCGAAGGAGAACTAACGTTGGAAGCTATTTGGGACATTCCTAAGGACTGTGCGCGTATGCCGAACATCAGTTCTGTTGGCGTGAAACCTGTGATCCTAGATTTAGTGCTATTTAATGCTAATTGTACTTCGTCTAGCTCGTCTCTCCAAACCTTGTTTGAGTCATTCTCGATAATAGTGAGTAGGTTTTTCAAGGTGCGCATTACCCTTTCTACCTGACCGTTGGCTCTGGCAGAGCCGGTTGCTATGGTATGTAGTTCTATGTTATGATCAGTGCAAAACTCTTTAAATTCTGCACTAATATAACACCTACCTTGATCTGCTATTATTCTCTTAGGGGAACCGAAGAGGCACACTGCTTTCTTTAACGCTTTTACAGCACAGGCTGCATCTAATGAAAGGGTATACTCTAAAACGACATATTTTGTGAAAGCATCAATGATGACGGAGGCATATTCTTTTCTATCACTCTTGCCGCTAAGTTTTCCAGTAATATCTATATGGATAGTATGCCATGGTACAGAAACTTTAGGGATAGGATGTAATCTTACCTGTTGTGCACCTGAGGTGCCTTTGGAAGCTTTGCACACTATGCAAGAGTCGATAAATTTGTGAACATTTTTTGACATCTGGGGAAACCAGTACTGCTCGTATAGTTTGTCGAGGGTTCTATCGTAACCTAGATGTTTGATCTCTGTATGTACATGATTTATAAGTGTCCACACCAGAGAACGTGGGACTATGGGAAGCCAGCTGCTTACCTTGTTCCTTTCAACTTTACGGTAGAGGATACCATCCCGAACATCGTAAGAGTGGGCAATTGCTTCAGGTAGTTCGCCGTTCTCGTGCTGCCTAATAAGGGTCTGGATTTCTGGATCTCTTTTCTGCTCTACCTGCATCCAGGTATTGTGTAACTCGACAAAATTTACGGATTTACGAAAGTCAATGGAGTTAGTCAAATGAGTATCTGTTTCTTTAGTATCTGAAGGAGCAGGTAACGGGTTTCGAGATAGAAAGTCGGCATGTGCCATACTGCGCCCCTCCTTATAAATGATGTCGAAATCATATGCTTGGAGAAACGCCCACCATCTGTGGACGCGAGGTGATAAATCGGTCTTAGCTTTGGAAGCTTTTAGGGAATTACAGTCAGTGTAGACTGTGAAGTGTTGACCGTAAAGATAGTGACGGAAACTTTCAACTGCCCGTACTACCGCTAGAGTTTCCAACTCATATGAGTGGTACCTAGACTCTACCTCGGTTGTACGACGACTGAAATACGCGACGACATGAGGTACGTTTTGCTCTCTTTGAATTAGTACGGCGCCATAGCCGTCTGAGCTGGCATCAATATGGAGCTCAACGGGTTTGTCGGGATTGAAGATTATCAATACTGGTTCGGATGATAGAATATTGACAATTTTCTTATGTGCTTCCGAATGCTCTCGTTTCCAAATTATGCGGCCTTTGAGTTTGGTCAAGGGGTATAAGGGACTAGCGATGTTTGCGAAGTTAGGTATAAAACGTCGGAAGTAAGAAGCCAATCCTAGAAATTGCCTCACTTGCCTTGCTGTTTTAGGAAATGGGACCTCGAGAAGGGCTTTGACTTTTCCGGGGTTGGGTCTCACTTCTCCCGCCCGTATAAGATATCCTAAATAATTGACTTCAGTTTTCATGAATTTACATTTAGCCATTTTGAAAGAGAACCCTGATTCTATCAGAGTCTTGAGTACAGCGTCAAGGCGTTGTAATCCTTCGTCCACACTGGACGAATACGATAGGATGTCATCCATATAGGCTAGAGCTTCAGTGTCTTTAAATGATTTGAGGGCTTTATTGATACATCGCTGGTAAACGGATGCAGCATTTCGTAAACCAAATGGCATAGTGAGGTATTCGAACTGGCCCTCAGGGGTTACAAAGGCTGTACGCTCAATTGACTCAGAACTGACCTTTATCTGATGGTAGCCGGCAGCCATGTCCAGCGAACTGAAGAAATGAGCACCATTTAAACGATCCACCTGCTCTTCTATCCTAGGAAGTGGGTAGTGTTCGGGTCGTGTGTTGGCATTCAATTCTCTATAGTCAACGCATAGCCTGTCTGTGCCGTCTTTCTTCTTCACCAGTACGATAGGGCTAGCAAAAGGAGATGAACTCTCACGAATGATATTCGCATCTAAAAGTGATTGTATCTTTTCTCTTACGATTACCTTTTCGGCTGATGACATCCGATGAGGACGCCTTTGCACGGTTTTATGCGGATCGATAAGATCGATTTTCATCTCGCCAGTAGTAACCCTACGTGTGGGCATGCCCTCTATAAAATACTCACTGTACTTACGTAGGATGTTGAATAGTCGCTCCTTCTCATTGCCTTTCAAATCAGTGTCGATTGAGCTAAAATCTAAATGATCAGAGGTTCGGCAAGTATTAATGTGTTTACGCGATGAAAATCTAATTGAATCACTGTTAATCTCGACATGTATCCCTTGTTCTAAGATGTCCCTACCAATAATGACAGGATCTACCAAAGCATCATCTGGGACCACATGAAACAATATGCTAATTTGAATACCCTGAATTTGAACTGAACTAAAAATTTGGGTCAAGCATTTTATGTCTTCACCGCCTAGGCCGGTCAAATAAACAGTCTCCTTGCGTACGGAACCAGGCAGTTGGTCAACTAAACTATTTTTGATCAATGAACATGCCGAACCACTATCGAATAGAAATGACATTGACTTACCAGCCGATGTGGATAGAGTACCTTTAACCAGTCTGCGCTCACAGATATTTACGTCCTTCTTGGCTGGATGTTCTTTGTCTGCCTTGTTATTGGGACAAGCTGTACTGATGTGTCCGGGTTTTTGACATGTAAAACAAGTGACTGTCTTTTCTCTTTCTATCTTCGCGGCTGTGACACTATCTCGACGTTTGCGACACTCTTCGATCTTATGCCCACGGTAACCGCAGTAGTGACAGGATCCTCCGAATTTCGTATCAGCAACAGTACGTGGTTTCTTTGAGTTGGAATTATGCTCTTCGTTATCATCAAGGCGCCGCTTCAACGATATTCCACTAAGAGCGCGGCATAATTGGGCTCTCGTTGTGATGGTGTACGAATTAAGCTCTCTACGGATTAAAGAGTTTCTTTGACTGAGGACTGATATGACGAATCCGGTAATTACCTCTTCTGTCATTTCTACTTTTGGAATGCGTTCAATGAGACTCCACAAACGCAAAGCTGCTTCGGAAGCTGCCTCTTGAGGTCCAATCTCAAATCTCATCACACTGTCAAAGTAGTCCTGCATTAACATAGGTTTTCCAAATCTCGCGAGTAACAACTCCTTAATCTGCGGCCATTCTATTTCCGAACTTCTTATTTTAGTCAGACAAGATGCAGCACGACCCTTCAGTGAGTTTATTAAGGCAAGCAACAACTCGGTCCCGGAAAGATTTCGGTTAGTGACTATAATGTCGGTAATTCTACACCAACCTTCGATATCGGCCTCCGCATCGTCGGGATCAAATTTAACCAACTGGGTCGAATTAAGTAGCGGCTGTGGTGGCTTAGTGCTGCTAGTGGTTGCAGCTAGCAATCTTGTCAAAATCGACTCCATTCCGGTGAGCAAATCATGGGTATTCGCACTAGGGCCTTTATTTCCGGCGTTGGATACTGCCTCCGGTTGATTTGACCCTTCGAATCCCACTTCTGATGAAGTGGTTCGAGTTTCATGCGGTATGTTCTCCATGTTCAGGTAGGCGTGGATTATCGGGTAGGAAGGCAATGTTTCAATAAAATAACGCTGGTTACGGTCACTTCACTTATAATTCTCGATAGTTCAATCGACCACTACACAAAATAATTATAGATCACTGAGATCGAAATAGATGCACTAAAAATATAACGTCCACCGAGAACGTGGCTGCACGCGCACTTCCTCGTGATCTGAAGTAAACTGCTCGTTTTACAAGATGGCTGCCTCACCAGAACTCGGTGTTCGTTCTTGACACTTGACATTTATAAAAAAAAGTCAATTGACAGTCCAAAAAGGCGGAGGCGCCGACATACTTAAAGTATACTTATACTTACTATACTTATACTTTTTTTTTTTTTTTTTTTTGAGGATGGGAAATCATCAAATGACCCCTCCCGCTCTGGGTGGAGCAGAAGGGAGTGTCAGACTTTTACTGACTAAAACCCACCCGTGTTCCTTCCTTAGCCCTTTATGTTCCAGGGCAGCGGTAAACCCTTTCGGATGGTCCCGCTACCCTGGCAGGCTTCGGCCCTATGGGGCCCCGTCTCTTTTGCTGACATCTCTTTGAGGCGCGCGTGGAACACGTACACGCCGTCCGGCACGGGCCTAGTCCTGATCGGACGGAGAGCTACCCATTACTCTCCGCCCGCAGGCCCGCGCCTACGGTGGCCGGGAGTCGTCACGCGGCTCCCGACGCCCGGAGCGTCTCCCGCGGCGGCTGAGGCGTGAGGTGCGCAAAGTGCGTTCCCTCGCCCACCCCGCCACCTCCTTCGCTAGCATGACTGCTTCGCAGGAGGTGACTGCCTCCCACTCCCTCTCGCCCCGGACCATGGCTTGAACCAGGGCCGGACGCGAGAGGTCGCCGCCGCTGCCAATCGCCTCTACGAGGACACGGCGGTGCTCTGCCCAAGCAGGGCAGACCTCCACTGTATGCTCCACCGTGTCCTCTGGGCGATCCTGACAGTGGTGACACCCGGGCGTCTCCTCCCGCCTGATGATGTGCAGGAACCTCCCGAAACATCCGTGTCCGGAGAGGACCTGCGTCAGGCGGTAGGTGAGAACGCCGTGACGTCTCTCTAGCCACTCCTCAAAGAGGGGTCTTACCGCCGCTATCGTGGCGTGCCCTGCGCTGGGTTGCGATAGTCGCTCCTTCCATGCCACCATGAGATCGCGCCGGAGGTTCGTCCGCTCCGCCGCGGTTTGCCGCGGATGCGGAGTTTCCCCCCGGCGTAGTGCCTCCGCGCGCCAATCGTATAGGCGCGCGAGGACTATCGCCTCCAGATCCCATGGTGGCAGTCCGGCAAGGAGGCTTGCTGCCTCGCCTGAGATCGTGCGGTAGCCCCGGATCAGCCTTACGGCTACCACCTTTTGGGGCGCGTTCAGGTAGTGTGCGGCTCGAAGCCGCAGTGAACGCGCCCATACCGGGGCCCCATATAGGGCCATGGACCGCACGACCCCCGCGTAAAGCCTCCGGCAGGAGGCGTTTGGCCCCCTCAGGTTGGGCAAGAGCCGCTTTAGGGCGGCCCCGGCCCTTTCCAGTTTGGGGGCCAAACGTCGGAAATGCTCGACGAAGTTCCATCGGCTGTCGAGGACGAGACCCAGGTACCTCATCGTGGTCTCGACGCCGATGTGAACCCCTCCTACCACTAGTTGGGATCCCGGAGGTGGCCCGTACCGAGGCCCATGAAAGGACATGGCCTCGGACTTGTGCAATGCCACCTCGAGACCCAACCGCCGGATCCTTTCCACGACTATCGCAACCCCGCGTGTCATCGCGTCGGCCGCCGCCTGATGCGACCTCCCCTGCGCCAGGACCAGCGTGTCGTCAGCGTAGCAAACTACGCTGACGCCTTCAGGGAGGTCGGCCCGCAGCACCCAGTCGTAACCGATGTCCCACAGGAGCGGCCCCAGAACCGATCCCTGTGGGACACCGCACGACATCTCTCGCCGGTTCCAGTTCCCGTCGCGATCGGGGTAGATGACGGCTCTGTCCGTCAGATACGCCCCGACTACTCGACGGAGGTAGGTCGGCACCCGGTGATACCGGAGTGCCTCCCCAATGCAGCTCCAGGGCAGGGTGTTGAACGCGTTGGCGATGTCGAGTGACACCGCCACGACCACCCCACCCCGGGACACCGCGTCCCCCGTCGTGAGGGCTCTCACGCGCATGATGGCGTCCACCGTAGAGCGCCCCTTGCGGAAGCCAAACTGGCAATCCGCAAGATCCGGCCCAGTTCCTACAAGGTGCCCGACGAGGCGGCCCGCAATTACCCTCTCAAAGAGCTTGCCAACCTCGTCAAGCAGCACTATGGGCCGGTATGCGGACGGAGAGTCCGCAGGGCGCCCCGGCTTCTGAATGAGGACCAGCTTCCCCGTCTTCCAACGGAGTGGAAACTGGCCTCTCTCCATGCATGCTACTATACTTATACTTAAATATACTTATTCGACACATACAATAAGTTATTTTGTACAATCGATATATTATTTGTAAGCAGATATACCTTTAGAACTGACATAATCAACATTTTGAAGGATCAACAGTAGCTTCTAATGTTTTTACATATCCTGGCTACAATTAACGTTTGCTAATCAGTTTGTCTTAGTGTAAGTACTAATCTGTGGAAAATGTAGTGGGTAGTATATTTGTTAAGTCATATGTTTAAGACCATTTGTATATTTATAGTAAACTACTGTTTGTTTTCCCTATAAAAATAAAATAAAATTAAAATTAAATAAATAAAAAAATCGTTTAGCTTTATCTTCTTTACGCACTTAAGTCGCGCTTTTCTGTGTAAAAATGGACTATTAAGTCACAGAAACGCGTGACTTAAGTCCGGGTTTATATCAGACAGTGCTATAAAAGGTTATAATCAAGCAATACTAAATATATAACTAAATATAACATAACTAAATAATTTAAGTAAGTAAGTAATTTAATTATAATTTAAAATTGTAATTTAACTTTAAGCTGTAATTTGTGGTAGTAAAAATAAATACAGGGTGTTATTGACAGCCCTCCGCAAACAATAACACCCTGTATATTCTATTCTATTTTATAATTGAAATTGATTTTTTATCATTAACAGTTATTATAATAGTGATTAATTGAGATCTAATACTTAAACAAATAAGTGTTTTTTTTTATTATATCCATAACTGCAGGGGGTAAATGACTTGCTTTGTAATTAACTAGTAGTTATTTTTAATAAAAAAATCGTTAAGCTACCTTGTCTTATTATCCTACTAATATTGTAAATGCGAAAGTTTGTATGGATGGATGTTTGTTAACATCCATCCATCCATCGGATACTTTTTATGAACAGAGTTCAAGCTACGTGGTCAGGGCTCCAGAAAGAGGAACCTCCTGACAATGCAAGCCGTGTCCAGAAGTACCGCTTTCTGAATGAAGCCCTTGATCCAGCTGCCCAACGAGAGCCTCCTCGAGAGGTGTTGGTCGACCCTCCTGGCTAATAAGCCATTGGCTGTCACGACTATCGGCACAATGATCGCTGAGTCCACATCCCAAATGTCGATAACATCGTGAGCCAAGTCAAGATACTTGATTTGTTTATCTTTCTCGGCTTTCACGTGATTCTCATCATGCGGGACGGTTATGTCAACAATCATTGCGCGCCGCTCTGATCGATCCACCACCACTATATCAGGCTTATTGACATTTTTTTTTAATTAAAATTACGAGAATTGCTCCGCTGGTGGCTAACAACAGTAATCTGTTTGGTAAGTTGGTAGGTAAGTGGTCAAAATCTGTGTGTGAGCCAGCTGTAACTATAAAGACTCATGATGATACTCATAACAAGAGGGCATAGTGGTGTGCATTATGCCCTCATGTTATCTATATATCTTGTTAAGAAATAAATTAAATAATTACAGCTAATAAAAAAACGAACTCTCTAATAACATAATTAAATTTTCGATTAGAAGGGAACAAATATTTCAAATATTTCTATTATTATGGGGCTGATCTCTCAATCAACAGATAATTTTTATTCGTGGAAAGAAATTGACGTCTGACAGATTTCCTATAGAAGAACTGTCAAAAATTAAAAATTAAATTATTCCTCGTATAAAATTATCTGGCGTTGGAAAAATCAGCCCTGAGTTAGATAGATGTCGCGAAAAGTATGACACTGATATCCAGCTCCTCTATATTGATATTTATATTACACAAGGAGCACTTGCTGAAGGATATTTTAAAATATAATGATAAATAAAAACAAGCTTTTATCTAAATATGAATGTAACCAAAAAAGAAAGAATAACGCCTCATCTTTCTGACTGGCCGACTCCTTGACAATTAAAAAGTGACTGTAATTGGTTTATTTCAAATATTTATTTTATTTATATTTAATATACAAGTACCAATAGTTACATAATTATTATGACATCTACATATTTACATTAGGTACTAAAATAATAATACATATGTAAACGAGAAAAAAAAAAAAAACAAGCAAAAGAATCATAGGGCATCAAAAAATTCGTCCGCATCGCTGCCAACAGGAACAGTGCCCAAAAGGCTGGCGGCATTGCCACGTTGTACGGCGAAGCTAATTCTTTGGCCAAGAAACAGGCCAGCCCTCTGGTCACGTGAAGAGTCGACTAAGCGCTTGGCGATATCTCGATAAATCAAGTGGGCACTCGGACCCCATGGCCCTAGTGTTTCAACCCCAAACGGCTCGAAGATATAACTCCCAATCAGGCTGGAATATTTTCGCCGTTTGAGGTTTTCTGCACCAGCAGCAGCCGCTCCAGCACAGCCCACCGTCCTAGGAAGATGGGATGGCGCAAGGGTGTCGACACATGTTGCATCCCACACCAAAGGTCTGCCTAACTTCTTTTAGTACCAATGGAATCAAATATATTAACAACTATTTTCGTAAACTTAACCTAACACTACCATATAGTTATGAGAAACCCTGCTACAAGCTCAACACCGATGTGGAAAGCTTCCAGCAGCGATTGATACACGAACAGTCCAGTCTGCTCGCGATACATCACAGTACAATGTTGGGGATAGCCCGTACCCGGTGCGACAAGGAGGCGTATATATGTAAATACATACTTTGGTTTTGAAGTAAGCGCACAAGATTAGACATATATTTAGTAACAACGTTAGTGATTTTCCTGATTCACCCGCTTAAGCCCCGCTTATCAGTAGCTATTTATTGTTTCACTTTAGAGGATATCTAGCGATTGGCTCTTATATTCCACTAGCGGTCACCAGGGTCCGTCGTATTATCTACCTCTGTTGAAACAACATTGCAATTGCCTTGAATATAAAATGTATAGAATCCAGTGTGTGTTAACGTTGTTAGTGCTGTACGTGGGGATGGCGCACTCCTTCTCTTGGGGTGAGTACAAAACTTGTGTATTTTTTGGGGTACCGTACCTACCCAGAGGTTGTCCACGGCTGCAGTTCCTCTCAAGAGACTCACGTAAAACTCGGTACCCTGCCGTCTCGGGTGACAGACTCACCCGCAGACCACAGCCTATGGTGGCCGAAGATCATTGTGCAAGCTGGCGAGATTAGACAAATAGTTATTCTCATGTTTCAGACATCGTCGTGGCCAGAGGAAATCGACTAGAATTTTATTATGACGGAACATTAACACACTCCGTTCCCACGTCTCAATATAATAATTGGATAACTTACGACCCATTACACAACCGAGTGCTGTTTGCCAAAAAAATTAGCGACAGTGAACCGTCCAGTTTTGACATAGCAAGCGGAATAACACAATCTTTAATTAAGAGCAACCCGGACCAATACTTCAGGAGATTCGCCTACGACCCGGCCACAGAATTACTTTTTGTGATGATTGATAAAATTATGTACTCGTTCTCATTAAAGCCTGGATCTAACAACGAAACTAACGGAAATCTTGTGATCAATTTGCAAAAGGATGACGCGTATCCCCGTGAAATTGTTGTGGACAGCTGTGGAGGGTAAGTCAGTGATAATGATAATTATGTAGTTTATTCATTTTCAATACACATTTATCCCATGCTTAAACCCTATAAATTACTTATTACAGGTATATTTACTGGACCACGTTCAGTAAGAGTAACCTAATAGAGAGGGTTCGATTTAATGGTTCCGAGAGAGAAGTTATAATAGACCGTGGTAATATGAGTACACAAGGCTTGACCATTGACCCACAGACACAGAAAATGTACTGGATTGAATATGAAAAATATAAATACGAAATTTCTATTGAAAGTGCAGATTTGAACGGAAAGAACCGAAGAACAATACGTCGTGAATTCACATTCGACCCGGGATATGCAGAACCAGTATTAGCTGTATCAAAAGATTTTATCTACTGGGGAAAAAGATATGAACCGTTCATCTCGCAATTACCAAAGAATTCAACGCACGACGCAGATGTGAAACCCAAAGAAATTTCAATGGATAACACAGAAGGTTTGGGTGGTGTTCTAGATATAGCCAATAACTATAAACTTGAAGAACAAACTCATGGAATACAGAACTGCAAAGCACTAAAGCGTCTGCTACCAAATTACTCAGAGACCAACGACTGCGCCTCCTGCAATGTTTCTACAGAGGAGAGCCTACTTTGTGTCCATGGTACGAAAATCAGTGGGGAGTCTCGTTGTGAATGCACACAGGGTTACAGCGGTGAGAGATGCGATGTTTCATTCGATGTTTCATTCTGTCACAACTATTGTTTCCAAGGAGAGTGTAATGCTAGTGCTGACGGACAGCCCAAATGCAGGTAAAACATGTTCATAGTTATAGACCAGGTATTACACAGCTTGACCCAGTGTCAAATCAACCCATGGACTATAACTGGATTCCGACAATTCGATTGTGTAAGAACTAGACCCCGATAACTCTCGAACTAATTACTTAAAGAGCAAGCAAAGCGGGCTCTGAAACTTAGGGCACCCCGGGCCCGACACAGTAAGGTAATGTTCGAAGGCGGTGACAACAGCTAGTGTGAGTGCGTAAAGCGACCAAACGAAGCTCCCGTCAGCATCATTCATTTGAGTTAGGTTCCTTTATGCACTGTAGCCAGGAAAAGGAGGCCCGCCGGGTGTGGCTCAGTCGACTCTGCTAAAGCCGAGAATACAATGGCAAGTCGACTATTTTAGAATTGTTCAGGTTGGGGTATCCTAGGGTTGGTTTGTAACGGTATTTTAAACTAGATGAGGTCGGCGTTTCTTAACTGTTTAGTCTGAGAAGAAAGGCAGAATTATAGTCACATTTATTTTGATAGCTTATTATTATTAGTTTATTTAGTTATCCTGTCTCATAAGTTCGTAATTTCAGGTGTAATGCCGGTTACTCTGGGGAAAGATGTGAAGTCAACGCGTGCCATACGTATTGTTTGAACAACGGAACCTGTTCCCTGAATGAGAAGAGTGAGCCAGTCTGTCAGTGCACAGCTCATTATGAAGGTGCAAGATGCGAAGTTCCCGCCTTTCTTCTCAAATGTTTCCAAACAATTTCAATGTTAAAGGACATCCTAAGCACGGGTAAAAATCTTCTTATTCAAAAAATCTAATCCACTATAGGGCAGGGTTTTCCTGCGTGATCGAATCAGAAATGAAGAGATCCGCAGGAGAACCAAGGTAACCGACATAGCCTGAAGAATTGCCAAACTTAAGGGGCAGTGGGCAGGGCACATTGCTCGCAGAACAGATGGCTGGTGGGGCCAACAGGTTCTGTAGTGGCGACCGCATACCGGAAGACATAGCGTTGGAAAGCCTTCCACAAGGTGGACCGACCACCTGGTGAAGGCCTCAGGAACCCGTTGGATGCGAGAAGCACAGAACCGGTCGGAGTGGATGTGCTTGGGGAGGCCTACGTCCAGCAGTGGACGTCTTTCGGCTGAAATTATGTTAATGATGATGACCATAGGGCACTATGCCAGATTGTATAGATTAATGTTCGAACCCCTTTAATTTGAGAGAGATGTTTCTCTTCTGAGATGTTGATGATGCATTAATCGTTCATTTTGAACGTTTCGCTTACAGATGTGACACCGGTTACTCTGGCCAAAGGAGTGAACTCATCGTGTGCTGTTGTCTGAACAATGGCGCTGATTCGGAACGAGCACAAGATGTGAAGCTGTTGCTGCGACTGCAGAGTTTGTCACAACTACTGCACCTCCTATTTCGAGTTGGCGCAAGTTTTCAATTTCATCTTGAATCTTCTTCTTCATCATGTCGCTGGCACGGCAGCTCTTCATATTTTGTTGACACAAAATTTCTCCACATCCACGGCGTCATCGGTGCGATGCCACCATACCGGTTCTGTACTCAAATTCAAGGTCGCTCAGCGATCTATGGACTGGGCTATGCTTGGAGTGTCTTTGAGGGATCAAATCCGCAACGAGCTGATCCAGCAGAGAACCAAAGTTGTCAACATAGCTCACAGAATAAGCAAACCAAAGTGACAATAGGCCGGCCATAATAACCGTAGAACCGATGACCATTGAAGTAGACGTGTCCTTGAGTGGAGACTGCGAATCGGCAAACGTAAAGTAGGACGCTTTCAGGCTACGTGGAGCGACGATCTTCGCAGGGTGGCTGGTAGCAGCTGGATGAGAGTTAGAGTTGAATAGCGTGCAATAAGAGAGGCCTATGTCCAGCAGTGGACTGCTGTAGGCTGATGATGATGTACCCAAAGGGTGCCAGGGAATCAGGAGCACATTCTTTCAACTCTCAGTCATCTAAGATTCCTCGTTTTTTCTGTAAAAAAGGGTTCCAAAGTTACAAGTTTAGAATAGCTATGATAATAGTACATTACGATACGTGTGACTTAGGGCCTTTTTATTGTCATGCGTGTTTGCGCCCGCGTGCAGGCCGGGCACGCATGCGTGCTGCCCGCAACCTATCGTATCATACATGTTTTTATTGTCATGCGCGCCACACGCACGCGGATCGCGGGTGGCTCGCACGGATGCGTGCCTCCCGTGTGCGTGTGGCGAACCTTGACAGTCAGTGTTGTTATTACTGTCAAGCGGGTCGCACGCAGGTTGTATGATCAATATGTTCTCTTCCTGGCGACACGTACTGTGGTGGAGTGGCGTGGCGAAAATAATGCTCTGCGTGCGGCCTGCAGCACGCATGCGTGCCTGGCCTGCACGCGGGCGCAAACACGCATGACAATAAAAAGGCCCTAAAGCAGTGCATTAATGACTGCTTAAGTCACACTTATTATATTATACACCGTGTTCTGGACGATATACATAAACTTCGACTAGATGTTCAGACCATGGAAATAAACATTTTTTATTATGGCCACATTAATGAATTCTTATTTTTTGTTAATTTTCATACATTCATTTTTTTTTACCTTGACGTAAATCACTCGATATGCATGCCCCTTTATCCGAATTGGCAACGTCGTATTTTCATTCATAAGATTTGGTGGGCTAAAACTTGTCAAAACTAAGTTTCTTTGGTTTTTTACTGCATAGCTCAATTTTTCATTACATGAAATTACAAATATCTTTGTAAAGTTAGAAAAATTTGTAAAGTTAGCCTGTAGAAAAGTTTGTAAAGTTAGCCTTTTTAAGTACTACTACTGCCTTTGGAAGATTTTATTTGTAAAAGCTTATAGAAGCGTTTGTCAAAGTTTATGGATAACGTGAAGAACACGATGTTTAAGGTATTCTTTTCATACGCGAAATATTTTAAGAGTAACATCTATAAGTACTTAGATTATAAAGAAGTGGTAACTTTTTTTTTTCTTATTGTTTTTTTACGTAAATATTCCAACTGCTATCAGCCATCCTGCGAAGATCGTCGCCCCCTCTAGCCTGAGGGCGTGGAACCTTACGTTTACCGATTCGCGCTCTCCACTCAAGAACACCCAGCTTCAGTCCAGCAGTGGACTGCTCTAAGCTGATAATGTTGACGACGTAATTATTATAATTTTAAAATTGCTTGAGACATTTTGCATGAACACTTAACTCCGCTTCAACGACAGTAAATACGTAGAAACTAGCTTAAAGGATGTGAAAAAATAAGAAGGAGCCAGTATTTATTATGTGGGTCAAGCAATTTTTAATTATTTATTTGATTAAATAATATACTTAAATAAATAAAAAAATCGTTTAACTTTATCTTCTTTACGCACTTAAGTCGCGCTTTTCTGTGTAAAAATGGACTATTAAGTCACAGAAACGCGTGACTTAACTCCGGGTTTATATCAGACAGTGCTATAACAGGTTATAATCAAGCAATACTAAATATATAACTAAATATAACATAACTAAATAATTAAAGTAATTAAGTAATTTAATTATAATTTAAAATTGTAATTTAAGCTGTAAATTGTGGTAATAAAAATAAATATATTCTATTCTATTTTATAATTGAAATTGATTTTTTATCATTAACAGTTATTATAATAGTGATTAATTGAGATCTAATACTTAAACAAATAATTGTTTTTGTTTTATTATATCCATAACTGCAGGGGGTAAATGACTTGCTTTGTAATTAACTAGTAGTTATTTTTAATAAAAAAAATCGTTAAGCTACCTTGTCTTATTATCCTACTAATATTGTAAATGCGAAAGTTTGTATGGATGGATGGATGGATGTTTGTTAACATCCATCCATCCATCGGATACTTTTTATGAACAGAGTTCAAGCTACGTGGTCAGGGCTCCAGAAAGAGGAACCTCCTGACAATGCAAGCCGTGTCCAGAAGTACCGCTTTCTGAATGAAGCCCTTGATCCAGCTGCCCAACGAGAGCCTCCTCGAGAGGTGTTGGTCGACCCTCCTGGCTAATAAGCCATTGGCTGTCACGACTATCGGCACAATGATCGCTGAGTCCACATCCCAAATGTCGATAACATCGTGAGCCAAGTCAAGATACTTGATTTGTTTATCTTTCTCGGCTTTCACGTGATTCTCATCATGCGGGACGGTTATGTCAACAATCATTGCGCGCCGCTCTGATCGATCCACCACCACTATATCAGGCTTATTGGCAAAAATGTATTATTAAAATTACGAGAATTGCTCCGCTGGTGGCTAACAACAGTAATCTGTTTGGTAAGTTGGTAGGTAAGTGGTCAAAATCTGTGTGTGAGCCAGCTGTAACTATAAAGACTCATGATGATACTCATAACAAGAGGGCATAGTGGTATGCATTATGCCCTCATTTTATCTATTTATCTTGTTAAGAAATGAATTAAATAATTACAGCTAGTAAAAAAACAAAATCTCTTATAACATAATTAAATTTTCGATTAGAAGGGAACGGTTTCTCTTATCAAAAAGTTCAAATATTTGTATTATTATGGGGCTGATCTCTCAATCAACAGATAATTTTTATTCGTGGAAAGAAATTGACGTCTGACAGATTTCCTATGGAAGAACTGTCAAAAATTAAAAATAAAATTATTCCTCGTATAAAATTATCTGGCGTTGGAAAAATCAGCCCTGAGTTAGATAGATGTGGCGAAAAGTATGACACTGATATCCAGCTCCTCTATAGTGATATTTATATTACACAAGGAGCACTTGCTGAAGGATATTTTTGAATAAAATGAAAAATAAAAACAAGCTTTTATCTAAATATGAATGTAACCTAATCTGTATCCTCATCTTTCTGACTGGCCGACTCCTTGACAATTAAAAAGTGACTGTAATTGGCTTATTTCAAATATTTATTTTATTTATCTATATATATAAAATTCAAAGTCCTGACTGACTGACTGACTGATAGATCAACGCACAGCCTAAACCGCTGCTCCTAGAGACATAAAAGTGTAGGCATCCACTAAGAAAGGATTTTTCGAAATTCCACCACGAAGAGGGTGAAAAGGGGGGAATTCCTTTGTATGAAAAATCTTATTCCTTGAGTTAATAAACTTGAAACTTGGTACGAATACTTATCTAAATAAATTATGAAGATTGACCTTTTTTTTTTCTTCTAAACTACCCCCTAAGAATTTTAGCGCGCAGTCCGATTTACTCGAAACTCAGTATTTATACCTAATAGTGAAAGTAAAGAATAATGTGTATCAGGGTTTTTTGAAAATCTACCCCTGACGGGCTGAAATGGGGTAGTCAATTTTTCAGGGGAGGATTTTACGGCAAGGCTTGATTAACTCGAAAAATAGTATAAATAATCTTTGAGTCAAGTTATGAATACATCCCAAACGATTTTTTAAAATTCCACCCCTGTGTGGGTGAAAAGCGGGGGATACAGCTTATATGAAAAATCTTATTCATTTAGTTAATAAACTTAAAACTTGCCAAGAATACTTGCCTAAGTAATAAAGTTTATAATTATAAGTTTTTCAAAACTACCCCTCAAAGGGGGATATAGCGGTGTTGAAGTTTGTGTGGAAGAAATTGAATGCGCGGTCTGAGTAACTCGAAACTCAGTATTGATACTTTTGACAGAAAATAATTAATAATAAGTATGTAAAGTTGTCGAAAGTTTAACACACACGGGACAAAAAGGGGTAATTCAGTTTTTAAGGGGAGGACTTGAACTTGAAACTGTATGTTACATTTTCCCGCCTAAATCACTGAACTTCTGATTTGGCATAGAGATAGATAGCATCCTGGGGAAGCACATACATTTTATCCTGTTAGCACGTTCCCGTGGGATAATTTCCGACATCCACGCGGGCGAAGCCGCGGGCAGAAGCTAGTATTTAATATACAAGTAACAATGGAATCAAATATGTTAGTAACAATATTTCTTAACAACTATGTTCGTAAACTTAACCTAACACTACCATTAGTTATGAGAAACCCTGCTACAAGCTCAACACCGATGTGGAAAGCTTCCAGCAGCGATTGATACACGAACAGGCCAGTCTGCTCGTGATACATCACAGTACAATGTTGGGGCTAGCCCGTACCTGGCGCGCCAAGGAGGCGTATACAGGGTTATTTGTAAAACACCAACAACCTCTTAAGAGGTCATTGTACTCATCATTATGAACAACTTTTACTATAGGACCAAACCTGAAATCGCGAAAAAAAAATCAGCTGCTCCCTATATTTTGACGAGTTATGCGAACACAAATGTAGGGAACAGCTATTTTTTTTTTTTGCGATTTCAGTTTTGGTCTCATAGTAAAAGTGGTTCATAATGATGAGTACAATGACCTCTTAAGAGGTTGCTGGTGTTTTATAAATAACCCTGTATATGTAAATAAATACTTTGGTTTTGAGGTAAGCGCACAAGATTATACAATACATATATTTAGTAACAACGTTAGTGATTTTCCTGATTCACCCGCTTAAGCCCCGCTTATCAGTAGCTATTTATGGTTTCACTTTAGAGGATATCTAGCGATTGACTCTTATATTCCACTAGCGGTCACCAGGGTCCGTCGTATTATCTACGTCTGTTGAGACAACATTGCCTTGAATATAAAATGTATAGAACCCAGTGTGTATTAGCGTTGTTAGTGCTGTATGTGGGGATGGCGCACTCCTTCTCTTGGGGTGAGTACAAAACTCGTGTATTTTTTGGGGTACCGTACCTATCCAGAGGTTGTCAACGGCTGCAGTTCCTCTCAAGAGTCTCGCGTAGAACTCGGCACCCTGTCGTCTTGGGCGACAGACTCACCAAGTCTGTCACCCGCAGACCACAGCCTATGGTGGCCAAAGATCATTGTGCAAGCTGGCGAGAACGCAACTAATTTGAGACGTGTTAAAACTACAAATAACTTAAATAATTCTAGAAATAATAATTGCCATTGCTAGGCGTGTTTTATACATAGATAGAAGACGAAAGGCTAGAAAGGAAAGATTTTATTTTAAAGATTAGTCAAATAGTTATTCTCATGTTTCAGACATCGTCGTGGCCAGAGGAAAACGACTAGAATTTTATTATAACGGAACATTAACACACTCCGTTCCCACGTCTCAATATAATAATTGGATAACTTACGACCCATTACACAACCGGGTGCTGTTTGCCAAAAAAAATAGCCACAGTGAACCGTCCAGTTTTGACATAGCAAGCGGAATAACACAATCTTTAATTAAGAGCAACCCGGACCAATACTTTAGGAGATTCGCCTACGACCCGGCCACAGAATTACTTTTTGTGATGATTGATAAAATTATGTACTCGTTCTCATTAAAGCCTGGATCTAACAACGAAACTAACGGAAATCTTGTGATCAATTTGGATGACGCGTATCTCCGTGAAATTGTCGTGGACAGCTGTGGAGGGTAAGTCAGTGATAATGATAATTATGTAGTTTATTCATTTTCAATACACATTTATCCCATGCTTAAACCCTATAAATTACTTATTACAGGTATATTTACTGGACCACGTTCGATAAGAAGAGTAACCTAATAGAGAGGGTTCGATTTAATGGTTCCGAGAGAGAAGTTATAATAGACCGTAGTAATATGAGTACACAAGGCTTGACCATTGACCCACAGACACAGAAAATGTACTGGATTGAATATGAAAACAATAAATTCGACATTTATATTGAAAGTGCAGATTTGAACGGAAAGAACAGAAGAACAATACGTCGTGAATTCACAGTCGACCCGAGATATGCAGACCCAGTATTAGCTGTATCAAAAGATTTTATCTACTGGGGAAAAAGATATGAACCGTTCATCTCGCAATTACCAAAGAATTCAACGCGCGACGCAGATGTGAAACCCAAAGAAATTTCAATGGATAACAAAGGAGATTGGGGTGCTGTTCAAGATATGGCCACCAACTATAAACTTGAAGAACAAACTCATGGAATACAGAACTGCGAAGCACTAAAGCGTCTGCTACCAAATTACTCAGAGACCAACGACTGCGCCTCCTGCAATGTTTCTACAGAGGAGAGCCTACTTTGTGTCCATGGTACGAAAATTAGCGGGGAGTCTCGTTGTGAATGCACACAGGGTTACAGCGGTGAGAGATGCGATGTTTCATTCGATGTTTCATTCTGTCACAACTATTGTTTCCAAGGAGAGTGTAATGCTAGTGCTGACGGACAGCCCAAATGCAGGTAAAACATAATATTCATAGTTATAGACCCAGTGTCAAATCAACCCATGGACTATAACTGGATTCCAACAATTCGATTGTGTAAGAACTAGACCCCGATAACTCTCGAACTAATTACTTAAAGAGCAAGCAAAGCGGGCTCTGAAACTTAGGGCACCCCGGGCCCGACACAGTAAGGTAATGTTCGAAGGGAGTGACCACAGCTAGAGTGAGTGCGTAAAGCGACCAAACGAAGCTCCCGTCATCATCATTCATTTGAGTTAGGTTCCTTTAAGCACTGTAGCCAGAAATAGGAGGCCCGCCGGGCGTGGCTCAGTGGATTCTGCTAAAGCCGAGATTACAATGGCACGTCGACTATTTTAGAATTGTTAAAGTTGGGGTATCCTAGGGTTGGTTTGTAACGGTGTCTTGTTGCCGGCGTCAAATGGTTTTGGTGTCGGGTTGTCGTAGATAAATTATAACTGATTTTATTTTTGTCGTCATCGTATTTATCATAAGTCAATCATATTTTAAAAACTAGATGAGGTCGGCGTTTCTTAATTGTTTAGTCTGAGAAGAAAGGCAGATTTATATTCACATTAATTTTGATAGCTTATCCTTGTTTATTTAGTTATCCTGTCTCATATGTTCGTAATTTCAGGTGTAATGCCGGTTACTCTGGGGAAAGATGTGAAGTCAACGCGTGCCATGCGTATTGTTTGAACAACGGAACCTGTTCCTTGAATGAGAAGAGTGAGCCAATCTGTCAGTGCACAGGTCATTATGAGGGTGCAAGATGCGATGTTCCCGCCTTTCTTCTCAAATGTTTCCAAACAATTTCAATGTTAAAGGACATCCTAAGCACGGGTAAAAATCTTCTTATTCAAAAAATCTAATCCCTTACAGGGCAGGGTTTTCCTGCGTGATTGAATCAGAAATGAAGAGATCCGAAGGAGAACCAAGGTAACCGACATAGCCTGAAAAATTGCTAAACTTAAGGGGCAGTGGGCAGCGCACATTTCTCGCAGAACAGATGACCGGTGGGGCCAACATGTTCTGTAGTGGCGACCGCATACCGGAATACGTAGCGTTGGAAGGCCACCCACAAGGTGGACCGACGACCTGGTGAAGGCCGCAGGAACCCGTTGTATACGAGAAGCACAGAACCGGTCGAAGTGGATGTGCTTGAGGCCTATGGCCAGCAGTGGACGTCTTTCGGCTGAAATTATGTTGATGATGATGACTATAGGGCACTATGCCAGCTTGTATAGATTAACGTTCGAACCCTTTTAATTTGAGAGATGGAATGTTTCTCTTCTGAGATGTTGATGATTGTTGATGATGCATTAATCGTTCATTTTGAACGTTTCGCTTACAGATGTGACACCGGTTACTCTGGCCAAAGGAGTAAAGTCATCGTGTGCTGTTGTCTGAACAATGGCGCTGATTCGGAACGAGCACAAGATGTGAAGCTGTTGCTGCGACTTCAGAGTTTGTCACAACTACTGCACCTCCTATTTCGAGTTGGCGCAAGTTTTCAATTTCATCTTGAATCTTCTTCTTCATCATGTCGCTGGCACGGCAGCTCTTCATATTTTGTTGACACAAAATTTCTCCACATCCACTGCGTCATCGGTGCGATGCCACCATACCGGTTCTGTACTCAAATTCAAGGTCGCTCAGCGATCTATGGACTGGGCTATGCTTGGAGTGTCTTTGAGGGATCAAATGCGCAACGAGCTGATCCTGCAGAGAACCAAAGTTGTCAACATAGCTCACAGAATAAGCAAACTAAAGTGACAATAGGCCAGCCATAATAACCGTAGAACCGATGACCCTTGGAGTAGACGTATTCTTGAGTGGAGACTGCGAATCGGCAAACGTAAAGTAGGACGCTTTCAGGCTAGGTGGAGCGACGATCTTCGCAGGGTGGCTGGTAGCAGCTGGATGAGAGTTAGAGTTGAATAGCGTGCAATAGGAGAGGCCTATGTCCAGCTGTGGACTGCTGCGCGGGTGGCTCGCACGGATGCGTGTCGCCCGTGTCCGTGTGGCGAACCTTGACAGTCAGTGTTGTTATTACTGTCAAGTGGGTCGCACGCAGGTTGTATGATCAATATGTTCTCTTCCTGGCGACACGTACTGTGGTGGCGTGGCGTGGTGAAAATAATGCTCTGCGTGCGGCCCACAGCAAGCATGCGTGCCTGGCCTGCACACGGGCGCAAACACGCATGACAATAAAAAGGCCCTAAAGCAGTGCATTAATGACTGCTTAAGTCACACTTATTATATTATACACCGTGTTCTGGACGATATACATACACTTCGACTAGATGTTCAGACCATGGAAATAAACATTTTTTATTATGGCCACATTAATGAATTCTTATTTTTTGTTAATTTTCATACATTCATTTTTTTTTTTACCTTGACGTAAATCACTCGATATGCATGCCCCTTTATCCGAATTGGCAACGTCGTATTTTCATTCATAAGATTTGGTGGGCTAAAACTTGTCAAAACTAAGTTTCTTTGGTTTTTTACTGCATAGCTCAATTTTTCATTACATGAAATTACAAATATCTTTGTAAAGTTAGAAAAATTTGTAAAGTTAGCCTTTAGAAAAGTTTGTAAAGTTAGCCTTTTTAAGTACTAAAATCTTCCAAAGGCAGTTGGAAGATTTTATTTGTAAAAGCTTATAGAAGCGTTTGTCAAAGTTTATGGATAACGTGAAGAACACGATGTTTAAGGTATTCTTTTCATACGCGAAATATTTTAAGAGTAACATCTATAAGTACTTAGATTATAAAGAAGTGGCAACTTTTTTTTTTCTTATTGTTTTTTTACGTAAATATTCCAACTGCTATCAGCCATCCTGCGAAGATCGTCGCCCCCTCTAGCCTGAGGGCGTGGAACCTTACGTTTACCGATTCGCGGTCTCCACTCAAGAACACCCAGCTTCAGTCCAGCAGTGGACTGCTCTAAGCTGATAATGTTGACGACGTAATTATTATAATTTTAAAATTGCTTGAGACATTTTGCATGAACACTTAACTCCGCTTCAACGACAGTAAATACGTAGAAACTAGCTTAAAGGATGTGAAAAAATAAGAAGGAGCCAGTATTTATTATGTGGGTCAAGCAATTTTTAATTATTTATTTGATTAAATAATATACTTAAATAAATAAAAAAATCGTTTAACTTTATCTTCTTTACGCACTTAAGTCGCGCTTTTCTGTGTAAAAATGGACTATTAAGTCACAGAAACGCGTGACTTAACTCCGGGTTTATATCAGACAGTGCTATAACAGGTTATAATCAAGCAATACTAAATATATAACTAAATATAACATAACTAAATAATTAAAGTAAGTAAGTAATTTAATTATAATTTAAAATTGTAATTTAACTTTAAGCTGTAAATTGTGGTAATAAAAATAAATATATTCTATTCTATTTTATAATTGAAATTGATTTTTTATCATTAACAGTTATTATAATAGTGATTAATTGAGATCTAATACTTAAACAAATAATTGTTTTTGTTTTATTATATCCATAACTGCAGGGGGTAAATGACTTGCTTTGTAATTAACTAGTAGTTATTTTTAATAAAAAAAATCGTTAAGCTACCTTGTCTTATTATCCTACTAATATTGTAAATGCGAAAGTTTGTATGGATGGATGGATGGATGTTTGTTAACATCCATCCATCCATCGGATACTTTTTATGAACAGAGTTCAAGCTACGTGGTCAGGGCTCCAGAAAGAGGAACCTCCTGACAATGCAAGCCGTGTCCAGAAGTACCGCTTTCTGAATGAAGCCCTTGATCCAGCTGCCCAACGAGAGCCTCCTCGAGAGGTGTTGGTCGACCCTCCTGGCTAATAAGCCATTGGTTGTCACGACTATCGGCACAATGATCGCTGAGTCCACATCCCAAATGTCGATAACATCGTGAGCCAAGTCAAGATACTTGATTTGTTTATCTTTCTCGGCTTTCACGTGATTCTCATCATGCGGGAAGGTTATGTCAACAATCATTGCGCGCCGCTCTGATCGATCCACCACCACTATATCAGGCTTATTGGCAAAAATGTATTATTAAAATTACGAGAATTGCTCCGCTGGTGGCTAACAACAGTAATCTGTTTGGTAAGTTGGTAGGTAAGTGGTCAAAATCTGTGTGTGAGCCAGCTGTAACTATAAAGACTCATGATGATACTCATAACAAGAGGGCATAGTGGTGTGCATTATGCCCTCATTTTATCTATTTATCTTGTTAAGAAATGAATTAAATAATTACAGCTAGTAAAAAAACAAAATCTCTTATAACATAATTAAATTTTCGATTAGAAGGGAACGGTTTCTCTTATCAAAAAGTTCAAATATTTGTATTATTATGGGGCTGATCTCTCAATCAACAGATAATTTTTATTCGTGGAAAGAAATTGATGTCTGACAGATTTCCTATGGAAGAACTGTCAAAAATTAAAAATAAAATTATTCCTCGTATAAAATTATCTGGCGTTGGAAAAATCAGCCATGAGTTAGATAGATGTGGCGAAAAGTATGACACTGATATCCAGCTCCTCTATAGTGATATTTATATTACACAAGGAGCACTTGCTGAAGGATATTTTTGAATAAAATGAAAAATAAAAACAAGCTTTTATCTAAATATGAATGTAACCTAAAAAAGAAAGAATAACGCCTCATCTTTCTGACTGGCCGACTCCTTGACAATTAAAAAGTGACTGTAATTGGCTTATTTCAAATATTTATTTTATTTATCTATATATATAAAATTCAAAGTCCTGACTGACTGACTGACTGACTGACTGATAGATCAACGCACAGCCTAAACCGCTGCTCCTAGAGACATAAAAGTGTAGGCATCCACTAAGAAAGGATTTTTCGAAATTCCACCACGAAGAGGGTGAAAAGGGGGGAATTCCTTTGTATGAAAAATCTTATTCCTTGAGTTAATAAACTTGAAACTTGGTACGAATACTTATCTAAATAAATTATGAAGATTGACCGTTTTTTTTTCTTCTAAACTACCCCCTAAGAATTTTAGCGCGAAGTCCGATTTACTCGAAACTCAGTATTTATACCTAATAGTGAAAGTAAAGAATAATGTGTATCAGGGTTTTTTGAAAATCTACCCCTGACGGGCTGAAATGGGGTAGTCAATTTTTCAGGGGAGGATTTTACGGCAAGGCTTGATTAACTCGAAAATTAGTATAAATAATCTTTGAGTCAAGTTATGAATACATCCCAAACGATTTTTTAAAATTCCACCCCTGTGTGGGTGAAAAGCGGGGGATACAGCTTATATGAAAAATCTTATTCATTTAGTTAATAAACTTAAAACTTGCCAAGAATACTTGCCTAAGTAAGTAATAAAGTTTATAATTATAAGTTTTTCAAAACTACCCCTCAAAGGGGGATATAGCGGTGTTGAAGTTTGTGTGGAAGAAATTGAATGCGCGGTCTGAGTAACTCGAAACTCAGTATTGATACTTTTGACAGAAAATAATTAATAATAAGTATGTAAAGTTGTCGAAAGTTTACCACACACGGGACAAAAAGGGGTAATTCAGTTTTTAAGGGGAGGACTTGAACTTGAAACTGTATGTTACATTTTCCCGCCTAAATCACTGAACTTCTGATTTGGCATAGAGATAGATGGCATCCTGGGGAAGCACATACATTTTATCCTGTTAGCACGTTCCCGTGGGATAATTTCCGACATCCACGCGGGCGAAGCCGCGGGCAGAAGCTAGTATTTAATATACAAGTAACAATGGAATCAAATATGTTAGTAACAATATTTCTTAACAACTATGTTCGTAAACTTAACCTAACACTACCATATAGTTATGAGAAACCCTGCTACAAGCTCGACACCGATGTGGAAAGCTTCCAGCAGCGATTGATACACGAACAGTCCAGTCTGCTCGTGATACATCACAGTACAATGTTAGGGCTAGCCCGTACCTGGCGCGCCAAGGAGGCGTATACAGGGTTATTTGTAAAACACCAACAACCTCTCAAGAGGTCATTGTACTCATCATTATGAACAACTTTTACTATAGGACCAAACCTAAATCGCGAAAAAAAAATCAGCTGCTCCCTATATTTTGACGAGTTATGCGAACACAAATGTAGGGAACAGCTATTTTTTTTTTTGCGATTTCAGTTTTGGTCTCATAGTAAAAGTGGTTCATAATGATGAGTACAATGACCTCTTAAGAGGTTGCTGGTGTTTTATAAATAACCCTGTATATGTAAATAAATACTTTGGTTTTGAGGTAAGCGCACAAGATTACACAATACATATATTTAGTACCAACGTTAGTGATTTTCCTGATTCACCCGCTTAAGCCCCGCTTATCAGTAGCTATTTATGGTTTCACTTTAGAGGATATCTAGCGATTGACTCTTATATTCCACTAGCGGTCACCAGGGTCCGTCGTATTATCTACGTCTGTTGAGACAACATTGCCTTGAATATAAAATGTATAGAACCCAGTGTGTATTAGCGTTGTTAGTGCTGTATGTGGGGATGGCGCACTCCTTCTCTTGGGGTGAGTACAAAACTCGTGTATTTTTTGGGGTACCGTACCTATCCAGAGGTTGTCAACGGCTGCAGTTCCTCTCAAGAGTCTCGCGTAGAACTCGGCACCCTGTCGTCTTGGGCGACAGACTCGCCAAGTCTGTCACCCGCAGACCACAGCCTATGGTGGCCGAAGATCATTGTGCAAGCTGGCGAGAACGCAACTAATTTGAGACGTGTTAAAACTACCTACAAATAACTTAAATAATTCTAGAAATAATAATTGCCATTGCTAGGCGTGTTTTATACATAGATAGAAGACGAAAGGCTAGAAAGGAAAGATTTTATTTTAAAGACTAGCTTCTGCCCGCGGCTTCGCCCGCGTGGATGTCGGAAATTATCCCACGGGAACGTGCTAACAGGATAAAATGTATGTGCTTCCCCAGGATGCCATCTATCCCTATGCCAAATCAGAAATTCAGTGGTTTAGGCGTGAAAATGTAACATACAGTTTCAAGTTCAAATCCTCCCCTTAAACACTGAATTACCCCTTTTTGTCCCGTCAGTGGTAAATTTTAGACAACTTTACATACTTATTATTAATAGCTGTGCATTGCGGGTGACGTAACCTACGACAAACTTATTATTTGCGGTTGGAACAGTAATCGGGTCTAGGGATTGAACCGCAAAATTAAGTTTGTTTTTTATTGTATATACTTTTCCGGCATAAAAACTACCCAGTGTGGTGCCCATGATATTAAAGAATAATTATACCAAGTTTCATCGTAATCGAACCGGTAGTTTTTGCGTGATGCCTGAACAAACAGACAGACAGACAGACAGACAGACAGACAGACCGACAGACAGACAGACAGACAAAAATTTTTTTAATCACATTTTTGGGTTCGGTGTCGGTCTAGTAACACCCCCTGCCATTTATTTTTTTGATATTTTCAATGTACAGAATTTTCACTTCTACAGATTTATTATAAGTATAGATATAGATTAGTCAAATAGTTATTCTCATGTTTCAGACATCGTCATCGCCAGAAGAAAACGGCTAGAATTTTATTATGACGGAACATTAACACACTCCGTTCCCACGTCTCAATATAATAATTGGATAACTTACGACCCATTACACAACCGGGTGCTGTTTGCCAAAAAAAATAGCCACAGTGAACCGTCCAGTTTTGACATAGCAAGCGGAATAACACAATCTTTAATTAAGAGCAACCCGGACCAATACTTTAGGAGATTCGCCTACGACCTGGCCACAGAATTACTTTTTGTGATTATTGATAAAATTATGTACTCGTTCTCATTAAAGCCTGGATCTAACAACGAAACTAACGGAACTCTTGTGATCAATTTGGATCACGCGTATCCCCGTGAAATTGTCGTCGACAGCTGTGGAGGGTAAGTCAGTGATAATAATAATTATGTAGTTTATTCATTTTCAATACACATTTATCCCATGCTTAAACCCTACAAATTACTTATTACAGGTATATTTACTGGACCACGTTCAGTAAGAGTAACCTAATAGAGAGGGTTCGATTTAATGGTTCCGAGAGAGAAGTTATAATAGACCGTAGTAATATGAGTAGACAAGGCTTGACCATTGACCCACAGACACAGAAAATGTACTGGATTGAATATGAAAACCATAAATTCGACATTTATATTGAAAGTGCAGATTTGAACGGAAAGAACAGAAGAACAATACGTCGTGAATTCACAGTCGACCCGAGATATGCAGACCCAGTATTAGCTGTATCAAAAGATTTTATCTACTGGGGAAAAAGATATGAACCGTTCATCTCGCAATTACCAAAGAATTCAACGCGCGACGCAAATGTGAAACCCAAAGAAATTTCAATGGATAACAAAGGAGATTGGGGTGCTGTTCAAGATATGGCCACCAACTATAAACTTGAAGAACAAACTCATGGAATACAGAACTGCGAAGCACTAAAGCGTTTGCTACCAAATTACTCAGAGACCAACGACTGCGCCTCTTGCAATGTTTCTACAGAGGAGAGCCTACTTTGTGTCCATGGTACGAAAATTAGCGAGGAGTCTCGTTGTGAATGCACACAGGGTTACAGCGGTGAGAGATGCGATGTTTCATTCGATGTTTCATTCTGTCACAACTATTGACAGCTGTCAGTTGATACGATAATACAATCTCACATTTAAAATTAGTAAAAAAAATAGTTTAATTAACATCTGAACTGTGACTAGTGTAAAATAGTGAACGTGGACACATGAAGGAGCAGCAAAAGTGTTATTACTGGTTCCTGATACCAAATAACAAAACAAAAACTGATTGCTAGTTTCCACCATACAGTGAATAAAATAATAAAAACAAAGTGCAAATACCAACAATAAAAGTGATCTGTGTTCAGTATTCAGTGTTAAAACCGAACGCAAAAGAGTGAATTCCAAAAGTACTTAAAAAATGTATTCATAAAAAAAAGGAATTCGTTTTTTATTTGAATGTCAGGATAACAACAAACCGTTCATAGCGCCATCTACATGTAACTACATGAACTACATCAGAACTAATGTTGCCACTTGAATCAGTGATGACAGTTTTAAAATATCGTGTTAACATTTTAACCACAGTGACATCTATTATGCAAATAAGTAACTATCAATAAACCAACCGCAATATTGGCGTTAATTTCAATACGGTATTCACTGGTCCAGTTGTTCTTGCGGTATAAGTGACCGCTTCACGTTTCCGCTGGCCCGAGTTCGAGCCTCACCGACTCAAAACTGTTTTTGGGTTTTTGTAGTGGGAACTTACTAGTATGAACTTCCTAGAGAATATTACTTTTCGTCGCATGCGCACACGATCAGAACATTCAGAACCAAGCGATCATGACATAATTTCACAAACATTGAACGGTACAACAAACAGTATGCCAGAGATGTCAGAGGGCGACGAAAGTGATGAACAAATAAGGATATTGAAGGATAAAGTTGAACAACTAATATCGCAACTTAATAGCGCTCACAAAGAAATTGAACTATTGTCTTTGGAAAATAATACATTGAAGAAAAGTAATGAGGATTTAATGAGGAAAAATGAGATGTTTAAAACAATCGCTAGCAGTCCAATTAAGCATAAAACCTTAACACCAAAGAGGAATACGAAAAAGAATAGCAGCACTAAATCGAAGAATGCACGAACTGCAAATAACGAAATTATTCCTAACGATGTTATACAAAAAGGAAACGAAAATAGAAATGATGCAGACGTATCAAGCATCACTCAAAATCATGGTCGCACAATAACTGCAGACTTCCCATTACCAGTCGCACCATCGAGCAAGAAGCACAAAATATGTCTCGTCAGCAGTGAAACTTCTAACAGGCTATACAGTTTAATGGATGAGACACTATTGTGTAATTATGACATCTGTCATTACCGTCAACCCAAATGTGGAATTGAATGTATCTTAAACGGTATTGATGGTAAAGTACGTAATTTTACTAAGTCTGATTACTGTGTTATTTATGTGGGAGAGGAAGACTTCCGGAAGACGCATGACTATGAGTATCTTGTCAAATTTATCCATGATAAACTACTACCTTTGTGTCATACCAATTTTATAATCTGTTTGCCAACATTTATGTACATGAAAAACTCGAATATTTTATTTAATAGCAGGATAGATATTTTCAACAATTTACTGTACATGGATGTCGAGACTTATAACTATGCAATTGTCTTGGATTCAAACCTTAATTTGCCGTACACTAACGATACATACAATGAACGTTTCGGGACTTTGAATAACAAAGGTCAAAAAATTATTTTATCTGACTTGCAAGACCTCATTCAGAGCTTAAGCGTGCTGAGTGCTGTTCACTTAGAGGTTGATAGTTTCCAAAAAAAACAACAAACTTGGATAGATACAAAAGATCGGAATAATTCTCAGTTTTTTCTTTAACTTTCTAAATATTCTTCATCAAAACATAGCAGGGCTACTAAACAAATTAGATATTTTTATAGTTAAATTAGAGGAACTCTATAACACAGGAAACCCTATAGATGTAATCTGTATAACCGAACACTTTATGGAAAGAGGATATGAAGATCTCTTGCAAATACCCAATTTCTGTCTAGCAGCATGCTTCTCGAGAAATGCCAAACGAGGAGGCACCTGTATTCTTGTGAGAAAAAGCTTACAGTGTAAGGAAATACCAGATGTAGCAAAACAATCTGTGCCAAATGTTTTCGAATGTTGTGCCATAGAACTCGTCTCGCATCACATTATTATTGTATGCGTGTACAGAATACCGAAAAACAAATATACGATATTTTACGAGAGGTTAGATAATATATTAAAAAAAATTAGCTCTCAATCAAACAAAAATATCGTATTATGTGGAGATTTTAACATTGACGTCCTTAAAAGAAATAAAATGACATTAGATCTTCAATATTTTCTTCAAAAATATAATTTAAAATTAGCCTTGAATACCCCTACCAGATTGAGTAGCAACACATGCATCGATAACTTTGCACATAACTATCGCGCAGGCTGCAGAACCAAAATAATAGATTTAATTCTTTCTGACCACACTTCTCAAATATTAAAAGTACCCGTTAACAAAACTTGTAAACTTAAGTTTTGGAAAATAAAAAAGCAAGACATTTCGGAAGAAAACTTAATTAAATTTAAATCCTACTTGAAAAGCATATCATTTAGTCAAGTTTACGATACCAGAGATGCAAATAATTCTTTTCGAAATTTTATGGATGATTTTTCACTCCTTTATGGATTATGCTTTCCAAATAAAATTATAACTATTAAAACTAGCAAATCGACTAAATGGATCTCTAAAGGAATAAAAACATGCAGCAAGAAACAAAAATGTCTACTTTGGGAGTACAGACATAATCCTAACACAAAAAATAAACTGGCTTTTAAAAAATACTCAGCAATATACAGAAAAATAATAAGACTTACGCAGAAAGCCCAAAATAATCAATTTGTAATGACTTCCCAAAATAAATCGAAAGCCGCTTGGCAAATAATTAACAAAACTAAATTCAATTTTCCCCAAGAATCAGTATTATTATTAAAAAGAGATCATTTGACTTTTACACATCCGATTGACATAGCAAATGAATTTAATAATTACTTTATTGACATAATTGAAAATAATATTCATACCGATACGACCAATAACAATAATTTTGAAAATCTGACATCTCATTCATTATTTATGCAACCAGTTACATACATTGACATAATAAAAATAATTAATGACTTAAAAAACACTAACACTGTCGGCTATGACGGCGTAACTACAAAAGTTATTAAACATGTCAAGGAAATAATTGCACCGCCACTAGCGCACATTATTAATAACTGCATTACCGAGGGAACATTTCCAAATTACCTAAAAAAAGTGGTTATAAAACCCCTTTTCAAACGGAATGATAAAACAGATGTAAAAAATTACAGACCAATTGCCAAAATTCCGATATTTTCAAAAATAGTAGAGAAAGTAATATATAATGCTGTGTATAATTACTTTGAAAAAAATAAACTATTCTGCACTGAACAAAAAGGGTTTCGAAAGAACACTTCAGTCAATATGGCATTTTTTGACTTAATATCTAATATTATAACTTCTATAGATAAGAGGAATCCAATATGTGCTATTTACACTGACATGACAAAAGCATTTGATTTTGTTGATCATAACATTCTACTTCGAAAATTGCACAGCTATGGTATAAGAGGAAATATACTCAAACTCTTAGAATCATACCTCAGCGACAGATTGCAGTGTACAGAAACCTCTAGAATATGCCCAATAAGTAAGATAGAATCTATATACACATCGGAATTTAGACATGTAAAATATGGTGTGCCTCAAGGCAGCGTAATGGGATCGTTATTGTTTTTAATATACATTAACGATCTCCCAAAAGCGATAACACACAACATGGTTCTCTTTGCTGATGACAGCACAGCAATTATTGAGTGTACTAATCCTAATGACTACCAAAATGAAATCAATGGCTGTCTAGATGAAATTATAAAATGGCTTGATAAGAATAATTTAAGAATAAATTTAAATAAAACTAAAATAATGCATTTCTATCAACGTCGTGCAAACCCACTGATTTCCGTTACTTATAACAACTGTTTGATAGAAGAGGTCACCAGTAGTAAGTTTCTAGGTATAACGATCGACAATAAACTCACTTGGAAACTCCACGTAGAAGACATATGTAATCGCATGAGTAAATCCGCTTACGCACTGTTCCAATTGTCAAAAAAAGTAAATATTGAAACATTACTGACGGCGTATCATGGTTTAGTAGGTTCGATTCTTCGATATGGTGTTATTTTTTGGGGACAATCAACTGATAGAGAGACCGTATTCAGAATACAAAAGCGTTGCATTAGGTCTATGTGTGGTCTGCAATCCACAGACAGTTGTATGCCTCACTTCAAATCATTGCAACTGTTAACATTTCCGGCACTATATATATTAGAAACTGGACTTTTTGTAAAAAGGAACCCGCATTTATTTATTAAAATGTCAGCAGTCAAAAAAACTGAATTGCGCGCTCAGTACAAAAATCAATTATGCAACATAAAATGTAAGACTGCTTTGATGTACAAAAGCTTTTTCGGAATTGCACCTAGAATATATAATAAAATTCCTAATTCCATAAGAATACTGCCATTGTCAAAATTTAAAATCGTACTGCAGAAACTTCTGATTGATAAATGCTACTATACAATAGACGAGTTTTTAAACGATAAAGAATTATAATAATTATTAATGCTGCATTTAAAATTTTCACATCTGACATTTCTTTTATTATTAATACTATGTTTCTATTTATTAATGACATTTTGTTTAGCCTAACTACTTTGCATGTTACCATATTTGTATGTCTTAAGACAAAACATAGCGTACTTTTTTTTATGTATGACCTAATGTATACCTATGTTTACAAATAAACTTTATGATTTATGATTTATGATTTATTGTTTCCAAGGAGAGTGTAATGCTAGTGCTGACGGACAGCCCAAATGCAGATAAAACATGTTCATAGTTATAGACCAGGGATTACACAGCTTGACCCAGTGTCAAATCAACCCTTGGACTATAACTGGACTCCGACAATTTGATTGTGTAAGAACTAGACCCCGATAACTCTCGAACTAATTACTTAAAGAGCAAGCAAAGCGGGCTCTGAAACTTAGGGCACCCCGGGCCCGACACAGTAAGGTAATGTTCGAAGGGGGTGACAACAGCTAGAGTGAGTGCGTAAAGCGACCAAACAAAGCTCCCGTCATCATCATTCATTTGAGTTAGGTTCCTTTAAGCACTGTAGCCAGAAATAGGAGGCCCGCCGGGCGTGGCTCAGTGGATTCTGCTAAAGCCGAGATTACAATGGCAAGTCGACTATTTTAGAATTGTTCAGGTTGGGGTATCCTAGGGTTGGTTTGTAACGGTATTTTAAAAACTAGATGAGGTCGGCGTTTCTTAACTGTTTAGTCTGAGAAGAAAGGCAGAATTATAGTCACATTTATTTTGATAGTTTATTATTATTAGTTTATTTAGTTATCCTGTCTCATATGTTCGTAATTTCAGGTGTAATGCCGGTTACTCTGGGGAAAGATGTGAAGTCAACGCGTGCCATGCCTATTGTTTGAACAACGGAACCTGTTCCTTGAATGAGAAGAGTGAGCCAGTCTGTCAGTGCACAGGTCATTATGAGGGTGCAAGATGCGATGTTCCCGCCTTTCTTCTCAAATGTTTCCAAACAATTTCAATGTTAAAGGACATCCTAAGCACGGGTAAAAATCTTCTTATTCAAAAAATCTAATCCCTTACAGGGCAGGGTTTTCCTGCGTGATTGAATCAGAAATGAAGAGATCCGCAGGAGAACCAAGGTAACCGACATTGCCTGAAAAATTGCTAAACTTAAGGGGCAGTGGGCAGCGCACATTTCTCGCAGAACAGATGACCGGTGGGGCCAACATGTTCTGTAGTGGCGACCGCATACCGGAATACGTAGCGTTGGAAGGCCACCCACAAGGTGGACCGACGACCTGGTGAAGGCCGCAGGAACCCGTTGTATACGAGAAGCACAGAACCGGTCGAAGTGGATGTGCTTGAGGCCTATGGCCAGCAGTGGACGTCTTTCGGCTGAAATTATGTTGATGATGATGACTATAGGGCACTATGCCATGTTCGAACCCTTTTAATTTGAGAGAGATGTTTCTCTTCTGAGATGTTGATGATGCATTAATCGTTCATTTTGAACGTTTCGCTTACAGATGTGACACCGTTTACTCTGGCCAAGGGAATGAAGTCATCGTGTGATGTTGTCTAAAAAATTGGCGCTTGACACGCACAAGACGTGAAGCCGTTGCTGCGACTGCAGAGTTTGTCACAGGTACTGCACCTCCTATTTTGAGTTGGCGCAAGTTTTCAATTTCATCTTGAATCATCTTCTTCTTCATGTCGCTGGCACGGCAGTTCTTCATATTTTGCTGGCACAAAATTTCGCGACTTCCCCGGCGTCATCGGTGCGATGCCACCGTACCGGTTCTGTACTCAAATTTTCAAGGTCGCTCAGCGAGCTATGGACTGGGCTATGCTTGGAGTGTCTCTGAGGGATCAAATCCGCAACGAGCTGATCCAGCAGAGAACTAAAGTTGTCAACATAGCTCACAGAATAAGCAAGCTAAAGTGTCAATAGGCCGGCCATAATAACCGTAGAACCGATGACCATTGGAGCAGACGTGTTCTTGAGTGGAGACTGCGAATCGGCAAATGTAAAGTAGGACGCCCTCAGGCTATGTGGACCGACGATCTTCGCAGGGTGGCTGGTAGCAGCTGGGTGAGAGTTGGAGTTGAATAGCGTGCAATAGGAGAGGCCTATGTCCAGCAGTGGACTACTGCAGGCTGATGATGATGTACCCAAAGGGTGCCAGGGAATCAGGAACACATTCTTTCAACTCTTAGCCATCTAAGATTTCTCGTTTTTTCTGTAAAAAAGGCTTCCAAATTTACAAGTTGAGAATAGCTATGATAATAGTACATTAAGACACGTACTTACACATACACCGTGTTCCGGACGATATATATAAACTTCGACTAGATGTTCAGACCATGGAAATAAGCATTTTTTCATTATGGCCATTAATTAATTTTCATGTTTTGTTAATTTTCGTACAAACTAAATACCTTGACGTAAATCACCCGATGTGCGCCCCTTTATCCGAATTGGCAACGTTGTATTTTCATTCAATACTCAATTCTTTATTGCATTCCACAATGTACATGACAACACGGTTAGCGCAGTGGCTGAGCGATCGGACTGCTGCGCTGCGTGTCGCGGGTTCGATTCCCGCACAGAAAAAAAATTTGTAAGTTCTACATATATTTGTTCTGAGTCTGGGTGTTTTTCTATCTATAATATGTATGTGTCAAGCAAATCTGAATTAGGTTATTTATAATTAAAATGTGTTGTAGATCGTCAATTTTTAGTATTAGTTGTACTTTTTGTTAACATTTTAAGAAATAAAACAAAGTATTTACAAAAAAAAAATGTATATAAGTAGTTTATCAGCCATCTTGTTACCATAACACAAGCATTAGGTTGCTTAGCTTGGGACTAGATGGCGCTGTGTGAAATGTCCAGGGATATTAATGTAGGCTTAGCTGGTGGATTTGGTGGGCTAAAACTTGTCAAAACTAAGTTTCTTTGGTTTTTTACTGCATAGCTCAATTAAATTACAAATGCCTTTGTTAGATTTGATTTGTAAAAGCTTTTGAAGCATTTGCCAAAGTTTATGGATAACGTGAATAACACGTTGAAATATTTTAAGAGAAACATCTATACTTAGGTTTTATAGAAGTTATAGCAACTTTTTTTTTTCTTATTGTTTTTTTAAGTAAATATTCCAGCCATCCTGCGAAGATCGTCGCCCCCTCTAGCCTGAGGGCGTGGAACCTTACGTTTACCGATTCGCGGTCTCCACTCAAGAACACCCGGCTGGATTCTCATCCAGCCACCTCATCGAGTCGAGATTTTCGGTAACTCTCAGTCCAGCAGTGGACTACTATAGGCTGCTGATATTGACGACGTAATTATTATAATTTTAAAATTGCTTGAGACATTTTGCACGAACACTTAACTCCGCTTCAACGACAGTAAATACGTAGAAACTAGCGTAAAGGATGTGAAAAAATAAGGGAGCCAGTATTTATTATGTACCCAATACCCAATGGATGTACTAACATAGGATAAGGTTATTGTTACTAACCCAATGGGATCTTTGTTGTCCTGAAAATAAATAAATATATATGTATATGTGAGTCAAGCAATTTTTAATTATTTATTTTATTAAATAATATACTTAAATAAATAAAAATTTCGTTTAGCTTTATCTTCTTTATGCACTTAAGTCGCGCTTTTCTGTGTAAAACTGGACTATTAAGTCACAGAAACGCGTGACTTAAGTCCGGGTTTATATCACAGTGCTATAAAAGGTTATAATTAAGTCATAACTAAATAATTTAAATAAATTAAATATCTTCTTAATCTTTCTCGGCTTTCACGTGGTTCTCATCATGCGGGGCGGTTATGTCAACAAACATTGCGCGCCGCTCTGATCGATTCACCACCACTATATCAGAGCCCCAAGTCAGCTATTTTTATAAATTCGTCATTCCAACACGATCCCATTCCCATCCCATTGTCATTTTGCTTAATGTTCGTAATCTGCTAAATTCTTAATGTCGATCATTGGTCGGTCAATGGTCTCGTAATAGAATTGTGTCATAATGACATTGTCGTATTGCCTTAATTATAAAACCCGTAGTAGCCTTTAGTAGAAATGATTTTCGAAAAACTATCACTACTTTATTTATGCCAGATTTCATTTATACATATATATTTTTACATATTATTTATTAGTGTTTTATACAAGTCAAGTGTTTTATGTAAGTAAGTAATTCATTTATCATTATGTACGAGATTACCATTCTATGCCATTTCTTTCAATGGAGTGTCAGTGGTTGACCACTGGAAAGTCATAATGACGCCATTATATTAGTAGATTACCAAACTTGTCAAAATCAACAATTATGAAATCAATGATAGACCATTCTGACACTATTGTAATAGCAGACTTGAGGCCCAGGCCCAGGCTTATTGGCAAAAATGTATTATTAAAATTACGAGAATTGCTCCTCTGGTTGCTAACAACAGTAATCTGTTTGATAAGTTGGTAGGTAGTCAAAATCTGTGTGTGAGCCAGCTGTAACTATAAAGACTCATGATGATACTCGTAACAAGGGGGCATAATGGTCTGCATTATTCCCTCTTGTTAACTATCTATCTTGTTAAGAAATTAATTACAGACAGTTAATAAAAAAACAAAATCTCTTATAACATTATTTTTTTCGATTAGAAAGGAACGTGTTCTCTAATCAAAAAGTTCAAATATTTGTATTATTATGGGGCTAATTTCTCAATCGACAGGTATTTTTTATTCGTGGAATGAAATGACGTCTAACAGATTTTCTATAGAAGTGAAACTGGCAAAAATTCAAAATAAAATTATTCCTCGTATAAAATTATCTGGCGTTGGAAAAATCAGCCCTGAGTTAGATAGATGTAGGGAAAAGTATGACACTGATATCCAGCTCCTCTATAGTGATATTTATATTACACAAGGAGCACTTGCTGAAGGATTTTTTTGAATAAAATGAAAAAAAAACAAGCTTTTATTTAAATATGAATGTAACCTAAAAAAGAAAGAATAACGGGAACTAAATGGAAAAAAATAAATAAATATAAATATCCCTGGACACATTTTTTCCTAACAACTATGTTCGTAAAACTTAACCTAACACTGCCATATAGTTATGAGAATTCCTGCTACTTGTAGCAGGGTCTCAACACCGATGTGGACAGCTTGGAGCAGCGATTCATACACAAGCAGCCCAGTCTGCTCGCGATACACCGCAATACAATGTTGGGGCTGGCCCGCACCAGGCGCGCCAAGAAGGCGTAGTAGTAGATATGTAAACTAGCTTCTGCCCGCGGCTTCGCCCGCGTGGATGTCGGAAATTATCCCACGGGAACGTGCTAACAGGATAAAATGTATGTGCTTCCCCAGGATGCCATCTATCTCTATGCCAAATCGGAAGTTCAGTGGTTTAGGCGTGAAAATGTAACATACAGTTTCAAGTTCAAATCCTCCCCTTAATAACTGAATTACCCCTTTTTGTCCCGTCAGTGGTAAATTTTTGACAACTTTACATACTTATTATTAATTATTTTCTGTCAAAAGTATCAATACTGAGTTTCGAGTTACTCGGACCGCGCATTCAATTTCTTCCACACAAACTTAACACCTCTATATCCCCCTTTGAGGGGTAGTTTTGAAAAACTTATAATGATAAACTTTATTAGGTAAGTACTTAGTTAGGCAAGTATTCTTGCCAAGTTTCAAGTTTATTAACCTAATGAAGAAGATTTTTCATATAAACTGTATCCCAGCTTTTCACCCATACAGGGGTGGAATTTAAAAAAAATCGTTTGGGATGTATTCATAACTTGACTCAAAGATTATTTATACTAATTTTCGAGTTAGTCAAGCCATGCAGTAAAATCCTCCCCTGAAAAATTTACTACCCCATTTCAGCCCGTCAGGGGTAGATTTTCAAAAAAGCCTGATACACATTATTCTTTACTTTCAATATTAGGTATAAATACTGAGTTTCGAGTAATCGGACTGCGCGCTAAAATTCTTCCATACAAACTTTGAAACCCCCCAATCCTTTATTAGGAGGTAGTTTAAAAGAAAAAAAAAACTGACAATGTTCATAATTTATTTAGATAGTAAGTATTAAGTAAGTAGTAGTAGTAGTAGTAGTCTTATTCATTTAGTTAGTATTATTAAGTCTTAAGTATTCGTGCCAAGTTTCAAGTTTATTAACTAAATGAATAAGATTTTTCATATAAACTGTATCCCCCGCTTTTCACCCCCACTGGGGTGGAATTTTGAAAATCGTTTGGGATTATTCATAACTTGATTCAAAGATTATTTAAGTATACCAATTTTCGAGTTAATCAAGCCACGCATTATAATCCTCCCTTGTAAAATTAACTACCCCTTTTCAACCCGTTAGGGGTAGATTTTCGAAAAACCCTGATACACATTATTCTTTACTTTCAATATTAGGTAGAACTACCGAGTTTCGAGTAAATCGGACTGCGCGCTAAAATTCTTCCATACAAACTTTGAAACCCCCGAATCCCTTACCCTTACCCTACCCCTTTGAGGGGTAGTTTTGAAAAACTTATAATGATAAACTTTATTACTTACTTAGGCAAATTTCAAGTTTATTTACTAAACTAGCTTCTGCCCGCGACTTCGTACGCGGATCCAGTCCCTTTCTCGTTCCGATAGGAATTTCGGCAAGAGTTTGAACTGTGCCTTGGTATGTCAGCCAATAAATCAGTCAAAACCGATGAAGGATTTCGATTAAGTTTGGTATAACTTAGATTAAGTGTTGTAGACTGGGTAGGTTATAACTCCATTAAAATAAAAAGGTAGAATTATTTTCATTCCGAAATTATGAAGCGAAATTAATATCAATTAGTTAACATTACTATTCTAAAAAAATTCTTTATAAACTATATTGTTGGTTTTTCCGTCGGGTGCCAGAATATAAAGCCCGGAAGCGTTGCTAACCCTTGAGAAAGCAACATAAAGTTGGCCATGAGAAAAACAGCCGGTTCTCAAATCAACACCAGCAACTTTCAGTGTCTGTCTTCACTCGCGAGACAATGTATGACGATCACGATCAGCCGTAAGTCGCGCATCAATTTCTTCACTGGTTTCTAGATACCTATAGGTGGATGTGCGGTTACGCTGGGAACTCAAGCTTGATTCGCTTTCCGTGAATGTTTCCGACTCGCGAGACAATGAATGACGATCACGATCAGCCGTAAGTCGCGCATCACGTTCTTCACTGGTCTCCAGAGATCTAAAAGTCAACGTGCGAATGCGCTGAGAACTCAAGCGTGATGCTTTTTCTGTGAACGTTTCTGATTCGAGAGACAATGCATGGCGATCACGATCAGCAGCCAGTTGCACTTCACGTTCGTCACTGGTCTCTAAAGACCTAGAAGTCGACGTGAGAATACGCTGAAAACTCAAGCTCAACTCTTTCCGTTAACGTTTCCGACTCGCGAGACAATGCATGACGATCACGATCAGCGGTCAGTCGCGCATCACGATCCTCACTGGTCTCTAGAGACCTAGATGTAGATGCGTAAATACTCTGAGAACGCAGGCGTGATTCTCTTTGTGTGTAAGTGTCAGAAACGCGAGACGATGCATGACGCTCACGATCAGCGCTAAGTCGTGCTTCACGATCCGAAGAAGTTTCCGCGGGGCAAGATACAGCCTGATGTTGTCGAACAGCATCAAGTCTTGCCTAGCGTTCTTCATTCGATTCTTGGGATCTAATGATCTTCAATCTTTTAGCTCCTTTCGAACATTGCGAAAGATTTGACCTCTTTCGTGGCATGGTTATTGTTATTAATGTACTTTAATAACTTTGCAATTAAGATCTAAGTGACTGCTCCCCTGCGTTACCGGGTAGTGCGTGTCTCGAAGATAAATGGAAAATGAAATTAAACACTCAAATAACATAAGCCCGAAGGCATATCTATTATATATATATAAATGGGAGATTTAGCCAGTGAAGCCAAGTTATTAATGATTTACCATCGTCATCGGAAAGAAGTCCCAAACTGTTACTGCCTTCACCGCGTGGAGGTACTCCCAGCTTATGTTAATATATTAGTATAAAGTGTTCACCGCGTGGAGGTACTCCCAGCTTATGTTAATATATTAGTATGAAGTGTCCACATCAAATGTTCCTGATCCTTGATTTCACTTCACCGCGTGGAGGTACTCCCAGCTTATGTTAATATATTAGTATAAAGTGTCCACATCAAATGTTCCTGATCCTTGATTTTTATTATCTCGGCGGAAAATGCTCATCAGACCAAACAAATTTTGTTAAAATGTCATGTCTGTATATGCCGTAGTTTAGCTGTGCTCTCCGAGTTCCACATCAGATGTTTCAATCTTCAAATTTTATTCTCCCAGCAGAAAATACTCATCAGACTGAACAACTTTTGCAAAGATGTCAAACCTATATATATTATAGTTAAGCTGTGCTCTAAGAGTTCCACATCAGGTGTTCCGAATCTTCAATTTTATTCTCTCAGCAGAAAATGCCCATCAGACACAACATTTTTTTCTAAGGCGCCATTTATGTAACTCTTATAGTTTAGCTGGTCTGTTGCGGTTCTGCATCAGGTGTTCCAGTTTCCAAAATCAATTATAGCCTATATGTTGCCCAGGATTAATAGCTAGATAATAAAAAAAAAACATTCAAATCCGTCCAGTAGTTCCGGAGATTAGCGTGTACAACCAGACAAACAGATAAACAGACAAACAGACAGACTTTTTTTATTAGATTCGTGTTCTATTACTGTTTCTTAACCCCCCTCAATTTAAGATTTTTCATACAAACGAATTCCCCCCTTTTCACCCTCTTAGGGGTGGAATTTCGAAAAATCCTTTCTTAGTGGATGCCTACTCTTCACGAAGAACACACCCTTCAAATTTCATGTCTCTACGACCAGCGGTTTAGGCTGTGCGTTGATCTATCAGTCAGTCAGTCAGTCAGTCAGTCAGGACTTTGAATTTTATATACATATATAGATACATACTTTGGTTTTGAGGTAAGCGCACACGACTATACATATATTTAGTACTAACGTTAGTGATTTTCCTGATTCACCCGCTTAAACCCCGCTTATCAGTAAGCCTCTATTGTTACCAATATACCTATATTGGTAACAATAGAAATATATTGCAAATAGCTATTTATGGTTTCACTTTAGAGGATATCTAGCGATTGGCACTTATATTCCACTAGCGGTCACCAGGGTCCGTCGTATCATCTACCTCTGTTGAAACAACATTGCCTTGAATCTAAAATGTATAGAACACAGTGTGTGTTAGCGTTGTTAGTGCTGTACGTGGGGACGGCGCACTGCTTCTCTTGGGGTGAGTACAAAACTCGTGTATTTTTTGGGGTACCGTACCTACCCAGAGGTTGTCCACGGCTGCAGTTCCTCTCAAGAGACTCGCGTAAAACTCGGCACCCTGCCGTCTCGGGCGACAGACTCACCAAGTCTGTCACCCGCAGACCACAGCCTATGGTGGCCGAAGATCATTGTGCAAGCTGGCGAGAACGCAACTAATTTGAGACGTGTTAAAACTACAAATAATTTTAATAATTCTAGAAATAATAATTGCCATTGCTAGGCGTGTTTTATAGGAAAAAGACGAAAGGCTAGAAACTTCGATCAATAATAGTACTAGATTAAGGATCAGGAACAAAAATCAGTCGCTCAAGTGGCCACGTTTGCACACACGTAAATATCTATATTTCTTAGAAAATAGTAGATTATTAACCAAGAGGATAAAGCAGTGTCTTCTGTCGCGGGTGATGATTTAAACTGCGAGCGTAACGAAGAACTCGAGGTTTACTCCCGAGCGTAGCGAGGGTGTTATAAACTTAAATCACGAGCGAAGCGAGGGATTTAAGAAGAGTCCTGAGTGTAGCGAGGGATTTAAGTTCACCCAAGACTAAGACAGCTTTATCACCGAGGAAAATACTCTACTTTTCGTACCATTTGCGAAAACATAAACTTAACATGTATGTATTTGAAAAAAAACAAAAACGCGGCAAATTCCTAGACTAATATTTTTTTGTCGGAAAAGCAAAGGCATCAAGCTCATACGGCCTCGTCGGTTTTCGTAATTTTATTTAATAATCATAACTGGATAATAAATGCGTATTCCTTTTTCAAAAAGATGTATAATGCTTTATATACAAACTCAATGGTGTAAACACAGATGTAGTTCAGTAAAAATTTCGGTAAGTATTCCAAATTTAAATCACATTCTCCCCCTAGAGGATGAATGAAATTCAGTACAATTTTCTATCCCTGTTTTTAACAGATTAAAAATGACTATTGTTATGTTCGCTATTTGTGGCATAGAATGTCACTTTTTTGAGCAAGTGGTATAAAAATGTTTATTATTATTAACAACTTCAGTTTATTATAAACCTTAATGCTTAAGTATAAAGTTTAATTACCATTGCAAAATATATTTAAAATGTCGCTTGAAAATAAAATTATTCTATTTTTAATTTTCAGTCACTTATTCTAAAATGAAACTTAAAGTCTAAGTAACAAGGTTAAAAACACATTTTAAATAAGACCACAAAAGTATTTTTGGTCTTATTTTTGAAGCGCTTATCGGGAATCTAGTACTATTATTGATCGAAGGCTAGAAAGGAATGATTTTATTTTAAAGATTAGACAAATAGTTATTCTCGTGTTTCAGACATCGTCATCGCCAGAAGAAGACGACTAGAATTTTATTATGACGGAACATTAACACACTCTGTTCCCACGCCTCAATATAAAAATTGGATAACTTACGACCCATTACACAACCGGGTGCTTTTTGCCAAAAAAAATAGAGACAGTGAACCGTACAGTTTTGACATAGCAAGCGGAATAACACAATCTTTAATTAAGAGCAAACCGGACCAATACTTCAGGAGATTCGCCTACGACCTGGCCACAGAATTACTTTTTGTGATTATTGATAAAATTATGTACTCGTTCTCATTAAAGCCTGGATCTAACAACGAAACTAACGGAACTCTTGTGATTAATTTGCAAAAGGATGACGCGTATCCGCGTGAAATTGTTGTGGACAGCTGTGGAGGGTAAGCCAGTGATAATGATAATTATGTAGTTTATTCATTTTCAATCCCATACTTAAACCCTATAAATTACTTATTACAGGTATATTTACTGGACCACGTTCAGTAAGAGTAACCTAATAGAGAGGGTTCGATTTAATGGTTCCGAGAGAGAAGTTATAATAGACCGTAGTAATAATATGACTAGACAAGGCTTGACCATTGACCCACAGACACAGAAAATGTACTGGATTGAATATGAAGAATATAAAGAAGAATTTTGTATTGAAAGTGCAGATTTGAATGGAAAGAACAGAAGAACAGTATATCGTGAATCCACGGCCGACGCGGAATATTCAGAGCCAGAAATATTGGCTGTATCAAAAGATTTTATCTACTGGGGAGAAAGATATGAAGCGTTCATCTGGCAATTACCAAAGAATTCAACGCGTGACGCAGATGTGAAACCCAAACAAATATCAATGGATAACACAGACAATTTCGGTGGTGTTAAAGGTATGGCCACCAACTATAAACTTGAAGAACAAACTCATGGAATACAGAACTGCAAAGCACTAAAGCGTCTGCTACCAAATTACTCAGAAACCAACGACTCCGCCTCCCGCAATGTTTCTACAGAGGAGAGCCTACTTTGTGTCCATGGTACGAAAATTAGCGGGGAGTCTCGTTGTGAATGCACACAGGGTTACAGCGGTGAGAGGTGCGATGTTTCATTCTGTCACAACTATTGTTTCCAAGGAGAGTGTAATGCCAGTGCTGACGGACAGCCCAAATGCAGGTAAAATATGTTCGTTACATACATGACCCATTAGTTATTTATTTATTATTCACAAAATCCACAACTCTCTGAAATTTTGCTTAAAATATATAAGCTAGACTTACAGCCAATTACGGATTTACAATTTATTAACTATACAAATACAGGCAGCAGAAACAAACATACAGTGCTATGTGAAATGGTAGCACCAACTAAGCATTTCTAAGTGTACAGTGTGTGTGAGTGTGTAGGAGTGTGCGTGAGGAGTTGCGAATGGGTGTGTGAATATGTTATAGTGGTAGGTATGTGGAGATTGTCTGTATAGACCAGGTATTACACAGCTTGACCCAGTGTCAAATCAGCCCATGGACTATAACTGGATTGCGACAATTCGATTGTCATCGTATTTATCATAAGTCAATCATATTTTAAAAACTAGATGAGGTCGGCGTTTCTTAATTGTTTAGTCTCAGAAGAAAGGCAGAATTATAGTCACATTAATTTTGATAGCTTATCCTTGTTTATTTAGTTATCCTGTCTCATATGTTCGTAATTTCAGGTGTAATGCCGGTTACTCTGGGGAAAGATGTGAAGTCAACGCGTGCCATGCGTATTGTTTGAACAACGGAACCTGTTCCCTGAATGAGAAGAGTGAGCCAGTCTGTCAGTGCACAGGTCATTATGAGGGTGCAAGATGCGATGTTCCCGCCTTTCTTCTCAAATGTTTCCAAACAATTTCAATGTTAAAGGACATCCTAAGCACGGGTAAAAATCTTCTTATTCAAAAAATCTAATCCATTACAGAGCAGGGTTTTCCTGCGTGATTGAATCAGAAATTAAGAGATCCGCAGGAGAACCAAGGTAACCGACATAGCCTGAAAAATTGCCAAACTTAAGGGGCAGTAGGCAGCGCACATTTCTCGCAGAACAGATGACCGGTGGGGCCAACATGTTCTGTAGTGGCGACCGTATACCGGAATACGTAGCGTTGGAAGGCCACCCACAAGGTGGACCGATGACCTGGTGAAGGCCGCAGGAACCCGTTGGATACGAGAAGCACAGAACCGGTCGAAGCGGATGTGCTTGAGGGAGGCCTATGTCCAGCAGTGGACGTCTTTCGGCTGAAATTATGTTGATGATGATGACTATAGGGCACTATGCCAGCTTGTATAGATTAACGTTCGAACCCTTTTAATTTGAGAGATGGAATGTTTCTCTTCTGAGATGTTGATGATTGTTGATGATGCATTAATCGTTCATTTTGAACGTTTCACTTACAGATGTGACACCGTTTACTCTGGCCAAGGGAGTGAAGTCATCGTGTGCTGTTGTCTAAAAAATTGGCGCTTGACACGCACAAGACGTGAAGCTGTTGCTGCGACTGCAGAGTTTGTCACAGCTACTGCACCTCCTATTTTGAGTTGGCGCAAGTTTTCAATTTCATCTTGAATCATCTTCTTCTTCATGTCGCTGGCACGGCAGCTCTTCATATTTTGCTGGCACAAAATTTCGCGACTTCCACGGCGTCATCGGTGCGATGCCACCATACCGGTTCTGTACTCAAATTCAAGGTCGCTCAGCGATCTATGGACTGGGCTATGCTTGGAGTGTCTTTGAGGGATCAAATCCGCAACGAGCTGATCCAGCAGAGAACCAAAGTTGTCAACATAGCTCACAGAATAAGCAAACCAAAGTGACAATAAGCCGGCCATAATAACCGTAGAACCGATGACCATTGAAGTAGACGTGTTCTTGAGTGGAGACTGCGAATAGGCAAACGTAAAGTAAGACGCCCTCAGGCTAGGTGGAGCGACGATCTTCGCAGGGTGGCTGGTAGCAGCTGGGTGAGAGTTGGAGTTGAATAGCGTGCAATAGGAGAGGCCTATGTCCAGCAGTGGACTGCTGCAGGCTGATGATGATGTACCCAAAGGGTGCCAGGGAATCAGGAACACATTCTTTCAACTCTTAGCCATCTAAGATTTCTCGTTTTTTCTGTAAAAAAGGCTTCCAAAGTTACAAATTGAGAATAGCTATGATAATAGTACATTACGATACGTACACGTACATATACACCGTGTTCCGGACGATATATATAAACTTCGACTAGATGTTCAGACCATGGAAATAAGCCTTTTTTCATTATGGCCATTAATTAATTTTAATTTTTCGTTAATTTTCATACAAACTAAATACCTTGACGTAAATCGCCCGATGTGCATGTCCCTTTATCCGAATTGGCAACGTCGTATTTTCATTCAATACTCAATTCTTTATTGCATTCAATACTCAATTCTTTATTGCATGTACAACACGGTTAGCGCAGTGGCTGAGCGATCGGACTGCTGCGCTGCGTGTCGCGGGTTCGATTCCCGCAGAGAAAAAATATTTGTAAGTTCTACATGTATTTGTTCTGAGTCTGGGTGTTTTTCTATCTATAATATGTATGTGTCAAGCAAATCTGAATTAGGTAATTTATAATTAAAATGTGTTTTAGATCGTCAATTTGTTAGTTGTACTTTTTGTTAACATTTTAAGAAATAAAACAATGTATTTACAAAAAAAAATGTATATAAGCAGTTTATCAGCCATCTTGTTACCATAACACAAGCATTAGGTTGCTTAGCTTGGGACTAGATGGCGCTGTGTGAAATGTCCAGGGATATTAATGTAGGCTTAGCTGGTGGATTTGGTGGGCTAAAACTTGTCAAAACTAAGTTTCTTTGGATTTTTACTGCATAGCTCAATTAAATTTAATTACAAATGCCTTTGTTAGATTTGATTTGTAAAAGCTATAGAAGCATTTGCCAAAGTTTATAGATAACGTGATTAACACTGACGGTGAAATATTTTAAGAGAAACATCTATACTTAGGTTTTATAGAAGTTATAGCAACTTTTTTTTTCTTATTGTTTTTTTAAGTAAATATTCCATCCATCCTGCGAAGATCGTCGCCCCCTCTAGCCTGAGGGCGTGGAACCTTACGTTTACCGATTCGCGGTCTCAACTCAAGAACACCCGGCTGGATTCTCATCCAGCCACCTCATCGAGTCGATCGATTTTCGGTAACCCCCGGTCCAGCAGTGGACTGCTATAGGCTGATGATCTTGACGACGTAATTATTATGATTTTAAAATTGCTTGAGACATTTTGCACGAACACTTAACTCCGTTTCAACGACAGTAAATACGTAGAAACTAGCGTAAAGGATGTGAAAAAATAAGGGAGCCAGTATTTATTATGTACCCAATACCCAATGGATGTACTAACATAGGATAAGGTTATTGTTACTAACCCAATGGTATCTTTGTTGTACTGAAAATAAATAAATATATATGTATATGTGAGTCAAGCAATTTTTAATTATTTATTTTATTAAATAATATACTTAAATAAATAAAAATTTCGTTTAGCTTTATCTTCTTTACGCACTTAAGTCGCGCTTTTTTGTGTAAAAATGGACTATTAAGTCATAGAAACGCGTGACTTAAGTCCGGGTTTATATAACACAGTGCTATAAAAGGTTATAATTAAGTCATAACTAAATAATTTAAATAAATTAAATATCTTCTTTATCTTTCTCGGCTTTTACGTGGTTCTCATCATGCGGGGCGGTTATGTCAACAAACATTGCGCGCCGCTCTGATTGATTCACCACCACTATATCAGAACCCCAAGTCAGCTATTTTTATAAATTCGTCATTCCAACACGATCCCTTTCCCATCCCATTGTCATTTTGATTAATGTTCGTAATCTGCTAAATTCTTAATGTCGATCATTGGTCGGTCAATGGTCTCGTATTAGAATTGTGTCATAATGACATTGTCGTATTGCCTTAATTATAAAACCGTAGTAGCCGTTAGTAGAAATGATTTTCGAAAAACTATCACTACTTTATTTAGGTATGCCAGATTTCAATTATACTTATATATTTTTACATATTATTTATTAGTGTTTTAAACAAGTCAAGTGTTTTATGTAAGTAAGTAATTAATTTATCATTATGTACGAGATTACCATTCTATGCCATTTCTTTCAATGGAGTGTCAGTGGTTGACCACTGGAAAGTCATAATGACGCCATTATATTAGTAGATTACCAAACTTGTCAAAATCAACAATTATGAAATCAATGATAGACCATTCTGACACTATTGTAATAGCAGACTTGAGGCCCAGGCCAGGCCCAGGCCCAGGCTTATTGGCAAAAATGAACGAAATAACGAGAATTGCTCCTCTGGTTGCTAACAACAGTAATCTGTTTGATAAGTTGGTAGGTAGTCAAAATCTGTGTGTGAGCAAGCTGTAACTATAAAGACCACGGAATACCTTATTATCTGTTCCGTGATAAAGACTCATGATGATACTCGTAACAAGGGGGCATAATGGTCTTTATTATTCCCTCTTGTTAACTATCTATCTTGTTAAAAAAATAATTACAGACAGTTAATAAAAAAACAAAATCTCTTCTATACTTATAATAAATCTGTAGAAGTGAAAATTCTGTATATTGAAAATATCAAAAAAATAAATGGTGTTACTAGACAGACACCGAACCCAAAAATGTGATTAAAAAAATTTTTGTCTGTCTGTCTGTTTGTTCAGGCATCACGCAAAAACTACCGGTTCGATTACGATGAAACTTGGTATAATTATTCTTTGATATCCTGGGCACCACACTGGGTAATTTTTATCCCGGAAAAGTATATACAATAAAAAACAAACTTAATTTTGCGGTTCGATCCCTAGACCCATTACTGTGTCAACCGCAAATAATAAGTTTGTCGTAGGTTACGTCACCCGCAGTGGAGTTCATTTGTATTCCTTTTAGTTTTTAGAGTTATTTAGGTTTATTTTCATATAAGTCGTAGGTATAGATTTTAATTTTAAAGTATAGGTAGCATATTTGATAGTGTACGTAGGTTATTTTATAATACTGTTAGGTAGGATTAGTCATTCGTATAGATATTAGTTTTTAGGGATTTGCTTATTTATTGAGTTTAGATTAGTTATCATCAGAAATAGGTTTATTTAGGTAGGTATTTAATTTTCTGTTATTGAGTTTTTTTTATTTATTAGGTAGGTACTTAGGTAAAGATATGTGTCCGTTTCAATGGCGCGACCACGACGTTTTTTTTAAAAAAAAACCATGCCAATATTTTGTAACAATTTGTAAAAGTTGATTCCCAAAACCATAAATTTGTCAAAGCTATGGTTAAAAAGTTATAAGGGTTTGAACGTGGCCGCGCCATTGAAACGCGGCGAACCGCGCGGCCACGGAGATCTTTAAAACTAAGCATTGCAGAGACCTGAAATTTAGGTAAATAACAGATTGAATTTGTAAAAAATTTGTAAAAATATAGGAAAAATTCCTGGGTTTATATTTTAGGAGCTGCAAGACTTAAAACCTCATGGCCGCGCCATCGAAACGGTGTGAAACACGTTATGGCCGATATCTCGCTGAAAAAGCATCGCAGACGTCTGAAGTTTTTTGTAAAACCCAGATTTGAATTTGTCAAAACTAGTAAAAATACAACAAAAAATCCTAGGTTTATATTTCAGGAGCTGTGAGACCAAAACCCCATGGCCGCGCCATTGAAACGGTGTAAAATACGTTATCACCGATATCTCGCTGAAAAAGCATCGCAGAGGTCTGAAGTTTTTTGTAAAACCTAGATTTGAATTTGTCAAAACTAGTAAAAATACAACAAAAAATCCTAGGTTTACATTTCAGGAGCTGTGTACGGAATCATCAATATGTCTTGAATAAGTCGATAGGGTGACCATGGCTTATTGTTTACAGAACACTTTCAACCTATTTTAGAAATAAACATAGTTTTGTATCTTATCGTTTCAATAGATTTTTTCCACGGCTTCGCTCGCGTTAATTGAGAATTTGACAATAAATTTGGAAGAAAATATTCTTAAGACATGTGGCATCTACGATAAAAAACCACGTTTTGATTGTTTTTTTCGGAAACTACTTTTTTCGGGATAAAAGGTACCCTATGCCCGTCTCCGTATACCTGAAAATCTATATGCAAAGTTTCAGGATGATCGGTTCAGTGGTTTAGGCGTGAAATAGTAACAAATAAACTTACTTTCGCTTTTATAATATTATATATATAATAATATTTAGTAAGGATTTTCATTTAATTTAGAATCCTTGAGTTATTCTAATATGTGCAAAGTTTTCTGTAAAAGATAAGCCATGGTCACCTTATTGAAATATTCAAGACGCATTAAAAATTATATTATTATGATAAAAAAAATAATCCCTACTGTCGGTAATTCTACATATTCATAGGTGTTATTTACAAAAAAAAAGATCTCGCTATCACTTACTTTCATCGAAAGAGAATCACGACTTATTTCTACGCGATACCGTACCACAGCTCCTGAAATGTAAACCTAGGATTTTTTTGTGCATTTTTACCTATTTTGACAAATTCAAATCTAGGTTTTACAAAAAACTTCAGACCTCTGCGATGCTTTTTCAGTGAGATATCGGTGATAACGTATTTTTCACCGTTTCAATGGCGCGGCCATGGGGTTTTAGTCTCATAGCTCCTGAAATATAAACCTAGGATTTTTTGTTGTATTTTTACTAGTTTTGACAAATTCAAATCTGGGTTTTACAAAAAACTTCAGACGTCTGCGATGATTTTTCAACGAGATATCGGCCATAACGTGTTTCACACCGTTTCGATGGCGCGGCCATGAGGTTTTAAGTCTTGCAGCTCCTAAAATATAAACCCAGGAATTTTTCCTATATTTTTACAAATTTTTTACAAATTCAATCTGTTATTTACCTAAATTTCAGGTCTCTGCAATGCTTAGTTTTAAAGATCTCCGTGGCCGCGCGGTTCGCCGCGTTTCAATGGCGCGGCCACGTTCAAACCCTTATAACTTTTTAACCATAGCTTTGACAAATTTATGGTTTTGGGAATCAACTTTTACAAATTGTTACAAAATATTGGCATGGTTTTTTTTTAAAAAAAACGTCGTGGCCGCGCCATTGAAACGGACACATTTAGAATCCTTGAGTTATTCTAATATAATACGTGCAAAGTTTTCTGTAAAACATAAGCCATGGTCACCTTATTGAAATATTCAAGACGCACTAAAAATTATATTATTATGATAAAAAAAATAATACCTACTGTCGGTAACTCTACATATTCATAGGTGTTATTTACAAAAAAAAAGATCTCGCTATCACTTACTTTCATCGAAAGAGAATCGCGACTTATTTCTACGCGATACCGTACCACAGCTCCTGAAATGTAAACCTAGGATTTTTTTGTGCATTTTTACCTATTTTGACAAATTCAAATCTAGGTTTTACAAAAAACTTCAGACCTCTGCGATGCTTTTTCAGCGAGATATCGGTGATAACGTATTTTTCACCGTTTCAATGGCGCGGCCATGGGGTTTTAGTCTCATAGCTCCTGAAATATAAACCTAGGATTTTTTGTTGTATTTTTACTAGTTTTGACAAATTCAAATCTGGGTTTTACAAAAAACTTCAGACGTCTGCGATGCTTTTTCAGCGAGATATCGGCGATAACGTGTTTCACACCGTTTCGATGGCGCGGCCATGAGGTTTTAAGTCTTGCAGCTCCTAAAATATAAACCTAGGAATTTTTCCTATATTTTTACAAATTTTTTACAAATTCAATCTGTTATTTACCTAAATTTCAGGTCTCTGCAATGCTTAGTTTTAAAGATCTCCGTGGCCGCGCGGTTCGCCGCGTTTCAATGGCGCGGCCACGTTCAAACCCTTATAACTTTTTAACCATAGCTTTGACAAATTTATGGTTTTGGGAATCAACTTTTACAAATTGTTACAAAATATTGGCATGGTTTTTTTTTAAAAAAAACGTCGTGGCCGCGCCATTGAAACGGACACTACATTTTATCATGTTAGCACGTTCCCGTGGGATAATTTCCGACATCCACGCGGGCGAAGCCGCGGGAAGAAGCTAGTATAACATAATTTTTTTCGATTAGAAAGGAACGTGTTCTCTAATCAAAAAGTTCAAATATTTGTATTATTATGGGGCTAATTTCTCAATCGACAGGTATTTTTTATTCGTGGAATGAAATGACGTCTAACAGATTTTCTATAGAAGTGAAACTGGCAAAAATTCAAAATAAAATTATTCCTCGTATAAAATTATCTGGCGTTGGAAAAATCAGCCCTGAGTTAGATAGATGTAGGGAAAAGTATGACACTGATATCCAGCTCCTCTATAGTGATATTTATATTACACAAGGAGCACTTGCTGAAGGATTTTTTTGAATAAAATGAAAAAAAAACAAGCTTTTATTTAAATATGAATGTAACCTAAAAAAGAAAGAATAACGGGAACTAAATGGAAAAAAATAAATAAATATAAATATCCCTGGACACATTTTTTCCTAACAACTATGTTCGTAAAACTTAACCTAACACTGCCATATAGTTATGAGAATCCCTGCTACTTGTAGCAGGGTCTCAACACCGATGTGGACAGCTTGGAGCAGCGATTCATACACAAGCAGCCCAGTCTGCTCGCGATACACCGCAATACAATGTTGGGGCTGGCCCGCACCAGGCGCGCCAAGAAGGCGTATATATGTAAATACATACTTTGGTTTTGAGGTAAGCGCACACGACTATACATATATTTAGTACTAACGTTAGTGATTTTCCTGATTCACCCGCTTAAACCCCGCTTATCAGTAAGCCTCTATTGTTACCAATATACCTATATTGGTAACAATAGAAATATATTGCAAATTGCTATTTATGGTTTCACTTTAGAGGATATCTAGCGATTGGCACTTACTATTCCACTAGCGGTCACCAGGGTCCGTCGTATCATCTACCTCTGTTGAAACAACATTGCCTTGAATCTAAAATGTATAGAACACAGTGTGTGTTAGCGTTGTTAGTGCTGTACGTGGGGACGGCGCACTGCTTCTCTTGGGGTGAGTACAAAACTCGTGTATTTTTTGGGGTACCGTACCTACCCAGAGGTTGTCCACGGCTGCAGTTCCTCTCAAGAGACTCGCGTAAAACTCGGCACCCTGCCGTCTCGGGCGACAGATTCACCAAGTCTGTCACCCGCAGACCACAGCCTATGGTGGCCGAAGATCATTGTGCAAGCTGGCGAGAACGCAACTAATTTGAGACGTGTTAAAACTACAAATAATTTAAATAATTCTAGAAATAATAATTGCCATTGCTAGGCGTGTTTTATAGGAAAAAGACGAAAGGCTAGAAACTTCGATCAATAATAGTACTAGATTAAGGATCAGGAACAAAAATCAGTCGCTCAAGTGGCCACGTTTGCACACACGTAAACATATTTCTTAGAAAATAGTAGATTATTAACCAAGGGGATAAAGCAGTGTCTTCTGTCGCGGGTGACGATTTAAGCTGCGAGCGTAACGAAGAACTCGAGGTTTACTCCCGAGCGTAGCGAGGGTGTTATAAACTTAAATCACGAGCGAAGCGAGGGATTTAAGAAGAGTTCTGAGTGTAGCGAAGGATTTAAGTTCACCCAAGACTAAGACAGCTTTATCACCGAGGAAAATACTCTACTTTTCGTACCATTTGCGAAAACATAAACTTAACATATATGTATTTGAAGAAAACAAAAACGCGGCAAATTCCTAGACTAATATTTTTTTGTCGGAAAAGCAAAGGCATCAAGCTCATACGGCCTCGTCGGTTTTCGTAATTTTATTTAATAATCATAACTGGATAATAAATGCGTATTCCTTTTTCAAAAAGATGTATAATGCTTTATATACAAACTCAATGGTGTAAACACAGATGTAGTTCAGTATAAATTTCGGTAAGTATTCCAAATTTAAATCACATTCTCCCCCTAGAGGATGAATGAAATTCAGTACAATTTTCTATCCCTGTTTTTAACAGATTAAAAATGACTATTGTTATGTTCGCTATTTGTGGCATAGAATGTCACTTTTTTGAGCAAGTGGTATGAAAATGTTTATTATTATTAACAACTTCAGTTTATTATAAACCTTAATGCTTAAGTATAAAGTTTAATTACCATTGCAAAATATATTTAAAATGTCGCTTGAAAATAAAATCATTCTATTTTTAATTTTCAGTCACTTATTCTAAAATGAAACTTAAAGTCTAAGTAACAAGGTTAAAAACACATTTTAAATAAGACCACAAAAGTATTTTTGGTCTTATTTTTGAAGCGCTTATCGGGAATCTAGTACTATTATTGATCGAAGGCTAGAAAGGAATGATTTTATTTTAAAGATTAGACAAATAGTTATTCTCGTGTTTCAGACATCGTCATCGCCAGAAGAAGACGACTAGAATTTTATTATGACGGAACATTAACACACTCCGTTCCCACGTCTCAATATAAAAATTGGATAACTTACGACCCATTACACAACCGGGTGCTGTTTGCCAAAAAAATTAGCCACAGTGAACCGTCCAGTTTTGACATAGCAAGCGGAATAACACAATCTTTAATTAAGAGCAAACCGGACCAATACTTCAGGAGATTCGCCTACGACCTGGCCACAGAATTACTTTTTGTGATTATTGATAAAATTATGTACTCGTTCTCATTAAAGCCTGGATCTAACAACGAAACTAACGGAACTCTTGTGATTAATTTGCAAAAGGATGACGCGTATCCCCGTGAAATTGTTGTGGACAGCTGTGGAGGGTAAGCCAGTGATAATGATAATTATGTAGTTTATTCATTTTCAATCCCATACTTAAACCCTATAAATTACTTATTACAGGTATATTTACTGGACCACGTTCAGTAAGAGTAACCTAATAGAGAGGGTTCGATTTAATGGTTCCGAGAGAGAAGTTATAATAGACCGTAGTAATATGAGTAGACAAGGCTTGACCATTGACCCACAGACACAGAAAATGTACTGGATTGAATATGAAGAATATAAAGAAGAATTTTGTATTGAAAGTGCAGATTTGAACGGAAAGAACAGAAGAACAGTATATCGTGAATCCACGGCCGACGCGGAATATTCAGAGCCAGAAATATTGGCTGTATCAAAAGATTTTATCTACTGGGGAGAAAGATATGAAGCGTTCATCTGGCAATTACCAAAGAATTCAACGCGCGACGCAGATGTGAAACCCAAACAAATATCAATGGATAACACAGACAATTTCGGTGGTGTTAAAGGTATGGCCACCAACTATAAACTTGAAGAACAAACTCATGGAATACAGAACTGCAAAGCACTAAAGCGTCTGCTACCAAATTACTCAGAAACCAACGACTGCGCCTCCCGCAATGTTTCTACAGAGGAGGCCCTACTTTGTGTCCATGGTACGAAAGTTAGTGGGGAGTCTCGTTGTAAATGCACACAGGGTTACAGCGGTGAGAGGTGCGATGTTTCATTCTGTCACAACTATTGTTTCCAAGGAGAGTGTAATGCCAGTGCTGACGGACAGCCCAAATGCAGGTAAAATATGTTCATTACATACATGACCCATTAGTTATTTATTTATAATTCACAAAATCCACAACTCTCTGAAATTTTGCTTAAAATATATAAGCTAGTCTTACAGCCAATTACGGATTTACAATTTATTAACTATACAAATACAGGCAGCAGAAATAAACATACAGTGCTATGTGAAATGGTAGCACCAACTAAGCATTTCTAAGTGTACAGTGTGTAGGAGTGTGCGTGAGGAGTTGCGAATGGGTGTGTGAATATGTTATAGTGGTAGGTATGTGGAGATTGTCTGTATAGACCAGGTATTACACAGCTTGACCCAGTGTCAAATCAGCCCATGGACTATAACTGGATTGCGACAATTCGATTGTCATCGTATTTATCATAAGTCAATCATATTTTAAAAACTAGATGAGGTCGGCGTTTCTTAATTGTTTAGTCTGAGAAGAAAGGCAGAATTATAGTCACATTAATTTTGATAGCTTATCCTTGTTTATTTAGTTATCCTGTCTCATATGTTCGTAATTTCAGGTGTAATGCCGGTTACTCTGGGGAAAGATGTGACGTCAACGCGTGCCATGCGTATTGTTTGAACAACGGAACCTGTTCCCTGAATGAGAAGAGTGAGCCAGTCTGTCAGTGCACAGGTCATTATGAGGGTGCAAGATGCGATGTTCCCGCCTTTCTTCTCAAATGTTTCCAAACAATTTCAATGTTAAAGGACATCCTAAGCACGGGTAAAAATCTTCTTATTCAAAAAATCTAATCCATTACAGGGCAGGGTTTTCCTGCGTGATTGAATCAGAAATTAAGAGATCCGCAGGAGAACCAAGGTAACCGACATAGCCTGAAAAATTGCCAAACTTAAGGGGCAGTGGGCAGCGCACATTTCTCGCAGAACAGATGACCGGTGGGGCCAACATGTTCTGTAGTGGCGACCGTATACCGGAATACGTAGCGTTGGAAGGCCACCCACAAGGTGGACCGACGACCTGGTGAAGGCCGCAGGAACCCGTTGGATACGAGAAGCACAGAACCGGTCGAAGCGGATGTGCTTGAGGGAGGCCTATGTCCAGCAGTGGACGTCTTTCGGCTGAAATTATGTTGATGATGATGACTATAGGGCACTATGCCAGCTTGTATAGATTAATGTTCGAACCCTTTTAATTTGAGAGATGGGATGTTTCTCTTCTGAGATGTTGATGATTGTTGATGATGCATTAATCGTGATGATGCAGATGCATTTTGAACGTTTCGCTTACAGATGTGACACCGTTTACTCTGGCCAAGGGAGTGAAGTCATCGTGTGCTGTTGTCTAAAAAATTGGCGCTTGACACGCACAAGACGTGAAGCCGTTGCTGCGACTGCAGAGTTTGTCACAGCTACTGCACCTCCTATTTTGAGTTGGCGCAAGTTTTCAATTTCATCTTGAATCATCTTCTTCTTCATGTCGCTGGCACGGCAGCTCTTCATATTTTGCTGGCACAAAATTTCGCGACTTCCACGGCGTCATCGGTGCGATGCCACCATACCGGTTCTGTACTCAAATTCAAGGTCGCTCAGCGATCTATGGACTGGGCTATGCTTGGAGTGTCTTTGAGGGATCAAATCCGCAACGAGCTGATCCAGCAGAGAACCAAAGTTGTCAACATAGCTCACAGAATAAGCAAACCAAAGTGACAATAAGCCGGCCATAATAACCGTAGAACCGATGACCATTGAAGTAGACGTGTTCTTGAGTGGAGACTGCGAATAGGCAAACGTAAAGTAAGACGCCCTCAGGCTAGGTGGAGCGACGATCTTCGCAGGGTGGCTGGTAGCAGCTGGGTGAGAGTTGGAGTTGAATAGCGTGCAATAGGAGAGGCCTATGTCCAGCAGTGGACTGCTGCAGGCTGATGATGATGTACCCAAAGGGTGCCAGGGAATCAGGAACACATTCTTTCAACTCTTAGCCATCTAAGATTTCTCGTTTTTTCTGTAAAAAAGGCTTCCAAAGTTACAAATTGAGAATAGCTATGATAATAGTACATTACGATACGTACACGTACATATACACCGTGTTCCGGACGATATATATAAACTTCGACTAGATGTTCAGACCATGGAAATAAGCCTTTTTTCATTATGGCCATTAATTAATTTTAATTTTTCGTTAATTTTCATACAAACTAAATACCTTGACGTAAATCGCCCGATGTGCATGTCCCTTTATCCGAATTGGCAACGTCGTATTTTCATTCAATACTCAATTCTTTATTGCATTCCACAATGTACATGACAACACGGTTAGCGCAGTGGCTGAGCGATCGGACTGCTGCGCTGCGTGTCGCGGGTTCGATTCCCGCAGAGAAAAAATATTTGTAAGTTCTACATGTATTTGTTCTGAGTCTGGGTGTTTTTCTATCTATAATATGTATGTGTCAAGCAAATCTGAATTAGGTAATTTATAATTAAAATGTGTTTTAGATCGTCAATTTGTTAGTTGTACTTTTTGTTAACATTTTAAGAAATAAAACAATGTATTTACAAAAAAAATGTATATAAGCAGTTTATCAGCCATCTTGTTACCATAACACAAGCATTAGGTTGCTTAGCTTGGGACTAGATGGCGCTGTGTGAAATGTCCAGGGATATTAATGTAGGCTTAGCTGGTGGATTTGGTGGGCTAAAACTTGTCAAAACTAAGTTTCTTTGGATTTTTACTGCATAGCTCAATTAAATTTAATTACAAATGCCTTTGTTAGATTTGATTTGTAAAAGCTATAGAAGCATTTGCCAAAGTTTATAGATAACGTGATTAACACGGTGAAATATTTTAAGAGAAACATCTATACTTAGGTTTTATAGAAGTTATAGCAACTTTTTTTTTCTTATTGTTTTTTTAAGTAAATATTCCAGCCATCGTGCGAAGATCGTCGCCCCCTCTAGCCTGAGGGCGTGGAACCTTACGTTTACCGATTCGCGGTCTCCACTCAAGAACACCCGGCTGGATTCTCATCCAGCCACCTCATCGAGTCGAGATTTTCGGTAACTCTCAGTCCAGCAGTGGACTACTATAGGCTGCTGATATTGACGACGTAATTATTATAATTTTAAAATTGCTTGAGACATTTTGCACGAACACTTAACTCCGCTTCAACGACAGTAAATACGTAGAAACTAGCGTAAAGGATGTGAAAAAATAAGGGAGCCAGTATTTATTATGTACCCAATACCCAATGGATGTACTAACATAGGATAAGGTTATTGTTACTAACCCAATGGGATCTTTGTTGTCCTGAAAATAAATAAATATATATGTATATGTGAGTCAAGCAATTTTTAATTATTTATTTTATTAAATAATATACTTAAATAAATAAAAATTTCGTTTAGCTTTATCTTCTTTACGCACTTAAGTCGCGCTTTTTTGTGTAAAAATGGACTATTAAGTCATAGAAACGCGTGACTTAAGTCCGGGTTTATATCACACAGTGCTATAAAAGGTTATAATTAAGTCATAACTAAATAATTTAAATAAATTAAATATCTTCTTAATCTTTCTCGGCTTTCACGTGGTTCTCATCATGCGGGGCGGTTATGTCAACACACATTGCGCGCCGCTCTGATCGATTCACCACCACTATATCAGAGCCCCAAGTCAGCTATTTTTATAAATTCGTCATTCCAACACGATCCCATTCCCATCCCATTGTCATTTTGCTTAATGTTCGTAATCTGCTAAATTCTTAATGTCGATCATTGGTCAGTCAATGGTCTCGTAATAGAATTGTGTCATAATGACATTGTCGTATTGCCTTAATTATAAAACCCGTAGTAGCCGTTAGTAGAAATGATTTTCGAAAAACTATCACTACTTTATTTATGCCAGATTTCATTTATACATATATATTTTTACATATTATTTATTAGTGTTTTATACAAGTCAAGTGTTTTATGTAAGTAAGTTATTCATTTATCATTATCAGTGATAGGAATAGGTAGTGCTTATTTGCCTAAACTTCGAAGAATAGAGAAAGAAACGGAGACTTAAAAGCTTTTCGGCAAATCAAAATCAAATTGACCGAAGATTTATGGGGAATGTCTATCAAAGTTTGTACATCCATAATCGAGACTATAGCGCCATACTTAGCTTTGATATTTAATTTGTGTGTAGATCAAGGAGTCTTCCCGGATTTAATGAAATACAGTAAGGTTATACCGCTTTTTAAATCTGGGGACAGTAAAGACACCAACAATTATAGACCAGTATCCGTGTTGCCCGTATTCAGCAAGGTGTACGAAAAGGTAATGCTCAATCAAATGCTTAATCATTTTAACACCAACAAAATCTTACATGATCAGCAATATGGTTTCACCAAAGGACGTTGTACGACTGACGCCGGTGTAACCTTATTAAAGCACATCTTCACAGCGTGGGAGGAGGCCCAAGATGCCATAGGAATCTTTTGTGACCTCTCCAAGGCATTTGATTGCGTCAATCACGAAACCTTACTTTTTAAACTCGAGCATTACGGACTAGGTCAACTTGCGCTCAGATTAGTAAAATCTTATTTATATTATAGACAACAAAAAGTTCAAATAAATGGTGTCAATTCTCTTGCTTTAAAAGTAAAAATGGGTGTTCCACAAGGCTCGATTTTAGGTCCTTTCCTCTTTTTAGTATATATTAATGATCTACCCCATTTATTAAAGAACCAACCACAAATGGTGTTATTTGCTGACGATACTTCCTTAATTTTTAAGATAAATAGACGTGCATCAAATCTTGACGACGTAAATAACGCCCTACTGCAGGTACAAAATTGGTTCACTGCTAATAATTTGGTATTAAATGGGAAAAAAACTAAATGCATAAGATTTGCTTTACCAAATGTTAAAAGTAGTGATTGTGACATAGTATTGAACAAAGAGAAACTAGAATTCGTCGATAAAACTGTTTTCCTGGGGATCACGCTCGACTCAAAGCTGCAATGGGGTCCTCATTTAACATCTCTTGCAGGACGGCTAAGTTCAGCAGCTTATGCTGTAAGAAAAATCCGTCAATTTACTAATGTAGATACCGCGAGGCTAGTCTATTTCAGTTACTTTCATAGTATCATGTCTTACGGTATTTTACTATGGGGACGGGCTGCAGATATCGAGTCCATTTTTATTCTGCAGAAAAGAGCCATCAGAGCAATATATGACCTCCGCAGGCACGATTCTTTAAGGGAACTGTTTAAAGATATTAACATCATGACGGTACCTTGTCAATACATCTATGAAAACATCATGTACGTAAGGAAAAATTTAAATCTTTTCAATAAAAGAGGTGAAAGACACAACTATAGGACTAGAAATAGGGACCAACTAGTTCAAACAGGTTTCAGACTGGCTAAAGTAGATTCATCCTTCATGGGGTACTGTTTAAAATGTTACAATAAAATTCCTCCCCACATACTCCAACTGAATGAAACGAAATTTAAATCTTGTATTAAACGCACACTATGTAGCCAAGCATACTATAAGTTAGGAGATTACATCGCTGACAAAAATGCTTGGCTCAATGCTGGTCCTGCTCCACAGAGGCGCATAAACTAATTAGCATTCGGAAACATTGTTGGAGCTGCTGAACATTGGAAAAAAAAAAACTATCTTTGCATTGTATAAACTCAATTGCTTAGAATTGTATAATTGCATAGCACACGTGTGAGCACTATGTACTTTCTATAAAGCTACCATTTACTGGGTACGTCTTTCATTGACTTGAATGTGCCCTGGCAGCTGTGAGTATGTCATGCTCACTCAAATGTCTCGCTGGTGGTGGCGTGTGTGTTGGATCATTAAGTTCCCTCCAAAATGGTTGAGCTGAATGGTGCTGATCCATACGTCATGTTCGTGAACGGGCGCCGCCAGTAGGGACTGGTCATCTCTTAGCTGCCTCGGCTTATTTTAATTTTTAATTTCTGAATTGTTTTTGTTTTTTTATAACGGACGCTTTTAACGTGCACGTTCTACATCGTTCTCACATGCTTAATTTCAACACGAATGATGTAATCAAATATTTTGTAACAACTTTATGATTTAAAAGAGTGTCCATGGAGTTTCTTGCCCGTTCTTCTCCATAGGTACCTACGCTTTGGAATGGGCAACTAGCTTCATCTTTCTGACTGACCGACCCTTTGACAATTCAAAAGTACCTGTAATTGGTTTAGTTGAATTAAATGATTTGAGTTTGAGTTTGAGTTTGAGTTTGACTTCCTTAGGACTAAATTTTTTTTCCGGGACATCTGTCCCGAAATTCGGGACAACACATTAAAAAAATATGTTATTTGGAATAAGTAATTCGTCTATATTTACCTAAAGTTTGCGACTAGACATAACATAATAAATAACATTCACAGTCGTTACAACCATAAAATTTTCTGAAATTTTTTTTGGAGATCATTTTGTAAATACTTGTCGATCTTAATACTATGAATCACAATGTTTATATAAGGAGCCGTACACGTTTCGAAGTAAATATCTTCTTTCTAGCTCACTCACGGCTACGTTGAATGAGATTTCTAAAGTTCAAGTGTATAATTGAAAAAACAAAGACATTTTATTTTTAAAATAATAAAACGGTAATTTTTACCATTTTAGCATTCTCTATAGTAGGACGAATTTATCATTTCAAAAACAAACGGTAATTGTATTTTATCTTAATGAAATATATTTCTAAAGTATATTTAAAAATGTGCATGATATTAAAATAATGGCCTTATTAAATTGTTTAGTAATACACTTAAACTTTAAAAATCTTTAAAAACATCATTTAATCTTTATTGCACTGAAAGAACAATACGACTTTTACGGCAGCGCATTTCGTTATCTATTCTTAGAAATTACAAAAAGAAACCGCCATGGTCGCATACCTGTGCGGTGCGGGAATTGGAATTGCATGCCTCAACGTCAGTAAAATAAATATGACATAGATAGATTAACATAAATTTGTAATATAAGTTTTTTCCGTCTGTACATTTTGTTTACGTCACATTTTACGTCATATTTAAAAAATAATATAAATATACATATATTTGTTGCAACCATATTCTATGTGTTTTATTTTTCCTTTAGAGCCCATAGAGGATAAGTTATTATTATGGAGTTATAAATTATAAATGTTATGCCTAGTCGCAAACTTTAGGTAAATATAGACGAATTACTTATTCCAAATAACATATTTTTTTAATAAATTTAAAAGTGTTGTCCCCCATTTTGGGACAGATGTCCCGGAAAAAAATTGAGTCCTAAGGAAGTCTCCGTTTCTTGTCTCTGTTCTTCGAAGTTTAGGCAAATAGGCACTACCTATTCCTATCACTGATCATTATGTACGAGATTACCATTCTATGCCCTTTCTTTCAATGGAGTGTCAGTGGTTGACCACTGGAAAGTCATAATGACGCCATTATATTAGTAGATTACCAAACTTGTCAAAATCAACAATTATGAAATCAATGATAGACCATTCTGACACTATTGTAATAGCAGACTTGAGGCCCAGGCCAGGCCCAGGCCCAGGCCAGGCCCAGGCCCAGGCTTATTGGCAAAAATGTATTATTAAAATTACGAGAATTGCTCCTCTGGTTGCTAACAACAGTAATCTGTTTGATAAGTTGGTAGGTAGTCAAAATCTGTGTGTGAGCCAGCTGTAACTATAAAGACTCATGATGATACTCGTAACAAGGGGGCATAATGGTCTGCATTATTCCCTCTTGTTAACTATCTATCTTGTTAAGAAATTAATTACAGACAGTTAATAAAAAAACAAAATCTCTTATAACATAATTTTTTTCGATTAGAAAGGAACGTGTTCTCTAATCAAAAAGTTCAAATATTTGTATTATTATGGGGCTAATTTCTCAATCGACAGGTATTTTTTATTCGTGGAATGAAATGACGTCTAACAGATTTTCTATAAAAGAACTGTCAAAAATTCAAAATAAAATTATTCCTCGTATAAAATTATCTGGCGTTGGAAAAATCAGCCCTGAGTTAGATAGATGTGGGAAAAAGTATGACACTGATTCTTTATAGTGGTATTTATATTACACAAGGAGCACTTGCTGAAGGATTTTTTTGAATAAAATGAAAAAAAAAAACAAGCTTTTATTTAAATATGAATTTAACCTCAAAAAGAAAGAATAACGGGAACTAAATGGAAAAAAATAAATATAAATAGCCTCATCTTTCTGACTGGCCGACTCCTTGACAATTAAAAAGAGACTGTAATTTTGGTTTATTTATTTTATTTATGTTTAATATACAAGTAACAATGGAAACATTTTTTCCTAACAACTATGTTCGTAAAACTTAACCTAACACTGCCATATAGTTATGAGAATCCCTGCTACTTGTAGCAGGGTCTCAACACCGATGTGGACAGCTTGGAGCAGCGATTCATACACAAGCAGCCCAGTCTGCTCGCGATACACCGCAATACAATGTTGGGGCTGGCCCGCACCAGGCGCGCCAAGAAGGCGTATATATGTAAATACATACTTTGGTTTTGAGGTAAGCGCACACGACTATACATATATTTAGTACTAACGTTAGTGATTTTCCTGATTCACCCGCTTAAACCCCGCTTATCAGTAAGCCTCTATTGTTACCAATATACCTATATTGGTAACAATAGATTGCAAATAGCTATTTATGGTTTCACTTTAGAGGATATCTAGCGATTGGCTCTTATATTCCACTAGCGGTCACCAGGGTCCGTCGTATCATCTACCTCTGTTGAAACAACATTGCCTTGAATCTAAAATGTATAGAACACAGTGTGTGTTAGCGTTGTTAGTGCTGTACGTGGGGACGGCGCACTCCTTCTCTTGGGGTGAGTACAAAACTCGTGTATTTTTTTGGGGTACCGTACCTACCCAGAGGTTGTCCACGGCTGCAGTTCCTCTCAAGAGACTCGCGTAGAACTCGGCACCCTGCCGTCTCGGGCGGCAGACTCACCAAGTCTGTCACCCGCAGACCACAGCCTATGGTGGCCGAAGATCATTGTGCAAGCTGGCGAGAACGCAACTAATTTGAGACGTGTTAAAACTACAAATAAGTAATTTAAATAATTCTAGAAATAATAATTGCCATTGCTAGGCGTGTTTTATAGGAAAAAGACGAAAGGCTAGAAACTTCGATCAACAATAGTACTAGATTAAGGATCAGGAAAAAAATCAGTCGCTCAAGTGGCCACGTTTGCACACACGTAAACATCTACATTTCTTAGAAAAATGTTTATTATTATTAACAACTTCAGTTTAATTATAAACCTTAATGCTTAAATATAAAGTTTAATTACCATTGCAAAATATATTTAAAATGTCGCTTGAAAATAAAATCATTCTATTTTTTAATTTGCAGTCACTTATTCTAAAATGAAACTTAAAGTCTAAGTAATAAGGTTAAAACACACTTATTTGAAATAAGACCACAAAAGTATTTGTGGTCTTATTTTTGGGGCAGTTTTTGAAGCGCTTATCGGGAATCTAGTACTATTATTGATCGAAGGCTAGAAAGGAATCATTTTATTTTAAAGATTAGACAAATAGTCATTCTCGTGTTTCAGACATCGTCATCGCCAGAAGAAAACGACTAGAATTTTATTATAACGGAACATTAACACACTCCGTTCCCACGTCTCAATATAATAATTGGATAACTTACGACCCATTACACAACCGGGTGCTGTTTGCCAAAAAAAATAGCCACAGTGAACCGTCCAGTTTTGACATAGCAAGCGGAATAACACAATTTTTAATTAAGAGCAACCCGGACCAATACTTCAGGAGATTCGCCTACGACCCGGCCACAGAATTACTTTTTGTGATTATTGATAAAATTATGTACTCGTTCTCATTAAAGCCGGGATCTAACAACGAAACTAACGGAACTCTTGTGATTAATTTGCAAAAGGATGACGCGTATCCCCGTGAAATTGTTGTGGACAGCTGTGGAGGGTAAGCCAGTGATAATGATAATTATGTAGTTTATTCAATTTCAATCCCATACTTAAACCCTATAAATTACTTATTACAGGTATATTTACTGGACCACGTTCAGTAAGAGTAACCTAATAGAGAGGGTTCGATTTAATGGTTCCGAGAGAGAAGTTATAATAGACCGTAGTAATATGAGTAGACAAGGCTTGACCATTGACCCACAGACACAGAAAATGTACTGGATTGAATATGAAAACCATAAATTCGACATTTATATTGAAAGTGCAGATTTGAACGGAAAGAACAGAAGAACAATACATCGTGAATTCACAGTCGACCCGAGATATGCAGACCCAGTATTAGCTGTATCAAAAGATTTTATCTACTGGGGAAAAAGATATGAACCGTTCATCTCGCAATTACCAAAGAATTCAACGCGCGACGCAGATGTGAAACCCAAAGAAATTTCAATGGATAACAAAGGAGATTGGGGTGCTGTTCAAGATATGGCCACCAACTATAAACTTGAAGAACAAACCCATGGAATACAGAACTGCGAAGCACTAAAGCGTTTGCTACCAAATTACTCAGAGAACAACGACTGCGCCTCTTGCAATGTTTCTACAGAGGAGAGCCTACTTTGTGTCCATGGTACGAAAATTAGCGGGGAGTCTCGTTGTGAATGCACACAGGGTTACAGCGGTGAGAGATGCGATGTTTCATTCGATGTTTCATTCTGTCACAACTATTGTTTCCAAGGAGAGTGTAATGCTAGTGCTGACGGACAGCCCAAATGCAGGTAAAACATGTTCATAGTTATAGACCAGGGATTACACAGCTTGACCCAGTGTCAAATCAACCCTTGGACTATAACTGGATTCCGACAATTCGATTGTGTAAGAACTAGACCCCGATAACTCTCGAACTAATTACTTAAAGAGCAAGCAAAGCGGGCTCTGAAACTTAGGGCACCCCGGGCCCGACACAGTAAGGTAATGTTCGAAGGGGGTGACAACAGCTAGAGTGAGTGCGTAAAGCGACCAAACAAAGCTCCCGTCATCATCATTCATTTGAGTTAGGTTCCTTTAAGCACTGTAGCCAGAAATAGGAGGCCCGCCGGGCGTGGCTCAGTGGATTCTGCTAAAGCCGAGATTACAATGGCAAGTCGACTATTTTAGAATTGTTCAGGTTGGGGTATCCTAGGGTTGGTTTGTAAAGGTATTTTAAAAACTAGATGAGGTCGGCGTTTCTTAACTGTTTAGTCTGAGAAGAAAGGCAGAATTATAGTCACATTTATTTTGATAGCTTATTATTATTAGTTTATTTAGTTATCCTGTCTCATATGTTCGTAATTTCAGGTGTAATGCCGGTTACTCTGGGGAAAGATGTGAAGTCAACGCGTGCCATGCCTATTGTTTGAACAACGGAACCTGTTCCTTGAATGAGAAGAGTGAGCCAGTCTGTCAGTGCACAGGTCATTATGAGGGTGCAAGATGCGATGTTCCCGCCTTTCTTCTCAAATGTTTCCAAACAATTTCAATGTTAAAGGACATCCTAAGCACGGGTAAAAATCTTCTTATTCAAAAAATCTAATCCCTTACAGGGCAGGGTTTTCCTGCGTGATTGAATCAGAAATGAAGAGATCCGCAGGAGAACCAAGGTAACCGACATTGCCTGAAAGATTGCTAAACTTAAGGGGCAGTGGGCAGCGCACATTTCTCGCAGAACAGATGACCGGTGGGGCCAACATGTTCTGTAGTGGCGACCGCATACCGGAATACGTAGCGTTGGAAGGCCACCCACAAGGTGGACCGACGACCTGGTGAAGGCCGCAGAAACCCGTTGGATACGAGAAGCACAGAACCGGTCGAAGTGGATGTGCTTGAGGGAGGCCTATGTCCAGCAGTGGACGTCTTTCGGCTGAAATTATGTTGATGATGATGACTATAGGGCACTATGCCATGTTCGAACCCTTTTAATTTGAGAGAGATGTTTCTCTTCTGAGATGTTGATGATGCATTAATCGTTCATTTTGAACGTTTCGCTTACAGATGTGACACCGTTTACTCTGGCCAAGGGAATGAAGTCATCGTGTGATGTTGTCTAAAAAATTGGCGCTTGACACGCACAAGACGTGAAGCCGTTGCTGCGACTGCAGAGTTTGTCACAGCTACTGCACCTCCTATTTTGAGTTGGCGCAAGTTTTCAATTTCATCTTGAATCATCTTCTTCTTCATGTCGCTGGCTCGGCAGTTCTTCATATTTTGCTGGCACAAAATTTCGCGACTTCCACGGCGTCATCGGTGCGATGCCACCGTACCGGTTCTGTACTCAAATTTTCAAGGTCGCTCAGCGAGCTATGGACTGGGCTATGCTTGGAGTATCTCTGAGGGATCAAATCCGCAACGAGCTGATCCAGCAGAGAACTAAAGTTGTCAACATAGCTCACAGAATAAGCAAGGTAAAGTGTCAATAGGCCGGCCATAATAACCGTAGAACCGATGACCATTGGAGCAGACGTGTTCTTGAGTGGAGACTGCGAATCGGCAAATGTAAAGTAGGACGCCCTCAGGCTATGTGGACCGACGATCTTCGCAGGGTGGCTGGTAGCAGCTGGGTGAGAGTTGGAGTTGAATAGCGTGCAATAGGAGAGGCCTATGTCCAGCAGTGGACTACTGCAGGCTGATGATGATGTACCCAAAGGGTGCCAGGGAATCAGGAACACATTCTTTCAACTCTTAGCCATCTAAGATTTCTCGTTTTTTCTGTAAAAAAGGCTTCCAAATTTACAAGTTGAGAATAGCTATGATAATAGTACATTAAGACACGTACACATACACCGTGTTCCGGACGATATATATAAACTTCGACTAGATGTTCAGACCATGGAAATAAGCATTTTTTCATTATGGCCATTAATTAATTTTCATGTTTTGTTAATTTTCATACAAACTAAATACCTTGACGTAAATCACCCGATGTGCGCCCCTTTATCCGAATTGGCAACGTCGTATTTTCATTCAATACTCAATTCTTTATTGCATTCCACAATGTACATGACAACACGGTTAGCGCAGTGGCTGAGCGATCGGACTGCTGCGCTGCGTGTCGCGGGTTCGATTCCCGCACAGAAAAAAAATTTGTAAGTTCTACATATATTTGTTCTGAGTCTGGGTGTTTTTCTATCTATAATATGTATGTGTCAAGCAAATCTGAATTAGGTTATTTATAATTAAAATGTGTTTTAGATCGTCAATTTTTAGTATTAGTTGTACTTTTTGTTAACATTTTAAGAAATAAAACAAAGTATTTACAAAAAAAAATGTATATAAGTAGTTTATCAGCCAACTTGTTACCATAACACAAGCATTAGGTTGCTTAGCTTGGGACTAGATGGCGCTGTGTGAAATGTCCAGGGATATTAATGTAGGCTTAGCTGGTGGATTTGGTGGGCTAAAACTTGTCAAAACTAAGTTTCTTTGGTTTATTACTGCATAGCTCAATTATGTAAATTTCATTAAATTAAATTACAAATGCCTTTGTTAGATTTGATTTGTAAAAGCTATAGAAGCATTTGCCAAAGTTTATAAATAACGTGATTAACACGGTGAAATATTTTAAGAGAAACATCTATACATAGGTTATAAAGAAGTTATAGCAACTTTTTTTTTTCTTATTGTTTTTTTAAGTAAATATTCCAGCCATCCTGCGAAGATCGTCGCCCCCTCTAGCCTGAGGGCGTGGAACCTTACGTTTACCGATTCGCGGTCTCCACTCAAGAACACCCGGCTGGATTCTCATCCAGCCACCTCATCGAGTCGAGATTTTCGGTAACTCTCAGTCCAGCAGTGGACTGCTATAGGCTAATGATGTTGACGACGTAATTATTATAATTTTAAAATTGCTTGAGACATTTTACACGAACACTTAACTCCGCTTCAACGACAGTAAATACGTAGAAACTAGCATAAAGGATTTGAAAAAATAAGGGAGCCAGTATTTATTATGTGAATCAAGCAATTTTTAATTATTTATTTTATTAAATAATATACTTAAATAAATAAAAATTTCGTTTAGCTTTATCTTCTTTACGCACTTAAGTCGCGCTTTTCTGTGTAAAACTGGACTATTAAGTCACAGAAACGCGTGACTTAAGTCCGGGTTTATATCACACAGTGCTATAAAAGGTTATAATTAAGTCATAACTAAATAATTTAAATATTTTTTGATAAATAATCTATGATGGACGAATTAACACTACTGTCATTTTAAACAAAATGTCTTCAGTACAATACTTGAAATATATAAATTGTAAAGGGGGCCTGGTGACCTGACTTACAGGTTTTGTAAAAACTTAGCTAAGGCACCAGTCTTCCACAAATTAAGTACAAAACTGTATCTGTAGACTAATTTAACTTTAAGCTGTAATTTGCGGTAGGAAAAATAAATATATTCTATTCTATTTTATAATTAAAATAGATTTTTATCCTTAACAGTTATTATAAAAGTGGTTAATTGAGATCTAATACCTAAACAAATAGGTGTTTTTTTTATTATATCCATAACTGCAGGGGGTAAATGACTTGCTTTGTAATTAACTAGTAGTTATTTTTAATTAAAAAATCGTTAAGGTACCTTGTCTTATTTTCCTACTAATATTATAAATGCGAAAGTTTGTATGGATGGATGGATGTTTGTTAACATCCATCCATCCATCCTCTTTCATGCAAAAATGTAATAAGGTTATTTAACATCACGATCCGGGCCCTTTGGAGCCGAGCAATAAGAAAAAAAGCAAACACAGCTTACATTTATAAGTAATTTAACTGAACAGGTTACCGATAACCTTCATTGTTTTGAACTTGAACTGACCACGCTGTTAGATACAATTGAAAGTCAGTAAAAAAATCACAGCGCGGATCTAACTCGTTGCCTTACATCACGCAGATAATAGTTACAATACAACCACACAATCAAGGTTTCATATACTATACAAGATGGAGACGACAATACGATAATATTTGAAAATACTGGGAATAAGAATAGAATAGAATGCTATTTATTATGTACACCATATACAATTACAGAACATAAATATATAAATTTGACAAAGGGTGACTCAATGGGTGGTGTTATCGCTGTCTCCATGAGCGAGAAAATCGCGGCGATATTATCGTCATTCCACGCATTTCTATACACTCTCTTAGACCGTGTCTCACGGCGATATCTTCGCAGCGGGAATCAGATGGCACGACGATAATATCGCCGCGATTCTCTCGCTCGTGGAGACGGTCCCTAAGAGCAATCTTTTAAAAACAACCTTTTTTTTAAGAGTAGTTATAACTATCTATCTGCCTAACCTATCCAGCTATGTCGGGGTCGGCTTCCAGTAAATCCGGATGCTGCTGAATACCAGTATTTTACATGGAGCGACTGCCTATCTAACCTCCACAACCAAGTTACTGGGTAACACCCCGATACCCCTTGGTAAGATCGATTGGTAGACCCATAAAGACTGTCAAAGACCCACAAATAACAGCCGGGACCAACGGCTTAACGTGCTTTCTGAGGCGTGGATCTTTGGCGTCTCTGTATGTTAAGATGGTTACCTATCCACGGACCGACCGCGGCATGCGTGGCTTAACCGATCGATCGATCCGTGCGGCTGTTATTATTTAATACTCAATACTCAACTCTTTAATGCATTCCATATTGTGTTTAATAGATGGTTATAAAAGGTAAAATATCAATATCATAATATCATAGAATCAGTAAATTCGAATTTACGGAGCGACACGGCCGAAAACCGTGTTGGGCATCAGATCGGCTCGAAGACCTTGGCAATGGTTGGCAGGATAGCGATGGGTCTGTGTTCCTCCACTCATGTTTTATCACTGGTTTTAGGGATGGGAGTAACCCGCGAAGTTGTTGAACACCGGACTGGAGGGACTTTCTTCTCAGAGTAGTCAGATAGGAAACGCTGACCATAGCTAGTTTTTTATTTTATTTTTATAATATGATGTAGGTATAAAACTGATTCCGATATCCTATTTACAGAATAAACAATTTCATTTCATACATACATACACACTGCCAGTTTTTTTAACACGTGCAGTGTGTGGGTCAGGTATACGCTGAAGGCACACAACGTCCTGCGTGTCCAGATTAACAATGTATTCAGGATGCTGTTGGGTCTACCATGCTTTTGTAGCGCTCCCGGGATGTTCACCGAGGCAAGGGTAGATGGTTTTGCATGCCATTATACGGAAACGGTGCGCTTCTATTCTCGGTAGAATACGTGCTAGCTCCCACAGCATCCTGAGTGATTGTGTGATAGATGGGACAGCCCCATGCTGGTTCACTGGATACGGCTGCACACGTAGGTGTCAGTTGTTTCATGTTTTGTAAATAGTGTGTGGTTTTTACTAACTAAGGTTAAGACTTTTACTAACAACATATGGATCTTTGATCTGAAATAAAATGTTTATTATTATTCCATTTACTTATGAAGATTCCACCATGCCTTGAGAACAAGTCAGTGATCGTCTTAAACACATAGAAAAACAAAGAAAAATGGCCGAAGAAAAACATTTTATTACTATTTTCTGAGAATATTTGAAGAACAATGGTCTATGGCCTTAGATTGCATGCCTCAATGGGTCAACAGACCAGCTATTATATAATCGGCCGTGAAAACATAACGCCGGTAAAAAAAGTGATTGTAAAAAACTATATTGCAAAAAAATGTCGGTCAAGCTCAATGTTTTGGTTTAAGGGATCGTTTTGTGCGATTGAAAAACCATTTTCTTTGTCAGACATACATAACCAACCTATAACTTTCCCACTGCTGGGACACAGGCCTCCTCTCTGTGAGAGGGAATGGGCCGTTATCCACCACGCGGGCCTACTGCGGGTTGTTAGATGTCACATGTCTTGGAATTTTTAGTCCTAGGATATGCCGGTTTCCTCACGATGTTTTCCTTCACCTTTTTGAGAGCAGTGCTGATGAAATAATTTACACAAAGTAAAGCGCCGGTCTGACCGATGACCTACAACTCGTAAGTCAGCGCCGTTACCAGTGGTCCACCACTGCTCTATTGTCAGGCATGAGGTAGTGGTATGAGGAAAGCTATGAAGAACATAAAAATATGTATATTATGACATTTGCTTACTTTGTAAAGTATTATATTATTTTATTTATTGTGAATGTGAAGACTATGTGGGTCATTGTATTTATATTATTTTTCTCTCTGTTCTCTTAGTTTTTGTCATGGTCTGGCAGTTTGAGTAATTAATGTGGCCTACCCAAATGTCCTTTCTTTGGTATTGTTCGTCGGATCGTTGAGCTCCTTAAGTTTTGAGTTGAGCTGCACGATTTCTGACAAATGCATGCACTGACTGGATAGGTCCTCTCAAACTGTTTGGTTCTTTCCTCAAAAAAACCATCTCAGATATTAATCTACATGGTCTTCACATGATCTGACCAAGATTATGTCTGGACTTTAAAAGAGACTGTGACGTCTGAGTTTGTTTCGGCCTTTCTTCTCAGACTAGTCAGATAGGAAACGCCGACCTCATCTAGTTTTAAAATATGATTGACGTGTAAAAGTGTTTGTACAAACCTACTTACAAAAATAAAGTCATTTATCATTATCATTTATCGAACTTACACCCTGTCGTGAAGTTTCTCATCCTCCGTAGAAAAAATAGGATCCTCGGTCTGCGTTGGAGCTGTGGGTACTGATACTGACTGATGGGCTGTGTGACACGCCACCCGTGAGCATGAGGAAATGATGACGTCACGCTGAACTAACTGCTCGAAGGCTGCGCTAAAGTTCATGTTCAGGTCACCAGTTGTATACATATGCTATTCGCGCGGTAAACTTTGCTTGCGCGATGAAGGATTTGCGTGACGTCAATGCGATGCATAGTTCGGTTGTGGCGATGTAGATGCCGCCACAGGCTGATCTGGAGGGGCTCGTAGCTAAATAATAACATCCGCACGGATCAATCAAAGGTTATGCTACGCTTGCCGCGGTCGTTTCGTAGATGAGATCCATTATTTATCGAGACACCTCGTTCCTCACAAAGTTCGGCTGTCATTCGTAGATCTTTGACAGTCGTTACGGGTAGTCAGGAGCGCCAAAAGTCTGACAACCAGTCTTACCAACGGCATCGTGTACGAGTATGTACCTACTATAAATCTCTCCCCACCCTTTTAGGGAAATATTCGTGTTATTATGTTATGTAAATATTATGTAAATAGGGCTTGTGGCTAAGTAATAACAGCCGCACGGATCGATCGATCAGTTTAAGCTACGCTTGCCGCTGTTGTTCCGTGGATGGGTGACCATCTTTACATACCAAGACCCCTCCGTGCCTCGGAAAGCACGTTAAGCCGTTGGTCCCGGCTGTCATTCGTGGATCTTTGACAGTCGTTACGGGTAGTCAGAAGCCCGAAAGTCTGACAACTAGTCTTAGTAGTGAAAACGGACACCTACCTACATGTAATGCTTAAATCATTACACTGTTGGAATATTTCAACTCTAAGTGTTAAGCCGACTCAGCCGCCGCGGGAGACGCTCCGGGCGTCGGGAGCCGCGTGACGACTCCCGGCCACCGTAGGCGCGGGCCTGCGGGCGGAGAGTAATGGGTAACTCTCCGTCCGATCAGGACTAGGCCCGTGCCGGACGGCGTGTACGTGTTCCACGCGCGCCTCAAAGAGATGTCAGCTAGATTGACGGGGCCTGATAGGGCCGAAGCCTGCCAGGGTAGCGGGAACATCCGAAAGGGTTACCGCTGCCCTGGAACTTAAAGGGCTAAGGAAGGAACACGGGTGGGTTTTAGTCAGTAAGAGTCTGACACTCCCTTCTGCTCCACCCAGAGCGGGAGGAGTCATTTGATGATTTCCCATCCTGAAAAAAAAAAGTGTTAAGTGTTAAAAAAGTGTTTAGTGTGTAAAAATTCAACAGTGTGCTTTTATCTAAGCATTCGTTTCCAGTCTACAGAACAAATAGTCAGCTACAATAATTATTCACTTCTCCAATATATCGTTGACAGCTGTTCTACTCTCGTTAAGGAAAACTGAGTAACTGTTAATTACAAATTACAAGATTTCCCTATAATTTTATGAAGCTTCTGCTAGCGTCTTCGACTGCGTGTATGTTGGAAAAGTATCCCAGAGGAACGTTCTACCGGGACAAAAAGTCTATCCTATGTAGCCCCAGGAAGCCATCAACCTTCTGGCTAAATTTTATCGAAATCCGTTCAGGACTAGTAGTAGTAATATTATACTTATTCAATTTCATGGCATTTAATTAGTTTGCAGAAAACCCAGATTATTTTTCTAAAAGAATTTTTATTTTTTTATACGTTTGTTATTTTGACATTACAAGCAGACACTTCAATTTTATTTATTTGTATAGAGTATAGATTTCTCAATGAAAACGGAAGGTACAAATTTTCCTCTTTTGTAATCATTTCAGTGAAAGCATTATTGATAGCCTTCACCCAGAAAGTAGTCTTGTAATAGTTTGACCTAAGAAACAATGGATGGATTGTGTGCAGACTGTTGTTACTATACTGGCTTACTTTTTTTACCGTCTGGACAAGAACAGGGTGTAAAAGGTGAAGTGGAAGCCTATGGCAAAGAAATCTCTTTTTTAAGGTACCCAAAGAGTAAAAACAGGACCCTATTACTAAGGCCCAGCACACATGGTGAAACGCAACTGCAACGAAACTGCAACTACTAGTTACTTTTGAGTTTCATTTGAGTTTATGCCATAGATACCTTTGAGAGACAACACACGTCGCAACTAGTTTGAAACCGGTTTGAAACGCGTTGCAAATCAGTTGCTTTGAAACCAGCGTGCAGGAAACTCGTGTCGGATTTGGCGTCTTTTCTGTTCGACAAAATGGCTGACGACGAAAATAAAAGCATTCAATTCGTATTGGAAGTTGAGAAGCATCCTTGCTTGTACAATACAGCACTTTCAAGTTACTCTCGCAAGAATGAGACTGATAAAGCATGGGCTGAAATTGGAAAAATAATGAAGACTTCGCTGTCTGTCTGTCCGTCCGTCTGTCTGTCACCAGACTGTATCTCAAGAACCGCGATAGCTAGACCGTTGAAATTTTCACAAATTATGTATTTCTGTTGCCGCTATAATAACAAATACTAAAAACAAAATAAAATAAATATTTAAGGGGGGCTCCCATACAACAAACGCGATTTTTTTTGCCCTTTTTTGCTCGATATCAATAATGGCAACAGGTAGGCACTTGAAATATTCACAAAATACTCAGTTGTATTTTTACTTTAATAATAAATAATAAAAATAAAATAAAATATTTTTTTAAGGGCTACCTTACTACAGACCTGATTTTTATAGATTCCTGATATAGAGCCCTTCGAGCGCGAGTCCGACTCGCACTTGGCTGGTTTTTCTTATTCAAAAACCTGAAATGAAATTAACCTATCAATAAATAGGTACTATTACTTATTTTAATTTTGTTCACAACAAAAAAACACACAACACACGCACACATAACACAACAACAACATACATATAACATAATGGCAGGTTTATGCACAGAAATTATGAATGAATTCGTAGCGACATTCAACCCTTTGATTGAAGTCATCGGTCGGTTTCAACCGAAGGTTTGAATTAAAAAAAAAAGAGATTTTTTATTTATATTTGCGATTTATTTTTTGTGAACCACAGATGATGACTAAACGCAGTGGATTATGGTGCAATGACACTTGGAGGGTTTTTTGCATGAAAAACCCACCTTAGTTCAGTTGGTATTCTACGCAAAATACGCGCATTGTCGTGGAGTTGCGGACACCAGCCCGCTGTACCTATTACCTACCTATTACCTATTAACTTATAGAGATATGAGGAACAGGGTGTAAAGTTCAGTCATCCTCCATAAAAAAGGGAGGATCCTCCGACCAGACGGGTGTTGTGTCTGGCGGGGAACTGCCCGATGAATCATGTCGGGCGGTAAACTCTGCTTGCGAGATGCAGGATTTTCGTGATGTCAGTACGACGCGTAGTTCGCATGTAGCGTTGTAGATACTGCTACAAACTAATTAAACGTGCTAAAAATGGATAACACAAACAACACTGAAAATGAATGTCTACGGAACCCTCTTTCTGTTTTCAGTGCACTCTTAACACAACAAAATGTTGTTTTATAAATATTATTACTTATTATCTCACGAATTCTTATGACTCAATCGTTTTTTTTTCGACAATTCTTGTTGGGACGCCATGGCATGTACATTCTGTTTGTGGTTTAACAAAATGGTAATACCATTGCTACCATTTGGCTCACAACCGCTACCGACGTGCGAGTATAACCAGAAGGCTAATTCTCGTAACTTAAAATGTTCAAAATCTAGTCGCAGTCTCATCTCGGCGACAAACAAATGTTAATGCCAAAAATATAGGGAAATTAGAGGTATTTTTGACAGATTGAGACTGAGATCAGACTGTGAACGTTCTTAAAATTATGAGAATGGCCCCTCAGATGTATGATCGTCAATGAATCTGCCTAGCCTTTTCCCAACTATGTTGGGGTCGGCTTCCTGTCTAACCGGATGCAGCTGAATACCAGTATTTTACATGGAGCGACTGCCTATCTGACCTCAACAACCCAATTACTGAGTAATATAACACAAGCATTAGGTTGCTTAGCTTGGGACTAGATGGCGCTGTGTGAAATGTCCAGGGATATTATATTATATTATTATTATTAATATGATACCCTTTAGTAAGACTGGTTGTCAGGCTTCTGGCGACAAAGATCTACGAATGACAGCCAGGACCAACGGCTTAACGTACTTTCCAAGGCACGGAGGGTCTTGGTATGTAAAGATGGTCACCCATCCCCGGACCAACCGCGGCAAGCGCAGCTTAAGAAGTAAAAGGAGTATGTGTGGATCGTAGCAGGTGGAGTTCTGTAGTTTCTGCCTACCTATATATCTTTTATATGAACACCTGTAGGGCAATTCTCACAGATCTCGCATTCGTGTGGCATGAAATCATTGGTGCTCGTCTCCGTATGTCGCTTAAAAAACGGTGAGATATCCTAAAATAGCTATTCTCACTACAAGTCGATCTTAAATCACGAATCTAGGGACAATAATGTTGCCATTATGCGTCCCACGAAGTAATCCCTTCCACATAACGATGCGATTTTTTTTTGTAGTCATTAATGTACTTTTGACCATCTTTAAAAATGATTTTTAAGGCAAAAACAAATTTTGAGCAGCATTATAAAGGTATTTCATTAACATTTATCAATTTAATAATCATTATTGATTTCGTAACTCCATTTTTATTTTATTATTAACATTAATATAAGACCTCCGTACTACGGAATGCATAGCTCATGTTGATTTGTCAAGTCATGTCATCGATACTTGTCACGTCAAAGTAAAGTCAAAATACAATTTATGTTGTTTGTTTACATTGGTCTACATAATAATAGGTAATTAAATAAAACAGAACGAGCTAATGATATTGTAAGTAAGCTGATGACCAGCACAATAACATAAAAGTTTATCAAGATGGAGAAGAAGAGGAGAAGTGTTGTTGTTTTAAAGAGTGCGGTACTGCACCGGACCGTCCTGCTACATGCTTTTCCAACGAACGCTAGGCTGCTGTACCTACGTGTCCTGGCTTCATTACTTTACAAAGGCCCAAAAGATTGTTGGAAAATCTTTGCGAAAACAGATTTCACCCTGAGGCTCGCCACAACACGAATTCAATTTTTTTTGTGGTCATGAAGACTGGGCGAAACGTGAAGTGGTCCGCCGATTCCTAAGCTCACGGACAACGCTTGACTCATCACGCCGACCTTTCGTGTAAACCAGTGATTATTATACTGTCCATGTGCTGCAAGGATCAATAAGACTGTTTTTAAAAGGATTTTTAAAAGTGTAGTTTTGTTCAAGCATATTTACGTAACTTGAAAACTCACTTTTTTGTTTATGGATAGATTTTAATAATTTTTATTGTAAAGGATAGGTCTAGATATAAAACGAATATTTCCGTTTAAATTGTATAAAATCGGACCATAAGTTTAGAAATTATATGGGATTTTGTATAATCAAAATGTGCCAACTCACTTTTGTAACAGTTTTTGTTCTAGAAACTTTTTATTGTGCATAGTTAAGTTATATACTAAGGTTTAAGGTAAGGGTAAGGAAGATTATATAACAAAATTGTAAAGATATAACATGGAAAAAATTAATAAAAAGGGGCTTGACAGAAAATTAACAAGCAAAAGGGCTCAAAATACACGACTCGCTTCAAAGTAACATACGCACACCTATCCACGCGCTACCGGCGTCCCACGACCAGTCTACTACTACGTATCTATTGTAACCCTACCTATTGTAAATTTGTGAGTGTGGATTATACGTATGAACTTTGCTTGTGTGTTTCTATTTCCTAACCCACTTGTTAACGGCCTGCGTAACCTAACTACAAAGCCCTTCAATTATTTGCATACCCATATTATTTTTGTTACTTCGCTAAGTTTTACATTGAAAAAAATAAAATAAAGACATTTGAAATATTTATTGTTTGAAATGCTTTTGAACCACTTTATTTCTAGTTACAAAAGAACCTTTTTAAGAATACCTTACAGACTAATAAATAAATTCAGTATACATCCAAGTATAAACCACAAAAACATAATTATTATCACACCACACATGGGAGTTTACTTTTGGTCATGCTTCTCTGTAACATCTATACACAACTCCAGCCGGTGCCGGTCAAAATTCAAAGTCTAGTTCGACTGCAACGTCCTTCTTTCGGCACTTAAGACCTTGGCTCTTTCTCTCTCGATATCTGTCGATCCAACCGGGAAATGTACGGGAGCAAAGTGGGCACTACAGCTCAAAAATCCTCGCTTGCAGGAGTAGTACCGCGTTTATTGTAGTTGCGACGCGATCGACCTTTCTTGCCCTCAACCAGAGTAAAGCCGTCCTTGTCCATTTGACTGGTTTTTTTGGCCTTCCGCTTCTGTATCTCATGTGTCTCATTCATCGACGCTACACAAGCAACAACTATCCACAGTTGATAACTTTGGCGAAAGCCTGAAGTTTTCTTCGAGTGTTTTTCCTTGTGGTGATGGTCGTAGAGTCTTCTAAGATGTTTATGAACACACTAGCTTCTGCCCGCGGCTTCGCCCGCGTGGATGTCGGAAATTTACCCACGGGAACGTGCTAACAGGATAAAATGTATGTGCTTCCCCAGAATGCCATCTATGTCGCGGGCCCTTTGTGGCTAATTACAATAGAAAACCAATTGTGTCTCATTAGTGGTGATTAAGAGGGTACCTATATGATATCTTTACCTAAGTACCTAACTAATTTAAAAAAAAAACTCAATAACAGAAAATTAAATACCTACCTTCCTAAATAAACCTATTTCTGATGATAACTAATCTAAACTCAATAAATAAGCAAAATCCCTAAAAACTAATATCTATACGAATGACTAAACCTACCTAACAGTATTATAAAATAACCTACGGTCACTACGTACACTATCAAATATACTACCTATACTTTAAAATTAAAATCTATACCTACGACTCATATAAAAATAAACCTAAATAACTCTAAAAACTAAAAGGAATAAAAATGAACTCCACTGCGGGTGACCCAACCTACGACAAACTTAGCATTTGCGGTTGGTACAGTACAGACAGTGGTAATCGGGTATAGGGATCGAACCGCAAAATTAAGTTTGTTTTTTATTGTATATACTTTTCCGGGATAAAAAGTACCCAGTGTGGTGCCCAGGATATTAAAGAATAATTATACCAAGTTTCATCGTAATCGAACCGGTAGTTTTTGAGTGATGCCTGAACAAACAGACAGACAGACAGACAGACAGACAGACAAAAATTTTTTTAATCACATTTTTGGGTTCGGTGTCGGTCAAGTAACACCCCCTTTTTTTTTTTTTTTTTTTTGAGGATGGGAAATCATCAAATGACTCCTCCCGCTCTGGGTGGAGCAGAAGGGAGTGTCAGACTTTTACTGACTAAAACCCACCCGTGTTCCTTCCTTAGCCCTTTATGTTCCAGGGCAGCGGTAAACCCTTTCGGATGGTCCCGCTACCCTGGCAGGCTTCGGCCCTGTGGGGCCCCGTCACTTGCTGACATCTCTTTGAGGCGCGCGTGGAACACGAACACGCCGTCCGGCACGGGCCTAGTCCTGATCGGACGGAGAGCTACCCATTACTCTCCGCCCGCAGGCCCGCGCCTACGGTGGCCGGGAGTCGTCACGCGGCTCCCGACGCCCGGAGCGTCTCCCGCGGCGGCTGAGGCGTGAGGTGCGCAAGGCGCGTTCCCTCGCCCACCCCGCCACCTCCTTCGCTAGCATGACTGCTTCGCAGAAGGAGGTGACTGCCTCCCACTCCCTCTCACCCCGGACCATGGCTTGAACCAGGGCCGGGCGCGAGAGGTCGCCGCCGCTGCCAATCGCCTCTACGAGGACACGGCGGTGCTCTGCCCAAGCAGGGCAGACCTCCACCGTATGCTCCACCGTGTCCTCTGGGCGATCCTGACAGTGGTGACACCCGGGCGTCTCCTCCCGCCTGATGATGTGCAGGAACCTCCCGAAACATCCGTGTCCGGAGAGGACCTGCGTCAGGCGGTAGGTGAGAGCGCCGTGACGTCTCTCTAGCCACTCCTCAAAGAGGGGTCTTACCGCCGCTATCGTGGCGTGCCCTGCGCTGGGTTGCGATAGTCGCTCCTTCCATGCCGCCATGAGATCGCACCGGAGGTTCGTCCGCTCCGCCGCGGTTTGCCGCGGATGCGGAGTTTCCCCCCGGCGTAGTGCCTCCGCGCGCCAATCATATAGGCGCGCGAGGACTATCGCCTCCAGATCCCATGGTGGCAGTCCGGCAAGGAGGCTTGCTGCCTCGCCTGAGATCGTGCGGTAGCCCCGGATCAGCCTTACGGCTACCACCTTTTGGGGCGCGTTCAGATAGTGTGCGGCTCGAAGCCGCAGTGAACGCGCCCATACCGGGGCCCCATATAGGGCCATGGACCGCACGACCCCCGCGTAAAGCCTCCGGCAGGAGGCGTTTGGCCCCCTCAGGTTGGGCAAGAGCCGCTTTAGGGCGGCCCCGGCCCGTTCCAGTTTGGGGGCCAAACGTCGGAAATGCTCGACGAAGTTCCATCGGCTGTCGAGGACGAGACCCAGGTACCTCATCGTGGTCTCGACGCCGATGTGAACCCCTCCTACCACTAGTTGGGATCCCGGAGGTGGCCCGTACCGAGGCCCATGAAAGGACATGGCCTCGGACTTGTGCAATGCCACCTCGAGACCCAACCGCCGGATCCTTTCCACGACTATCGCAACCCCGCGTGTCATCGCGTCGGCCGCCGCCTGATGCGACCTCCCCTGCGCCAGGACCAGCGTGTCGTCAGCGTAGCAAACTACGCTGACGCCTTCAGGGAGGTCGGCCCGCAGCACCCAGTCGTAACCGATGTCCCACAGGAGCGGCCCCAGAACCGATCCCTGTGGGACACCGCACGACATCTCTCGCCGGTTCCAGTTCCCGTCGCGACCGGGGTAGATGACGGCTCTGTCCGTCAAATACGCCCCGACTACTCGACGGAGGTAGGTCGGCACCCGGTGATACCGGAGTGCCTCCCCAATGCAGCTCCAGGGCAGGGTGTTGAATGCGTTGGCGATGTCGAGTGACACCGCCACGACCACCCCACCCCGGAACACACAAATTTTTTTAATCACATTTTTGGGTTCGGTGTCGGTCAAGTAACACCCCCTGCCATTTATTTTTTGGATATTTTCAATGTACAGAATTTTCACTTCTACAGATTTATTATAAGTATAGATTTTGTTAAAATATAGGTATTTATTATTTTCTTTCGCAATTGACACAAACATGATTGACATAACCACTGTTTGACGTTCGTACGGTGGTCGACACAGATCATACGTCACGTGTCGACTGGTCATGACTACTCTTTGCATGTCGCATGTAAACTAAGGCATGTCGCGTGTTTTTCCTGCGTGAAATGCTCGAATCGTCATGGTGAGAATAGCTCGGCTTGATTTTGTCGTCGGAAAAGTACGAATCGAACGTCAATAACGAATGCGAGATATGTGAGAATCGCCCTACAGGAACTTCAGCTCAAGCATTACAATTAGTGAAACAAATAGTGAAGAAAAAAACATCGTGAGGAAACCGGCATGTCCTAGAACCAAAAAATTCGAAGACATGTGACATCTATCAACCCGCACTGGGCCCGCGTGGTGGATTACGGCCCACTCCCTGCAGCAAAGCAGGCCTGTGTCCCAGCAGTGGGAACATTATTTTTTTAATAAAACCTCTCCCCACTCTAGAAATTTCTCCTGTATCGTGGGTGCGTTTACAAACATTTAAACTCACATACACAAACAGCCGGACCCGGAACAACTACTTGTAGGCCATACAATTATTTGTTCCGTGCGGGAATCGAACCCGCGACACGCAGCGCAGCAGTCAATCGCTTAACCACTGCGCCAACCGTGCCGTCGACATTATAGGCTGATTATGACACATTCACTGCATTTTACGGATCACAGCACCTTTAATAATAAAGATTCTGGAGAATTCCGAAGTTTTATAACGTCTTCTGTTACGGTATTGTAAACATAATCTATTTAGCCTATCAACCGTATAGGCAAGACCACTGAACGCCGCAAAAAACCTTTGGTCTGTCTATGATACAAATATTTGTTAAATGATTCATTTGAAGGCTGTGTCCGCTTTGAAGGTAATTTTGTCCATAGCTTGAACTGTAATCATTGTTTCGGAAACGTTATTTTCTAGGCTGTCTAACCCCGCGTCCTAACCTAAAGCAACCGTCGCGAGAGCACGCGAAGCACACTCAAAAGCGTGCTCTCGCCATTGTGTCGTATTGTTGCAAGTTTTTATTGGCAGAATTATAAAGTGACATACGGCAGGTATGTCACTTTATAATTCTGCCAATAAAAACTTGAGAGGTGTCAAGGGACACCCGGATAGAAAGAAGTATAACTGGCTTGCTTTCTATAAGAGAGAGAGAGAGAGAGAGAGAGACAGACGGAGAAACACGCGCACGCCGCACGGCTTACAACTATAGCAAAAAGTGTCGTTCCAACTTTTGGTCTTAATTTTTTCCGTCTAGCCCCCTTTCGCAACGCGCGATAAGGAACTTCGTTCCAATAATAAATATTTTGATCAAAATGTGGGAAAACGACCCACCAGCCGGTCGATTCTGTAAAAATCTCACCGTGAAAACTCAAGTGAAGTGAGCTTGATGTGAGTTGTCACTAGTGTCAATCCCATTATTTGGAATGACAACTCACTCCACGCTCACTTCACCTAAGTTTTCACGGTGAGATGGTTACAGAATCGCACTGCAGGACTCGACGCAAACTCAAGGTCGTATCAGCAAGCTGACGATACAGGGTGGCGCTGACGATACAGGGTGGCACGGACATCAACGAGCAAACTATGGCCTTGAATTCAGCATATCATTCTAGACTATCTACTATAGAAAATTTCGTCGGTTATTAAAATAAAATCGACCAAGTGCGAGTCGGACTCGCGCTCGAAGGGTTCCGTATCTCTAAAAATCACGTCTGTTGTATGGGAGCCCCCCTTAAATATTTATTTTATTTTTATTTTATTATTATAATAAAAATACAACTGAGTATTTTATGACTATTTCAAGTGCCTACCTGTTGCTATTATTGATATCGAGCAAAAAAGGGCAAAAAGTCGCGTTTGTTGTATGGGAGCCCCCCTTAAATATTTATTTTATTTTGTTTTTAGTATTTGATTTATTTTATTTATTGAAATAATTGATTTACATAAATATTTACAAACTAGGGCCTTAAACTAGAAGTAGGTAAGAAATAATTGGATTCTACCTGAACTAGGAATAAACCTGTATCTCAGGTATCTCACTCAAGTGCTTATACATAATTATTATCAAAAATTCTTGCAAATAGTAACTTATTTATCTACTTTAATTAAGGTATATTCAAATTGAGCAACCTAGTATACTACTTTTTTGCACCATCTTAAGACATTTTTGCAACCATACGAGAATTCTATTATGATTTTTGCAATTTTACATTTTTAATAAGGTCGCGTTTACTTTTCCATACTTACAGAAAAATTTGTCGTGTCAACAAAATGTTAAGATTGCATGTTTACTTATAATATAAATTGTAAAATCTAATAAAAACTAAAATTAATTTTACGGATTAATTTTACTCGTAAAAGACAAAATAAGAATAATTATATAACATACGGTAAAAAGGCTAATAGATAAACATAGGCGGTCTTATGTGACGTCATTATAATCTATGAATTTGATGTATCTTGTCTCAGCTATTTTCTTTGCGGGGCATTCTTGAACGCCTGTTTTGTGGTTGCTCGGTTTTTTAAATCGCAAGCATGTTGCACAATGTGACGGTTCAGCATGTTTTGTGCACTCATTCACCTGCTGACCCTGTTCGCCACAATGTCCACACATATAGGTAGCCTCCCGACAAGTCTTTGCAGCATGTCCATACTGTTGACATTTAAAGCATCTGGTCACAAGTGTGAAGTCCCTCACGGGGCAGGAAGTCCAATTAGTGAACACTCGAGTTTGGTTTATAAGGGCCTGATTTCCTCAGCTTTTGCTCGGAGTTCAGCTTTCCTTCTTGAGCAATGGTGCAGACTTCATTCAGGCATGATTCAATTGAGATCAACCAGTTACTAATGTCCCTGGTGTCCACTGCCTGAATTTTTCCTTCAACCGCATGGTAAGGTACCTATTTGAGATTTGCTGGCAGGGCTGCATTATGGTGGGATACTCCGAGGGCTGTTTTCACTATTTGACATACTTAAGTCTTAAATGTTTCTCATAATTAAATGTTATTCACTAAAGTAAATCACTAACTTAGCAGCGATTCGTTTTCTAGGTCACCGATCACTCGGAAATATTTTAACGACATATGATAAATAATATTGCTTATAAAATTATACACACGTCTACTCTACTTAAGTGTCAGTAGAGCAGGGATTTGTTGTTATAGCGGCAACAGAAATACATAATTTGTGTAAATTTCAACTGTCTAGCTATCGCAGTTCTTGAGATACAGCCTGGTGACTGACAGACGGACGGACAGACAGCGAAGTCTTAGTAATAGGGTCCCGTTTTTACCCTTTGTGTACGGAACACTAAAAATTTGCTGTTCCATACATTATTACCGCGAAGGTATTGCGCTTTTCTATGGAACAGCTGAGTTTTTTTTTTCTCTCTCTCTCTTTCTAAGGTTCAGAATCATGTACTAAATCCATGATAACAGAATGATGAGAAGATGAACTATTAAGGCACGAAGATACAGAGCTTTTCGTTACGACATTTCTGTCCCGGTACTCGTGGTTGTAATGACGTTTTCGATTCAAACATTATGGCCGCTCTGAAGTACGCTACTCGCTGCGCAGTACCTCACCCCTCACCCCCGCTGATACGTGAATTTGTTACTGCGCAGCGACTCGCCTCATGTTCCGACCGCTATAAAGTTTAAAGCAGGCTGTCTTACTATACACCGTCTTCTTCACGTTATTCCATTGGCAAACGCTTCTATAGCTTAACCAAATCAAATCTAACAAAGGAAGTAGTACTTAAAAAGGATTCGTTACAAAGATATTTGAAATTTCATTTAATGAAAGTTAATTGAGCTATGCAGAAATTTGGCCTTTGTTGCCGCTTAGTGCAATTAAAATGACAAATCTATCAAATACTTCGGATAAAGAGATAAAGAGGCATGCATATCGGGTGATTTATATCGGGGTATTTAGTTTGTATGAAAATTAACAAAAAATAAAAAGTAAGAATTCATTAATGTGTCCATAATGAAAAATGCTTATTTCCGTGGTCTGAACATCTGGTAGAAGTTTATGTATATCGTCCGGAACACGGTATATATATCGCAGCCAACTGGTTTAATTAGCCGTTTAGTTAACTGCCTAACCTTTAAACTAAACGGCGCGCGGCCGTTCAAAAAACAGCCTAAAATTATAGTTTAGGTTGGAACTGTAACCAATCACGTGCGAGCCGAATTGGTCGCAGTAACTAAGCCAGGGCATCCCGACCAAATGGGTTAGGTTTATTTATTTGGGACAAACAAACAGTAACACATTATATCTGCGCAAATAACATAAACAAAGATATTATATAAATGTGAAACTCACACCAACTTAGTTAGAACTCTGATCAACCACGTGTGAGCCGAGAGAGCGAAGCGAGGCGAGCACTACTTCCAATAGGCCAGGCGGTTGAGTAAACGGCTAATTTAACCAGTTAGCTGCGATATACAGCGCTATATGAAACTGCAAGATACATAGTTACTGAATAATGCTTATTGATAACCTACCATCTATTAATTATTAATATTTCATAATTAATAGATGGTATCTTGATGATGGCTATCTTAACCCATCCCACCCACCCATATTAATACCCATCTCCAAGACTTAGGTAGTTATATTGAATTGTTATTGTGTTTCAAGAAATTCGGTAATAATTAAATAACTGCAGATAAGAGATGATTATTACATTGAAGTTGTTTTAGTTTTTGTTAACTTTATTATCTAATGATGCCTATTTGCGGAATTTAGCTCGTGACTTTTTTCATGTCATTTACATTTGTGGATAACGTGCTACCATTCTTATTTGGACTCATGCGTGCCACTTTAATGGCGACATTCATTTAACACACCTATACGGCTTCACATTTTCGTTTTTGGAACATATTTATTACACACATACACACACCCCTACACACCCCCACACACCCCCACGACACACACATTTATTACATTTTATTTTCATTAAACGTTATTAATAATAAGCAAGCTGTAGTGGCAATGGGCCGGACATATTAGCCGTAGAACCGATGACCGTTGGGGTCTGTAGACGTGTTCTTGAGCGGAGACCGCGAATCATTAAATGTAAGGTGGGACGCCCTCGGGCTACTTACTACGGGACCAACCCTGAAATCGTGAAAACAAATCAGTTGATCTATAGATTTATGTACGCATAACTCGACATAATGTCAAATCAACTGATTTTTTTTCACGATTTCAGGCTTGGTCCCGTAGTAAAAGTTGTTCATAATGATGAGTACAATGACCCCTTTTAAGTATTCAAATGATCAAAATTTAACGGTGTATACAAAAACTGAAATTATTGACCTGGAAATTATTGATGGTCCGCGTGTGAGTGTTGTGTCCATTGGACTTGGTTTAGTAGATCCACGCGCTATGATCAAGTAACTTATCGTCCCATTTTAAGTTTATCTAAGCATAGCGTCTGCCCGCGACTTCGTCCGCATAAAATTTCTTGCACCCCTACCCAACCCGTCACATAGCGGTCTTTCTTTTTCTTTAATCAAGGATTGGGCTATATATTACAAAAATATTTTTTGAAATCCGACGGGTAGTTCTAAAGATTAGAGCGTTTAAATAAACAAATAAACAAACTATTCAGCTTTGTTAATAATATCTAAAGCTGAAGATTTAGTTACAAAGCTCTTAAAATAATAATATGTACATACAAGTATACAAAAAGGAGGGGAAATAATCAAAGGGCATCAGAAAAATCATCCGCATTGTTGTTGATTCTCAGAGGTGTTATAAATAAAATAGCGGACTGTATTAATAGGTATGGTTCGTATATTGAACATAAGGACGCGCGCCTCTCGGACCGTTGTTTTTGTTGAAGTGTCGGGCAGTGCAGGCCATCGGCGATCGGCACCTCGTCCCCTGCTCCCCGCACGCTGCTGCCCCGCTCCCGTAGTCGCAGTGGCGGGCGGTGCTACGTTTTGTCTCCAACATACTCCCCGGGTTGAAGTAGGTAGGCATGGCAGCTGATTCAACAAGCAGGTTCTGGAAGGGGACAAATGTTATTAAACGCCCTTCGAATAATGGTTCCTCCCTTGATCCTTATATCGGCGACTCGAGCAACTTGATCCTGAGCCCCTGGGAAAACGGCCACACAACGACCCAGGGCCCAACGTAAAGGAGGCAGTGCTTTATCCTTTATAAGGACTAAGGAACCCAATTTGAGTTCGCTTGACGCAGTAGGCCACTTCGTCTTTTGCTGCAGAGTGGTGACGTACTCGTTGGAGAATCGTTTCCAAAAATGTTGTTTGACGAACTCGATTCGTTTGTATCGCTCAAGGCTTGTTATTCTTTCTGTCAGCTGTGGATGTGGAACAGACACAAGTGGTCGTCCTATTAGGAAGTGAGCGGGTGTTAAAGGTGTGAAGTCTGTAGGATCGGAATTTAAGGCGGTGATAGGACGTGAATTAAGGATGGCTTCCACTTGAGTCAGGCAAGTGTGCATTTCTTCATAAGTGAAATGCGTAAGTTGGAGAAGCCTACGAAGATGAAATTTAGTGGAACGGACAGCAGATTCAGCCATACCATTGAAATGGGGGGTGTAGCTCGGAATGAAGAGGAAGTCTATACCCTCTTGGGCGACTTCAGAACTAATTTGGGAACTTGATTCTTGTAGGAAACGGTGTAACTCGTTACATGTACCTACAAAATTAGTCCCATTGTCGGAGGTTATACTTTGAGGCTTCCCTCGACGAGCCACAAACCGATTCAGAGCGGCCATGTATCCCTCTTTAGTAAGGTCTGTAACGAGTTCCAAATGCACGGCTTTTGTAGCTAAACAGACAAAAATGGACAAGTAAGATTTTGTCAGTTGGCAACCTCGACCTTTACGGTTAGCTATCTTAACTGGGCCTGCATAGTCCACCGAACAATGTAAAAAAGGGAATTCCAGTGTAGTTCTGGATTCAGGTAACTGTCCCATTATGGGCTGAACATTGCTAGCTTTAAATCTGAAACATTTTATGCAACCTTTCGTTATGGATTTAGACAGATTCCTTCCTCCCAAAGGCCAAAAGGTTTGACGAATACTGGACAACAATAACTGAGGCCCCGCATGTAAAAGCTTTAAGTGATGCATATGAAATATGATTTTCGTTATATGATGTTTGCTACATAATAATATTGGATGCTTGGTGTCATAGCTATAAGGTGAATTATCAAGTCTACCGCCTACTCTCAAGATATCATTTGAATCTAGAAATGGGGTCAATGATATTAATTTATTTTTCTTTGGTAATGCGTGACCTGATTTTAAGATAAGGTATTCATTTGGGAACATTTCTAACTGTGCGGTGTGCATTATAAAATTGAATGAATTTTGCAATTCCTCACAAGAAAGATGATCGCAGAATCTGTTCGTTTTGTTTTTACAGTTATAAATAAATCTTTGTATGTAGGCTATAACTCTTTGTAAACGTGTAAATTGTGAATATTTAGGTATAAGTTTTGTAAATAGTTTATCGTCATCGTTCTTCCTAACGTCATTATTTATAAGAAGACAAGGTTGGAGATCCGGTAGGTCCTGCTTCTGCGCTGTTAATAGGAAACGTTCCCAAAAGGCAGTAGAGTTAGTTATAGAGTATATGGATTTATCTTAGATATAACACAGTAACCTCAATGGTTAGACAAGTTGTCACATCAGTAGATTGCACACTATACTCTGTAGTGGGCAGAGTCTGTCAAAAAACCAAACTAGTCAGCAATTATTATGTTTTTTGTCAAAACGCATTTTAAAGTTAACATTTACGTAATCTGGAAACCCAGTGGACAGAGAATAGTGATTAACAATTCTGACGTACATTTAAATAAGTTCCCGAAACCTATTATCCCAGTAGTAGACGTCAGACTGAATTAAATCATTTTTAACCGCCGACGCAAAAACGACGGGGTGTATGACGTATATGTTTGACGTGTCGGGGTGTGTGAGAGGGTGTGGGTGTGTGCATGTCTGTCTGTGGCATCGCAGGTCCCGAACGGATGAACCGATTTTGATTTTGTTACTACTTAAAACTTTAACAGAACGTTACTATTTTAAAATTTAACAGACGTTAGGCTAATAATTAGAGCGGTCCCCCGACGGGACAATAATTAATCAAAAAATTTCATACCTTCTCGTACTTACGTAGGGTAACATACATAATTTCAAGGTTATTTTTTTCTTTTTATATGGTTTCACGTTTATACCTTTTTTGTTCTATTTATGGTTATTTTTTCAATATTTTTTTTTTAATTGTTTTAGGCTTTTTACATTCATACTATTTTTATTATTATTTAGTGTCGGGGGTTTATTAAATTTTTAATTTAATTTTGTCGCGTAGTGCATATCATTCACTTGCGGTTTTCCTATGTTAAATGTTATTTCCCTACTCTAAAACGTTTTAAGTCATAGGTATTTTTTAAAATTATTTCCCTAATAAGTTACCTGTTTTGTATTGTGAGTAATTTTTTTAACATATTAACAAACAACCTGATTAAACTAAGCTGCCGTGCGGAAAGACGTAAAATATCGCGGCGGGATTTTATCGCGCATTGGATTTTGAACGCTCTGCTTAGTGCCGAGAGTTTAAAATCCAACAGTGTGGATTTTTGATGCGCTGGGATGCGCTCTGTTGTATTTTCAATGCTCGGCTCAACACGGAGAGTTGAAAATCCTGTGCATTACTATTCCGTGCGAGCGTTGGCTAACTCATATCATTTACAATAGGTACAGACGCCGGCAGGTCAAGCTACCCGAAGATGTCAAATTTTCCCAATCAACCTTGAACCTAAATGCTTTAGTGATAAAGTTGAAAATCTATTAAAGAAATTTGACAAATGGTAGTAGTCTGATGTGATGGCGTCTTTATGTACCTACATTTTACGTCACGTCTACCTAAGATGTTTTAGCGATTTTAAATCATTGGAGCTTTTTTTTTTTGTTTTTTTTTTAACGTTTCCCCACACTAGGATTTTTTCCTGTATCGTGGGTGCGTTTACAAATATTTAAACTCACATACACAAACAGCCAGACCCGGAACAACTACTTACTTGTAGATCATACAAATATTATTTTGTTCCGTGCGGGAATCGAACCCGCGACACGCAGCGCAGCAGTCAATCGCTTAACCACTGCGCCAACCGTCCCATCATCAATCATTTTTTTAATTTTTTAAAAATTAAATAACGTTGCCCCACACTAGCAAGGAATTACTCCTGTATCGTGGATGCGCAAACCGTGTCGTCATCAAATCAAATCAATCATTGAAGTTTCCCCGATGTTTTCCTTAAAGGTTTTAGTCAGTCCCTACTTCCATTTATTTGGTATCAGTCAGCTTGGCATGTCTTTTTGCTCCTACTGACCCTCATCTCAGACTTCTTTTCCTTCCTGGACATAATATTTAGCATTCGTCATCGCAAACCATTTATAATGATTTTTTCCCTGCATCTTTTCTATATTGCCACCCACAGTCATGCAACATTCTCTACAGATTTAGAAAGTACAGACGCCAGCACATCAAGCTACTACAATCTGTCAAATTAATTTAATAGATTTTCAACTTTATCACTAAAACATTAAGGTTCAAGGTTGATTGGGAAAATTTGACAATTTCGGGTAGCTTGACCTGCTGGCGCCTGTACGTAGAAATACAATAGTCACAATATTGGTCCCGTAATCTACCTATACTACTACACATCTGTCTGTATGTCTGTCTCTTTGTCTGTCTGGTTTATCTGTCTATCTATCTATTACTATTTCACGGTAAAGCTAGTAGAGATAGTCTAATTTAAAATTGCACGCCCCAATTTTTATACAAATATTTGTTTTATAAAAATTGGGGTTAAAAACATTTGTTTTATTTAAACAATGGCGCCGATTCCCTTGTTCACAAACTAAACTAAATTTAAGTTCAGTACATCTTTTTCTTTCTATTTCATTTAGAAAAGGACAGAAGATAAAATATTGGTTTAGTCCTGTCAAATTAGTCAACGCCTGACGTAAATTGACGTATTTTTAGTCGCCATTTTTTTAAACACGTCTAACTTGTCTATGGAATTTGACTTATTTGACAGGACTAAACTAATATTTATCTTATGTCCTTTTCTTAATGAAATAGAAAGGAAAAGATGCACTTTAGTTAATGAACAAGAGGATCGGCGCCAATCTCTAACTTAATAAGTATCGAGAATTCGAGATGCGAGTTCGTAAGACTTCGGTACTTAACCTATTATTTCTGAGAAAATATATCAGCATTTACCTATAAAGCTTCATTCCGAGGATTTCTCAGACGCTGATTCATCATGGGTTTTATTTGTTAACACGGGAAGTCAATTTTCGATTCGACTCATCTTGTGGAAAATCAATTCTGGAGCTGGAAGTTCACAGTCCCCTACAGATACTACTAAAATATTATTCATAGTTTCATAGAATAATTAATTTTTCCTATAAAATCTGGTAAATCCAGTGTAGAATAATAAAACAATATGAACGGAATTTACAAAAGTGTAGTAACGGTCAAGTCAAATAGAATTAGCTAGTGAAACTTCACAAATGACATCACAGACAAAGACATTTATCCTTCGGATATGGTAGGTACAAATTTGGTTGATATATATGGATAAGTTCAGGATACATCCGTCGCTAATAGCGGCATACAAATATTTACAATGTGAACCTAATGTACACGTGGGTATAAAACCTAACTATATACTAAAAGAGAGAGAGAGTAATTCCTAGTTGGAAAAAGGTTTTTTTTTAACAAAACAAGACAATACTACTTACTTATACTCTAATAAACAATACAAAACACTTAAACTATGGACATTTGTACTCTAATATAAATTCCTTCTGCCCTGGAAGTTAGGCAGACCTTTGGTGTGGGATGCAACATGTGTCGACACCCTTGCGCCATCCCATCTTCCTAGCACGGTGGGCTGTGCTGGAGCGGCTGCTGCTGGTGCAGAAAACCTCGGCGAAAATATTCCAGCCTGATTGGGAGTTATCTATAGGGAGTTATATAGTATCTTCGAGCCGTTTGGGGTTGAAACACTTGGGCCATGGGGTCCGAGTGCCCCCCCCCCCCCCCAGTGGGTTCCCGCATTGTCGAGGCGGGGGGGCTCAGTAGCCGTGGCTGGGCGGGCCACGGTGAAGCTAAGAGGGACCCAGGCGGGGGCCGCTCGTCCGGGCTGTGCGGTTTAGCCCGACGTAGCGGCCCACAGGTAGGTTGCGGTGCCTGCGACATCGCGACCTACCTGAGGCGGGCCGCGATGTCCCCCGTGAGGGAGACATTGCGGCTGAGGATAGGGGCCGCGGCGGGAGGGGCTCTCCCTTCCTTCCGCGGCCTTGACGGGGCCGCCACCGTTAGATGGCGGACGCGGCGGGGCCGCAGGGGAAGAGGAGTGTTCGGTGTTTCGTTGCCGCTCTCCCTATCCTCTGCGGCCGTAGCTCCCCCAACGCGGGCGCTTGCGGGGCCCGCCTTTTAGGCGGGCGTGGAGGCCAGCAGGCAACGGGTGCGGGGGCTCCGTTGCCTGTTTTGCACAGGCCTCCACCTTGTGGGACGGGAATGGCCAGGTGTTCCCGGCCATTCCCGTAGCCCCCCAACCTGGGGGGCATGCGGGGCCCGCCATACCATCTTGGCGGGCGTGCGCCGGGAGGGCCGTGGAAGTATTGATTTCCCATAGCCCTCCCATTACGGCGTTTGCAGGAACACCGCTGAGTTTTAGTGGGTATACTGTCCTTCCGACAGGGAGTCCCACATACCCCGTCTCGGTCCCCCGCGAGACGGGGATGCATAAAGCATTTCTCAGCGAGAAAAAAAAAAAAATGGGGTCCGAGTGCCCACTTGGTTTAACGAGATATCGCCAAGCGGTTAGTCGACTCTTCACGTGACCAGAGGGCTGGCCTGTTTCTTGGCCAAAGAATTAGCATCGCCATACAACGTGGCAATGCCGCCAGCCTTTTGGGCACTGTTCCTGTTGACAGCGATGCGGACGAATTTTTTGATGCCCTATGATTCTTTTGCTTGTTTTTTTTTTTCAATTCCTACTAATATTATAAACGCGAAAGTTTGTATGAATGGATGGATGGATGTTTGAGGATTAACATATAGAATAATTTTTATCCCGATATTCCCACGGGATCGAAAGTTATGCGGGTGAAACCGCGGGGCGCAGCTAGGAAACTTGTAAATTTTAGCTTTTTATAATATCAGTATATAAAACGCATTTTTATAAGGTAAACAAAAGTAGCATTACCTAAGTTAATAACCAGCAAACATAAGCAGTGGTGGTTCAGTGGTGTCGGCTCTGACTTGTGAGTTGTAGGTCATGAGTTCGAACCCAGCCTTAACTTCGTGTATTTAATTTCAACCCCACTGCTCTCAAAAAGGTGAAAGAAAACATCGTGAGGCATGTCCTAGAGCCAAACAATTCGAAGACATGTGACATCCACCAACCCGCACTGGGCCCGCCTGGTGGATTATGGCCCGCTCCCACACAGAAAGAAGGCCTGTGTCCCAGCTGTGCGAACATTATCTAGGCTGATTACATTTTCAAAGCGCGAGTAAAAGATATCCGATATCCAACATCGTTGGATTGGTTCACTAATTAATTAATTTTTCACTTTTGCATAAGTTTGAGTTCAGACGTTTCAGTGAAAGTCTGCCGAATTTAAAACATATATATCCACAAAAAATGAAGCTGATATCGACTTTAGTGACGCCGTAACCAAAAGCAATCACGTAATTATTAAAAACTAATTAGTTTCGAGTTCAATGTTTGATAACGATTGTATTATACGATTCGATAATAAAGTTAAAAAATATTGCTCAACATTACACAAGTGTTAGTCTTAGTCAATAATAATTACAATTTAAAATAATATCTAATTAATAGGTCAAAAGGGCATCATCTACGTGATTTTATGTATGGAAGAGTACTTAGGAAATAAACCTAAAAAAAATAACTAAACATTTAAAAACAAGCTAAATGATTTTAGTGTTGAATGGGTACTTAACTTAATTATAATATTTACAGTGCAATTAAACCGTTGTGCCCAAAAGAGGAAACAAAAAACAATCTTTTCATTGCGGTCAGGGGACGGTTCCTTGGAACAGTTCTGTACAGGTCCCCCCGACTTCGCTGAAAAGGTTGGTTTTCAGCTTTCTCACTTGCGTAACGCTTCTAACGTTACCACATACATTGATGTCGGTTGTGTGGTCTCGGTATGTAAAGATGGTCACCCATTCACGGACCAACCGCGGCAAGCGTAGCTTAACCTGATCAATCGACTTGTGCGGCTGTTCTTACTTAGCCACGGGCCCCTCCTGTCTTTTGACCATAGTATGAATGCAAGAAGGAGAAGCACTGGTGACAGAAATCGTGAGTAGCAAATTGTAGGTAAGATGTAATAAATGAGAAACTGTTACGAACATAACATAATGCCTGGGCCTACTCCGAAGTGCAAAGTGCGAATGTTCGGTTGCATATTAGAAAATCAAAACTTTCCTGAGCAAATTTCAAAAGAACAAGGTACAAATCAACAAAGTTTGAAATAACGTTGGTCATTTGATCAAAAGTTCAGCTGATCAAAGTCTGGAATATCAATGTTTAAATTATTTATTACACTATTGACCAAATCGATGAAATCCCAAAGAGCGGCGACGTAGTTCCCGCGATTAATATGTTTCTGGCACTCGCCGCCCGCTGCCGCGGCACCGCTCGCTGCGCTCGCTCGGCTCGTGCGTTGTGTGGTCACGGTTTTTTTTTTTCTCGCTGAGAAATGCTTTATGCATCCCCGTCTCGCGGGGGACGAGACGGGGTATGTGGGACTCCCTGTCGGAACTTCTGAAGGACAGTATACCCACTAAAACTCAGCGGTGTTCCTACAATCGCCGTAATGGGAGGGCTATGGGAAATCGGCCCAGCCTTTACTTCCACAGCCCTCCCGGCGCACGCCCGCCAAGATGGTATGGCGGGCCCCGCATGCCCCCCAGGTTGGGGGGCTACGGGAATGGCCGGGAACACCTGGCCATTCCCGTCCCACAAGGTGGAGGCCTGTGCAAAACAGGCAACGGAGCCCCCGCACCCGTTGCCTGCTGGCCTCCACGCCTCCGCCTCAGGTAGGTCGCGATGTCGCGCAAGCGGCAACCTACCCGTGGCCCGCAACCTACCCGGACCCGCTACGTCGGGCTAAACCGCACAGCCCTGCAGGGCTGTGCGGTTTAGCCCGACGTAGCTAAGAGGAACCCCAGCGGGGGCCGCTCGTCAACTGACGAGCGGCCCCCGCTGGGGTTCCTCTTAGCTTCACCGTGGTCCAGCCAACCACGGCTACTGAGCCCCCCCCGCCTCGACAATGCGGGAACCCACCGGGGGGGTCACAGTTCTAACCTAACCTAACCTAGCTGTTTCGATGTAAAAACTTTTGATCAGTCGTTCATTTGATGTCACAAACATTGGGATTTTAAAAATTTTCTAAATAAATCGTTTGGTCATTTAAATTTTGTTATTTCGTTTATTGTTCTTTTGAAATTTGCTCGAGGAAGTTTTGATTTTCTAATATGCAACCGAATGTTCGGATCGGACCGACACATGGCCGAACCGAATATTATTTAAAAATGCGAAAAAAGTTCGGATCGGCCCAGTTGGTTCGAGACCATAGTCAATATTCGAAAGAGTGTAGGAGTGTAGGATCGGGACCAACCGACCAAATAGTAACTTCGTAGCAGGAAACGGCTGGAAATTCGGCCGATACTACTTCGGAGTAGACCCCCAGTACTATCCGTAGATTAGGAAGAAGTGTACCTAATAGTACAACCACATTTTTGTCTTTTCCCAACTATGTTGGGGTCGGCTTCCAGTCTAACCGGATGCAGATGAATACCAGTATTTTACATGGAGCGACTGCCTATCTGACCTCCACAACCCAGTTACTGGGTAATACGATACCCCTTGGTAAGACTGGTTGTCAAACTTTCGGGCTTCTGACTACCCGTAACGACTGTCAAAGATCCATGAATGACAGCCGGGACCAACGGCTTAACAGGCTTTCCGAGCCACGGAGGGGTCTCGGTATGTAAAGATGGTCACCCATCCACAGACCAACCGTGGTAAGCGTAGCTTAACCTGACCGACCGACCTGTGCGGCTGATATTATTTAGCCAAAATAATGTCCTAAATTAACTAAAACTATTTAAAAACTAAAATATAGCGTCGAAAATTTCATCCACATCGCTGTCGACTGGTAATGCACCCAAGACACTGACGGCATTGCCACGTTGTATGGCAATGCTTAGCCTATGGCCAAGGTAAAAGCCAGCCCTTGGGTCATGGTAAGTGTCAACCAGCCTTTTCGAAATTTCCTTAAGAAGACCATGAGCACTCGCACCCCACGGCCCGAGGGTTTCAACCCCAAACGGCTCGAAAATATAAATAATAATAACTTCGATCAATAATAGTACTAGATTCCCGATAGGCGCTTCAAAAACGGCCCGAAAAATAAGACCACAAATACTATTGTGGTCTTATTTCAAATTAGTATGTTTTTAACCTTATTACTTAGACTTTAAGTTTCATTTTAGAATAAATGACTGAAAATTTAAAAAAAGAATGATTTTATTTTCAAGCAACATTTTAAATATATTTTGCAATGGTCATTAAACTTTATGTTTAAGCATTAAGGTTTATAATAAACTGAAGTTGTTAATATTATTAAACGTTTTTCTAAGAAATGTAGATGTTTACGTGTGTGCAAACGTGGCCACTTAAGCGACTGATTTTTGTTCCTGATCCTTAATCTAGTACTATTATTGATCGAAGATTAATAAGGTTATTTTATACGCCGCTAAACTATTATAGTTAACTATTTCATTGACCATTTAAATTTTGCCATGAAAGCCTTTAAGTACTAGCATAACAGCATAATCAGCCCACAATGTTCTACTGAGACACAGGCCTCCTTTCTCGAGCGGGTGTGGGCTGTAATCTACCACACGGGCCCAAAGCGGGTTTGTAGATGTCACATGTCTTAGATTTTTTGATTCTAGGACATGCCTCCTCACGATATTTTCCTTCACCGTTTTGAGAGCAGTGATGATGAAAATATTTATATGCGGTCGTTTTCTGGCAATAGAGTTCATTTTATTTCCTTCTCCTCTCTAGCTATATCATCTCTTACAAGGGGCGTAGCTCATCCTAATGGGGCCCTGTATCAATTTTTTTTGGGGGCCCTTTTTACCCAACTACGAAGCTGCAGAGGGTATTGTTTTTACAAAATAAAGAATATAGCATACTGACTTAGAAGGTGAGGGGCTCGTGGCTAAATAATAACAGCCGCACGAGTCGATTGAAGGTTAAGCTACGCTTGCCGCGGTAGGTCCGTGGATGAGCGGCAGTTTTCTTCCATACTTCTCTTTTAGTCGTCATTGCAAACTCAAACTCAAATCATTTATTTCAATTAAACCATTTACAGGCACTTTTAAATTGTCAAAATTAAATAGTCGGTCAGTTAGTCAGAAAGTTGAAGCTAGTTGCCCATTCCATTTTGGATTTTTAAATCAAGACATTTTTAAAAAATCCTGGTTACATTATTTTTATTGCTTCTATATGTGAGAACAATGTAAAGAAACAAATACGCGGTACTCAACCCCTTTTGAAACATATTTTTGAACCAATTTACATAGGTAAATAAAAATATCATTTATCAACAAGAATTTTAGGTTCTGGATATTATTTTAAAAATTTTTGCTTATACACGTCACGTCGGGGGCCCGTATCGTTGATACGGTTGATACAGCGGTAGCTACGCCCCTGTCTCTTACAATGTTCATGATTGTATCATGTCTTTGAGCCTGCTTACTTCTGTACCATACTCAAAAACCTTCCTCACGACATTATTCTTTCATTCCTCCAGAACCATAACCATCATAATTTTCTTGCCTTTATCCCAATTTATTTGGAGTTTGTGCAACATGACTTTTTCTTCCATACTTCTCTAGTAATCGTTATTTAGGTACCTGCAGTACGATTCTGTAACCATCTCACCGTGAAAACTTAGGTGAAGTGAGCGTGGAGTGAGCTGTCATTCCAAATAATGCTAGGGATTGACACTACTGACAACTCACATCAAGCTCACTTCACTTGAGTTTTCACGTTGAGATTTTTACAGAATCGACCGGCTGATCCATTTCTAGCTTTCTTGCATCATATTAAAAAATATTTCTAATCTCTCTTGTAGCCACCACGTGAATACAATCAGCCTCGTGCCCCCCAGCGATGAGGTCAACACATTATAAAACATCGTTTCGTAACGACTGATTAGAAGAGTTTTTTGTATTAGAATCATATGTAATATTATACGATTCATTATATATGACACGTGATTTCGAAGATTCTAGTACCTAAGAGGTACATGACTTGTATATCGTGGTTTCGAACCCAGACCAGCGTTTTTTTTTTCCCCTTAATCTATATTAGAATAATAAATAGAAAATAGGCTAGAGTAAGCTAATAGGCTTCTTCTGGGCAAGCTCATTCCACCGTAGATCTCATCCCTGCCCCTGGGCTGGATTGAGGACAAGAGTGAGCCCATTGTCAATAAAAAAAAATAAACATATTATCCCACTGTTGGTCAAAGGTCTCCCCCATATTTTTCCACTCTTCTTTGTCCTGTGCCGTCTCCGTCTATTCAGTTAGGAACGAGTCCAAATCGTCACGCTAGCGTTTGTTAGGCCTTGGTGACGACGCCCGTCTGTAATACTGTACCAACGTGCTGTCGAATCATAGTACTGTCACACGACTGTTTGTCGCACTACCGTAGTGTTGCACTACCGTTAGTGCCGAATTACTGTCGCACAATCGTTTGTCGCACTAGCGTGATGTCGAGCTTCAGTGTGCCGCACAAGCGTGCATTCGAACTATGGTGACTCGCAGTACAGTTTTGTCGCACAAGTGTTATTCGCACATCCATTTGTCGATTTGTGTAGTACACTCGTCTTCAGGCACCCACTGTGTGACGACTTTGGGCCATCTGTCTGGATGCATTCTATAGGTGTGACCCGCCCAGTCCCAGTCAAGCCTCGCAGACTTATCAACATCAGCGATGCCTGTCTTGGAGCGTATTGTGGTGGATAAGCTTTACTTCGTAAAAATAATTTCATCACCACTGCTCTAAAAACGGTGAAGGAAAACCTCGTGAGGAAACCAGCATGTCCTAGAACCAAAAATTCTAAGAACAATCATGAACCAACAAAATGTTTTATTAGCAGCAAAAGGCTATCTCCCAATTTAATACTTCGATAAATTAATTGTTATTTTTTCCGTAAAATGTAGATATGGAATTATATAACTTCCTTAGTTGATGTATAACTGTTATTACACCACAAGATGGTTTGTTTTCAAGCTTATCAGACTCATGTTTTTAATATGTATTGCCCTAGGCATTACATATTGAAAACATGATACATTTTTAACCTTATTTTTGCCCGCTTTGATATTTTATTTTATATAGAGCAATTTTTTTACTTAGATACCATCTGTCCATCTCCACGTGGAGCCCTTTTTTTCGGTGGGAAATCATCAAATAACCTCTCCCGCTCTGGGCTGAGCGGAAGGGCGTGTCAGACTTTTACTGACTAAAACCCACCCGTGTTCCTTCAGTTGCCTGTGCCAGGGGCCACGGTATCTCTTTCGAACAACCCGCAGCCTCGGCGGCATCGGCCCTAGCGGACCCCGTCAGTTCCTGCTGGCATCTCTTTGAGGCGCGCGTGGAACACAACGCGCCGTCGACCCGGGCCTGATCCTTACCGGGCGGCGAGCTGCCTATTGCTCGCCACCCGCAAGCCTGCGCCTACGGTGGCCGGGAGTCGGCTGTTGACTCCCGTCCAGGGCGTCTCCTGCGGCGGCTAGGGGCGTGAGGGCGTAGAGATTGCCTCTCCCTCACGCGCTCCGCCTCCTCCTTCGCGAGCATTACTACTTCGCAGAAGGAGGTAACGGCCTCCCATTTACTTTCGCTCCGTACCATGGCACGTGGAGCCCTGACAGCTAGAAGGCGTCGCGGCAGTCCCCGTAGAAGATGGCGGGACGAGCTGAAGAAAACAAACGACCAGTGGCCAAATTTAACCCTGGATCGAAAGAGCTGGAAATCATGGGGTGAGGTCTTTGCCCAGCATTGGAATGATGCAGGCTAACAATAACATTAACCGTCTGACGCAAATCTGAAACAGCTATTCACCACGATTATATTTAAACGTGTACGACATGGTCGTAAGATAGGATATATAAAATTCTCTGGGTCTTCTACTGTACCCTTGAAAATCTCAAACGCCCCATATTGAGAACCTATGATCTAATGAATATACATACCACACATACACCAACGCCTTCGTCTCAACCACCACCACCAGAAACTCACCTGCTAGGATCCTAACTGATCCTAACATACGATCATACATCAGAAGGCCAATTCTCGTAATTAAAAACGTTCAAAATCTAGTCGCAATCTCATCTCGGCGACAAACAATGTCAAAAACTTGTCAAAAATCTAGGAAAGCTAGAGGTATTTTTGACAGATTGAGACTGAGATCAGACTGTGAACGTTCTTAAAATTACAAGAATTGCCCCCCTGGTCATACACGCGCACCGGTCGCACAGAGAGTCACACGGAGTACGCACCTAGGCTGACCTTTCTTATCTCATTAATGAATTTTATAAATGAAAAGAATCGAGTTTTTTTTATAGCTGCATTGGATTCAAAGCATGAGGGGCTCGCGGCTATAACAGCCGCACCTCGATCTTCAAGGTTAAGCAACGCTTGCCAAGGTCGGTTTGCGGATGGGTGACCCTCTATTATATACCGACACAATACCGTGCTTTGGAAAGCACGTTAACCCGTTGGTCCTTGCTGTCAATTTTAGATTTTTTGACAGCCATTACGGGTAGTCAGAAGCCTGAAAGTCTGACAACCAGTCTTACCAAGACGTATCGAGTTACCCATGCAGTAACTAGGTTGTGGAGGTCAGATAGGCAGTCGCTCCATGTAAAATACTGGTATTCAGCTGCATCCGGTTAGACTGGAAGTCGACCCCAAAAATAGTTGGGAAAAGGCTCAACCGATGATTGGGTTCGAAGCATAGGCTTAAAGTAAAAACGGTTATTCGGACGATAATACGGACAGCTGTCAAAAACGGTTAACCAATGGACCTGTCGTTTTTGAACGCTCCTGTCTTAGAACATAGGTACATATTCCAGAATACGTAAAGATTAACTTTAAAATGCGTATAAAATAAATAATATATAAACTGCCTTATCTTATTGAATTACGAGTATCTTATTTATGGCTTCTTACAGACATTATAATACCGTACGTGTATCAATCAATGTATTGTGTGTTGCTGCAATCACTAGCACCATCTGTCAAATGGTTTGAAATGCTCCAAAATTCCTTATTTTTGATACCGATATATTTTGATACCATCACGTACACCACCGCGTGGGTAGGTTTATCGGTCGAAACAAAGGCCACAATATAAAATATATTACCATCTTCCGCTACTGTATTAATTAGGCAAGATAAACATGTCGCAATAAAAAAAATATTAGTATCAACAAACCACTGACCTAACACAGCGAATCTTACACAATGTTAACTGTAGCAGAAAACTACGTATTTTTTGTATAAAAATAAGAAACTCCACAGTCATAGCGATCATTTGTGCATACGTCGTTGTACAATAAACAGCTCCGTTGAACTTTTAAATAATTCACCTAGTCCTTTTAGAATAAAATAAAACAATTAAACCATTCTCCTTTTTTTGTCGATTGAGATTACCTTGGTTGTTATACGTAGTCGAGACAACACCAGTTGGCGCCAAAGCGAAGTGTCAAAGTGACGTTTGAAAACGCGCAAATCGGTCATTTTCGTTTTTATTTTTTTAAATTTTACTTTTTAATTCGTGCAAAATGAGGGAGCTGAACGGAGTTTCTACCACTATCGAGAATAATGGAGTTATTGTGGCCAAAAAGAAGACCGAGAATGGAAACAGTGAGTTTTTTTTTTATTTCGTTGTTGCGTTTTCTTCTTTTAATTATTTGATTTAGGGCTGATTTTTCAATCGATAGATAATTTTTATTTGTGGAATAAAATTGACGTCTGACAGTTTTTGTATGGAAGAACTGTCAAAAATTCAATATTATTCCTCCGATAAAATTATCTGGGGTTGGAAAAAACAGCCCAAAGGTAACTAGTGCGTACTTACTTGATTATACGTATTTTAATGAATGAAAGAACTGGAGTAATTTGTACTGACATTGAAAGTTGCGTGTTCATAATTCATTATTGTGTTAACGCTACCGAAGTTAACACTAATTTATACTACATCACAGTATTTATCTATCAATACGTCTTTTTATCAGACTAACCATCAGTGATTGATTTACAAAATTAAACATAATTTTGGAAGTAAAGGACTTTCCCAAATTAACCATTTTCATCATTCACAATTTTTCTATGTATTATCTTTGTAATTCTACGTTGAACGAATTTTCCTTGACATTGTTCTAAACACGGCGTCGAAAAAAGTCATTATTTATTATCGTCTGATTTATTTTTTATTAAACAGTTTTGGAAGTAATATTTTTATTTTGAGAAATTATTATTGTACCTATTTTATAGATCTGCGGTGTAATTGCGTAATACACTATCAGGCAATGGGTTTCATTTTGACAGTTCAACAACATTCATTGCGCTATTTACGTTGATGAGCAGACACATTTGTCGAACATATGGAGCAATGGATTAGCAATATCCTTCAAAATGATTCAGTTTAAGATTGATGGTGTATTACGCAATTATGGTGCAGATAATCTTAACACTCTATAAGCATTAATGCGAATTTAAGTTGATTTAAATTGTTATTAATTAGTACGAAAAAATAACTATGGGTTAGATTTTTTAATATCAATTTTATTTTGGTCAGCATCCTTTTAATAGACAGTTGGTTGCACTTGCCCACACAATCGCCTCTTAGTCACCGATGTAGATGTAGATGGTTCCCGGGATTAATCGCGTGTTGAGCGATGTAATGGTTGTTGCAACCAACGAGTGATCAATGTGTTGCAGTGTTCGAATAAATAATGGCTGTGTTAAATGTTCGGTACGTGTTGTCGTTTGTTTTATCGTGGGGAACTTGAATTGTGTGTGTCGACAGGCTTTTTGACACGGTTGCAATTGTCCTCAGGCTTCGTCTAATGTATAATTATGATCGCGTTGAAGGTGCCCTCCACTAATGTATCTTGGAGACACATGTAATTACTGCATTTTTAATGATTTTCATAGTTCTCATACGGCGATGTTTACACAGAAATGACAAAACCACGTTTTTTGTTTAAAAACCTAAAAAAACAACTAATATTATAAACGCAAAAGTTTGTGAGGACGAATAGATGGATGGATGGATTTTTGTTACTTTTTCACGCAAAAACTACTAAATGGATTATGAAGAAACTACAGTAATATAGCATATACATCAGAATAACACATAGGATACTTTTCATCCCATATTCCCACGGGATCGAAATTTATGCGGGTGAAACCGTGGGGTACAGCTAGTACAATAATGAAAACAAAAAGACATAATAAAAATAAACAATATTAAGTGTAAAAATGTCAAAATAATAATAATCAACCATGCCATTTAAAATTAATTCCAATCAATAAATTATCTAATATTCAGAACGATAATATTACGATTGTCGCTAATCATTTAGGTACTCATCGACACTGTAATAGCTCTTCCTCAATAAATAATATGTCTTCAATTTGTATTTAAATAAGTTTGCGCTATTTATGCTTTTAAATTCTACGGGAAGCTTGTTGTATAGAATACTGATTGGTACCTAGGACTGTGATTAACCACGAGATATTAAAGAGATAGTATATTTAGTTTGATAGTCATGCGCCAATCATGCGATTCATATTTATTCAGAGCGTGTTTGATTGGCTGAAACAGTGGTACAGTCAACAGCAAAAGTAGATGATCAAAATCAGAAATTCAATACTAATGAACGGAGTTCGCGTCAGAACTGTGTGGCGTCGAAGTGATTCAAAAGTATGTGATTGTAAATTATACCAAACATTTACTACTAGTACAGCTGCCATATAGCTACGAACTCCGTTCATTAGTATTCAATTTCTGATTTTGATCATCTACTTTTGCTGTTGACTGTACCTTATGCCTTATCTAGCATAGACAACTCCTAGATACTCGTCTATGGTAGGTGTTGCTTTAATTACTCGTATTGTGTTTGATAAGAATATTATATAACATCGAACAATTATAATGTAAATAATTTGAAACAATGTAGGTACAATCACAAAAAGAGATAAGTAACCAGGGTCGGATATAGTTGAAGTAAAGTAATAAACTGATGGATCTTATCGAATGAAATTTTATTTGATAAATTATCTGTTTGTTCTCTATTAATTAAATTAAATTTTATTCGAAAACTTCCATCGGTTTCTTACTAAACCTTAACTATATCCGACGACACTGGTTACATATATCCTTTGGTGCCCATATGTCGTACCTAGGGTATAGTTCTATTTGTTAGAGTTCCATTGCAAAAGTTGTTCATACTTATTAGTACTCGTTCATTAATTCTCCAGTCCTTATCCTAATTTATTTGCGGTCGGCAAAACATGTCTTTATCTTCCATACTTTTCTATTGGTCGTCATCTTGGTAGTCACCCCCTTTCTAGCCACATGCACACAGTCCATCCATCGTTTCTTTGGTCTTCCTCTATTCTTATAGACTTCGACATTCATACTCAAAACTTTCCTTGCGACGTTTTCCTCATTCGTCATTTCGTTTTTCATTGCGTGTCGCGGGTTCGATTCCCGCACAGAACAAATATTTGTAAGTCCTACATGTATTTGTTCTGAGTCTGGGTGTTTTTCTAACTATAATTATGGTATGTATTTACAAAAAAAAAATGTATATAAGTAGTTTATCTACCATCTTGTTACCATAACACAAGCATTAGGTTGCTTAGCTTGGGACTAGATGGCGCTGTGTGAGATGTCCAGGAATATTATTATTATTATTCCTCCGTATCATATGACCATGCCATAACAACCGATTTCCTCACAACACGCTGTATAGGTTTGTCAGAGATTTATTGCAAAAATGGTAACTATTTTTATTTAATTAAAACCTATTGGTGTAATGTCATGATTTTATATCCGTTTTCTTGATACAAAGTAATGTTTAATTAATCTTAGGAATTGTAATTACTATAAATCCTAAGCGTCTGTAATCAATCAGGAATATTAATTGAATTACAAGCAACCGCGACTTCATTGGTATAAATATTTACATCGTAGACATTATACAGAGTGTTATTCGTTTGGGTTTTTGTTAGTAAGTTATGCAGCGGGGTAATTACCCCGCTGTATAACTTACTCACAAAACCACACAACAACCAACAACCAGCACCAACATTTATTTCAAATAGGCACATAGAAGGCACTTTTGAACGTCAAAAATTACAGAAAAATAGAATTGATTCTAGTCGCTTCTTCCAAAAGGTAGTTTTCGTATGGAGAAGAATGGGCAAGAAACTCCACCGTTACTGTTTTAAAATGTTTTAGAACATTTGTATACATTAATTATTATAAACGTTTATTATTATTATTAATTATTATAATAATAACATTTGAGACTGATGCACCTAAAATAAAATAAAATGACTATACCACAATTTTATTGGTAAAAGAATTTAAAATGAAACTAAGACATATTTAATTAATTACATGATAGAGCTCACATATTTACAAACATTGTAAAAGTACACATAAATGAATTCCAATAGCAACAAAATAATGATATATAAGAAAAATATGTTTTTAGTTCTCTATGCCCCATGATATAAAATGTAACCATATGACCACAGATAGCAAAATAATTCACATTTTCTTTGGTCAAATTATTTCACAACAATGACGAAATCACTTATAAAAAATATAAATTACATAATAAATAACTATAAATATGAAGTTAGATAATTTTAATTTATTTTCTTCGTACGTTTATCTCATTGTTAAGGCCAAAAAAAAGGTTATCAGTGCCTAAGTTTTTTTTTGCGTTTCTAAACAAAACAATATTTTATTTACATAAAAAATTTAAAGACAAACTGTGACCATGAATTCGGCACATGATTCTGGATCACTCAGAAAAAAAAAGGTTCGAACCCAGACAGGCGCTTTACTTTGAGTAAATTATTTCTCATTATGCACTCAAAAAACGGTGAAGGCAGACATCGTGAGGAAACCGGCATGTCCGGCAGTGGGAACATTATAGGTAGATTATGTATGTATGGAGGTCAGATAGGCAATCACTCCATGTATAATACTGGTATTCAGCTGCACCTGGTTAGACGGAAGCCGATGTCAACGTAACTGGTAAAGGGCAGAAATATTAATTTGAGTAGAGTCCTTTGTGAAAGATCTCGCCCAAATAGATTTAAGATAAAATAATTCAAAGACCAGGTTGATGACGAACAGCCTGCATCACAGGATCACATTGGCGGGTGGGGAGGTTGAATACGTCGATGAGTATCTCCATCTTGGTCAAATAGTCTCTTTCCAGGCAAGACAAAACAAATAGGTTGCACGGCGCACCGAAAATGTCTGGAAGAGCTATTGGGCCATGAAACATCTAATGAAGGGTGATCTTCCTTTGTCCCTTAAGAGGAGACTCATTGACGTGTGTATACTTCCCATCCTCACATATGGTGGACAAACATGGTCTTTGACAAATCAGCAGAGGACCACGCTCGAGGTTTGCCAGAGGGCTATGGAACGGAGTATTCTGGGTATCAAACTAACAGACCGGGTTAGGAATACGACCATCCGTTCCTTAACAAAAATAACTGATGTTACTTGGAAAGCCGCCCCACTAAAATGGAATTGGGCTGGACACATCTGCTGCATGTCAGACGACCAATGGGCCAAACTTACGACCCAATGGGTCCCTCTTAATGGCAAGTGACATCGCGGCAGGCCCAGACGGAGATGGCGGGATGAGCTGGACTCCTTCAACAAGAACTGGTCCTTAGCAGCTTTAAACAGAGAGAAGTGAAAAGAGAGTAGGAAGGCCTTTGCCCTGCTGTGGGACATCACAGGCTTTTAATAATCCTACTAATAATTATAATACGTGAAAGTTTGTATGGATGGATGGATTTGTTACTCTTTCACGCAAAAACTACTGAACGGATTTGGATGAAATTTGGCACACAGATGGTTTATAACTAGAATTAACATATAGGATACTTTTTATCCCGATATTCCCACGGGATCGAAACTTATGCGGGTGAAACCGCGGGGCGCAGCTAGTAAAAAATAAATAAAATAATAATAATTCAATGTCTTTGATCTCGCTCTCCGAACTTTGTCCATCCTTGTCATTCCGGTCCGGTCCAGGCTGTTCTACTTGAGTGGATTTTTTTTTTTAATATAAATAGTTCAATGAGTTTAGAGAAAAGAGAGGTTATAAAATCAAATATCTGCGGGGTGATTACGTAACACACTATCAGTAATAACTAATGGGTTTCATTCTGACCATTCAACAACATTCATTGCGTTATTTACGTTGTTGAGCAGACACATTTTTCGAACATATGGAGCAATGGATTAGCAATATCCTTCAAAATGAAACTCATTGCTACGCAATTAAGGTAGGGACTTTTTGCTAAAATTTCGAAATAGTAACCCCATTAGAAATTAGAAATATGACTATCAACTTGATGGTGTCCATACCATAATCATTTGTAGGGTAAATGGTCAAGTTAGCTAAGCCATCGTCATTTTACCACAAATATAATGAGTTTGTTTCGGCCTTTCTTCTCAGACTAGTCAGATAGGAAACGCCGACCTCATCTAGTTTTAAAATATGATTGACGTGTAAAAGTGTTTGTACAAACCTACTTACAAAAATAAAATCATTTATCGTTTAAAAAAAAAATCCTAACCTACTCGTATAATGCTCAGATCTGGTCGCTCATCGAGTCGCAAAAGTCCGCCTTGGCGTTTGGCAAAGAGCGATAGAGCACATCATTCTGGGTGTAAAAAGACAGGACAAAATTCGGAACAACATGTTGCGTTCCAAATCGGGTATAATAGACGTAAGTAAGAAGGCTGCCAGGCTCAAGTCGGATTGGGTGGGTTATATCAGCCGCATGCAGGATGACCGCGAAGTTTCCACACAATGGGTGCCTGAAGATCGACGGCGCCGCCGAGGTCGGCCCAGAAAGCGGTGGCGAGATGACCTGGACGCGTACCGCGAGGGCTGGTTCAATGTGGGGCGGGAAAGGATTTCCTGGAAGGACTTGGGGAAGGCAGTGGACCAGTATAGGGTAAACAAAAAAAAACCTACTTTCACAAAATACACTACAAAGTGAAAAATTACTTTAATTTCGGAAGTCGGTGTCTTTGGGTTTGCATTTTCGTTGTTTCCACCGACTTCCAAAATTAAAGTTATTTTTCACTTTGCAGTGTCTTTTTTGGAAGACGGTTGTTTTTTTTTGCAAAAAGGTTTTTTTATGTTAACAAAAGTAGCATTAAAAAATGTTGTTTTCACTTTTAAGTTGTAATTTTTACCAGTAATTATGGTTTAAAAACCAAACTACTGAACCGTTTTTGATGCAATTTCTATGGGATCAATCTGAAAGTACACAGTACAAAAAAAAACAATTAAAAAAAAAAAAGAAAACACAAAAAAAACAAACAAAAAAGAATACAAAAAAAAACAAGAAAAAGAGAATTTTACAAATCGGCTTATAAATAGCGGAGTTCTGAGGTAACAAACACAAAAAAGTACAGTCGAGTTGAGAACCTCGTCCTTTTTTGAAGTCGGTAATAAAATAACAAAAGTCTAGAAACTTTTGGGTGGCCTGATTAAAATAACAATAAATCCTTTATTTCGGTTAACTCTAGGCTGCATTAATCATGTTATAACAATGTGTTGAAACTAATCTTTGCATGATATTCCATTTTCCGGCTGGTTTAATACTAACCAGCGCGGTCTAGTAACTTCAAGGCTGGGTGATGATTAATATAGCCAATTAAATACTCGCTAAGTTACGTATGGTGACCAGGCCTTTGGGACTAAGAAAATGAAAAAAATATTTATTTTATTATTTATGAACAGACGACAGCACATCAAGCTGTCGAATTTATTTAATAGATTTTCAACTTTATCGCTAAAGCATTAGGTTCAAGGTTGATTGGGAAAATTTGACAGTTTCGGGTAGCTTGGTGTGCTGGCGTTTGTACACACTATGACTAAGTAATACCAGGCGCACGGGTCGATCGATCAGGTTAAGCTACGCTTGCCGCGGTTGGACCGTGGATGAGTGACCATCTTTACATACTAAGACCCCTCTGGGCCTCGGAAAGCACGTTAAGCCGCTTAAGCCATTGGTCCCGGCTGTCAATCGTGGATCTTTGACAGTCGTTTACTAGTCGTCAGAAGCCCGGAAGTCTACCAACCAGTCTTAACAAGGGGTTTCGTATTACCCAGTAACTGGGTTGTGGTGATATTTAATTTACCATATATTTATTTTATTTAATTTACCATTTTAAGAAAAGTCTTGACTTGACGCAATATTTCTAGTCCTAGAAATAGGATCACCATAAATAATGAATATGAAGAGGATAAAAATACTTAATACAAACTAACTCACAAACGCCTTGCCAACGTACTTTAGCATTATTGTAACTTGAATGATTCAGTCATTGCCTTGATTTTATTTTCATTGCCAAATTAACATAAAGAGCTGTTTGTACTGTTATATTATAATTAGTTAGCAACAAGCAGAATATCATTGACTTCGGTTCCTGAAGGCCTATTGAATTGTAATCTACTGAACAGACAATTTTTTCGAACATATGAAGCAATGGATTAGCAACATCCTTCCCAATTATTCAGACTGCGACTGAATGTGTATTACGCTATTAGAATGCATGGTTCTGAAAATGATAGCTGACAGAGAAGACTGTCCATATAAAATTCACTGCTGTCAGTTACATGTATCACCATATCGTGCTGATTACTAATGCTTAGTTATAAGGACAATGTTACTACTACCTACACTATACACCGTTAAATTTTTATCGTTTTAATCCTTATAAAGGGTCATTGTACTCATCATTACGAACAACGTTTACTACAGGACCAACCCTGAAATCGTGAAAAAAATCTGTTGTTCCATAGATTTATGTTCGCATAACTCGACATAATGTATGGATCAACTGATTTTACAGGGTTGGTCCCGTAGTAAAAGTTGTTCATAATAATGAATACAATGACCCCTTTTAAGGATTAAAACGATCAACATGTAAGGGCGTATAAGTCTTCGCTCGATGTACCTAAATATTCAAAATCAAAAGTCACTCATTGAAACTAGGCTGAGAAGGTAGGAATGTCAACATTATCTACAGAAAACAGTCCCCCAAAACGCTGCCTTTCACCACTTCCAAGTGCTTTAGCTGGGAAGAAGTTGCGCAACAAACTCCCTAGCAGCACAACTGTCAGAAATATCTTTAAAATATCCTAAAAGTCTTGTCATCATGGTCACCGCAACATAATGTAATAATCTTCTCAATTAGTGTTTACAGTCTTCAATTATTTTAGTATACAACTTGAACGTACCAGTAATTGCTAATTACTGAGAAATACATTCAATCCTAACTATGCAGGTTAAGGCAAATAGCAGACAAGACGGTTTTTTTAAAGGGCAAGTCTATTGAATTTATTGTCATTGGAATCTTTGACTAGATTTTAACGAATCTAAAGACCAGAAATAACATTTTTTTAAATCATTTTTGGTTTAATCTCGTATTTTAAATATAAAATTTACAAAATATATAAGCCAACAGACTGAAAATAATATTAATAAAATGTACAAGTATTATAACAAAGAGCGAAATGAATCATAGGGCATCAACAAATTTGCCCGCATCGCTATCAACGGGAAAAGTAGACAAAAAGCTTGCAGCATTGCTATGTTGTATAGCGATGCTGATTCCTTGGTCAAAAGTTGGCCAGCTTTCTGGTCACGTGAAGAGTCGACCAACTGCCGAACGATTCTGTAAAAATTTCACCGTGAAAAGTTAGATGAAGTGAGCTTAGAGTGAGCTGTCAATAGTGTCAATCTCTAGCATTAGTTGGAAGGACTCACTCCACGCTCACTTCACCTAAGTTTTCACGGTGAGATGGTTACAGAATCGCACTGCTGCTTGGCAATGTCATGGAACACCAAGTGGGCACTCGGACCATATGGCCCTAGTGTTTCAACCCCAAACGGCACGAACATATGCCAAAGGCCGTCGAAAAGCAACCTCGTTTTGATGATGCAGCGATAGGTTATTGGCGCCGATTCCCTTGACTAAATTAAATTTAAGTTCAGTGCATCTTTTACTTTCTATTTCATTAAGAAAAAACAGTAGATAAATATTAGATTAGTCCTGTCAAATTAAGATACTCCATAGACAACTTTAGACGTTACTAAAAAATTGGCTACTAACGTTACGTCAATTTACGTCAGGCGCTGACAAATTTGACAGGACTAAACTAATATTTATCTATCGCCATTTTCTTAATGAAGTAGAAAGAAAAAAATACACTGAACTTTTTAGTTAAGTTTGTGAACAAGGAAATCGGCGCCAATGTCGTATTTTCTGACATTAATGTACTTATAAATAGTTGACCTAGATTTAGGCTAATGCAATTTGTTTGATAAATTGACCTTTTACTGGTAAGCTAAAGTGCCTTGTCAACGACAAAGTTGACTAGGTGTAAGTGAAATAACTCAAAACGTTTTATGGGGCCCGCCACTTCGTCTGCGTCTCTGCGACTCTCGGCAATCATTAGTGAAAGAATTTTCGCAATCGCATGCTATGACTTTTAAAACTTGTTGAATAAATAAATTTTTTGAAAGACTTTCTGCGTTTGAAGTACAAAATGTAGAAATAGCAGATTTATATAATAAAATTGTGTTAAATGAAAAATTTCTCTTTAAATGCAGATCTGCTAAAAATCTTGCAACGTCTTTACCATCTGGATTTTTGTGATTAATTTTATTTAGGGCACAAAACGATAGCCACCTTTTTATGGGGGCTTTGTAAGTATTTAGGGTGCTTTTGCACCAACTATTACTCAGTAACTTAATCTCATCCCTACTCCAGTTAGCTGCTTGGTGTGACCACCCCCAATTTTTGGGGCCCGCAACTTCGTCTGCATCTCTGCGACTCTCGGCAGCAACTTCGTCTGCTTCTCTGCGACTCTCGGCAATCATTAGTGAAAGAATTTTCGCAATCCAGTAGTTCCAAAGTTCCCTACATAGTACTCGTACATACAAACAATTAAATATTTTACCTGTTTCTAATGTTTCACATTTAATTTAGAAGAGCTTGTGGCTAAGTAATAACAGCCGCACGGATCGATCGATCAGGTTAAGCTACGTTTGCCGCGGTTGGTCCGTGGATGGGTGACCATCTTTACATACCAAGACCCTCCGTAGCTCGGAAAGCACGTTAAGCCGTTGGTCCCGGCTGTTATTCGTAGATCTTTGACAGTCGTTACGGGTCATCGGAAGCCCGAAAGTCTGACAACCAGTCTTACCAAGGGGTATCGTATTACCCAGTAACTGGGTTGTGGAGGTCAGATAGGCAGTCGCTCTATGTAAAATACTGATATTCAGCTGCATCCGGTTAGACTGGAAACTGACCCCAACATAGTTGAGGAAAAGGCTAAACAGATAGATTTAAATTAACACTAAGTACCTAGTACTTGTTCACAAGCCTACACAGTCCTCCTATACCTATTAATACTTTAATTTGAAAACATTGTAAAAGCCAATTATTTTTAAAAGAGTAACCGTGGAGTTTCTTGCCGGCTCTTCTCCATAGGAAACGACCAATTGGAACCGTGCACCTAGCTTCAGACGTTTCATAAGTGCCCATGTAGGTTTATGTGAAATAAAATATTTCGATTTTGAAAAAATAAACATTAAATTACAGGAAAAGTCACACAGCATAAGTAAGCCAATTCTTTGGCACCATAACCTCTTTGTGGTCGACGGAATCGGTTAACCATTAGTTTTATATTACTTGCAATGCAGTAACCTAACACCTTCGTATGAGCGGATTACTACATCGGTTGGTGGTTTATTTCATAATAACATTATAATTCAATAATTAATTAGTTTTGCAATAGTGGTGAACCAGTTGGCCCCTTACTGACTTGTAGGTTTGAACCCAGACAGGCTCGTAGTATTAGTACTCCTTCCAGTATATAAATAAAAGGATAATAAACGTATTATTGAAATCCTTAGAACGGCCTTTCCTTTGGGGTCTCCTTTGTGTAAATTTATCACCAATGCTCTCAAAACGGTGAAAGAAAACTTCAGTATATAAATAAAAAGATAATAAACATATTATTGAAATTTACTTTATTTATTTATTATGAACGGCCTTTCCTTTGGAGTCCCCTTTGTGGAAATAATTTCATCACCACTGCTCTCAAAACGGTGAAAGAAAACATCTTAAGGAAACCGGCGTGTCCTAAAACCAAAAATTCGAAGACCTCTACCAACGCGCGCTGGACCCGCGTGGTAGATTTCAGCCCACTCCCTCTTGAAGAGAGGAGGATGCAGAAAGAAATCTTTATAGATAATCTTTAAAGTCTGGTGTATGCTGCAGTAGCTGATGATGATGACAATGGAATTGTTAACTTTTTACAAAACGCATTCACCCATCCAAGATACAGCACAATTCAATAAACTCAACACTAAAGAAGACTGTCTAAAAACTATAACCAGTAAACCCAACACAACTAAAATAAAGAAAAAAATACATAAATCAACAAATCCTGTTCACCCGATGTCTTTCGCTGACTCAAGGCTCGCCTAGACAAAGATTTATGATACATACATACTTATATAAAGAACTATAGATAACTAGCCATCGCCCGCGACTTCGTCTGCGTGTATTTTGTATTTAATTTTTTTTTTAATACTTATTTTTTTTATTTTTTTAATGCACAATGTACACAACCATAGTTACACGCCAGGCTTAAACTAGTAAGTACATGACCCTGTTAGGACGCAGCAAGATAACTTATAACTAATAATATTATAGTGAGTATCCATTATCTAATATGAGTAACTATCACAATTAAAGTATTATATTAATTAAACTTATATCTAGCTTTATACATGAAAACAAATATCCAAGATATAACCCTTCCTTTTGGCTTTGCCGTAGTCGGGTAAAAAAAGTATGCCATGTATTTTTCCAGGAGGCCTACTCCGAAGTGCAAATAGTGCGAATGTTCGGATCGGACCGACACATAGCCGAACCGAATATTATTGAAAAATGCGAAAAAAGTTCGGATTGGCTCAGTTGGGTCGGGACCATAGTCAATATTCGAAAGAGTGTAGGAGTGTAGGATCGGAACCGACCGAACCAAATAGTAACTTCGTAGTAGGAAACGGCCGAACATTGGGCCATTACTACTTTGGAGTAGACCCCCAGGTCCCAGACTAATTAATTGTCGAATTTTGTAACAATCGTTTCAGTGGTTTACACATAAAAAGGTCAGACAGACAGAGTTTACTTTCGCATTTATAATGTACTAGCTGCGCCGCGCGGTTTTACCCGCATAAGACTCTGTCCCGTGGAAAATCGGGATAAAAAGTATCCTATGTCCTAATTCAGATCATGGTCTATTCATGTGCCGAATTTCAACCAAATCCGTTCAGCCATTTTAGCGTGAAAGCGTTACTAACAAAAATACAAAAAATCGAATCTTTTCTCTTTATAATGTTAGTTTTCGATTTGTTTATTATTAGCAGCGCTCCGCGGTTTCACCCGCATAAGTATCGATCCCGTGGGAATGCCTGGATAAAAAATAGCCTATGTTTTATTCTAATGTATAAGCTATATTACTGTAAGGTTTCATCAAAATCCGTTCATTAGTTTTTGTGGGAAAGAATAAAAAAAACATCCATCCATCCATCCTCACAAAATTTCGCGTTTATAATATTAGTAGGATATAGTATAGATATCTTAAATACACACATAACTATACATACATACATATAGTAGGTAGACAATCTTTCAGAGGCTTTATCTGTGAGGGTCTGCAGCCCACACTTCATGCTCACTTACACATTCAAGTGTAGGGTGGCCAGACTGGAAAGGTATTTTTTTAGGATAAAGATTGCATCTATGTTTTATTGGGATTCCGTACTTAAAAGATGCCAACAGGATCTTATTACTAGGGCTCCGCTACCCGTCCAGCCTTCCGTCTGAGACAGACACAGGGCTGTATCGTTTAAACCATAATGGGTAGACACTTGAAATTTTTACAGAGTGGCTATGACCGCTAAAACAACAATTAATATCCAGCTGCATCTGGTTAGACTGGAAGCCGATCCAAACATAATAGCCTTTTCCCAACTATGTTTAGATTATGTTTTTTTTAAAGAAATAGGTAACTATAATGTTTGGAAGATTACTTTTTAAGTTCCAGAGTTAGACAGATAGATAGAATACTCTCTAGTATGTACACCATAAAAATTACAATTATATAAATTCTTGTAACCATCGTATAGGCGTAATTCTTAATGTTTTGGAAATCTGATTTTATCATCTGAATCAGAATTTATACCTAATTGTTTTTTTTTTCTGAAAAGTTAATGTTTAAACTGTTCTCCTGTAAAGTTAGCCCTATGTCGCTTAGTCAATTTTGCCTTTCAAGTGTCGATTTACAAAACAGGTTCGCACTAAAAACTGAGTGTCGCAATGTTACATGACCAGTTAAATCTGTTGCTAGTCGGCAGTCACACAATGTCTCGGCCAGGGTCATTTTTATAATAACCTTGACGATTCAATTGATTGCCGAATTGCAAGGCGATGGCCGAAAAGATAAATATTATTCAACAAGTGATTGCCTTGTTGGGTAACAAGCGAGACTAAAAGAGAGTACGGTCTAGTTAATTTGTTTTTGTTTAGACAAAAAATCTTTTATGTAAAATTTATATGTATTTTTATTTATACCTTTTTATTAATTTGACTTTTTTTTTAATTTATTTTACCATTTATATACACAGACTAGAAAAAAAAACAGAACAGAAAAATAGGTACAAAGGTGATACTTATTTCATAAGAAATCTCTTCCAGCATATCTGCGATAGAACAATAGATACAGAGATGTAGACAGCGTGAGATAGAGCAAAGGAGACAAAAAAAATACATCCTACTAATATCGTACTATAATAATATAAACGTGAAAGTTTGTATGGATGGATGGATGTTTGTTACTCTTTCATGCAAAAACTACTTAACTGATTTGGATGAAATTTGGCGCACAGATGGTTTATAACCAGGATTAACACATTGAATACTTTTTATCCCGATATTCCCACGGGATCGAAACTTATGCGGGTGAAACCGCGGGGCGCTGCTTGTAAAATCACAAACAATTCACTTATTAAAACTAAAAAAAATACATTTTGAGTAGGTACTTAATTAAAATTTTATCATCTACTAGCTTCTACCTTCTACTTTGTCCGAGTGATATTTCTTCATCCTCCGACCCACTCCATCGCATAGCATCGCCCGCCCGCAGTACTACTTCGTTTTCGTTATGACTTTTTTCTTTCTGTTCGGCTCCAAAGGGTCCTAGCCTGATAAATACGTCATGTGCCATATTAAATAACCGATAGCCTTCCTCTATTTGTACATTCTGAGTCTATCTTTTGACATTACTGGCATCGGTGAAGGAAGAACATCGTGAGGAAACCTGGACTTGCTGTTAATTATAATAAAAAACTTGAGAGGTGTCAAGGGACACCCGGATGGAACGAAGTATAACTGGCTTGCTTTCTATAAGAGAGAGAGAGAGAGAGACAGACAGAGAAACACGCGCACGCCGCCCGCACGGCTTACAACTATAACAAAAAGTGTCGTTCCAACTTTTGGTCTTAATTTTTTCCGTCTAGCCCCCTTTCGCAACGCGCGATAAGGAACTTCGTTCCAAAAAGAGCAAGCGTGGTGATCAATGCTCGTGCCTTCTATGTGTGAGAACAGGCTTTTGCCCAGCAGTGGGACTAGGCTGGTATTATAAACAATGTCTGATTTAGACTGTAATTAACAATGAGGATTATTATCTCGTCCACCAACCCGCACTGGGTCCGCGTGGTGGATTACGGCCCACTCCCTCTCACCGAGAGGAGGCCTGAGTCCCAGCAGTTGGAACGATATAGGCTGATTATAGTATTATTATCTCGTTGTACTGCAAAATATCCTTAAATATCCGTACCATTTGGTCACCCTACTCTAATCCCTATTCGTATAAAATTACATTTAAGAACACTTGAATTCTGAACCATTGTGCAAATGCTAGCCGCAGAGTATCTATTACTGACCTATATTCTTAGTTAATATACTTACCTATAAAAAAGAACATTTATCTATGTAGGTATATATAAGTGCCCTAGTTTTTAAAAGCCTCCACGTGAAACCCTTCAGTAGCTACGTCCGGCTCTTTGCAGCCCTTCTTCTAGTGTCTAATATTTACCGCGCTCATCGTCAACTGCTCAGCCGGCTTCGTGCCTAACCGTGTGCAGCTAAGAAAAAGTAAAGAACCACATATGTAAAGAAACAAGCTTTATTATTAATTAGTATAGATTGAATTCAATCTATACTAATAATAAAGCTTGTTTCTTTGAACGCGCCAATCTCTCGAACTACTAATCGGATTTAAAAAATTATGATAGCCCAATTCTTGAGAAAGGCTACTTAATATCATGGATAGTTCCATGACATCTACATATGTGGTTCTTTACTTTTTCCTCGTATGGCCTGACCAATATTATGTCTGGACTTTAAAAGAGACTTAGAACCTCTGAGACCTACAGGGTCCATAATTGTACCTTAGCTTTAAGCCATTGTAACAATTATGGAATGCAAATAAATATATCTTTCTTTTAGGTTAAGAAACACCGACCCTATCTAGTTTTAAAATGTTATTATTTTGTTTTGACGTGCACAGTACAGTAATAAAATAAAATTTATTATATACCTTTAAAATGAAACATAGTTGTCATCAAAATATGTAAATCATAGTCATCTCTTTGGGCTCACGTAAGTAAGTACGATGCGTCAGCATGACTGACGATTGTCACCATTATCACCGGCGATGAGCGAGAAGCGAGTAGAGCTAGCAACTAAAAACTACTTTTTTTTTTATTGACAATGGACTCACTCTTGACCTCAATCCAGCCCAGAGGCAGGGATGAGATCTACGGTGGAACGAGCTTGCCCAGAAGAAGCCTATTCACTCTCGCCTTGAAGAGATTCGGGTTGTATGAACTCGGGAATGCAGACGCAGGCAGACCCCAAACAATGACCCCGCACTGGGTCCGCGCATTACAGCCCACTCCCTCTCACAAAGAGGAGGCCTGTGTTCCAGCAGTGGGAACATTATATTTAGATTATGCTAAGCAATGAGCAGCGAGTGCGCGATGGGTAATTACTCGCTGGTGTATGCGTATATACCAAGTGTGAGTCTCTCAGCGAGTGTTCTGCCCTCCAAGCGAGCGCCGCTGAGCGAGTAATCTTTGATAGCTCTTGCCGCTGCGACAAAGATTATGTCTGAACTTTAAAAGAGACTGTGACCTCTGAGGTTGTTTCGGCCTTTCTTCTCAGACTAGTCAGATAGGAAACCCCATCTAGTTTTAAAATATGATTGACGTGTAAAACCATATCGGTCACGACTGCAGTGTTTCGCTAGCTAATTTAATTTGATCCTGTATATGCATCCCTTTTACTTACAAAGTACCGACTCTAATATCACGACATATTAGCCAAAAATGTAAAGAAATATGAGTTTATGGAAAAATAACTTTAATTCCTACAAAATAAAGTTCAGTTTACGCTACAACTTCAAACATTTTTATAAATCTCTGAAATCAACTTAAATAACATTTAAAAAAAGTTAATGTTTGTTTAACTTGCAATAACATCAATTGGAAACATACATTTGAATAGGCCTTACAATCTTTAGTACGTTGCTTGAGCGACAAAGTCGTTGATACGAGTAGCTAGTCACTTCCTCGTCGGCGCCGGCGCTGGGACAAGTTCCTAAACGCACATAAAACAAGGTAAATTGCAACATTTATCGTCTCAGGAAAATGTATGATAGGTGTACGGAATCCCCCTAGCTGGAAAGAACGGACATAACCAGTTCAAACGGTATAATGATCATCATATAAGTACCTGACTGGATTAAGTACATAATTAAATATTCGCAGAAAACCGGATGGAAGTTTTGCGTGAGGGTTATTTTGATGCGCATAAGGAATATGTCTACCTCGTTGTCCTGGGTTCAGTCACCGAGTCGAGCAAAGTGCTATCGGGTTTTGCCATTAACAATTTCTGAGTACTTACCTTGGAGTCTGCATTTTTTCCCGGTTTCATGTAGAAGAATTCCCTATAAGGGACTTGGTACCTATAACATAATTAGCGAAGTTTTCCCAGACACGGAGGGATCTCGGTATGAAAAGATGGTCACCCATCCACGGAACAACCGCGGCAAGCATAGCTTAACCTGATCGATTGACACAAGCCCCTTTTAATAAAAGATCCATCATAATGCTATTAATCATCACAAAAAGGACGGAAACTGTACACAGCCAACCACAGACTAACATAAAATTAACAACTTCAAAGAATTGACCGCGGAAGCCAAACCTGGAGGTACTTTACCGTAAAATTATCTGCGCGGGTTTTTACAAGACTTAGGTGACAGAAAACATTTTAAAAAAAACCCTCTAAGATACACACTTACGTGTTTCCTTTCAACGACGCCATTTTGATTTACGAAAGTGTGTGACGTAAGTGACAGCTGTCATATTGTTTACTTTTTTTTTTTTTTGAGAAGCCGGTACCGGTTTTTCCTTGATTCGTCATTGCATACGTTTATTGTCATTGATTTTATTGAATAAAAAGCTGCTTAGTTACCGGTTCAGGTAAAAAGTTATTAATGATTTTGTTAAGTATAATCAGCTTATACCTAATGTTCCTGCTTCTGTTGCTGCTTCTTTGCTGGGACACAGTTTACAGACCACTTCCTCTTGAAGAGAGGAGGCTCTCTTCAAGAGGAAGTGGTCTGTAAACTACCACACGGGCCCAGTGCGGGTTGATAGATGTCACATGTCTTCGAATTTTTGGTTTTACTCGTAGTACATGCCTGTTTCCTCACGATGTTTTCCTTCACCGTTTTGAGAGCAGTGGTGATGAAATTATTTACACAAAACCCCCGACTGGGTTTGAACCTACGATCTATAACTCGTAAGTTGGGGCCGTTACAACTGAGCCACCTCTGCTCTTTTTGCTTGTGATTATGGCTTGCTCCTAATGATACCTAATGTTGTCATTAATTTTTTTTTTTAGGTTCCCTTACATAAATGAGGTCTAAGCACTGGAATGATTTTGGACACGAATTAACAGGCCTAACTTAAACGACACTTAACTTTAAAGCTTACAAAATCTTAAGTTTTTCTGTCGTATTTGTCTGTTAGATTCTCAGTTAGTAAATTTATATCGTGGCCGCGTGGGTTCGAACCCTGTCGGGCACTTTACTTTGTGTAAATATCTTCACCTCCACTGCCCTCAAAACGGTGAAGGAAAACATCGTGAAGAATCCGGCATGTCGTAGAGCCAAAAATTCGAAGACATGTGTTGTCTACCACTGGGCCTGCGTGGTAGATCATAGAATTTATAGCCCACTCCCTCTCAAAAGTGAAGGCCTGTGTCCCAGCAGTGGGAACATTATAGGCTGACAATGTTTATGCATAAGAGAATTATGATTTCTAATTTTATATCTGCGTACAGTCACGTATGCTCTCCGATAAAAATCTTAAACAATGGGTGCCATTCGATTTGGATTAAATACGAATGTTATTTATATAAGTTATAAGAATAATGTAACCAGGATTTTGTAAAAATGTCTTGATTTAAAAGAGTGTCCGTGGAGTTTCTTGCCCGTTCTTCTCCATAGAGATCTACGCTTTGGAATGGGCAACTAGCTTCAACTTTCTGACTAACTGACCGACTATTTAATTTTGACAATTCAAAAGTGCCTGTAAATGGTTTAATTGAAATAAATGATTTGAGTTTGAGTTTGATTTATATTCAGTGACAAAATAATATATTGCAATAGGACGCAAACGAACAAAAGAACATAGCATCATAGTGATGCATAATCAGAGCCTATAATGCAGCTTATAGTGCAGCGGGAAGGGGGCATAGTTATAGGTTTATGAATTAGCGTTTTTATATTTTATTTTTATTTTACTCAGAATGTTACTAACGTAGTTTTATAAGTGTTACATTTGTATAAATAAATAATAATAATGTACACACTGTTCAATGTTAAAAAAAATGGAATTTTGACCTTCAATATCTCCGTTATAACCAGAAGGTTCCCAGGTATGGTCCAGTACAAAAAAAAAATATTACAATGACAGGAAGTACAAGTGACTCTCCGCTTCGAAACGGAGTCGCGCAAAAAAAAAAGCGCAAAAAAGCGGGAAAATAAAATAAGTGTTTTGTGGTTTTGATAAAACACAAAACACTTATTTTATTTTTAGGTCTGTTAAAGTCACATGTCGACCAATTAACACATTTCCAGAAATTATATTTAGCATTTGTTGTTTTTCTTCTAAAGCCTTATTGGGTTTCTCTATTAAGAAATTCTCGGAATCAGCCTGTATTTGTTCCCTGTTATCGGTAATAGGGTCGACCCCTATTAAGTTGGACTTACACGTTAATTGCGAAAAGTAGGTGAGTCATGCAACTCCTGCCATGTTTCTCGAAGTACTGATGACCGTTGGAGCAGACGAGCCCAGCCCCAGTAGTCTCGACATTCATAGCGATCGCTTTATGACCGAACTCGATCGCAAAGTCCAGTCACTCCATACATTTCATCTGTCAATCCGGGACTTTGCGACCGAATTCGGTCGTAAAGAGATCGCTATGAATTTCGAGACTTCAGCCCCAGCATAGCCTTTTATCGTATCGAAAATTGCACATTTCGATAACCTGATTTGCTTTGCTCCTGACAGCATATAGCTGAAACATTTAAACTGACAACATTTTCGGTTTGTGGACTGTGAACAGCGTTTAGCGGACTCCTAAAATAACATTGATTGATTTTCGATACCGTACGGAAGCGTATGGTTGTAAGAACTATGCTGGAGTGCAGACCGCTTATCGGCAAGCGTAGTGTGTCACACCCCTTAGCTAGATAGACCCGTCGGTCTATCTCAAATAGATCTGACAATCCCCACAAACCCCACAAACAATTATGTAGGGAATTTACTGGGTCCAGCGACTCACCCGCTTCAACCTTCCCGCAGCCACAATCCGAGGGTCCTGGCCTGGTAAAACGTCGGGACTTGTCGGCAGAGCACACCACAGGAAATCTCCAGTCAATAATCCCAAACATATAGGTCCATAGGTTACTTATAGCACTGTCTTCCAGGAAGATGAAAGGGGAATTTTGATTTTAGGGAACTCAATCAATCGGGAGACACTAACACTGTATATCGGCGACGCAGGCGTCCGCGACGGTATCGTTTTTTGACCATTTTGAATTTGATCCAGTTTGTCCTAACCTCCTTTTTAAGGTCGTCACCTTAAAAAGGAGGTTAGGACAAACTGGATGTGGAAGGCGGAGGACACGGTGTTGTGGCCCAGCCTGAAAGAGGCCTATGTCCATCAGTGGACTGCAATAAGCTGAGGTTGTTTTTAACACAACTGTACTTAGATTTCTGATATAATCATTTTACTTATTTCTAATGAAAGTTTGACGGCACGGTTGGCGCAGTTGATAAATGATAAATGATAAATGATAAATGATTTTATTTTGTAAGTAGGTTTGTACAAACACTTTTACACGTCAATCATATTTTAAAACTAGATGAGGTCGGCGTTTCCTATCTGACTAGTCTGAGAAGAAAGGCCGAAACAAACTCAGACGTCACAGTCTCTTTTAAAGTCCAGACATAATCTTGGTCAGATCATATGAAGACCATGTAGGACGATGTCTGAGATGGTCTTTTGAGGAAAGAACCACACAGATTGAGAGGACCTGTCCAGTCAGTGCACGCATTTGTCAGAAATCGTGCAGCTCAACTCAAAACTTAAGGAGCTCAACGATCCGACGAACAATACCAAAGAAAGGACATTTGGGTAGGCCACATTAATTACTCAAACTGCCAGACCATGACAAAACTAAGAGAACAGAGAGAAAAATAATATAAATACAATGACCCACATAGTCTTCACATTCACAATAATTAAAATAATATAATACTTTACTAAGTAAGCAAATGTCATAGTATATATAAAATTCATTAATGTCAGTGTATATAAAAAAAAACAACAACAAAACAGAGAAAAACAAAATAAAAACATTCAATATGTAAAAAATAAAAAAAAATTGGAAGCAGTTTAATCCCAAGCCTTTTTGTCCTCGATATAATCCTTAACGGTATAAAAGGCTTTCTGGCACAACTTACGTTTAATAAATGATTTGAATTTATTAAGGCTTAGATCTTGAACTGGGCTTGGAACTTTATTATAAAAGCGTATACATTGGCATCTGAACGAGCCACCTATTTTCTTGAGCCTTGTTGTAGGTACAACAAATTTGTGTTTGTTCCTAGTATTTATATCATGGATATCACTGTATTTTTTAAACAATTTTATATTTTTATGGGCATATAAAAGATTTTCATAAATATATTGAGAAGGCACAGTCATAACATTAATCTCTTTAAATTTGTCTCTGAGAGAATGTCTCGGACTCAGTTTATAAATTGAACGAACAGCTCGCTTCTGCAAAACAAAGATAGTCTGAATATCAGCGGCATTTCCCCACAATAGAATACCGTATGACATTACACTATGAAAATAGCTAAAGTACACTAAACGGGCTGTCTCTATATCAGTTAAATTACGAATTTTTCTAACAGCGTATGCTGCGGAACTTAGCTTTTTTGACAATTTATCTATATGTGGACCCCACTGAAGCTTAGCATCCAAAGTTATGCCCAAGAATACTGTGCTGTCTTCAGGATTCAATTCTTCGCCCTTTACCAACACATTAGTTTTCACCTGCCTAACGTGAGGTAGCGTAAACTTAATGCATTTGGTTTTTTTCTCATTTAAAAGTAAATTATTAACATTGAACCAGTGGACTACTTTAGAGATCGCGCTATTTACATCGTCAGTAACCTGCTGCTGACGTTTAAGTTTAAACAAAAGTGAAGTGTCATCTGCAAACAACACTATATCATGATTATCCTTTATGAGGTACGGCAAGTCATTTATATAAATAAGAAACAAGAAAGGACCAAGAATTGAGCCCTGTGGGACTCCCATTGTTACTATGGACCCGGGAGATCTTTTTCCATTAACGTCAACGCTCTGAATCCTCTTACTCAAGTATGAGGTAAGAAGATCCAGAGCAGTGTTCCCGATTCCGTAGTGGCGGAGTTTCCTGATTAACGTTTCATGAAGAACGCAATCGAATGCCTTGGACAGATCACAAAAGATGCCTAAGGCATCGCATTTATCTTCCCAAGCATTATAAATATGTCCTAAAAGTTCAACACCGGCATCAGTAGTTGAACGACCCCTTGTAAAACCAAACTGTTTGCTATGTAATAGTTTGTGTTTATTAAAAAATCTTTGCATTTGATCTAAAATTAATTTCTCAAAAATTTTACTAAAGGTAGGTAGTACAGAAATAGGTCTATAATTTGTAGGGTCTGATGTACTACCTGATTTAAACAAAGGTATTATTTTACTATTTTTCATAAGGTCAGGAAACTCCCCACTGTCAATACAACTATTAAAGATAAGAGCTAGAGTAGGTGCTACAATGTCAATAATAGACTTAGCAACTTCTACAGAGTTACCCCACAGATCTGCAGTCTTTTTAACATTTAAAGTGTGAAAGGTTTTAATTATATCTCTACAGTTAATATGTTCAAAATGAAATTCCGAATCACAACCATTAACATTTTCCTTAAGCAAAGACTCAGCAACAGAAGGTGATGAGTTTAGGGATTTAGTAGTTGAAACGGGAATATCTGAAAAGAAATTTTCAAATGCCTCGGCGACTTGTGAGTCGGATTTTATTATGTCGTCATTAATAGACAGGCTGTAGTCAGTATTTCGATTACTAGATCTTCCCGCTTCACTATTAATAATAGTCCAGGTCGTTTTAATTATATTACTGCTGTTTTTAATCTTTGAACCCAAATAACGTGACTTGGCCATATAACAGACTTTTTTAAATAATTTTGAATAATTTCTAACATACAAATTAAATTCATCAGTGTTAACATAAGACCTTTCATTGTACAGTTCATAGAGCCGTGTTCTACTTTTATGAATACCAATGGTAGCCCAATCACTGAAAGATGCGTTACTATTAACCGAGATACTCTTGGGAATAAAGGTAGAATCAAATTGTTTACAGTATATATTAAAAAAAGTATCATATAGATGATTAGGATCAGCATGAGTTGACAAAACTGGTAATTTATTAATGAGTTTAACTTTAAAAGCCTCCAAGCGACTTGCAGTTTTGGGGTTAACAGTGATAACCTTTTTAGCCACTTTTTTGTTTTGGTTTTGAATAGTAATCTTTTGCCCGCAATGATCAGAATCTAATAAATTTATAATTTCTTTGTGGCTTGGTATAATATCTGTGTAAATATTATCTAGGCATGTGGCACTAGTAGGTGTTATTCTTGTGGGCTCCAAAAATAGGTTTACAAGATTGTAGGACTGAAACAGACTTATAATTTTACTACAAGAACCTGAGTTTTCTAATAAATTGACATTAAAATCACCGCAAATGATAACGGACTTGTTTGAGTTACAAATCCTGTGTAACACTTCATCCATTACCTTTTCAAAGCAGTCATACAATCCTGAAGGGGGTCTGTACACGCTTAATACAACCAAGTGCTCCAATTCTATACAGGCAATTTCAACTGTACGCTCAACAGATAGGCTCACAATATCGTTACGATCTTTAAATTTGAGCTGGTTACTTACTAAAATTAAAGAGCCACCATGGATAGCATATATTCTGCTGAACGAACTACCAACCTGGTGATTATTAAAATTGAACAAGAACTGGTGACTTTTCAGCCAATGTTCTGTTATACAAAGAATATCAATACTATTAAAATTCATAAATAATTCTACTTCTAAATCTTTGTTCATAAATCCTTGAATATTTTGATGCACCAGGTTGATACTATTTACTGTTTCTAAACTTTTTATTAAGCTGTTTTTGCAATTTTGTACATTATAGCTAGAGATTGCCTCTATTGTCTTAATTTCTAATTTAAATTATTAACAATGTTATGAATTGTGACCAAATTATTAGCCGAATTATTGACAATGTCATTGCATTGCTCAAAAGAAGCAAGTTGTTTAGCCAAATTTTTGGCTGTGATAGAAAAAAAATATGATAGCGACACAGCTATCTGTCTTTTATAATAATTAGAAAGATAGTACATAACAATGTTATATCTATCTTTTGTCAGATATAAATTATTACCAACAAAATTGTTAATGTCAATTAAATGGAACATGCTATTATTAAATGTCAAGTTATGCATTGTCATATTCAATTCAAATCTTAACCTATTTTCTTCCTGTGGCAAACTGTTACTGTAAGGGAATGTAAACAACACAACTTTTCTTAAACTAAGATTGCATAATGTTCTATGATACTCAAGCAGTTCTCCTTTGTTTACATTTCCCCTATTACCCATAAAAATTAATAATGTTGTATCCTGGGTAAAGTTACATTTAGTAATTTCTTTCATAATATGAAATAAAGAACAGTTGTTAAGCGATTGACTGCTGCGCTGCGTGTCGCGGGTTCGATTCCCGCACGGAACAAATATTTGTATGACCTACATGTATTTGTTCCGAGTCTGGGTGTTTTTCTATCTATATATATAAAATTCAAAGTCCTGACTGACTGACTGACTGACTGACTGACTGACTGACTGACTGACTGATAGATCAACGCACAGCCTAAACCGCTGGTCCTAGAGACATGAAATTTGGAGGGTGTGTTCTTCGTGAAGAGTAGGCATCCACTAAGAAAGGATTTTTCGAAATTCCACCCCTAAGAGGGTGAAAAGGGGGGAATTCGTTTGTATGAAAAATCTTATTCCTTGCGTTAATAAACTTGAAACTTGGCACGAATACTTATCTAAATAAATTATGAAGATTGTCAGTTTTTTTTTCTTCTAAACTACCCCCTAATAAGGGATTGGGGGGTTTCAAAGTTTGTATGGAAGAATTTTAGCGCGCAGTCCGATTTACTCGAAACTCAGTATTTATACCTAATATTGAAAGTAAAGAATAATGTGTATCAGGGTTTTTTGAAAATCTACCCCTGACGGGCTGAAATGGGGTAGTCACTTTTTCAGGGGAGGATTTTACTGCATGGCTTGATTAACTCGAAAATTAGTATAAATAATCTTTGAGTCAAGTTATGAATACATCCCAAACGATTTTTTTTAAATTCCTCCCCTGTGGGGGTGAAAAGCGGGGATACAGTTTATATGAAAAATCTTATTCATTTAGTTAATAAACTTGAAATTTGCCTAAGCAAGTAATAAAGTTTATCATTATAAGTTTTTCAAAACTACCCCTCAAAGGGGGATATAGGGGTGTTGAAGTTTGTGTGGAATAATTTGAATGCGCGGTCCGATTAACTCGAAACTCAGTGTTTATACTTAAGACCAAAAATAAAGAGTAACATGTATCAGGGTTTTTCGAAAATCTACCCCTAACGGGTTGAAAAGGGGTAGTTAATTTTACAAGGGAGGATTATAATGCGTGGCTTGATTAACTCGAAAATTGGTATAAATAATCTTTGAATCAAGTTATGAATAATCCCAAACGATTTTTCAAAATTCCACCCCATGTGGGGGTGAAAAGCGGGGGATACAGTTTATATGAAAAATCTTATTCATTTAGTTAATAAACTTGAAACTTGGCAAGAATAATTGCCTAAGTAAGTAATAAAGTTTATCATTACAAGTTTTTCAAAACTACCCCTCAAAGGGGGATATAGGGGTGTTAAGTTTGTATGGAAGAAATTGAATGCGCTGTTCGAGTAACTCGAAACCCAGTATTGATACTTTTGACAGAAAATAATTAATAATAAGTAGGTATGTAAAGTTGTCGAAAATTTACCACTGACGGGACAAAAAGGGGTAATTCAGTTTTTAAGGGGAGGATTTGAACTTGAAACTGTATGTTACATTTTCACGCCTAAACCATTGAACTTCTAATTTGGCATAGAGATAGATGGCATCCTGGGGAAGCACATGCATTTTATCCTATAAGCACGTTCCCGTGGGATAATCTCCGACATCCACGCGGGCGAAGCCGCGGGCAGAAGCTAGTCTATAATATGTATCCATTTACAAAAAAAAAATGTATATAAGTAGTTTATCAGCCATCTTGTTACCATAACACAAGCATTAGGTTGCTTAGCTTGGGACTAGATGGCGCTGTGTGAAATGTCCAGAGATATTATATTATTATAATAGCAAGAATATTTCCGATTACGTTACACAATTTAATTGGTCAGTTTTTAAGGAAAAACATCTTTTAACACGTGATTCTTAAACACTAGTCGTGACTTTAGCAAAATTAAGTATTTAGCACAAAACTGACGTCAAACCATTTAGCAAACATTCGATTTCTTGATAATTATTATTATAGTCTGTGTGCAAGTGCTTTTGTCATTGATCAACGTCGAGTCATTGGCCAAACTTTTGCGCCAATGTCAACAACAAACAACGTTTGTGGTACGGGTTTGGCTTATGCTGACTCGTTGGTTCAAACGTTTGCGCCAATGTCAACAACCAACGTTTGTAGTACAGGTCACGGATAACGTGACAAGTTTCAATGACATGACGTATTAAATATGTCGTCATTTTTACGGGACTAGGGTATTAAAATTTTCCCGTTTTTTAAAACCTTATTTTTTGAGGTTCCTTTTTAAGGTTGTATTTGTCTTTTTCTGTGTTTCTTTAAGACTTATTTGTTTTCAACTTGTTTAAAAATCTAGATAAGGACTAACTTAGTTTTTTTTTTTCAAAAAAACTGGTCTTATAGTAGATGTGATTTTTGTATGAAATATGTGTCAAAATTACAAAATTATTCCTCGAATAAAGTGTACATGAGTGAAAAATCCGCCCTTATTTACTTATCTAATAAATATTGCACAAAATATTTTCTTTTAACAAAAACATTGTGACATTTTAGTTAATTAAATTAATTGGTGCATACCGTAATTTGGTAACTAGTTGGTAAGGTGGTTAATTACTATCGAAATTATTTGAGAACTAATTAGTAAATGATGGAAAAGTTCTCTACATTATTGCAACAGTTTTTTTAGTTTATTGAAACCTAGTATTGTATACTTACAATCAAGTATTTTCTAACTGAACAGAAACTGTGCTGCTGGGGAGTTTGTTGCGCCACTTCTTCTTCCCAGCGATAGCACTAGGAAGTGGTGAAAGGCGGGCGTTTTTGGGGGACTGTCTTTTGTAATTTTTACGTTCGAAAAGTGCTGATTCTCAGCCTAATTCGAATAAATGAGTTTTGATTTTGATTTGACCGCACCATCGGCGAAATGTCACCGGCGAAATGTAGGTCTGCAAAACCTCTCTGGAATTAACCCTTCGAAGAATACGAGCATGATATTATCGACCTCCACATTTTTAGGAAGCAATAATACCTACCTACTATCTACTACTACTAATCAAAGTCCTAACGGATGCTTTTAATAATAAATATCTAAATTAATCATTATTAAAAGACTGTTGACGTCAAATTTTATCGGTTTCGACTACCGGTATTAGTGAATTTATGGTAATTCATTTAAATTAACTATAGCTGTTATAAATTTTATAATATAGACCAGTCTTCTAATATACCAACGGAACTTTTTTACATCGATCATGGAAACGTTTCGTTCAAATAAGACGGAAAATGCATTTGATTTTTAAACACCCCTAATTGACTTGAAAATAGGGGTGTTTTGAAATTTTTACTCTTTTCACCCCAAACTTCGGGAGATGCTAAACAAAGAAAAATTATGCTCTTTGGTAATTTGGTTAAGCAAATGGCATTTTTTAAATCCAACTTTATATTTGTATTTACAAAAAAAAAATTGATTCAAGAACAGATAAATTTAATGAGAATGTGAATTTGAATCTCTCTACAGATACGCTTTACAGATAATAATAACAATATTATCTTACCGAAAACTGGAATACTTTTCACGTGGGCAGAGTCGCGCCCACGTCCATATTCATGTATATTCAAATTAAGTCCGCATATACGTATTAAGTTCCTTTAACTTACAAATAACAAAATTTATAAGGGTATAATAACATAGGATAGTATGTATGTTTAAGCAATGAAATTCCTCGACCCTTTCAATTTCACACTAGTTAAAATTGTCGACGTAAAAGTAAACTCAATCGAATCAGACTTCCAAATCGAATCGAACCAATTAACAAACTCGACTCTAAATTCCAATCGGTTCATCAAAAACTGGTGCGAATATCGATACTTACACTCATTCACAGTAGTTATCGATTCCCAAGTTTTGACGCATGCGCAATAAACGTAGCTAAAGTACAAATATCATCTGTTGAATGCTTCACGCAGTCAGTCAGCCATCGCCGTGTGTTCAGACACATCGTCCACACAAATTTAATTTATTTTTCCGTGTTTTCTGTTCTTAAAAAACCCGCGAACCGTAAGTAGAGATAGCAAAATAACTAAAATACTTTTTTTTGTTAAACGTTCGTTTTGTGCAGTTTTTTTTTTGTGTGAAATTGTTTTTTTTTTTTTTCATTGAACGAGAGTGAGTATGTATAGTGATATAAACAAATAGGTGTTTGCCTTCATTTATCGAGATTTATCACGAGTTATCAATGTGATTTACTTTTTATACTGTTTCCGGTTCCGGTCTTAAACGTAGGTCAAAAGCTGACCTAGGTTTGTAATGTTTAGTTGCTTGTAACTGCGTAGTGATTTTATATTTTCGATAAACCGTCGCGTGTTTAAATCAATTAAAAACATCAAGGTTTGCCTGTATCACGTTTTCATTCATAATTATTTGTGTATAATCAACGTGTTTTGATATAAAACGTTATGCAATCTAAAATAATTTCTGTTAGAAATTAGTTTCTTTGATAAAGCATGCTTTAATGCATTCCTTGAACTCGTGATAGTTATCAAATTCGTTTTTAATGTGATATTTGACCTCTGTATGCAGCCACAAAAGACTGGTGTTAAGCTGCACCCGGTCAGACTGGAAGCTGACCCGAACTCAGTTGGGAAAAGGCTAGGCAGATGATGATGATGATTAAAACTACCTAAGGTATAAGTGATCATTAATCTGTTAAGACATTACAAGTACATTGTTAAATGTTTTATTTATAACTATTAAATTAGCATCGTAAACATTTTGTGTAGAGCCTACTGTCAATTGAACCCCCTCAGCCATATGCCCCTTAGCCCCCTTTTGTGATACCCACAAAGAATTGAAACAGAGTCCATAGTTGAATAGATAGAGGATCTTTACATCATTCTGCACTTTTTGATAGATATCATCTCCTGCTCCCAAGGGAATAAGGCGTTAATTTATGTATGTGTGTATTATATCTATACTAATATACTAATAATATTATAAAGAGGAAAGATTTGTATTTTTGTGTGTATGTTTGTAATGAATAAACTCAAAAACTACTGTGCCGATTTCACAAGTTCTTTCACTATTGGAAAGCTACATTCACCCTGAGTGACATAGGCTATATTTATTGCTAGAAAAGATTAGGGATCCTTACTAAAACTTAATCACCCGTGCGAAGCCGGGACGGGCCGCTAGTCATAGAATAAACAGTGAGGTAATTTGCATTATCACTGCAAATTACTCATTATTGTTATCAGCCCATTAACATACATTATTAAGAATTTTATTATCCAATGACTATCATAAATTGTCAAAGAGAAATTGCTATAGATCAAATTTTGGTTTAGTTCAAATTCTATGTATTAAAATCAAGATTAAAGTCAAACTTTTCAAGGTTCCATTTATACTAACTAATATTGTAAATACGAAAGTGAGTTTGTTTTTGTTTGTTAAGCTGTCACGCTAAAACAGCTGAACGGATTTGGATGAATTTGGCAAACAGATAGACCATGGCCTCGGTAAGGACATAGGCACATTTTCATCCAGGATCGCAAACGAAGTCGCAGGCAACAGCTAGCAATAAAATAACTTGACGGCACGGTTGGCGCAGTGGTTAAGTGATTGACTGCTCCGCGTGTCGCGGGTTCGATTCCCGCACGGAACCAATATTTGTATGGCCTACAAGTAGTTGTTCTGCCTAACCCTTTGGGGCATACAGGCATGACGTCATGTTATGTTACAGTAGGTAAATATAAAGTAGATATAGTTAACTGGTCGAGGTACGTTCAAAGTAGTGTTAACGAAAATCAGGGTTTGTGCAATTAACGGTACGGTCAGACTAATTGTTAATAGAAAATAATAGGTATTTAAATTTTATTTTTGTAATTTTTAAGTCAGAATCATGACGTCGTGTTAACAAAGCTTAAGATAGATGAGCCTATAGACCCTTTTCTGATAAATAATTTTCTCGATAATAAAAATTCAAAGTGGTCAAGGATCTTTTGTAAGTTTAGGTACCAATTTCAACCTTTTATTATTTTTTCTCAGATCTTACAGAGGACAACCATTTAGTAAGATCGATATTACCAAAAAAAAAAAAAATCCAAAAGCGATTCAAAATTGGCCACAACATAGCATCGTCAAAGCATTTATTTCAAACAGGCAGACAAAATTTGAGAGTCAAAATTTACATTAAAATAGAATTGATTCTAGTCGCCCCTTCCAAAAGTTTCTTGATTATGCGTAATCATTTCGTATATACATCATCATCAGCAGCCTTGTTCCACTAACTGCTGAATTTCCTCCCTTTTGTGCCATGCTACCCTGCACCCTAATTGTGAAACACCCAATGAATCACAACCTGAATCATTTTAAAGGATATTGGTAATCAATGACTGGTCCACTCAAATCTGTGTGGTTCTTTCTTCAAAAGACCATTTCAGACATTAATCTACATGGTCTTCATATGATCTGACCAAGATTATGTCTGGACTTTAAAAGAGACTGTGACCTCTGAGTTTGTTTCGGTCTTTCTTCTCAGAGTAATCAGATAAGAAACGCCCACCTCATCTAGCTTATTTTTTTATTTTATAATATAACTAACATTATTTTGCCCATATAAATTATTTTTAGCTGCCCGGCGCTACTTCGTTCGCGTGGTGTCCTACCCCCTACCCTACCCCTACCCTACTCCTACCCTACTCCTACACTACTCCTACTCTATCAACTTTGAAAATGTAAAAAGTGGTTATTGTGACATAACGATAATAGTTGAACGTATGGTATTGCGTAGTTTTTTGGAGATATTGATATGTTCTTTAATATTGTAGAACATACTTTTGTTCTATCATCAATGGTTTCCGCAGAGCATGCGACGAAAGGCGTTTTAGGGCACTTTTTTTACACCTTGGGTTACGTTACTTAAGTTTTAGTAAGGATCCCTATTCTTTTCTAGAAATAAATAAAGCCTATGTCACTTAGGGTGAATGTAGCTTTTCAATGGTGAAAGAATTTTTGAAATCGGCTAGTTTTTGAGTTTATTCATTACAAACATACACACACACACAAAAATAAAAATCTTTCCTCTTTATAATATTGTATAGATATGACGTGTAAAAGTGATTCCGATATCCTATTTACAGAATAAACAATTTCATTTAATTTCATTGCTTCACATGTTCGAAAAAGTTGTCTGCTCAACAACGTAAATAACGCAATGAATGTTGTTGAACTGTCAAAATGAAAGTTATTGCTACTTGTTAGTGTGTTACGCAATTACCCCGCACAGGTCTGTGCGAGTCTCATCCAGGTCGACCCTGCGATCTTCGTATAATCATGATAATAATAATTCCCAAGTTAGATAAGCACCCTTTTAAACCCTTCACGATTGCGATATTAAGTTTCATACGATAAGGGGTGATCCCTGATCACAGGTTTAAGGAGATTGTTACATAATAATTAATTTCCTTTGAGGGTAACCCAATTTACGCTGTATCTTACCTGTTTCGGTTATATCAATGGAGTTTTATATGAAGGCTTTTGGCTCGTGGCTAAATAATAACAGCCCCGCGGGTCGATTGAATGTTAAGCGACGCTTGCCGCAGTTGGTTTATGGATGGGTGATCATTACATCATCTCAAAACCCCTCCGTGCCTCGGAAAGCACTTTAAGTCGTTGTTCCGAGCTGTCATTCGTAGATCTTTGACAGTCGCTACGGGTCGTCAGAAGTCCAAAAGTCTGACAACCAATCTTACTGACCCCTTGGTATTGTGTTACCCAGTTACTGGGTTGTGGAGGTCAGATAGGCAGTCGCTCCATGTAAATTACTGGTATTCAACTGCATCCGGTTAGACTGAAAGCTGACCTGACGTAGTTGGGAAAAGGCTAGGCAGATTTATTGATAGAGATGTTTGGATAGGATAGAAATGGCAAGAAATATTGTTTTTATAGTAATATGGGTATTATTATAACGGAATGTTAAGATAATAGTATTATAATGACCCTCTTTAATTTATGGACATATTTTTTTAATAAATAGGTAATAGTTTTAAATAGGTTAATGTTAATCTAATGCAAAATACTTGAAATCGTTAGAGTTATAGAAAGTCTAAGCCGATTAATACGCAGAAGTAAGTATGCATTTTTTTTGAGACGGATTTTTTTTAAGCCTTTCGAAATATCTATTGATAATATTAACCAATCTCCTTTGTTGATAGCACATAAAAATGGTTAAAGTTCCTTGCCGACAAACTTCTCATTCGATTCCAAGCAAACTTGTATAACCACTAAACATGAAGGTAAAAATATGTGGCCATACAACCTTAAATTACAGTCAAACGACCCTTTTCGTCCCTAAATAATAACCTAAAAAAAAAAAAAGTATGAACCTTAAATACGGCAAGCTTGAAATACATTCAGTAAAAGGCTGTTAAGAACTCGACATTGAGAAATAAAAGAAAAAAACTTGGAAACCGCAAACTTTTTTACAAAATAATTTTCGTGTCCCTACTTTTTTTGTTGACGCTACCGGCGCCCGCGCAAAGGACACGCGTTCACTTTTGCAACAAGGACATTAGGTACCTAGCGTTAGAACTATAACTTATTAATTATTATTATTATGCTGTCCGTACTTTTAAGTGAAGGGGAATTTTTTATTAACGTTATTTTAATTATCAAATTTTGAGGTTATTTCGTGATAAAAATTATCTATGTAGATTGCCAAAAGTTAACTAAAGAAGGTAAAATATATAGTAAAAAGTATAACCCGTATCGTTATCCCTAAACCGAATAAATCTATGACCATAGTCAGTAAAAAAAACCATTCTGAACTGTCATTATTTTTCCGATAAAGCACAATGATTAATCTGTTCTAGTTTCAAATCAGAGACAAGACAACGGAACTAAATCATAAATCCTAGTCCAGATCCTGCATTTAAATTAAATAGAGGCATATATTAATAATAATGTGAGAAAAACCACACGTTACATGAATATGCTAACGTTGGGTTTTTATTAACATAATAATCATTAGACATTATCATTTGCGCGGGAAAAATGACAAATGACTACTCGTTTTGGGGTTCCACAGATGAAACTGTTTGACATTAAGTCCGCCTTTGTACAGTATTTTTTTTACTTGTGCATAAAGTTCTAATAAATATATATAAGTATAGGTATATATTTTTAATGCCTAATTTCTTTAGGTAATCCTAAAGAAATTTGGCACTGGATGTCTTCATTCATCTACAAAAATACTTTCAAATATTTTTCCGACAGAAAAGTTTAATAAAACTTAGCATAATCTGAGTATCAAACCCATGACCTCCTGGTAGCTTGCCGTCAGCAGACGTTAATGTGACTTTGATTAATTTATCATTATTCTAAAGTATGTTAAGGTCTGTTTTTAGTCTAACTAACCAGTAACCAGAGTCGTTGAGCTCCTTAAGTTGTCAGTTGAGCTACACAATTACTGACAAATGCGCGCACTGACTCGACAGGTCCACACTGTGTGGTTCTTTCCTCAAAAGACCATCTCAGACACTGATCTGTATGGTATTCATATAGCCTGACCAAGATTCAAGGTCTGAACTTTAAAAGAGACTGTGACCTTTGTTTCGGTCTTTCTTCTGATAATACTAGGTTAGGAAATACCGAACTCATCTAGTTTTAAAACATAATTTTATTTTGACGTATAAAAATGTTTTTTGAACCAGTTTAAAGAAATAAATATCAGCGGGGTAATTGCGTAACACACTGCTTTAATTTTGACTGCTCAACAACATTTATCGTATTATTTAGGTAGGTAGTTGAGCAGAAAAAAAAATCGAATATTAAAAATATTTGATTACTTACACATAAACCTACATGGGCACTTATGAAACGTCAGAAGCTAGGTGCACGGTTCCAATTGGTCGTTTCCTATGGAAAAGAGCCGGCAAGAAACTCCACGGTTACGCTTTTAAAAATAATTAACTTTTACAATGTTTTCAAATTAAAGTGTTAATAGGTATATAGGCCTGTCAACACGAGTATTTTAATTACAAAAATATCTTTTAGAACCCTTTTGCACACATTGCACAGTTATTAAGCCAATGCCGAGCCAAGCTAATTGCATTTGGACCACTCAAAGCGAGTCAAAGCCCAGTTCAACAACAATGGTTGCGTTGCAAATCCGTTTAGGAAGTTCAAAGTTCAGGCAAGCCTGTATTAAATGGTTGCATGTGGATTTGATGTCAAAAATACTGGTAGGTACGAGTGTGAGTTTCAATTTGTTTGAAGAGCCATCTAAATAAACTCCTATTTATATGGGCTAAGGATTCCGAAGGTAGATTTGGAAGAAACCTTAATTTGTATTAAAACATAGCTAGATTTTTTGTAAATAAACACTAGAATTATTTATGAACTAGCTGCGCCCCGCGGTTGCACCCGCATAAATTTCGATCCCGTGGGAATATCGGGATAAAAAGTATCCTATGTGTTAATCCTGGTTATAAACTATATGTATGCCAAATTTCATCCAAATCCGTTCAATAGTTTTTGCGTGAAAGAGTAACAAACATCCATCCATCCATACAAACTTTCACGTTTATAATATTAGCAGGATTGTAGTCTCCACATTACATAATCAACCTATAGCGTTCCCACTGTTGGGACACACGCCTCCTCTCAGTGAGAGGGAGTGGGCCGTAATCCACCACGCGGGCCCAGTGCGGGTTGGTAGATGTCACATGTCATCGAATTTTCAGCTCTAAGACATGTCTGTTTCCATACGATGTTTTCCTTCACAGTTTTGTATAACAATTATGATTAGTTTAATCATTTTATTTAAAACATTTTCATTGGTTGATCGATGAAACTTCCGATGTCAATCACATAGAGGTCAACTATAATGACGAAGTGTTTTAACTTATATTTTAACCACAATCTATTTATAACACCCAAATGAACTACGTAATTAAGCGAAATAATTACCTACATATTATATCATTATTGCATACGGAACCTCTTTAACTATGTCAATGGTACTCATAATTTTTTCTGTACATATGATCACGAATCTAATGATGTGTATATTTCCATGCAAACAATTGTAAGACAGTCATTTGTTTTATTGCTACTTCGTTCTCTGTGATATTGTGCAGTATTTCATACCTAAAGATTTTCGTTAATTATGACAAAACACTGATTACTATGAGAGCAGTGGTATTCCAGTGGTAACGGCCCCGAGGGTCGTGGGTTCGAACCCAGACGAGCGCTTTAATTTGATCACCTCTGTTCTCAAACCGAAGGAAACATCGTGAGGAAACCGGCATGTCCTAGGACCAAAATATCGAAGACATTTGACATCTACCAACGCGGGCCCACCGTGTGGTAGATTACAGCCCACTCCCTCTCACAGAGAGGAGGCCTGTGTCCCAGCAGTGGGAACATTATAGGCTTATTATGATGTACTGATTACCATCATCATCTTCGGTAGCCTTGATCCAATCACCGCTTAGGATAGGACTCCTTTTGGGCCATGCTTAGGGAAGCATAGCCCAAAGTCATGATCAGGGGTTCAATGTAAATCTCATCCAGGTCTACAGGATCCTTTGTAGGTCATCCAACCATTTTTCTATTGATTTGCCAATACTCCTTGCACTACAAAGATCACTCTTACTGCAACGACACGTGCAGTTTACTGTTTGTTTTGCCGCTCTTTGTAACACTATACTAAATTTCTCACGAACGTTTTTAAATTCACCTTTGTTAAAATGGTTAACAGTGTTGTCTAGGTACTGTAAAAGAGGTTTCATTCCCCTAAAGTCTACATTAAGTTTCCGATTTAATTAAAGCCGACACCGTAAGTCCTGTATGCAAAGAGTTTTTAACTAAAGAAGATTAAAGTTCAGAACTTTTCCTTTATTGCGGTCACAAGCTACTTTTCTGCCATTAATTCCATCATTAGTAGTATAAAATCAAACAGACTAGATTCACTTTGATAAATTGTAACACTAGTAGATATTTTTTGCATTTTACTACCGCGTCAATCATTGCAATTTAAACCTTATGTCAATATTAACAGCGCATAGGTGTCGATCCCTTGGGAATATCCTATGTGTTATTTTAATGAATAAGCTATATTACTGCAAAGTTTCATCAAAATCCATTTAGTAGTTTATGCGTGAAAGAGTAACAAATATCCATTTGTCCATGTTCACAAACTTTCGCGTTTATAAATTTTACTAGCAGAATATCGGGATAAACAGTATCTGGTTATAAACTATCTGTGTGCCCAATTTCATCCAAATCGGTTCAGTAGTTTTTGCGTGAAAGAGTAAAAGAGTAACAAACATCCGTCCATCTTCACAAACTTTCGCGGTAATGATAAAATATCTATATCTATACTTACCTATAATAAATCTGTAGAAGTGAAAATTCTGTACATTGAAAATATCAAAAAAATAAATGGCAGGGGGTGTTACTAGACCGACACCGAACCCAAAAATGTGATTAAAAAAATTTTTGTCTGTCTGTCTGTCTGTCGGTCTGTCTGTCTGTCTGTCTGTCTGTCTGTCTGTCTGTTTGTTCAGGCATCACGCAAAAACTACCGGTTCGATTACGATGAAACTTGGTATAATTATTCTTTAATATCCTGGGCACCACACTGGGTACTTTTTATCCCGGAAAAGTATATACAATAAAAAACAAACTTAATTTTGCGGTTCGATCCCTAGACCCATTACTGTCTCAACCGCAAATAATAAGTTTGTCGTAGGTTACGTCACCCGCAGTGGAGTTCATTTTTATTCCTTTTAGTTTTTAGAGTTATTTAGGTTTATTTTCATATAAGTCGTAGGTATAGATTTTAATTTTAAAGTATAGGTAGCATATTTGATAGTGTACGTAGTGACCGTAGGTTATTTTATAATACTGTTAGGTAGGATTAGTCATTCGTATAGATATTAGTTTTTAGGGATTTTGCTTATTTATTGAGTTTAGATTAGTTATCATCAGAAATAGGTTTATTTAGGTAGGTAGGTATTTAGTTTTCTGTTATTGAGTTTTTTTTTTTTAATTAGGTAGGTACTTAGGTAAAGATATCATATAGGTTCCCTCTTAATCACCACTAATGAGACACAATTGGTTTTCTATTGTTATTAGCCACAAAGGGCCCGCGAGATAGATGGCATTCTGGGGAAGCACATACATTTTATCCTGTTAGCACGTTCCCGTGGGATAATTTCCGACATCCACGCGGGCGAAGCCGCGGGCAGAAGCTAGTCATTCATAAAAGTGACATACATAATTTACATACTTTACAACAATTTAGACAGTAAGAAACGTGACTTCAACCACGTAAGACAGTTCCATAAGCGACCATTCAAACGTCTGATTTAAATCTCCTCAAAATCTTTCTAGATCATCTCATTTAAAGATCTCCATCAGCAGACGTAGGCATTCGGAACATGCTAAGAATTTCAATTAATTTAGTCGTTAAGGTCCAATTTTGGGTTAGTCACATAAACAACCACTTTCGTTCTTGTATTGTACTCTGATTTCTCTTTCCGTATTTGACGCTAAATGGCTTATTACTTACATTATAAAGCCTTCCGTTTCTTATCCAAATTCTTTTCTCTCCAAATCTACGACGGATTTTGTGTGTCCTTATCTTTGCCGTATATAATACCTTACACTGTTTGAGACCGATTTATATTTCTAGGCTTCTCAGTACTAATTGGAATTCATATTTTTACCCCAGTAACATCATTGCTTTTCAAAGTAAAAATGTCGAGTTGTCTGCGTATTCTTCAACATTATTATTTAATTCTTCTTCATTATCTTTGTCTTCAATCAAAGATCAATTACGAGTACCTTTACCAAACAATATAACTAATTCTATGTCATATCGTTCCCTAAAGACCGGCTGTCATTCATGGATCTTAGACAGTCATTACGGGTCGTCAGTAGCCTGAAAGTCTAACAACCAGTCTTACCAAGGGGTATCGTATTACCCAGTCACTGGGTTGTGGAGGTCAGATAGGCAGTCGCTCCATGTAAAATACTGGTATTCAGCTGCATCCGGTTAGACGGTAAGCCGACCCCAACATGGTTGGGATAAGGCTAGGCAGATGATGATGATCGTTGCCTAAAGATAGATATGTAGTCACTCCGTGTAAAAAACTGGTATTCAGCTGCATTTGGTTATACTGGAAGCTGACCCTAACATAGTTAAGAAAAGGTTATGCAGATTGATTGATTGATCGTAGCCTATAGACATCGAAATCTTTATCACGACTCCCTCTAAGCCACCAGTCATGAAGGTCCAACTCTAGGTCACACCAACAGATAAAGTTATAAAAATTCGCAATAGGTCCAATTACCGTAACAATGCAAAACCGGAAACTGAAAACCGCACTACTTCACTAATAGGAAGCAAACCTTGATTGCGACCTCAACTTTCATATGTGGGTAAACGAACCGAAAACGTATCAAGGTTGCATATCAAAATACCGGCTGCTACCGGTTTTTTCGGTATAGATTTAAGATCACTATCTCTGCTCTAGAGTTCCTTAGACGGTATTTAAAAACTTAAATCTGTGAGATTTACTTGTTTGATATTTTTCATTTTCACTTTCATTGTTCTTGTTACCTGGGTTATGATGGTCAGATAGGCAGTTGCTCCATGTATAATACTTGTATTCAGCTGCATCCGGTTGAACTGGAAGCTGACCTCCACATAGTTGTAAAAAAAGCTAGGTAGACTAACTTACTATTATTGTTACCAATAGTGTGTTCTAAAGCATTTGTAAAGTCAATTAAGTATATTTCAATTAGATTTTCCCTTTTGTTTGTCTTTTAATTTTAAATCGAAACATTAAATATCATTAGATTCTTTCTTTTAATCAACATTAGCTAGTTCATCTCACTGCTTAAGCAAACAGCCTCGGTCACCGTATGACGCTTAACCAACATTGGTGACATATAATATGTTTGTATAACACATTGGATGTTACGTCAAACTAGGTGTACGTAATTATTGCAATAGAAAATAACATTTATACACACGTGATACAAATGGCAATGCACTTCGCCTTGATAACGATTAGTTTGCTATTTCGAAATAAGCTTATAAATGATAATCTAAACATAATATGCTCTACTTGTAACTATGGCAAGTAATTCGAGACCTTATTCATTACATTCTTATTTGAAATGTGTTTTATTTTTAGCACAGTAAGGTCGTTTTTTCATTAATGTTACTAAAATGTTACAAGTAATGGAAAACATGGTCTTGAAGATGTCGATCTTGAAACAGATTTATAAAATGAAGTTTTAGGTATGCGGAACCTTAAATCACATTGATTCTCAACTGCTCTCGAAAAACTTGTCAAACGTCGCTACCAAATTACGCCCATAAAAAATATGGATATATATTTGCCCTTAATTCTAAAAATAGTTATAATTTAAGTCATGCTCCAGCCGGAAGCATTATTGTTATTTATAACCGACGAAATAACAATTATATTTAATAACGAATTGATAAACGAGACAGGGGTTATCAACATAATATATTAAGTCACAATTTTAGAGAGATAACCCAGAGGTCTTCGTTTATAAATTCACTCAGTCAAGCCGCACTTTTGCACAAAACGGACGTTTTACAAATTCAAACACAACTGACATACAATTTAAATTTTGAAATACGATTTTTTAGTAAAAACAAAATGGCCACCGTTAACGGAAAGGATTCAGACCCGATCGTCCCTCCTTCGTCTTTGATCAGAAGGGTCAGTTCTCGATCAGTCAGAAATTCAATATCGGAGGAGAAAGAAAATGGTGATGGTCCCGTGAAGGGATCTTTTGTCAGTAAATACAAGAAGACTCCTGAGGCGTTAAAGAGTTTCCATTTGACTGATGCTGAGAGTGAGCTGGAGGTCCCCGGAACACCTATGACTCCTAGAACATCTACAACTCCTGGTTTGTATATTTATTTAGACGATGCTATAATACCTATACATCTTTTTCTTTCTCATCGTATCTCTATGCATTCTAAGTTTTACTTTTATTCTCTTCGTGTTTAAATCTTTTGTCTTCGTTTAATAATGAATGATAAACTTGCTTATCAACTACGTTCATAGCATTAGATCATAAATTTATACATTTAAATTACTCTAAACTCTAACTGTTTAACTTGTACTACCTTTCCGTCGCCTTCACATGAATGCAATCTTAGTATAAGTTACAATATTATATCCATATTTACCTATGTTAGAACACAATTATAATTTGCCTTGACAGTTGCAAAGACCAAAACTGTTAACTACGATACTACAGCTGCTTAACTAAAACTTAAACAGTATTCAGAAAACAATATCCAAATGTATATTGTTTTTGAACTAGAATATAAACAAAGCCATGTGTTTCCATTGAAGGTCTAATACTAAATTATAAACTGAATAATGCATTGGCTGAGAATTTTGTTAATTTTGAGAGAGTTCATTTCCAGTTGGAGTAAATATTTCAATTTTAGATTCGTCAAAGGCTTTCGACTTTGTCTCTCATTGTTGAACTTATGATTTGCATGTTTTTGACTTTAGCTGACGCTAACGCTTGTTATTTAACGCTATGTTTTAACATAGCGTTTGTTATGGACATACAGAGGGTATAGGGTACAAATAACGGGGGTTTAGTCTGAATTGATATTTTTGGAATGCCACAGGGTACCCATACTAATATTCAAAATAGTAGAAATGTCTTAAGGCCCTCTTAGGTATTCAATCAATAAATAAAAAATAGGGTTAGTAGCATTGTCCTTAAAACATTAGTAAACAGCACGACACGGTGATACATGTAACTGAAAGCAGTAAATTATACATATATGGACAGTCCACTCTGTCATATACAGGAGGTCTGTGTAACCATGTATATTTCTGAAACAGTCATGAGCTGTCCAGTTTGCTGCGATTTTAGGCTTTTTTGTCGATTCGCACGAATTTACTCGCCCGAAAAGTGCGAATGGTTTTTTTTTTTTGCTTACGCGCCCAAAGTTAATTTATTTGTATGCGAGACGACAACAACCTGGTAACGTGTTTTCTATGACACAATGAACGAAACCGCGCGAAATGAACGCGAAATGAACGCCACATTGGCGTGATTAGCTAAGGAATTGACGAGGTTTCGAAGTAAGGAATCATTGACAGGGCCCTATTCACTATAATAGGGTCCTTTACTTTTTTACTAACTCCATTGCATAAAACTCACAAACAAATTAACTTCGTGCGAGTCACTTAAGAAAAAATTATATTATTTAAAATTAACAATTCGCACATTTTGGGCGAGTTTATTCGTGCGAATCGAATAAGAAGTCCGATTTTATTACAATTTATATTTGGACAACGTCTTAATTTATTCAAGGTAGACTTCAACAATTTTTTCCAACATACCATAAGGTACCTATCAAATAATATTATGTTTCTAACAATTTATGAACACGCAACTTTCCGGAACGATTGCAACATATTTTATCAAATGTTTGTTTTAAACCTCTAATTAAATAACACGGTCTACAAAAAAAAATATTTGCAATGTTATACTAATGTTGCGTAATATTATAGGAATTTATGTCCTTGTCACGTTTAACTTATGCGCCGTTAAAACCAATTAATCTGCCTAGCCTTTTTTCCAACTATGTTGGGGTCAGCTTCCAATCTAACCGGATGCAGCTGACAATCGTTACGAGTAGTCAGAAGCCCGAAAGTCCGCCAATCAGTCTCACCAAGGAGTATCATGTTACCTAGTAACTTGGTTATGGAAATCAGATAAGCAGACGCTCCGTGTAAAATACTGGTATCCAGCTGCATCTGGTAGACTGGAAGCCGATCCCAACATAGTTGGGAAAAGGCAGGCAGATGATGATGCTAGAAATGATCCCAGCACCCTAAATGCGTAACACACTATCGGTCATAATCTGAATCATTTTGAAGGATATTGCTAATCCGGGTAACTCACCGTCCGATCAGGACCAGGCCCGTGCCGGACGGCGTGTGTGTGTTCCACGCGCGCCTCAAAGAGATGTCAGCAAGATTGACGGGGCCCAATAGGGCCGAAGCCTGCCAGGGTAGCGGGATCGTCCGAAAGGGTTACCGCTGCCCTGGAACATAAAGGGCTAAGGAAGGAACACGGGTGGGTTTTAGTCAGTAAGAGTCTGACACTCCTTTCTGCTCCACCCAGAGCGGGAGGGGTCATTTGATGATTTCCCATCCTGAAAAAAAAAAGAAAATTGCTAATCCATTGCTTCGTAGGTATGTTCGAAAAATTTGTCTGCTCAACAGCGTAAATAACGCAATGAATTTTGCTGAACTATCAAAATGAAAGCCTCCTGGTTAGTTTGTTACGCAATTATCCCGCAGTTATTCTGTCACAAGAATGTCTCCAATAGTCAACAGTGTTAAGCTGAACACATTATTATCAATGCCACATGTGAAGTTATTATTACGAGAATACATCTTGGATATAAAACCGGCCGTATAATCGACCATTGTGAACAAAAGTGATAAGAATCAAGTGGCAGACTTATTACACACGAGTGCAAAGTATATTAAAATGTTTTAAGAATGTATCAAATTCTCTGGGAACTTCTTCAGCATACTTCACAACTATCCGACAGGCTGTCGAATCGAAAATGACACATATTGTGACACATAATGACACATATTGTAACATGTTTTGCCTTGGCAACAGCAAACAGCTGTCGGAAGAATAGGGATAGTCTATTTGACAAAAATTTCGGGTTTTGCACTTGTGAACAGACTTTAGATGACTACTACGATAACATTGATTGATACGATACGGCAGCGTATCGAGTGGTTGTGATAGCTATGCTGAACTTTTTAAACTGACAGGACAATATTTTGGGAAAGTTCTTGACTTTCCAAAAGTCTTAATAATTAATGTAAAGTGTTTAATGATTAAACAGTTAAAGCTGTTTTTACGAGCAAAATGTGTGTTGAATATTTGCAAGAAGTTATTTTCGTAATTACAAAACAAATAATTTTGACGCACTTTAAATAATTTTGCAGTCAATCAAATGTAATCCCTTACTAGGGAGACTGTAGCGTTATCCAAATTGTTTCTTGTCTATTAAGCGTCTATGCACAGTTTTAAAACAATTATGATGTACAGACGCCAGCAGGTCAAGCTATCCGAAACTGTCAAATTTTCCCAACCAACCTTGAACCTTAATGCTATAGGAAATTTGACAGATTGTAGCAGCTTGATCTGATGGCGTACGTTGTAAAATTTTGCAGTTTTGCAAATAAAATTCCTTTCTTCATTTCAACATAATCTCATTATCATTCTCTTGCCCGTATCCCAATTAATTTGGGGTCAACGCAACATGTATTTTTCTTCCATACTTCTCTATTAGTCGTCATCTCGGTAGTCGCCCCCTTTCTAACCATATCATCATTCACCATCGTTTCTTTGGTCCCCCTTCTCTTACAGCCATCTACATTCACATCTAACCAATTCTATTCTTTTGTTACCAGGTCACGAGAACTGCACCTTCCACCATGACCTGGAACTGGATCACAGACCCCCCACCAGGGAGGCACTTCTCCCCGACATGGCCAACTCCTACAGACTACTGCTTACAGGTAAATATTTTTACTTACTCTTCAAACCCACGAGTTCATAAACCGTAAGTTTATTCTATCTAGTGCTGGATGTATATCGAGATATCGCTAGCGGTTAGTCGACTCTTCACGTGACCAGAGGGCTGGCCTGTTTCTTGGCCAAAGAATTAGCATCGCCATACAAAGTGGCAATGCTGCCAGCCTTTTGGGCACTGTTCCTGTTGACAGCGATGCGGACGAATTTTTTGATGCCCTATGATTCTTTTGCTTGTTTTTTTTTTTCACATGTACATATGTATTATTATTTTAGACTTAATTTGAATTAATTATCTATTAATTTATGTTTACAACTAAATAGAAGACACTTTGGACTTCTAAGAATGTAGGTGCATGGTACCAACATGCCAAGTGTCTTTAGGCAGGAGTAGTAATACTCGCTCACTAGCATCTCGGATGACCTAAACGCCACTGATGCCGCAATCAAAGCAGCCTCCTACTGGGCTCAAAGTATATTAAAAAAAAAAACAGCGTATAAGAGTACCATCGACATGAAAAGAAGAAGGAGCAGTGAGAAGCTCTGTTCAGAATCCGAGGTGTTAGTTATGGACTGTGACTTTTGTCTGAACACTACATCGCCACATGCGAACTACATAATTACACTGATGTCATGCAAAATGCTGCATCGCGCAAGCAGAGTTTACGGCGCAACTAGTATATACAAGCTATTGTTTTGCATCCTCGTCAACACCCGACTTTACACCCTGTTCCTCTATAATGTTATTAATAAGGACAGTTACTTTTGTTTAAACACTCTTTTGAAATTATTAATGAAATTGTTCATTTTAAATGTAATATGCTAACGTCTATTCACCCTTTCTTCAGGTCTTGGAGAGGACCCAGAGAGGGCGGGTCTGCTGAAGACTCCGGAGCGTGCCGCCAAAGCTATGCTCTTCTTCACCAAGGGATACGACCAGAGCCTGGAAGGTATATTATACAAATCATAAGCCTCTCATAAGTTGTTCCGTCCCAGCCACCATTTTCATTCTACGCAGACTCGTTTTATACAGTATTTTCTTTTAAAAACACGTTTGGTGGTGGGATTTTATCGCGCACTGGATTTTCAACTCTCGGTGTTGAGCCGAGCATCGAGAATCCAACAAAGCGCGTCCCAGCGCGTCAAAAAAACACACTGTTGAATTTTCAACTCTCTTCGCTGAGCAATGCGTTGAAAATCCAGTGCGCAAAAACAAATCGCCGAGGGAAAGACCTGGGTTAATGTTCATTAGTATCTCATTTCATAAACCCGCATTGAAGTAATTGTTTATAAGAAAACGTCATCAGCCAGAATGTTGTATGTTATCATCTGCCTAGCCTTTTCCCAACTATATTGGGGTCGGCTTCCAGTCTAACCGGATGCAGCTGAATACCAGTATTTTACATGGAGCGCCTATCTGACCTCCACAACCCAGTTACTGGGTAATACGATACCCCTTGGTAAGACTGGTTGTCAGACTTTCGGCCTTCTTTCCGTAACGACTGTCAAAGATCCACGAATGACAGCCGGGACCAACGGCTTAACGTGCTTTCCGAGACACGGAGGGGTCTTGGTATGTAAAGATGGTCACCCATCCACAGACCAACCGCGGCAAGCGTAGCTTAACCTGACCGATCGACCTGTGCGACTGTTATTATTTAGCCACGGGCCCCTCAGAATGTTGTATACATTTACTTATAGAATGTTGTATAAGTAAATGACGAAATAAGAAAATTTATTTCGTCATTATATTTTCACTTATGAGAGAAAGCAGTGGAGCAGTGGTAGCCAAGTGGTAACGGCTCCGACTAACGAGTAGCAGGTCATGGGTTCGAACCCAGACAGGCGCTTTACTTTGTGTAAATAATTTCATCACCACTGCTCTCAAAACGGTGAAGGGAAACATCGTGAGGAAACCGCCATGTCGTAGAAGCAAAAATTCGAAGACGTGTGACATATACCAACCCGCACTGACCCGCGTGGTGGATTATATCCCACTCCCTCTCTAAGAGGCCTGTGTCCCAGCAGTGGGAACATTATAGGCTGATAATGTTATGTATGTTATGAGAGAGCTTCCAAATGAAAGCTATCAATTATAACGAGCCTAAGTTGGACTGGATTCGGGTAACCATATTATATACCAGTAATGCCTATAACATCAATCGTTTTACTGATAATAATGATAATTAACCACTCGTTCGTGTACTTACACCGACTGCCTCGTTGGCTAAGTAGTCGCAAGTGCAGCTACTGCTGAACTTGAGGTCCTGGGTTCAGCAGTGCGATTCTGTAACCATCTCATAGTGAAAACTTAGGAGTAAGCTGTCATTCCAAATCATGCTAGGGATTGACAAACTGACAACTCACATCAAGCTCACTTCACTTGAGTTTTCACGTTGAGATTTTTACAGAATCGACCGGCAGTTCCCCGGGCAAAGTGTTATTGAGTATTTCCATCAAAATTTCTCAGTAGCAGTTCATACTCTGGTTTTTTGCTCAATTGATAGCAATAGGTTCACTCCCTTTGCATGCAACTTAAACATAACTCGCGACATATGGGTGTACTATAGACCTTTGCCTAATCCTTCTGGAAAACAGGTGCGATGTTTTGTGTTAATTAACCTATATTTACTTTTTCAGACGTCTTAAACAATGCCATATTTGACGAAGATACTGATGAGATGGTCGTTGTCAAGGACATTGAAATGTTCTCCATGTGTGAGCATCATTTGGTGCCCTTCTACGGCAAGGTGTCCATCGGATATTTGCCTCAGGGCAAGATCCTGGGATTGAGCAAGCTGGCTAGGTAAGGAACTGAGGCTTTTTTTATATTGAAACTTGATTTTGAGATTATTTGAATTTTCGGGAGTAAGAGAGAGAATATTAAATAATTTTTGGGAGTAAGAGAGAAAATATTAAATAATATTCGGGAAATCGGGAGTAAGAGAGAAAATATTAAATAATTTTCGGGAGTAACAGAGAAAATATTAAATACAACAGACGTTTATGAATGATATGACACTAAACTAGAGACTGTTGAACGATCCCATGATGCCAAGCTGAAGGTGAAAAGCTAGTAAATGCTAGTAAGATATATTCTTAGTAAAGTATATTTTTTACTAGCTTTTCACGGGAATGCATGTACTACCGGGACCAAAAGTGACCTACATCCTAACCCAGGTATTTCCGTGTGCCAATCCAATTCATGTAACAAACAATAAGACAGAGTTAATTTCACATTTAAAAGATTACTACGAATTTTCGAGCGACATTTTTACAGATATATTTTTTGCAGCTGATATTGATAAATAGTATTATGAATCACTTAGTTAATGACCTGTAAGATGATGATATAATAATTACTAGTGTTTACAAAAACAAAACGTTGCGCATTGAGAGATATTTGTACGTCAGAGTTAAGAGTTATCGCATGCAATTATACTTACTGACGTATATTTGCATGCGATAACTGACTAGGCACTGGCCTAGTTAGTGATTAAGGCTAAAAAACGCAATCAAAGCTAAATCGTTTAATACAATTTTTTACAGCAAAAACTATTTTTCTTCCAATGGAAAATTATTTATTTACTTAATCAAGATAATATCTACATTATATAAGCTAACATTTTAAATAATAATATGTAATGTATATGAAAAAATAAGCAAAATAATCATAGGGCATCAAAAAATTCGTCCGCATCGCTGTCGACAGGAACAGTTCCCAAAAGGCTGGCAGCATTGCCTCGTTGTATGGCGATACTAATTCTTTGGCCATGAAATAGACCAGCCCTCTGGTCACGTGAAGAGTCGACTAACCGTTTGGCGATATCTCGATAAACCAAGTGGGCACTCGGACCCCATGGCCCTAGTGTTTCAACCCCAAATGGCTCGAAAATACATATAACTAAAATTACAATTCTATTATACTCTTTTGAAATCGATACCAGCGGTTTATTTTAAATCTATGGCTCTATTGAAATTATTCATTTGTCTTCAGCCAACATTCACGTCTTGAGTTGAATCTATCAATTCTCTCTCTTTCTTCCTATCTCTGAGTTTTTCTTCCTATCTCTGAGTCTTCCATCTATCTTTCACAAATAACAATTCTCTTCCTTTATTCTAGGATCGTGGAGATCTTCTCCCGTCGTCTGCAGGTACAGGAGCGTCTGACCAAACAGATCGCCGTAGCGGTCACACAAGCAGTCCGCCCGGCTGGCGTCGCCGTCGTTATTGAAGGAGTGTAAGTATTTTTTACTTTCTAATATTGTCAGTGTCATCATCATTATCCACAATGGGATTTGAGACCCACTGCTCGACATTCTATCCTGCAACTTTTTGACTTACTAACCGCCTCTGCCAAATCAGAAGTATTTTTCATGGTTACATTTTAATAAACAGTTTGAGTTCTTTTAGAGCCTTCATATTTATGATGAGGAAACAGTATCTAAGTGGCAATATTACCTCTTTTTGACGTCGTATGATGAGGAAAAGTAAATAATAAATGCATCATAACATAACAGACTTGACTCAGATATATAAAAGACTAGTAGCACCCCGCGGTTTCACCCGCATAAGTTTCGATCCCATGGGAATATCGGGATAAAAAATACCATGTGTTAATCCTGGTTATAAACTATCTGTGTGCCAAATTTCATCCAAATCCGTTAAATAGTTTTTGCGTGAAAGAGTAACAAACATCCATCCATCCATCCTCACAAACTTTCGCGTTTATAATATTATAGTAGGATAGTAGGATTGGAATAATGAGATGCGAGAGACCATGATTTTTATCAAAGTAATGTCCCCCGATCACATTGCGAATGCGTTTCGTAGAATAAATTGACAATTATTTTCTGAGATAAACCCTTTATGGATACGTGCAAGCCATCCAAATCGCGTATTTAAAAATGGCTACGAATCAACATCAGTCTCACTCAGCCTAGCGTAAAACCGGCGAAACAGATCGAAAATACTTAGTTTATACAAACAATACTAGATAGCGCTAAGATCGACGCTAGATTCATTGCCGAATGCGTATGAAATATATAGTAGTTATTGATTTACTCAAAAGATGGCGACACTTGTAGTTAACTTATCAGTTTTGTCATTTTTCTTTAGGGTTTGTCGGCTTTCTTTCAAATATGTAGAAGCACGTTCCGAATGTTTTTTTTTACCAACTGCACGAGGGAGGATTATGAAGATTTCGTTTTAGCGTTTTTACTACATATTTTAGCCAAATCAGAAACGATTTTTTATGTTTTTTTTTTTTTACAGGCACATGTGCATGGTCATGCGCGGGGTCCAAAAGATCAACAGTAAGACGGTGACGTCGACGATGCTCGGAGTCTTCCGCGATGACCCGAAGACGAGGGAAGAATTCCTTAACCTCGTACACTCCAAGTGAGAAAGCGAGATTATGAGTTTACGTTGACGAGTCCTTAATATTTTTTCTGGGGTTTCTTTTTTTTTTAATTGACTAAAATTTTCTTTTTCTTACTTACTTTTTCGTATTTTGCCTGGAATCTTTTTTCTAGGTTTCTTTTTTGGTAAAGATCTTTTTTCTTTTTTAATTTATTAAAGAAAAAATATTATGGACGCCCCAACTACGTGTGGTTTATTTCCTAAGTTATTGTTTAAGTTATTGCTTTTTATTGCTCTATTTTGGTAATTCATAATTACTTTAAAGAACAATTAGATTTTTTAAAACAAAAAAAAAATATTGCAGCTTATATTTTGTTCCTTTTTTCATACTTTTTCTTTCTTTTGCAATAAATAACCACTTTACTGCTAAAACAGTATTTATTACAACGTTAATAGGTATTAATTTCTCAAAATAGACAAACTGATACTGCCTTAATTTAATAGTATACTTAATTTAATATGTTTATGCAATTCTGTTTTTTGCTCAGTTTCTTTTTAATTATTTCTTTTAATAATTAAATTGCACAATTTTCATTTTAAGCAAAAAGATACATGACAATAAAAATGACAAAAGAATATTTATTAATTTAACTTAAATTTTAGTGGGGAATGTGATAACAATATATATTGCCCAAACTTATCACATTTTCCAAAGTAAAATTATATTTTATTAAGAGATTTAGTACAAAAAATAATTATTAAAATATTTTATAAAAATTGTTGAAAGTTTTTTGGACCGATTAGTTTAATTTTTGACAAAAATCTCAAGCATAAAATGGCTGATGTTTGACATTTTTGACATATTTTTTTTTTATTGTAATATTAAAAAAATGCTAAGAGCCGATGATGTTGCCTTAAAATGTGAATGTACGAATTTTTGATATGTTTTAACTATATCATGATTTTATAAATAAATGTTTTTTATTTTAAGTTAATTTCGCTTTTTATTACTCACCTATGTAGGGCCATTACCATAACATTACTCAGCATCTTAAACCAATTAATTAATTTTATTTCTAATAGCTTGCACATAATTTACATTACCTCAAAACTAAACATCGGCTGCATGTGCTATTCGTTCACAGTTATTTTACCTATGACTGCAGCAACCGAATAGCAACCTTATTGCTACTACCATAAAGATCACTGTGATTTTGACAGTGATGGAAAATCAGAGGTAAAATAACGGACTGTAACTTGTCCTTATAAACCATAGAATAGATAACATTCTTCAACACCAATTACAGGGAAAATGTACAGACGCCAGCACATCAAGCTACTACAATCTGTCAAATTTCTTTAATAGATTTTCAACTTTATCGCTAAAGCATTAAGGTTCAAGGTTGATTGGGAAAATTTGACAGTTTCGGGTAGCTTGACCTGGCGTCTGTACTACACCGCCCTGCCAACGCCTTCGCGAAATAGAGGCGTGATGTCGTGTTGAATTGATCTTTTATTCGCCTTTCTATCCTTGTCGTTGTAGTTTCTGGCGTTTCCTTTTAGTTAAAAACTATTTTCTACAGACAATTATCTGCTGACTGTTGTGAAAAGGAGAACGTGTAATAAGAACTATCGCCAAAATCTATATCTGACCCGTAAGGACTATTCCTGCTTGCAGCGAATATTGTTAGTCGATCTAAAAGGATCCTCTTTTGTTTTACAACCAGCTGTGGTCATCATGTGCACGGGATTTTGTTTTCAAAATGGTCAGATATATATAATAAAACCTGTTCCTATAAATGTATAGATGTATGAGGAACAGGGTGTAAAGTTCTCTCAATCTCCATAGAAAACGGAAGATCTTCCGGCTGGACGGGTGTCGTGTCTGGTGGGCTACTGCCCGACAGGCGCCACAGTCTAATTCAATATTTACTTATTCGGCAATTTTTGTATATCCCACTGTAATTTTAGTATATCCCACTGCATCTGCCCATACAAAAAAGGAACGAACATTGGTCACTACGTTTGCTCAATAAAATTTCAGAGCATGAACTCCAGCAGTGCGATTCTGCAACCATCTCACCGTGATAATTAAGGTGAAGTGAGCGTGGAGTGAGCTGTCATTCCAACTAATGCTAGGGATTGACACCATTGACAGCCGGTCGATTCTGTAAAAATCTCACCGTGATAATTAAGGTGAAGTGAGCGTGGAGTGAGCTGTCATTCCAACTAATGCTATGGATTGACACCATTGACAGCTCACTCTAAGCGTCAAAAATCTCAACGTGAACAGTTAGGTGAAGTGATTCACCTAACTGTTCACGTTGAGATTTTTACAGAATCGATCGGCAGGTCGTAAGGAGTATTTACATCTAAATAATCTAAAACCTACCTTCGGGAAACAGGCGTAATTTTATTGTTGTGTTAAATACAGGTTTTCTTTTTATAAATCAGTTGCATAAAATAATAACTATTACTACGTAACGAAAAAGTTCTCCAGACCGTATTTCCGCCACGGCGGCCAATCTCAACGGAGACTAAGTTTGCGCGCGGGAGATATTATAGTGCACAAGTTAGTGTGTGCGCAGACACAGCACACTCTTCTCTCATTCTCAAAGTCCCATAGGACGGCGATCCGACACGACCGGAGAGAGATCAGGCGCAGGATGAACGGCTTAACGTGCTTTCCGGGGCACGGGGCCAGGGGTGCCCCAGAACTTCCAAAATGCCCCGCAACGCAGCAGTCTGGCAGTAGTGTTGTGCCGTAATTGGCATAGCTTAGCCCAGACAATAAGTACCCATGAACCCAAAACATGTATTACGGACACGAACACACGGCTACACATCAAGTTATACATTTCCAGTTTTAGCTGACCTCGCATTGTATAAGTTTTTCGTACAATCAGAAGTCAGCTTATACTGGTTATGTATAGCTTGATGTGTAGCCGTGTGTACAAACGTAGACCCTGTAGGTAGGCCATTATATGGGTTCTTTTGTAAGTAATAATAATTGAGCGTGCAAGTCACCCCCTGACATTTTATCCGTGTATATATAAAACATTGATCAGGCAGGGGCCTTAGTTCTTCCATAGTTATTGGCAATTATTGGTAACCAGTCCACTTTAGCCACCCAAACCCATAGCCCAAATTTGTATTATTCCATATCCTGTAATAGTTCTACACTAACCGGGGGTTGTCCTTGGGTGCACTTGCAGTGCATACAGGGATAATCGTCGGGTGGTGCCACATTACAATAAATTTCCTAAGGGGCCTCAGCGAGTTGGCTTCGGCCCCTCGTACGCCTTCCAAAGGACCGGGACCCCATGGTCCCGAGATATTATGTTAAAATAATTTATTTATTAAAAACGTTTACAAAAAGGTATACATTTAGCTCAAATTTCCCATACAATAAAATTATAGTGCCTAAAAATAAACTACTTACAACGAATATTGACTAAATAATAAAACCAGTATTGACTGACCGTTCATTGTGAGAAAATATCATACAAACTGAGGCCAAGACAAACTGGTTTTGTATAGCTTGACGTGTAGCCGTGTGTACACAAAGCTAAGGAGTGTTGAGGGTATGGTCAAATGTGCCTATCAGACATACAAATAACACAGGTTTAATTGTAGTTCTAAAGCCTACAGCCAATCTTTGGCAAGGTCAAAGCCTGAAAGGTTCAATAGAGATAATGGTTTTTCACGCACGACGAATGTGAAATAATTTTTCACCTCGTAGGTACTACTGAAACGATTTCAACAAAATCCTACTAATATTATAAACGCGGAAGCTTGGATGGATGGATGGATGTTTGTTACTCTATCACGCAAAAACTACTTAACGGATTTCGATGAAATTTGGCACACAAATAGTTCATAACCAGGATTAATACATAGGATACTTTTTATCCCAATATTCCCACGGGATCGAAACCTATGCGGGTGACACCGCGGGGCGAAGCTAGTATTTAATACGTACAATATATTGTTAGATAAGTATTAAGCCTTTGTACAGGAGCCTCAACTGTGAAACACAATGGATTATTGTGTGTCTGATCGCTAACAAGCGACGGGATCGAGCTGAAATGATGTCACTGAAGTACAGTAGGTACCTATGGCGGATGTAATTTATATAAATTATCTTATAATTCAGTTTTTCAAAAGCAAAACACCGCTAGTTCACAATACATTAATACAAATTGTAACTGAAGGAAAATTTATGTCTACCAAGAAATTGTGTGATAGATACGTGGTCGCAGCCCAAGATATTGCTGCGAGCTCAATAATTTGAATAACCCGCCTCAGTTAGGTTCGGTTCTGTTTCATATTTTCAAACAAAAATAAGATATACATTGTCGACTTATGCAGAAAAGGCCAAGTAACTTTGATAATGTAGAATGCAAGAGAATCGAAAGTTTAGCACACTCTCGGATGGGCTACTTTTCTTTTAATCATTCCAAAAGAACTAGGATTTAATGGCTTTGTCGGCTTATGGAGAAAAGCTCAAGAATAAAAAGAATTTTGAATACAATAGCGAGCAAAGCTGCCTTGAATAGGTTCTGTTTTCTTTTGACCGTTTTACAGAAAGGGAACTTACTTTTTGTGATGAATATAGATAGATTTAATGATAGAATACTTAAAGTCGTTTTATAGCAGTTAAGGTTGACATAGATTATATCGCACAATATTTACGTTTTTAGTTGGTAATATTCTGATGCGCTGTTAAATGTACTTCAATATTGCAGACGGCGTCATTAAGCTAGCCTTTCCCGTTTAGGAGTAATTTGGTGCTATGTCACTTGAACTTTTTCATTGCTCGCGAGTGTATTTATTTTTCTGTGGATTTGTTGTTGTATGTGCTAACAATAGCTTTTTAAGGTTTGTTTATGTTACTAACAGTATGGACTTCGTCTGTAATAAATTTCTTATTATTATTATTTCCTTTATTACAATGTAAACATATAAATTATATTTTTAAATATTACAATATAAAAACATTTAAAAATATAAAAAATAGTAGCCCACCGGTATCGGGACCAGGGTCCAAGCTACCGGTGGTCAGGGCTCCAGAGAGATGAACCTCCTGATAATGCGAGCCGTGACCAGGAGTACCGCTTTCTGAATCAAGCCCTTGATCCAGCTGCCCAACGAGAGCCTCCTCAGGTGTTGGTCGAGGCTCTTAGCTATTAAGCCATTGACTGTCACGACTATCGCTGATGAATGATCGCTGAGTCCACATCCCACATGTCGTAAACCTCGCGAGCCAAGTCAAGTTATTATTATTATTATATACCTACGCAACACCATACTGAGCTCCCAATCCAGACTAATGTTAATCATTTTAAATTACAAATTATGAATTTACGACGAATGAACGACCATTTTCATTTATCATTGCGCTTTTCTTGCCATAGGGTAACCAGAATGCCATGTCCACCAGGAGCCTCCCCTTCAAAGACTTCCAAAGATGAACCGAGCTCGAATCCTCTAGAAATGTTTATATCTAAATAAACTTATATTTTCTTGGCATTTAGTTTCATTTTAACACATCCACTTTTTGCATGAGACATTTTGAAGAAATCACCACGCTTTCCTAAAGCATTAGCAACACACACACACACCTACTCACACCCACATACACACACACTACACATACCTGAAAAAGCTACAATAATTTTGTAACATCCTAGAAACTAAACGTTTTCTTTTCTTTTTTCTTTTAATTATGTCTCAACATTGTAGATAGTAACCCATGGGAAGTTGCGAGGTAACCCCATCACAAGTATCCTTATAACTTACTGGGGCCGCCTCAATGTTGTGCTGTAGAACAATTGCATGAGAAACAATAAAATCTTTTTTTTTTTTTATTAGCGATTAGCATAGTAGGCTAGGTAGGATAAATAAATTGGTGAATCTTTGCTAAGCCCTGACCTCTATATCAATATAAACAAGTACAGTCACGAGCAAAAGTATGTATACACTCGGCTGTTTTCAAAAGCGATTTACTCATTTATTTTGGAATGAAATTTTATGTTGTTACGAACATAGCATTTTCGAACCCATTGGTTTATGTAATGTGTCGTATTTCAACGTTGCATTCGTTATTTCACGATAAAATCTAAATTGAAAGTTGCCAAGTGTTGACATATTGGTGCTCGTGACTGTACGCTGGACTAAATATACTATACGAAATGACAGTTCTTTTTTGTGCCGATTCATAGCAGCGAGCGAGCAAGCGTCTCAGGAACTAAAGCTTACAGACTCTGATGATTCAGGTCCAAATCGTGTAATAAGACTTTTTTTGTGTATTTTGTGTTTACTACGAGAATCCCGTAGTAAACACAAAATACACAAAAAAAGTTTTATTCGTTAAAGAGATATTTAAAACATTTTTATCATAATAGTATGCTCATTTCGTAAAACTCACTACCAAAAAAACTTTTTTGCAAAAAAAATCAACCGACTTCCAAAAACGACACTACAAAGTGAAAAATAACTTTAATTTCGGAAGTCGGTGTCGTTGGGTTCACACTTTCGTTGTTTGCCACCGACTTCCGAAATTAAAGTTATTTTTCACTTTGTAGTGTCGTTTTTGGAAGTCGGTTGATTTTTTTTGCAAAAAAGTTTTTATTTTTCACTTTTAAGTTGTAGTTTTTACCAGTAATTTTGGTTTAAAAACCAAACTACTGAACCGTTTTTGATGAAATTTCTATGGGACCATTTGGGTAGTAAGTATACCCTTTCCAACAAAAAAAGAATTTTTCAAATCGGTTGGCAAGCGAAAGAGTTATGCGCGAACAAACAAAAAAAAAAAAAAAAAAAATACAAACATCCGAATTGAGAACCTCCTCCTTTTTTAGAAGTCGGTTAAAAATGTTAGTTCCACAGACGCTCACGTTGCTATCAGCGCCAAAATGGTGAAAATCAAATGTCTTCATTTTGTCATCGATAGTATGAAGTCCAGTGTACTTGTTTCTTATATAGGTCAGTGTGTTATAATTTTAAGATCCTAGTTAAATCATTGCCATGATCAACATTCTTGGGCGAATCTTATCATCAGAAAAATTGATGAAAATACAAGGTCAAATTAAATTAGCTAGTTAAACTCCACAAATGTGTTGGATATTTTCACACCAAGGGCAAAATTCACAAACCGCACACTGACTAAACTTCGCTAAGTATTGTACAGACGCCAGCACATCAAGCTACTACAATCTGTCAAATTTCTTAAATAGATTTTCAACCTTATCAATATAGCATTAAGGTTCAAGGTTGATTGGGAAAATTTTACAGTTTCGGGTAGCTTGACTGCTGGCGTCTGTACACATTCGATAATACAAATATGAACATTACACCGAAGTGTGAAGCTCCCTAATTGCGTAAAACACAATCTGAATCATTTTGAAGGATATTGCTAATCCAGTACTTCATATGTTCGAAAAATTCTTTTAATCAATAACGTAAATAACGCAATGAATGTTTTAATAATAATATTTATTTATTTGCATACACAAATTATTATTCATGTATAAATTAAAACTACATGTTTGCCATTTGACATGGCGTGCAAATATTAAGAGTAATAAGTAATAATAAAAATGTACAGACGCCAGCAGGTCAACCTACCCGAAACTGTCAAATTTTTCCAATCAACTTTGAACCTTAATGCTATTTATTTATCCATTTATTTCAGGCATCAAGGCCCATATAAACACATCATCATCATCTGCCTAGCCTTTTCCCAACTATGTTGGGGTCGGGTTCCAGTCTAACCGGATGCAGCTGAATACCAGTATTTTACATTGAGCGACGGCCTATCTGACCTCCATAACCCAGTACTGGGTAATACGATACCCCTTGGTAAGGCTGGTTGTCAGACTTTCGGGCTTCTGACTACCCGTAACGACTGTCAAAGATCCACGAATGACAGTCGGGACCAACGGCTTAACGTGTTTTCCGAGACACGGAGAGGTCTCGGTGTGTAAAGATGGTCACCTATCCACAGACCAACCGCGGCAAGCGTAGCTTAACCTGATCGATCGACCTGTGCGGCTGTTATTATTTAGCCACGGGCCCATCGCCCATATAAACACATACAATACAATATTAATATAACTTAAAAATACTATAAATACATTCAACATTATAATTACACTAAAACACTAACGCACACGAAGTGTCTGCGTCGTGGAAGGAGCGACTATCGCAACCCAGCGCAGGGCACGCCACGATAGCGGCGGTAAGACCCCTCTTTGAGGAGTGGCTAGAGAGACGTCACGGCGTTCTCACCTACCGCCTGACGCAGGTCCTCTCCGGACACGGATGTTTCGGAAGGTTCCTGCACATCATCAGGCGGGAGGAGACGCCCGGGTGTCACCACTGTCAGGATCGCCCAGAGGACACGATGGAGCATGCGGTGGAGGTCTGCCCTGCTTGGGCAGAGCACCGCCGTGTCCTCGTTGAGGCGATTGGCAGCGGCGGCGACCTCTCGCATCCGGCCCTGGTTCAAGCCATGGTCCGGGGTGAGAGGGAGTGGGAGGCAGTCACCTCCTTCTGCGAAGCAGTCATGCTAGCGAAGGAGGTGGCGGGGTGGGCGAGGGAACGCACCTTGCGCACCTCACGCCTCAGCCGCCGCGGGAGACGCTCCGGGCGTCGGGAGCCGCGTGACGACTCCCGGCCACCGTAGGCGCGGGCCTGCGGGCGGAGAGTAATGGGTAGCTCTCCGTCCGATCAGGACTAGGCCCGTGCCGGACGGCGTGTACGTGTTCCACGCACGCCTCAAAGAGATGTCAGCAAATGCGACGGGGCCCCATTGGGCCGAAGCCTGCCAGGGTAGCGGGAACATCCGAAAGGGTTTACCGCTGCCTTGGAACATAAAGGGCTAAGGAAGGAACACGGGTGGGTTTTAGTCAGTAAGAGTCTGACACTCCCTCCTGCTCCACCCAGAGCGGGAGGAGTCATTTGATGATTTCCCATCCTCAAAAAAAAAAAAAAAAAGTGTCTGCGTCGTGTTTCGCTGACTGGTGTCATGTAGCCGGCCACGAAACCAGCGGTACACAACACCCTTCGGCCAGAACTTTTCCTTGAGGAACTTCTCGAGATGAACACACGACCCACCACTATGACCACTTAACGATTCCTTACTTTGAAACCACGTCAATGCCTCAGTTAATCACGACAGTTGCTATTGGCGCCGATTCCCTTGTTCACAAACTAAACTAAATTTAAGTTCAGTGCATCTTTTTCTTTCTATTTCATTAAGAAAACGACAGAAAATAAATATTGGTTTAGTCCTGTCAAATTAAGATACTCCATAGATACCCGCCAAAATAGAACAAATGCGTCAACACTTTTGGTCACGGTGGAGCCGTGGCTTACAAAAAGGCCCAAGATGTGATTAAAAAATTGGCTACTAAAAATACGTCAATTTACGTCAGGCGCTAACTAATTTGACAGGACTAAACTAATATTAATTTATCTTCTGTCCTTTTCTTAATGTAATAGAAAGAAAAAAAATACTGAACTTAAATTTGGTTTAGTTTGTGAACAAGGGAATTGGCGCCACAAGAAAATACTGAACTAAAATTTAGTTTAGTTTGTGAACAAGGGAATTGGCGGTTTGAACTGACAAAATACATGTTGTCCGTACGGTTGACATTTCGATTCCTTGCCGTTAACAAGACACGATATTGACGTGGTTTGCATGTGGTAAGATTTCGAGGGGAACAATACGGAATTGGGGCCCTGTAAGTAGATCTTTTAAGACCCTTTTGCACGTCAATATTTTAAAACTAGATTGCGTCGGCATTTCCTAGCTGACTGATCCCTGAGAAGAAACGCCGAAACTCAGAGGTCATGGTATCTTTTAAAGTCCTAACATTATATTATTAGGATTTTATGTAAGTCTAACAATGAAGGGCCATGTCTGGAATGGCCTTTTGAAGAAAGAGCCATTGCAGCTTTGAGATGACCCAACAGACGGTGTAGTTTCTAAACGAAATCTAAAGACAAAATATAAATCAAAATCAAAAGTCATTTATACAAATTTGGCTAAGAATCAGCACTTTTCGAACGATAAGATTACAAAAGACAGTCCTCCAAAACGCCCGCCCTGCACCGCTGATTTCGCTGGGAAGAACTGGCGCAACAAATTCCCCAGCAGCACGGGCTGTTCAGTTATAAAATACTTGAGGTAGGATATAGGTAATCTATCTGATGCATCATATAAGTTTCTAAGAATAACTAATTACTTTATTGATAATTTGCATTATAACCATAATAAGGAAAATGCAACAGGCAATGAAAATGAATTAATAGCGCGGGCAGACGATGCGATGCGACGCGGTGGATCGGGGGAACAAGAAATTTTACGCGGACGAAATTGCGGACAGAAGCTTGTTTTTATTATTTTTTTATCTAGTAATTTATAAAAGACTAGCTGACCCAGCAAACGTTGTTTTGCCATATAAATTATTTCTAGCTGCCCAGCGCTACTTCGTTCGCGTGGTGTCCTACCCTACTCCTACCCTTCGCCTACACTGCTCCTACTCTACTCCTACCCTACTTCTACCCTACTCCTACCCTACTCCTACCCTACTCCTACCCTACTCCTACCCTACTCCTACCCTTCGCCTACACTGCTCCTACTCTACTCCTACCCTACTTCTACCCTACTCCTACCCTACTCCTACCCTACTCCTACCCTACTCCTACCCTACTCCTACCCTACTCCTACACTACTCCTACCTTACTCCTAACCTACTCCTACACTATTCCTACCCTACTCCTACCCTACTTCTACCATACTCCTAAACTACTCCTAACCTACTCCTACACTATTCAAAACCCTTAATTTAATACGTGCTTCAATACGAGTGGACCCGAGTCTACCGTACCGAAGGGACGATCGTCAAATGTTTGACAGGAAAGTAGGTAGAACAGTTTATATGGGAAAATGAAATTGTTGTTTTTACTATCTTCCTCAACATTTTTCCATATTTTCTCACCGTTTAAACCTTCCCTGAACTTTTCAAAACCCAAATCAGCTAAATCGGCCCAGCCGTTCTAGTTTTAGCCAGACAAACGAACAGCAATTGATTTTTATATATATATAAATATATATAGATAAAACAGCTTCATAGTAGCTAGATTAACATTGAATTATAAATTACGTGTTTCGCAGTAATCTTTAGTGATTTAGTGACCTATGACACATTGTCTTGCCTTTTAATAAGAGAATCATAATAAAAAGTTAATCATTTCTTGTAAACCTTATCTTAAAGTTCTGTTCTGTTCTGGAAAGGTGAAGTGGTAGCTTTGCAACGTTGAATGTCAATGTTAATTCTTTGCCGTGTCCGCCGCAGTCGGGCAGAAATTATTGGGTTTACAAACATGCCAAGAGTCAACAAAGGACCTAGAGACAGTGACATTTTGTCAGCCATAACTATGATGGAAAAGCCAAAAATGTATGGGACTTACATATTACAATACATTTCATTTTATGTGCCTATTTGAAATAAATGATTTGACTTTGACTTTATTAACCTATGCTGTCCTAGTGCTGGCAACGGTCTCCCCCATACTTTTCCAGTTTTCCTTATGCTGTGCCTTCTTCAGCCAGTTGGTTCGTCCCGCCAGCGTTTCTGAGACCTATCTCGGTGACAGCGCCCATCTTCAGGCACCTACTGTCTGACGATCCTGGCTTATTGGTTTTGATGCATCCTATACGTATGAGCTGCCCAGTCCCATTTCACCCTCGCAGACTTATCGCCAACATCAGCGATGTCTATTGAGCGTATTTTGGTCTTTTTTTTTCTGCGCGGTGGAAATCCTCATGAACTTCCTGCATCGTGGGGGTGACAGAAGGGTATGCCGGACTCTTACCGGCTAAAACCACGTCTGCCTGTAGCCGGGGGTGCGGGATTCGCATAAGCATTCACCGCTCCCAGCGTATTATGGTCTTGCGAGTTTGGTAGATGAGTTTGATTTTTAAAATACTACGGCCCATCGGTCTTTGGCAAACCTTGAGTTTGGACTTCTCAGCCTCGGTCAAAGACCCAGTCTGAGGGAGGTACCGTTATAGGTTAGGATAGGCAGGGTTACCGGAAGGATCGTACGTTCCCGCGACCCCCGGCATAGGTGTGAGATGGAACACCGGAGTGGTTTTTAGTCAGTAAGAGTCTGACAGTCCCCGTCGCCCGCCCCAGGGCGGCGGACATCCATGAGGATTTTCCACTCCGAAAAAAAAAAAGAAAGGCTACACATGTGAACGAGCTTGCGCTTTATTGAGATAGGAAGGCCACCCTTCATTACTAGATGTCACATGTTTTCGAATTTTTTGGCTCTAGGACATGCCGGTTTCCTTGCGATGCGCGATGTTATCCTTTACCGTTTTAAAGTTACTGGTTGGTTACCATTTTATTTTGAGTCCATTTGTTCATTCTCGGGATCCTAAATGATCTGATCAGACGATTTCTTTGTCGACTGAAAAATGGGACCAAAGATGGGACTGGACTGGTCGTATCACTGTAAGTGTTAGATTTTTTAATAGTACGGTAATCCATCTAAATAAGGCCACTGGTCTCATTGACGTGTGCATACTTCCCATCCTCACATATGGTGGACAAACATGGTCTTTGACAAATCAGCAGAGGACCACGCTCGAGGTTTGCCAGAGGGCTATGGAACGGAGTATTCTAGGTATCAAACTAACAGACCGGGTTAAGAATACGACCATCCATTCCATAACAAAAATAACTGATGTAACTTGGAAAGCTGCCACGCTAAAATGGAATTGGGCTGAACACATCTGCCGCATGTCAGACGACCAATGGGCCAAACTTATGACCCAATGGGTCCCTCCTAATGGCAAGCGACATAGCGGCAGGCCCAGACGGAGATGGCGGGATGAGCTGGACTCCTTCAACAAGAACTGGTCCTTAACAGCTTTAAACAGAGAGAAGTGGAAAGTGAAGAGGGAGGCCTTTGCCCGGCAGTGGGACATCAAAGGCTTTTAATAATAATAAGCGCCTGTCTGGGTTCGATCCTAGGAACCATTTTCGCCTTAATTTCGTACATGTATATATATAGCAATTTGAGGGGCCCGTGGCTAAATAATAACAGCCGCACAGGTCGATCGGTCAGGTTAAGCTACGCTTGCCGCGGTTGGTCTGTGGATGGGTGACCATCTTTAAATACCGAGACCCCTCCGTGCCTCGGAAAGCACGTTAAGCCGTTGGTCCCGGCTGTCATTCGTGGATCTTTGACAGTCGTTACGAGTAGTCAGAAGCTCGAAAGTCTGACAACCAGTCTTACCAAGGGGTATCGTATTACCCAGTAACTGGGTTGTGGAGGTCAGATAGGCAGTCGCTCCATGTAAAATACTGGTATTCAGCCGCATCCGGTTAGACTGGAAGCCGACCCCAACATAGTTGGGAAAAGGCTAGGCAGATGATGATATATACATATAGCAATTTCGCCACGACCTCTAAAAGTTATCACTATCAATATTTTCGTCAAAACACTTCTCGACTCCTCAGAAAGACTTTTCCATATAAAACCCGACCAAAAGTAAGGTCATGTAACAAACAAACTGATAAACCACTAATTAACCCGGAGATATCGTGATCTACTTCATATTTAACTATGGCGGAATATTTGCGATGTAGTTTAATATTATCCGTCATTCTGTGAGCACGTATTGAGGTAAGCTCCAATTTATGATTTTCTCATCGCCAACACACATTGGGCAAACCAGCAGGGTAATTACGAAACACACTAACAGTATTAGCAGTTAGCAAGCAGTACAGTTCAAAAACATTCATTGCGTTATTTACGTTGTTGAGCAGACAAATTTTTCGAATAAATGAAGCAATGGATTAGTAATATCCTTCAAAATGATTCAGATTTAGATTCATAGTGTGTTACGCAATTAGGCTGCTGAGGCCACACATAAGCAGGAATCGGTTTCATAGCGTTTCGTATTTTAACAACGACTTTGAACAGGATCAACATAAGGTTTTCGGTAGCTTTTGTCAGTCGCATATATTTTTGATTTTTCCGTCATCGTTTATCGCTGTTAGACTGTAACTTTATCTAGGCCCTCTGGTGTTCCCTTTTTAACTCCATAAGAAGATGCCTTTACCTTGCAATGTAACAGTTGGAGGGTAATATTATCTCCTTTATTTCATTAAATACATACAAATTACATTTTTAAATATTTTTATAAACAAAAAGATTTAAAAATATAAAAAATAGTAGCCCACCGGTATCAGAAACAGGGTCCAAGTTAGGCGGCCAGGCGGTCAGGACTCCAGAGAGAGGAACCTCCTGACAATGCGAGCCTTGTCCAGAAGTACCGCTTTCCTAATCAAGACCTTGATCTAGGGTAGCGGGATCGTCCGGGGTAGCGGGATCGTCCGAAAGGGTTACCGCTGCCCTGGAACATAAAGGGCTAAGAAAGGAACACGGATGGGTTTTAGTCAGTAAGAGTCTGACACTCCCTTCTGCTCCACCCAGAGCGGAAGGAGTCATTTGATGATTTCCCATCCTCAAAAAAAAAAAAAGCCCTTGGTCGATCTAGCTGTCAACGAGAGCGTTCTCAGGTGTTAGTCAAGGCTCTTGGCTATTAAGCCAAGATTATATTTATATTATTGTTATTTATACGGGTTACTTTCGCATTGACATCTTCATCATCATTATTCTAGTTGTACATAAACTATAATACTTATTCAAAATGTATATCACCGAATATATCACGCAGTGTACCTGTTTCAGGCAAATATGATTGATGTGATAAACCTTATTTGTCAGCTACTTTAATTTTGGGTTTGCTTAGTTCATTACGACGGCAGTGAATTAAAATGTCTTAATTGATATGGAGGATGTTTATGCTAATACATCGTTAAAAGTTTCAAATTTATACAAAAAAATATATGCTTTGGTGCAATTGATCATCAACCTGAAATAGGTTTGGTTTCGTCGAAATCATTGCTACCGCCAAATCATCATCAGCCTATAGCAGTCCACTGCTGGACATAGGCCTCTCCTATTGCATGCCATTCAACTTGATTTTCGGCAACTCTCATCCAGCTGCTACCAGCCATCCTGCGAAGATCGTCGCACCACCTAGCCGCCTGAGGGCGTTCCACCTTAAGTTTACCGATTCGCGGTCTCCACTCAAAAACCTGTCTACCCCAACGGTCATCGATTCTACGGCTAATATGGCCGGCCCATTGCCACTTCAGCTTGCTTATTCTGTGAGCTATGTCGACAACTTTGGTTCTCTGTCGGATCACCTCGTACAAACAGGGTAGCGCTAAATTGCAGTGTTTTATTTCGGTTTTGAAAGGTGACGCTAAAATTACAGACACTTATGATTTTGTAGAGCATCTTTGCATTTAGGATCGTTGATGGTAATTCCCATTTCCTCAAACTGTAGTTATGCCTCCATTAGTTCCAGGGAAGTTTAAACTGAATATACTTAATACATACATAGATTCTCACGCTTTCCTCCAATAGGGGTCGGCAGAAAGTACACAACCTTCTTCCCGTGGGTCAGATATTACGACACATGACATGGCTATCCACAAGCAAAGCTTGTGTGCTGTGTATACAATAATGTTTTATTTAAAATTTAGGTATAGTTCATCTCTCTTCGAGTGACGTCATTACAAACTATACGTCCTCCCAGGGCATCACCTTCCAACGTTTCCACTCCTGCCGATCGATTCTGTAAAAATCTCACCGTGAAAAGTTAGGTGAAGTGAGCTTAGAGTGAGCTGTCAATAGTGTCAATGTGAGCGTGGAGTGAGCTGTCATTCCAACTAATGCTAGGGCATTAGTTGGAATGACAGCTCACTCCACGCTCACTTCACCTAACTTTTCACGGTGAGATGGTTACAGAATCGCACTGCTTGTCGCCTTTGTTTCATCCTCTCGACAAGACCAAACCATCTAATCTTCGTTCGCGAATAATTTGCCAAAAATGTAAACAAATATGAGTTTATGGAAAAATGACTTTAATTCCTACGCAATGAAGTTCATTTTAGGCAACAACTTCGATCATTTTTATAACTTTTTCAATAGTGCTAGTCACTCTGAAATCAACTTAGTTACCATTAAAATAAAGTTGATATTGGTTGAACTTGAAATAACATCAACTGCCAACAAATTTGAATAGACCTTAAGCATACTGTTTAACACACTTCTAATCTAATCTAACTAGCTATTGTCCTACTGCAGAGCAAAGGCCTCCCTCTTCCTTTTCCACACAATTCTGTCTTTTGCGAGTGTCGGTCAGTCCTTACGGTAGTCAAGCTCGTCCGCCATCTTCGTCACGCCTGCCGCGATAGCGTCGTGCGTTTAATTTGACCCTATCGGTGGTTCTCTTAGCCCTTATTGTCATCTGACATGCAGCAGACATCTCCGGCCCAGTCGCGGCTTTCTGGCTAACGTCTGAACACACTCAATGTCCTCTTTTTTATTAAAAGTATTATCCAATAACAAGTTCTTCTAGGTACAGTCAACAGCAAAAGTAGATGATCAAAATCAGAAATTCAATCCTAATGAACGGAGATCGCAGCCATATGGCAGCTGTACTAGTAGTAAATGTTTGGTATAATTTACAATCGCCTACTGTTGAGTCACTTCGACGCCACACAGTTCTGACGCGAACTCCGTTCATTAGTATTGAATTTCTGATTTTGATCATCTACTTTTGCTGTTGACTGTACTAGTAAAACAAAGATAATTATAGTCAAAGTCAGGCACAGATTAATAACTGTTTGTTATGTCAAAGATCAAGAAATTCAGAAGAATATAATGATTAGCTGTGTTGTCTGTATTAAATTGTACTTAGGGCTTGTGGCTAAGTAATAACAGAAGCACGGTCCGATCGATCAGGTTAAGCTACGCTTGCCGCAGATGGTCCGTGGATGGGTGACCATCTTCACATACCAAGACCCCTCCGTGCCTCGGAAAGCACTTTAAGCCGTTGGTCCCGGCTGTCATTCGTGGGCCTTCGACAGTAGTTACGGGTCGTCAGAAGCCCGAAAGTCTGACAACCATTCTTGCCAAGGGGTTTCGCATTATCCAGTAACTGGGTTGTGGAAGTCAGATAGGCAGTCGCTCCATTTAATTAAAATACTGGTGCTCAGCTACATACGATTAGTCTGGAGAAAAAGTTGCTCAAAAGTTGCTGGAAAAAGTGATGAAATATAACGTTGAAATCTTCTAAATAAATGTGTTACCAATTCTCTTTAGTAACTTTACTGATTGGTTGTTTATACTTTTACCACCTGTTTTGGAACAGACTATACCTTGGGCAGTAGCGTTCTCTGCGCATAACAAAAACTCCTGTCGCCTATCATTGTAATGATCAAGATAATTAAGGCGATTTCCTCTCTGGTCATTCGCTGAAATAGCTATTAATCAGGCCGGCCTATTATGTCAATTTGCCATGTTTACAAAATTGCTATGACTGAAAATTAGTAAATGAGTTTCATGATGTGGGTGTCCTGAAAAAGATAGGTAGGCATAGCCTAGTCTTGTGAAGTTCAACAAGGATTCCCACCGAAAGTAGTCACCTGCCTAGCCTTTCCTCAACTATGTTGGGGTCGGCTTCCAGTCAAACCGGATGCAGCTGAATACAAGTATTTTACATGGAGCGACTGTCTATCTGACCTCCACAACCCAGTTACTGGATAATACGATATCCCATGGTAAGACTGGTTCTCAGACTTTCGGGATTCTGACGACCCGTAACGACTGTCAAAGATCCACGAATGACAGCCCGGACCAACGGCTTAACGGGTTTTCCGAGGCACGGAGGGGTCTTGGTATGTAAAGTTGGTCACCCATCTAAGGTAAGGTAAGACTGGTGGTCAGACTTGGTACACTCTTGTGAAGTTTAACAACGATTCCCACAAAAAGCAGTAGTTCATTAAAACTATGCTACACTGTTCACTACATTTATTAAAGAACTAAGTCCTCCCCACTACATTTGTCTGTCTGTTAACGCGAACGCGATAAACTCAAAAACTACAGAACGGATACTTCAATGGAGTGATTCATGAGGAAGTTTTAGGTGTAATAATTCATTACGGTTTTGTGTAAATTGGCTGAAATATGACAATGATTGTTAAAGATTTCAGAAAAACCGACATGGTTGGCGCAGTGGCTGAGCGATCGACTGCTGCGCTGCGTGTCGCGGGTTCGATTCCCGCACGGAACAAATATTTGTATTGCCTACAGGTAGTTGGTCCGGGTATGGCTGTCTGTGTACGTGAGTTTAAATATTTGTAAACGCACCCACGATAGTAATTCCTAGAGTTCCAACGTTTTTATAAAAAAAAAAAACATTCCAACTTTAAATTTGTAGAGCTTTAGCTACTGGCGATGGCCATGTGCGGGAACAGTGGTGGCCAAGTGGTAACGGCCGTAACTTACGAGTTGTAGGTTGTGGGTTCGAACCCAGCCAGGCCCTTTACTTTGCGTAAATAATTTCATCACCAATACTCTCAAAACAGTAACTGAAAACATCGTGAGGAAACCGGCATGTTCTAGAACCAAAAATTCGAAGACATATGACATCTACCAACACGCACTGGGCCCGCGTGGTGGATTACGGCCCACTCCCTCTCACAAAGAGGCCTGTGTCCCAGCAGTGGGAACATTATAGGCTGATTATAAATAAATAAATTATGCGAGTCACGTAAACCAATAGTATGAAAACAATGTATTATTGGAACAAAGTTCCTTATCGCGCGTTGCGAAAGGGGGCTAGACGGAAAAAATTAAGACCAAAAGTTGAAACGACACTTTTTGCTATAGTTGTAAGCCGTGCGGCGTGCGCGTGTTTCTCTGTCTGTCTCTCTCTCTCTCTCTCTTTGAACTTCGTTCCATCCGGGTGTCCCCTGACAGCTCTCAAGTTTTTATAAATTAATTAATTATTTACCGGACTAACATAGGATACTCTTAATCCCCGTATTGCGTTTCCGTGGAATATTTTCCAACATCCACGCGGGCGAAATCCGGACAGAAGTAAATTTTTACTGTAACAAATTACCATGGATATCCACACAATTACTTCTAACGTAAAACTGTCATGACTCCAACATGCGAGATGATTACTGCAATTTCCTCTTCAACCATTATGACCATTACATTCGATGTCATTGTCATTGCCACTGCCACCTAATACCACACCTTTACAAATGTCATGTATTTAATCGAACCTCAAATAATAATAGGGTAAGGTAGGTAAAAAAATAATTATTATATTTAGTCCGTCAGTTAGATTATTGAAAAAGAATGGACACGTATTTTTTCTTTTGTCAATCAAACAAAAAATGACAAAGATAAAGCGCGTCAAAATTTGGGAGTAGGGGGTCGTGACATCACGCCTTGCTAAAAGGTGTAGCAAGGCGTGACGTCACGCGGAACTTTAACGGGCGATATCTTCATCATTTTTTATATAATTGACAAAAGAAAAAATACGGGTCCAATATTTTTTGATAATCTAACTGACGAACTAATTAGATTTTTTAGGCAGCTAGCCTATTCCCATTTTGCTCTTCTAAAAATATTATTGAACCCTCTAATATAATGATTGCGCCTCTTTTTTTAACCTCATGTACAGACGCCAGCACATCAAGCTACTACAATCTGTCAAATCTCTTTAATAGATTTTCAACTTTATCGCTATAGCATTAAGGTTCAAGGTTGATTGAGAAAATTTGACAGTTTCGGGTAGCTTGACCTGCAGTTTAAGGTCTTAGCATCATGCTGAGCGATTCCCGTTTTGCGTGGATGTGACGCATGTATTCCCCCCAATTTGTTATTTTTGTTTGTGTTCTTTTTATGCGTCATGTTTGCCGCAAAAAAATGTATTTTCTTTCCCATTAAGCTTTCCTAAAAATATTATTGAACACTAATAATATGAACCCCCATTTCCCATTTAGCTGTTATAAAAATACTAAATAGGCAAATAACTGTGACCAAGTAAAATATAGCACTCCCTTGACTCGCACGCGGTTGGTCATAGTTCTAACCTAACCTTACCTTTTGATCAAGGTGTCCTAGCTTAGTACCTAACTGCGTCCAATTCAACTCGCACGTGGTTGGTCTTTTACACCACCACACTAACGAGACAGTTTATTTTTTTGGGGGTTAAAGGGGGGCAACAAAGGAAAGGCCGCTCTAAGGATTTCAATAATAATAATGTTTATTATCCTTTAAGTTATATCGGAGTGTGTTTAATAATACTACGTGTGACGTGTGATCCCCCACAAGGCTAAAAGAATATTACAGTCACTATGAAAAAGTAAGGATTTCAGTCAAGCTTGGGTGAACTCGGATAGAAGAAAAAAAATATGAGGTAGTAAGAGAAAGGCGATAGTGTTGAAGTAGGATCGATTTGTTTTTGCTAGTTTTAAACAAAACTTTATTTAACTCAAATGGCGCTATCACTAAGGGTATATGTAGTTACCTAATTTAAGTCTTAATCTACATATTAGTTCAAGAGGTCATTTAATAATAGATAATATTACATAAAATAATATCGTGAAAAGTAAAGTTTATCAGAAATTTTAAGCATAACATTAAATTATGTTCTTGATAAATATTATGTACGATTTCTGCGAAACCAAAATCATCTATATTTATACACTAGCTAGTTTCTTACCACAGCTTCGACATCGCGTCGCATCGCACCGCATCGCTCGCCAACGCTATTACTGATCTTTTTATCATTTTGCTCCTAAGGATTGTAGCATGTTAAAGCCTTCCTCAAGAATAGGGCTATCAAATGCAAAGCAAGAGGTTTTTCAAGTGTAACGGGTAGTTTTATTTTTATTTATTTTTATTTTACCATTTATGTACACACATATATAAACAGACATTAAAAAACAGAACAGAAAAAAATAGGTACAGAGGTGATGCTTATTTCATAAGAAATCTCTTCCAGCATACCTGAGATAGGACAATAGATACAGAGATGTAGACACCGTGTGATAGAGCAAAGGAGACAAAAAATAATACATAGAATCAAAAACAAACAATTCACTTAATAACTAAACAAAAACTAGAGAAGAGAGAATATACTAACATACATACAAATAAACATACATAAATACTTCTAAAATAAAATAAATACATACACAACTATGATGAAGTGGACAGATAGTGTTCTTTCACTCTTCTTTTGAAAACTGCAACAGTTTGGCAGTCCCTAATGTCAGGCGGTAGTGAATTCCACAATCGCACCGCGTGCACTGTGAAGAGATAAGCGCGTTCAAACAAAGAGACAAACTAAATATTTAGCTTTAATATATTTAGTTAAAGTAGTTTTTCGTGTCTGTGTGTGTGACCGCATTGTTCTTTTAAATTACACAACGGATTTTTATACGGTTTGCACTATCATTTAAAGAATTGATTCTGGAAGGTGCGTGTAAGCTTACATCATCATCATCTGCCTAGCCTTTTCCCAACTATGTTGGGGTTGGTTTCCAGTCTAATCGGATGCAACTGAATACCAGTATTTTACCTGGAGCAACTGCCTATCTGAATTCCACAACCCAGTTACTGGGTAATACGATACTCCTTGGTAAGAGTGGTTGTCAGACTTTCGGGCTCCTGACTACCCGTAAAGACTGTCACCCATCCACGGCAAGCGTAGCTTAACCTGATCGAGCGACTTGTGCGGCTGTTATTATTTAGTCATGTCTCCTTCACGCTCACTCAAGCTTACATATCGGATCATATTCACATAATATATAACTTCATTTTGTCAAGTCTCAAAAACCTTAAAAACCGTGCAAAGCAGGAACGGATCTCTAGTCTTACAATAAAAGACGAGCCTGTAATTGTTCCACAGCAAGGAAGAGACATCTTCTGGTCTGTACCAAAAGAGGTCTCTTCCTTGCTGTTAGTTTGCTTGTTAGTTTTAGCCAATGTAGTCATCAATGTTTGTTCTTCTCTATAGTAAAATGACCATTGATGACTACGTTGGCTTGATCACCAGTTTCAAACTGTATTGGCAATTTGCAAATAAAGTTTAAAAGAATCGTGTTTCCAAAGTTCTTAGTTTCAGTTTTGAATTCTCTCATTTTGACCCAAGTATTCTTGTAGTGAATTAAAGATTAATGTTTTTTTTCTCTCTTAATTTCAGATCACAACATGAAGCTACTAATATTCTTCACGGCATGTCTCCTAGCGGGGTTAGCGTATTCCGCTCCAACCTCTGAAACCGCTGTCGCCTCTGAAACCGCTGTCGCCTCTGGAGATGCTCCCGCCTCTGGAGCCGCTGTCGCCACCAATGATGAAAAACTCATCATCACCGACCAATTCTTCCCAGAGTCACTAGTAGTATACACCTCTGAACATGACATCGTCAAAATATTAACCCCTCTTAACGCACTAAACTTTGATGACGATGAAGATGATGAAGATGATGACAGCAGCTCTGACACGGACTCCGTCACCTTCATCGTTCAAGCTGACATCAACGAGAATGGTGAAAGGGTGGACCAAGGTCTCTACATGCTGAAGAAAGGACTAGCAACCAAGTTACTTGACAATGGAAGGGACGCCGCTGCAGCTAACGATGAAACCAAAACAGCTTACTTCGCTGCTAAAGACGGACTCTACATATACAATGCTACCACTATCAAAGCTGAGAAATACGGAACAGTAACTGATGATCTCATCGGTGTCGCTAAAGTTAACGGTAGTGACGTCATCTATGTCCTGACAGCTGACAATGTCGTGTACAGAGTCACAGAAGAAGGTACAAAGAAGGAGGTAGTCGACAAAGTGGTCAAAGCCAAGGAAATCATTTTGGATTACCAGAACAATTTGTATTTCTACACAAATGAGAACATCGTGTACGTGATGGTTGGTGACGAAGTCAGGAAGATTGAAGGTCTCCCTGCTAACCCAACTTTCGTAAAAATCATTAATCCGCCTTTCGTTATTGAAAATGGTGTCCCTGTTATCGTTGACAATAAGTCTTACATCGCTTATGAGAATGGTACAAGTGAATTGGGTGACATTGAGTTCACGGTCAAGCCTAGCGCTTACTCAATAGAAGCTACGCTCATTCAATACTATGGTTACAACAAAAAGGTTTATGAGTACAATATTCTTACCTTAATCTTAGGTGAAGTTCTGACAGAGCTTAAGTCATTCTTGGACGATAAGACTGACTCTATTCAGTCCATTGCGACTAGGTCCAGGGGCGATTTGAAGGCGTAAATTCTATAAAAAATCATATAGAACAGTGTTTGTACAAGGTGTGATATGGCAGAGGACAAAAGTAACCTATTAAAAATTAAATTATCTAATAAAAATAATCAAAAATTGTACAGTCAGGGAAATTAACTAAAAGGACCACTGTCATTCTTAAACAGTCGTATGAAATGGCTATAGAACGGCTAATTAAAGTAGCGTGCCAATTTGATACACAATAAATTTCCCTAACTGTAGATGTATTTAGTGATAAAGATTTAAGAACAACCAAAACAACAAAATATAAAGCTTACCTAGAAATCAATGTCTACAAAGATAGTAATGATAAAAATTCAGAACCAAATAAATTCACACCATGTAATACAAACATGAACTTAATTAAACAAATAATAATCATGTACTGTTCAAACCTAAGATAATGAAATGATCGTGCTGTTACCAAAAATAAAAGAGTGATAACCTATTGACAGATTTTATAATTATTTAAACCAACATTTCCAACCCGCACTGGGCCCTGGTGGATTATAGCCCACTCCCTCTCTCCATCTAGCTGGGGGGCGTCCCACACTACGCTTGCCGATACGCGGTCTTCACTCCAGGACTCGTCTGCTCCACCGGCCATCGGTCCTTCGAGAAACGTGGCCAGCCGACTGCCACTTCAGTTTGCTTTCTCACAAACAGGACACCTGTGTCCTACCAAAGGGATATTAACTATCTGATAATGTTACTATATTATGATCAAAATCAAAATATTTTATTTCACATACTAGGTGCACGGTTCCAATTGGTCGTTTCCTATGGAGAAGAGCCGGCAAGAAACTCCACGGTTACTCTTTTAAAAACAATTAATGTTTTCAAATTACAGTAGGTATGGGGGGACAGCGTAGGCCTGTCAACAAGTACCAGCCGGTCGATTCTGTAAAAATTCCACCGTGAAAACTCAAGTGAAGTGAGCTTAATGTGAGTTGTCAGTAGTGTCAATCCCTAGCATTATTTGGAATGACCGCTCACTTCACCTAAGTTTTCACGGTGAGATGGTTACAGAATCGCACTGCAGGTACTTGATAAAATAAAAAGGCACTGATTTAAAAAGGCAGTTATAAATAGCGGTTTTGGTAAGTTAAAAATTATAAATGGCACGTTTAATAACTAGTTCAGCAGTTAAAACTAAGCAGTAAAGTAAACAAAAATGAGTAATAAAAAATAATTAAATGGATCAGTGAATATGTAATTGAGCAGGAAAATAATTAATTAATGGGCGGTAAAAATTATTGAAAGAGCTGTTACGTGTGGGCATATATTTAAAATGTTTGGTTTTGTATTCAAAAATATATTTCGGGCGTTGTGTGGTCGCAGTTCTAACCTAACCTAACCTAGCTGTTTCCGATAAAATAACCGACTAATTGATTTTTTATTACTGTCCATGTTTTACTGTCGCAATAATTAATCAACCGCCATTAAATTAAATAACTGCTCAATATGTTTTTCAACTGATCATAATAACATCTCGAATATTTAAATAACAGCTCAAAAAATTAGTTCCCAAATAAAAACTACTGATGAGCATGTGGTCTCAGGTTCAATTTCCAGGTCGGACGAAGTGTTAATTCATACTTTGTGCTTTTATTAACAGGTTTTTTATGTCTCAAAACTATTAATTATTCCACTCTTATTATTAATGTTACAAAACTCCATTGAGATAATACTTTACATTCTGTAATTATTTACAAGGCACCCGGACATTACTCCTTATTATTTATTTATGAAAATAGTCTACTTTTGGAATGTTTGTAAATATGTGAGTACCATGTACCTATCACATAGTCAATTTATGTCATGGTTTCATTAATTCATTTTAATTCTTTTACCTATTGTGGTATAGTAATTTTATGTTTAGGTGCATCGTCTTCACATATAATTAATGTATGCAAAATATTGTAAAACATTTTAAAAGAGTAACGATGGAGTTTCTTGCCCATTCTTCTCCATACGAAAACTACCTTTTGGAAGGGGCGACTAGAATCAATTTTATTTTAATTTTAATTTTGACGTTCAAAAGTGCCTTTTATGTGCCTAATTGAAATAAATGATTTGACTTTGACTTTACTGGCATATAGCGGTCATCTTGCCATTTCGTATTGAAATGAAAATATAGTAGTGTCGCCTACTATATTTTTTTCTTAGAAATATATTCAGTATTTAGGCTTTTATATACCAGGATACTATACAAGGTGTCGTTTTGCATCCTCGTCGAATTCAAGGAGGTAACTATGCTATTGATTCTCGACATGAATCAAGGTAAGTAAGTACTTTTTTGTAATTTTCGGAAATTGGCATGTGTGGGAGACGCATTTTAAAACGCGGCCTGTGTGAGACCGCACTGTAACTACCCTTTTACACACACATAAACACGCGGCTGATTATACACGATACCATAACGCGGTTCTGTTCTTTGAAAGCGGCGTATTCTGAAATACTGTCAAACCTAAATACTTAACTAAAAAAACAAGTATGTATTCATTATTTACCAGGCATCGTAACTTTATTTATGTCTTTCATGGCAGCCTTCTGAAATTTGACGAGGATGCAAAACAACAGCTTGTGTTGTATTATATTGTAAGATTGGCAATCTACAATGAGAAACTTGCATCGTATTATGGGGCTTTAACGGGTAGTAAAATTCAAACAAACAAATGTAACAAAAATAATGAGTATTTAATTATTGTGCTCACATTATCGTACTAATATTATAAACGTAAAAGTTTGTATGGATGGATGGATGGATGTTTGTTACTCTTTACGCAAAAACTACTGAACGGATTTGAATGAAATTTGGCACACATATAGTTTAGGATTAACACATATTATGATACCATTTTTATCTCGATTTTCCCACGGGATCGAAACTTATGCGGGTGAAACCGCGGGTTCAGCTAGTCTTATTATATAACAATGTAAGACATTTTTTTTTGACAAATCTTCGTTCTAGATGTGATATCTCGTTACTGCAATAATTGTCATTTTTACATTTTGATGCGAAATTGTCCATCACGCAATTTCCATCTTTCTGATGATACCTTGTATGTACGCACGGCTACACATCAAGCTATACATAACCAGTATAAGCTGACTTCTGATGGTAAGTACGAAAAACCTATACAATGCGAGGTCAGCTAAAACTGGAAATGTATAGCTTGATGTGTCGCCGTGTGTACAGGAGGTTTGCTTCACTTAAAAACTGACTTTTAGTGACATCTCGTAACAAGACTTTGTAGCACTGTTTAATAGATACCAAGCATGCGAAGGTGATTTTTCATGTACAGACGCCAGTACATCAAGCTACTACAATCTGTCAAATTTCTTTAATAGATTTTCAACTGTATCGCTAAAGCATTAAGGTTCAAGGTTGATTGGGAAAATTTGACAGTTTCGGGTAGCTTGATCTGCTGGTGTCTGTACATACAAGAAAACATACGGTATTCTATTTAATATTCAATATAAAAATAACCAAAAGCGAGCAATATAAATAAAATTTTTCAAAACAGTTTTTTGTGTCTCCTGGAAAATTGGCAGGTTCGTATTTACGAGGTGTCACATCTAGAGCGACGATATTCATTATTTACAATATTTACAAAATTAAAAATAGAAAAAAAAACAACAAAAAAAATATTATCACACTTAACGTTAAAAATACAGTGCCATAACGCCTGAATGACATTAACAAGGAGGCACTGTTGCTAAACATTTTTGTGACATTGGCGGCGATTCCCTTGTTCACAAAACTCTAGTGCATCTTTTTCTTCCTATTTCATTAAGAAAAGGACAGAAGACAAATATTAGTTTAGTCCCGTCGAATTAGTCAGCGCCTGACGTAAATTGACGTATTTTTAGTAGCCAATATTTTTATCACGTCTTGCTTGTTTATTGAGTATCTTAATTCGACAGGACTAAACTAATATTTCTATCATTTTCTTATAATTAAATAGAAAGAAAAAGAAGCACTGAACTTATATTTAGTTTAGTTTGTGAACAAGGGAATCGGCGCCATTGTCACAGAAATTATATTAACAAAGCAAGATGGCAGCGTAACAGTTTGCGGACTGGTTAAAAAAAATCCTGTATACTTGTGACTCTTTGTGACTCAAGGACTTCACTTTTGAAATAATCAGTCATTAACTTTAATTGAAAAGAACGCTATCAGTCAAAAATATGACTGAATGACAGAGAACATTACAAGATTAGTGACGAGTCAGAAGCCCGAAAGTCTGACAACCAGACAGGAGTCTTACCAAGTAACTGAGTTGTCAGGAGGTCAGATAGGCAGTCGCTCCATGTAAAATACTAGCTGCATTCGGTTCTGAATGCCGATACCAACATAGTTGGAAAAAGGCAGGAATATGACGATGAGAATGAGAGAGAACATTTAAATTATGTTGACATGTGCTAAGTTAAAAGCGTGGCGTCGGAAGTCGGCCCACAAGGTGGACCGATGACCTTGTGAAGGTCGCAGGAATCGGTTGGATGCGAGACGCACAGAACCGGTCGAAGTGGAGGTGCTTGTGGAGGCCTGTGTCCAGCAGTGGACGTCTTTCGGCTGAAATGATGATGATGATGATAATGTGCTAAGGTATGCTGGGTAATTATAATTAATGATTGATTCACTTTTAGATAAGTCCCTGAGTAAGGCAGAACCGAACAAACATCTGGGTTATGTGGCCGGGATTAAAGCTTTAAATGTCAAACAGATCGAAGAGAAGACCTACATCTGCGTTGACGTTAGAAACCCAAATAAAGATTCTTTGGTATTATCAATATACGACATGATAATCTTAGTCACATCTTTCGGCCATTCATTCGCTACACCAAACATTGACCTAATTAGAACTTCCATAACATTGAACTCATATATCTTCCCATTCAATGATGCTACTAAATATAAAGCAGCATCTACGCTAAAAGCTGAAGCTTCCTCTCTTATAACCAAATCTTTCTTCTCATAAGTCCCGTTTGAATATAAAACATATAGCACTCCATCCCCAAAGAAAGGTATACAACTCTCCATGATGAAAGCAGGTCTTAATAGTTTTAGATCTTTAAAATCTTCTATAACACTCGCTGTGAGACTTAGTACATTACCATTGGACTTGATGATATGAGGCATACGATCACCACATCCGACATAGTAGATGTTGTTAGATGTATCTAGTACAAATTGTAAGGCACAAGCTATGTTCTTTATTCTAGTTTTAACGGTACCATTTTTTTGTATTTTGAACATCCTATGTTCACTGTTTAGTATGTAAATAGTATCAGTACCATTAGCTTTTTGTAGTTGTATGATATCGTCTCTAAAAGGACCGAATTTCTTAGCTGAGAGTGAATCAGGATGATATTTATAAAGACCATCTTTTGCACCGAAGTATATAGCTCTTTCGAAACCGTAGTCTGCAGTTGAATCTCTCCCTCCGTCTAAGATTTCGTATGCTGCCAATCCTTCTAGAACATATATACAGCTGCCTCCTTCTGACTTCGGATCTGCCACGGTAAAGAAGATTGATGGCATGTCAGAACCTTCTGTTTGAAGGTACTTCTGGCCGTTTGCTGGTACTAGTAACCTGGTGATATTGTAAGCAGATGCGAAGATAATCTGCTCGTCTCTGAACATTGTTGTTGGCTTCGGCTGTTCCTTCATGTATTTCATCGTCGCACATACTGTTATTAAGAACGATGTTATGTATATTGATGACCGCATGTTTGATGGTTCTGTGAAGAAGAAAATGTTAATTTAGTTCCACGCTTTTATACAGGCTGGCGATTTTGTCACTTGCATCCGTCAAGAGGGTGATTTTCAAAACCACTTTCTTGACGGCACGGTTAGCGCAGTGGTTAAGCGATTGACTGCTGCGCTGCGTGTCGCTGCGTTCGCGGTTCCCGCACGGATGAAATATTTGTATGACAAATACTTGTTCCGGTTCTGGCTGTTTCAGTATGTGAGTTTAAGTATTTGTAAACGTACCCACGATACAGGAGAAGGTCCTAGTGTGGGGCAACGTTTTATATGAAACATGCATCTAAATAGTCTGTCTACTTTATATTGTCTATTACATTGAGAAAAAGGCATCACTACCCTTAAAACTATAACAGTGGTTGCTGTCTGCTAACAGAATGAATATTGTCATCATCTGCCTAGCCTTTTCCCAACTATGTTGGGGTCGGCTTCCAGTCTAACCGGTGCAGCTGAATACCAGTATTTTACATGGAGCGACTGCCTATCTAACCTTCACAATCCAGTTACTGGGTAATACGATACCCCTTGGTGAGACTGGTTGTCAGACTTTCGGCACAGTAATTTATACTGTGCTTTTGGGCTTCTGAGTACCCGTAACGACTGTCAAAGATCTGCGAATGACAGCCGGGACCAACGGCGTAACACCCATACACAGACCCACCGGGGCAAGTGTAGCTTAACCTGCAGTGCGATTCTGTAATTATCTCACCATGAAAACTTAGGTGAAGTGAGCGTGGAGTGAGCTGTCATTCCCAGTAATGTAAATAATATCCCTGGACATTTCACACAGCGCCATCTAGTCCCAAGCTAAGCAACCTAATGCTTGTGTTATGGTAACAAGATGGCTGATAAACTACTTATATACATTTTTTTTTTTTTTTTTGTAAATACGTACATATTATAGATAGAAAAACACCCAGACTCGGAACAAATACATGTAGGTCATACAAATATTTGTTCCGTGCGGGAATCGAACCCGCGACACGCAGCGCAGCAGTCAATCGCTTAACCACTGCGCCAACCGTGCCGTCAATAATTAGCTACGGGGCCCCTCTTTGAATAAACCCCTTCTTTGAATATGATATTGCCTACAATATGCAACAGTAACGTTAAAGATTACATAATAATGATATAAGTAAGTAATGATCGTGTGATTTTGTAAGTAAATAGTAATAAATAACGCCTATTAGTGGCCAAGAGTGCATAAACATGAAACCTATCGGCGAACCTTTCTAAACATATCAATTACTTACGTATAAGCTGTTTATAAGCTATTATTGATAAGCTATTTTTTTTTTCTTTTTATTTACATACGTAGGTACAGTCATCAAAGGAGATAAGTAACCATGGTAGTCGGATATAGTTGAAGTTTAGTAAGAAACCGATGTATGTTTTCGAATGAAATTTAGTTTGATAAATAAACTGTTTGTTTTCGATTAATTAAATACAATTTTATCTGAAAACATCAATCCGTTACTTACTAAACTTCAACTACATGTATATCCGAGGACCCTGACCTTAATGGTGTAAAAGTGCAAAATTGACACTGTTCTTAGTTATCACATAACAAATAAATATAACACATCTATCACATAAAATAATAAGTCAAACTTAAATTGCTATATAGTCTATTAAGCTAGATTGGAAGACGCGCAAACTGTAACCATGAATTTAGCACATGAGTTTGGGGTCTAACTAAAGCGTAGAAATTTTTCGTCGGTTATTAAAAAAAAATATTGCTGTTCCATACGTTTTGACCGCGTAGGTATTGCACTTTTCTATAAAACAGTTTTTTTTTATTACCGACGGAAAATTTCGACGCTATGGGGTCTAAACTCATGTGCTGAATCCATGGTTACAGTTTGCGCGTCGATGTCCCTGCCATCCTATATATTTTTATTTATTTATTTTTTATTTAACCATTTATGTACACACATATATAAACAGACATTGAAAATCAGAACAGAAAAAATAGGTACAGAGGTGATGCTTATTTCGTAAGAAATCTCTTCCAGCATACCTGAGATAGGACAATAAATACAGAGATGTAGACAGCGTGTGATAGAGCAAAGGAGACAGACAATAATACATAGAATCAAAAATAAACTATTCACTTAAAAACTAAACAAATATTACGAGAATATATACATACAAATAAACATACATAAATACTTCTAAAATAAAATAAATACATACACAAGACACAACTATGATGAAATGGACAGATAGTGTTCTTTCACTCTTCTTTTGAAAACTGCAATAGTTTGGCAGTCCCTAATGTCAGGCGGTAGTGAATTTCACAATCGCACCGCGTGCACTGTGAAGGAGTAGGAGTAGAAGTCGGTGGAATGGGGAGGGGACTTAAGAAGGTTTTTAAGATGCGACCTACAAGGTGCATCTGAAGGACGGGCGTAGGAAAAACGCTCCCGCAGATAGGATGGTGTTTTGGGATTGTGAAGGAGATTGAATAGCAGACATAATATCCGAGAGTTCCTGCGAAGTCGAATGGGGAGCCACTTGAGTATCTTGCGAAAGTTGGAGACTTGATCAAACTTTTTAAGGTTAAAAATAAAACGAATACAAATATTTTGCAAACGCTCAAGTTTATTTAAAAGCTCCTCTGTGGTATCCAAGTAGCAGGCAATAATGGGTTGAATGAGGGTTTGAGCAAGAGAAATTTTGGTGTTCAGGGTCAAGAGGCCCTGAAGACATTTCAAGACTTTGAAGAAGAAGATTTTTGACGTTTAAACGTTTCTTAACTTTAAACAACGCTTATAAATAAAGGGGTTTATGTTTAACACCAGTTCCAAGAGTATAAAAACCACGAAATCATCATCATCTACCTAGCCTCTTCAACTATCTTAGGTTCGACGTCCAGTCTAACCGCATGAAGCAGAATACCAGTATTTGAAATGGAGAGGATGCCCATCTGACCTCCACAACCCAGTCACTGGGTAACACGATAACCTTTATAAAGATCATAGCTATGAACTAACAACTAAAATAACAACGTGTAGCAGCAGCGGTGAGCTTTCTGAAAACTTAGGTTTTATATTTGATTGCGTTGAGGATTTTATAATAAAACCATGCGGTAGGTTTAACGAGTAAATTCTATAAAATATTGTTCCCTCACCCCTGTGAGGGAACAATATATTTGTAGAAACCAATCACGATTGAGATTACTATGACGTAGCGTATGGTGTCGTTCTTTGCCTCGAGATGTCGCTATAAGTCGCTTTGTGAAAGTATAAAGTACAGTCAGCGTCAAAAATATCGGGACGAACAGACTGTTCAAAATGATCTCAACAACTAAGAAAATTAAACTTAGTCTCAATTGGATAAAGTTCTTGTCAGAATGACAGTTGTCGTGCACTGTCTTCATTCTGAAACATTCCTTGTGTCATTGAGTTAATATTTCATTTTCATAGTTGCTTAGATCATTTTGAATAGTCTGTTCGTCCCGATATTATCGACGCTGACTGTACAAGTTCACAACAAACGACAATATGGAGTATGCTCCCGGAAAATGTTGTGACGGCTCCCACACTGAACTGCTTCAAGAATCAACTGGACAGATTAAATATCTCCAAGCTATACGACAGACAGAGAAACACGCGCACGCCGCACGGCTTACAACTACCTATAGCAAAAAGTGTCGTTCCAACTTTTGGTCTTAATTTTTTCCGTCTAGCCCCCTTTCGCAACGCGCGATAAGGAACTTCGTTCCAATAACGCAAGCAAAAACCAACTAAAACTACATACATATTTCTGATGAAACAGATGACCACGACCGAAATTCCTCACATACTCCAGACTGGAGTTTCCTATGGAATTCAGCAGACCCTCGCCGACCCTGGCACACATGTTACGTACCCAGTTCCCTCACCTTGCATGCGTTCAGTTATACAACGAGTGCACGCGATTATGCGGCGGTGCGTGGAAGAAAATTGTGCGCGTGCGCATTGTCTTTGTTGGTATGTTTTTTTAATACCAGAAATAGGTGTGGTTGTTGTACTTTTCCGGACGAGCTCTATCATACTAATACTAAACTTGTAGTGTTGTAGTACTGAACAATCAAACACTAGGGCCAAGGATAGGGTCCGAATGACCACTTAGTATTGCGAGACATCGCCAAGCGGTTGGTCGACTCTTCACGTGACCAGAGGGCTGACCTATTTTTTGACCAAAAAATCAGCATTGCCATACAACCGTGACAATGCTGCCAGCCTCTTGGGCTCGTAACGGCTCGTTTCCTATTGATAGCGATGCGGATGAACTTTTTTATGTCCTCTGATTATTTTCCCTCCTTTTTATATACTTGTACATAAGTATGTATTATTATAATTATTTTAAGACTGTTAGCTTTTTAAATTTTGTGACTAGCTTCAACTTTCGGACTAACTGACCGACTATTTAATTTTGACAATTCAAATGTGCCTGTAAATGGTTTAATTGAATGCTTTGAGTTTGAGTTAAATACAGGGTGGCAGGGATATCGACGCGCAACCTGTAACCATGAATTCAGCACATGATTTTAGACCCCTTAGCGTAGAAATTTATTGTCGGTTATCAAAAAAAATATCTGCTGTTTCATAGGTATATGCAATACCTACGCGCTTTTAGCTAACTTTTTTTTAATAACTGATGAAATCTATCGACGTGAGGGTGCTTATAATCATGTGCTGAATCCAAGGTAACTAGGTTGCGCGTCAATGTCCCTGACACCCTGTATAATGTAGTTTATTATTATTTGATTTTGTAGATACTTTTATATTTTTATAAAAACCAATCGAATATTCGAGAACTACATATTTGAGGACGGCGTTGATTGTCTCATTATTTCATACCTACTCCTTTCTAAGCTCCCTCTGATTTCTCTCGTATTTCCCACAAACCATCCATTGTTTGTTTAGCTCCTTAAGGCTTATACAGGGTCAAATTTAGTTAGCTGGTGAAACTTCAAAGACGTGTCGTGTATCGATACTAAATAGGAAAAAAAAGTCTTTAAATGATTTACCCGCGACCATAATCAGCTGTAGCACTCGAAGAATGAGTTTAGTTAGACAATCTTTTTTTTTTTTTGAACGAAGTTCCTTATCGCGCATTGCGAAAGGGGGCTAGACGGAAAAAATTAAGACCAAAAGTTGGAACGACACTTTTTGCTATAGCTGTTGTAAGCCGTGCGGCGTGCGCGTGTTTCTCTGTCTGTCTCTCTCTCTCTCTTATAGAAAGCAAGCCAGTTTTTGTTGTCTGGGTTTTTTTATTTGTAAATAATAAAAAAAATATATTACAATTCCGTCACTAATTAATCGAAAGGAACTTCGTTCCATCCGGGTGTCCCTTGACACCTCTCAAGTTTTTTTTTTGTTTTTGATTGTTATTCGCCCATGTCTCTGATGTTTTGCCAGTTAATTTAATTTGAACCTGTATAAGCTTTAAGGAGTCAAACAAACAATTGATGGATTGTGAGGATGACACATTCAAACTTTTGGCTCTTGTTACAAAGGAACTCCTTGTAAAAGAGCCAGGGCTACACTGATGTTTGTGTCATCAAAAGAAAAATAAATAAATGATTAAATACTCAAATCATTTCCCATAATTTATTCACATGCATCATTAATTAGTCCAAAAACTTCCATAACCAAATATTTCGCATAAAAAAAAATTAGGCTCCTTCTGCCTATATTTTGATAAAAAAACAGCTTTTTGACATTTCATTCTTTAATTATTATCGTTTTAGTATTCTTGATAATTATTTAAAGTTTCAAAGAAGTAGTGTCACTTATAAACCCTATTTAAAAGGTTTACGAATTTAAATAACCCTAAAATACTCGTATAAGTAGGAATCCGTCACGAACCATGATTGTACAATATTACATGTGGTACAATGGAAACGAACGCCGTGCTTCCTTCCGCAACTAGATATATAGCAGTAAACACAAGAATAATAAACATTTACTAATACAACACAAACAAACATACAGACAAACAAAAGAAAATAAAGAAAGAAAAAAAGAAAAATAATTAAAAATAGTAAAGTCTTTAAGTTTGGTAATTATTATTTTACTTATTATAATTATTGCAGTGAATTCGTGATTAAGTTTATTTATTAGTGACAGTTTGGTTGTGAATTTTGAATCTGTGGAATCTTTTATGTTTTTTTTTAAACAAGTGACAGTTTTCAAGGAATTATTTAGCTGAACAAGTTATTAGTGATTTTCTTCTGGGTAACTACACTCATAATACGAAAGTCTTGGTATACAGGGTGTAAAAAGACACATCACATAGCTGTCAACTACGCATTCTGTACATCAAACTAAGTAACATTGCATACAAATAATTGCTGGGAAGCGACTTTTATTTTTGGTGTGAAAATTTGCTGTTAGCGATAGTGCACAATATAACTCACGCAAAATGTTGTGCTTATGGATGCATGCAACGGTACAAAGGTCGTGGGGGTATTTAAAGTTGTGTTATAACATTATTATTAAAGTCGTGTTAGAACATTATAATTAAAGTTGTGTTATAACATTAAAATTAAAGTCGTGTTATAACATTAAAATTAAAGTTGTGTTATAACATTAAAAATAAAGTTGGGTTATCATTTTTTTCGTAAATAAAACGTCAGCAAAAGTTGGAATTTTGACCTTCAATATCTCCGTAACCAGAAGGTTCCCAGGTATGGTCCAGTAAGTACAAAAAAATAATAAAAGTGGCGGGAAGTACAAGTGATCCTCGGCCTCATTAAGTGTCTTTTTACATTCGTTATTAACTGTTCGTTTTGTTCGTTATTATCTGTGTCATCAGGTGCCAGTAGCATCATGTCATCAGCCTCCATTCCTTCTGTCCTTCATAGCGATTCACAACCATACGATACGTTTCTGTACCAGTCAACAAAAGAGATAAGTAACCAGGGGGTCTACTCCGAAGTAGTATCGGCCGAATGTTCGGCTGTTTCCTGCTACGAAGTTACTATTTGGTTCGGTCGGTTCCGATCCTACACTCTTACACTCTTTCGAATATTGACTATGGTCCCGACCCAACTGAGCCAATCCGAACTTTTTTCGGATTTTTCAATAATATTCGTTCGGCCATGTGTCGGTCCGATCCGAACATTCGCACTTCGGAGTAGGCCCCCAGGGTCGTCGGATATAGTTGAAGTTTAGTAAGAAACCGATGGATGTTTTCAAATGAAATTTAATTTGATAAATTATGAACTGTTTGCTTTCTATTAATTAAATAAAATTTTATCGAAAGCCGTTTGTTACTAAACTTCAACCATATCCGACGGCCCTGCATAGGTACTTATCTCTTTTGTTGACTTCAATGTTATCATAAAAGTCCTGTAAACGCCGAAAATGTTGTTACTTTATGGGTTAATTTTTCAATCGCCAGGTATTTTTATTCTTGTCTGTGTGTAAATCTGTCAAACGTCAAATTTTGTATTTGACGTTTGACAGTTTTTGTAAGGAAGAACTGTCAAAAATTCAAAATTATTCCTCGGATAAAATTATCTGGCGTTAGAAAAATCAGCCCTCAATCATCTGATAACTTTATTCGAGGAATAATTTTGAAATTTTGACAGTTATTTCATACAGAAACTGTCAAATTTCAATTTATTCCTTGAATAAAAGTTATCTGGTGATGGAGAAACCAGCCCTGAATCAAATAAGACAGACAGACAGCTGTTTACTGTCGGGGGCAAAGGCACATCAGAAGGCCAATTCTCGTAATTTAAAACGTTCAAAACCTATTCACAGTCTCATCTCAGCGACAAACAAATGTCAAAAACTTGTCAAAATGTAGGGAATTTTGAGGTTTTTTTGACAGATTGAGACTGAGATCAGACTGTGAACGTTCTTAAAATTACAAGAATTGCCCCTCAGGTTATCGAAATGTGTCATTTTAAATACGATAGCCTGTCGGATGAGGTCGACTTTCATATCTTTTTCTTCCTCTGAGTAGTCACCCCCTCCCCAGTCATATCTATCACACAGTGCATCCATCGTGTCTTTGGTCTTCCTCTACTCATACATTCATATTCAAATCCATTCTAACGACCTGTTCCTTCATTCTTCCGCAACCATACCTGTGCATGACGTGTGCCTTGATATTCTAATACACAAGTGTGTGCATTGCACATTCATCCTCGTAACGTTGCTTAAAATTAAATAGTGATTAGCGACTCATTAACCATACATTTTTGACGTTTGAACGTCACTTAACTTCAAACATCTTAACTAATATGTATTATAAATGCAAAAGTAAGTTTGTTTGTTTGTTACGCTTTCACGGATGAACGAATTTGGATGAAATTTGGCACGACGGTAGACCATGACCTGGAAAATGATTTATGCTACTTTTCATCCTAGATCGCATACGGAAACACGGGCAACAGCTAGTATAAATAAACCCCGTACCGAAACACATCATTCTCCTACCCAATTTATTTGTGGTCGGCGCAATATGTCTTTTTCTTCCATACTTCTCTATTAGTCTTCTCTTCGTAGTCAGCTCCTTTCAAACCATATCATCATTCACACAGTCCATCTTATAGCCATCGACATTCATACTCAAAACTTTCCTCACGATTTTTCCTTATTCCTCCGTTACACATGCCGAATCACGTGACTGCAGAATTAACATTAAAATCTTATTGGCTTTAGATTGGAGTTAAAATTATTGTGAAGAGTAAGGCCCATGATTCGTAACCGTATTTTAAACCTAGCTACAATCTTACGTCACTGCTTACGTCGTAATACAACACGGCAGTATTTTATTTACCAATCGAATCATTTTATGTAGTTTGGTCATAGCTACCGCACCGATGATCTAAGCACGCATTTCATTTGTTTGCAACAAAGTGTGACCACTGTATTGATAATGGAAAACGTATGGGAAGGAACGACATTCAATCGATTTATTTGTAGTCGTACCTTAGTGTGAGAATGACGCCCTATCGTTCTAGTATAGGACAAATTGTTATATAGTTTTTCCATTCAAATTCTCTCTCTGGTCGTGTGGGATTGCCGTCCTATCGGACTAGAGTGAGTGCACCTGTGTCTGAGCACACACTTGTGCACTATAATATCTCCCGCGTAGATGGCTAGTCTCCGTTGAGATTGCCGAAATTCGGTCTGTGGAGGACTATCATAGGAACGCTATCGAAAACTTTGGTATAAGAAAATGCAGCAGTGCTATGTGGAATTTTAGTTACGACCTGTGTATTACGTGTATGTAATAAAACAATTGAACGCACGAAAATGGCTGACGGCTGTGGAATTCTGTGAAATGTTTTATTGGTAATGGAAAAGTAAACAAGTTATGTGAAGTGTATCTTTTTTCATGCATGTTGATTGTGTAAACAAAATATCATCATCATCATGACCCTTATCCCAATTTATTTAGGCACGGCGTAACGTGTATTTTTCTTCCATACATCTCTATTCATCGTCATCTCGGTAATCGCCTCCTTTCTCACCATATCATCATTTACACTGTCCATTCAACAGTATTTTGGTCTTCCCCTACTCTTATAGCCATCGACATTCATACTCAAAATTTTCCTCACGACATTTTCCTCATTAGCAAACAAATATGTCGAGTGAAAATTATTTTCCTTTAATTCGGAGTAAGAAAAGTTTCATAATTGTGTTTGTTTACTAAATAAGACAATGTGCCTTATTAGAAAGCTAAAAGTCACCCAAAGGGCAATGGAGAGGGCTATGCTTGGAGTTTCCCTGCGTGATCGAATCAGAAATGAAGAGATCAACAGGAGAACTAAGGTAACCGACCTAGCCCGAAGAATTGCCAAACTTAAGTGGCAGTGGGCAGGGCACATTGCTCGCAGAACAGATAGCCGATGGGCCTGAAAGTTTCTAGAGTGGCGACCGCATACCGGAAGACGTAGCGTTGGAAAGCCTGAACAAGGTGGACCGACGACCTTGTGAAGGCCGCAGGAACCCGTTGGATGCGAGAAGCACAGAACCGGTCGAAGTGGAGGTGCGTGGGCAGCGCCTATGTCCAGCAGTGGACGTCTTTCGGCCGAAATGATGATGATTAAATAAGACTGATTGATTCATCGATGATGGGTGATCGAAGAGTCAGGGTCACCCTAACGTCATTAGGTACTTGGGACTTACAACACAACTATTACATGGTGGCATATTTTGACGCTCAAACTACGACGTAACCATAAATTCAGCACATGGTTCTAGATCACGTAGAAACTTTCCGTCGGTTATAAAAAAAATCTGCTGTTTCATAGACAATTGCAGTACCTACGCGGTCAAAATGTATGACAAGCAATTTTTGGAACGAAGTTCCTTATCGCGCGTTGCGAAAGGAGGCTAGACGGAAAAAATTAAGACCAAAAGTTGGAACGACACTTTTTGCTATAGTTGTAAGCCGTGCGACGTGCGCGTATTTCTCTGTCTGTCTCTCTCTCTCTTTGAACTTCGTTCCATCCGGGTGTCCCTTGACACCTCTTAAGTTTTTTTTTTTAAGAACCAAAACTAAAACGAAAAATTTCAGCCCAGGGGGTTCAGAATCAAGTAGGTACCGAATTCATGGAAAAAGGTTGCGCGTCAATGTCCCTGCCAGCCTGCATAGCTAACGGTAATGGCTAACGGGGCCCGATAGGGCCGAAGCCTGCCAGGGCAGCGGGATCGTCCGAAAGGGTTACCGCTGCCCTGGAACATAAAGGGCTGAGGAAGGAACACGGGTGGGTTTTAGTCAGTAAGAGTCTGACACTCCCTTCCGCTCCACCCAGAGCGGGTTTTTCAGTATGGGAAATCTTCAAATGACCCCTCATTGAATGATTTCCCATACTAAACAAAAAAAAAAAAAGCCTGCATAGCTAACGGTCAAAATGCGTGGTACTGCGTCCTACACACCTCTGCCAATCTCTTCAAGGAATATTAGTCGTGATATTATTTTAAGTTTTTCCTCTTTGTCCAACACATACCACCTAATCTAAAACTCACACCAGGAAGTACAAAAATAACCTATTTAAATCCGTAACCATTTTCGCATACAAATATTATTAACTAGCTTCTGCCCGCGACTTCGCCCGCGTGGATGTCGGAAATTATCCCACGGGAACGTGCTAACAGGATAAAATGTATGTGCTTCCCCAGGATGCCATCTATCTCTTTGCCAAATCAGAAGTTCAGTGGTTTAGGCGTGAAAATGTAACATACAGTTTCAAGTTCAAATCCTCCCCTTAAAAACTGAATTACCCCTTTTTGTCCCGTCAGTGGTAAATTTTCGACAACTTTACATACTTATTATTAATAGCTGTGCATTGCGGGTGACGTAACCTACGACAAACTTATTATTTGCGGTTGGAACAGTAATCGGGTCTAGGGATCGAACCGCAAAATTAAGTTTGTTTTTTATTTTATATACTTTTCCGGCATAAAAAGTACCCAGTGTGGTGCCCAGGATATTAAAGAATAATTATACCAAGTTTCATCGTAATCGAACCGGTAGTTTTTGCGTGATGCCTGAACAAACAGACAGACAGACAGACAGACAGACCGACAGACAGACAGACAGACAAAAATTTTTTTAATCACATTTTTGGGTTCGGTGTCGGTCTAGTAACACCCCCTGCCATTTATTTTTTTGATATTTTCAATGTACAGAATTTTCACTTCTACAGATTTATTATAAGTATATAGATACTCTGCTGTCCCCAATTTGATAGAGGTGCATTCAACCTCAAGTGTAGGGCACCGATAAAAACAGAAGTTGATATAAACAACATCATATTTATACGAAACAGTTACTGATTTGATTTCTTAGAAGCCAGTTGTGAGTTTGTTTAAGTATAAGAGTAGGTAAGTGATCTTTGCGTGACTTCTCTGCGATGTCTTGATTATTAAATGAAGGTTCTTTAATCGTTAAATAGCTGGTCTTTAATTGTGATAGATGATATACAACGTGTTTTTTTTTATATTCCCTAACTCTAGGGGATCATTGTACTCATCATTATGAACCACTTTTACTATGGGACCAAACCTGAAAGCGCGAAAAAAAAATCAGCTGTTCTACGTACATTTATGTTCGTATAACTCGTCAAAATGTAGTGAACACCAGGTTTTTGTTTCGCGATTTCGGGTTTGGTCCCTTAGTAAAAGTTGTTCATAATGAGGAGTACAATGACCCCCTAGAGTTATGGGATATCAAAAAAAACACGTTGTATATTTATGTATCATCTATGACAACTGAGTGCGATTCTGTAACCATCTCACCTTGAAAACTTAGGTGAAGTGAGCGTGGAGTGAGCTGTCATTCCAAATAATGCTAAGGATTGATACTACTGACAACTCACATCAAGCTCACTTCACTTGAGTTTTCACGGTGAGATTTTTACAGAATCAACCGGCTGCTATTTAACGATTAAAGATCCTTCATTTATAATTCTATAAATATAATTATAACGAATTATAATTCTGTAAATACATAATTGTTAAGGCCGCGAATCATATTTTAATCAACGTACAACTTAGTACTGACCAGCAAATTGCAAAAAACGTAAGAAAATTTGAATTTCGCGGGTGACCTTGGAGCATCCACCTTAAACCTGTACAGCTCAACAACACTATCATAGCCATCGGGAACTGCTGAGACTCAGGCCTCCTCTATGTAAGAAAGCATTATCATCATCTGCCTAGCCTTTTCCCAACTATGTTGGGGTCGGCTTTCAGTCTAACCGGATGCAGCTGAATACCAGTATTTTACATGGAGCGACGGCCTATCTGACTTCCACAACCCAGTTACTGGGTAATACGATACCCCTTGGTAAGACTGGTTGTCAGACTTTCGGACTTCTGACTACCCGTAACGACTGTCAAAGATCCACGAATGACAGCCGGGACCGAGCCACGGAGGGGTCTCAGTATGTAAAGATGCTCACCCATCCACAGACCAACCGCGGCAAGCGTAGCTTAACCTGACCGATCGACCTGTGCGGCTGTTATTATTTAGCCACGGGCCCCTCCTCTATGTAAGAAAGCATCAACAGTAAACAACGCTGTAATCAACATTACCATTTTCCTAGTCTAAACATGCCTTATTCCGTTATATTTGTGGTCTGCATCGTCTTCTTCCATCTTCCATCCCCTATCTATCAGCCATTATCTCAATAGTCACTCTATTTATAACCAAGTCATCTTTAACACCGTCCATTTATCGTTTCTGGGTCTTCTCGTATAGCCCCATTGGATACTCTATCTATACTTTCCTAAAAACATGATTCTTATTACTCCGCATCACAAGACCCTTTTTTGGGGGGGGGGGGGGGGGGGGGAATTCTTCAAATGACCTCTCCCGCTGGGCTGAGCGGAAGGACTCGGTCAGTCGGAAATATGAAGCTAGTTGCCCTTTTTTTTTTAGGGTGGCATATCATCAAATAACTTCTTCCGCTCTGGGTGGAGCGGGGAGGCGTGTCAGAATTTTACTGACTAAAATCCACCCGTGTTCCTTCAGTTGCCCATGCCAGGGGCCACGGTATCTCTTTCGAACAACCCGCGGCCCTGGCGGCATAGCGGACCCCGTCAGTTCGTGCTGACATCTCTTTGAGGCGCGCGTGGAACACAACGCGCCGTCGACCCGGGCCTGGTCCTCACCGGGCGGCGAGTTGCTCATTGCTAGCCGCCCGCAAGCCCGCGCCTACGGTGGCCGGGAGTCGGCTGTTGACTCCTGTCCAGGGCGTCTCCTGTGGCGACTATGGGCGTGAGGGCGCAGTGATTGCCTCTCCCTCACGCGCTCCGCCTCGACGTCGAGCATTACTGATTCGCAGAAGGAGGTGACGACCTCCCATACACTCTCGCTCCGTACCATGGCCTGGTCCAGGGCCGGACGCGAGAGATCGCCGCCGCCGATCACAGGACCCTGACAAATGATTGTCATACAACACTGTAGTTTGGGTGGGGCTCGTGGTTAAATAATAACAACCGCACGGGTCGTTCGAAGGTTAAGTTACGCTTGCCGCGGTCAGTTCGTGGATGGGTGACTATCCATTACATACCGAGACCTTTCCGTACCTCGGAAAGCACGTTAAGCTGTTGATTCCTGGTGTCATTCGTAGATCTTTGACAGTCGTTACGTTCGGGTAATCAGAAGTTTGTTATTATAAGCTTGTGGCCCGAAATTATCTTGATAATGATATATCTTTACGAATGTTATGTTATTTTACTAACTATAATTATTATGAACAGACCCAAAAAATTATACATAGCATAATATTGTAAACAGTTAACTGATAAGTAAACACATTGACAAAAAGTTAACATAATTTAATATCTTGTAGGAGTTGTAGGGGCTAGTGGCTAAATACTAACAGCCGCACAGGTCGATCGAAGCTACATTTAACACGGCCGGTTCTTGGATGGATGACCGTGACCATCCATTAAATACCGAGAACCCGCCATGCCTCGAAAAACGATTAAAGCCGTTGGTCCCGGCTGTCATTCGCATATCTTTGACAGTCGTTACGGGTAGTCAGAGTGCTAAAAGTGTGACAATCAATCTTATCGCGCACTGAATTTTCAACCCTCGATGTTGAGCCGAGAGTTAAAAATCAAACAGATCGCCTTCCAGCGCGTCAAAAACACACACTGTTGGATTTTCAACTCTAAGCAGTGCGTTCAAAATCCGGTACACGAAAAACAATTGCCGCGAGAAATACGCACCCGTGTGTGCCTGGGCTACCAGAACATTCTACAAGTATCGATGATCGCCATAAGTTTTAACAAGCAGACACAACCCTCATTATAAATATTATAACCCAATGAAAACTAAACTCTATCCTCTCTAACTTACAGATCAAAATGCTGCCACTACTATTCCTGATGATAATAGGAACAGTTTACTCGGAGAAGGAAAACTGCTCATACCTATACGATGGAACGGCTTACGACAGATCAGCAATCCTTACAATTAAAGGATTACCCACGAACTTAGTCTTTAACCCAGTTAATAGAGACCTGCACTTCACTCTGATAGACCTGGACAGTCTACAGAACGACAATGTTCAAACTAAGATGGAGCAATATTTCTTAAGAGAAAATCAACCGATTAGAATTGCTAATGTAAACGGGCAAGCAGCTGCAGTTGATGTTAGAAATAAAAAAGTATATATAGCAACTGATGATGGACTACACTTCATGAATGCCAGTGACAAAGCTCAATTCTTAAGCATGAAAGATGAAGATATTGTCCAACTATTCAAACCTCGTGAGAAAGATGAATTGTACGCTGTATTCTTCCCTGAAAACGAAGTATATGTGATTGACGTGCAGAAGAACGAAAAGAAAAAAGTTGAAAATGTTCCGTGTGCTTTCATTCTAGCTGTAGACGATAAAGACAATATATATTATGAGTGTGATTCTAAGTATGTTAAAGTAATGCTTAAAGGTTTTCAAGAACCTGTAGAGTTTGTTGGTATACCTAAGAACTCTGCTAGAGCTATTGCAGTTGATAACTCCTCAAGAGTCATATTGGCTACGAATGATGGCCTCTATTTGTTGAAGCCTGATAATATTATTCCTACAAAGCTTATGGATTTGGATTATGTTCCGTCTGGGATAACATTTGAAGAAGAGAGTTTCTATGTATCGACTAACGGTATTATTTATAAGTATAGTGACTGTGAATACGAATGATTAATGAGTATGTTTAATTAAATCGATGTTGTTGAATTTTTTCTAGTGTTTTTTTTTTTGTACTATCCCCTAAATTTACAGCCGGTCGATTCTGTAAAAATCTCACCGTGAAAACTCAAGTGAAGTGAACTTGATGTGAGTTGTCAGTAGTGTCAATCCCTAGCATTATTTGGAATGACAGCTCACTCCACGCTCACTTCACCTAAGTTTTCACGGTGAGATGGTTACAGAATCGCACTGCAGGTCAAAGAAAGCAGCAGCAGGGTAAAGATCAATCACATAGGCGTCGACTACGCATTCTGTACATCAAACTAAGTAACATAGCACAAAAAAAAATTTTGGGAAATACTTTTATTTTTGGTGTGATTTGGTGTTTGCGGTAGGTAATGCGCAATGTAACACGCGCAAAACATTGCTTATGGGTGCAAGCAACGGTACAGGGGTCGTGGGGGTATTTAAAGTCGTGTCATAACATTAAAAACGTCAGTAAAAGTTGGAATTTTGACCTTCAATATGTCCGTAACCCCGTCCCTAAGTATACACCAGTACAAAAAAAATATTAAAATGGCGGGTAGTACAAGTGACTCTCGGCTTCGTTATTTTTACACCCATTATAATTGCGTTATTTTATGGGTAGTGAGTACCAATACTCAACACATTAAATACTATTTATACAAGCTAAAACTAAATATATATTATTTACAAGTATATAATAAATAAAAAATAAAGAAAAAGCCAGGACCTCATTGGGCATCAAAAAGTTCGTCCGCAGCGCTGTCAATGAGATAAGTGCTCAAAAGGCTGGCAGCATTACCACGTTAAATGGCAATGCTGATTCTTTGGGCTAATGATTACAGACAGACAGACAGCGGAACAGGTGAAACTAAATAAAAGCTTGTAAAAATAGGTCTGACCTCTGGTCACGTGAAGAGTCAACTAAACGCTTGGCGATGTCCCGAAAAATTTGATAAGCACTCGGACCCCAAGGCCCTAGTGTTTCAACCCCAAACGGCTCAAACAATAATGATAATAATATAAATATGTTTGATGTTGCTCATTTTACTAACCTACATAAAATTGCTCTGTAGCTGTTGACAGGGGAGAATGGAAAAAGAAAACGTGTTGCACCGACCCAAGGTAAAATGGGACAAGCGCAGGAAGATGATGATGCTGTACATCTTGTAGGTACTATGCGCTCAACCTATTTAACAAAGTCTTCTCAACGTTACTTGAAATATTTTCCATAAAAAGCTGTGGTAACATATTATATACCCGTTGACTTTACTTCCGTCTAATCAAAAATAGGGATAGGTACAGGGCGAAGGGAGTAGAAGCCGAAACAGAAATCAAATAAAATAAAAACAAATAAATCGACAAATAATATGAAAATTCTAGTTAAAAAGGCACCCTTCTCTACACGTAGAAATTATCAATGAATTCGTAGCCACATTCAATATTTTGATTGAAGTTATCAGCCGACTGTAATCAAAGGGTTGAATGTAAAACAAAAAAAAAGAGATTGTCGTCGGTACAATCATCACGTCTTTGTCACATAACTTACTGTTTACTACAGAAATCGCTCTTCAATCGTTCATCTCTTTTATTCATTCAACATTTACGTTTCGACACAATAACAAGCACCTGACTCATTAAATTCACCTCTGAGATACGTAAGATAATTCGACTGCAATAGAACAACAGCGGCAGTTCTCATTTAATTTGATTTTGCGTTGTAACGATACACCAGTATAAATATCGATGGTTATAAGACTAGGGGAAGACCAAAGAAACTATGGATGGACTTTGTGAATGATGATATGGTTAGAAAGGGGGTGAATACCGAGATGTCCACTTTGGAAGAAGAAAAAAAAGACATGTATCGCCGACCACAAATAAATTGGGAGAATAATGATGACATGGTAACGGCAAACAGAACACGAACTTCAGAAAACCTATAACGTAAGCGTCCAGTCTAACAATAACAAAGTGACATCACTTATCTATCTGACTAAAGAAAACATGCCTAAATGAAAAACAAATATGGCTAGAGAAGAAGGAGATGACGGCTGATAGAGAAGTAAGGAAGGAAAAGACGTAAGTACTCATCATCATCATTTTAGCCGAAAGACGTCTACTGCTGGACATAAGCCTCCCCCAAGCACTTCCACTTCGACCGGTTCTGTGCTTCTCACACCCAATAGGTTCCTGCGGCCTTCACAAGGTCCTTCTGTCCACCTTCTGGGAGGCCTTCCATCGCTACGTCTTCTGGTACGTGGTCGCCACTCTAGAACCTTTCAGCTTCATCGGCCATCTCTTCTACGAGTTATGCTTGGAGTTTCAGAAATGAAGAGATCCGCAGTAGAACCAAGGTAACCGACGTAGCCCTAAGAATTTCCAAACTGAAGTGGCAGTGGGCAGAGCCCGCAAGTATCAGAGTCAAAATGAATTGATCTAAGGGCAGGAAACTCATGATGATGTACTCATCTGTGAGAATATTCGAAGGCCATACATACGAATTGATGAGATCTTTGGTAAGGAAGGACCAAGGATCCCATCAATTGGTGTGTGTGAAACAGTAGAAAAAAAAAAATATTAATTTTGACCCCAAACCCGCCATAAACAGGGATAAATTGAGGGAAGGAAGAACCAGGGGCAGGGCCTTTCCCCAGCAGTTGGCTCAAATGACTAAAAATAAATAAATGAAATTCTAAGTTATAATGATGAAGAGGGCATTTCGGTTTTTACTGTGGATTGGTAACAAGCCCAAAAGACCGACAGGATTGGCAAGATTGCCCTTTGGAAAAGGTAAGAGCAAGCCTTTGAGAAATGACTGCCTCATAGGGACAACTATAAGTATAATACGCTGTTTTAGAAAGGTGGAATGTCATGTCAAACTTTACAAAAAATAAAATTGATTCTAGTCGCCCCTTCGCCGAGAAGAATGGGCAAGGCTCGTAGACACTTCAAATAGAACGTTTTACATACCTTATTATTTATCTTCCAAATCTCCTCACAAAGACTGGTCCTTCCAAAGGGCTCTAAACTAATGCCAAAGTTATTCAGCCATCCTAGGATTGTTTTTTTTCTAGTGAATGATGTGATCCTTCACATGTAATTACACAAATTACATCACTAATGGACTAGTAGTAGTATGTACAGGGTGTGTTCATTTAATTTAATAAATTTGTTTCAACGTTATAAGGTACAAGAGAGGAATTCATGCCTGAGCATGCCACAACGAAGGGTGGTGGAGAAATAAGATGCATTAGGTATATATTTGACAGGCGAAGTAAAAAAAAAGTAAAAGACATCACAAATGAAATCAATTTTGAAGACCGACAGCTCTATGATGTAGAATGTGACGGAAGTATATACTATATCTTATCAAAGAATGTAGAAAGAGAGCTATGACAGAATAGATGTCAAGGACAGGAAAAGAGATGATGTGGCTGAACTTAGGGAAAAGGCTAATTAATGGCCATTACCAGCTGAATACCAGTATTTTACATGGAGCGACTGCCAATCTGACCTCCACAACCCAGATACTGTGAGACATATACCACACTATCATAGACACGTAACACACTATCAGTAGCAAGAACAAAATTTATTGCATTATTTACGTTGCTGAGGAGCTAACTTTTTCGAACATATGAAGCAATGGATTAGCAATATCCTTCAGATTGAGATTGTTAATGTGTAAAGCAAATAGAGTACTGCCGATCGAGTCTGTAAAAATCTCACCGTGAAAAGTTAGGTGAAGTGAGCTGTCAATAGTGCCAATCCCTTAGCATTATTTGGAATGACAGCTCACTCCACGCTCACTTCACCTAAGTTTTCACGGTGAGATGTTACAGAATCGCACAGCTGGTTGTCAGACTATTCTATTCAGCCGATCGATTCTGTAAAAATCTCACCGTGAAAAGTTAGGTGAAGTGAGCGTAAAGTGAGCTGTCAATAATGTCAATCCCTAGCATTAGTTGGACTGACAGCTCACTCTACGCTCACTTCGCCTAAGTTTTCACGGTGAGATGGTTACAGAATCGCACTGCAGGTTATTCTATTAGCAGAACCATCATCCTATATGCCTCGATGAGAATATCAACATGGAGTATGTTTACAAGCATCGTGGACTCATGACACAATGGCAGATATTTTATAAAGACTACGAAGACTGTCGAACGTACATATCATACCAAACGGGTGAAGCAGACTGACGTACAGGTACTTACTATATTTGATATTATATCTTATTAAAATACAGTTGTTGACTATATCTTGGGTAGGTAATTTTGTGAATACGAAAGTGGATTTTGTTAAAAATATTGAATCTTGAAGACGGTGACGATATTTTCGGAGGAAGTTTGTTTAAGAATGGGTTTAAGTGCATTTCATGCTACATGAGTTTATAAAGGATTTGATCATTCAAGTTAAAACCTACCTGACACATCGTTGCTCTGCGTTCTTCAGGCACCCAACGACAGTTTGGGTCGCCTTCCTCGCGTTTCCATGCGTGGCTATTATTTGGAACTATTCTAAAAATCGCAACTTCGACCAAATGTGCATCATCCCTGGAAACAAAAATTATTATTTCAGTTAACAATTGAAGCCATACTTCATAATTTCCCAGTGTTTTTATTTTTTTTTCACTCGCACTATATTGACTGAATTATTCTAATTTATTTGCTGTCGGAGTAACCTCCCGTTTCATCCATACATCTCTATTAGCCGTCATCTCAGCAGTCACCCCTAGCCATGTCATCTTTAATACAATCCACCGTTTCCAACTTATCGAATATTTTCATATAACAGACTGCTTGCCAATGTACGACTGTGCTGTTTAAATTATAATAAAATATTCGTCCTAATATTCACAAACGAATTGGCTTTTTGTGTGATATATAGAATACGACATGGTCTAACAGATTCATCAACATGATGAATTAATTATTAGAGATTGTATTGTATGAGAATTTCGGTACCTTACATGGTTATGAGGAAATCCGCGTGATTGTAGGTCATGGGTTCGAACCCAGACAGGCTCTTTACTTTGTGTAAATAATTTAATCCCCACTGCTCTCGCAACGGTGAAGAAAACATCGTGAGGAAACCGACATGTCCTAGAACCAGAAATTCGAAGACATGTGGCATCTACCAACTCGCACTGGGCCCGCGTGGTGGATTACGGCCTACTCCCTCTCACAAAGAGGAGACCTGTGTCCCAGCAGTGGGAACGTTGTAGGCTGATTATGCAACCATTGTTTATTTATGAAGTTATGACATTCCAACGTACTTATTTATATGTTACGAATACGTTAAGGAATTTGTAACATCCTGATGTTTACTTTTTTCGATTATTTATTAGTGAATACTTGCCTTACAGAAATTCTATATAGGTATTTATGTTTATCTTTAATAAGTATCATCAAATTCATCAGCTGTTATTTTACGTGCATCATTTTTAATTTCTACTTCTTCTTGAAATCTTCTTCAAATTGAAAAACTTTTTAATGTTTCATTATCATCATCATTATTCTCCTGTCCTTTTCTTCCATCATCATCTGCCTAGCCTTTTCCCAACTATGTTCGGGTCGGCTTCCAGTCTATCCGGATAGAGCTGAATATCAATATTTTACATGAAGCGACTGCCTATATGACCTCCACAACTCAGTGACTGGGTAATACCATACCTCTTGGTAAGACTGGTTATTAGAGTTATCCTTAGGGATAACCTATATCCTTTTCTTCTATACTTCTTCATTAGATTTCATCTCGCTAGTAACTCCCTATCAAGCCATATCATCTTTCATACTCACAAGCATAGTCCACAACCAAAACAATATTGGGCTTAAGCTATCACCTTGTAGCACACCGCATTCCATCCTATTTAAAACCACTGAAACAGAACCTTTTGTGATGTTTAATCGCCGAAAAACTCTATTGATATTCATAAAATAAAAGATAGATAGGCATATTTTATTTATAAATCACATTGACTCGTGTCAGCCAATTATGAAGTAAATCAAAGGCCTATTCAAAATTAGTCAAAAAAATGTTTTGACCATTTTTCCAATTAATACAAACCTATTGTAAAATTAGTCAAAGCAGTGACTTACCTTGTATCTCCTAATCATTATAACATCTATTCTATAACATATGTATGACCCAATACATTGTTTTGAGAATCTATTATAACAATTACCATTGTAATCATAATCTGCGCTACTCACAAAGTCGCGCGGTCATCGTACCTAACAATATTGAATCACTCTTTTGTCTGTCGTCATTTGAAACAATAGTTAATGATCTCATGGACAATATTTATTTAACTGCATCTTCTAACGTAGATGTTACACATCTGTTATCAGTTGTTAAATAAACATCAACAGATACCTGCAGTATTATGCATGCATTATGTCAACGTCTGTAAGCAAACGCCCTTCTTCATTGATCATTCTATCCTTCATCATTCTTGCTATCATCATCGTCTGCCTGTAGCAGTCCAATGCTGGACATAGGCCTCTCCTATTGCACGCCATTCAACTCGATTTTCGGCAACTCTCATCCACCTGCTACTATTCTTGCTATATAAGTAGTATATTAATAATGTCCATATTTCAACTTATAGACTTTGAGTTGTGGTGGCTCAGTGGTAACGGCCGTGACTTACGAGCTCTAGGTCGTAGGTTCGAACCAGCCGATCGATTCTGTAAAAATCTAACCGTGAAAAGATAGGTGAAGTGAGCTTAGAGTGAGCTGTCAATAGTGTCAATCCCTAGCATTTAGTTTGGAATGACAGCTCACTCCACGCTCACTTCACCTAAGTTTTCACCGTGAGATGGTTACAGAATCGCACTCCTGCTCTAACCCAGACAGGAATTTTACCACAGAATAATTAGTACAAGTTTTACTTTGAGAAAATTATTCCATCACCACAGCTCTCAAAACAGTGAAGGAAAACATCGTGAGGAAACCGGCATGTCCTAGAACTAAACAAAAAATTTAAGACATGTGACATCTATCAACCCGCACTAGGCTCGCGTGTGGATTCGTTCGCGGGTGGATTATGGGCTTTCTCCCTCTCAGCAAGTGGAGGCCTGTGTCCCAGCAGTGGGATCATTATAGGCTGATGGTGTGTGTGTGTATATGTGATATAAATAATAAGAATAAAAGTTGATAGCCATATTATCAAATTCTATCAAATAATAAGAATAATAGTTGATAGCCAGAATATCAAGGAGGGGCCCGTGGCTAAATAATAACAGCCGCACAGGTCGATCGGCCAGGTTAAGCTACGCTTGCCGCGGTTGGTCTGTGGATGGGTGAACATCTTTACATACTGAGACCCCTCCGTGCTTCGGAAAGCACGTTAAGCCGTTGGTCCCGGCTGTCATTCGTGGATCTTTGACAGTCGTTACGGGTAGTCAGAAGCCCAAAAGTCTGACAACCAGTCTTACCAAGGGGTATCGTATTACCCAGTAACTGGGTTGTGGGGGTCAGATAGGCAGTCGCTCCATGTAAACACTGGTATTCAGCTGCATACGGTTAGACTGGAAGCCGACCCCAACATAGTTGGGAAAGGCTAGGCAGATGATGATGAGCCAGCCAGCTATGTCTAAGATCAGTAAAGATTAAGAATAAATAAATAAATAATTAATAATGAAACAGCGGGGTGTTTAATACACTATCAGTAGCAATGGCATTCATTTTGACAGTTCAACAACATTCATTACACTATTTACGTTGTTGAGCAGACAAATTTTTCGAAGATATGAAGCAATGGATTAGCAATTAGCAATATCCTTCAAAATGATTCAGATTGAGATTAATAGTGTGGTACGCAATTATGATGCTGATTGATTATTTATTTCAAAGACAAGTCTTTATATAAGACAATGTTTCATCTGTTCTAGTTATGTTAACATTTTGTTCTGTCCACAGATACCACAAACGGTTGTCATGCACTTAAGCTTACAATGTGGAGCCTAGAAAAAGTTTTGCCCATCATTACCTTGTTATTCTACGCGTATAACTCAGAAAAATGTGAGAGGATCAAAATCGGGAATGAATTCTACAAACGACAGTTGATAGCCACCATCGATGGGTACCCAACGGGGATGGTCATAGACCCAAGAACTGACCACATATTCTTCATCCTCCATAAAAGGAATTACACCAAAGGAATTCATTTGCTAAAACATGGGTCTTTGGGGATCAAGGAGCTGCCAGTTTCGGATGAATTGCTAGGACAGTGTGTCGCCATAGACACAGTAAGTAACGTGATTTACATTGGCACCAATCAAGGACTTGTAACCTACGATTATTCAAGAACGGAAATAACTGCCGAACGCCCGATTGGAGACGATGATGTCCGAAGTATCTTCATTGATAAAACTGACAGTCAGATGTATATAGCCACGGGATCGAACCATGAAATATTTCGATTTATGAATGGTTCTGCGGCTGTCAAAAGGTATGAGAAAATTCCTAAAGCGTACAGTTTTATTTTGGACACCAAAGGAAACGCCTTTTACGAATATATTGATGGCAGATTGTATTTCTTCTCCGTGGATTTATATGAACCTATTCAGTATAAAGGATTTACTCGGGAACTGAAGTATATTCTTCAGCTGAACAATAATGATGAAGCAATTGTAGCTGTGAAAGGATCGTTGTTCAGACTTTTTACGAGGAGTATTCTGCCCGTGAAAATCGGACAGCTAGGATTCAAAATAACAGGACTAGCCTTTGACCAAAAGAATAATATTGTCATAGGTACTAAAGGAAAGATTTACAGGTATAAACCGATTGATACGAATGACCCTTGTCCTGCCGATGACTATTTCATGTCCAGCATTTAATTTTTTTATTTTGTATGACACAATTTTAGCTGCCTGAAGATTTAGTTTTGCAATATTGTCAACGATGACGAGCTAGTTACCTTCTTTGCGGAGTTATTTATTAGATAAGAAACGATGAACGGAGTTTCCAACCTTTTCTCACTGTGCAATTGTGATTTCTATGCACGCTTGAAGTTGCTTTTTAGAGTAAAGTATCGAATAGTTACGTTAAAACATCGAAAAACACTTGGGAGTCTTTCTTTTATTAGTTAAAATTATCGTATCAAGCTAAATGCATCCGTGATCCAATCAATTTGCTGACATTTCCTTGATTAACGATGCAAAAATTATTTCTGATTGTAGTGTTATAGTTTTTGCGTTCAACGCTTGACTAATTCCTTTTACGGTATGAATCCATGTGAGAAAGTGCGTACCTACACTTATTATTTATTTGTTTTTCACCGTTTATTAAGCTGTCTAGGAGTCTGATCACGATTTTACCATATTTAAAAAAATGCTTGACGTAAATTCAGGGAAATTATTTTTTTAGCAAACGTACGGAGTAAGTTTAGTACGGATTTCATATAATTGTCAAAAAATGACAGTTGTGATTTGAATATGCGGACAATTTAAGTTGTTAGTCAATTAGTATAATAACGATTAGTTTCCCTGATTTTACCTAATAGTTCTTTATAAATAAGTGTTGATAATATTTCACTGTTAACTTATAGATCTTTTACCTATCACAATCACGATTTTTTATTCATTATAATTAAAAATACCACCTGAATGTTTTTTATTTCAACTTTGAGCAGACTTTCCCTTGAAATTAAAGTATAAAGTTCCTTTTTTTAATCCCAGATACTAATCTGACATTTAAGTCTTTTGTGTTTGCGTGATTTTAAGAAATTGGACATTACAGCTGTCAAATTAGTATCTGAGTTTAAAAACGAACTATAGTTAAGGTTATGAATGATTTTTTTTCTTTAATAGCCTCACCCACCGCATTACGTTCTAACTAATTTTACGCAATAATTACTAGACATTTTGAATTAATTCGTAGATTAGGAAAAACAGAAGACCGATTTTGTTATTATTAAAAGTATCATTTTTAAGTTATTTTAACTGTCACTTTAGATAATTTAGGTTTTTTCCATGCAACTATTTTTTTTATTTTTTAAAGTTCTTTAATACTAATTCATTTACACATGTCATCTAAAGCAAATACTTAGTTTTACTTAAGTATTTTTTCGTTCGGAATTACTAGTTATATTATATCATTTATAAAAATAAAAAAAATATTTTTACATTGTTTTTTCATTGGGTATTTTAAATCCACCGAATAAATGTTAATTTTTACCTATATTTTCTTAAAAAATATTTGTTTATGTATTTTCGAACATTTTTTTGTTTCTGACCAACCTTTTTGGCTAAGATTCATATAGCGAGTTCATTGCGTAACACTCTTAGTAGGTAACAATGGTTTTCATTTTGTCAGAACAACAACATTCGTTGCGTTATTTATTAGTCTCCGCCAGATAAGAAAAAAATAAAATTCATTGATCCGACTTGTACCAAAAAGTCCACAAAACTTCGTTAGCGATCGCTCTTCATTCAAAACTGTCGCTAATACTGCTTCGGTCGAGTTTCTTACCAAACACTTATCCCAACGGAATAAGTAAGAAATACGTAAAGAACAATGAATAGGGTATTTTTTTAAAGTTTCAAAAATACGTATTCCAAGTTCCAATTCCAGTTTATGTACCTATTCCAAAAATAATTTTCGTGGTGATTTTTTTTTATTTATGTTTATTTATTTATATTTAGATATAGGTACCTACGTTGTTGAGTAGACACATTTATCGATCATATGAAGCAAGGATTAGCAATATAATTCAAATTTATTCTGATTTAGATTGATTGTGTTACGCAAATAGGGTGCGGGATGTAATAGTATCATGTAATATTTTTCATCTTTCCGATATTCCCATAGTGAAATATGTTTAATTATAATAGGTATATTCATGTTTAAATAAATTCATGATTGCTCGACCCCGGCGAAGAATATTAATAACATCATTTCCGTCTAGTATACAAGCCGATTTATTACTCAGAACATTATGATTACAAGCAATATTAGCTATAAACTATTATCATTTCATACGTTTTAGTTGAAAGGCATCAATGTTATGTTGCCTTAGCACAGGAGAATATAAATATAGGTAATTACAGGATGAAAACCGGAATTGACAAAACTGAATTAAATACTTTTCATTTACTTAGTTACAATTTTCAGTTTTAAAAAATCATTTCATTGAAACTAACCCACAAAGCGACATCTATTGGCAAGACTTGCAAGTAATACATATGTTTCTGATTAGTAACGCTAGATGGCGCCACTCTCTTCATCTCCTTATCTTTATAGCTACTTTGATAAAATTAAGCAATAATAACCATGACATCGAATTTAAATAAAGTTACAATAATATGTTAATATTGTAATCTTACATATTTACAACAAAAAATTACCATAGAATCATATTTTATTGATAACATCAACATAACACACACATCACATAACTTCTATGCAACCGTATCAAAAATGCATAATACATAATTAATTAAAAAGCAAATTGTAAAAATTCATTCAAAATGACTAAAAAAAAAAGATAAAAAGAAAAAAGACAAAAAAAAAAGAAAAAGATTTGGGCTCGTCCGGGATTTGAACCCGGGACCTCTCGCACCCTAAGCGAAAATCATACCCCTAGACCAACGAGCCACTGAGAGACTTGTCGAAATAGCTGTTCTAATACTAAGAAATATTAAGCTGTGACGTACCAAGATGTTTTATTTTTATCGACTGAAGGCGCCTACACACTACAATAGACTTGTTGACACACACATTTACTATTGTTAAGCTACAAGCTTATCTAAAGATTTTATTCGCTTTCCGTTTATGTAGTCTGCTTGTACCACGGTATTTTATGACATAATTATCTATGGACATATTATATTTATTTCTATAAATTATTGGGTTAAAGAAACACTTTCACACGTCAAAAATAAATTGTGTTTTAAAATTAAATGACTTCGGTGTTTCCTGACTACCCTGAGAGCAAACACTGAAACAAACTCAGAGGTCATCTTTTATAGTCCAGACATAATTTTGGTCATGGCATGGTCATTTTGGTCATGTTTTATAGGACCATGCAGATTAGTGTCTGAGATGCTCTATTGAGGAAAGAACCACACGGATTCAAATGGACTGTGCAGGAATTTGTCTCTCAATTATTTTCGTACGGTATTAGCATTTATCAGAGAACAGGGGGGAAATTCTCGTAATTTTAAAAACGTTCACAGTTTGATCTCAGTCTCAATCTGTCAAAAATACGTCTAATTTCCATACATTTTGACAAGTTTTTGACATTTGTTTGTCGCCGAGATGAGACTGCGACTAGATTTTGAACGTTTTAAATTACGAGAATTGGCCTTCAGGAGTCCAATTCCGTAACACACTGTCTATTATAGGATTATCCGAAGGATTTTGAAGGAAACAAATCCTTTGCTTTCATACTTATGTTTGAAAAATTCGTCTGCTCGACAACATAAGTAAACCAAGCATTAGCAATATCCTTCAAAATGATTCAAATTGAGATTTATTAGCCATTAAGGTGGTGGCTGGATAGCCCGGTTTAGCAGCCAACAATCTCATTGGGTTGGTTGGTTGGGTGATCTCATTGACTTATGAGATGCCATACATTAAAAAAAAGTAATTGACGCCTACGCAATGTCATTTAGCAATGTGCCGCCCAAGCGTGCAGGCAGTGCACGGACTGAATAAAGTCAGGGGTAACTCACAGCTTATATGGTTCGTTTATTCAAATCAGAACTGTAATATTCTTTGATGCTGCGCCACTGGGGAGTTCGTTGCGCCACTTCTTCTTCCCAGCGAAAGCATTATGAAGTGTTGATGAAGGGCGGGTGTTATAGGGGACCGTCTCATGTAATTTTGTAAGTTTTATAACGGACGCTTTTAACGTGCACGTCTTTCTACATCGTTCTCACATACAGTATAATTTCAACAAGAATGATGTAAGCAATATTTTGTACTTAACAATTTTTTTTATTTAAAAGAGTGTTCGTGGAGGTTCTTGCCCTTTCTACTCCATAGGTATCTACAACGCTTTGGAATGGGCAACTAGCTTCATCTTTCTAACTGACCAACCCTTTGACAATTCAAAAGTGCCTGTAATTGGTTTATTTGAAATATATTGGTTTATTTGTGTTTTGAGTTTTGACTTTCGAAACGTACTGACATTCAGAACCTAATATACTATGACCCTATTTATTTGTGTCTGATTAGAGGGGATTCTGGCTAAATAATTACAGCCGCACAGGTTAAGCTACGCTTGCCACGATTGGTCTGTGGATGGGTGACCATCTTTTCTTTCCTTTTTTTTTAAATTTTTAATATTTTGACATTTTTATAACGTTTTACGATTTGACAATTTAATATTTGACATTTTATTTTTAAATGGCACACATGACATTAAGCTATAATTTACCTATAATTTTTAAATGTAAAATACTGGTATTCAGCTGCATCCGGTTAGACTGGAAGCCGACCCCAACATAGTTGGGAAAAGGCTAGGGAGATGATGCAGATGATGACATTTTTATAATTTTTGATAAAAAAAAAATATGGTTTGATGAATATTTTAATATAATTAGTCACAGTTTTATCTTGGGTCTTTATCAGCTTAGAATTTTAAATAGTTTATAAGTAATTTAAAACTATGGACTAGAGTTAGGTATGTCTGTAAATCTGTCATCATTTTTTCATACTGAGACTACGCTACTATTACAGTACTACTTTTTTCATACTTTTTTTTTTCATACTCCGTGCCTCGGCAAGCACGTTAAGCCGTTGGTCCCGACTGTCATTCGTGGATCTTCACAGACAGTCGTTACGGGTAGTCAAAAGCCCGAAAGTCTGACAACCAGTCGTACCAAGAGGTATCGTATTACCCAGTAAGTGGAGGTCAGATAGGCAGTCGCTCCATGTAAAATACTGGTATTCAGCTGCATCCAGTTAGACTGGAAGCCGACCCTAACATAGTTGGGAAAAGGCTAGGCAGATGATGATGCTCTAAATTAACTTTATAAAACGTTGAATTAGATATTTTAATTTGGCGCACCTATTCAATTTCATCCTGGCAACCCTACTTGTAACTACCGTAGATAAATTCGGTGGTTTACTCTTACAAACATCTCTACCTTACCTCTAGCGAAAACAGGTATTATGTTATGCCGTAACAATAGCTTTAGTCATTCTACGCTTCATTTTAATTCAAAAGATGTTCTCCTCCAACCAAGCGTTTATCATTTTAATTATTTTCAGACACGCAACGTCGTCGCTACTATTCATAGATTCGAAAATAATATCTTTATAAACAAAGGAATTTAAAAACTAAATATTATTAGATTTATGAATTTCTATAGTAGGTAGGGAAGATAAAATTAGAACTTGTCAACGAGGAATGGAGAGGAGTATGCTTAGTTTTAGGAAAATACATAAAATAAAACATACAAAAATAAGGAAACTAACATGCTCTACAATATGCGAAAAAAAACTTTTTAGCAAAAAAAATCACCCGACTTCCAAAAACGACACTACAAAGTGAAAAATAACTTTAATTTCGGAAGTCGGTGTCGTTGGGTTCACACTTTCGTTGTTTGCCACCGACTTCCGAAATTAAAGTTATTTTTCACTTTGTAGTGTCGTTTTTGGAAGTCGGTTGATTTTTTTTGCAAAAAAGTTTTTATTTTTCACTTTTAAGTTGTAATTTTTACCAGTAATTTTGGTTTAAAAACCAAACTACTGAACCGTTTTTGATGAAATTTCTATGGGACCATTTGGGAAGTATACCCTTTCCAACAAAAAAAGAATTTTTCAAATCGGTTGGCAAGCGAAAGAGTTATGCGCGAACAAACATAAAAAAAAAAAAATACAAACATCCGAATTGAGAACCTCCTCCTTTTTTAGAAGTCGGTTAAAAATTGAAATTATTTAAAAAAATAAAATTATTTATTTGACAGTTGAAAATACATGTTACAAGCCAATCACAATAAGAAAGCACACGAGTGTATTGCCATAAATCTGATCCTAACCCCCAAACTAGGCCTGGACCTGTATTTTAAGGGTCAGCGTTCAGCCATGGGTTCTATTTTCAATCTAGGTTATTGCCATTTAAAAAAAAAGGCCATATAGCTCGACTCCCAGATCAACGCTGGACCGGAAGAGTGACGTCATGGAAGGGCCCGATCGACAGAAGGGGCAAAGGAAAGCGCATGAGTAGATTTGAAGATGAAATTAAAAACGTCGCCGGAGCACACTGGATAGAACTCGCCCAAGACCAAGACAACTGGCTAACTGTGGAGGAGGCCTTCACCTTTGAAGACGGGGAAAATGATAAATCTAAATCAAGTCATTTTTACAACGTTAGTAGTACTGAGAATCAGCAATTTTCGAACGTCAAAATTACAAAAGACAGTCCCACAAAAACGCCCGCCCTTCACCTCACCGCTTCCTAGTGCTATCGCTGGGAAGAAGAGGTGGCGCAACAAACTCCCCAGCAGTACAGCTGTCTGTTCAGATAAAAAATACTTGATATTTTATTGTATACAATATTAGGTGTTAAGTAATTAACATTACAAGAAACAGAACAAAAATTAAATTATTTGCCATATGTCAGCTTGCCACGCCAAAATACGATGAATTTATAAACTAACACCCAACAAAATAATTTTAAAGTGCATGCAAGAAATAAAAGGCTTTTATTTTCCTTATTTATATAGTAGATACAGCTAGGTATATTTTATTCATCAATCGGGAACATCAAAACCAAAGAAGTTTTTCTCCAAACCTACTACGCTTTGGAATGGGCAACTAGCTTCATCTGTTTGACTGACTAACGACTTCTTGACAGTTCAAAAGTACCTGCTGCAGGAACAGACTATCAGCAGCAATGACTTTAATTTATATTCATAGCGTTGTTGGCCAGACAAATTTTGCTGGTGCGGATGCGATGGATAGTATATAATATCCTTCAAAATAAGCCTTCCTTCCTTATGCTTTTTCTTTCTGTCTTTCTTCTTTCTTTCTTTCTTTCTTAATCCAGATTGTGTTTGAACGTGTCGCAATTAGGGTGCAGAACATGGTTTAATTCACATAAATGCGTTAAGTTTGAGTTTGAAAACTCGACCCGGAGATAGAACCCAGCACCCTAATTGCGTAACACACGATCAATCGGAATCTGAATAATTTCGAAGCAAATTGCTAATCCATTACTTCATAAGTTCGAAAAAATTGTCTGCTCAACACGTAAATAACGCAATGAATGTTGTTGAACTGTCAAAATGAAACCGATTCCGATTGATCGTGTGTCCAGGGGCCAGGACCTCACACTTAGCAGTCACGTTGCCACCACTATTTATTTAATTATCCATTTATTCCAGGCATCAAAGCCCATATAAACACATACATTACAATATTAATATAACTTAAAAATACTATAAATACATACAACATTATAATTACCTACACTAAAAACTAACTAACTATGAAACAGAGACTTGAAGTACCATAAATTGTAGGTACAGACGCCAGCAGGTCAAGCTACCCGAAACTGTCAAATTTTTCCAATCAACCTTGAACCTTCATGCTTTAGCGATAAAGTTGAAAATCTATTAGAGAAATTTGACAGATTGTAGTAGCTTGATGTGCTGGCGTCTGTACTTAGTCTATTTTTAACTGACTTCAAAAAAGGAGGAGGTTTTATGTTCATCTGTATTTTATTAATGTAGGTATGTTCATCGAAATTCTCGTCAATTCTAGAACGATTTTGAAAATTCTTTTATAATCTGGTAGAAAAAAATACACTACAAAGTGAAAACTTACTTCAGTTTCGGAAGTCGGCGGCAAAAAACTAAAATACAGAACCAAAGACACCGACTTCCGAAATTAAAGTAATTTTTCACTTAGTTTTTTTTCTGCAAGTTTAAATGTTCTTACAAACGGTGACAAAGCACACAGACACTCCGCCTCGCCAGGCATGGAAATAAAATAAATAAATATAATAATATCTAATTTAATATTCAATTATAATAATAATGTAGGTATATAATTACCCGTACGACCCTCATAAGCTGTGGTTATTGTCACTAACTGTGTAAGCTTATGACGCAATGACTGTTGTAAAGCTATTTGCACATTGTGGCGTAATGTTTAGCTAACAATTTTAATAGTAGGTACCCGAGGTTTGCCAGCGTGCCATGGAACGCAGTACCCTGGGATCCGAATTTGTTATGCCTGGACATTTTAATTAATTATTTTTCAGCTTGAGTACGTATAGTTTTTATTATATTTTTTGGTATATTGGCGCATAACATAAAATTAAATTACTTGCAATATGTCAGCTAGCCAGCTGACATATTGCAAGTAATTTAATTTTATGTTATGTGCTTGTAATGTTAATTACTTAACGCCTAGTATTGTATAGTATCAAGTATTTTATAACTGAACAGACAGCTGTGCTGCTGGGGAGTTTGTTGCGCCACTTCTTCTTCCCAGCGATAGCACTAGGAAGTGGTGAAGGGCGGGCGTTTTTGGGGGACTGTCTTTTGTAATTTTGACGTTCGAAAAGTGCTGATTCTCAGCCTAATTTGAATAAATGACTTTTGATTTTGATTTGTGACCGTATAGGAATACAATAGTATAATCAGTCAATAATGTTTACGCTGCTGGAACACCGGTCTCTCTGTGAGAAGGAGTGTGCCGTAATCCACCACGCGGGCCCAGTGCGGGTTGGTAGATGTCACATGTCTCCGAATTTTTAGTTCTAGGACATGCTGGTTTCCTCACGATGTTTGCCTTCACCGTTAGGAAGGAAACAATAATGCGCGCCAAAACCAAGATCACAGACGTTGCCCAGAAAGCCGCTAAACTTACGTGGGACTGCGCCGGACATGTCTGCCGCATGTCATATGATAATTAACCACTGATTGGGTCCCACTAAAGGAGGGGCCCGTGGCTAAATAATAACAGCCGCACAGGTCGATCGGTCAGGTTAAGCTACGCTTGCCGCGGTTGGTCTGTGGATGGGTGACCATCTTTACATACCGAGACCCCTCCGTGCCTCGGAAAGCACGTTAAGCCGTTGGTCCCGGCTGTCATTCGTGGATCTTTGACAGTCGTTACGGGTAGGCAGAAGCCCGAAAGTCTGACAACCAGTCTTACCAAGGGGTATCGTATTACCCAGTAACTGGGTTGTGGAGGTCAGATAGGCAGTCGCTCCATGTAAAATACTGGTATTCAGCTGCATCCGGTTAGACTGGAAGCCGACCCCAACATAGTTGGGAAAAGGCTAGGCAGATGATGATGGGTCCCACTAAACGCACGATGCCATCACGGCAGGCCGAGATGAAGATGGCGGGACGAGCTTGACTACCTACCGTTAGGACTGGTCGGCTCTCGCAAAAGACAGAATTGTGTGGAAAAGGGAGAGGCCTTTGCTCTGCAGTAGGACATGATGATATCGCTAGAAAAGGCGTGACTACCGAGATGAGGACTAATAGAGAAGTATGGAAGAAAAAGACATGTTGCGCCGACAGCAAAATAAATTGGCAAGGGAAGAAACTCGTCCCCCCCCCCCCCCCCTCCTATAAGGAACTTGAAACATAACAGGTGAAATCGGAGTCACTTCTACCTATATCTTTAAGAAATACTGGCAGGAATTTACATTACGGTGGAATTTACTTTCATTGAATTTCGTACGTTTGTGCTATGATCATTTTTATGCGTCTATTTACTCGTAGATTTGTTTTGGTTATAAGTTCCTCGTTTCATGGTATGCATTATGATAAAATATTGCTATGGTCGTTAGTTTAATACGTCACAGCAGGTTTCTTTCCTAACAAGTCCAACTATGTATTTATCTCAGATTTAAAACACCATGTAACATAATGTATGCTAAAGTATGCATTTAATGGTAACTTACTAATTAGGCGTTCTCCATTTTATGATCTAAATGAACTGGGGCAAAAATAAACATCAGAAAAAGAGTTATGGCACTCAAATGGAGTTTGATTGTCTCGTAAATGAAAACGCTCAAAATCTAGTCGTCTTATCTTAGCGATAAACAATTGACAAAACTTGTCAAAAATGTAGGGACTTTACTGAGATCAGACTGTGAACGTTCTTAAAATTACTAGAATTGCCCCTCAGATAATGAGCCAGAGTACCTGATGCTTCACAGTAGCGCTTGCAAGCACAAGACCGAATAGGTAGTTATTTGCTGTGGTATTCAAGATTCCGATGAAAATTATCTAGTCCAGTCTAGTATAATTTAGTCTTAATCCGACATGGTAATCAGAGCCAGGACCCGATGCTCAGCAGTAGCGCTTGCGACCACAAGACCGACGAGGTTGTCAATTGCAATAGTATTCGCACCTATTCCGATAAAAAAAAAAACTTTTTTGCAAAAAAAAAAGCCGACTTCCAAAAAAGACATTACAAAGTGAAAAATAACTTTAATTTCGGAAGTCGGTGTCGTTGGGTTCGCAATTTCGTGGTTTGCCTTTACTTTATAGTGTCTTTTTTAGAAATCGGTAGATTTTTTTTTTCATTTTTAAGTTGTAATTTATACCAGTAATTTTGGTTTAAAAACCAAACTACAGAACCGTTTTTGATGAAATTTCTATGGGACCAATCTGAAAGTATATCCTTACAAATAAAAAACGAATTTTGCAAATCGGCTTATAAATGAGGAGTTCGGAATTCTGAGGTCACAAACACAAAAAAAAATACAGTCGAATTGCAAACCCCCTCCTTTTTTGAAGTGGGTTAAAAAGTATCCTATAAAGCCTGTATGCTCGGCTCGGCGTAGTAACGTCTCGAACTAGTGAACAACGACCCTAACTCTTTACTTTACTCCAACAAAACACGTTCCCAGCACAATTTAAACAAACTTCGGTTTTCTTTGTTTTTAAAAGTGAAATTAGACTCCCATGGCTGAAAAACGAGATTGTGATCGACATAGCGCCATTGTTGCGATTATCGGTCAAGCGTGAGTCGTGCCGTGGGAAATGTCTATGGTTGAAAAAAGTTTGTGAGTTTATCGATGGTTAAAGACCTTATGTGGCGTCATAGTTTAGTTAATAGAGGGGATTTTTAGTCTTTTTATTAATAAAGATTTTCATCATTTGTTTGTGTAAGTTGCTGAACTTGGACAAAAGAGGTCTGTCTTGAACTCTTGAGCAGTTTTCATAGACCTGAAAAAATAAGTAACCAGCGGGGTAATTGCGTTGCTACTGACTACTGATAGAGTAGCATTTTGACAGTCCCACAACATTCATTGTGTTATTTACCTACGTTATTGAGCAGAACAATTTTTCAACTTATGAAGCAATGGATTGAAATCATTATGAAAGAAATTGAAAATGATTCTATATGTTATTCCTGGTTATAAACTATCTGTGTGCCAAATTTCATCCAAATCCGTTCAGTACTTTTTGCGTGAAAGAGTAACAAACATCCATCCATCCTTACTTTTGCATTTATATTAGTAGGATTAAGTTCGGTAACAATCATAGAAATGTAAAAAATCTTTGGTAACAATAGAAAAAGTAATTGTGCCTCATTAGTTACAGTTGAGCTCAGTTAAAATTTATTTCCTGCAAAAATTACAAAGACGCATAGCGTCCTCCTGTCTTCTAATAACGACAAACTGCTATCAAGACTTTATGTGATTTCGACCTTCCATAGTTGAGGCCAATAAGGAGTCCACATATTATCTAATTTTGGTATTTAGCTTTCGTAACCTAAACGGTTTCTTACAGGATATGGTAATGATCCAAAATTGCTAGGTTGAAACTTTTTAAAATTAGTTTCGGTTGTCAATAAACATTTGAACAATATGCAAATAAAGTTATTAAAAAACTAATTGAAGCCTTTATGTGAAGGAATCAAAGAACTTAATAGCTTACTTTACAATTTAGAACATTCACTTAGTAAATATTCCCATAGCATACATTGCTGTTTTATTTAATTGAAATTCAGTTATCGCTGAACAAAAACTGCTTTGGATAAGTAACACCAAGGACTGAACAGTTACTCTAGCTACCAAGTATCACATAAACATTGAAATTTAAAAGGAATCTTCGAAATGTTCGATGTTCGTTGCCGATTTTATTCATTGACTTGAACCAAACTGCAGTCACAAAAGCGCGATGAATACTAAGTCATGCGATATTGTAAGCGCTTCGAAATTTCAATTTTGTCATATCCACCTCCACACACGAGGTCGGCGGTTTAAAACTAAAAACAAACCTCTTAGCGGCCAGTACCTATTTTATGCTGCAACGAGGCTGAATGCTTTTTGGTCAGTGCATTTAAAAAGTTAACGATCGTGAATTGAATTTTAATATAGAACTGTCATCTTGTGAATCTGTGACTTGAGGAGTTTCTTTTTTTGCAAGTTCGTTCTCTCATGCGGTGGATTTTTATGTGATGTAAGTTTTCTTTGTGATTATTAGAACATACATTAATATTTAATGACGTGATTAAATCGGCCAATTAAGATTATAATAGGCTGTTCCCTAGCCTATTTGTTATACAACTAAATACAAAATCCAAAATACAATGAGCTTGATACTACGAGTATTTTCATACACATTTTCACCAAACGGAAAAAAGTTTTAGTTAGGCAAAACTTACTTACGGAAAATCTAGATCTATCAAATTAAACTTGACCTATTAACAGGCTTATATTACTGTAAATACCTAGATACTTACCTAATTAGATAAACAATAAAAATGCGTTCAAGGGTACAATGAATAAGATAGCATAAAAAAACAATTTGAATTCAAGTCATTGTTTATTAATTGTCATTGTAATAAGTAAGAGGATTCTCTCTTACTTATTACAATGACAATTAACAGATATAAATTCAAGACAAATTACGTAAAATGCTATTTGAATTAACATAAAAAGACGTTTTACCTTTCCATTTCATTGTTTTAGAAATAGTAACATTAAACCATTTTTAATATGAGTAAAAGTTTCAATGAAATGCTTACTTAGTTATAAATAGTATACAATTATGACATGTTACATTGTTTATACTAAGTATTAATTACTTCCGTTAATACATAATTCAAAGATTTACTCTACTACAAGCCGTGTGTATCGAATCGGCAAAAATGGCGCCGAATCCCTTGTTCACAAATTAGACTAAATTTAAGTTCAGTGCATCTTTTTCTTTCTATTTCATTAAGAAAAGGACAGAAGATAAATATTAGTTTAGTCCTGTCTGTTCACCAACGAACAAGGGAATCGGCGCCATTGACGAACTTCCTTCCAACCCTTCATCCCCTATTTAATCCCCTTTGGGGATGAATTTACAAAAACCCTTGCTTACTACTCATCTTCGCTTTATAAGGAAGTCTTGAGCAAAATTTCAAGCTTCTAGACACAGCCGTTTGTGCTGTGAATGGATGTTGGGGCAAGGGTGAGCAATGCCTACCCTAAAAATTTCTTTGCCCACCCAAGAAAAATCGTCAGTATTAAAGAATTACTTACTGTTTAATCGCTTTTTATTAGTGTTTTTATTAGAGCCATACATTTTGATCAAGATGTCAGGTTAACTTTTTAACAGTGAAAGCGTTATCTGAGTCTTGGCAACCTACTTTACATGAAATGTTTTTGGTGGGATTATTTATTACGAGGCGTCATTTATGAGCTCTCATTATGTGGTAAGTTCAGCTGGACGTCTGCCCTCCCTAAACGAAATCCCTAGCTACGTAAATGGTGCTGTGCGTTCTGCTTCGATCAAATAATAGTACTAGATTCCCGATAAGCGCTTCAAAAACGGCCCGAAAAATAAGATCACAAATACTTTTGTGGTCTTATTTCAAATTAGTATGTTTTTAACCTTATTACTTAGACTTTAAGTTTCATTTTAGAATAAATAACTGCAAATTTAAAAATAGAATGATTTTATTTTATTTTCAAGCGACATTTTAAATATATTTTGCAATGGTAATTAAACTTTATGTTTAAACATTAAGGTTTATAACAAACTGTTAATATTATTAAACTTTTTTCAAAGAAATGTAGATGTTTGCGTGTGTGCAAACGTGGCCTGCGGTTCCTGATCCTTAAATCTAGTACTATTATTGATCGAAAGCGTTCTATCAGAAATCAAATGAATTCAAAATTTGTATTACAACCTTCTTATAAAACGGTAGAAAACAAAAGCCAATCACCATTGCTGTGTACCAACTTGACGGGAGAAAATCAAGAAAAATGCTGGCACATTTTTTAAAAGCTGAAGTGGGTATGCTCCGTTATGTGGTCGCAGTGGATAAGGGGTCACACCGCTCTAGATGGCTAAAGAGAACTGGCGCAAACCTGTAGTGCTTACTCGTGATGACCGCAAGAAGGTATGGCAAAACAAGGAGCTTCACGGGCGTGCCCGGTGAAGATTTCTTAGCGTCCGTATTCTGGGTAACGTTTTGGTGACATTTCAACTTTGTCCCTGTGTGACACAAAATTCTCACGATTTTTGATGGACGTTATCTGACAATTAGATTCCGACCGAAAATTGATTTATTTTTTCTGCCAAAAACTAAATCTAAATTCGGCCTGATTTTCATTTTCGGCAGAAAATTGCCGGAAACCGAAAACGGCACCCTAATTGCGTAACAAACTATAAATCTCAATAATTTTGAAGGAGATTGCTAATCCATTGCTTCATATGTTCGAAACATGTGTCTGCTCAACAACGTAATTAAGGCAATGAATGTTGTGGAACTGTCAAAATTAAACCTTTTGCTACTGATGGTGTGTTTCGCAATTACCCCGCGGGGTTCGGTCGGACTCGACTAACTTTGTGACACTTACGGGGTTGCTTAGGTAGCGCTTATGTCCTTCCGATCGACATGATCCAATACATAATCAAACAAAGGCTTCAGAAAGTCCTTGGTGTCAAGTCCTTTCACCAGCTGACCTTGTTAGTAAAAAAACCTTTCCCTATGATTCGGAAATACCATTGTCAACGTCGAAAGCCGACAGATTTCGTGGAAGTGAGGTCTTAATTGATTGAATTTCCCTGTAAATAATCATTAAACTTAATTCATGGAACTGTGCTTCTAGGTACTTATGGCTATTTCCGTTAGGTTTTAATTAAACAACGTGGTTTTATTGACCGTAATAATGTTTTAATGCTTAATGTAAGCACTTTAAGCCGTTGGTCCCGGCTGTTATTCGTGGATCTTTGATAGTGGTTACGGGTAGTCAGAAGCCCGAAAGTCTGACAACCAGTCTTACCAAGGGGTATCGTATTACCCAGTAACTGGGTTGTGGAGGTCAGATAGGCAGTCGATCCATGTAAAACACTGGTATTCAGCTGCATCCGGTTAAACTGGAAGCCGACTCCAAAATAGTTGATGATGACTGTTTTTTTTAATGCAGAGAAGTTTCAAACATCCAGTTTAGGACCGTATACAGCGGTGCGATGCGACGAGTTAGATCCCCTGATATCCTCTGCTGGTTATGATTATGTTTTAATTTCTCTCTGATCCACTATAAACTTTATCATTCCGGTCTGATCCTTCCTCTTTTTGTTTTATTCCGGTCGGGATCCTATAGTTATCTATTAACTGATTTTTGGGATAGTCAGCAAAAAAATATACTGGGTTTATAGGTGGGAGTAAAAATAAATTTCACAGGACGAAGTCGCGTGTAGAAGCTAGTAATTAATATATGCGTCTGACTTACGCGGCCTCCCTTTTCTCTCCTAAAACGGTTAGAAATTAAATCCTATTCCTATCATTAGTATAACGACCCTAGATGTTGGAAAAAGTTGTAATGCAACTTAGCATTAGTAGGCATAAACACATGCTTCTTGCCTTTACATGGTATCTTTCAACCAGTGTTCTTATGAGGTAAGCTGATGAATATATCCGTTGACAACGAGTCTATACCCTGTCCATTAAGGTTAACCGTTTTTTGACAGCTGTCTTAGAACGTACATATTCCAGATGACGTAAAAGTTAACTTTAAAATGCGTAATAAAATAAATATATAAACTGCCTTATCTTATTGAATTATCTTATTTATGGCTTCTTACAGACATTATAATACCGTACGTGTATCAATCAATGTATTGTGTGTTGCTGCAATCACTAGTTCCATCTGTCAAAAAACGGTTTACCTAATGGACAGGGTATAGCCTTAAAATGTCGGTTTTGCCCAGCAAATAGTTTGGGATGCTAGAAAAGAAGGTCAGGTTGTTGATGATGAGACTAGGAGCCTAGGTTTGACTAAATCGTTTCTGACAGATTTCCCTACCCTTTCTATAGATAGCGGATGCCTGCGAGCCAAAGAAATGCCATACTGGTGCCATTCCATAGGGTCGATCGATCAGGTTAAGCTACGCTTGCCGCGGTCGGCCCGTGGGTGGGTGACCATCTTTACATACCAAGACCCCTCCGTGGCTCGGAAAGCACGTTAAGGCGTTGGTCCGGCTGTCATTCGTGGATCTTTGACAGTCTGGGTGTTTTTCTATCTATAATATGTATGTATTTACAAAAAAAAAAATGTATATAAGTAGTTTATCAGCCATCTTGTTACCATAACACAAGAATTAGGTTGCTTAGCTTGGGACTAGATGGCGCTGTGTGAAATGTCCAGGGATATTATTATTATTATTATATTATAGTGTCTTAATCCGGCTGTCATTTGTGGATCTTTGACAGTCGTTACGGGTCGTCAGAAGCCCGAAAATCTGACAACCAATCTTACCAAGGAGTTTTGTATTACCTGACCTCCTGAAAATCTCAAATTATTGGTACATTTTAAGCGCTTTAAGCGCTAAAAAGTAACACCCATTTTAATCTTCATATCAATCTATGTCGTAATCTTAATAATCTCACATGGTTTAAGTATGCTGATATAATTGACGATCTTTCGAAATTCGCAGGAAACGATACATTCGTATTTATACAACTATGCGAGTTGATCTGGTTGAAACTATTCAGGTCATAACATTACATCGTAATCACCAGACTTCTAAATGTCCATCATATCCACTGATCGTATTTGATAACAAATGTCTGATTGGCAACCTTTTTCATCATTCATTCAAGTTCCTAAGTATACAGGGTGTTCATACGAGTATTCAGTACAATATTCTGGACCCTGTGTTGAAATTGGTAACTCGAAAAGCACGTCAAACCGTTGGTCCCAAGTGTCATTTGTAGATCGCTGACCGCCGTTACGGGTAGTCGGAGGCCAGAAAGTCTGACCACCAGTCTTACCATGTAAAATACTGTTATACAGCTGCATCTGTTTAGACTGGAAGCTGACCCTGAGGTTAGGCAGATTGATTCATGTATATTACGGTTTTACGTCTATATTTTTTATCGATTTGAACTCCTCACCTCTCTCCCATTCGACTGCCCTTGCTGTTGGGCTAATGCTAATTAATTTCGTATCATTTATAATTTACGTAAACATGTAGATATGCGTAAAGAGCATATTGCAACGGAATTCTTACGCCCAAGGCGTACAACTTTCGCTTCTGGGGTTTTGGAAGAGGCGCATCCCTGCGGAGGTAGGGCGAAGGTAACAGTGCAAGCGGCACAAACGAAACGCTTCGTAAGCATAATCAGCTTATAATGTTCCCACCGCTGGGACACAGGCCTGGTCTCTTCAAGAGGGAGTGGGCTGTAATCCATCACGCGAGCCCAGTGCGTGTTGATAGATGTCACATGTCTTCGAATTTTTGGTTCTAGGACATGCCGGTTTCCTCACGATGTTTTCCTTCACCGTTTTGAGAGCAGTGGTGATGAAATTGAATACAGAAATTAAAGTGCTTGTCTCGGTTTGAACTCACGACCAACAACTCGTAAGCCACCACTGCTCTCAGGTAAAATTCTAACGTCGGCGTAACCATTGAATCAAAAGCTCAAACCGCAGCCAAGAAGCTGGGCATCCTAAATAAGGTGAGGCGATACTTCACATCTGGTCCTCAAGTCTGCTATTACAATAGTGTCAGAATGGTCTATCATTGATTTCATAATTGTTGATTTTGACAAGTTTGGTAATCTACTAATATAATGGCGTCATTATGACTTTCCAGTGGTCAACCACTGACACTCCATTGAAAGAAATGGCATAGAATGGTAATCTCGTACATAATGATAGATGAATGACTGACTTACATAAAACACTTGACTTGTATAAAACACTAATAAATAATATGTAAAAATATATATAAATGAAATCTGGAATAAATAAAGTAGTGGTAGTTATTCGAAAATCATTTCTATTAACGGGTTTTATAATAATGGCAATACGACAATGTTATTATGACACAATTCTATTACGAGACCATTGACCGACCAATGATCGCCATTAAGAATTTAGCAGATTACGAACTTTAAGCAAAATGACAATGGGATGGGAATAGGATCGTGTTGAAATGACGAATTTATAAAAATAGCAGACTTGGGGCCCAGGACAGCTTTTAAGTCTGTCCAAAGCACAGGACACGGGTGGGTTTTAGTCAGTAAAAGTCTGACACTCCCTTCTGCTCCACCCAGAGCGGGAGGAGTCATTTGATGATTTCCCATCCTCAAAAAAAAAAAAAAAAAAAAAAGCACAGGACCATTCCTGTATGGAGTATTGCAGCCACTTATGGGATGGCTCTGCCACACACCTTAGTCGCTCTAGCCACAGACAACCCCTTCTCTAGCATCCACGATATTATAATATAATAATAATAATATCCCTGGACATTTCACACAGCGCCATCTAGTCCCAAGCTAAGCAACCTAATGCTTGTGTTATGGTAACAAGATGGCTGATAAACTACTTATATACATTTTTTTTTGTAAATACATACATATTATAGATAGAAAAACACCCAGACTTAGAACAAATACATGTAAGCCTTACAAATATTTGTTCTGTGCGGGAATCGAACCCGCGACACGCAGCGCAGCAGTCCAATCGCTCAGCCACTGCGCTAACCGTGTTGTCAATATTTCGGGGCAGTTAATTTTATTGAAAAAACATCGTGAATATCGGACCCACACGTTTGAAACTTGGCCCTACACTAAGTCCCTTCAACCGTGGTCTTATGCTTGAAGAGATATATGAAATCGCTGACAGTATCACCTCAGCCGATATGTTACAAGGCTCCACGTGAAATGTCAACACAACAGTCGTTATCGAGCTTTTTGTTCATTACCTCAGTATAATTATATATAACAGCTTATGACAATTTTGAGATAGGTAGTGTACCAAGATACTTACTATTGCAGTGTTCATAATCTCAATAATATTATAAACGCGAAAGTGTGTGAGGATGGATAGATGGATGTTTGTTACTCTTTCACGCATAAACTACTGAACTTGGCACATAGATTGTTTATAACCAGGATTATGATATAGGATACTTTTTATCCCGATATTCCCACGGGATCGAAACTTATGCGGGTAAAACCGCGGGGCGCAGCTAGTAATATTATAAACGCGAAAGTTTGTGAGGATGGACGGATGGATGTTTGTTACTCTTTCACGCAAAAACTACTGAACGGATTTGAATTAAATTTGGCGCACAGGTAGTTTATAACCAGGATTAACACATAGGATACTTTTATCCCGATATTCCCACGGGATCAAGACTTATGCGAGTGAAACCGCGGGACGCTGCTAGTCTCAGATAATTTACATTCCATCACCACTTAATTTATTTACTTTAGTGAAACGTATTCTAAGTTGTTTTTTGAGTGACCATTTTAAACAAATTGAAGGTTTTATGGAGAGAAAGACGGAAGTAATAACATAACATCACGCCATGTAATCCTCGATGGGTTACTTACGCAGAGAATTGCTCTTTTAACCTCAGAACTTCATTTACTAAAAACCTTTCGCATACCTTCAAACAGTTTGGAATCATTTTAATTTACAGTAAGGTATTTATTTAGCAACAAAATATTTACATAATCTAAAAAGCTAACAGTCTTAAAATAATAATAGTCACAAGTATATAAAAAGGAGGGGAAATAATCAAAAGGCATTAAAAAACTCGTCCGCATCGCTGTCAATAGGAAACGCGCCCAAAAGGCTGGCAGCATTGCCACGTTGTATGGCAATGCTGATTCTTTGGCCAAAAAATAGGCCAGCTCTCTATATTTCGTCACGCAATCACATTCGTAGCAACAAGATACCATATCCTACAATCTAGATCTAATATCCTGAATCTAAATTAATTAATCGTGCCTATAGATCAAGTCCCACGCCCACAACAAGCTTTACTTACTTCATTTGCATAAATCAACAATATAGTTAACAAAACATAGATATCTACACGCCCGTTTCCTTAAATTGCTACGCAATGAGTACCTAACTAAAGTTCTCTTTGAAAACATATTTATGTAAAAGGTTTGGAATTTCTGACTTATGAATAATATATACCGTAAAGAATATGTAGGTATATGGTTATACATAAAATATGATTTTACAGGTAATTAAACGCAAAACTCGTCGCCGCTAAACAGCTTTTCGGTGTTCCAATTTTATGACATAATTCTGTAATTACCAAGCCGAAATGTCTCATGTAGCCAGGACGGAGATATTTTACTTTGATCTCCAAGTTGGCAACACATCTGCGATGCCTGTATTTATTACACATGGCCACATTAACAGGTGGTTCTGTCTGCTCGTTTTACATCCAAAAATATACGCAGGCAAAAAAATATACGCAGTTAACAGATCAATTTAATCACCATTGTACGGGCAGTTTTATTGTAGGCTCGAAAATCTCAATACACATTGTGCACATTTACTTGACCACAACATACATTGTGTAATAGTCAAATCCTGCCCGTAATTCCAAATGAAGTGAGATCGGTACCTACTCAGGTGGCGCCGGAAGTGAAGAGCGGCCATTACGTCATGGCATAATTTCCGGTTGCGCTTACGTCACGACGCGTGTCATTCGCTTTTTAGTTTACTAGGGGTGGCCCGTTTCGGCTTGTAAATTTTTATTTAATTAATCATAAATATTTTTACATAAGTGCTAAAGTAAATTATCTTGAGTCGTGAGAGATTCATTACACGTTCTTTTCCGACGGCGATTTTTATCTTTTGATGTTGATGTTTTCAAGTCAAGTACTTGTATCATTTTCTATCATCTCATCTGCCTAGCCTTTTCCCAACCATGTTGTGGTCAGCTACCAGTCTAACCGGATGCAGCTGAATACCAGTATTTTACATGGAGCGACTACCTATCTGACCTCCACAACCCAGTTACTGGGTAATACAATACCCCTTGGTAAGACTGGTTGTCAGATTTTCGTACTACTGACGACCCGTAACTACTGTCAAAGATCCACAAATGACAGCTGGGACCAACGACTTAACGTGCTTTCTGAGGCACGGAGGGGTCTTGGTATGTAACGATGGTCGCCCATCCACGGACCAACCGCGTGAAGCGTAGCTTAATCTGATCATTCGAATCGTGCGGTTCGTTGGTAAACTCATCACTTGATAACGACCGATTTTGCAACTTTTTCTTTTATAATTTTCGTAGTACCTAGTCGGAATTAGGATTTTATGGAAAAGCCAGTTGGAAAAGTTTCTGGAAACACTTTTTGTAAAACGGATTTTTGTAAAATGACCACAAACAAAAAAAAAAAACAAATTCGTTTATTAAAACTTACACATAGTTCACAAACATACAAGTATTAGCATGAAGTTCTAACCAACAGAAACCTTAGACTGATTTAACAGCGGGTCCCGAACTAGGCACAGCCTGTATCTTGATGACCCAAACACTACACAAAGTTACTAATTGAATCAGTTCTGCTACCGATTCAATTAGTAACTTTTTGTAGTGTTTGTGCACAAGATGCGCATGTGCTCTTTGAGTGCACAGGCGTCACCCAGATTAGCTCAGAAACCCTCGGGACACCCAGATCTTACACAGATTTACTCAACAGACCAGGACACGTAATCAACTTCTGGAGGGAGGTGGGCAGGATGGAATAAACATCGACGTCCGCCATGGCCCACGCACAATGGTCCACCTGAAGGACTAAGTGCGGAAACCAAACCCACAACATAGAACGTAGAACGTCTATCGGGTCCGCTAGTTATTAATACATCACATGTTACGACCTCTAAATAATAACAGCCGCACAGGTCGATCGGTCAGGTTAAGCTACGCTTGCCGCGGTTGGTTGTGGATGGGTGACCATCTTTACATACCGAGACCCCTCCGTGCCTCGGAAAGCACGTTAAGCCGTTGGTCCCGGCTGTCATTCGTGGATCTTTGACAGTCGTTACGGGTCGTCAGTAGCCCGAAAGTCTGGCAACCAGTCTTACCAAGGGGTATCGTATTACCCAGTCACTGGGTTGTGGAGGTCAGATAGGCAGTCGCTCCATGTAAAATACTGGTATTCAGCCGCACCCGGTTAGACTGGAAGCCGACCCCAACATAGTTGGGAAAAGGCTAGGCAGATGATGATGTTACGACCTCTTTTCGAGATGATTTATGTAGAGATTTTTTCCAACGATACATATTAACAGTTAATACGAAAGTTACCTGCGACCTTTTAATTTATGGAATAATAAAATAACTATCATGAATTAACCATGAACGCTAAACTAACTAACCAACGAAGGCTCAGGCTTGCTAAATTATATTTATTTTAGTAAACTGGTAGTTACAGAATACCAGCGCTACGACATTTATTTTTTAAATGTCGAAGCATCATGCTGAGATAGGAGCCTTTTGGCCTCGTATAGGACTTTCTGTTTTTTTTTTCCTTTTGTTACTTTTTTATACAATTTGTTTTATTTTTAACTGTGTTTAGTTTAGTTTATGATCCTGTACGAGTCGCAATAAATACTTTTTCTTTCTTTCTTTCTTTCTAGTTCTTCTTCGTGTCGCTGGCTCGACTGTATTTTAAATGTTATTTTTCCAAAACTTTGCCACTTCCACGACGTCGTCAGTGGCAGCGCAGACGTTACTTTGACTGCATGTTTTGGGACACAGAGAGCAGGATAGGAGGTGGAGCATGGAGCATGGTTTGTGACATAGAGCTATGTCACAAACTGGTAGTAAAAAATACTTTTTCATGTAAAGTAATAATTTTGAACTGGATTATCAGGGGCTTGTGGCTAAGTAAGAACAGCCGCACGGGTCGATCGATCAGGTTAAGTTACGTTTGCTACGGTTGGTCCGTAGATGGGTGTCTATACATACACATAAAAGAGTGTCTTTGGAGTTTCTTGCCCGTTCTTCTCCGTAGAGATCTACGTTTTGGAATGGGCAACTAGCTTCTGACTAACTGACCGACTCTGACAATTCAAAAGTGCCTGTAAATGGTTTAATTGAAATAAACGCTTTGAGTTTGTGAGCCCTGCTACCGCCTTGATAACTAATTCTTATTTTAATAAAACGAAAGCTATTCCAGTTCGAGATAAAAAAAGAAGTATCTTACGAATTTAAAAAATAACGGTTAATATGGTGACAGCCCTAACCAAAAAATGAGTTTAAAATAACTCTATTAAATAACAAACCACGTTCATTTTACTAGTTTATCTCATGAAACGGTAATAAAAAGCATATACCTCTGTATGCTGTATGTGATGAACATTATGTAAAAACCGACTAAATGCGAGTCGGACTCGCACACGAAGGGTTCCGTACTACCGCAAAATAAATTACACATACACATTTAAGTACATATTTTGTTTAATACTTTTTTTTTGCCAGTCGCTCCATGTAGAAGGTCTTCAGCTGCATTCGGCTAGACTGGAAACTGACCCCAACATAGTTGGGAAAAGGCAAGGCAGATGACGACTTTTTTTTAAATACCTTTCTTGTATCGGAGTCCTTTAATTTTGAACTTCATTTACATAAATAAGACATAATCAGCTTATAATGTTCCCACCACTGCTGGAACACAGGCCTCCTTTCTTCGAGAGGGAGTTGGCTGTAATCTACCACCAGGGCTCAGTGCGGCACTCTAATTGCGTAACACACGATCAATCGGAATCTGAATTATTTTCCATTGCTTCATAAGTTCGAATTTGTCTGCTCAACACGTAAATAATGCAATGAATGTTGTTTAACTGTCAAAATGAAACCGATTCCGATTCATCGTTGATAGATGTCACATGTCTTCGAATTTTAGGTTCTAGGACAAACCTATATCTAAGTACCATACGTGGGAGTGGCGGTGAACTTAATTTATTTTACTTTTATCATTTGTTTTTATAGCGGGCATTTTTACACACTGTGAAAATTTCAAGTGTCTATCTATAAGCATTATGGTTCAAAAGATACAGCCCTCTGACAGACGGCCAGACAGCGGAGTCTTAGCAATAGGCTCCCGTTGGTACACACGGCTACACGTCAAGCTATACAAAACCAGTTTGTCTTGGCCTCACTTTGTATGATATTTTCTCACAATGAACGGCCAGCCAATACTGGTTTTGCATAGCTTGATGTGTAGCCGTGTGTACAGGTCACGAGCACCAATATGTCAACACTTGGAAACTTTCTATTGCGCTTTTTTCGCTTTTCTTTTCGATTTTTGTTGAAATACGACACATTACATAAACCCATGGGTTCGAAAATGCTATGTTCATAACAACATAAAATTTCATTAAAATATAAAGGAGTAAAAAAGCCGAAAGCCGAGTGTACTTTTGCTCGTGCGTTTTGGTTACGGAATCCTAAAAAGCACATTAATATACCTCTGTATATAATGGGTTTATATAAAAAAGTAATCCGTTCGGTGATTAAATATGGAGTTAGTCGAGAGTATTATGGTGAACTTTTGACATTAGATGTAGTTGATGTAAGTGGAAAGGTGATTAAGATAATGGTTTGGTTGTGTATGATGATATGATTTTAAGAAAGTTAAATGATTAATCGCGAAAAATAATCAGCCGTCACATACTTTGGGTCGAATAGACATTGAAGTTTAGTATTGGGCTCTTGATTTTTTTTTTCGCGATTACAATGTTGGTCCCGTGGAGAAAGTTGTTCAGTTTGATGGTCTGGTCCACAACCATGAACTTGATCACACCTTTCTGATACATCCTGTGTAGTATGGATATGTTTGAACGTGTTGCACCGACCCCAAATCACATGGGACAAGGGAAGGCAGATACACTATAGATGTGTGCACCAAACGAAGTCGTCATGGATCGCACAGATAATTCTACTATCCTACTAATATGATAAACGTGAAAGTTTGTATGGATGGATGGATGGATGGATGGATGTTTGTTACTCTTTCACGCAAAAACTACTGAACGGATTTGGATGAAATTTGGCACATAGATGGTTTATAACCAGGATTAACATATAGGATACTTCTTATCCCGATATTCCCACGAGATCGAAACTTATGCAAGTGAAACCGCGAGGCGCAGCAAGTAATATTATAAACTCGAAAGTTTGTATGGATGGATGGATGGATGTTTGTTACTTTTTCACGCAAAAACTACTGAACGGATTTGGATGACACGAAAATGTTTTTTTATTTTTTTTATTTCATTAACAATTTTTATATTGTGTCGAAATGTACATTTAATTATATACATTTAATTTTAAAATAACAGGAAACACAATTGAAAGATAAGAAATTACAAATACTTACATCCTACATGAGTGACAAATTTTAAAACAATCTTCGTAGTTAAACAATTCAAAATCCAGAAGTTTATAACCAGGATTAACACATTGGATATTCCGATATTCCCACGGGATCGAAACTTATGCGGGTGAAACCGCGGGACGCAGCTAGTATATAATAATAATAATATCCCTGGACATTTCACACAGCGCCATCTAGTCCCAAGCTAAGCAACCTAATGCTTGTGTTATGGTAACAAGATGGCTGATAAACTACTTATATACATTTTTTTTTTGTTGTAAATACATACATATTATAGATAGAAAAACACCCAGACTCGGAATAAATACATGTAGGTCATACAAATATTTGTTCCGTGCGGGAATCGAACCCGCGACACGCAGCGCAGCAGTCAATCGCTTAACCACTGCGCCAACCGAGCCGTCAAAAAAAAAAAAAAAAAAATTTTATATAAATATTTTCATGTGAATTCGAGCCAATTATATAAGCCAAGCTTACAATTCTGCTCATCCTCAAACAACAAAAGCGTTACTTTCACGCTGACAATGCTAAAACTGCGGTAACTTCATTTACGTCAGCTGTCACCTGAGAAATGAAGAACAATGCACAATACCGTATTATAAACTTGCTTATTATGTAAGGAATGAGGGGAAAAGTAATTTAATTATATATAGTTGTGGAATGTGAAGTATTATGTTGGTATTGTTCTTCTGCAGAATGTGGACAATGTGATATCATCTGCCAGCGTTTGCCCGTTGGGGTCGGCTTCCAGTCTAACCGGATGCAACTGAATACCAGTATTTTACATGGACCGTCAGCCTACCTGACCTCCACAACTCAGTTACTGGGTAATGCGATACCCCTTGGTAAGACTGGTTGTCAGACTTTCGGGCTTCTGACTACCCGTAACGACTGCCAAAGATCCGCGAATGACAGCCGGAACCAACGGCATAACGTGCTTTCCGAGGCACGAAGAGGTCTCGGTATGTAAAAATGGTCTCCCATCCACAGACCAACCGCGGCAAGCGTACTTTAACCTGATCGACAATGCGGTTGTTATTATTTAGCCACGGGCCCCTCCAATGTGGACAATGTGATAATGATTAATTTTGTTATTACTGAATGTGAGCGTAATTTCGGCACACAATCGTAGCAGTAGTCCTTGGTTCGACACCCGGGTCGGGCAAAGTGGTATTGTCTTTTTCATGAAAATGAAAATCTAAGATGGAGGCTGCGAAAATTTTAAAATATTCGCAGCCGCCATCTTGAATTTTCATTTCCAACTTCGTTTCTGCCGGGGGTCCCCCTAACCCACACGTTTTTTTCCTTGGGGATGAACGGAAGCTTATATGACTCTTCTACTGAATAAACCCTTATTCTTCTCCTGCCTGCTACTATGACTTGAAAACAAAGTAGTAGCACGGGTGAGCCATAGGATGGGACGTGATAAGTCGGGGGCCGAAATGTTACGCTAAAGGCATTATTTTGGGGATAAAAGTTTGTAAGGAAGTTCGTCATTTTTGCGCATGGAAAATCCCCTCGGTCATACGGCAAAAAGTTTTAAAAGGGCTTTTTTCAATACCTAATAAGTAAATGAATTTCTTTTAGTATAAAAACTGAAAAGCAAAAAATTATAAACCTTTTTTATTTAACCTTAATAAGGTAAGTTCTTAAACGAATACAAGTATACCTAAGTAATTTTGAGTCGGCGCCAAACAATCAATAAACAAAGATCACTAAATTGCCTTAAATTTAAACGGCGCCGACTCAAAATTATTTAGGTATACTTACATTAGTTTAAGAACTTACCTTATTAAGGTTAAATAAAAAGGTTTATTATTTTTTGCTTTTCAGTTTTCTTCGGCGGTTCAATTTTTTGTTAAAAAGTTTTTATTTTATAGTTTTTTGTGGCTATACCTAATCTACTAATTGTTTGCCAAAGGGCAGGAGGCATATGTGGCACTGAATAGAGTAATAATACACCACTCAGCATTAAAATCTGTGAGAGAACAATAAATCACCCCTATTTTCCCACCCTTAGGGTTGGATTTTCTTTTTCAACCAACCAACCACTTTGGGGACCAACTTTGGGGTATACCCTTTCCAATAAAAAAAGAATTATCGAAATCGGACTACTCTGTAAAAAGTTATGCTTGGTAATACATAAAAAAAATATATATTATACGTGTCGAATTGAGAACCTCCTCCGTTTTTTTTCGTCAGTTGAAAAGCAGGTAAAAATTCTAAAATAGATTTACGCTCTCAAAAGACTTAATATTGTTAACAAGGTATATTCATTCAACATCTAGGTAAAAAATCAATTTCTTTTAGTTAGTATCAAACACTTTAGATTGCCTCTAGACTTTCCAAAACCTCCTCATCACTTACTCTATTATATTAGACCAAAATAAACAAAAAATAACCGCCAGCTAATATAAAAACGTCGACTCACAATCCGGAACTAACTTACATAGTTTTTGTTAAAAAATACGACAATGTTTATGCTTGGTCATAGACTAGCGTTACACCTGACAATAGACAAGATATAGAAGGAGGCACTTTTTGTTGTCTATGATTACATATTGAGGTGGTAGGTCAAAAAAAATATGTTTTAATAATATGTATAACATAAATTATGCCGCACACGTTTCGTTAAATTGACTCAGACAGACAGACACACGATTCCACTACGCGGAAGTATAGTCACGAGCATAAATATATTACTATGGACCACTCGGCAATAATATCTGATTTCATAATGCAGCCATTAATTTCTGTCCTCAAGATGACAGCAAATATATGTGATCATTTGTGGAAGTCATATACAAGTGGCAGCACAAATATGTGACATCGAAGCAATACTAAAATAATCTGACGAGACAAGCGACGCGACGCGACGACGCCAAAATATAGGATGCTGCATTCAAAAATATGTATCTAAGCAAAAGTATCGGACAAAACATGTGAAACCTCGTTGTGATTAAAAATATCTGACATCACTTTGGGCATAAATCTAACATAATGAATTTGAATGATTAGTGCTAATAGCAGTTGTAAACTCGTAAGAGTTATTTGCGAAGCTCGTTCGCTCGTTCAGATATTACTGCCAGGTATTACGCTTTGATGGGCATGGCCGCCATTGTAATTAGAAGCGCTAGAACCTATTTTAGCCGTCTTTGGTATTGCAAATAGCTCTGAATGCCACAGTAACATATGAATTAGCCTGTTAGCAAGAGGTTAACAGTCCTAGGAACGTTATTTCAATGTCACCACTTGTACCTAGTTACCACTTTTGGCATCGTTTATTTTCAGCCTTATACTGTAATACGAGTATCATGCAAAATGAAGACTCTCAAGTAATCATAAATTGCCATGAAGACCTCTATAACGGAGTATCCTATAATCTGTATAGTTATAGTTAATCATTGTCCTTTACAAAGTGAATGTAAGCCACGATCGTGAATAATTGCCGCCATGGCGAATCGTGTTTAAGGCTAAGATGCTTAAAGGTCTAGACATCTAGGCTTAGCCACCTGTCCCACTGCCGGCGAATAACGAGAAGCGAGTAGAGATAGCAACTAGAAGCGAGTTGGCGAGCAACGAGCAGCACCGTAATTGCAATCAGCTCCCTAATTGCGTAACACACGATGAATCGGAATCGGTTTCATTTTGACAGTTCAACAACATTCATTGCGTTATAAATTTACGTGTTGAGCAGACAAATTTTTCGAACTTATGAAGCAATAGATTAGCAATTTGCTTCAAAATGATTCTGATTCCGATTGATAAATGATAAATGATTTTATTTATCATTTATCAATCGGTTGTGTGTTATGCAATTAGGGTGCCGAACTGAATCATTTTGAAGGATATTGCTAATCCATTGCTTCATACGTTCATATGGGTAGAAAGGGGGTGACTTCTGACTACCAAGATGACGCTTAATAGAGAAGTATGGTAGAAGAAGACATGTTGCGCCGACCCCAAAGAAATTGGGATAAAATAAATAAATAAAAGGGCAAAAGAATAATGAATGATGACCATAGCACATCGAGCTTTAAAAAGACATTTCACACAATCACACAGCACCCTAATTGAGTAACACACTTTAAATCACAATGGCGCCGATACCCTTGTTCACAAACTAAATTAAATTTAAATTTAGTGCATCTTTTCTATCTCATTAATAAAACGGCAGAAGATAAATATTAGTTTAGTCCTGTCAAATTAAGAAACTCCATATAGGTATAAATTAGACGCGATTAAAAACATGGCTGCTAAAAAAACGTTCATTTACCTCAAGCGCTGACTAATTTGACAAGACTAAACTAATATTTATCCTCTGTCCTTTTCTAAATGAAATAGAAAGGAAAAGATGCACTGAACTTAAATTTAGTTTAGATTGTGAACAAGGGAATCGGCGCCACTGTGAATCATTTTGAAGGATATTGCTAATTTTTTGCTTCATACGTTCGAAAAATTTGTCTGCTTAACAACGTAAATAAGGGAATGAATTTTGTTGAACCGTCAAAATGAAAGCCATTAGGTACTATTGTTAGTGTTAGGTAATTACCCCGCAGGAGTTCGCGACGGCGATGAGCGATTATGGGCTGGTATGTGTACCAAAAGCGGCGGGGCCCGTGGCTAAATAATAACAGCCGCACAGGTCGATCGGTCAGGTTAAGCTACGCTTGCCGCGGTTGGTCTGTGGATGGGTGACCATCTTTACATACCGAGACCCCTCCGTGCCTCGGCAAGCACGTTAAGCCGTTGGTCCCGGCTGTCATTCGTGGATCTTTGACAGTCGTTACGGGTAGTCAGAAGCCCGAAAGTCTGACAACCAGTCTTACCAAGGGGTATCGTATTACCCAGTAACTGGGTTGTGGAGGTCAGATAGGCAGTCGCTCCATGTAAAATACTGGTATTCAGCTGCATCCGGCTAGACTGGAAGCCGACCCCAACATACTTGGGAAAAGGCTAGGCAGATGATGATGTGTACCAAAAGCAAGTCTCTTAGCGAGTGTTCGAAGCGGAAGTCGCTGAGCGAGTATTCTCTTTGATAGCCCTTGTCACTGCGACAAGCGAGTACTCACCGGCAATGTTACAGTCAGCGATCATCTTTTCAATTGTATACAGGGTTGCACCATGGATTCAGTATAGTAGTAATCATTCTAAACCCACTAGCGTAGAAATCTTTCGTCAGTTACTAAAAAAAAATTTGCTGTTCCGTATAGTTTGACCGCATAGGTATGGATGGCACTGTTCTATGAACCAGCATTTTGCAGCTCTCAATACATAACAGGAGTATTCTATTTATACATTAAAAACTCATAGAGCTATTAAAGAAAACAAATCATTCTTTCATCAATCTTTCTTCATGACGTCACACTCACAACTTACATCACGCGTCAACAAACTCCGCGCGAAATCTCGATACGGTCTCGAAGAAAAGTTCAAAGTTACAAAACACACGATATTTTGTAACAACAGTGGCGGTGAGAAGAAAGGGTACAATCGCGATGAGCTTGTTGTTCGATCCCACGACGTTACTTTCCGTTATTACCTACCTACAGTTTTTGTGGTAACTGTACTGACAAGCCGATTAAGAGAATGGCACACGCGATTTAATTAAACGTATACTGATGATACGGTTATGATTACGATATTGAATAAGAGTATATAAATTCGGCCTTGTGTATATAGGTACCATGCCACCTAATAATTCAGCGAAAAGGCGTCCACTGCTGGACATAAGCCAGTACCTGCAGTGCGATTCTGTAACCATCTCACCGTAAAAATTTAGGTGAAGTGAGCGTGGAGTGAGCTGCCATTCCAACTAATGCTAGGGATTGACACTACTGACAGCTCACTCCAAGCTCACTTCACCTACCTTTAAACGGTGAGATTTTTACAGAATCGATCGGCTGAACCATTGCTGTATGATTCACATCTGGGTAATCGAAGTATGTAATATTTGTAATATGGTCTTTCTTTTTAATATTGTGTTTTTATTTTATTTTTCAGTTTTTTTAATTTTTTGCCTACTATATCCTGTGTTGATCGAAATTTATAAAAGAATTATTATTATCTCCTTTATTTCAATATAAACACATATTATAAATTATATTTTTAAATATTAGAATATAAAAAGAATAAAAATATACAAAATAGTAGCCCACTGGTATCGGGAACAGCACCCTAATTGCGTAACACACGATCAATCGGAATCTGAATCATTTTGAAGCAAATTGCTAATCCATTGCTTCATAAGTTCGAAAAATTTGTCTGCTCAACACGTAAATAACACAATGAATGTTTTGAACTGTCAAAATGAAACCGATTCCGATTGATCGTGTGTTACGCAAAGGGGTGCTGTTCATTTATCAAATTAAATTTCATTCGAAAACATCCATCGGTTTCTTACTTAATCTTTAATTATATCCGACAATCCTGGTTACTTATCTCTTTTGGTGGGTGCTTTTTTAAGGCGTCCACTGCTGGACATAAACCTCCTTCAAGTATCGCCACATAGAGCGTTCCCGTGCTTCCAGCATCCAGCAGACTACCACGACGTTCACCAGCTTGTCTGCCCACCTTCAGCGCCTGGTCTTTACCACGTTATTAATTGGTCCGTTATTTCATGCAAAACATTTGAAGGTAAAAGTTACATCAAAATAGAAGAACAAAGGTTTTCATTAGAATATAAACGATAAATTATTCTATTTCTGTAAATAGGTTTGTACAAACACTTTTACACGTCAATCATATTTTTTTTAAACTAGATGAGGTCGGCGTTTCCTATCTGACTATAGTCTGAGAAGAAAGGCCGAAACAAACTCAGAGGTCACACTCTCTTTTAAAGTCCAGACATAATCTTGGTCAGATCATGTGAAGACCATGTAGGTTGGTGTCTGAAATGGTCTTTTGAGGAAAGAACCACACAGATTAAGTGAACCTGTCCAGTCAGTGCACGCATTTGTCAGTCAAGTGATCATGCAGCAAACTCGTTTTTTTTTAGGAATTGTATCTCGCAGTTTAACTTATGAGATTGTCGCCTGCTTAACCAGGCTTATTGCTTGTGGATGCCTCAATAAATTAAGGCCACTAAAAAACTTAAAAACTAAGCGACTACACGCTAAGAGCACCCCCTGTGGGGTACGGACTTCGGCTTAGGGCGTCGCTGGGAGAAATATCAGCTCAACTCGATTTGACGAACAATATACATATTATAATCAGCAATGTGGGTAGTTTTAAGTATAGTGAGAGTTCTGTTAACCGCTTGCGGTGGGTTATAGAAATTCAAGTCAATAAGGCAAAGGCCAATAAGGCAAAGGCCAATAAGGCAAAGGCCAGCGAAAGTTTGAACACACGATCTTTTGCTTGCCAACCTCTAAGGAGTTCGGTCGTTGACATTCATTGGCACAATCAGCATATAATGTTCCCACTGCTCTCCTCGTGGAGGGAGTGGGCTGTAATCTACGTGGACAAAGTGCGGATTAGTACCTGTCACATGCCTTCGAAGTTTTGGTTCTAGGACATGCTGGTTTCCGCACAATGTTTACCTTCACGGTTTTGAGAGCAATGGTCATTTTTTTATACCTAAGTCTTATCAATATCATGAAAAATCAAATTGGAGATCGCCTATTTTGGTTACTTCGCGCTCTTAACTTCTCCAATCTTTTTAAAAGTTAGTAGACATTTGAAGGCCTTCTTTCCCAAGAACCAGATGGCAATTTATTACTAAACTTTGAAAAATAATTACAAAACAGTCATTAATCTTTCCATAAATAAGTCTCTCAAGAATATTTTATATTAACGAGATCAGATGGATGCATATCGTACCAAAATTAGTGTTAATTAAGTAAAATCATTAAGTTAAATGATTACTTAATGTTAACTTCGCCACTTAAGCGACGTTTTTCGCAATTTCGCCTTGTATGTCTTCGTTAATATGGTAATTGGTTAAGTTATGCATAAGTAGAGTTATCAGGATATTACTTAAGTTGATTAGCATTTGCCCAGAAGGATCACTTAGCTTAGCTTCGTAAGGGCGCGTTTCTCCCGCAGCGATTTTTACTAAATGCATATATGTATACTGAAGTATATATCCGTTTATACGGTACATAATCGTATAACAAAAACAACCGATCAAGTGCTTTCAAATTTATAGGTAATAATATCCCTGGACATTTCACACAGCGCCATCTAGTCCCAAGCTAAGCAACCTAATGTTTGTGTTATGGTAACAAGATGGCTGATAAACTACTTATATACTTTTTTTTTTTTGTAAATACATACATATTATAGATAGAAAATCACCCAGACTCGGAACAAATACATGTAGGTCATACAAATATTTGTTCCGTGCGGGAATCGAACCCGCGACACGCAGCGCAGCAGTCAATTGCTTAACCACTGCGCCAACCGTGCCGTCTGAATATAGGTATATGAACTACACGGTTATCAGATTTTTTCTAGGTCAACGGAAAGTACCCTATATATAGGTTTTGATTCCCTTGCGAATGTCAAAATATGCGGCATGAACGGAACATAAACGCCCGTATTTTTGATTGCGTTGACTTAGAAGTTTGAATTTTCACTGATTCAAGGGATTGCAGCCCTAAGTATTTGATATTAAATTCAACTTGATAACTCCACGAGTTCCTTAGAAAAAGGGTCTTGACAGACGGACAAACAGACGGACAACGAAGTGATTTTAAAAGGGTTCCGTTTTTCTTTTTGAGGTAGGGAACACTAAAAACAACTTTTAATCTGTCGTATGTCTGTTTGCTCCGGCTAATCTCCGAAAGGGCTGAACCGATTTTAACGGGATTTTCACTGGCAGATAGCTGATGTTATAAGGCGTAACGTAGGAGACTGAAGACTTTGTAAACTTAGATTTGGATAATTTTTAAATGGATATTCAGGACGACTGGCAATTATTCTGTGCAATAGTGCTATATGTCCTGATAATGAATATATAAATATCTGACGGAGTTCGACTCGGCAAGAGAAACGAATGATGCAGTTTTAGTTTTCATCAAAATCGACCCTGAGACTCCGAGACGAATTGATAACCTCCTTCAGGTTATCAGTTCGTCTGTATATACAGGGTGGTAATGTTTCATGACTGCATGGATGACCAAATCCGATATTATAGGTAGTATAGGTAATACCGAAAAATACAAAGATACAATAAAGAATTTTGGCGAAGATACACGATAGTTAGATTCAATTAAAACAGTCTGCAAGCCATAGAAATCGATAAAAAACCAGTTCACTGTCAAAATCGATCAACGTCACATCTTAAAGTGTCCCAAATTATGCGCATGATTACAATTTATCACACTCAATTCCAATGTCATTTCACGATCTAATAAAAAACTCAACTAAATACTTAATGAAAGAACTTAATCAATATCAATCTGCCTAGCCTTTTCTCAACCATGTTCGGGTCAGCTTCCAGTCTACCCGGATGCAGCTGAATACCAGTATTTTACATGGAGCGACTGCCTATCTGACCTCCACAACACAGTTACTGGGTAGTAAATACCCCTTGGTAAGACTGGTTGTTAGACTTTCGGGCGACGACCCGTAACGACTGTCAAAGATCCACGAATGACAGCCGGGACCAGAGGCACGGAGGGGTCTAGCTATGTAAAGTTGGTCACGCATCCACGGACCAACCGCGGCAAGCGTAACTTAACCAACACCATAATTGCGTAATACACTATCAACCACAATCTGCATCATTTTGAAGCATAATGTTAATCCATTGCTTCATATGTTCGAAAAATTTGTCTGCTCAACAACGTAAATAACGCAATGAATGTTGTTGAACTGTCAAAATGAAGGCCATTGCTACTAATAGTGTGTTACGCAATTACCCCGCTGATCGATCGACAATTCCAATGTCAATCGATTTAACAAAAAAGCTCAACTAAATAATTAATTACCAATCTAATTGATCACACTTCAAAAAGCGTTGACAAGAAACTGACAAGATTAACTATCATAGACGCGGTAGTTGTAACATTACCACTATTAAATAACATTTTATAAACGCTTGCGCACCGACCGGACGCTAAGGAAAATATACGGGAAGTTAATATGCACGGTCACGTCTGCACTTTCGTGTTGAAATTATGTAAGACGATTTTATGAGTTTGTCTTTGTGTGGTGTTGAATAAAAGATGAAGTATTTTTGTAAAGAATTCTAAAGTTTGTTTTATCTTTTAACTTTCGTTTGAATTGTTTGTTTATGGATTTATTTACGAACGTGTTCTATAAATGGTTATACTCGTAATACAGTGTCCCTTATGAACCTTTTGTAACATCCTCTGAACCTGAATTAAGCAAATAAATGATTTGATTTGATAATAATATTTGTCTTGATGATAATTATCTTGGGGAAGTTGAGATGGCGTTGAAAAAAAAAAGTTTATAAAAGTAAAAGGGTTTGGTTTTTTAGAAGTTAATTGACTATTTATTTCTGTTATGATTGTCTGCTCTTAAAATGAATAGAGTTTATTATATTGAACAAGGTGAAAATGCGTCTCTATAGAAACTAAGCTAACAAGACATGAAGTTAGCTAAATTACTTGTCACAGTCAATGTAATTTGGTCAATTTTAAATTCGGTTAAATGAGAGGCAGTGGGGTCTTTGTATAACACACTTACAAAGGTAATGCTTTTCATATTTTAAATTCAAAGGCATTCGAATTTCTTCAAACCTTTGAAACAATGGACTAGGAATTTTCTTCAAAACCCTTGGATTGTGACTAAATAAAAGTGTGTAAGACTAAACACGCACTGCGATGTAATTTATTTAATCGTATGTTCATACGATATAAAATCGCAAACGCTTATATAATTTTTCAAGCGAAGCGATTATTTATCGCATTGCGGGGACTGGTATATTGGTATTCCTCACAGATTGGCGACTATTTTCCGCAACGATTAAATGTCGTGGTGCACGGTTAGCCTTACGCAGTTATGGTGCTGATCAACGAGCGTATAAATTGTAAAAAAGAGCTCGCTTTAAGATGCTAAAATGATAAAGAACTCTGATGAACTTGTTAAAATAAGCTCGAATAGATACCACACCTAAGTCAAATTCATATATTCATATACCACAAGCTTCCTAAAGGAAACCAAACCAGACGGTAACTTTCAAACAAATCGCTCTCCCAGGACGCGCCCGCTCCTATTTCCTATCCGTATGTTTCTAATACGGACGAACGGACACATAAACTGGTTTATATACATGTATATTTAAGCATGTATGCACGGTCAGTGAAAGTATGGAGTCATAGACCATGGTCATTGCGCTTGCACTGGTACAGTGGTGTCCAAAAGCTTTAGCAATTTGCAAGTGGTTTTGAGTTGGTGTTTTTGTAATATACATGTGATGAGATGGGTTTAATATACATGCCATATTCAAATGATCGTGGCAGAGAGCATGCCCATTCGTAAATCACGGAAAAAATATTAAACAAACGTACGAATAAAATTACACAGACCATAAAATCTGCAGTACCTAACTACTTCAGCAAAAAAAAATTGCGCTTGCAGCACGGAATAGACATGAAACTTCTAAAAAAATATAGAGAATTAGTGTGAGAGATAGAATATTGTATCTATCTTTTTTCCCTCCCATGTAACGTAATGTGCAATTTATTTTATCAAGTACATGGTACTTGATGACAGGCCTACGCTGTTCTCCCATACCTACTGTAATTTGAAAACATTGCAGAGCCAATTATTTTTAAAAGAGTAACCGTGGAGTTTCTTGCCGGCTCTTCTCCATAGGAAACGACCAATTCGAACCGTGCACCTAGCTTCTGACGTTTCATGAGTGCCCATGTAGGTTTGTGTGAAATAAAATATGTTGATTCATAAACGTGACACGTCCTTGAAATTTCACCCTTAAGTCTCATCCAATTATTGAATCGCCGCGTAAGAAGTTTCACTTCAAAAAAACCTAACTATCCTAACCTAACACTTTTTCTTCCAACTGTACACAAACCATAGAAATTGAGTTACCAAGTTAACCTCTGAATTCAATGAATAATTAATTAATTTGATTATGATGTTACTACATAACGGACTATTATACGCACAATTAATTAATTGTATTAATATGATCATAAATATAAATAAGTATATATCATTCATTCGTTACGGAAGGAGATTTTGCGAAAGTTATCTCGTGTCGACACGAGCTATACTCATGCCATATATCGCGGTATAAAAGCAATGGTGTAATCAATATATTACCTATGTTCCCACTGCTGGGACACAGGCCTCCTCTCTTCGCGAGGATGTGGGCTGTCATCCACCACGCGGGCGGGAAGGTTGATAGATGTCACATGTCTTCGAAATTTTGGTTCTAGGACATGTCGGTTTCCTTACGATGTTTTCCTTCACCGTTTTGAGAGCAATAATGATGAAATAATTTACATAAATTATAGCGCCTGTCAGGGTTCGAACCTACGACCTACAACACGGGCCACCACTGCTTCACCTATCCTCAAATAGTAATATGGTAGAGTTCATCATCATCTGCCTAGCCTTTTCCCGACTATGTTGGGGTCGGCTTCCAGTCTAACCGGATGCAGCTGAATACCAATATTTTACATGGAGCGACTGCCTATCTAACCTCCACAACCCAGTTGCTGGGTAATACGATACCCCTTGGTAAGACTGGTTGTCGGACTTTCGGGCTTTTAACGACCCGTAACGACTGTCAAAGATCCACGAATGACAGCCGGGACCAACGGCTTAACGTGCTTTCCGAGGCTTTCGGAATAATTTGAGGATTGCACTCAGTGAGAGTGTTATGTTTACATTTCTATGGTTATGTAAGTATCTGGGGCACGCATGAAATCGAAAGTCACTATTTATGGCCTCATGAGCTGAATACATAAAAACATATAAATATTTAAAAATTTCATTCATAATCAAAAAATATTAGCTCCAAAAATGTTAATTATAGGCTCAGGAATATATTAGAATTTATTAAAAAGTCTATTGACTCTGTCACAGTCACCTAGTGTCCACACAAGGCTAAATTATCTAGGTTTTATAAAAAACTAATATTATAATGACCTAGTAATTATGTAATTGTTATATTATAACAATAATATGCCTTAATCTCCTGAAGGGGAGGGTTTTACATGAAAATTTCCTATGAATATAAAACCCTAGTTCCATTTTGCCCGATCCGGGAACGAACCCCTGTATCAGCTCCCTAATTGCGTAACAGACTGTCAATCAGAATCTGAATCATTTTGAAGTCTATAGCTAATCCATTGCTTGATATGTTCGATAAATTTGTCTGCTCTACAACGTAAATAACGCAATGAATATGGTGGAACTGTCAAAATGAAAGCGATTTCTACTGTTAGTGTGGTACGCAATTACCCCGCAGGACCCCATAGGTACTCAAAAGTCGGACTTGCGACCACTATACCAAACAGATTCTACCTATGTACACACGGCTACACGTCAAGCTATACAAAACCAGTTTGTCTTGGCCTCACTTTGTATGATATTTTCTCACAATGAACGGTCAGCTAATACTGGTTTTGCATAGCTTGATGTGTAGCCGTGTGTACAGACGCCAGCACATCAAGCTACTACAATCTGTCAAATTTCTTTAATAGATTTTCAACTTTATCGATAAAGCATTAGAGTTCAAGGTTGATTGGGAAAATTTGACAGTTTCGTTTAGCTTGGTGTGCTGGCGTCTGTACCGACATTGTTGTTATATAAATCTTATTGTCACATGACCTTATAATTGTGTCGTTGTTATATGCTAATTAAGTCAATTTAAAAACTAGATTGTCAAAACAGCTGTGAATTTATTATTAATTATTTAGACCTACATTTTAAAGGTCGTACCTGCGCTATTGTAGCCAAATACACGTTTATGTTTGCCAATTTTTTATTGTTATACAAACAACTTTTACTAAAGGACCAATTCCATTACAAAATTAATTGTTTGTGTTCATGAGTATTTTCGTCGGTGCAGCATGTTTTCTTCCATAAGTATGTAGCGGCATCTACAACGCCACATGCGAACAACGCGTCGCGGCGTCATACTGACGTCACGCAAATCCTGCATCTCGCAAGCAAAGTTTACCGCACAATTAGCATACACACAACTTCCCGACATCAACCATGGGGCAGTTGCCCACATGACCCGTCTGGATGGACGATCCTCCCTTTTCTATGGAGGATAAGTGAACTTTACACCCTGTTCCTCATGCCTCTTACTGTATCCTCCATAGACCCATTGAAGCCGTGGATGCTGGCTGGCAGTCACCAAAGGAGATAAGTAACCAGGGTCATCAGATATAGTTGAAGTTTATTAAGAAACCGTTGGCTGTTTTCGAATAAAATTTAATTTAATTAATAGAAAACAAACGGTAATTTATCGAATTAAATTTTATTAAAAAACATCCATCGGTTTCCTACAAAACTTCAACTACATATATCCGACGACCCTGGTTACTTATGTCCTTTAGTGACCGTACCTAGTATGTCTTCTTCTTCTGCCTAGCCTTTTCCCAACTATGTTGGGGTCGGCTTTCAGTCTAACCGGATGCAGCTGAATACCAGTATTTTACATGGAGCGACTGCCTATCTGACCTCCACAACCCAGTTACTGGGTAATACGATGCTCCTTGGTAAGACTGGTTGTCAGACTTTCGGGCTTCTGACTACCCGTAACGACCGTCAAAGATCCACGAATGACAGCCGGAACCAACGGCTTAACGTGCTTTCCGAGGCACGAAGGGGTCTCGGTATGTAAAGATGGTCACCCATCCACAGACCAACCGCGGCAAGCGTAGCTTAACCTGACCGATCGACCTGTGCGGCTGTTATTATTTAGCCACGGGCCCCTCCCGTACCTAGTATGTCTATCTATACTAATACTACTCGTCGTAATAATAAAGCTGAAGAGTATGTTTGTTTGAACGCGCTAATCTCTGGCACTACCGGTCGTATTTGAACAATTCTTTTTGGATTTGATAGCACAACTCTTGAGGAAGGCTATAACTTATTTAACATCACGCTAAAACTCTTAGGAGCCGAGCAAAAAGAAACAAAAACAAGAAAGAACGCTACGCGAAAAGGAAGTATTACTTCGTTTTCGCGGGCGGGCGATGCGATGCAACGGGGTGGGGGAACAAAAATTTCACGCAAGTGAAGTCACGGCCAGAAGCTTGTTGTACAGACGCCAGCACATCAAGCTACTACAATCTGTCAAATTTCTTTAATAGATTTTCAACTTTATTGCTAAAGCATTAAGGTTCAAGGTTGATTGGGAAAATTTGACAGTTTCGGGTAGCTTGACCTGCTAGCGTCTGTACAGACGCCAGGACATCAATAATAATTAATAATTATTATTTATTTATTCGTTAACATAGGTAAAGAATACAAGATCTTGTGTTTGATGAACAGAGCGCTATGTTATGTATGCCAGGAGGCGTACAAATATGGTGAGCAAGTCTAGCCAGGATTGCAAATAAAAAATTTAATAAATAAAAATTTTGAAAATCATGCATAGTTATACTACAATCTGTCAAATTTCTCTAATAGATTTTCAACTTTATCGCTAAAGCATTAAGGTTGAAGGTTGATTAGGAAAATTTGACAGTTTCGGGTTGCTTGACCTGCAGCTGGCGTCTGTAAATATTAGCCGTATCATTCATTGCTGTACTTACCCCATATCACGGAGTAAAATGTTGATACGCTAACAACTCCTATAAAACCTATAGTATTTTTCTCTCGGCGTCTCCTAAATCCTTATTTTATAAAATATTCCACGTCTATTATGCATATCTTGCTAATAATTATGACCGGATTTAAATCACCAATAATGTATTAGTTTTACATAATAAATATTTATAAACAAAAACATGCTTATTAAAATGTAAGGAAACCGGGGAAAAAAGGATATAATTATATCATATAATACATATTCAAATAATCATAATTTAAAAACACTATCATAACCAGAGGTCCTACAGTCCGTTAATAGTTATTTTACCTCTGACGGCAGCACCCTAACAGCAACCTTATTGCAACGAGAATAAAGACCATAATGATTTTGACAGACCTGTCAGTGGCAGCAAACCAACATCAACCGTATTGGTATGTGAATAAAGATCACTGTGATTTGGACAGTAATGCAAAATCACAGGTAATATAACTTTGAACGAACTGTGGCTTAGGATTTTTGAACTTATGTCACTAGTTTATATAAAAGCATATAAACATAATGTGGAATGCCAGTGTTGTATAGAAGTTTAGGCGAAGATGTAGTGATAAGAGACACAGTTTTAAAAATATGGTATTTGTTTTCTTTTTTCACTTTATGTCAAATCTCAAATCGTTTATTGCAATCCATAATGTACACTTACAGGTGGTAAAATAAAAAATAATAGAAACGATTATGGACCCTGTCGGGCACAGCAAATTTTTAAATAAGTAGAGACACGAAAAGCGAAGTTCGAATTATTTTAATATTTTTTTTTATTTTTTGCATTCATTGAGCATCATTCTATATTCTATACAATCTCTGACTGTTGAAATCATAGTTAAAATCGATATCGATGAAATTAAGACATTGACCTAGGAATTTAAATCAGAACCTGCACTGAAAGTACTTAACTTGTCTTCACCTTGGTAATTGTCAAAAACAAATTACGTGCTTATAACATTCCCCTTTATTCATAGACGTTGCTTAAAGTTAATTAGTGATTAGCGAGTGTTTAACCATACATTTCATTACATAAAAGTGGATATTTTTGAATTTAGATTGCATGATTACGTTTCTGCTATTAATAGCAAAACAGACTTCCAACCAAATTAAAATAACATGTAAATTTTAAGACTTTATATTAAAACAATCCTATTTTTCTGTTACAGACAAGATGCGGGGCCAAATGAAAGCAGCAGTAATACTATTAATATTACACATAACCACCACAAGAACTGCTAAAAACAGTGCCCCATCAGTCCATGAAGTCATCAATGAACAAGCAAGGATAGATGACAAGAGACCCCTAAGTTATGGAAACCCTCTAGCAGGAAACTCTCAACAGAATGCTAAGATACATGCACAACACCAACAAGCCATGTTTAACGCAGAAAGGGTAAGGCAGCACAGAGCACAAATCCAACGATGGAATAAAGCTCCCCAACAAGTTGATAGCTATATGAAAGCTTATCATGAATCACAAGAGAACCACCAACTGGCTCTAGAACAAATGCAACAACCCACACAAAAGGACAGAAAACCTAGGACGAGGCAAGAAAGGACAAATTTAAGAAGCAGACCCCATCTTGATCCAGTTAAGCTAACTAGAGCAGACGCTATTGACAAAAATAGAAATCACAGATCGTTCGGTTCTGTGTACCATAAAGTACTTAATAAAAATAATTATAAGATTAATACTTCACCAGGGACAACATACGATCAAGGAGTAACCATCAAACCTAATGGGAACATAGGATTGAATAACTTGGAGAGAGAACAAGCTAGTTTATACACAGAAATATCACCAAGTAAAACTCAATTTATATACCCGAAATTGTATAGTCAAATGCATACATACCAATCTGCTGATGACATACATACACTAAATTCTCTACTAGCAAAATCGCCTCAGGAACAAATAACAGAATTGAATACACTGACACAAGGAAATAAGGAGTATGGGAAAGATACACTTGAACAGCCTATAGATTTATTCTTTTACTTAAATAATCCTAACACAGCTGAAGACAACATCAAATATAATGTACAAAATGCTTACAATGGACCGTATGCAAACGAATATGCAAATTACAACGACCACAAGCCAATTACAGAAGAAGTTGATGATATTGAAGAGGAGAAAGCTGTTGCATTTAGACCGTATCCTCTACAGCAAACTCCAACAGCAATGCCTCAGGTTCTTGAAGATCCAACGACGACGAAGAGCAATTATTACAAAATAGAAGTAGAACAAACTATAAGTGGAAATAAGCACGGGAAAAGTGTCGAGTTTCCTAAGCCAAGTTACGCAGCATTAACGTACGAGGCACCTTCAAACTACTTTACTAAAGAGCCTAGTACAGAAACAGTAAAATATCTCCAGTCGCAGCCTACTGGAGTACAGCATTTATCTCAGGATGGAACGGGAGTCTCAGCATATGGAGACGACGATGTAAGTATAAAAAAACGTAGGACAAAACGTCAATTAGATTCAAGTTTATTTGTTTTAAATAACCAACCTTTACCTGTACAAATACAGACACCTTTTATTATAAATAAAACTCGACTAAATCCAATTAATAAAACAGAAGGTTCTGTACTAATTGTAAATCCACAAGTCAACAAATCTAATGTTACTTATAACGATGGTATAGTAAATTCAGATGATCAAACATCTCATAGTGCCACTGATAGAAATGATACGTTACCAAGCCCAATGGAATGGAAACGTTATAGAACTTTTGATGATAAACATCCAACAGGGGAAGCGAAAGATTATGACTATTATGGAGACGATAATAATAACAAAGACTACGCCTACGATGGTGATTACGACCTAGATGACGAATTTAACCCACCAGATCTAGATTACCCTACACAAAACAATTTTAGACAGCCTGCACCCATCTCTAGACCCAATAGGCAGAGAAATCCAAATACCAATCAAAATTTCGATTCACAAAATAGTTTTTCAAACAGATATGCCAACTTCAAGCATCCCAATTACAACGATTTTCATTCCGAACCAAGTGACGATTATGGCCCACCTACAAACTACGGGCCACCTAGTACCAGTTATGGGACACCAGTCCAACAGTACGGGCCACCTAACAGCCATTTCAGGGGATCAAAACATGAAGTTTCTAGCTTGATTGACTCTCTAGAACCTGTATATATGCTGACAGAGTCTCAATTAAAAGATATAGTCGGTCATAAGCATGTGAACGTCCAACATTTGGATGTATTCCAGTACCCTGCTTTGACTAAACAAAAGTACAGGTACCCAAGGAGAATTAAAAAGCATAGACAAAGGACTAGGAGGCCGAGAAAGCTAGGAAAGTTTCGTAAACTAAACAAATTAATACACTATTGAGAAGTTAGGATTCTGAACAGTAATTAACACATGCTTTGTTAGATGCAAAATTGAATGGAAATTCTGTCATTGAAAGTAAGTAAATGAATTCACAATATTCTATAGTATAGAATCAACAGAATAGTTTATATATATTAAGTTCTCAACCTTATTTTGTCCACCGCCCCCACTTTGAGAATTTTTTTTTTAGAGCCCCCCAATTTTTTTTCCTTACCATCTTTCGCGAATCCGAAACTGCTATTGCCACGATTATATTTAAACGTGTAATATTATATAGTCGTAAGATATAGGATGTATAATTTTCTCTGGGACTTCTACTGCCCCCCTGAAAGTCTCAAACGCCCACGAGGGGGTGTTATCGCCCACGTTGGGGACCTAGGATTATTCTATAGAATAGCTATAGAATCTGAAGTTATCAACCTCTAACCAAATTGTCTCAAACATGAGGAAATTCTTGCCCAACTAGCTTTAAATATTCGTGTCCCGTTTTAGCAGAAATAGACAGTTCAATTTCAGTTTGAGACCTTTTTGCTAAGACATTGTGTTTTTAAAGGTGGCCAGAATTATCAGTTAAAAATAAACATTACATAAAATATTGCCATAGACATTACGGAGTTTTAGTTTTAAGTTATTTACGTGCACTAGATGTATACATAGTTAAGTACAAATTAAATTATTTTAATGTTTTAGACAAAATAAATTATGTAATTTGAAAGAGTTCTTATTTATTTATTACAGTATTATGTCATATAGTAAGTACTTGACAAAAGTTTAACTATCTACCTGGCAAAGAAAAAAAAAGTAAAAATGGAAATTATTTATAGAGAATTTTATGACGTTCATGTAATTTTGATTATTTGATTAATAATAATACATATTATTAATATACACAGTTAACTATAACTAGAACATGACTTTTCATCAAATGGTATGGTATTTAATTTTTATTCTTGTCACTTTATCTAACTTTCAAGCAATTTAATGTAAGTAATCCATTGCATAATTGCACATTGCATAACAATCCTGGAGACAACAGTTCGAAGATGTGACAGCCAAGGGGGTGATCGCGTAACACGCTTTTTGACAGTTCAACAACATTCATTGCGTCATTAACGTTGTTGAGCAGACGAATTTTTCAAATATATCAAGCAATGTATTAGCAATTTCCTTTAAATTCCTTTGGATTGTGATTTGAAAGTGTGTTACGCAATTAGGGTGCAGTATCCCCAATCCGTACTGGGCCTGCATAGTTGATTATGGTAACCCGAAGGAGGCCTGTGTCCCATAAGTGGACATTATAGGCTAATTATGTATCATGTTATGTAAATGAATGTCAACAAATTCACCAGTCATTGTCTTGACAACAGCAGTTTCTATTTCATCACGAAGATACTTGAATTGTGAAATTTGTTAAATTAAACAAGTACAGTTTAATATGCGTCCGGAAGAGTTTTTTGTTCGATGAGAAGATTTGTCAAGTCATGATACTTATTTGGTGATGTAAGATTGTCAGATGGTGTAATGTAATTTACTCGAACTAAATACTTAACTACTTCAAAGGAATACTTACCTACATAAGCTTGGAGCTTTGCTTCTCAATAGCTGACGAGTCTTTATGGGAAAGCGCCAGAGTAGTATTTTTATTTCACGAAATAGTCATTCAACAGAGTTATATATATAAACTTAGAGAATTGAATTGATGATTTTAGTGATTATAATTCTGTATAATAGGTACTTGTCACGGTCGCGAATCATATTTTGCTCAACATATAATCTGATACTAATCTGCAAATAACATCAGAAAATTTTAATTTCGTGGGCTACCCTAGCCCTTCCCTCTTAACACCAGCAGTGTAATTCTGTAACCATCTCACCGTGAAAACTTAGGTGAAGTGAGCGTGGAGTGAGCTGTCATTCCAAATAATGCTAAGGATTGATACTACTGACAACTCACATCAAGCTCACTTCACTTGAGTTTTCACCGTGAGATTTTTACAGAATCGACCGGCTGAACGCCACATCTAGTCCCTTCTATATAGGACAATAGGTCTTCTAGTTTCCCAGCCTATTTTAACAAGGTACAAGATGGTACGACCAGGTGATGACTTGGAAAGTCAGTCGCATGCCTACATAGTGCAGCCATCCATTTACCCTGGCAACGAGATGAGAACTATCAGAGAGATCGATCAAGTTAAGCTACGCTTGCCGTGGGCCCGTGGATGGATGACCTTTACATACTGTACCCTCCGTGTCTCGGAAAGCACGTTAAGCCGTTCGTTTCGGCTGTCATTCTTGAATCTTTGACAGTCGTTACGGGTCATCAGAAGCACGAAAGTCTGACAACCAGTCTTACAAAGGGGTATCGTATTACCCAATAACTGGGTTGTCGGGGTCAGATAGGCAGTAAATCCATGTAAAATACTGGTAATCAGCTGCATCCGCTTAGACTGGAAGCCGACCCCAACAAAGTTAGGAAAAGGCAAGGCATATTGCATATTTTTACTTTCTTTCGAATTTCCGGAAGCATAGATTTCATCTCAACTTTTTTAATTAACTGTCCGGAACGTCAGACGTGCCTCCGGATGTCTTCAAAGCTAACACATCCCGGAAAACTGTATACCAATTGCCTTATCTCGCCTGTAATGTTCTGATGGTCATCGTCATTTCATGGTACGTTTGTTAAAACGGTTAAAACGATACCATCAATGTACCAGCACATAATACGGAACTTTTTCTGTGCAGTAAAACTCAGTTATGTATTTCCTACATAAAGTTTATTATTGTTACAACAACGCATATGATTTATGACATACAATTAATATTGTATCTATTATTTCTCTTGTAACATTTTATCTAAGGTCCTCAAGAATCGTGACTTTATCTGAAAGTTTCCTCATATCTTTGGATAGGTAATTTATTCTTGAGAACAATAGATAATAATAATATACATCATGACAGAATTATTTCAAGACAAGTCTATTTAGAACGTTATTAGGTTCCGTGTGATAGACAACCAATTGTCTAGTTAGGAATCCGACCTAAGCCTGTATAAGATGGAGAATTTGTATACCTTCCGGCTGACTTTTTTATCGTCTGGACAAAAACAGGGTATAATAGGTGAACGGAGTAGAAGCCAAATACAGAAATTTCTTTAATTTTTCACAAAAAATAAAATGAAAAATCTCTTTTTTTTACATTCAATCGATGGCTTCAATTTTTAACCAACTTCAAAAAACGGAGGAGGTTCTCAATTCGGATTTTTACATTAGTTGTCTATATATAAGATTTTTTTTGTGAAAATAAAATTGTGTTTAAACACTTAATAATTGCTTCTTTCATCTTTAATACAGTCAGCCAGCTCGAGAGTCAGTCAGAACTCTTCACATTTAGGTAGCTACCTACTCTTATTACAAAAAGCCAAATCTTGACAAATGTATTCTTGTAACAAGAGAGAACGTCACGGTTGGCGCAGTGGTTAAGCGATTGACTGCTGCGCTGCGTGTCGCGGGTTCGATTCCCGCACGGAACAAATATTTGTATGACCTACATGTATTTGTTCCGAGTCTGGGTGTTTTTCTATCTATAATATGTACGTATTTACAAAAAAAAAACGTATATAAGTAGTTTATCAGCCATCTTGTTATCATAACACAAGCATTAGGTTGCTTAGCTTGGGACTAGATGGCGCTGTGTGAAATGTCCAGGGGATATTATTAGAACAATTAAGAAACTCAAAACCTTGGCTCTGGCTGTCTTATTATTTGTCAAACATTTACATACTTACTACCATAAAAAATACTTTACCCCATTCCTCCATTCCAGATTCACTACGCAGCGAACTACGAATTTGGCTACCGGGTACGCGACCATGAAACTGGGAACGACTTCGGACATCAAGAGACCAAATCTGGTGACAGTACTCGAGGATCCTACCACGTACTCCTCCCTGATGGTAGACTACAGCAAGTCAAATATTCTGCAGGACCTGATGGGTTCCATGCTGATATATCCTATGATCATCTACAAGGGAGCGCTTAGAAAAAGTCTTGTGACAATTGTGTGTTGATTTTCCCAGTTTTTTAGCGGGAAATTGAGGGAAGTGTGTCAGGATAGAAGAAGTGTCTCAAAAGTGATGTTTTTTTTAAACAGAAATGGTTTAGTAATTTCGGAGATAGGTGGTGCTTTTTTGTCCTTCTCTGAAACTATTAAATTGGTTTTTAAAGCTTGTGTTGTATTTAGCTTTAGTATTGAGACAAGTCAAGCAATATTTTAGATGTAAGAAATAGTGCTAAAATTGTAAATAGCAAATAATTTTATTTATTAAGTTATTTTTCCTGTAAAATGCCGTTATGTATATAGTAACAAATTAATTTAGTTTTAAATAAAACACAAACCAATACTATAATATTTATTTGAATCACAAATCACAATAAAATCCTTAAAACAAATATTAAAACTAAAACAAAAATATTTTTTACTTAATAATTAATATTAAAAACTTTTTGAACCAACAAGGCAGTGTGTTACGCTCCAACGCCAGATCTAATATGGCGCCAATGAAAACCATCTCGCGCCATTTTATACATTATTGCAGCTCGAGGAAACGGTTAGAACAAAAGTTGTAAATGATATAATGGAAGAGAAAACAGAAAGTTGTCATATATGTCATTACGTGCAGGCGACATTACCGACATTATGTAACGGTACATTTATGGCAATACGGACATAATTTTAGAAATATGTAAGTTTTTAATTTTGTTCATTAAAATAACTTCCGTAGAACTTCCGTCGTCGTTCTGTCGCGGAGTTTCTCGCTGTCAAATGTTTTCAATCCATTGTGTATTGTACTATTTTTAAATAACTGACTGATTTAATAAGAAAACATTTTGAAATGAGACGCGGCCTTATCCCATTGTATTTTATTGTGGAGATAGTTAACCGGAAACTTGGAATTTTTCTCAAGGATTTGAGGGTCTCATGAATTCAGGATGTATAGAGCTACGCTCGTTCATAAGTAGGTAGGTCAGATCTAAAATACTTCTGATGAATCCAACAATTTTCTGGCAAGAAATTGTTGATTGTGACAACACCGCCCAATCAAAATAAAAAGTCATTATATACAAATTAGGCTTAGAATCAGCACATTTTGAACGTCAACATTGCATAAGACAGTCCCCCAAAACGCCCGCCCTTCACCACTTCCTAGTGCTATCGCTGGGAAGAAGAAGTGGCGTAACAAACTCCCCAGCAGCACAGCTGTCTGTTCAGTTAGAAGAACTTGATTCTATGCCAAGTTATTAACATTACAAAACATTAAATTAAACTATTTGCCATATTATATGTCAGCTAGCACACTCAAATATACCAACAAAAACATTGAAAACTCTGAAACCAATTATTTTTTCTCTTTATTTGGTATGCAAAATAAAGGGTAGGAACTCTCTATTCTGCTGTTTAAGTGGCGATGGAATGTAATTTATCTGAGATTATGAACACTAGTTACACATATAGTTGAACACACATGAACACATATAGTTGCAATTTTTACACGGTAGAAAAAAATACTCATGCTTTCAACAGTATAAATTAGAGAGAGGAACAAATATCCCGTTTCTTAATTATATTAATTTATTAATCTGTACTCGACAAGTCGCGGGGAGAAGCTAGTTAATAAATATAAATACTCTTTCCATTTTTTTTTTTGTATAGTTTCCAAAACTGCTGTACAATCACAAATGCATTAAAACCTTTACGACATAATAATTCTGAGGATAAGTGGTGAATTTCTGATTGACATCTACTCGATGTGAATCTAGCAAGCATAATTTAAGTAAAACAAAGTATTTAAAAACAAAACTTACAAAATGTGAATTTTTCCATAGATAATGGAAAAGTTTTATAACTGACTTGAAAACCAGCACAAATCCGATGCAACCCGGAAAATATTACACTTATTATTATAAACCTTTTCTGTAGCTATTCGATCTCATTTCAATCAATTACCACAAAAAAAAAACCTAATTCTACATATTTATATTTTTTATGACAACTGAAAAAACAATCCACGGAAATGAGTCAGGCTATATTTACTGTGCCGACAATCGTAACTAATTTACTGATCAGATTAGCTAGGACAATAGGTAACCTTGACAAATTCTAACACTTTAAATGGTAATTAGGCAGCTGGGCCAAGGGATTGAGGCTGTAATGACGGTAATCCTTGATTCTGAAGGGGTAATGAAGATTAATCTCGTTTGTCTCATGTCAACTACGGGTTGAGGTTGGTTAGATGAAGTGCTGTCGTTTTTTTACTGCACAATCAATCAACTCAGCATATTGCGGTCCACTGCTGGACATAGGCCTCTCCCAGGCTGCGCCACAACACCCTGTCCTCCACCTTCTGCATCCATTCAGTTCCAGCCACCTTTTTTAGGTCGTCCGTCCATCTAGCTGGGGGACGTCCCACACTACGCTTGCCGATACGCGGTCTCCACTCCAGAAGGCCAATTCTAGTAATTTAAAACGTTCAAAATCTAGTCGCAGTCTCATCTCGGCGACAAACAAATGTCAAAAACTTGTCAAAATGTAGGGAAATTAGAAGTATTTTTTGATAGATTGAGACTGAGATCAGACTGTGAACGTTCTTAAAATTACGAGAATTGCCCCTCTGGACTCTTTTACAGCACACTCGGCATATAATGCTCAGCTGGGATCTGCACCCTAATTGCGTAAAACACTTTCAATCAAAATCCAAGAATTTTGAAGGAGGTTTGCTAATCCATAGCTTCATAGTTTTGAAAAATTTGTCTCCTCAGCAACGTAAACCTCTCCTCCTCTCTCGAGGGAGTGTGATACACACATACACACCCACAGGCACCCTTACACGCACGCCCTTTTCACATTGTAGCAGAAACTACAGAACACCACCTGAGGGGCAATTCTCGTAATTTTAAGAACATTCACAGTCTGAGGGACAATTCTCGTAATTTTAAGAACATTCACAGCCAATAATAGACTGTATAATCTATGATTCACAGTCTGATCTAAGTCTCAATCTGTCAAAAAAATACCTCTAATTTCCCTACATTTTGACAAGTTTTTGACATTTGTTTGTCGCCGAGATGCATTGACATAGAAAAGTATGGACTGGAAATACCTACGAAAAAAGGGTGCATACCTACAACTCATATTGTCGCATAAAATGGCTGCCATTGCTAGGGTTGTGTCAATCAAGGAACAACTGTTATCTCGTTGTTACTATAACGAGTAACGATACTTTATACGAGTTTTACTAGTTATCACGTTTGGATCACGATGGATTTTGGTGCTGTGAAGTGTGAACCACAGGCCGGACCTAGCTAGGTCACTCGGACCGAATAAGACGCAAGATTATTTATGTTAACATCGCAGAATATACTGATATCGTTTCAGCAGAGGAACTAGTTCCGGAAACTATTACGGTAAGTCGGCAACGGTACAACACTATTCCATTATGACATCTGTTTGTAAACAAACGAATGAATTAACAAATATAATAAAAAGGCCTGTTATATGTAAATGAGCCCAAATATCAATACTTTAGCCATCAATTCATGATCGCGTTACTATTGTATCATCGATTGTGTATTATTGTATGTATTATTGCATGAAAACCGGCTACTAACCTGTGCAAAGACAATTGAGGTTGATTTTCATTCTTTCTTGCACCACACTTCACAATACAACACACAGGCATGTTGAACTTCTGTTTTCCAACATTTACATACAGTTTTAAAAGACAAAATCCTCGTAATTTTCTCGCAAATCTCAATAATACAAAAAACAAACAACCATTTGACAGCCAAACTACCATGAAACTCGTAGCATAAGATGGCAGTACGGCACTTACCTACAACTGTCACTACGTCAAGACAAAATGTTGCCATAATTAGCAACAACTTAAAATATAGTTGTCTCTTTTATCAAATAAGATTATCTCACTAGAAAGAATGAGACATAACGATATTTCAAATTCTGAATCATTTTTCACTCATATTTGTATAAGCATATGTATGTACAGAATAGCGCGGCATCTCCATGTTTTTCCTATCTCAATGCCGAGATGAGACTGCGACTAGATTTTGAACGTTTTAAATTGCGACTTCAGATCTCGTCTCAATCTGTCAAAAATACCCCTAATTTCCCTTCATTATGACAAGTTTTTGACATTTGTTTCTCGCCGAGATGAGACTGCGACTAGATTTTGAACGTTTTAAATTACGACAATTGGCCTTCTGCCCGGATCCTTACCATTTCATTAAATAGGTACGACGGTATGTAATGCTGCATTTACATTCTGCCGATGTGAGCAGGGAAGTGGGCAAGACGAGTGTGTAAACACGATAATTCTCATGCCACTGCCATTGCCATTCGCGCTGCCCCGCGCTTCCCAAAAGAGCGGTTTTTTGTGCGGACGTCAAAGGACACTCGGACGCTGTAATTATTTCGACGTCTGCCATTGCCAAAACTCGAGCGAAGTGAGTGGTTGGGCAGAATGTAAACGAACACTTCTCTCGGTCGTACTGTAGCAGTATTTAGGGAATTATTGCCGGCAGCGCGAGGGGCAGCGGCAGACTAAAATGTAAATGTAGTATAAGGTGGTGTTTCCGTGGGTTTTTATGCTGCCAACATGATGATGATGTTTATGACGCAAGACATGTCCTCACTCGTAGCTCGTCAGATAGTTTTAGAGTTCCTTCGATGTCACTCATCCTAAGCATTCATTTTATGGAAGGAGAAACGACATGGACGACACGGTTGGCGCAGTGGCTGAGCGATCAACTGCTGCGCTGCGTGTCGTGGGTTCGATTCCCGCACGGAACAAATATTTGTATTGCCTACAGGTAGTTGTTCCGGGTCTGGCTATTTGTGTATGTGAGTTTAAATGTTTGTAAACGCACCCACGATACAGGAGTAATTCCTAGTGTGGGGCAACGTTTTTTTTTTTAAATAAATTTAAAATGTAAATAAATAACTACAAATGTCACGTATGTGGGTATACAGATATCCGTAGGTACTTCTGTGCATGTTATGTCCATTAACCTAATAAACACATTCCGTATCGAAACCTTGTAAACAGGCCTACATTTTGTAAGGAAAGGGTGTGTTACCTCATTATAAATTAACTTGATTTCGTTGCATGCTGAAACATCTACTTTCTGCTACGTTTTCATGCATGAATAGTCAATTACTAATGTTAAAGAATGAAGTACATACGATTTCCTTACAAATTGCAACTTCCCATCATTAGGTATTTAGGTTGAGTTGATAGGTAAAAACAAAAAAAAAACCGTCGAGATACGAAGGTCTTCGATACCGGATAGCGTATTATAGAACTCAAATTGAGTTGGGTGGGACACCGGTCAAGGTGCTCTGATGACAGGTGGAGTAAGGCTGTGACAGAGTAGTGTCCAAGGACTGGAAGACGAGATGTATACCTACAGAGTGTTATTGACAGCCCTCCGCAAACTGATAGGGTGGCTTCAGTACATCATATTAAGATGACCGGTACATGTAATTCTTTCAGGAACATTAAGGGAATCCAAAAAACCAGATTTGTTTTATTACCTCACACGCAACGTATCGTTACTGTGGCAAAACGCACGTAGCGGACGGCAGCGCAGCGAGCTTGAGCGAGGCTGTTTTCAGCTGTTTTATTTACATAAATGGAGTGTTGCATACAGAGAACGTAATTTTACATTGAAATAAAGGAATATCAGCAGAAAAAATGGCATAATTTTTTTTTTTTCCTGAGAAAATTTCCAGTGGGATATGATTCAGAATAAGGAGCTGAATCAATCCTGTGTTTTTGTGGAGGGCTGTCAATAACACCCTGTGTATGTAAATCACAAAATGTACCTACTTATGTGGTGTTATACTTAGGTAAAGAAGATAGAGGAACAGTCGATTTATTTTAGGTGAAGGGCGGACGCTTAGAGGGCCTGTCAAGTAATGTCGACGTTCAAAAAATGCTTGATTTTCAACCGAGTTTGAATACAATTTTGATTTTGTACAAAAGTGGTGATATGTTAACAAAATTCAATCATGCTTGTGCAAAAGTTAGAATTATACTCCATCTGTTTAGGTAGTTAAATAAAGGTAAACAATCTTGATAAGTATGTCTTTTTATATAAAATAAATCGTATAAAAGAACAACAAATATTATTTAAATTTAGTTAATTACCTAACATCGGTTTAAGTAAATACCTAATTGTAAATATTTTTAGATTACATTTTTAGTCATTTTTTTAGATAAAAGACATGTTAAGATTGTTTACCTTTATTTAACTAGGTACCTAAACAGATGGAGTATAGTTTATACTTAAGTTAAATCATAGTGTCAAGTTATTAGATGTCCAGGGTAGCGGGAACATCCGAAAGGGTTACTGCTGCCCTGGAACATAAAGGGCTAAGGAAGGAACACGGGTGGGTTTTAGTCAGTAAGAGTCTGACACTCCCTTCTGCTCCACCCAGAGCGGGAGGAGTAATTTGATGATTTCCCATCCTGAAAAAAAAAAAAAAAAAAAAGTTATTAGATGTAGGTAGGTAGGTAAAAACTAGGGCACCTAACTGTTTTCTCCCATATTTTGTCGCTAATTAGTCGCAATTTGTCACCAAGTTACAGATTCAGTCGGTGTGTAATTAAAAACATATTAAAGAATTCAATTTCCCTATACAGTGGTACAAGATAGTTCGATCTAAGTCTTGGACTAGGTATATCTATCTTAATAAGTGAACTCATTATATCTCCTAAACTAAGACCCGATGAAATGACTTTGATGACAAATGACTTGTGACTTTGTGACAAATTGCGACTAATTAGCGACAAAATATGGGATAAAACAGATCTTCGCTAGGTGCCCTAGTTTTTGAGATATAAATGTGGCCCTGCTGGGGAGACTCTCTCCAGAGATCGGCCACCTATAAACCCTTTTATCTTTTGAACCAGTGACCGACAAATTCTGATATTTAACGACAAATTTCGACTAATTATCGACAATGTTTTTGTGTTATCAAAATTAAAATCCCTGATGGTGGCCCTGCCAGAGTCAGTGACACTGACTTTCGTACAGACGCCAGCACATCAAGCTACTACAATCTGTCAAATTTCTTTAATAGATTTTCAACTTTATCGCTGAAACATTAAGGTTCAAGGTTGATTGGAAAATTTTGACAGTTTCGGATAGGTTGACCTGCTGGCGTCCGTACATTTTCTGAAACCAACGCACCCAGGGCATGCTGCGGCCTGTTGCGGCTGTAGTGTGCAAAATCAGCCTGTTTCCACTGCTGGGACACAGTTCTCCTCTCGAAGAGAGGAAGTGGGCCCAGTGCGGGTTGGTAATGGCTATCATGTACGCTTGGCTAAAAAGGTTCTCGGGTACAGCTAACTAAAAATTAAACACACAAATCACATTTATTTTATTTATTTCACTACTAAAGAGTATTGATGTAATACTTTTTAAACAATTATAGTATGGCTACAACCATACGCCCGCAATCATAAAAAAAAAGATTAGTATAAGGTTTTACTACGTTAGTTAACTACAAAATGCTTAGATTGATCAATGGTATTGATGGATCGGACAGGAGTCCTTGGTTCTTATTTTCAACAAACAGTATTTTTATCTCACGAACCGACGCGCGGTTTACTTGTGGTTCAAAAGATGGCGAACTCGGAAGTGTGTGTTTGTGTGTGTGTGTCATGTACTGACGCTACTCTTCTTCACGCACACGTTCTTAGCGTGTTTGTACACTTGGTTATCACAAATAAAGCGAGGGTCGCTTCGTCAAATAAAAATACTATATCAATATGTCAATCATTTGGCTTGTCTGCAGCTACTCGCCTATATACTAACTTGATCATATAAGAAAATAATGTAATGATAGGGGTGCTGCACAATTGATGGGATCGGCATGATTCGGCACAGAGCCAGGCGGCAAAATCGAATATAATGTACCGTAATGAATGTAAGGTCTCTTCCAATTTACGTTCCCAATTTATGTTATTTCAAGTTAAACAAATATATACTTTATTAAGTAGAAATTAAGTTGATTTCAGAGTGACATCCATTATTTTAAAAAAAGTCTTAAAAATGTTTGAAGTTGTATCGTAAACTAAACTTTATTGTGTAGAAATTTAAGGTATTTTTCCAAATTGGTTTGTTTTATTTATATCGATATTATTATGTATGTTCAGGAAATTCGCCGCTCGGCTTAGATCGTGCCGAGTCGACCCGAACCCAACTAAGCGAGTGTAGATGCCGACCGAAATTACGCGACCCGGATGATAATGTAACCATTGCGTCGGGTCGGGTTTGTTATGTAACTAATACCTACATGTATGTTCAGGAGTTCGCCGCTCGGCATAGCTCGAATTGTGCCGAGCCGACCCGAAACTGGCTAGCTACTGTAGATGCCGACCGAAGTTACCCGACCCGAATGATAATGTAACCATTGCGTCGGGTCGGCTTTCTTGTGCAACTAATACTGCCGAATGCCGGACCCGAACAAGGTGAGCACCCTTTAGTATAAAATAATTTGTTTTGACATTATTTATTAGACACTTAAAGAGTTACTAATCTGTAATAAGATTACTACAATCCATTATAAATAAGTTCCCAAAATCGATTAAATAATTAATGAATAGTCGACTTATCACTAACTTGTCTACAGACATACAAGGTGGACTCGACAATATGACAATAAATTAAATTGCGTATATCTAATGACGTTCCCAGTCTGTATACAAAAATTTAATCAAATATATCCAATAGTTTAGTTACACGTTGCGTTCCCAGTCAAAGATTAGCAAAACCCCTAGTCGGTACATCACTAGTATTTAGTTTGTTTGAAAAAAACACTTTTTTTTTTAATTTCGATGTTAGGATTAATTTGATAATTCCAAAATACTGTTATGCATTAGTATAACGAGTGTTTTAATTTATTGACATATTTTTGTCTCCACATTATGTAAAGATAAAATAGACATACAACATTACATATTCAGTTATTATAATATATCTTATATTATGCCTGAAGAGCGTATGAACAATACGGCCGAGGAATTATGGCAGGTCTGAACGTAGGCTCTCCGAACTATCGCGCATGTCCACTAACTCATACTCGTCTCATATCACCATTTGTTTCCTACAAAATATTACTGCGCAGCCTTCTTGCACAAAGTTCGGACCGGCCATGATAAATCGGCCGTATTGTACGATTTTAATCGCATTAACACTACACACCAAAAGACAATCGATTCATCATGTAATCGCAATCGCACGAATTATCTTAAAATAATTACAATATCAAAAAATCTACTTTTTTTAGAAGAACTTAATTATATGCTCACACTTATTTTTTTAAACACTATTTAGGGTATATTATTAAAATAATTTAAGTGCAATATGAACGGAAACCACTCCACCGACTTCTACTCCTACTCCTTCACAGTGCACGCGGTGCGATTGTAGAATTCACTACCGCCTGACATTAGTGACTGCCAAACTGTTACACTTTTTAAAATAGTGGAAGAACACCATCTGTCCACTTCATCATAGATGTGTATGTATTTATTATGATATAATTATTATTTTTTCTGTCTGTTTATATATTATGTGTACATAAAGGTAAAATAAAATAAATAAGAAAAAAAAAACAAACAAAAAAGATATAAGAATCAATTACACTATAGCGCTGATCCAGATTTCTTTTGGTACCTCAGAAAAGAAACTTGACCAATTTAAGATTAATATCGGTACCAGAACTGTACTCTCTCCATTATGAAGAAAAGCTTCCGTTTCTTGTCGTCAGCGTTCTAAGTGTGCATACACATGAGTGACATGCGTCATCGGCAGAGGCAACTGCAGTCAGAACAAGAATATCGGTATGGGAGCAAGAATATCGGTATCGGAGCAAGAATATCGGTATCGGAGCAAGAATATCGGTATCAGAGCGATATCGGCAATAATGTAAACCAAGCCTTTAATACAATTTTTAACTAACATAATATACACAGAATAAACTATAATAAGGTCTTTTTAACGCAACCGGTGAAATAAAAAGCTAAATTATTGATAAAACTATATTTATTTGTTATTATAAGAGTTATGAATTATTTTGTTGACCAATATTGGTTCTTATATTATTATGAGAGTAATATTATTAGGTATAGATAATAGTTTATGGTAGTGTATATATGAAAGATATAAAAAATCCAAGATGGATTACATTGAGTACATGGTTATATAATTATGGATTAGGTGTAAAGTAAATAATGTGATACATTATATCGATATATAAGTTTATTTTATAAGAAACGTTAGCAGGCTCCAAATCTTTCAAGTAAAAAAAAATAATATTTAAACAAAAAAATATGGCTGAAAGACGACAAAGAAAAAATGTAAATAATTTTCTTATTACACAAATAATCGAAATAATTAAAAGCCTTATTTACCATAATCTGAAGTATTTGTTCATAATTAATTACTAAAATGAAATATCGGAGAAATATCGTCCTTAGATAAAAATATCGGGACCCAGAATCTTCGCTCAACAATAGTACTAAAGTTCAAATTGATGTTATTTCGAGTTTAACAAATATCAACTTTATTTTTATGATAACTTAGTTGATTTCAGTGACTAGCACTATTGAAAAATTTACAAAAATGTTTGAAGTTGTAGCGTAAACTGAACTTTATTGTGTAGGAGTTAAAGTTATTTTTCCATAAACTTGTTTTTGCCAAATAAATCGCGAATGCAGATTTTTTTTATGAGCGCAAAAACGGCCGAAAAAATAAGACCACAAATAATTATGTAGTCTTATTTTGCAACATATTTTCAACCTTGTTGTTTAGAAATTATGTTTTAATTTTCCATAAATATTTTTGATTTGATTTTTTAAATACGTTTACTTTTCAATCAAAATAGTAAATATAAATGTTAGCAAACGATAATAAACTTTGGTTAAAAGTTAAGGTTTATAATAAAGTTATATGCTAATTGCGCGGAAAACTCTGCTTGCGCGATGCAGGATTTTGCGTTTTGCGACGTCAGTATGACGCGTAGTTCGCATGTGGATACCGCTACAAAGTTATATGCAATCACTTGAGCGATAAGTTGTTGTTTCTAATCCTTAATCGAGTGCTATTGTGGATCACAGCCCAAAATGATAACGATAATTTACCAGAATTTGGTACATTAGGCTTTTTATTTTTTTATTTATTTTTTATGCTTTTTATTTTTTATAATCTACTGAAAAGTTTAACACTAATTGGGAATTTAAACGTATAATAAAAGATTAAATAATTAGGCGGATTTTGACATACAGTTTCAAACAATTAGGTAATAAATGTGTTTAAAGTTTGGTAATAAAAAGGTTTTGAAATAATATACATTTTTTGGATATGCCACGCATCGACACCGACATTTGTACGTCATAAGTCTATAATATTGCTACTATACGATCATTACTTGTCTTGCTAAAGACTTATTGCAACCAAGATATAAAAATATTGAACATAAATAAATTGCAAAAAAAAGCAATATTTGGTTTCAAATGCAATGTATTTGGCAGTGTAGCTTTATCTGGCTCCTCCTGCATCTGGCAAACCCTACAAGACTGATCGTCTAAATTACTATTATAAAGAGAAAATATTAGATGTGTTGTATGTTTGTTCCACTCAGGGCTGCCAGTAGATAATTTTTAATTATTCAGCCACGTTTCTGAAATTATACGAAATTGAATTTCAGGACTCAGGACATAAAAAACAATCCTTCACATACACAATAATGATTATTTATCGTGTGAACTTGTCTTCCCTACAACTAGTGAAGTAACCGTGGCGATGGGTCCGAATTGTAGTATTGTACAATACTACAATTCGGACCCATCGCCACGGTTACGGTACTGTGTGGAATATAATTAATATGAACTCATATTATAACATTTAGGTTTACCGTATCCATCCATACATGAGGATCCAGGATACATAGAGGATACGATCAGTCACCTAATTATACAGTTTTGGTATCCAATTATACAATCTGGCAGCCCTGGTTCCACTTTCACGTTAAAATGGCTGAAAGGTTTTGGATGAAATTTGGCACAAGCGTAGACCATGACCTGGATTAGAACATAGAATACTTTTTATCTCAATATTCCCATGGGACAGAGACTAATGCGGGTGAAACCGCGGGGCGCAGCTTGTTGAATGAATGAATGAATGAATTGCACCGACCCCAGCGTGGTTTGACCAGACTCGATTAATCGAAAGAACCCCAAGATTCGCGCTAGCTCCTGTAGCCTCATGTTCATGGTGCTACAGCGACCATTGCATATCAAGAAGTAGACCGGGGGGCGCGGTTTTTGTAAGGAAAACGTGTCCGTAGGAAAGGGTAGGATTTAAGAGCCTACCGGATATGCATCCTAGAGTAATAAAATATCCAAAGACGAACCTTAAGGTAAACAAACAAACATACAGACAATCAAATCCTTTCTCTTTATAATATTAGTTTAGCTAGATATTCTCGAAGCGTGACATATCCACTATACGCCAATATAATATTATTGGCGTACACACGCTAGCACATCAAGCTCAAATTTCTTTAATAGATTTTCAACTTTATCGTTAAAGTATTAAGGTTCAAGGATGATTGGGAAAATTTGAGTTTCGGGTAGCTTGACCTGCTGGCGTCCGTACACGCACGAGAAGCAAGATGTCCAAAACCAAGATCACTAAATCTAACACATACTATTGGCTTAATAAAAGCCATAAACACATAGATTAGCTTAATTTTGAAATACAGACATCAAATTTCTACAGCACGACACCAATAATATTCCTTTTAAAATCGTTCGCGAGCACGCGTCATGAGACTTTAAAGCCATCGATATAAGGTTCAAATTCGAATGATTGACGTGCGCTCGAGAAATGCAACAACCACACTTTTAAATAAAATTCTCAAATCAACTACATAGTTTATTTTTAATTGGAATTACTAACTGAGAGGATACATAACTTATGTATTTCTAATTTATAAGACGAAATAGGCGTCCAAAACGACAGTTTTCACGCGTTGTATGTAAAGGCCCGTAACTCAGTAACGCACTCTCGAAACGCAACCAATTCCTTGTTCATAATTCACTGCGGCCGTTGCGGGCCGTACTTGACGATATCGGTGTCAATTTGACGATATCAGTGTCAATTTGACGATATCGGTGTCAATTTGACGATATCGGTGTCAATTTGACGATATCGGTGTCAATTTGACGATATCGGTGTCAATTTGACGAGATACCTACATCGCCAATTTGAGACTACCCACAAATATAGAAAATCATCTAAATTGAAAAAAATGATTTTTCCAAAAGTTGTACTTACATTCTTAGCGTCATTATCTCCGTCAAATTATGCACTAATAATGTCAGTTACTTTATCTGAAGAATAATCAGAAAACAGAATTGAGAAAATTCTAGAAATAATAGAATATGACATTTGGAACCTAGCACACCAAACATCTATTATATCATTCTGATTATCCTACGACATACAGGTTTTTTTAAGACTAAAATGCACATAAAAGACATACTTCGGTCTTGATTAAAACTTTTTTTTAATAGACCTTAAACTACAAGAAATAAAATAAATAACCAAACAGGTTTCAACAACCCACGATAGTTTGCAAAAAATAAATTTCCACTTCAGCATTTAGAACAATCTAATTTCTACTCTACTTAAAAAAAATAACCTCACATTGCAAAGCAAACCAACCAACTTTCAGCCTTACTACACCGCAATAAAGTTAAATTTGAACCTTAATCTAATTTCTGTTTTTTACTGTCAGGTGCGTTAAGTTCAGCGCTGGTTGACGCTAGAGGGCGCTTGAGTTTGCTGTCATAGTTATTTGGCAGATTACTTAGAACGCGTATTTCGTTGGTTATGCCCCTTATTTTAGCCATGGTGGACATGGGTCTGATTTTTGGGCTCTGTTTTTCTCCAGAAGTCGATGGAGCGGGGCTGAGACGGCTTTCGTCAATCTTTTGGACTTTTGGGGGCGGTTCCGCGTCGTCTTCGGACAGGCTCGGCATTTTGATCACCGGCTGGCGTGGTCTCATGTTTGGCAGTTCTGTGGGAGAAAGTTTTAGTTAGAGATTTTTCTTTAATTAAATTATCATTAAATTATCATGATTATTAATAATTATTATTGATTGAATAATTTCTTTATGTAGTGTTGTACACACGGCTACACATCAAGCTATGCAAAACCAGTATTGGCTGACCGTTCATTGTGAGAAAATATCATACAAAGTGAGGCCAAGACAAACTGGTTTTGTATAGCTTGACGTGTAGCCGTGTGTACAAACACTTTTACACGTCAATGATACTATTTTAAAAACTAGGTGAGGTCGGCGTTTCCAGTCTGACTACTCTGAGAAGAAAGGCCAAAACAAACTCAGGAATCACAGTCTGTTTTAGAATAGTGTTACGAGCTTCGGGTTCGTGACAATAAAAACTGCCGATAGAAATTACCAAAAATTACGCTTTAATAAAAACAACACTAATAACAAGTATAACAACTTACAAACTAATTATAAAACACAATTGCTCTTAAGTCGCACTTGAAGTTCGCTTTCGATGTATTCGCATGTATCGCTGATCCAAGTCTGTGTCGGTCGTGGCTAATCCCGGCCTTATGTTTAATGAAATTAAGTTTGATAAAAGAACTGCTTGTTTTTTATTAATTAATTTTATCCGAAAACATCAATCCGTTTCTTACTAAACTTCAACTATATCCGACGACCCTGCATACTTATCTCTTTTGTTGACTGTACAATGGTATCTGAAATAGTGATGTAAGGAGCTCTACGATTCAACGAACAATACCAAAAAAAGGACATTTCCGTAGGCCGCATAACTTTCTCAATCTGCCAACCCATGATTAAAAAAACTTGAGAGGTGTCAAGGGACACCCGGACGGAACGAAGTATAACTGGCTTGCTTTCTATATGAGAGAGAGAGAGATAGAGAGAGAGAGAGAGAAACACGCGCACGCGGCACGGCTTACAACTATAGCAAAAAGTGTCGTTCCAACTTTTGGTCTTAATTTTTTCCGTCTAGCCCCCTTTCGCAACGCGCGATAAGGAACTTCGTTCCAATTAACTGAGAAAACAAAATACCCGCATGGTCGTCACATCCACAATAAGTATTTTAAATAATATAATACTTAACACGTTAACTGCCAGACAACAGACACAATAGAAAATCTATTGTGAATTTGTGGCAGTCAATGGTTTAACAAAGTAAATATTCAAATTCATCAATGTCAAAAGTGCGGCTACACCTAGTTATAGCCGGCTACAACTAGGTGCAGCCGGCCACATTCGGTTAAACTTAGATGTATCCTACTAAGCTTCGGTTAGAACTAGGTTTAGGCTTCATTATAGCGGCTAGAACTAGGTGCAGCCCCACACCGGTGGTTAAACTTAGGTGTATCCTATTTATCATCGGCAAGACCTAGGTTTTCAGTTCAGGTAAGCATTTTGGTTTTGAGTTTCCCGACTGATTCGATTATATTGAAAAAATAAAAGACCGGGATGTTGTGGTGACATTTATAATTATATAATAAAAAGTAATTAATAAAACTCAAAATATCATCTTCTCTTCAGAAGTAAAAGAACTAGACATCATATGCGCAAAGATAAAAAAATTAAACATGTCACAAAACTGGTTACCCAATTTATACAATCCATCATCATTAGATTCAAGTACAACCATGACTGACTGAACTGAAAACCTAGTTCTAGCCGATGATAATTAATATGATACACCCGAGTTTAACCACCGGTGTGCGGCCGCACCTAGTACTAGCCGCTATAATGAACGCTAAACCTAGTTCTAACCGAAGCTAAGTAGGATACATCTAAGTTTAACCGCATGTGGCCGGCTGCACCTAGTTGTAGCCGGCTATAACTAGGTGTAGCCACACTTCGGCTATTAGCCGTAACATTATATAAAAATCCGGAAATTATCTTGGTCAAATCATTTAGATGACCTTTATGATTACCCTTTCATCATCATCATTTCAGCCGAAAGACGTCCACTGCTGGACATAGGCCTCCCCCAAGCACCTCCACTTCGACCGGTTCTGTGCTTCTCGCATCCATCGGGTTCCTGCGGCCTTCACAAGGTCGTCAGTCCACATTATGGGAGGCCTTCTAACGCTACGTCTTCCGGTACATGGTCGCCAATCCAGAACCTTTCGGCCCCATCGGCCATCTGTTCTGTGAGCAATGTGCCCTGCCCACTGCCACTAAGTTTGGCAATTCTTCGGGCTATGTCGGTTACCTTACTTCTCCTGTTGATCTTTTCATTTCTGATTCGATCACGCAGGGAAATTCCAAGCATAGCCCTCTCCATTGCCCTTTGGGTGACTTTAAGCCTTCCAATGAGGCCCATTGTGATCGACCACGTTTCAGTGCCATAGGTCATCAATAGCAACACGCACTGGTCAAAGACTTTCGTCTTGAGACACTGCGGTATGTGGGACGAGAAGATATTGCGTAGCTTCCCGAGCGCTGCCCAGCCAAGTCGGAGTCGACGATTGACCTTTTTCTCAAAGTTAAACCTACCCAACTGGACAGTTTGTCCTAGGTAAACATACTCGTCCACGACTTGGTGTATAGCATCTCCGATCTTCATGAGAGTGGATGTTACATGGGCATTTGACATGTCCTTCGTTTTGTCCATGTTCATTTTAAGATCCACTCTTTCGGAAGCTCTACTGAGGTCATCGAGCATGGTACTGAGATCGTCCATAGTCTTAGCCATGACTACGATATCGTCGATATGTACTCGCCATATGCTATACGAACCAACTATGTTGGGGTCAGATTCCAGGTCTAACCGGATGCAGCTGTATACTAGTATTTTACGTGGAGCGATCGCCTATCTCACCTCCACAGCCCAGTTACTGGGTAACACGATCCTTTAGTAAGACTGGTTGCCAGACTTTTGGGCTTCTGACTACTCGGGACCAACGGCTTAACGTGCTTTCCGAGGCACGGAGGGGTCTCGATATATAATAGATGGTCACCCATCCACGGACCAACCTGGGCAAGGGTTGCTTAACCTTGTAGATCAACCCGTGCGGCTGTTATTATTTAGCCACGAGCTACCGTTGAAATCATATTACTTTTTTTTTTTTTTTATTAGTCTCATATTACAGACACATGCCTGTGCAGGTGCAGGTCCTTATATTAGGGTTCCTTACCCACAGGGTGCCAACGGGACCCTATTACTACGGCTAACCTGTCCGTCCGTCTGGCACAATGCTATATCTTGTGAACCGTAAGGGCGATGCCACACGGGTGTTGCCAATGCGTTGCGTCGGAGCAGCGCAGTGATTTAAAAAATAAAACTAAAAAACACGCTTTCATCACGCACTAAAAATGATAAAATAATTAAATTGAATTAATTATAAGTGCGCTCCACGCTTTTTAAATTCAATTTAATTATTTTATAGCTGTGTAGTGACGTTTTTTATTTTTTTTTATTTTTATCGAGCTATTTTTTACTTTTACATTTAGATTCTTCATTGAGTTAATAAGTATAAAGTCAACGAAATTATAACGATTAGGGGCTACTAGCAAACTGGAGGAGTTTAGTAATCTAGTAGCCCTTATAGAGTTCCACTATCCACCTCCTGGCTCCATCATCAGATCCTCGACACATAGCTCAATATGTTCGACTCATTATAACGAAACATATGACCCCAAACTCGAGGGGTTTATTAGTAGCCCCTAAAGAATTCCACTATCCACCTCCTAGCTTCATCATCAGACCCTCGACACCAAGCGCAATATGTGCGACTCATTATGACGAATCATATGACTCCCAAACTCGACGGGTTTACTAGTATCCCCTAAAGAGTTCCACTATCCACCTCCTAGCTCCATCATCAGACCCTCGACACCAAGCGCAATATGTTCGACTCATTATGACGAATCATATGACTCCCAAACTCGACGAGTTTACTAGTATCCCCTAAAGAGTTCCACTATCCACCTCCTGGCTCCATCATCAGACCCTCGACACCAAGTGCAATATATTGGACTCATCAAAACGAATCATATGAGCCCAAACTCGAGAGGATTACTAGTAGCCACTGAAGAGATCCACTATCCACCTCCTGGCTCCATCATAAGATCAGCTCCAAGATACCAAATTACAGTTTTGTCACCAAAACTACATATATATACAAAGTTTAATTTCGATACGACCATTAGAAGTAATTTAAAATTTACTTATAAGATTTTTTACATTGTTAGTTGGTTAGTAACAAGTGAAGCCAATTAAAGCGTGTTAGTTATTACATTATTTTGAGACTCCTGCAATTCTTCTTTTGCTTTAGGAGTTAATAAAAATATCTTACGTTTATTATTCCTCTTGGAGGTGCCAATGGGAAGCACGGACAGGTCCAACTTGATCTGTGAGGAGAAGTGACGCAGCGACTGTGGTGCCGGCGCCGGTACTTCAACCGGCACATTCGCTGGAAACATTCGACAATTTTCATGAGGAGTAGAAGATCGAGAGTCTACGACAACGTCGGGGATAGGGCCATGCGCCTGAAGTGGAGTTGGGCAGGACGGTTTAGACGATGAGATGGTCAATGGAGTAAAGCTGTGACCGAATGGTGACCACCTTGATCAATAACACCAGGGCCGTCCAAAAGCGCGTTGAGTTGATGATATCGTCAGTCGCGGGAAATACCTGGGTGAGAGACGCACGGAACCGGGTATGGCAGAAGAAAGAAGAAATGATGATGAAATGAGTAGGAGTTGAGGAGCAGTTGTGGCCCAGTGGTATCTTCGTTTAATTTATGTGGTGGTACTTTGCTTTGTGTAGTTTCTTTCATCACCACTGCTCTCAAAGCCGTGAAGGAAGACATCGTGAGGAAACCGGCAGGCGTCTTAGAACCAAAAATTCGAAGACGTGCGACATCTACCAACACGCACTGGGCCCGCGTGGCAGTGTATTAGCCCATCCCTCTCGAATTATATTTATTGTAAAGTGCTTTTTATGTGTCTATTTGAAATACATGTATTCAACTGCATCAGGTTAGACTGGAAACCGACTCCAACATAGTTTGGAAACGGCTAGGCAGACTGATAAATAATTATAGTATTTACCAGCAATAGCCTTTCCTCCGACCGCTTGGTTGGTGTGAAACAGTTCATTGTGCCTTACGTCGAATTCTTCTACACGCTTCTTCATTTCATCTGAAATGATACAAAGAAAACACTGAAAACTGAAACTCAGATCTTGTGACTAGGGATGTAACAATCGATCGACGTATCGAGTAAATACTCGATACTTTTATTCCGATACCAAGTACTTTTGGCATCGATACTTTAGAACTAAGTAACAAGTAGTATCGTGAATTAAGTACTTGAATCAGTACTCGGTCGGTCACCCACCACTGATGAGAGATTTTTTTTTTTTTTGATGGGAAGTCTTCAAATAACTTCTCTCGCTCTGGGCGAAGCGGGAGGGCGTGTCAGACTTTTACTGACTAAAACCCATCGGTGTTCCTGCAGTTGACTGTGCCAGGAGCCACGGTAACTCTTTCGAATAACCCGCGACCCTGACAGACATCGGCCCTAGCGGACCCCATCACTTTGTGCTGACATGTCTTTGAGGCGCGCGTGGAACACAACGCGCCGTCAACCCGGGCCTGGTCCTTACCGGGCGGCGAGCTGCCCATTGCTCGCCGTCCGCAAGCCAGTACCTACGGTGGCCGGGAATCGTTTATCGATTCCCGACGTACCACTGTTGAGTGAATACTTGTCAAAAAACGCGTGTGCACAAGAGATTATTTGCTCTATGGTAGGGCATTCAGTTTTCAATCAATGTGTCCTGCCAACAATGACCTATGGTGCCGAAACGTGGACAAAGGAGACTGTACACCGCATACGAGTAGTACAAAGAGCCATGGAGCGAGCCATGCTTGGCATAACGCTACTAGAACGAGTGGGTAACACCAAAATCCGTCGTCTGTCGGGAACAGATCGATGCGATTAATAAGTATAAAGTCAACGAAGATAAAACGCTTAGGGGCTACTAGCAAACTGAAGGGGTTAACTAGTAGCCACTGAACAGTGCCACTATCTACCTCCTGACTCCAGCATCAGACCCTCGACACCAAGTGCAATATATTGGAATTGTCAACACGAATCATATGACTTCTAACTCGAGGGGTTTTCTAGTAGCCCCTAAAAAGGTCCACTATACACCTGGTTTCATCATCAGACCCTCGACACCAAGTGCAATATGTTGGACTCATCAAAACGAATCATATGACCCCAAACTCGAGGGGTTTACTTGGCATAAGATAACCCTACTAGATCCGAGTGCGTAACACCGAAATCCGTCGTCGGTCCTTTACAAAATCGCAATTATTTCGATAAGATAAGACGGTATTTATACACATTATTGATATAACAGAGCTCTTCGAGTTAGTTCATATTTCACCTGCTCTCAACAGTCGCTATAGGCAAAATATTACAATAATAAATAATGCAGTAGTGTGGGACGCCCCTCAGCTAGATGGACGGACGACCTAATGAAGGTTGCTGGGACGGACAGGATGCGGAAGGCGGAAGACAGGGTGTTGTGGCGCAGCCTGGGGGCGACCTATGTCCAGCAGTGGACTGCAATAGCCTGAGTTGATAGATTGAAATAAAATAATAAATAGTTTATTCAGACACAACAAACAATTATTATACAATCAAAAATTATTATTTATTTTACATAATCTGGCCGAGTGGCCACTAGATGGCGCACAATACAATTGATTGGTTTCTAACTACACAATATTGACAATACTACACGATATTGATGTATCTCTCCACTCACAACGTGAACAGCCATAATTCTTAATTCTTCGCTTCTTTACCGTATTTTAATGGCACCAGCGAAGTCATTAAAATCATCGTAACCTGATGTATTCCAAGCGTTATTTTCTTTTGAGAAAAATATGCAACACGAACAGAATAATTTGTTTATACGAGATTTCTGATTCAGATATCTGAGAATTACTCATATCAGGGGCAGGTTTAGGTGGAGGCTGCGGAGAGGGAGATCTCGTCCACTCACCACTCACCCGGCCCGCAGCAGGCGCACCGGGCGTCGGCGGAGGGCGGACAACGCCCTCTTCCAGCCCCCCTAAATGGGTCCAGGGGCGACGGACTCGGGGACGTCCGTCGCCCCCACACACCAGGCCCCGAGGTGGCGGCGCGTAGTGTTCCACGCGCGCCCCGAGCCGACGTCTGGGGGAGGAGTCTAACACCTCACTCCCCCACCCCCCCGACCCAAGGAGGAGGCACCACGAGGGGGTTGCGGAAGGTAAACATACCAAAAACTAATCACAGCACTTAACTTGACAGAAAATGAAAATAATATCAAAGCAAAAAAAACTGACCGATACAAGTAAGCATTGATACATACCTTATGACCAATATGGTATCGACTAAGAGATACTTTTATTATTGCAAATGAAATATATGTATACTACTACTACTTGTGCCTATACCGGTTGACTTTTTTACCATCTGGACAAAAACAGGGTATAAAAGGTGAATGGAGAAGCCTATGGCACAGATTTTTTTTCTTTTAGCCTAATGTGATATTATAAGTAATAGCATTTAGTGATAGGTTAATTTGACTTAATCTTTCTGAAAAAAAAAAGAGATATTTCTGTGCCATAGGCTTTTACTCCGAGGGGCCCGTGGCTAAATAATAACTGCCGCACAGGTCGATCGGTCAGGTTAAGCGCTTGCCGCGGTTGGTCTGTGGATGGGTGACCACCTTTACATACCGAGACCGTCCGTGCCTCGGAAAGCACGTTAAGCCGTTGGTCCCGGCTGTCATTCGTGGATCTTTGACTGTCGTTACGGGTAGTCAGAAGCCCGAAAGTCTGACAACCAGTCTTACCAAGGGGTATCGTATTACCCAGTAACTGGGTTGTGGAGGTTAGATAGGCAGTCGCTCCATATAAAATACTGGTATTCAGCTGCATCCGGTTAGACTGGTAGCCGACCCCAACATAGTTGGGAAAAGGCTAGGCAGATGATGATGAGGCTTTTACTTCGTTCACCTTTTTACCTACGCTTTAATATGTTTCTGTCCAGATGGTAAAAAAAACAGCCGGTATAGATATAAGGCTGAAAGCTCCCTGTAGAATAAATAAAATATTAATGTGGATATGTTCTCACCAATTACATTCTCCTGTTCCCGCTGCCTCAGTTTCAGGTCCCTGATCATCTTCTGCTGTCGTGCCACGGTCTTCCTATGCTCGATATTCTGTTATCATGCGATAATTCATATTAATACTTTTATCTCATTTACATATCTCGGATCTGGCTTGCTTTTTATAAGAGAGAGAGAGAGAGACAGACAGAGAAACACGCGTACGCCGCACGGCTTACAACTATAGCAAAAAGTGTCGTTCCAACTTTTGGTCTTCATTTTTTCCGTCTAGCCCCCTTTCGCAACGCGCGATAAGGAACTTCGTTCCAATAATAATAATAAGGAGTCGGTCAATCAGAAAGATGAATTAAGAATCATCCCGGCTTTTATGATAATGTCTTAGCGCACTTTGTAAGAAAGAATAGACGAATAGCATTAGTAGTACGAACGACTAAGACGAAGTGGTTTGTTGCTAACAAGGGGGTCTACTCCGAAGTAGTATCGGCCGAATCTTCGGCCGTTTCCTGCTACAAAGTTACTATTTGGTTCTGTCGGTCCCGATCCTACACTCCTACACTCTTTCGAATATTGACTATGGTCCCGACTCAACTGAGCCGATCCGAACTTTTTTCGCATTTTTCAATAATATTCGGTTCGGCCATGTGTCCGTCCGATCCGAACATTCGTAATTTGCACTTCGGAGTAGGCCCCCTGGACACTTAATATTTAATTAAAACCGGTCAAGTGCGATTCGGACTCGCGCACGAAGGGTTCCGCACCATTATCTATAAAAATCACGTAATATTTATTTTATTTTAATTATTTATTTTTAAAGTGAATATACAAATAAATATGCTGTGAATATTTCAAGCGTCTACCTGTTGCCGTTATTAATATCGAGCAAAAACAGCAAAAAGTCACGTTTGATGTATGGGAGCCCCACTTAAATATTTATTTTATTCTGTTTTTAAAGGACTAAACTATATAATATTTATCTTCTGTCCTTTTCTTAATAAAATAGAAAGAAAAAGATGCACTGAACTTAAAATAAGTTTAGTATGTGAACAAAGGAATCGGCGCCAATATATATTTTTAATTAGTTCACTAGATTAGTAAGATATAATAATATAATAATAATATAATATCCCTGGACATTTCACACAGCGCCATCTAGTCCCAAGCTAAGCAACCTAATGCTTGTGTTATGGTAACAAGATGGCTGATAAACTACTTATATACATTTTTTTTTTTTTTGTTGTAAATACATACATATTATAGATAGAAAAACACCCAGACTCGGAACAAATACATGTAGGTCATACAAATATTTGTTCCGTGCGGGAATCGAACCCGCGACACGCAGCGCAGCAGTCAATCGCTTAACCACTGCGCCAACCGTGCCGTCAAAGATAGTTATCACTTATCGTTATATTACTAGATGAACTCTATCCTCCTTAAGATAAAGCTCAAATCAAGAAACACCATGTAAAAGCGACATCTATCGATGAACAAAAGGAAACTATCTAACCTGTTTGCAGAACGTCTTGTACTGTGAGGCGAGGAATAATGACAGCTTGGCGTTGAGGATCGAGCGGCGACGTAGATGGGTCATCTCTTGTCGCATGGCTAGCGGGGCGAGCGCCGCTGTGGATGCAATGATAAGATAAGAGAATCATTAGTTAGCTCAAACATTCAATACAAATTGCCGTAATGTAGCAGATATTAAGAGAGCAGCGCCAAGTCTAGCATAATACCCATCTTTCGTTTCGTTCATTTCGTCAGGCAGGATGACACCTCAAAATTTTCCGTGTTTTTCAATTTTAATGTATTTACTTTGAAAGATCATTGAGTTTCAAAAATTCGAAATGAATGTGCGCAATATGGAAGGAGTGATGGGGCTATGGACAAATGCTGTACTTGCACGCTTCGTGAGCGTGCCTGATCCATCGCCACTCGTTCGATGTCCACCGCGCACAGGATAGATTGAACACACACACGCGCACAGCACATGAAGTGATTTTTTGCTCCATTGGTGTAATTGCCGTATGGCGTTCCAGTTTGAGGATAAATAAATAATAGAGCGCAGAGTTACTTTGTGTAAATAATTTCATCGCCACTGCTCTCAAAACTGAAGAACAAAGGTGAAGCAAAACATCGTGATGAAACCGGCATGTCCTAGAACCAAAAATTCGAGGACATGTGACATCTATCAACTCGCACTGGGCCCGCGTCGTAGATTATAGCCCACTCTCTCTCAAAGAGAAGAGGCCTGTGTCCCAGCAGTGGGAACATTATAGACTGATTATGCTACATATTAATATCCATCACTACTGCGGAGTTTCGATAGCTAGCTAATTAAATTTGACCTAGTAGTGTCTTACCGTTCGAGGGCCTGGCCGCAGGCGGCACTGCACCCTGCTGCAGCCTCTTCCTGAATTCCGGGGATATCTTGTCGTCAAAATGCTCTATTGCCATGCTGGATATGTCTCGCAGCTCTTGCAGCACTTCATGAGCTCGTGGGGGCGTAGTTGATGTTTCAACTATTGCTAGAACGCGTCTTATCTCGTCTATTACCTGTAGAAGTTTGTATGCTTTATTTAATATCCTGAATGGATTGACTGGAGTTGCAGTTTTAATGACTTTGATGATGAAACAAGCTTTAGAAGAAAAAAAAACCCAAATTAACGCAATAAGGATATAACACAAAGAATAAATAAACCAAATAGCCAGCTATTGTTTTTTTTTTTTTTGTATTGGAGCAGCGCTCCACGGTCCATCATGGACCACCGATCGTGGATTGGATATTCTCTCGCACGATCGCGATCAATTTAAAAGAAACCCGCGATCCTATCGCGCGATCCAATACCGATTCATGGATATTAAACGGCGACTCTGCGCATTATCCATATTGCCCGTTCGCCCGATCCACAAATAACCGTTCACACCAAGCGGGCCAGACGACTGAAGCACCTTTGAGTATTGTCAAAAAACCCACAGCGCTCTGATCAGTCGCTCCACGGAGCGCGATCCAAATACGCGGTCGGTATTGACAGGCCGCGCATTTGGATCGCGCTCATGCCGCGCCCGATCGGAGCGCACTGGATCGTCCTGTGTGGTCCTAGCTAATTGACTTCGCAGTCAGATTTTGTACGGATAATATTCTTTACACAAGATCAGTACTTACTTTGGGACATGTTCTAACATGTCATGCCAATGGCATACACGGACCACAAGTAGCTGAAAAGCCTGTAAGCCTGCCCAACTTAAAGCAAGAGTTAGCCATAAACTAAGAGTTCGATCACGTATTGTGAAATCTTAGGTATTTAATTTGTAGCGGTATCTACAACGCCACATGCGAACAACGCGTCATACTGACGTCACGCAAATCCTGCATCTCGCAAGCAGAGTTTACCGCGCAATTAGCATAGATACAATTTCCCAACATCAATCGTTGGGCAATAGCCCGCCAGACACAACACCCGTCTGGTCGGAGGATCCTCCCTTTTCTATGGAGGATGAGTGAACTTTACACCCAACAGGGTGTAAAGTTCATGCCTCTAATCTCATGCCTCTAAAAATTTAATCACTTTTGGGTACAGTTTCTCGAACGAAAATTATCGCTATACACTGTCCATTAGGTTAACCGTTTTTTGACAGCTGTCTTAGAACGTACATATTCCAGATTACGTAAAAGTTAACGTTAAAATGCGTAATAAAATAAATATATAAACTGCCTTATCTTATTGAATTATCTTATTTATGGATTCTTACAGACATTATAATACCGTACGTGTATCAATCAATGTATTGTGTGTTGCTGCAATCACTAGTTCCATCTGTCAAAAAACGGTTTACCTAATGGACAGGGTATAAATTAATCAATCTCCCTAGCTTTTTCTAACTATGTTAAGGTCGGCTTCCAGTCTAACCGGATGCAGCTGAGTACCAGAATTTTACATGGAGCGACTGCCTAACTAACCTCCACACCCCAGTGTCTGGGTAAAACAATACTCCTTGGTAAAGATGGTCACTCATCCACGGACCAACCTCAGTTAGCGTAGCTTAACCTAGTCGATGACCCGTGCGGCTGGTTTTACTTAGTCACGACTCTACGAGACTCTTTTCGTTCGAGAAACTGGCCACTGCAAGCCAATCGTCACGTCACATACATGGAAAAACACATGTGACTGGTTCTTTCAGTTCAAAGCTATTTAATGTCAACTGACCTTCCCAGGTATAAAGCAGCAGAGTCCATTGTCTATGTACTTGGAATAAGTCATATTGAGCATAGAGATACGCGTCTCTATGGAAGTCAGGATGTCGCAATGGCGGGAAAGATGGTGGTATCTGAAAAAGAATGACTTAACTTTTAAATGTCCATTTAAATTAAACTTTAAGCAACGTTCTCATTGTGTTGTGACTATTATTATTTCAACAAAAATATCGCGCACGACAGAAAAAAAGCAAAATAATTACATTTTTCATTTTTATTCAATAGGGAATATGCATAATTTTTTTTTCTTTAAAATCCAGTAATATAAATCTAAGAAAAGTTTAAAAAAAAAATCCAACTATTGATCGTTACTAAAAACTTTAGAAACAAAATCAAAAGCCATGATGCCATATCTTTTGTAGGCCTAAATCATCATCATTTCAGCCAAAAGACGTCCACTGCTGGACAAGTGGACACAGGCCTCCCCCAAGCACCGCCACTTCGACTGTGCTTCTCGCACCCAGCAGATTCCTGCGACCTTCATCAGGTCATCGGTCTAACTTGTGGGAGGCCCTCCAACGCTAAGTCTTCCGGTACGCGGTCGCCACTCCAGAACCTTTCGGCCCCATCAGCCATCTGTTCTGCGAACAAAGTGCCCTGCCCACTGCCACTTAAGTTGGGCAATTCTTCGGGTTATGTCCGTTACCTTGATTTTCCTTCGGATCTCTTCATTGCTGATTCGATCACGCAGGATAACTCCAAGCATAGCCCTCTCCATAGCCGTTTGGGTGACTTTCAGCCTTCTAATGAGGCCCATTGTGAGCGACCACGTTTCAGTGCCATATGTACTCTCAATAAGCACAGGTCAAAGACTTTCGTCTTGAGACACTGCGGTATGAGGGACGAGAAGATATAGCATAGCTTCTCGAACGCTGCCCAGCCGAGTTGGTTTCAACGATTGACCTCTTTCTCAAAATTCGACCTATCTAACTGCCCTAGGTAAACATATTTGTCCACTACTTCGAGTGTAGCGTCTCCGATCTTCATCAGGGTGGGTATTACATGGGCATTTGGCATGACCTTCGTTTTGTCCATGTTATTTCCGGAAGCTCTACTGAGGCCATCGAGCAATGTACTGAGATCCTTCATAATCTCAGCCATGACTACTATATCGTCGGCAAACAAGGTGAGTGATGACTACGTCCGGAACCACACAGAACTAACCCTTTGTTTAATTTTTTTTTTTCTTTGTTTTGGGTTTTTTATCTAAATAGATATGTCAACCCCATCCTGCCTTTTACTATTGTTACATTAAACCTTATAATAAACTATACTAAATCATACAAGTCAAATTAGGTATTTATCGTGCTTTATTCAAGCAGAAATTGCCCATAGTTACTAATTTATTGGGATTACAAGCAGTTTGTTAAGAAAAGATATTTAGTCACATGGCTTTTTATGTCGCTTCCAACATTTTCAAAAACGAGCTGTCGTTGGCTTTGAGTAAAATCGCAACATAAAATAATGAATTGCAAAATATGTAGGTACTTGATGACATAAAATTATTGCATTGTATAAAAAACGAAAAAGTTTTGAATTACTTGCATATTCCCTATTTACCAGATTTTATGATTTGAATTTATCGATATACGGTATGTTCTCTGGCAGGGTTTTAGTAAATACTACCATGCAAGCTAAACTGCGGACAAAGCTAATTTAAACAATGAAGCCACGACATTCAAAACAGCACCCTGTCAATAGTCACGACACAGTGAGAACTATTGCTATCTCTGTCTTAAACAGAGATTTCGATGAAATGAAAGAAGTACCCAGGTTCTTGGGGATCTGGGTCATGCTCAGCCAGAAAGCCATCCAACGATGTATGGAGGTCATAGCTGGCGTAGTACCATTTGTAGAAATATTTGGTCACCAAGTTGAAAAATAGGTCGCTGGTTAATGTTGGTTTCCTCAACTCTATCCTGAACATGTTTTAAAACAATTTTAATTTCCGCACTTTTGGTGGGTTGAGTTTGTACCCTTACTAATAAACGCTGTATAAAGTTACTCATTGACATGACATCACTTATGTATCATCATTACGGTGTCATGTACATTCCGCCAGTTGTGTTCAAGTCCCATGGTAGCTCAGGTAAGCACGGGAGATTTCATATCGCGTTCTGGATCTTCAACTCTCGGTGTTGAGTCGAGGGTTTAGAATCCAACAGAGTGCAACCCAGCGCGTCAAAAATAATCAACTCTGGGAGCCTATAATGGTTCCACTGCTGGGACACAACCCACAGGCCTCCTCTCTTCGTCCCTCTCGTAGCGAAGAGGCTTGTGCGCTGTAACCACGTGGGCCCAGTGCGGGTTGGTAGATGTCACATGTCTTCGAATTTTTGGTTCTAGGACATGCCGGTTTCCTCACGATGTTTTCCTTCACCGTTTTGAGAGCAGAGATGATAAAATTATTTACGCAAAGTGAAGCGTCTGCCTGGGAAGCCACAACCTGCAGACGTAAGTCGGGACCGTTACCACTGGGCCGATACTGCTCTTCTGGGCAACATTATGCGCTAAGCAGTGCCTTGAAAATCCAGTGCGCGAAGAAAAAACCTCTGGGTACGAGGGCATACAGGAGACGAGCCTGTTAACTTGTCTCAAATCTACGACACCAGGCTGCTACCCTTTTATTGGTGTCCTTTCGGCGGCCATGAACAAACTGTATGCTGTAGAAAATATCATAACAAACGAAATTTTGTAAGACGGTAAAGCTCAAGAATCAGTCCGACCTGAGTTAAATTAGTTTATAAAACAGGGTGATTTTTTGAAGGGGACTTCAGGACAAAATCCGAAACTATGTGTTGTAGAGCAAAGTGATCAACCATAACCTCGAGTTTAGAATTAAAAGAAAACAGCATTTTTTTTTTTTTGTAAAATCTTGCTGCCTGTGCCAATGCTCAGGCAGTCTTCAGAAAGGGTCGGGTGTGATTTTTAGACTTCTCGCTCGAGCTGATGACGCCTCTCATCATCATTCTCCTGCCCGTATCCCAATTTATTTGGGGTCGGCGCAACATACTTCTCTAAGTAACAGAAAGAGATAGAGATTCAGAAAAATGCTGATCCGTGCGTGTTAGTGCGATTTCACCCTTAATACCTCAAAAAATGTATGGTAACACTAAGGTCATTCACGCCAGAACTTTATTCAGTGTTTGTTAGTAAGGGATTTAATACAATCACTATACAGGTACCGTCGCTCTGACTCCCTTCGAGGAAGCTGTGCTTTCACGTTCTTGAGGGCCATAGCGTGACGTTTTTCAATCATCACAAAGCCACGGTTTAGCATCTTCATGCATATCTCGTTGAATTCTCGGGAAACCTGAAATTGTTTGAGATATTAATGTAGTGGGAAGTATTGTCTTCATCGTCCGCTCAGCCAAAAGAAACCCTCTGCAGACAAAGGTCTCCTCAAAGTCGCCAGAGGAAAGAATAATATGAAAAATTTTTAGAGTTCATAATCTATACACCATGTTCTTCACGTTATCCATAAACTTTGGCAAACGCTTCTATAGCATTTACAAATCAAATCCAACAAAGGAACTAGTACTTAAAAAGGCTTCGTTACAAAGATATATGTAATTTCATTTAATAAAATTTAATTGAGCCATGCAGTAAGAAAGGGTCTTAATTTGGCCTATGTTGCCGCTTAGTGCAATTAAAATGTATAATGCATCTATCAAATGCTTCGGATAAAGAGATAAAGAGGCATGCATATCGGGTGATTTACGTCAAGGTATTTAGTTTGTATGAAAATTAACAAAAGATAGGCATTCATTAATGTGTCCATAATGAAAAATGCTTATTTCCATGGTCTGAACATCTGGTCAAAGTTTATGTATATCGTCCGGAACACGGTGTAAAATGTACAATTTTAAACATGAAAATCGTTTTCTTTGATCAATAAACTTGAAAATTTACCTGAATATTAATGTAAACAAAGAAAGTAATCATTAATTTTCTTAAACTACCTGGGGTGTTGAATACTGTTATTTATATTCCAGGAAATTTCAATTACAAAATCATTTAAAGATGGACTCTTGTAACACATGTACTAGCTCAGGGGTCAGGGCTTTAATTGAACATACATATAACAATGTCAATCCTTTCAATGACGCAAATCTCAATAAAATATTAAACAGGGGTGCCACCCCTGACATCGACGCATAACATAACTTACATAACCCGTTACCATGACATCAATACACCTTCTGAATCCCTCTTGTATCCCCCTCGTTCGTCATTCCCCTCTCACGTTGCAAATTTAGCGCGTAGATATTGTACTTAACAACATAACCAACGAAAAATTTAAACCCAGTGGGGTTGAGAATCAAGTACCTACTGAATTCATGGTAACAGGTTCCACAGGTAAGAGGGTCCTGCCATCCTGTATTATTATTTATAGTCCAAAATTATGATATTGGAAAAAAAAAATATGACTTTAATAATAATAATAATAATATCCCTGGACATTTCACACAGCGCCATCTAGTCCCAAGCTAAGCAACCTAATGTGTTATGGTAACAAGATGGCTGATAAACTACTTATATACATTTTTTTTTGTTGTAAATACATACATATTATAGATAGAAAAACACCCAGACTCGGAACAAATACATGTAGGTCATACAAATATTTGTTCCGTGCGGGAATCGAACCCGCGACACGCAGCGCAGCAATCAATCGCTTAACCACTGCGCCAACCGTGCCGTCATGGAAGGAAAAAGGGGAGGCCTTTGCCCAGCAGTGGGACACAAGGAAAGCGACTAAAAAAAACTTGAGAGGTGTCAAGGGACACCCGGATGGAACGAAGTATAACTGGCTTGCTTTCTATAAGAGAGATAGAGAGAGACAGACAGAGAAACACGCGCACGCCGCACGGCTTACAACTATAGCAAAAAGTGTCGTTCCAAGTTTTTGGTCTTAATTTTTTCCGTCTAGCGCCCTTTCGCAACGCGCGATAAGGAACTTCGTTCCAATTACTTGTAGTTGCTAATTAGAATGGCTTAGTACTCGACATAAGTACACAGTCACTCTCAAAGACACTTCTTACAAGCTAATAACACATTATTTATAAAAACGAAATACAGGATGTGTCTCTACTGAAATGTTGGCTATACCAACAGTTTGTAGAGATAGAATAACTTAACTGGCCAAGATTATGTCTGGACTTTAAAAGAGACTTGGCATTGTTCGTTGAATCATTGAGCTTCCTAAGTTTTGAGTTGAGCTGCACAATTACTGACAAATGTGTGCACTGACTAGACAGTTCCACTCAACCTATGTGGTTCTTTCCTCAAAAGACCATTTCAGACACCAATGTACATGGTCTTCACATGATCTGACCAAGATTATGTGTGGACTTTAAGAGACTGTGACCTCTGAGTTTGTTTCGGCTTTTCTTCTCAGACTAGTCAGATAGGAAACGCCGACCTCATCTAGTTTTTAAAATATGATTGATGTGTAAAAGTGTTTGTACAAACCTACTTACAAAATAAAATCATTTATGTGTGGTGCAAACTGATATAAGTTGCACTAGCTAGACCAACAAACAAAGAGGTTTGTGTGTGTTTGTTTGTATGCTCAGCAAATTATTGTAAACAAAAAGTGATCATTATGACATTATGGAGCTTCTTGCCCACTCTTCTCCATTGAGAGCAATAATAGGAACGGGCAACCAGCTTCAACATTCTAACTGACTAAATCCTTGACAGTTCAAAATTGTAAACAAATCCATAAGATATAATTATTTATAGTTTAGTGATATTTATTATTGTCCTATTGCAGGTATGCTAGAAGAGATTTCTTATGAAATCAGGTCTGTACCAATTTTTCTAGTCTGTTTTTTTTTTCTTGTCTTTTTAGTTATAAATATATGTGTACACAAATGATTAAATAAATAAAAAATAATTGAAATAAAATGTGTTTCTTTTGTTGGTGCAAATACATGAATCAGCATTTAATTTTTTTTTTAAAGAAAAATATCTATTTATTTGTAACCAAGCCAAAAGGTAGTAATTATGATGAAATAACACAACATCATGCCTATATGACCTCAATAAAAACCTAATTACTGTGGCCTTAAGACTCCGTTCCGGACATACTCCATCAAATAAGTTTTATTACTTAATGAGGAAAGCTTTGTCTCCAAATTGTGATGACTGTGGAGTCGTTGATGATGTCTATCATATCCTGATGGAGTGTGTCCGAAATGAAAATACTAGAATTAATGTTTTCGGACGATATAAAAGGTATGATATTGGCTTTTGTAATACCATCCTTGCTTTTCCAGTGTCCGATAAGGCTAAACAATTGTACAAGTTAGTTATAAGATAGATTGTAATCAACAATTTTGTGTTTTTCTGCACTGGGCGATGTGGTCGCTAAGCGACAAAGCCCTTTAAATAAATTAAAAAAAAAAAAAAAAAATCATGCCTATATGCCCCGAAGGGCTAGGCAGAGGTACACCCACATTTCACCAGTTATGTTTAAGTACCATGGGGCTTGTGGCTAAGTAATAACAGCCGCACGGGTCGATCGCACAGGTTAAGCTACGCTTGCTGCGGTTGGTCCGTGGATGGTTGACCATTTTCACAAACCAAGACCCCTCCGTGCCTCGGAAAGCACGTTAAGCCATTGGTCCCGGCTGTCATTCGTGGATCTTTGACAGTCGTTATGGGTCGTCAGTAGCCCGAAAGTCTGACAACCAGTCTTATCAAGGGGTATCGTACTACCCAGTCACTGGGTTGTGGAGGTCAGATAGGCAGTCGCTCCATGTAAAATACTGGTATTCAGCTGCATCCGCTTAGGCTGGAAGCCGACCCCAACATAGTTGGGAAAAGGCTAGGCAGATGATGATGATGTTTAAGTCCCATTTAATAGGGGCGAAGGTCAGACACAATCAAGAATGCTGTTGGAGGCAGCATGTACCGAGTGGTCCACACTGCACGAGACTGCACAACTTGCAGACGTGTTGTATGTGGTTGCGATCAACGTTGGGAACAACGAAGAAGAGAGAATAGGGGGGTACAAATCCGGGAGAAATTCCAGATGGAAACTGCCGGATAATGTGATTTTAACCATCTTAACAATACAGTTATGTTCTTGTTAGAATTTTATTATCATTTATTTTATTTTTTATTTATTTTATTTATTCATTATCATGACTGTCTGACATTAGAACTGTTATGATAGGGAAAAATATCCGTAATTTTACAACTAAGTAAATATTCAAGTATCTAAGGCTTGGTACCTATGGCTTCAATAGGTATTCTTTTCATGTATAATATACTCTAGAATTTGATAGAGAAAAGTGAAGTGGAGTGGATTTCACAAGATATTGAAAATACATAGCTAGGACAAAAAAAAAGAAATTTTAAAATCTGTAATCCAGGATGTGAGTTATAGTTATAGATATTATCGGCCGGAAGATGTACCAAACGAGCATAGAGTATTTACATCAAACAGTTATAAATAGAAGTATATAAATAAAGTACATAGGCTGTGCCTGAATCGCCTAGAACGTTGCAATCAATGAACGCATTCGTTACGTGAGAATTAGGAACTGAATTATATGACTACAACTTTTATTACCGTTTTCGATTTTCTATTATAACAAGCTCGTTTCTATTAATAAATTGCATGAATAATCGCTCACCAATCTATTCTTTGCGATTTCATCGTACGATAAATACGAAAAAATATTTTCGATCATTACAACGGGAAGCTCCAAAAGATCCATTGTTGCCCGCTGCACAAACAACCAATTCAATAGCACACTAAAGTTTATCGCAGACACACGCGAAAATGAATATAATTGCAATGTTTACACATTTAAATTAAAACAAAGTGGTTAAAATTCGCGATCGCGACGTTTCTATAAATTCAGTCATAATGCAGCGCAGCGCGTCTATTGCTTTCGCACATACGAGAGTAATAGTGAGAGAGCAAGAGATAAAAACTATGTATTGAATTTTGACGTCGGTCACAAACTCACAAACGCCCTCACGCCATAGCGAAGACTATAGCGACATCTCTTATCATTTTTACTAAATCAAAGTACAAAGGAAAGCATGACTCCGCATGACTCGTACTAATTTAAATTTTAAACGTTTATTTGACAGAAATCGGCTGAATATAACGAATGATATGCATCAATTTTATTTTTATTTTTCGTCGACTATTATTTCCCTTGATTTACAGACTTTTATTGTTAACTGAACGAATTGAGATTGGTCAATAGATGGCGCTGCCACTAAAACTAGTATCTTCACACTATCTGCGCAATCGCGCACCTTATTGATTTCTAGAGAATACCTACCTACTGATACGGAATTGGATTGGAATTCTCTGTCTAGGATTGGAATGGAATCAATACTGCTGCATTGCTGCATTATTAGAATCAACAACTCAAGTGATTACAACGAGAGCTTTTCTGTTTTTTTTTTTTTATGAGCGGACTGGCCGTGATATTCGCTGTAATTAACAAACCACTGATTATTTACTTACTTAAAAAAATGTACTCTGTGTTATTTATTAATTAAATTACGCGAGTAGGTACCGTAGACAGAGAAAGCATTCTCTGTCTACGGTAGGTACCTACCTTATGATCATTTTGTTTTTTTTTTTATTAGTTTTTTGATACTTACAACTATAAGATTGCGGCTTTTTGGTATGGGAGTAGGCAGAAACCGCTGAACACGACGTGCTGCGACCCTTCCATATACCTATACTTACTCTTTTGTTTCCACGGTTCATACAGTATGATAAGTATTATCGTCATACACATTCGTCGTATTCCAGCTGCTGGGAGTGGACACGGGTCTCCACTCTGTGAGAGGGAGTGGGCCATAGTCCACCACGCGGGCCCAGTGCGGGTTGGTAGATGTCACATGTCTCCGAATTTTTGGTTCTAGGATTTTCCGGTTTTCTCACGATGTATTCTTTCACCGTTTTGAGAGCAGGATGAAATAATTTACACAAAGTAAAGCGCAGATCTGGGTTCGAACCAACGAAGTCGTGGCCGTACCGATGGGCTACCAAGCTCCTCTTACACGTCGTATACATGTCGCAGATGGATTGTAGAATCCGCTGTTTTACAAAACCGGTAGTTATTGTTGTACTTACAAAACAACACCGTTATGCAATGATACTAGAATATCATTGCCGTTATGTAAAACAACTGAACAACGTTCAACTGGATTTCCGTTGCGCTACGTTTTACAAAACGCGCCTGGCTTTGCCCAAGGCCGCAACCCAACCAAATGCAATTGTCGCACTCGTTTATATGAATATGACATACTCGCGCGACCAATAAAGTCGCATAATATGTACGTTATTAACCCATAATAATTAGATAAACGGTCCAATAGTCGTGTATTCGCGCGATAGTTGCTTTCAGTTAGGGCGCAGGGTCAGAGCCTCGGCCTATCCTAGATTCTCAGTGCAAGACGGTTCTTTGATAGAAAATAGGAAAACCAATAGGTCTTTGCCCTGTAGTGGAGTATTTACCGGTTGATAATAGCGACTTAGCGACTCAGTCCTCAGTCCTGCCGAATTTACTACAAAGAGTACAATATACTATTATGAGAATTTACTAAGCTAATACATTTGGGTTGTACAAGCGTGACAATATTTTTTAGGCAAACATAGATGGCGCTTTTTACAACTTGGTTTGCACTATGATATAGAGATGGCGCTGTTACCATTTATTTTATAAGAAGAATAGAAGATACAATAACATCACGCCTGTTCCCTGGAGTGTTAGGTACCTTTAGTACATCCTTATTTCGCCAGGGCGAGCTTATTGCCATCAACCGGGCACAAATCGAGACCCCGGGCTGCTACTGATTAGTTCCTGGTGGTAAAATCCAATAATACTGCCCAACCCAGGAATCGAACCCTGAAGGACCTTATGCTCAACAGTGGCGCTTGCGACCACTAGACTAAGCGGCAATCAAAAATCAATAAATGAAAGAGATATACAGGGTGGAATTTTGTAATGCCACCTGAAGGGAAAGTACTCTTAATACTGTAGATAGAAAATTTTACTCAAAGAAAACATTCCTTTATTTTTGAATAGAAAGAAAATTGCATTCAAAGATTTTCGTAAATTCGCTTGCCACACCCGGGAATCGAACCGACTAAAATCTGTAAAAATTACACCCTGTACTTTTACAGCATTGATCGTTAGGATCAATTTATAAGGATGAAATCTCTCTAACAAACTTGATAAATTAAATGATAGGAAAACCATGAAATCTTTAATTATTTACAAAAAATGGTAAATTAGCAAATTAGTTGCTCGAAATTGGCTCCATTTTCTTGGATACACATATGTATGCTTCTAACGAATTCATTTTAATCATTACTAATATAAGTAAACAGATGGATCTTTAAGTTAAAGAGCTTTAAGACTCATTGAATTTATAAGTCCAGATTTCATCCTTATAATTGATCCTAACGAGCGATGCAATAAAAGTACCTACAGGTTGTAATTTTTACAGATTTTAGTCGGTTCGATTCCCGGGTGTGGCAAGCGAATTTTTGAAAATCTTTGAATGCAATTTTCTTTCTATTCAAAAATAAAGGAATGTTTTCTTTGAGTAAAATTTTCTATCTACAGTATTAAGAGTACTTTCCCTTCAGGTGGCATTACAAAATTCCATCCTGTATATACTTTAATAATAAAATGTCAGTAATCACAGCGTTTTTTCCTGACATGGAACCACAGTGATCTATTGTATTTCGTTGCGAACGGACATACTTCACATTTGAACGGTAAGTCCCTGCCTAACCCATTTGAACTTCAAGTTTGTTTTTGAGGCTACAACATAGATGGTGCTGTTTTAAACTTAATGTACACTATAATATATAGATGGCGCTGTTAACAATAATTTTAATGGGAAAATTCAATAAATGAAAAATAATTAAATATTTCAGAACACCAAATACTTTAATATAATAAAAAACATAAAAAATTAACTGAATGTCGGTAGATCACAGTGTTTTTTCCTAACATGGAACCTCAGTGATGTATTGTATTTCGTTGCGAACGGACACACTTCACATTTAAACCTCTTTACTGTAGAATGCTTATATTTATGCTGTACAAGATTAGCTGGTAAAATCGTTGCGTAGTCACATTGATCACACATGTACCGTTTTTTCCCTGTCTCATGAGCTTCCTCATGATATTTCAAGATGTATTTATTCATTGACTGGAACGGGCATTGCGTACATTGGAGTTTGACTCCCAAATCAGCATGTTTTCTTTTATGCTTCTCCATAGCACCATCGTAGAACGTTTTATACTTGCAGCCAGTGTATTCACAGTGAATTGTCTCAGCATTTTTATGCCTTAACGTGTGCTGCGTCAAACTTACTCTAATATTCGTCTTAAATTCACAGTATTTGCACTGCATTTCAGTATCTGTGTGAAGACTCTTTATGTGTTTTTGTAATTCGTTCCCTGGGAGTATCTCCCCACATATCTGACATTGTGTTTCTTCTATATTGTGATGAGTTGCTTCGTAGTGTAATTTCAACTGTTCCCATGTTAAATATGTATCTGGGCACTTTGTGCACTGGAAACAGTCCTTTATATCTTGATCTTCTGTTTTTATTTCTATCATTTCTTTGTCTTCTTTCGTCATATCTTCAGGGCGGCCATGAAAGACATTTATATGACGACAAAGATCAAATTCGTCCTTAAAAGTCGCACTACATTGTTCACATTTTTGCATATGAACGTTAACATGATTAGAATTCGGGTGCTTAAATACTATGTGTCGCCGATAACTTTCTTTCGCCTTGAAAACCTTTTTGCAAAATCGACAAGTGTACGATACTTTTAAATGCACTTTCATAAAATGCGGTTTTAACTGTCGCTTGTCGTGGAAACCTTCGTTGCATAGATTGCAGAAGACTATTTTGGGTGAGTCTATTTTGTGTGTGCACCTCAAATGCTTCGCTAAGCCACCTTGTGACGCGAAGATAAGTCCACAAATATTACACTCCTTGATAGCTTTCACGTGAGAATGGTTGAGATACATCTCTCGCGTGTCAAATTGTTTGTTACAAACTTCGCAATGAGAACCTTTGTCGTGTTTTCTTCTCACATGCCTCTTCAGACTCTCGATTTTATCGTAAGACAAGTTGCAAATCCGACACTTCAATCTAAAATCTTCTCTCAACGCATTATGCTTCCGTCTCATATGAAGTTTTAAGAAATTAATAGAGGAAAAGACTAGAGGGCATTCTTTACAAGTAATTTCACCAGTTTCTTCATTCTTGCAATTCTCCAAATAATATTCAACATTCTTTTCTTGTTTTATGCTCTCTTCTGACACGTGATGCTTCCTCTGCACATGCCTAGCATACGTTTCTCTTTTAGTAAATATTTTAGCACAGAATGGACAGTTGTACCATTGATTGATTTCAGGTTTCTGATTATTTGAATGTTTTCGCTGTATATGGACAATCAAACTTCTGTACTTATCATAAGTTAAACCGCAGTCTTTACAAACGTGTTTAAAAGAATCCTGGAAGGAGCCATGTTTCCTCCTCATATGCATGCGTAACCGAGCCATTCCTTTGAAGACCAACGCACATATTTCACAAGTCCGTTCCTCTCTATCATCAGGCCTTGCATCAGGTCCGTGCTTCCTCTTAATATGAGCAACTAAACTGTTCTTCATTTCGTAAGCCATGCCACAGTAATCACAAATGTGTTTGAAGGACTTTCTAAAGGATTTATGTTTTCGTTTCTGATGCATTCGTAGAGTTTTCTGTGATTGAAAGACTAGATGGCAGACTTTGCAGACGTGGTTTGGAGCCTGTTTGGTTGGCACTGACTCATTCTTTGAAATTTGAAACATGTCGTTAGTATTGACAGCAAGAGGTTTCTTCTCGTTGATGACGCTCTCGAACGTAAGGAGAACGGCGTCATGGTTTTGTGGCTCTATTTTCACGGCTGGTTCTTGACTGTCATCGTTGTGATGACCTTCCTGAATCAGGCCGTTGTCTCCAAACTGGAATTTGAAAATTAATGTTTGCTGAATGTTTCATAAATTTTAGGAGCTTACTGCGTTTACTTTGTTAGCTATCTATGAATAACTTGCACAGGAACTATAGGGAGGCTCTATGATATTTTGGACAAGACCATTTTCTAAAAATTTAAAAATAAGTTGGAAGGGAAACCCTGCAGTAGAAGTATGATTGAGATTCTTCTTCTTCTTCCTGCCCTTATCCCATGTTACTTGTGGTCGGCGCAACACGTTTTCTTCTTCCATTCTCCTCTGTCAGCCGTCACACTATCATTCACTCCCTTCTCTTTCATATCATTCATCACACAATCCATCCATCTTTTCTTCGGCCTTCCTCTCCCTCTCCATCCATCAACATGTATATTCATCACTCTTGAAGTATGATTGAGATTAAAGTTGCTAAATTAATATGTTTCTTAATAAAATGAAATTCGTATTCTTGGCTGCGTAGCAAGGGGGCTCCCAGGTAGATGGACTGACAACCTTAATATAGTGGCTGGGAGAGACTGGATGCGGAAGGCGGAGGATAGGGTGTTGTGGCGCAGCCTGGGAAAGGCCTATGTCCAGCAGTGAACTGAAATTGGTTTAGTTGATTGATTCTTGGCTAAGAAGAAAGGAAATAACGCCATTGTCTCTACAAACCTGCACACTCACTCTTTTGCAGAGAAAAAGAGTAGAATACTCTTTATTATGTACACCATAGGTATAAATTACAGGTAAAAATACAGAAATTTTACATCGGGTGACACAATGGGCGGTCTTATCGCTAAAAGCGAACTTTTATAGACCATCTTTCAATCAATCAATCATTTATTTTGTTAAACATAGGTATGGTTACAGATATTATATAGTCTAAGATATGTGCACTATGTTTTGCCAATATATGGCGTACAAAATTAACATAACAAGGAATTAATAATAATATTAAGGTACAATCAATAAAGGCATGTCAATAGATTACATTATTTTAAGAAAGAAAAAGCATGTCAAATATAATGAATTAAATAAATAAGTGTAAGTGTAAATAATAAAATCATAAATGTTTGATTGACATGTCGCAATCGTCATACTTCTGTTTATCATTAGTAAACTCAGTGATGGAGTAGTAACATCTATCTAAAAGGAATTTAAACAAAGACCTCTTAAAGGATCCTAGACACTCTCTTTGGATGGATTAAAAAGGAGAAGGAGAGACAACACTTTGGATAGTCGGCGGTGTACCATTTACATAATAATATGCAATAAATAAATTATATACTACCCATATAAATATTATATAAATCTGGCCGGCCCAGAAAGAGATGACGAGATGACCAGGGGGTCTACTCTGAAGTGCAAAGTGCGAATGTTCGGATCGGACCGACACATGGCCGAACCGAATATTATTGAAAAATGCAATAACGTTCGGATCGGCTCAGTTGGGTCGGGACCATAGTCAATATTCGAAAGAGTGTAGGAGTGTAGGATCGGGACCGACTGAACCAAATAGTAACTTCGTAGTAAGAAACGGCCGAACATTCGGTCGATACGATACATTTACCACTTCGGAGTAGACCCCCTGGACGCGTATCGCGAGGGCCGGTTCGAAAAGAGTTCCTGAAAGGATTTAGGGGAGGCATTTGCTCAGCAGTGGGACAGAACAGGCAAACAAAAAAAAAATAAGTAAGTATAAGATAGTAATCATGAAACCGGAGCAAAGAAAATATAATAATGATGTTTAAGGAATGAGGAAGATGCTTAAGGAAGATGCCCATAGTGTTGAACCTGCTCCATCACTTTTGGATTCCATAGATGATTTCCTGGTGACTAAGTAATAACAGGGGCTTGTGGGTAAGTAATAACAGCCGGACGGGTCGAACGACTAGGTTAAGCTACGCTAACCGAGGTTGGTCCGTGGATGAGTGACCATCTTTACCAAGGAGTATTGTTTTACCCAGACACTGGGTTGTGGAGGTTAGTTAGGCAGTCGCTCCATGTGAAATTCTGGTAGACATCGTCTAATTTAATATGGCACGCCCCTCCACAGCTTCTAGCATACACATTTAAAATGTTTGTATAGAAATTTTAGTGGAGGGGCGCGTCATTTTAAATTAGACGATCTATACTCAGCTGCAACCGGTTAGATTGGAAGCCGACCCTAACATCATCTGCCTAGCCTTTTCCCAACTATGTTGGGGTCGGCTTCCAGTCTAACCGGATGCAGCTGAATACCAGTATTTTACATGGAGCGACTGCCTATCTGACCTCCACAAACCAGTTACTGGGTAATACGATACCCTTTGGTAAGACTGGTTGTCAGACTTTCGGGCTTCTGACTACCCGTAACGACTGTCAAAGATCCACGAATGACAGCCGGGACCAAGAATAATAGGTATGTAAAGATGGTCACCCATTCACAGACCAACCGCGGCAAGCGTAGCTTAACCTGACCGATCGACCTGTGCGGCTGTTATTATTTACCCTAACATAGTTGAGCTAAAAAAGCTAGGTATTTAAAAAAAAAATATTGATACACGTACGGTATTATAATGTCTGTAAGAAGCCATAAATAAGATAATTCAATAAGATAAGGCAGTTTATTTTGTTATGCATTTTAAAGTTAACTTTTACGTAATCTGGGGGGGCTTACGAGCTGGTGCTCTTATAGCAGGGCAGAAGTTGGGCTGCACTGCTTTTTGTTCTATGACTAAGTACAAAAAACCGGCCAAGTGCGAGTCGGACTCGCCCATGAAGGGTTCCGTTTTACGATTTATGACGTATTAAAAAAAAACTACTCACTAGATCTCGTTCAAACCAATTTTCGGTGGAAGTTTATATGGTAATGTACATCATATATTTTTTTAGTTTTATCATTTTCTTATTTTAGAAGTTACAGGGGGGGGGACACACATTTTACCACTTTGGAAGTGTCTCTCGCGCAAACTATTCAGTTTAGAAAAAAATTATATTAGAAAACACAATATCATTTTTGAAGACCTATCCATAGATACCCCACACGTATGGGTTTGATGAAAAAAAAAATTTTGAGTTTCAGTTCTAAGTATGGGGACCCCCAAAATTTATTGTTTTTTTTCTATTTTTGTGTGAAAATCTTAATGCGGTTTACAGAATACATCTACTTACCAAGTTTCAACAGTATAGCTCTTATAGTTTCGGAAAAAAGAGGCTGTGACATACGGACGGACAGACAGACAGACAGACAGACAGACAGACCGACAGACAGACAGACAGACATGACGAATCCATAAGGGTTCCGTGGCCATTTGGCTACGGAACCCTAAAAAGCAGTGCAGTTCAACTTCTGCCCTACTATAAGAGCTGGTGGTAAGCCCCCTGGGATATATACAGACGCCAGCACATCAAGCTACTACAATCTGTCAAATTTCTTTAATAGATTTTCAACTTTATCGCAAAAGCATTAGGTTCAAGGTTGATTGGAAAATTTGACAGTTTCGGGTAGCTTGACGTCCTGGCGTCTGTACGTTAACCTAATGGACAAGGATCAAGGTATAGTTCTTAACAAAATAATACTCACATCATTAAAATCCAACTCCACTTCTATATCCTCAACCTTTATTTTAACCTCTGGGTCCAGCAGAGTTATTGGTTCAATCTTAACACTCATTTTGTCATCAATATCTTTAAATGGGTCTTCTTGCTTCTTTTTTTTCTTCTTCTTTTTCTTCTTAATCTCATAAGACATTGGCTCCTCAGGCAAAAATGAGGTAGGATCTTTTCTTGTTGGTTCAGCTTTTTCTATTTTAACATCCTCTTCTAGATCCATTGTTACTTAATTATTTTATCCTGAAATAGAGATAATTATATTGTTAGTCTTACTAATACATATTATATACGCGAAAGTTTGTACGGACGGATGGATGTTAGTCTTTCACGCCAAAACTACTGAACGGATTTGGATGAAATTTGGCACACAGATAGTTTATAACCAGGATTAACACATAGAATACTTTTACCCCGATATTCCCACGGGATCGAAACGTTTGCGGGTGAAACCGCGGGGCACTGTTAGTAAATAAAAATAAATAAAAAATTAGTATCATTTTCATTTTTTTTAATAATAAATTTCCTTACTATTTTATTCTTCACAAGAAACAAAGCGATGTATAGCGGTGGCAATCCCCACGGGGGCGACTGGGAATGAAAGTTCGTGGGCAGAAGTCTGTTATAAAATAGTAGACTGATTATTCAGATCATCATCGATTTATATTATCTTGATAGCTCAGACACATTGACATTGTTGCATTATGCAGAGATAAATGATAAAATTCATTCACTCCCATTCTCAAATACACGTTTTCGACAACAACCGTCGACGCGTGTCGACGGCTGCAGTTGCTTCTGACGTTAACGTGTGCCGCTCGTGTGTATGAGCATTAAGACACCTGAATAATCCAGATCATAGAATCGCCTCTCTAGATATGGTAGAATTGAAAGGATTTGAATAGGACGGGAAGCAACATTCTGTGAGAAAGATAATATGATTCGAAAGGGGGTGACTACCTAGATAAAAACTAATAGAGAAGTATGGAAGAAGACGAAATCAAAAAAATCTAAATATTTTTAACCGACTGCTAAAAAAGGAGGAGGTTCTTAATTCGGATGTTTGTATTTTTTTTTTATGTTTGTTCGCGCATAACTCCGTCGCTTGCCAACCGATTTGAAAAATTCTTTTTTTGTTGGAAAGGGTATACTTCCCAAATGGTCCCATAGAAATTTCGACAAGATCTGATGATGAGTTTCGGAGACAGACAACGGAACTCTTCAATAAATGCCAGCAAATCAACGGCTATTGCTTCTATCGCTTATGTATGTATTGTTTACGCAATCACACAACATAACGTCACGCCTGTATACGCTCTAAAGGGGTACGCAGATGTGTTCAGTATACCACGGTACACCCTCATTTCTGTCAAAGTTGTTATTTGGGGTACCTCTAATCCCTTAAGTATATACGAATTTGTGTGGGGTAGGTACAACTAAAAAGTGAAAATTAAAAAAAAATTGAAAAAAAAAACAACCGACTTCCAAAAACGACACTACAAAGTGAAAAATAACTTTAATTTCGGAAGTCGGTGTCAAACAACGAAACTGCGAACCCAGCGACACCGAACCAAGTTGGAAGTCGGTTGTTTCATGGGCACTTATGAAACGTCAGAAGCTAGGTGCACGGTTCCAATTTGTTGTTTCCTATGGAGAAGAGCCGGTTCCATTGGAAAAAAAACCAAGGTTACTCTTTTTAAAATGACCATAGGTTTATATATGTGGTGACAAATTACATCAACCTCAAATCAATGTACGTAAGAGCAAGAGAATGATGGGCAGCAGCATGCTCCTATTTGCTATTGATATCAAACTGATATCACTAATCACTTCGGTTAAGTGACGAGATTTTGACATTCAATGTAGCGGTCATTGGCAGCCCTGAAGAGGTTCTGTAATAGACCATTGGAAGCTAATTATAGTCAAATAATTATTTATGCATAATCAGTTGATAATGTTCCCACTGCTGGGACACAGAAAGGGCTGTAATATAGGACATGCTGGTTTCCTCACGATGTTTTCTTTCACTGTTTTAAGAGCAGTGGTGATGAAATTATTTACACATAGTAAAGCACCTGCCTGGATTCGTACCCACAATCTACAGCCTGTATGTCGGGGTTGTCACCACTGGGCCACAACTGCACTCAAATATTTTATGATTGTAATAATAAATCAATAATGAAACACGTAATGTAATTACACATAGTAGCCTACTACACCACGTACTAGTTCATTTGAGACCAAGCTATTTACTTTATAAATTCCTCACACTTTTAATCATCAAATTAAATACAACAGTTAACTTATCAACAAGTGCCCTAAAAAACTAGATAATAGAACCTGTTTGGTGTAAACAGCAAGTTTCAAAATTCTCAAAAGCCTCAGCTTCACAAATAATATATTTCAAATAAAATATTAATATCAGTAGTAAAAAAATATGCATTCACTATAGATAATACCGCTACAATACGTATGCAAGGACGCATTGATAATAAAAATTAAATACAATGAAGTAAAATAACTGTATTACTTTAAAACAAAGTTTTCTAACCAAAATTTCGGTAAACTTGAACAAGCATACAAATAATATATTATGAGCAATCAAATCTGTTACTCATGTAGACCAACGAATGATATAGCTAAATACACGTCATTTAGTCTTATAACTCACCTAGTTTATCTTTAACATAACTTCTATCACTGAAAATTCACAACATAAGTTACTATGACCGTAACTTTCAACAATAATTTATTCTGTAGAAGCGTAGAATCTTATTTAACTATTCACTGTACATACTTTAGCGACACCTTTGTGCAAAAAATCAATAATTTTGTATTATAAAATCATTATGAAAAATGGCCAGAGTGGCCTTCTTTTTAGCGATTATTGACGTTTTCAATAATATTTGACATTTATGAAGCAGTGTTGTCATCATACTATACTCCAAAAAATGTTTAAATTTTTCATGAAACGGCAAATGAGAACAAATTCTTGAGTGACAGTGATATAATTATTGTGTCAGGGAATTAGGGCGTCCGTGCACACGTACACGACTTGATTTGCGTCCTCAAACCTTGTGTAGAGTGTTATAAAAGCACACTTCCGGTGGGCCTTCTCTTCTTATACACTTCTTGCGTTTTTCTATGAGTGATGCTGATGAGTGAACCCCGTTGCCTACAACTGCACAGCAGTTACTGCTGTGCAGTTGTAGACAAGCAACTACTGTAGTTGCTTGTAGTCTAAAGGGCATGAAATAGCCGATTGTATCTGTCAAGGTGTATCTATTGGGTCGTGCTGTGATTTGATGCGAGTGCATAACAACAAAGCGGCATCTGATATGTTTGCTTTCAATAAATAAATATACACTGAGTGATCGTATGAGCACTGGTGGAGCGGAGCAGGAGCGGGCATTTTCGGGGACTGTCTTATAATGTAATTTTGACGTTCGAAGTTTTCACGGTGATATGGTTACAAAATCGCACTAATTCTCTGCCTAATTTGAATGACTGAAAAGTTAAACATTGCAGATTTCCTATGACGTCGTTTGTCGTATTTCTTTATCAGAACGCGAATTTAACCTGCGACCACAACGCCTGAACCTGTGTGAAAAGATGCTCAACGCAAATTGTAGATACGACACTAATGTTATCTTATCAAGGCCGCCGATGCCATCTCTAGTGACTACCGCCGCAGCGATTACGTGCCCTGTAATTCCTGCGGGCATAATAACACCAACCATAACCTTGGTCGGGCTACCACGCTTCCCAAGGCGCGTAGGCACGAGCATGATAAGTGGCAGGTGGCAAGCCTGTGAAATCACACGGACGTGGGAATCCCTCTTTGAATGTACGGAGAGCAGGTTAAAGGGAACGTATCCAAAGACTTTGATTGTCAAAGTCAATGTCAATATTGTCAATGTCAATTTGCAATTCAAGTCGCGATAATTTTATAACCAAACAAATTATCGAAAATAATATTTTTTTCTATTATGTGCATGTAATTACATAATGTTTCAGACTGTGCTAAAACGTTATTTAATTCTGCGCAAATTGAAGTCATTCAAGGCGCCAGTTTCTTCACAAATTAGAAAAATTCACGTGACATCAAGTAATTTTTTTTTGCTTCTATTTACATAGGTGTATTTGTGAGAATATCTATGTAATTGCGTATGTTTACAGATTTATGGCATGGGGAATACGAATATCAAGATCCAAAGTCGGAAGATGAGGTGTAAGTACTGCTATTTACGTGTTTTTATGCTACTCGGTTATCGTAGAATTTGCGTTATCGCCGAATTCGAATAAACATTTTTAATGGACCATGAAGTTAAAAATATAAGTATCTCCTTATCTTAATATTAACAAATACAGGACATCTGTTAATTTTATTACTATAATACTCTAATGAGGATCATTTTGTTTTCATACTATTGTTATTGTTTTTCAATAGGTTTATTGTTTTTCAGTGTAAATATAACTTACATAGACAGAGATGGCAACAGAATAAAAGTGAGAGGCAAAGTTGGTGACAATGTAATGTATTTGGCACATAGACATGAGATTCCAATGGAAGGTTTGTATATTTTAGATTTAATCTTATTCAACTTCTTAGATTACAGGATAAGTTCTTTTATTTATTTATTTAACTAACTATTTACACCAGGTACTAAATTAAAAGACTAACTAACTATATAAATAAAAACAAATGGATATTTAGGCGTTGAAGTAGTCATCTACATCGCTTTCATTGGGAAACATGCCCAGAAGACTGGCAGCTTTGTCGTGTTGAATACTAATTCTTTGGCCTAAGAAGGACCCAGCCCTCTGTCTGTCACGGTAAAGTGTTGATCAGTCGGCGAGAAATTTCCTTAAAAAGGAGACACACTCTTGGGCCCCATGACCCAAGCTACATCAAAAACTTCTACAATATCAAACAAATAGAGGTTTTTACATGTTATGGTTTAAATAAACCTGCTTACAATAAATCAGGCTGCCAGAAGCAGAACCCTGGCACCATTGAACCATGACACCATTGACGTGACTCAATGAAATGTGCTGTCCCTAAGAAATTTTTTGTGGTTATACACATAAGTACTTCTTCCACAAACTTAGCTAGACAGAGTGTTAGTATGATTATCCCTTCGCTGGAATGTGGATCCACATGAGACGCAACGGTATCACCTCATGATTGCTTACTGTTTAGCTTCATCATTTTTGGTGGCTAGGACTTAGACCGGCTCCTAGCCAAACCGATTTCCAGAGTAGCTACGGACCTCCCGCGACGGAATTTTAATTGTTTTTGTAATTGCGGTATTCAATATGTCCTTTACTGATGATCTTTAATTTTTTTACTTTGTAATAGCTACTGAATTTTATGATTTACACAACTTTTAATTTATTTTTCAGGTGCCTGTGAAGCCTCCCTGGCTTGCACAACATGCCATGTGTATGTACCTCTGGACTACTTTGATAAACTACCCCCTTCTGAGGAAAAGGAGGATGATCTATTAGATATGGCGCCATTTTTGAAAGAAAACTCTAGGCTAGGTTTGTATAAGAACCTTTATGTTGGCAATGTAAAGAATCTGCAAGCCTATAAATAGATACATAAGGTTAGGCATATAGGTACTTACCCCGTTTATAAAGGAGGAAAAACCATATTAAAGTTTTTGATATTTTGCACTTCTTCGTCGTGTTGCAGGCACAACTGTATTTTAAATCTTATTTTGCCACTTCCACAGCGTTGTTGGTGGGACTTAAAATCAATTTTAAAATAACTATAATAAGAATGACAGCTGGGACCAACGGTTTAACGTGCTTTCCAGGCCATCGAGGGGTATTGGTATGTAAAGATGGTCACCCATGTGGATGGGTGACCATCTTTCCATATCTGGTCCGTGGGGACCAAGCGTAGCTTAACCTGTTATTATTTAGCCACGAGCTCCGCAATGTTATTAAATGTGTTTTGTTTTCAATTTTCAGGATGTCAACTAGTCCTCACCAAAGAAATGGAGGGGTTGGAAGTGGAACTACCAAAAGCAACAAGAAACTTCTATGTAGACGGACACCAACCAAAACCACACTGAGTCGAAATAAGCTATTATGTTATAAGCTTATTCACGAACAAAATCTGACCAGCAACTCTTCCAAAAGACACTTTGAAAATTATGTGATTGCTAAACATTTTTTGGAGGGTAGTTGTAGTTTTTATGGCTGCTGTAGTTTAATACAAGTAGGTTAGGTATGTACTTTCTTCCTTTCCATAAGTGAAATATTAAATAGTTGAATTTGTCAATAATTTAACGAAATTAATGGTCTCGAATTTGCATCTTCCACAGTGTGAATAGATTGTACCCAAATTTTTTTTCTTTGGAATGGCGGTAGAAAAATGCGACAGCTGACATTTCCACATGCAAGAAAACTGTATTGAAAGTAACTTGCGAGTATAAAGAAACACACTTGCTGCACAGTTTATGGCCTAATCACACTGGCGATTAGCGAGCGTCTTTCGAGAGAGGCGCTTTTGCCTTACGAAAGCGATTGATGTTAGTATACAAGAGAGAGTAAGACAAGTGAGTGTACAGACGCCAGCACATCAAGCTACCCGAAACTGTCAAATTTTCCCAATCAACTTTGAGCCTTATGCTTTAGCGATAAAGTTGAAAATCTACTAAAGAAATTTGACAGATTGTAGTAGCTTGATGTACTGGCGTCTGTACAATTTTATCTAAACGCAGAGATCATGTCGTGAAGTCGCGGCGTTTACAAATAGTAAGAGTGATAACGCCCTTGGCACTTATCTGACTGACATTTCTCCAAGATTTGTTGCATGTGGATAAGAGACCTATGAAATCGAAAGATAGGGATATAGTGATCTGGTAAGACCAATCAGGCGAAAATTCTCGAGAATTTGGAAATATTAATTGCACACAATTACTGGTTTGATTTTATACGTTTTTTTTTTTACGAGAATACAGGATTCCTAAATTATATTTCCTTTTGATTTAATGTATGTACACACGGCTACACGTCAAGCTATACAAAACCAGTTTGTCTTGGCCTCACTTTGTATGATATTTTCTCACAATGAACAGTCAGCTAATACTGGTTTTGCATAGCTTGATGTGTAGCCGTGTGTACATACATAGCTTAAAAAGAATAAATAAGTTCTCCAAAATACAGTAGGTACATATTAGAATAGAATCCTAGATCTTGCTTGAAGCATAATGTAAATAATTTAGTTAAGGATTTGTTATTGATGAAATGTTGTAAGTATTAAAATAAAACAATTATCATTACTTGAATATATTTTATTTAAATCCTTAGGATAATAGAAACGTACTTCAGTCTTATACAAAGTAGGTCTATTGAAAAATATAGTAAAAAACCGGCCAAGTGCGAGTCGGACTCGCCCATGAAGGGTTCCGTTACGTTACGATTTATGACGTATTAAAAAAAAACTACTCACTAGATCTCGCTCAAACCAATTTTCGGTGGAAGTTTATATGGTAATGTACATCATATATTTTTTTTAGTTTTATCATTCTCTTATTTTAGAAGTTACAGGGGGGGAAACACACATTTTACCACTTTGGAAGTGTCTCTCGTGCAAACTATTCAGTTTAGAAAAAAATGATATTAGAAACCTCAATATCATTTTTGAAGACCTATCCATAGATACCCCACACGTATGGGTATGATGAAAAAAAAATTTTGAGTTTCAGTTCTAAGTATGGGGACCCCCAAAATTTATTGTTTTTTTTCTATTTTTGTGTAAAAATCTTAATGCGGTTTACAGAATACATTTACTTACCAAGTTTCAACAGTATAGCTCTTAAAGTTTCGGAAAAAAGCGGCTGTGACATACGGACGGACAGACAGACAACAGACAGACAGACAAACAGACAGACATGACGAATCCATAAGGGTTCCGTTGCCATTTGGCTACGGAACCCTAAAAACAGCAAATGCTCAGAATTACATCATTTTCATATTGTAATGATTGCAGGAACCCCTGCAGGATTCTGATATTAGATAATACTAGAAACCTTTAATGAAACCATTGTATGAATGTATAAATGCTGCTTTATCATCACTTATCTTACAAAATTTTCAGTAGAGATTTATGCTTGTTCACAAACTAAACTAAATTTAAGTTCAGTGCATCTTTTTCTTTCTATTTCATTATGAAAAGGACAAGATAAATAGATTAGTCCTGTAAAATTAGTCAACGCCTGACGTAAATTGACGTATTTATTTTAAAAAACATGGCTACTAAGCCATGTTTTTAATCACGTCTAAACTTGCTATGGAGTACCTACCTATCTAAATTTGACAGGATGAGGGATTTTTAGTTTAGTTTGTGAACAAGTGAATCGGCGCCATTGAGATATTTTACGACAAACTTGTCAAGTTTGTCTTAAAATGTTATTTTGGGATTAACCTAAGAAATACTGCACAGCACATTTAAATTAATGAATTATGTAAAGTTGCATAATATTCTGTTTAGACACGTGTACGTAAACTGTTAAATAAATATTTTAGTACTTAATCTAATATTATAAAATCCAAAAACTATTTATGATCATGATCAAAATGACTGCAACAATTATTTCACATAGTCTCTATTTATGGTTAAACTATTTAAAGCCAAGTACATAATACTGATTGTGTATCAAACAAAAATAAAGAACCAAAACCGATCCCCAACATCCCCTCTACGACTACACGACTGCTTCAGGTTGACTAAGAAGTCGCAGGAGCTTCTTACGGTCCACATAGGCGATTCAAGACCAAAATAAATTCTGGTAAGTACCTATAGGAGATATCTACCTCCTAAAGACATCCTGCCTCCAGGTCACGAAGTGCAATACTGATTGTCTATGAAACAAAAATAAAGAACCAAAACCGATTCCCAACATCCCCTCTACGACTGCTTCAGGTTGACTAAAAAGTCGCAGGGGCTTCTTACGGTCCACATAGGCGATTCAAGACAGGCCACCTAAAGACCAAAATAAATTCTGGTAAGTATAGGAGATATCCACCTCCTAAAGACATTGTAATGCCCCAAGAACAACTGCCTCCAGCCGATCGATTCTGTAAAAATCTCACCGCGAATAGTCAGGTGAAGTGAGCTGTCAATAGTGCCAATCCCTAGCATTAGTTGGAATGACAGCTCACTGCACGCTCACTTCACCTAAGTTTTCACGATGAGATGGTTACAGAATCGCACTGCAAGTGCAGTGACCTACTTGGAAAACACGGATTGCGTACCCAAGTAGGGCGCTACAAACATAATCTAGCGAAATGGGGCATTATCGATTCACCCAACATCCACTGCAAGTGCGGTGCTCCTAAACAGACTTTGTCCCATCTGCTAGTGTCCGAATTGTCCATTTTTCTGCACCCGCCTCTGACGCCGCAATTAATGTGGCCAAACAGTATAAGCAACATAGATGTACCGTCAATACGAAAAAAAAAAATCTTAAAACCTAGTCCTGACACTATTTCTTCTATGACTATCCATATGTTTCTTCAAACTCTGTTTATAGACAGTACTATAACTGCACTTATCACAATAAATCATATTCTTCTCCTTCTCATGTTTTAGCCAATGACTGGACAACCCTGACTTCGCTGCACATCGGTATTCACAACCGTTGAACGTACATGTATACGGTTTATCATTTGTATGTGTCCGTTCATGTATCTTCAAATTTGGTGGATGATATGTTGTATATTCGCAGTAAGAACATTTTATCTGATTGTTGAGCGAATGTGTTTTCTCATGCTGTTTAAAATGAGATAATTTTGATGTAATGTAACCGCATGTGTAGCAACAATGTAGTTTCCTTTTCACCGTTTCATGTTTATTCGATATATGAGTTAACAATTCGGTATCCTTATAAAATGTTGCATGACATACGAAGCAAGATTTTTGTATTTCATTAATGCCATGATCTTGTATGTGCTCTTGCAAAAGATTGGTATTTTTGAACCTTTTCTTGCAAATATGGCATTTCAGCTTTCTTCTTCTAATTTTGTCTTTTGCGGTCCCTTTAATGCTGTTATATTCATCAAAGTGTTTGTTCTTTACATGGTGGCGTACTGTTTGGATAGTAGAGTATGAGTTATCACAGAATTTGCAGAGAAACCTTCCAAGCTGATCCACAGACTTGTACCAAGTTTCTTCATTTTCTGTTTCCTGAAAAACCAAAAATACAAAATTTTCACTAAAGAATTATCTTTGAAAAAATATGAAAATGTCTATTATTTGCCTCCTACTTACAACAGGGTATTCATTTTCATCATTTACTACAGTTGCCTTTTTTTCTAAGATGTCGCTATCATCATTTAAGTCCTGGAAACAGAAATAAATTATTTATTAGACAATAGTGTAACATCTCCAGAATAAAGACTAATGATTAATAATAAGTGTCCGTTCACATAGACCGGCTCTGAGAGGAGAGTACATTTTTATCGAGTTTTATGTCATATCTTTTTAAATGAGAATGCTTGAGAGCTGACTCCTCTCCGAGCCAGTCTGTGTGAACGGACATTAACAAATGATTTAATTGTCCTCTGTGCACTTCATATTTCACAGTAATTAATGAGCAAAGAGACTCGTACAGACCAGGGAAGCATGGCACAAAAGGACTGGCTTATACTCAGCAGCGGAAGGAACAAGGCTGCCAATTATGACGATAATGAAAGAGCAGTCATATTTAATTCAAATGAAGTATAGAAACTGTCTTTATTTTAAATGATTAACAGCCTACTGTGAAGTCAACCCTGACAAGGATACTTGTGCCTGTCCTAGATAAATATTGTTTGTCTTTTATATGCTGGAGTGATCTAAGTGCCAGTTCACTTACACCTCTTGAGGACCTAAAGAATGCCACTACGCTCAAATTATAAAAAAAAAAAAATGTGAGGAAGAGTACCATTGTTGAGGATTGAAATAATTTCAATCCTCAACAACCATCAATACGAAAACGAGAAGATATGCCTCTTTTTTCAGTGTTCACCAGCCCAGAATGGACTCCAGACTGCTTAGATTAATTGAAGTCTTTAATACCTAGAATAGTTTTTAATACAACACCCAGAGAACGCCGAGTTAGCAGATAAAAACGATAACAGACAGCCTAGTCATCGTCTACTTTGTTGCAGTAGCTTCCAGTGTAACCGGAAACAGCTGAATATCGGTCTACTGCTTATCAGACCGCAACCCAATACCGGGTAGCAGAATACCCCTTGGTAAGACTGGTTGTTAGACTTTCAGGATTCTAACTACCCGTAACAACTGTCAAAGTTGCACAAATGACAGCTCTTTATTTCCGAGGCACAGAGTCACAGAGTGGTCTCAGTGTGTAGTGTGTTGGTTACCCCTCCGCGGACCAACCTCGGCACGCGTTGCTCAACCTTGAAGATCGACGCGTGCGAATCAGCCTACTTACTCATTAGTTCAAAAGTAAAAATAAACCAATTATCAGTAAAGAATGTTTGTCTTAGCGCCTAAATGAAAAATTTGTATTTGTGGATAATTTTTTTACTTTAGGCGTAGGACAAAGGTGATGAAGTCTGCTTGGCGAAACGCCAGAATTCCTTAATATTACATCATTGCAATCGTGACTAACAATTACAGTTTAAAATACGATTATAAATACGATATTTTTATATCTTTTTTATCGTTTTCACTGTTACTTACCCGTTCATATAAATTTTCATCACAAACATTTGATGTTTTTGTGGCACTTGTTGGTTTTTCACTAATCTCACACAGAGGATCGGTGTCGAAAGACTCAAAATATTCTATTTTTATTTCCTCTTCTTCCTCGTTCTCACTCATTGTGTGATTGTTTTGTTATTGTAATTTATAAACAATAGCTTAAAAAAGGAAATTGCAACAACTTCACACAATAACAATGGATGACATTTCGCAGTTCAACGACCTATTGATGGATATTTTGGCATTACGTAATTATTATAAAAAGCTACCATTGTCTTATTTAATAAGCGCGTTTCAAAATAATTCAATAGCAGTTTATTAATAAAAGGTTTTCATTTATTTTAGTTCATTTCCATAACTATTTTATAATTGCTGAAAAGTTTTAGTTAAAATATTAATATTTAGTGAAATGTACTAATTCAGTAGTGATAGTTTATCTATGGCAATCCGCTTTCTACGCGTCCCGCTCCTCATTCGTTCGCGACTCAATATATTTCATTCGTTCAATCAGTCTGCTCGCGGCCGCCGTAGAAGGAGGTATTACCGGTTTCGTTTCTAACAAAACGCGTTTCGGTGTGATTTGTGTTTTGTTTTGTGGTGCACGATGGCTTACAACGGAAGTGGTAGCAAGAGACTGTGTACTGGGACCGACTTGGACGTCGAAAGGGTGAGTAATAATATTTATGTACACAATTGTCAAACCTATATCTACGTAGACCCGACGAAAATGGCCGTGTTTTGTACATTTCCCTTTCCATGTTCGTGTTTCAGTCACGAAACGCTTTTGTAATAGTTCCTGTAATCATCCGATTAATGATAATGGTCGTTTGTTGACTGTTACTACGTTTAGTTTACGCGTCTTGTCATGATCACGTTACGTTGTTGATTTCTCGTTTTGAGGTTACGTTTTGTTGACACATGATTAAATAAAAAAAAATCTAAGTCGGTGCGGATTTAAAATTTTCTTTTGCACGCCTTTAAATTTGTTGCGAGAGATTTTTTCGCGTTGCGACATTCACGAAATAAACGAAAATAACTTCTTGCCCAGACACTGTCAATTAATGTGATTGACATCGCTCGGTCATTAGGCCTTTTGGTGTTCTTGTTCGCGGGAAACACGTACACGAGGTATTTCCCGGTTTCTAGGTCGATAACAATACCACGATACCTAGCGAATACCTTACTGATTTATAAAATATAGGAAAATAAGTATCGATACTTCGATTTGTCTGGGATATTCTTTTCCTTTTTCGCCGGTAACGAACGCCATGCAATTTTATTGACTAAGCATTCGATTTTTTAAATGATGCTTTTCGTGAAAACATTTTTACTTCGATGTTTTTGCACCACACCATCTTACCAAAAACGATTATTTATTCACATTCGCAGGTTTATGAAAGGCAAAGGTATTTCATAACAAAGTATGAAAAATGATTTTTAGTTTTAGATTTTCACGTTTTACCTATTGATTTTTATGGCGCCTTTGTTATGATTAAATTAAAATTGAGAAGTAGGCAGGCATAAAACAGATTGTTTTCGCTCACAAGACGTAATTAAAACGGAAATTTAATTTATGTTTCAAGTACTTACTCATTACATTTTCATTTACAGGTTGAGAAAGTAGTTTTTTTTTTAAATCATTGATTATCTAGGAAGTAAGAGTAAAAACTTTAAAAAATGAGACATCGATAAAATTACGTATAATTTGAGTTATGGATCTTTGATGACTGTCTTACAAAGATCAAAGTGTACTAAATTAATTTGCGATCATAAAATCTTTATTGCAAACATTTATTACGTCGGTTTTCAGTTTTGATTGAAAACGTATTTCTTCTCGTAGATTTTAATAGTGATAGTCTATCACAAACAACCTAGGCAACACTATGAACTAGGTAACCTAATTTAAGAGCTTTTGTGAAAGTAATATAATAAGTATATTAAAGTATAATATTTACCCACAAACTAAAATCTTGCAAAAAAAAAATCAGAGTACATAATGACGAAAATATCACAACATTTTGGTGCTGGCTGGCTTTAAATCCAAAGCAGTTTTAGGAGGTAATTCTTTTTTTAAACAACACTTAAAATAGACACGAAAGTGTTTTCGTGTAATTTAAATGAAGCAATTGTTAATAAATTAAAATCCCACACTCAATTTGAATTATTATTATTACACACTAAAGTTAAACTAAATGAACTGTGTATCACTATAATCATGGAAACTTCAAAGGTGTTCAAAGACTTGTCTTCACTTTGAAGATCCTCAACAAATTTTAATTGAATTGCGTTGATAATTGAACGTTAATATGTCCCCCCTTTGTAATTTAGATTGGAATTCACGAACGGACGATTTAAGAAATATATTTGACAACTGAAAATTTTCATGTTAAAACCGGTGCTTGAAACAGGAAAAATAAATGACTGCACTATGTTTTGATTGACACATCAATTGGCAGTTGACACGAACGGGTGATTAACCCTTTCAATGCGGTAACCTGTATTCGGCACATATTTTGTTTGCTTCACGATGCGTAACGCGTAGTTCCGTATGTCGTGTATTAATGAATGCTGTTTTTTTCATACAATGTTCAATTTTAAGCCGTTAGTCCCGGCTATCATTTGTGGATATTCGATGTTACGGAAGCCCGAAAGTCTGACAACCAGTCTTATCAAGGGGTATCGTGTTACTCAGTAACTGGGTTGTGCAGGTCAGATAGGCAGGCCCTCCATGTAAAATACTGGTATTTAGCTGTATCCGGTTAGACTGGATGACGACCTCAACATGGTTGGAAAAAGGCAGATGGTGTTTAAGCGATTTCATTTTTTAAATCAACACACGTTTTTTCCCGATATAAAACGCCATTTCGGTGTGTCGAGGGTCCATCATATCGATTTATCGCAGTGTCGTTTATCCCTGTATCACGCTTACTAAGGGAGTAATTTCATCGACAAAATATTTTATGGCTTTTTTATCGCGCCATGAAAGCCTTAAATAAATAGTGTAGGCTGTAAAAATATTTTCCTTTGCCGTTTAAAGGTTTCCAGCGCAAGCGTGGAATCACAAGAGACGTAATATAAAACAAACTCATTCTATTTCTGAAGTGTTTAGTCTAGTCGTGAAGAATCGACTGAAAATCTTGATAAAAGATACTATACAATCGATATTCCGTATCTATAAGAGTAGGGGAAGACTAAAGAAACGATGGATGGGCTGTATGAATGATGATAATGGTTCGAAAGGGGGTGACTACCGAGATGACGACTAATAGAGACGTATGGAAAAAGACATGTTGCGCCGACCACAAATAAATTGGAATAAAGGCGAGAGAATGATGATGATAATTCCATATTAGTAATCTTTATATCATCTTATCTTAAAAAGATTTTTTTTATATCTTTGCCCCACTAGGAATTTCTCCTGTATCGTGGGTGCGTTTACAAACATTTAAACTCACATACACAAACAGCCAGACCCGGAACAATTATTTGTAGGTTATACACATATTTGTTCCGTGCGGGAATCGAACCCGCGACAGGCAACGCAGCAGTCAATCGCGTTGCCACTGCGCCAACCGATTATTAATGCTGCTGTCTCATCTCTGTTTGCGACATATATCAAACCCTAAATATTTGTGAACACCGCATCATAATCCGTTGCGTGGTTTAAAAGAACAAGGGGGAACATGAAATGCGAATTTAAGTTGTAATAAATTATGTATAATCCTACTAACATTATAAACGTGAAAGTTTGTATGGATGGATGGATGGATGTTTGTTTGTTTGTTACTCTTTCACGCAAAAACTACTTCCATCATCACTACTACCATGCATCCATCCTCAGAAACTTTTGCGTTTATAATATTATTAGGATCGGAAGTAGGAGAGGATAGGCACATTCCCTGTAGTTTTTATCGCACAGTTTATTTACACACAATTATTGTTATCAAAACGATGTGATGGGTTCTTATCAGAATCATCTATGTCTTTGTTGACTCAATAATTGCTTTTCTTAACTAAGCAACAAAGAATGCCTTATCAAATATTACTTTCAGCTGATAAGCGTATCGGAATTGATACAAAAATTTTCAAGATACGGTTTTAAGCTTTAGTGATTAAGACGCGAACATAATCAGCCTGTAATGTGCCCATTGCTCAAGAGAAATAAAAAGTATTTATTGTGACTGGTACAGGAAGATCACAAACTAAATTAAACACAGTAAAAATAAAAAAAATAAAAATTGTATTTTTTTTTTAAAGTAACAAAATGAAAAATGAAACAAAGTCCTATACGATCCTAAAAGGCTACTAGCTCAGCATGATGCTGCGACATTTTTTTTTTATGATGTTGCATTTGATGCTTGGTCTTAGGCCTTCTCTCTTCGAAAGGGAGTGGGCTGTAATCTACCACGCAGACCCAGTGCAGATTGTTAGATGTCACATATCTTCGAATTTTTGGTTCTAGGACATGTCGGTTTCCTCACGATGCTTTCCTTCACCGTTTTGAGAGTAGTAAGAAGCACTACTTTAAAAAAGTTCTAAAATATGTTTTAGAACTTTACAGGTACACCCGGCTACACGTCAAGCTATACAAAACCAGTTTGTCTTGGCCTCACTTTGTATGATATTTTCTCACAATGAACTGTCAGCCAATACTGGTTTTGCATAGCTTGATGTGTAGCCGTGTGTACATTACATTTCGTTAAATTACATATAAATAATACATTGTATACAAATTCTGTACATTTAAGTTCAGTCATAAGTTGCCTAGCCTTTTCCCAACTGTTGGGGGCAGCTTCTAATCCAACCGGATGCAGCTGTATACCAGTATTTTAGATAGAGCGACTGCCTGTCCGACCTCCACAACCCAGTTACTGGGCAATAAGAGACCCCTTAGTAAGACTGCTTGTCAGACTTTCGGGCTTCTGACATCCCGTAACGATTGTCAAAGATCCACGAATGACAGCCGGGACCAACGGCTTTTTAACGTGCTTTCCGAGCCACGTACAGTGTTAAATATATTTTTTTTAACCTAAAATAAATTAAGACGCAAATGTTGTTTGTACCAAAACGTCCATTTTAGACGAACTTAGCGCCTTCTAGAGAATTTATTTGTCCCTAAAACAATATTTCAGAACAATTCACCAGCACAGTCTAAAGAAAAGTATTTCAGTCCATTTCATTCCCCCTTCTTTCCAAAAAGAGGTAAACGTTAGCTTCACAAACTCAAACGGATATAATTGCCAGCGGAACATTGCTTGTGCCAGCAAAAATAAAGCAAAACTCAATGTATGCAAACGTATGCACACAAAAACGATGACTGAAAAAACAGTATAAAAAAAGTTTATTTACGATTTTCAAGTCCTATGTCCGACCCGACGGTCAGAAGGATAAAAAATAAAGAAATATGCAATAGAAAAGTTCACGTATTTATAAATATAGTCTGTGTCATTTTTCTAATTTGGCAACCTCGATCATTGAAGTGTCATGTGGCTTGAAAATAGAACGTTATTATTTGGAGGGAACAAAGCGGTATTGTACGTTTTGATTGCATTTTCCTTTTATTAAAAAGAATTAAAAAGATTTAAAAGTCCTCAATAAATATGGCTTAAAAAGTTTTTAAGCCATATTTATTGAGGTTGAACCAATGTTAATGCTGATGCGTCAACTGGATTGATTTAAATAATTGGCACTGATGATCACGTTAGCAATTGGCAATATAATAAATATTTAGTGAAGTACATAATTGAATTTTAGTGTACATTCTGAACATGGAATTTTTATTTGAATTTTCTACTCTAATTTAGTCGTTAGTTTCGACTTTTAGACAAACGAAATGTTGAGAATGTCACGAGTGATTGTCAGTAGTCGTCAGTATTTTGCATTGACTATCGAGGCTAAATACTTAGTCGATGGTATTTTGAATTTCTAAGAAATAAAACTAGATGAAACTATTACTGCCAGCGGCAGGATTTGGGCATCATAGAGATGGTGTCCTTCAGGATAATTGGAACAGGAGGCCTGTGTCCCAGCAGTGGGAACATTGAAGGCTGATTATGTAAGTCTCAGGCCACAGCTAGTCCTAAACAAAGATTTTACCCATAAAATAGCAATCAAATCAACATTCATTACGCATTCCAATTCAATTTGGATCCTTACCCGGATGATCCACCACAGATGTCGTGGCATCAATTAATTGTAACAGTCGTCATCTGTTACAATCTCTAATCATAGAAGTTCTACAACTTGTGCAACAGCTTACAGATTTATGTAATTATGCTTTAATACTCGTTTGTGGATGATATATTGATTCTTGATTGCACGCTTTAGTTTTTTATTCGTATTTAATTAACGTCTTTTGTGTTGAATGGTCGGAATTTTATGTTAAGTGTGGCAACATTTAATAGTGACGTTCGAAAGAGTTTGAAATAACTGGCTGGTTTGTATCGAAAATCGAATTTTAAAAAGGTGATTGTCATAGACAATTCTCCAGTCAACGGGCAAAAATAAAAGAAAGTATTTTCCATTTTAACGCTCGTATCGAACAAAGCGGTAACTAGTTATGCTAATTTGCCAATTTATTAATAAAATTGGATGCGCCAATATGCGTGTGATTCGTTTATAACGGTACTTACCACTTTAGACTTTCTAGTTTTATTTAGTTTAACCGTTTTGCTATAAAAACGTGTTAAGTAATTGGTTTTTGTTTTAACGATTTTATGGTTTCTTTATCGGTCCATTCCAGTTAAAATGACGTGTACTAAATAAACGTCGGCGTTGTTCTCGCGATTTCACATGAATGAAATAAAAAGCACTAGGCTGCAGTACAAATAACTCATTGGTGAGTCTCGTTGCGTGTGTTTTGTTCTTTATATTTGTCAAGACGAGAACATGCGCCGGCATCGCAAGAAACTCTTTACAAAAGAAAACTCATAAATCACGAGGATATATTTTACTATACATGTGATTAACCAAGAAACAGACGTTAAACGTACCAGTTTCATTAATATAGGGGCGCAGACAGAGGAGAATTATCACATTTTTCTTTATTCGTAAAGATTTGTTTGTAAAGGAATTTTTCACTCGCCCGCAAAAAAATTAGGCGGATTAGTCAGGAATAAATCAGTGTGAGCACGCGCTCGGGGCTCGCATGTGTCTCTAATGTTGAACAATAAAATAATTATTTCAGAATGTCCACTTTACACTGCCATGCGGCACTATCTCACACACACATGGACTGTGTGAACGAGACAAAAATATCGACAATACTGACAGAGAGTGTTTTCTGTTTCACTCTTCTCAGTCAGTTTATAATTATAGTTATCCTTTGCTATGTGAACCTTTGTTCGTCTTAATTTTGGGATAGTATTGTCTATTGTCACATCGCCGTCGGCCGTCTGTAATTTTCTTTCGGCAAACATCGCACGCTTGACATTTCCGAATGAATCACGCGCACATACCTTGCCAAGGGGGCGTGTCATACCGTCTACGAGCCAGATAGTTCGTTGACGTGATTGGGCGATGTCCGTTTACAATAGTTACGCCCTTTTCGGTTGTGACCGTGTTTTTTGTATTTGGAATTTGATGTTGCTATGCTAAAAAAAGGTCAACCTTTTTTATAAGGAAATGTTTTGGTTATTCAAATAAAGAATGCAGTTGTCGAGTCACAGACCTTTCACAGTTATTTTGTCTCTGACGTCAGCAATCCAACGACAACCTTACGGCAACGACCATAAAGATCAGTGATTTTGACAGTCTTGTCAGTAGCAGCAACCCGACATCAACCTTATAATAACGAGTATAAAGATCACTATGATTTTGACAGATTTACATTACATACATTTTTGTAGATGATGCGGTTTTTATTATATGTATAGTTTTTATCGGCTAATGGAAATTAATTTTGTACGTGTTCCTTAACAAAAAAATATGCCGAGAAAAAGTACCGAAAAAATTCTTCTAGCCAGCCGTTGGCGCCAAAACAAATATTCTTTCGTCTCCCGCGATGACAATTGGTAGAATCTTGTGCCAATGTTTTAAATCATACGCTTGGAATGCATCCTACGAGACTAGGAAAATTATTATTATATTATCTTCAATTATCTTGAACTGTAAAAAGCTGTGTGACCCATTTTTTTTTTGGAGGTGTGTCTTGATGCTGGCAACCCTCGACTTATTTGTCTACTAACCTACCCCATAGATAATAGAGTTGTATAGACAAATGTCATTTGTTCCTGAATTAGCATCCTATAGGACCTCATCTAGTTTTAAAATATGATTGACGTGTAAAATTATTTGTATTTTGTACAAACCTACATACTTACTTATAAATAAAACAAAATCATTTATCATTTATAAGGATGACCCATTCGAAAAAAATACAGATTTTTCTTAAAAAAAAAAATACAGTTTGTAACTGACTCATTGCAGACTAGCTTTTTTTTTTTTTTGAGGATGGACATCATCAAATGACTCCTGCCGCTCTGGGTGGAGCAGAAGGGAGTGTCAGACTTTTACTGACTAAAACCCACCCGTGTTCCTTCCTTAGCCCTTTATGTTCCAGGGCAGCGGTAAACCCTTTCGGATGGTCCCGCTACCCTGGCAGGCTTCGGCCCTATGGGGCCCCGTCTCTTTTGCTGACATCTCTTTGAGGCGCGCGTGGAACACGTACACGCCGTCCGGCACGGGCCTAGTCCTGATCGGACGGAGAGCTACCCATTACTCTCCGCCCGCAGGCCCGCGCCTACGGTGGCCGGGAGTCGTCACGCGGCTCCCGACGCCCGGAGCGTCTCCCGCGGCGGCTGAGGCGTGAGGTGCGCAAAGTGCGTTCCCTCGCCCACCCCGCCACCTCCTTCGCTAGCATGACTGCTTCGCATAAGGAGGTGACTGCCTCCCACTCCCTCTCACCCCGGACCATGGCTTGAACCAGGGCCGGACGCGAGAGGTCGCCGCCGCTGCCAATCGCCTCTACGAGGCAGAGACTAGCTTAGGTGTAGATTTTTTTCTCATACAGAGAAGAACGAGAACTTACAGCTGTATGTAGACTGGTAATCTTCTGGGTACGCTCGTTCCATCATATACCTCATCCATCGCTTTCCATTAGGCGTGGTTGAGGTGTCAAAAGCAGGGCCATTTAGCAATCAAAAATAGAAAGCTGATTTTAACAGTTGCGAAAAGTCTAGGCAGGCATTTCTTCAATCACCAACTAATATAAAACTTTTTGGTTCAGAAATAAATTTGATTTGATGACTATTTATGACCAGGTTCCCTTTCAATGTAGTTCTACCTTATCAAAATACAGTTTTGAAAATTTCAAACAAATCCCTATTGAAAACTAGCTTTGAAACGAGATTAATTACTACGCAAGAATCGCAAGTTCGGAACAGTCTAGAATACGGGGCTTATTGTTCGATTCGCACGAATTTACTCGCCCGAAACGTGCGAATCGTCACTTTTAATTAACTATATTATTTTATCTATAGGCGACTCGCACGAAGTTAATTTATTTGTGAGTTTTACGCAATGAAGTTAATAAAAAAGTACAGGGCCCTAATTCTCTATAATCAGTCAATGATTCCTTACTTCGAAACCTCGACAATTCCTTAACTAATCACGCCAATTTCGCGTTCATATCGCGCGGATTCGTTCACTGTGTCATAGAGAATACGTTACCAGGTTGTTGTCGTCTCGCCTACAAATAAATTAACTTCGGGCGAGTCGCCTATAGAAAAAAAAAAATTATTTAAAAGTGACGATTCTCACGTTTCGGGCGAGTAAATTCTTGTGAATCGACTAATAAGCCAGAATATGGCCCTAAACTTCATTCATTACGTCACTCTACTTAGGTCCTAATAATTAACTTAAGTTGACACAAACCTGTCCTTCATTCCCCTAAAATATTTCATTAATAAATATCACCAAGGCGCGGCCCGTCCATCAAAATATTATATACCTTAATAGGTATCACAAATCAGTCCTGCCCTACATCGCTTGGAACTAGAACATTTGATCAATAGACTAGCCTTGAAACACAGCAATGTACTACAGAAATCAAATTTCGATTCATTGGATCGATTACGTATTGAGGTTGGGAACCGAGCTGCGAGTTATGTCGAATGGTTCTGTAATATCATGTAGTAGATATACCTTAATTGATTAGGTAGTACTGTTCTGTGCGGTTAGTTGCGTTTTCCGTGACGTGGTCATCATAGATTAGTTGAATAGTATCGTCTTTAATATTGCTAAATAATCGAAGGTTAAGTTAGGCTTACCGCGGTCGGTTCATGGATGGATGACCTTCCATTACATATTGAGACCTCTATGTGTCTTGGAAAGCACGTTAAGCCGTTGGTCCCGTTTGTCATTCGTGGATCTTTGACAGTCGTTACGGGTCGTTAGAAGCCCGAATGTCTGATAACAAGTCTTACCAAGGGGTACTGTATTACCCAGTCACTGATAGGCAGTCTCTCGCTCCATGTAAAATACTGGTATCCATCTGCATCCGGTTAGACTGGAAGCCGACCCTAACATAGTTGGGAAAAGGCTAGGCAGAAGATGACTTGTTACACAAAACGGGAAGTTTTTTCAACTCTTGTTTGTTCCGATTCGACTTAGCTAAGACCAAGAACTCGTTATCGTCCACATTCGTTCCACATTTTTAAGAAATAACGCAGAACTGAAGGTAAAACTGATCATGGAAGTTTGAACTCGATTAGTTCAATTCAACTTAAAATAAAGGAAAGTCTGCTGACCCTACAAGTCTCAAAGATCACGTAGCGTTGCAACCGATTGGTGAGATCTACGGAAATCGTGAAGTGTAATTCCGTTGAGTAAAATCTCTTGATATAGGAAATAGCTTGCTTGCAAGTCCACATGTCAATTTGCGGAATTGTTGAAATGCAGTGATGACTGACAAAAAGAGGTACAGTCAACAGCAAAAGTAGATGATCAAAATCAGAAATTCAATACTAATTAATGAACGGAGTTCGCGTCAGAACTGTGTGGCGTCGAAGTGATTCAAAAGTATGTGATTGTAAATTATACCATACATTTACTAATAGCTGCCATATACGAGGGTCATTCAATAAATACTTAGCCTATAAAAAGTAAACGAAAATTTTGGAAGAGTGGCAATTTATTTTTCAACATAGTCTCCTTTTAGTTCGATACACTTAGCCCAGCGATGCTCCAACTTTTTTAACTCGTCCGAAAAATAGTTTTTGTCAAACTCTGCAAAATAGGCCTCCGTGGCGGCGATGACCTCCTCATTTGATCCATATCTATTCCCGGCGAGAGATTTTTTCAGATTAGGAAACAGAAAGAAGTCACAAGGGGCCAAATCTGGAGAATACGGTGGATGGGGCAGCAATTCGTAGCGTAATTCGACCAATTTGGCCATGGCAACGGCAGACGTGTGAACCGGTGCGTTGTCGTGGTGAAACAGCACTTTTTTCTTCGCCAGATGGGGACGTTTTTTCTTTAATTCGGCGTCGAATCGGCCCAATAAATCGGCATAGTAAAGCCCTATAATTGTTTTACCCTTCTCGAGGTAATCGATGTAGATCACACCTTGTGAATCCCAGAAAACGGTGGCCATAACTTTTCCGGCCGATTTTACAGTTTTCGCCTTCTTTGGAGCACGTTCCCCGGTCTGGATCCATTGTTTTGATTGCTCCTTGGTCTCTGGTGTGTACCAGTGGATCCAGGTTTCATCGACGGTCACAAAACGACGCAAAAACTCCGCTGGATTCCGCTTAAACAGCGCCAAACACGTCTCCGATGTGGTCTCACGGTTGCACTTGTTTTCCGGTGTGAGTAAACGCGGCACCCATCGCGCCGACAGCTTTCTCATGCCGAGTTCCTCGTGAAGAATATGATGCACTGTTCCTTCTGAAATGCCCACAGTTTCAGCTAGCTCCCGAATCTTCAATCGGCGATCTGCCAATACGAGATCATGGATTTTTTTATTGTTTTCCTCCGTAGCAGCTGTTTTCGGTGCACCTGGACGTGGTTCATCAAAAACCGACGTACGGCCACGTGCAAACTCGTTGAACCAATTCTTGACGGTGGCCATCGATGGAGAAGAGTCACCGTACACAGCATCCAAGCGCTCTTTGATTTCGATGCGCGTTTTCCTTTCCAAAAATAGGAATCGAATCACCGAACGATATTGCTCTTTTTCCATTTTTGTAAAACCGATCGATACATTCGCTTCCATAAGTTGTCAAATTAAAACAAATGAAGGGATTGGAATGAAAATTTGAAAAAAGAATTAAAAAAGAATGTGCTACACTGTGGTAAAACTCTTTTGAAACTACAGCGCCCTCTGGCGATGAGGCTAGGTACTTATTGAATGCACCTCGTAGCTGCGAACTCCGTTCATTAGTATTGAATTTCTGATTTTGATCATCTACTTTTGCTGTTGACTGTACCTATCGAAACTCTGAAACATATTACTAATTAAAAAACTGATATTATATGGATACCTAAAAAAAAAATTGCTTAAAATTTTGTTTTTTTTCGATTACTAGTTCGCGATTTCGTCTGCGTGAAATTTCGGCCCCGACCCACCGCGTCGCCAGTCGCTTTTCGCTTAGCATTCTTTCTATTTCGCTTTTTGCTCGGGTCCTAAGGGTCGTAGCGTGATGTTATATGCCTATAGCCTTCCTCAATACTTCGGCTATCAAAGGCAAAAAGATTTTTTCAAATCCGACTAGGAGTTCCAGAGATTAGTTCCTTCAAACAAAGAAACAAACTGTTCAGCTTTATTATCAGTATAGATAGATATTATTAGTATAGAGAGAGATACATACTTGAGGGGCCCGTGGCTAAATAATAACAGCCGCACAGGTCGATCGGTCAGGTTAAGCTACGCTTGCCGCGGTTGGTCTGTGGATGGGTGATCATCTTTACATACCGAGACCCCTCCGTGCCTCGGAAAGCACGTTAAGCCGTTGGTCCCGGCTGTCATTCGTGGATCTTTGACAGTCGTTACGGGTAGTCAGAAGCCCGAAAGTCTGACAACCAGTCTTACCAAGGGATATCGTATTACCCAGTAACTGGGTTGTGGAGGTCAGATAGGCAGTTGCTCCATGTAAAATACTGGTATTCAGCTGCATCCGGTTAGACTGGAAGCCGACCCCAACATAGTTGGGAAAAGGCTAGGCAGATGATGAGAGAGAGATATATACTTACATAATATACCTAATAAAGAAATCTAAATGTTTTGCCAGAAATATTCTAGTACTAGCATACCAGAATATTTCTCTCATACCAAAAACATTAGCTACCCATCCCTATTCGTACCGTGAATGTAGGCAATAAAACATGAAATCGAAATTATTCATGTACTATCTAAGTGAAGATACGGGCGGCATTCCGTACGTAATACTAGTAATAGACAAGTAGAGTACTAGTAGGAATGTTGGTGGAAATCCTTGGGTTGCCAGCAATTGATGTCTGTTTTAATGTGGTTGGATATAATGTCATAGATAAGAAAATTATTCGTATGGAATTGCATTTCTTCAGGGCCCAAATTGACTATGACCACTTAATGATTCCTTACTCCGTAACCACGTCAATTCCTTATGTAATCACGACATCTGCTAATAAAGTATTCTCTATTACGAAGTTTGTGTGGCTTGAAATTATGAACTGTCAAAATACCACACTTGATAACCGCAGGATATTGAAGGAAATTGCTAATCCATTGCTTCCTATGTTTGAACAATTCGTCTGCTCGACACATAAATAACGCAATCAACTTTGTTGAACTGTCGAAAAGAAAGGCATTGCCATTGTTCTTGTGTTACGCAATTACACGACAGGGCCCTATTTATTGTGAGGCATTCCACATAGAGCACTGATTTCAACAGCACTTCCGCGAACCGCACTTGAGCACTTCCACTAACCTGTGTGTATACCTACGATATATTTCATTTATTTGATAATGATGTCATTTTTTGACAAATAATGCACATTGACAGTTATGTTATAATTGGGCCCTGGTCAAAAGAGCGCCAGCAAATTACGTCCCACATCAAAGTCAAAGTCAAGTCAAAGTCAAATCATTTATTTCAAATAGGCACATTAAAGGCACTTTTGAACGTCAAAATTAAAATTAAAATAAAATTGATTCTAGTCGCCCCTTCCAAAAGGTAGTTTTCGTATGGAGAAGAATGGGCAAGAAACTCCACCGGTTACTCTTTTAAAAATGTTTTACAATACTTTGCATACATTAATTATATAATTATATGTGAAGACGATGCACCTAAAAATAAAATTACTATACCACAATAGGTAAAAGAATTAAAATGAATTTATGAAACCATGACATATAAATTGACTAGGTGATAGATACATGGTGCTCACATATTTACAAACATTCCAAAAGTAGACTATTTTCATAAATAAATAAGGAGTAATAAGTCCGGGTGTGACTTTAAGTAATTACAGAATTTAAATCTAATGTCAAAGAGAAAAAAAAAAGAAAAGAATAAATTATACAATTTCATTAGCAACCAGTTTGATTTTGTCTAGTCTGTTCTGTCATCCCGCGCGGGATTCGCTTCAACTTGAACAGTTCCTGGATTTTAATTACAAACGAAGCATAGTATTTTTATTGAAAAGCTGCATCCTAGAAACTGTTATACTATCCATCAGCATTACCTTACGTTTACCTAGTAGGTATTTTCCGATTCCTGTTACTAAAGACTTAGTGCCTATTTTACTGGAAATCGAGTTCAGTTCAATATGAAACCGTGTACAAAGGATTTAGAATCGAATAAACTGCTTTAATTCAAAGAATACAAATACGAAAGTAACTCTGTCTGTCTGTTACTTTTTCACGCCTAAAACACTGTTCCGGTCGTCATGAAAGACAGATAAAAATGTATCTATTGTAAGTTATTGAAATAAACATTTTTTTTTTTTTAGATAATATAGTCTGGGGCCTAGAGATGGATTTATTACTAAATGATACAATACAAAATACACGCATTTATTATATTCTTGCTTGCAAACCAAACCCTTTTGTTGTTTGTATATTTATTTTACTGTATTATATAAACCGTTCAGTTTGGCAGGTTCATTTGAATGCGAATCTTCCGTTTGAAGCCCTCTCGACATACCATCGGGCATAAAATATAAACACCAAACGATTTCAAAACCTATACCATCCAAGTAAGGTCTGAATTCGTAAAATACAGAATATTCTTCACCGGAAGAAATATTGTCTTTGAAAATACTTATGTTGGAGCGAAAGGAATATTTTTAAATCTTGACAAACTAGTGGAAACTGTTGGTTTATGGTATAGGCATGTCAGAGTATAAAGTAGGAAGTTTGGTAGTAAATATGGAAAGGCAGGCATCTTGTAAATCAAAATGCAATGTCGGTTGTATGGTGCATAAATAATTAAATGTCTTCATTCAATATCAGACTAGATTTTATACTGACAACTATTGTAGTTAGGGGGTTGTGCTAAGTAATAATAGCCGCACGGGTCGATCGATCAGGTTAAGCTACGCTTGCCGCGGTTGGTCCGTGGATGGGTGACCATCTTCACGTACCAAGACCCGTCCGTGCCTCGGAAAGCACGTTTAGCCGTTAGTACCGGCTGTCATTCGTGGATCTGGAAGGTAATGCAGCGGTAACCATTTTCCATCATAAAGCGACCTGTTTTAGTTAATTAAGTAACAAACATTTCAGTAGTACGATAATGGAGTTATAAAAACCGAGATTGATATATAAAATAAAAATCCAGATCTTATAATATCAATACTAGCCGCCAGAACAAGGTCATGCAGATCACAAGTTCAATTAATTCTAATTCAGTGCTCAGTGAATCGTCTCCATCAATCTATTGAATTATTTATCACTCATCACGAACACAGATGCTAGTGAGAAAGTCTTTAGTATTTTTGTAAACATTTTGAAAGTCTTGGCAAAATGATAAACATCATTTTATCTCGACGATTATTTGCATAATAAAATTGAATATCATCTATTATTATGTACACCATATAAATTCAATCCTTTCCGCCTAGCCTTTTCCCAAATATGTTTGGGTCGGCTTCCAGTCTAACCGGATGCAGCTGAATACCAGTATTTTCCATGGAGCCACTGCCTATATGACCTCCACAACCCAGTTACTGGGTAACAGGAATATCGACCCCTTGGTAAGACTGGTTGTCAGACTTTCTGGCTTCTGACGGCCCGTTTCAACTGTGAACATTTTGAATGTGATGGTAAAATGATGAATCACTTTGACTGCCTCGATTATCCAGTGGTCGCAAGCGCTACTGCTGAGCATGAGGTCCTGGATTCGATTCCCGGGTCGGGCAAAGTGTTATTAGATTTTCCACCAGGAATTAATCAGCCTGGAGTCTGTATTTGTGCCTGGTCGATGGCATTAAGCTCGCCTCCTGTTAAATGGAACTTAACGGGCGAACGGTAGGTGTACTATAGAGTGTGGGTGTGATGATCACATTATATCACCACGCTTGTAATCCCCGATGGGTTAAACAGAGGTGTACAGTCACGAGCACCAATATCTTTCTTTTCATTAAAAAAAAAAACACTAGGAATTACTCACGTATCGTGGGTGCGTTTCCAAACATTTAAACTCACATACACAAACAGCCAGACCCGGAACAACTACCCGTAGGCAATACAAATATTTGTTCCGTGCGGGAATCGAACCCACGACTCGCAGCGCAGCAGTCGATCGCTCAGCTGCTGCGCCAACCGTGTCGTCAATATGTCATCACTTGGCAACTTTCAATTGAGATTTTTTCGTGAAATAACGAATGCAACATTGAAATACGACACATTAAAAAACGTATGGGTTCGACAATGCCATGTTCGTAACAACATAAAATTTCATTTGAAATAATAAAGGAGTAAATCGCTTTTGAATAAGGCCGAGTGTGTACATACTTTTGCTCGTGACTGTACCCAAAGAGCGCATAATACGGGCTGGTGTCCGCAACTCCACGACAATGCGCGTATTTTGCGTAGGTACGGAGAGAGGTATTCCCATGGTACACCCACATTTTGCCAGTTATGCTTAAGTGTTATGTAATAGGGGACGAGCCTAATGTCATTATCCAGGCACAAATCCAGACTCCCGGTTGCTACTGAGAAATTCATGAAAGACCTGGGAATCGAACCTAGTTCTTCATGCTTAGCAGTAGCGTTTGCGATCACTGTAACAACGAGGCAGTCCCAATCCTGTGAAGACAGCATCCATTCAATCCAATTCCATTTATTCAGGAACAATTCACATTGTGTTTGAAATTATTAAAATTATAAAATTAACACATTCGTATTACAATAAATCATAGAAAATAAAAAGAAAATACAAATTCAATAACATTAAAAGCTACTACATACTAATAATATTCAGCCTCTGATTAACTAATAAAATAATCAAATTTTTAAAACTTGGATATGTGGTCGTCTATAATAGAATACAGACATTTCCTCAGTATGAGCGCATTGCAAATGTCTAAGAAACTGATGTTTTTATTCACTTGGGTTTATCATTTCAAAGATGGCCATTGGAATGTTAAGATCTGATCTGTTAACCATCAACACGTTATTGCATGTACAAGATTTTACTGCATTTAAAACGCATTGATTGAATTCTTGCACCCGAGCGTTCAGCCAAAACATACAATGTTGCAAATCTGGTGTTTCTCAACGATTATGTCATACAGTTTACGTACATAAATAGTTCGTAGATTGCTGTTTCATCACGAGTCTTCAGTGTATAGCTTTTAGTTACTGCCTGGAGGAGAATTATGGTCATAACCCTCGTATACCAACTGTTATGACGTCAGTTTTTGAGATGATGCGAGTCACTAAAACACCTGAAGGCCAATTCTCGTACTCAAAAACGTTTAAAATCTTGTCGCAATCTCATCTCGGCGACAATCGATGTATAAACTTAGGGAAATTAGAGGTATTTTTGACAGATTGAGGCTGAGATGAGACTGTGAACGTACTTGAGATTACAGGAATTGCCCCTCTGATGTAGTTAGTTCTTATTTATAATTTGTTATAGTGGAAAGTCAGGTACCTAATTAATTGTTTACCAACTTAAATTGCCCGTATATTCAGGTTACTTACTATCTTTTAACATGCGGAACGGTGGAAGATGTTCACCATCTACGGCATCTACTTATGGAGTGTAAGACAAAGAAGAAGAAAAAAAGAGACATTGTTGAGCTGAATAAAAGTAAACGAACATGATATTGGTCCTTATGTTAAAGTTTTAGCGCAGCCTTCATCTGAGATAGCAAACCTAATTGCTGATTTGTTTCGACATTAATCATTTATATTATTCTAGCTGTTGCCCGCGACTTCGTCTGCGATCCAGGATGAAAAGTAGCCAATGTCCTTCTCCAGATCATGGTCTAAATCTAAATTTCATCTAAATCCGTTCAGCAGTTTTAGCATAAAAGCGTAATTCTTAAATTTTCTGCGCCACTTCCTTTTTTTTTTCCGTAAGAACCTTCTCTACAGTATTAGACAACTTAAAAAAAAATATGGATGAAATCGGTAAAGTCGTTCTCAAGTTATGGCGTGACCAAGGGAAATAGGGATTCATTTTTATATATATAGATGTATAGATATAGTTTAAGTTATGATGAGGCTGACAAGCCAATAATAAAAATTTTGAATAATAAAAAAATCTTTTACCTTTAGCTTTTTAGTTTGTATGACGTGGCAAATTAATGAAGTATTTAAATTTGATAAACAATATTAATTTCACTGACTCTGCAATAAACAATATCTGTCTATCCAGAAACATGTTTTTCATTTGCTTTGCAAAAATCTCTTTCCTAAAGGAAAGAGATTTTTGTTGAGCTAATCAAAATGACATGCATCGTTCCAGCTCGGAATCACCCACCGCTGAGTGCTGGGTATAGATAGAATTTCGTGTATAATTTGGTTATATATTCCAAATAATAAAAATGTAACACACTTGTGTTTTTGCCAATATCAAAGCCCGTTCTTGTTTACAAGAAAACCGTTTAATTCTTTACACGCTGACTGACCTTCCTTTTTAACGCGATAACAAATCCTGACCTACGACTCTACAACTGGCGACCTAGGTCAGCATTTGATTTTGTAAATACGGAAGCTATTCTAACAACCTTGCTTCCAAATTACACTACAATACACTAATGAGTGAGGAAAGTTTTTAATTTTTTTTAAAATTCTGTATTTCATTAGGGATAGGGACTTGTTTGACCGCAATGGTATGTCAGTCCCATCGTACCCCTAAATACTCACTGCTACGGATTATATTTGGGCCATGAACCGGAATAGACTCTTCGCATCATCACCATTATTTTGGTTGAGACAGAATTTTATGAAATGTGCCCATATTTAGTAGGTTCAAACTCAAGACACCAAACAGATAATTTCTATGAGACTCTTAAAGAAAACAGAGTCGATTCGACTATGAATGTACGGCTGTAAGGGTAGAGGAAGACAATAGAAACGGGATGGACTGTGTTAAAGATGATATGGTTAGAAAGGGGGTGACTACCGAGATGACGACTAATAGAGAAGTGTGGAAGAAACATACATGGAGTAGGTGAAAACTAAAGAAACGGTGGATGGATTGTGAAAGATGATATTATGGTTAGAAAGGAGGTGACTGCCGACTGATGACTGATAGAAGTATGGAAGAAAAAGACATGTTGCGCTGACCCCAAATAAATTGGTATAACACCAGGAGAATGATGATGGCTCAAATGAAATGTCTTTAAGAGTAGGGGAAGAGCATAGAAACGGTGGATGAACTGCTTGAAAGATGATATGGTGAGAAAGGGAGTGACTACCGAGATGACGACTAATAGAGAAGTATGGAAGAAAAAGACATGTTGCGCCGACCGCAAATAAATTGGTATAAGACCAGGAGAATTATGATGGCTCAAATGAAACTTCGATAAGAGTAGGGGAAGAGCATAGAAACGTTAGATGGACTGTTTAAAAGATGATATGGCTAGAAAGGGGTGACTACCGAGATGACGACTAATAGAGAAGTTCGGAAGAAAAAGACATGTTGCTACCACCCTAAATAAATTGGGATAGGGACAGGAGCAGAATGATGATGACTCAAATGAAGCGTGACACACAATCTCACAAATTGTAGCGAATAAACATTATAAAACGGCAAATAAACATAAACATACTCGTAATGACTCATAAAAGGTATGCGGGATAAATTTAGCGGTACATGTCGCGGGCACGGAGCACTCTGGCACGTATCAGACGTTAGGCGCAGGCGCAGCTTTGATGTTTCTTGTTAAACATACGATTGTTACTGGTTTATTGACCAGTGTATGGATTTAAGGGAGCTTTTTGCTATGCTGGAGGTGAGTGAATGGGAATTAATGGAATCAGTAATTTGGTTTTAACAAGGGGGTACTTACGCAAAATATTCCAGGTGTTGTTTCTTCTAAAGGTTTAAATACCACTGGATCTTTCATCTAAAAACGTAGTGATGAAAGAACCCCTCGGAGTTAGTGCGCCCCGCAGTTTCACCCGCATAAGTTTCGATCCCGTGGGAATATCGGGATAGAAAGTATATGTTGATCCTGGTTATAAACCATCTGTGTGCCAAATTTCAGCCTAATCCGTTCAGTAGTTTTTGCGTGATAGAGTGAAAAACATCCATCCATCCATACACACTTTCACGTTTATAATATTAGTAGGATAAAAATATTATTTTAATTTGTTAGTAACATTAATTAACAGAATAATACGCATTGTCATTCAATAATTTAAACAGCTTTCATTTAAACTCATTCACGTTGTTGCTTGATACAATTTGATTAGTCGCAATCTCATCTCAGCGACATTCAATGTCAAAAATGTAAGGAAATTAGAGGTATTTTTGACAGATTGAGACTGAGATCAGACTGTGAACGTTCTTAAAATTACTAGAATTGCCCCTCAGGTACTCTCCTATCGCAAGAATGCTGGAAGAGATTTCTTTAGAAATAAGCATCACCTTGTACGTATTTTTTTCTGTCCTTTTCTTCTTGTCTGTTTATGTGTCCGTCTGTTCTGTGTACACACAGAACAGATAAAACCTCTTTTATCTGTTCTGTGTGTGTACATAAATGGTTAAATAAAAAAAATACTTCGTCCAAAACCTAAATCAGTTTTCATTTAACAGACATTCGTGTTGTTTTAGTAAAGGCACGGAGGGGGCCTCGAAAAACACGTTAAGCCATTGGTCCTGGCTGTCATTCGTAGATCTTTGACAGTCGTTACGGATAGTCAGAAGCCCGAAAGTCTGACATCCAGTTTTACCCAGTAACTGGGTTGTGGAGGTCAGATAGGCAGTCGCTCCATGTGAAACACTGGTATTCAGCTGCATCCGGTTAGACTAGAAACCGACCCAACATAGAACTGACAAGGCTAGGCAGATGATGAGTCATGAAAACTTGATTCTAAGTTAAAAAATGTTTTAGCATGATTTTACTTACTCACGCAAAGATAGATATGAACCCATCAAAACGCAGAACTCTTAGATCACATTCATCAGGTTACTTTGAAATTGTAATAAATCCGTTTCCGAATGTAAGTAAGTAGATAGATTCATAACAGCTCATAAATTTAACGGCCGGACATTGAATCTACATTGTCAGAAATATTAAAGGGGACATTAAATTTAACCATAACTCCGATTTGTACCATTATGTCTTGTTTATGGCGCATGCGTTTCGTAATCTTTGACGGTGCATTCGGATTTAAATGATGTATATTTAGGTCAATATCTCGATTGTGGCGGTTAGTTCGATATTCGTTGTTGTATACACGGTAAAGTTGGTTGGTGTTTAGGGAATGAACGGACTATGCGTTACCAAGGCACCTTGCGTTTATTTGTTACTCACAAAAACAATTGAGAGAATACTTTTAGTATAGTTTAGTTCAACAACAAGTTGTATGATTGAAAACTGTCACAGTTTGTCAGGGTTTTTTTGCCAACCAAGTCGGATTGCAGTAACGTTCAGACTAATTCTAAAAGAATCTTTATATCGGAATATTATTCTTCTACCAGATCTCCCATGTTTACCGTGTTTGACATCATCATCTTCACCATTTCAGCCTGTAATCACCCAGACTTCTGGGTACCTATAGGCTTCCGTTCCTTACTGCCAAACTTTGTAGATCTATGCTTTGTTTTTGGTCGCAGTTTACGTACAAGAAATGTACATGCTCAAAACTTGGGCTAAGTAAACAAATAAAATAATATGTGAACGGAATCAAATGGAAACGTTAAGGGACGGGACGCCCTAGAATAATATACACTGACCTTATTGGTGATGTTCTTTACAAAAGTCAGGTGCGTACTACTCACAATCGGCATGCGTGTATGACCAAATGTATCGTAAACGCAGCAAAAAGAGTACGCAAAGATCGTAACAGGTGGTATTCTGTACTTTCTGCCTACGCCATTGGGAAAAAGGCGAAAGTTTATGTATGTGTAAACAATTGGGCACGACACCTGCACACCAATCTCTTTTGCCAATTATACAATATTGGGTATCGTACTCTCCAGGTATTCAATCGAGGTCGAGTATAGCCGGAAGCTGCGGTATATTGCTGATTGTGAACGTAATTATTCGGAAGGAAATGGTTTGAGCTTAGCGTGATTGATAATTACTAGGGTTGTTGTAGGTATGTGATGTAATGGGGACTGTGTGAATGTTAAACAGGCTGGAATGAGGGGAAAAAACGAATTTCAATTCAATGTTTCAAACCGAATTAAACATTTAAACTGTCAAGTCTTAACTGATATTAATGAGACAATTGATAAATCTATTGTTACTTTGGCTCCTGGAGTGCTGATTGAGATTAATTAGAAATGTAAGCACAAAATTTAAGGTTATAATATTTTGTAATAATATTTGGCTTTATTTCGTTAATTACACATAAATTATGTTGTTAAATATTACTATTAAAACATAAAAAATAGTAGCCCACCGGTGTCGGGAACAAGGCAGGGTCCAAGCTACGGTCAGGGCTCCAGAGAGAGGAACCTCCTAGCAATGCGGGCCGTGTCTAGAAGTACCGCTTTCTGAATCAAGCCCTTGATCCAGCTGCCCGACGAGAGCCGTCTCAGGTGTTGGTCGAGGCTCTTGACTATTAATAAACCATGCGCTGTCACGACTATAGGCACAATAATCGCTGAGTCCACATCCCACATGTCGACAACCTCGCGAGCCAAGTCAAGATACTTGATAATATTTTGCAATATTAAGGGTATAATATTTTGTGATCACAAATCGTCGAAAGACCTACTGACCAGATTTTTTTTTTTAAATTTAATGGAATAGCCAAAAAAAGGTAAGGAAGGCCACAAAATGTCCTTGACTTGTTAATAATAATGTCGATGCACTTTTAAAACCATACTCCTAAAACATGTTTTTATTAAGACATTTAGATAAGAAACCAGTTTTTTCACATGTGAACCAGTTTTTTTTTACATATTATCAAGAATACTAGTTCAATTTTCCGTCTTCCTAACTTGATATTCAGAATATTTACATTTTTATTTGCTAACATGTAATACACTGGTTAGTAGGCATGCATTCAAATTTCATGACACAGTATTTAAGACATACTGTACCCTGTTAGGGCACTGCAAATTTTATATATCAAATTACATAATATCATAATAATGATTCTAATTATTACAATTTACATTATCCTTCTAATATTATAAACGTAAAACTTTGTATGGATGGATGGATGGATGTTTGTTACTCTACTTACGCAAAAACTACTGAACGGATTTGGATGAAATTTGCCACACAGATGGTTTATAACCAGGATTAACACATAGGATACTCTTTATCCCGATATTCCCACGGGATCGAAACTTATGCGGGTGAAACCGCGGGGCGCAGCTAGTACAAAATATATACTTAAAGAAAACACGCCGAATTCAAAACCAGTTTTAGTCGTTAAAATTACATCATAATATAAACAAGCTGACCTTCCAGAACGCAGCAATATTTAAAAAGAAAAAGAAAATGATATCATTTATTCTAAATTCGAATCCTGTGATTGGTAGCATCATCTGTCATGGCGTCTTAATCGAGTGCCAACAGCCTTTCACCTTTAGTAAATCTTTGATGACCATAGATAAATCTTTTGACGGCTCATTATGTGACTGTCAACTGCCGATTTTATTAATCATAGACAGTAGTGACATTTAAAATTTTTGCGTTTTTATGCAAGTCACATGGCAGGTTTTTTTTGTGGATGAGTAATCCGCAGATATACCTTTTCCTTGCTGTTTTATGATAAATTATTTTATTTTTGTAAGCAGGTTTGTACAAACACTTTTACGTTTAGTCCACTCTCGGCCCCTCGACCCCCAATCAATAATGTTTCCACTGGACCCCTCTATAGTTTATTCTCGACCTTTGGGGGTCGAGAGTGGATTTTCATACAAAGGACAGGCATACCTCGTCCACTTTCAACCCCTAGTTCGGTAAGTGTCAAAACACTTTTTCTCACGTCAGAAATAAATGGAAAAATGAGGATGATAAAGGAAATTATGAGGTTATTTCGCATTGCTTTAATTAATTCCACTTACCGCGCACCTTATGGAAAAGCCTTACATCATCATCATCTGCCTAGCCTTTTCCCAATTATGTTAGAGTCGGCTTCCAGTCTAACCGGATGCAGCTGAGTAGCCAGTTACTGGGCCCCTTGATATTAAAATCTATATCAACGAGGGATTTCAAGCTGTTGTTTTTCTTTTCACTAGAAAGAAAAAAAGAAAATATAAATTTATTTGCGGCAAACATGACGTATAAAAAAGAACACAAACACAAAAAAATAACAAGTTAGAGGTAAACATGCGTCATATTCACGCTAAACGGCCATCGTTCAGTATAATGCCAAGACCCTATACGAGACAGAGCCCCAGCGCTAGTTTTCAGCGACAGCCGGCGTTGGCGTGACTAGGACCTTTGTTTCTTCTATCTACTTGAATTTCGTCCTGGATGGACAATATTTCTTCTTCAGCTATCTTCGTATCGCATTTTACTTACGACGAAGATCTTCAACCGTCTTTCGTATGTTAAGATACGATGAAAATCACCTAGTTCTTACACTTAAAATTCCCTTTGCATTCCTCCAAGCCTATGATGATGTTCCACAAGTCGTTCTAATCGGTCCCTAGGCTGGTATACCCAGCTCATACTCCGGTATTTGCTGGCATACACTGATAGCTATTCATCATAATCCGGCTGAGATGTTAAATCCGTTACACTGTTTACTTTGGACTTGCATCCACGCGGATTTAGACGCATTCTGAATAGGGTTGCTGTTGTGTGTTTTATTGGTAATATTTATTTGATAACTGTTGACTGTGGTTTCATTCGCTTTCTACGTGGATTACTTTTTGTACTTGAATAACAAGTAATCTAAGTGTCTGTGAATACCGTTTTAAATGTGCGACTGGTTTTTAGCCCGCGATTTTGCCGGAGATTAGAAATTACCCCATGGAAATGTACCACTGGGATAAAAAGTATCATTTGTTCTGACACAGATCACTGTCTACCTGTGTGCCAAATTGTATCAAACCCCGTTTAGCCGTTAAGTCGTGAAAATGTGCACTGGTTACTTACGCATTTATAATATGAGTATGTATTGACTAAAAAACATCTACCTAAATATCATCTCAAATTTTAATATTGATAATGTTATAGGCCAACCACTTAACTGAGACGTGGCCTGAGGTAGCAGCGCGGTGCGGAAGGGGTGTGGTGACGTGATGCGAGAGCTCAGTCATTCGTCAACTTGTGACAACGATCACCCCTCCCGCACCGCGCAGCTGCCTCAGGCAACGCGAGAGTTAATCGGTCGGACTATAGTGAAATACCTACTAAAGAAACAATTTCACAGATTATTGTACTGAAATGCATGACAAGGTAAAAATGATGCCTGAGGAAGAGGTGGCATGACGACCTGGACGCGTACCGCAAGGGTTGGATCGAGGTGGCTCCAGTAAAGGATGCCTGGAGGAATTTGAGGGAGGCCTTTGCTCAGTAGTGAGACAGTGCAGGCTAAGTAAAAAAAAAGTTAGTTTAGGAAAACAAAGAATTGTGGCCTGTCTCTATTTTAAACAGTCTATCTATACCCTGTCCATTAGTTTAACCGTTTTTTGACAGATGCAACTAGTGATTGCACACAATACATTCATTGCAGAAGCCATAAATAAGATAATTCAATATGATAAAGTTGGTACATTTATTTTACGAAGCATTTTTAAGTTAACTTGAACGTCATCTGGAATAGTTACGTTCTAAGGCAGCCGGTTTCCAAAAAGCGGTTAACCTAATGGACAGGGTTTGAAAAATACGACTATAACTATCACTATTAGTCAATACCACTGAAACTACATGTATAAACTTAACCCTGAAACTGTAACATAAATCGGAACGGATTCCATGACATTCAAAGCAGAAGTTTACGTCGAATTAAACAGGGCCCAATTATTGGAACGCGATCGAGGTCTGCTATTTCACTTTCCAGTTGAAATGCTAACGATAAATAGGTTTAGATATAGCCTTTCAGGATATATGGAGGAATTCTGATCTAAAAATAAATGATGTATAAAGTATTAGTGATTGATACGTCAAGGGGCCGGCCATATTAGCCGTAGAACCGATAACCGTTGGGGTAGACGTGAGTGGAGACAGCGAATCGGTAAACGTAAGGTGGGACGCCCTCAGGCTAGATGGAGCGACGATCTTCGCAGGATGGCTGGTAGCAGCTGGATGAGAGTTTCCGAAAATCGAGTTAAATGGCGTGCAATAGGAGAGGCCTATGCCCTATGTGTGTGTGATGATGATGACATCAAGGGGATAAGCAGCAACGTCCTATTCTATACTAATAATAAAGCTGAAGAGTTTGTTTGAACGCGCTCTGGAACTACCGATCGGATTTGAAAAAAAAATCTTTTTGCATGTGATAGCCCAATTCTTGAGGAAGGTTATAGGCTAACAATCTTTAACATCACGCTAAGACCCTTAGCAGCCGAGTAAAAAGAAAAACTTGAGAGGTGTCAAGGGACACCCGGATGGAACGAAGTTCCTTTCGATTAATTAGTGAAGGAATTGTAATAAAATTTTAAAGAAAGACAAAACGAAAATAACTCGCTTGCTTTCTATAAGAGAGAGAGAGAGAGACAGACAGAGAAACACGCGCACGCCGCACGGCTTACAACTATAGCAAAAAGTGTCGTTCCAACTTTTGGTCTTAATTTTTTCCGTCTAGCCCCCTTTCGCAACGCGCGATAAGGAACTTCGTTCTAAAAGTCAGAAAGAACGCTTACCGAAGATGAAATAATAGTGCGGGTAGGCGATGCGATGCGAACACAAATTTTACGCAGATGAAGCCGCATATAAACGTATTTTCTTTCTTAAGATGAATGGCACACTAGAAGCTAAAGGCGGCAACTCTGTTCTGTGGCGCAACTTGAGGATACGTGGGACTAATAGATGTTATGACAAAAGATGCTCGAAGCGACGGGGTTGGTCTGGGAAACAAGACATTTCCACCAAATGAGACGAAACCTTTAAAAAAAATCTATACACCTATTAGGTCTCTAGATCCTACAAACCTAATTCACGATGCACATGAAGATAGGTGCTTTAAATAATACATAACCTCATTTCGCGTTGCTAGGTAAAGGGAAATTGTTCCATTTACCAGAGACCTCGAGTGTAGTGCTTCTATTTAAGTCTATGTTAGGGTTTATAATTAAGTTTGTTTTAGTTCATTTAGTATTCTTCGTTGTGGAGAAATCTTCTAATTCTATGCTGCTGTAAGTTTGTTAGATGCAGTCATGCTTATTTTGCTTACAAGGGCCGGTTGGCGTTGGACAAACGTACGTCAAATAATAACGTTATTATTTGACGTCACAGCCATAGTTTTGTGAAACAACGCTTTGTTTTGGTTTGACGATAGTTTGCGCCATTTTTGACGTATACGCGTGTGGCAAGTGGACGTGTAACAACGGCTTAACAGTAGCAATGGTTTTCATTTTGACATTTCAACAAAATTCATTGCGTTATTTACGTTGTTGAGCGGACAAATTTTCGAACTATATGAAGCAATGGATTAGCAATATCCTTCAAAATTATTCATATTGAGATTGATCGTGTGTTACGTTGGTTACTTTCTGCATCATCCTACTACTGGGCTTCTTCTTGGTTGCGTACTTAATTACTGAAGGTCGTGTCCCTCTGCCAGGATCGTCCAGAGGACACGGTGGAGCATACGGTGGAGGTCTGCCCCGCTTGGGCAGAGTACCGCCGTGTCCTCATAGAGGCGATCGACAGCGGCGGAGACCTCTCGCGTCCGGACCTGGTCCAAAAAAAAAAGGTCGTGTCCCTGAAAGGCCTTCGTGGATTTATGTATGTTCTTCCAGTTCGGCTCTCGGTTTCTCTCAGGCTCATCATAATAGAGAATCCAGTGTGGTTACCTGGTCTGGTCCAAGTCATGATCTACCTGTGTACCAAATTTCTTCAAAATTTGTTGTTGTTAAGACACGAAAAGGTTAACAGACAGACACTGTAACTTTCGCATTTATATATAACACTAGTAGCGCCCCGCAGTTTCGCCCGCATATGATTCGATCCCGTGGGAATATCGGGATAAAAAGTATCGTATGTGTGCTGGTTATAAACTATCCGTGTGCCAAATTTCATTCAAATCCGTTCAGTAGTTTTTGCGTGAAAGAGTAACAAACATCCATCCATCCACAAACTTTTGCGTTTATAATATATTAGTAGGATTAGTATGGATTTGATGCGGCATAAAACGATATGTTATTGGCTATCAATTTTTTTTTTTATTTCTTATGTTTAAAGTTGATAATAAAAGTATTATTTCTTTGATCGCTTGCTTTGATTATAAAAAAAAAAAACAATAAATACAGCATTTCCTTTAGTCAGGTATCGTCAAAGAAGGCGATTCTTGTTCGATTCGAGTTCCATTTAATGAACTAGTCGTGTTTTCGTGAAAGCGAAACGAACTTCCTTTTTACTATGATAAAGCAAGTTCGCTTTGACGAGTTTTGAAGGAGAACTTCAGCCATTTTGTTCCAGTTATTCGTAAGACAGTCAAATATTTAATATATAACCTTGCTACCAAGACTTTGTCAGAGATGTAGAAAAACTATATAACAATAAAAGCGAGGAAAAGACAAAAAAGCTTGAGAGGTGTCAAGGGACACCCGGATGGAACGAAGTTCAAAGAGAGAGAGACAGACAGAGAACACTCGCACGCCGCACGGCTTACAACTAGGTATAGCAAAAAGTGTCGTTCCAACTTTTGGTCTTAATTTTTTCCGTCTAGCCTCCTTTCACAACGCGCGATAAGGAACTTCGTTCCAAAAATAAATTGCTACATAAAGAGACTTATTAAACACTAACTTCTTCCCGCGACTTCGTTCGCGTGTTCTTAAGATACACAATGCCTATACTTTAAGTAACAGCCACATTTTTATAAATCTTCCCGTCGCTATTACTTCTTTCACATAGCGTTCTTTCTTTTTGCTCGCCTCCTAAGGATCTTAGCGTGATGTTAAAAATAACCTATAAGCTTTCCTCAGGAATTGGGCTACCAAATGAATCTGACTGGTAGGTTAGCGTTCAAACAAACAATAACCAAACAAACTCTTCAGCTTTATTTATTATTAAAGATATCGATGTGATTCAAAGATATGGATGAGAGGGGCCCGTGGCTAAAAAATAACAGCCGCACAGGTCGATCGGTCAGGTTAAGCTACGCTTGCCGCGGTTGGTCTGTGGATGGGTGACCATCTTTAATTCTTTACATACCGAGACCCCTCCGTGCCTCGGAAAGCACGTTAAGCCGTTGGTCCCGGCTGTCATTCGTGGATCTTTCACAGTCGTTACGGGTAGTCAAAAGCCCGAAAGTCTGACAACCAGTCTTACCAAGGGGTATCGTATTACCCAGTAACTGGGTTGTGGAGGTCAGATAGGCAGTCGCTCCATGTAAAATACTGGTATTCAGCTGCATCCGGTTAGACTGGAAGCCGACCCCAACATAGTTGGGAAAAGGCTAGGCAGAGGCAGATGATGATAGATGTGATTCAAAACCATTTACACTAGGCACTAAATTAAAAGACTAACTAACTATATAAATAAATACAAAAAACAAAAGGATATTTTTTAGGCGTCGAAGTACTCGTCCGCATCGCTGTCATCCGGAAACGTGCGCAGAAGACTGGCACCATTGCCACGTTGAATGGCAATGCTAATTCTTTGGCCAAAGAACGACCCAGCCTTTTAATTTAGTGCCGAGCGTAAATAGCTTGTCATAATTGTAATTTAAATAAACCATTTGCATCAATTACCAGAAGCAATTAAAAATGAACAAAAATTGAATATATTTATAAATAAACTAAAACAATACCTAGTCCACAAATGCTATTATAATATTAATGAATATTTTAATGATAAATAAAATGAATACCAAAAATAATAAATAAAATAAAAGTTGAAGTGAGTAGTAGTAAAAACATTATTATATTCTACTTTTTCAAATAATAATATAATAATAGCCCTCTTCCTCTATTCTATCTTGCTGTGCCCGAAAGGGTCCACAATGATCTAAAATTATGTATATTTTGTAATGTACAGTCAACAGCAAAAGTAGATGATCAAATTCAGAAATTCAATACTAATGAACGGAGTTCGCGTCAGAACTGTGTGGCGTCTAAGTGATTCAAAAGTATGTGATTGTAAATTATACCAAACATTTACTACTAGTACAGCTACCATATATTCGTGATCAGTTTTGACTTTGGTTTGAATTTCTGATTTTGATCATCTACTTTTGCTGTTGACTGTACCTACCACCTAAGTTCACATTGTGGAATGCAAATAAATATATTGAGTATATTTAATCAAACAAAAATCTATCCAAATCTAGATTCCAGACAGCCCTATCTGACTAATAGTTTCAAAATACCACACCACTTGCGACCAGATGTTTTTTTTCCATCTTCACAACACTAAAACGTTGACATTTAGAACGCTAGGGATTTTATTACTTGTTTATAATTTACGATCTTATGATTCTTTCAAAGAGATTTATCTCCACGCATTTTTTATTTTTATGTAAGCTAAAAATGACAGATGGTGATTCTAGGAGTGCTTTCATAGCTGACTTGGCGTAATTTAGATAAATTGTGTGTATAGTCCTGTTTATTGTTAGGAAGAGAGTGCGTGGTGGATGATTATGCCATATTATCGTGGGATCCGTAGTGCTTTTGGAATTAAAAATAAAAATATTTTTATCTCACGAAGCGACGCGCGGTTTACTTGTGGTTACCAGTACAAACATGCTGTGAATGTGTGTGTAAGCGTAGGAGCTCTTGGTACTGTTCGAGACAATGGCGAAGTCGGAAGTGTGTGTGTGTGCGTGTGTGATTTCTTACATCGGACTTCACACTTTTTATTTAATCTTTTTTTATGTTATTGTTTGTTTTATCTGATGTATGTATCTGGTTTATTAGTGTCTTTTAGTTTATGCCAAATAAATGCATTTTCTTTCTTTCTTTCTTTGTTATGGCTGACGCTACTCGTCTTCACGCACACATTCACACCGTGTTAGTACATTTATTTTGGTTACTACAAGTTAAGTGCGCGTCGCTCAAAAAGCTATAAATATTAAAAAAACCTAAGGTTTCTGAAGTTGTTTTTACATATATTTCGTAAAGCAGCGTGGATATAATTTTGAATTCAATGAAAACCTTATCGAAGAGATCGGTAATTCGTTTTGTATTCTTATTCACTTTTCACTCGTAAATTAACTTACTAAGGGCTGATTTTTCCAACGCCAAATAATTTTATCGGAGGAATAATTTTGAATTTTTGACAAGTCTTCCATACAAGAACTGCAGTGCGATTCTGTAACCATCTCACCGTGAAAATTTAGGGGAAGTGAGCGTGGAGTGAGCTGTCATTCCAAATAATGCTAGGGTTTGACACTACTGACAACTCACATCAAGCTCATTTCACTTGAGTTTTCACGGTGAGATTTTTACAGAATCGACCGGCTGTCAGACGCCAATTTTATTCCAAGAAGAAAAATTATCTGTCGATTGAAAAACGCAGCCCTTAAATTGAATTGTAATAGGTTTATTTTTATTATTTCTAAATTCCATTCCACTTTTTTATGAAACTTGGTACACCGTATCGTATCGTATTTTTTATTTTTGTATTTTGTGTTTCACGAACTGTGTCCAAATAAACTTTTTTCTTTCTTTCTTTCTTTCTTTATTTTCTTTATCTCGGTAAACTTTATGATGGCATTCGTAAATAATTTACATAATAATATACGGCTTTAATATCAGGCGTTAGGGGGCCACATTGTTTTGACAGACGAACACGGCGACATTATAACTTCCCTGTTTATCTACGGAACCCTAAAAAGGGTCTCTTTGTTTTGTCCTCTCACTTCTTACGTACATTATCCTGGATTATGTGTCAAATCTACTGTCTGCTTTGGGCCGTGATTTATAACAGCTATTTCATTCCTGCTTCTTGCATTGTGTGAATTATCATGTGTGATATTGTTAAAAAGGACTGGTTTATCTTTACTTGGCGGTTATTCTTTTTTTAGGGTTCCTTAGTCAACAAGGAACCCTTATGGTTTCGCCATGTCCGTCTGTTCGTCCGTCCGCAGCTTAGCTCAGAGACTCTTAGTACTAGAAAGCTATAATTTGGTATGGATATACTCGTACATGTTATTCACGCCGACAAAGTGGTAAAATAAATTCATGAAAAAAAAATTTACTTCGATCCGTAAATTGCTGTGTTATGTATTATGTACCTACTGTTAAAGCTGGCTACTACCTACTAGTATTTGCACATTCCAAGGTGGTGGGGAAGGGCGGGCGTTTTTGGGGGACTGTCTTTTGTAATTTTGACGTTCGAAAAGTGCTGATTCTCAGCCTAATTTGAATAAATGACTTTTGATTTTGATTTTTTGACAAGGAATACAGCCGTATTCCTTGGAATATGTTTACATGTGTTTTGTTCCACTGGTCAAGTTCAAGTACATACTCTAATAGGTAATCTGAACTAAAGAGTCTACAACTTCGTCTCCAACCTTCATTTAGAACCCCTCAGGGATAGTTTTAAAAATTCCTTTCCAAAATTTTTTTCACCTTCCAAAAACTCTTAAGTTTTCTAGTAGGTTAGGTATCCGCGTTTTTAATATCTCTGTCAGTATTTTACTTGTGATAAGATTTAATCCCAGTCGAAAGGTCACGTTTATTCCACTTATCTCGCCTGACCTACCTCAGATAAGGTAAGATCATTTTTATTTGTCCAAAACATGAGTATACATACACATGAAATGCAAGATGTTACATCAAATTATCTGACAGTCATGTTTTGCCTGAACGGCGTACAAATATAAAACGTAGGACGCTACACAGCATCGAGTGATTTTAAATTCGTCCATTACACACATCAAATATAGCAATGAGCAATCCAATTTAGAGCATAACTTAAAACCTCACAAAACGAATACTTTAGAAGCGTTAAAACAGTTACCGATTGCTGTACTTAAATCACCACAAACCGCGCTTGCGGTAACTAGATCTGTTACATAGTTACAGATCTATTATTTAACGGCGAAATTCTGAAGGAGGTTTTAACACTAGCTGCTGAAACAGTAATCAATTTGATTGATTGTCTAGATTTCTTGTTAAATGATTCGATTGGCTTGTATATGTCTTTTCACAAATCTCAAAAGTAACGTTTTTTCTTTATTAATTTATTAGCTGGGCCCCGCGGTTTCACCCGCATAAGTTTCGATCCCGTCGGAATATCGGGATAAAAATTATCCTATATGTTAATCCTGAGTATAAATCACCTGTGTGCCAAATTTAGTAGTTTTTGCGTGAAGAGAGAGAGAGAAGAGAAACATCCATCCATCCATTTATACAAACTTTCACGTGTATAATAATTGTAGGATACACTTCAATTCGAAAGACCAAAGAAACGACGGATGGCTTGTGTGAATGATGATATGGTTAGAAAGGGGGTGACTACCGAAATGACGAATAATAGAGAAGTATGGAAGAAAAAGACATGTTGCGACGACCCCAAATAAATAGAGAAATGCGATAAGGGACAGGAGAATGATGATGACACACTTCAGTTCTATCTTTATTTATGGCAATTGTGCCAATATTGATAGTTCTGCCAATGACAGAGGTGAAATAATATCTATACACTATACACACTTGCTTTTCCATTTCACGTCTGACATTAGCAGAATTGGCCGCATCGGCACCAATGGCCATAGAGAAAAATAGAATAGCACCTGAAATTTGACAGCAGATATGAAACCATAAACGTAACTTACAGAAACCATGTGTGAGTATGAAAACGCTGTGTGACAGATAAGAACTAACGGAACAAATAATCTAAAACTGGACGCTAGATGACAGCAAAACGTAACCGAACAAAAAAAAAACATTAGAATCAGGCGATGTAATACGTGGAAAGTATGGAAATTTCACAGTTATGACGTTGAGCGCTCGCCATATTGAATTCCCTGTGAGGTCAAGGACATGCTCTGGATCCAGACTAATGTCACCTAGTTTAAATCAGTTACAAATATGCAGCCTGACACATATAATGTGTAACTGAATTAATGCACATTATGAAAGTAGTTTGTTCAGAATCGTTTACTTAATCGATGTCTGCCATTTTTAATGTTGGTCCCAAAAATAATTGAAACTACGTAAATTACTATCACACTTTCGCTGTACAGTCAAAACTTCGAAAATGGATGAAGTATCTACTACGCTAGACCCTTCCTTATACGTGTGCGACTGTGTGCATGTGTAGATTTGTAATGTGACCACAATTTTCTCCCACAATCAGTATAAATAATTTAATAAAAAAAACAATGTTTTATACATAGTAATAAAAATTCAGTGTATGTATTATGATTACAACATAATTTTGTAATTGGGATTCGTGACGTGCGCTAATTCCGGGACATGTTTTATAGCCTCTAAGGCTAACACTTATTAGCTGTTCCACTTGCATCCCAGGGGAAGTTCTTCATGAACCCGGATTAAAAGTATTCTACTTTCTTAATTCAGCACTCTAATTGCGTGACACACTATCAAACAGAATCTGAATAATTTTGAAGGATATTGCTATTCCATTGCTTCATATCTTCGAAAAATTTGTCTACTCAACAAAGTAAATAACGCAATGAATATTGTTGAACTGTCAAAATGAAAGCCATTCCTATTATTAGTGTGTTACGCAATTACCCCGCAGTACATGGTCTATCCGTTCAGACGTTTATGAGTAATTACGTAGCAAACTTCTTAACAAACTATTGAAATGAATGAGAATATTGACATTACCGTAGTCAGGCAAATATAGTCTACACCTGCAGTGCGCGTGGAGTGATCTGTCGTTCCAAATAATGCTAGGGATTGACACTACTGACAACTCACATCAAGCTCACTTCACTTGAGTTTTCACGGTGAGATTTTTACAGAATCGACCGGCTGTATGAGCTCCATCATGAAATACTCCATCTGCAAGTGCTTAATTTTTATTCACCGCATACCTACTTCATAGTCATGTCTGACGTTCTCCGTGCCAATTTGGTTCATTTCCGAGTAACAATATCATCTGCCTATCTCGCCGGACTGTGAATCAGTCATCGTCCATTATGGATGATTGAACTTTCATACGTTCTGTTACATCTACTAATGACTAACAGCCATTTGTTATTTTTGTTTCGATCGATGGAAGGTCAGGTTAAGGTGAAATATCAACGGAATTATTGTCTTGTTATAGACATGTAGTTTTTTGGGCTTGGTGACAGTTTTTGTGTTTGGTTGCTCGTGGCTTAATAATAACAGCCGCAGCAGTTATCGCAGTGAATTCGGGGATGGGTGACTGTCTTTACATACCAAGACCCTTCCGTGCTTCGAAAAGCACATTAACCCGTTGGTCAGGGCTGCCATTCGTAGAGCTCTGACAGTCGTTACCGGTAGCCAGAAGCCCGAAAGCCCGAAAATTAAAATTTGTGGCCTCTTACGGCAAGCTAACATAAGCCCAAAGGATTTGGTTTGGTATTGATATATAAGGTGCTATAAAAATATCTGCCACGGCTTTAATGGGAGGTAGTATTGTGTTTATAGATTACAATAGTAAAGATAAATTATTGATTATTCGTCATAATTTTTTTCATACAAAAAAAATGTACGTATAAATTTGAATTGATTTATTAGTATAAAACCATCCCGTAGACTTGTAAGCTGTTACCGCACCGCACTGAATTCAATTAAAAAACGCCGGCGACGTTCATTCATACACTGTTGCCATTCTTATCAAACAATGCCGCCGTGCGCGGCGGCCACTCGGTCGTGAATTAACTGTTCCGGGGTACGAAAGTTCTTCACTATTGTAATCTATAAACACAATACTACCTCCCATTAAAGCCGTGGCAGATATTTTTATAGCACCTTATATAAGGAAACAACAAACTATCTCAAACACCGTATATTTATAAAAAAAAATCTAAAGCAATAAACGGTGAACCTTAAAAAACGAATTTACCTTATCATTAACAAATTAGGTAGGTGTCTATAGCTATTATATTAATATTGCCAGCCAGCTAAAATTTCAGCAGAAAGAGCTAGGCTCGTGGGGAGTTGGAGATAAACCCAGTACTGTACCGTTTTAAACGTTTAAATTAAATAATATAAATTTAAGGTATAACCTTCCAGTTATTTGAATGTTATTAATTAGTAAATGGGCGCCAGGGACTTTAAGAGTCCCGGATTCCGGAGCCGACGAAGGTGTCCAATATACTTCTGGATGAAAGTAGAATGTCGAACCCAAGATCCTCAATTCAAATTATGTTGAAGACCGGGTTCCAATGTTGAAAACCGGACTAAGGTAACCAACGGATTCTTACAGAAACCGTATTAAAATTAATAAAAAAATATTTAAGGGATTAAAAAAAAGGTTAAACTGGAAGCCGACCCTAACATAGTTGGGAAAAGGCTAGGCAGATGATGAAGCGATTAAACGCTTGTCGTCTATTAACGCGGATATTTATGTGAATGTCTATTGTTGAATGTTTGTGCTGTTGTATAACGTCACAACATATTATCTATTGTGTTAGTAATGTATGATGTTAAAAATGATCCATTGAACTGTCTTTATTCTTTAGCCTAAAAAAAAAGTGAATTCTAAAGTTCGCTTCTACAAAAATTCGCAAAAGAAGGTTTAATTATAAAAACAAAATAAGCAACGGAAGCAGCTAATCACAGGATTAAAAACCACGGATTAAAATACAATAACGTTCTAAAACAGATAACATTGTCCAGATAATCTTTTTTTTATTACATCGCGTGATAGCTGGATTTAAAGGAATGAACTAGCAGCGCCCCGCGGATTCACCCGCATACGTTTCAATCCCGTGGGAATATCGGGATAAAAAGTATCCTATGTGTTATTCTGATGTATAAGCTATTACTGTAAAGTTCATCAAAATCCGCTCAGTAATTTTTGTATGAAAGATTAACAAACATCCGTCTATCCATCCATCCATCCATCCGTCCATCCATCCATCCATCCGTCCATCCATCCATCCATCCATCCATCCATCCATCCTTCCTTCCTTCCATCCTCACAAACTTTCACGGTTTTACCCGCATAAGTTTCTATCCCGTGGGAATCGGGATAAAAAGTATCCCATATTTTAATCCTGTTTATAAACTATCTGTGTGCCAAATTTCATCCAATCCCGTTCAGTAGTTTTTGCGTGAAAGAGCAACAAACATCCATTCGTCCATCCAGCCGCACAAAGTAAATACCACCGCGTTTGTCACGGGAAGTCCACTATTACGTTTACAATACCAGCGTAACACGATATTTTGTCACGAATGGCATTTGAACGAATCCACTCCGCCTTAGTACACACGACTACACGTCAAGCTATACAAAACCAGTTTGTCTTGGCCTCACTTTGTATGATATTTTCTCACAATGAACGGTCAGCTAATACTGGTTTTGCATAGCTTGATGTGTAGCCGTGTGTACAAGTGTTTTGTACAAGTTTTTATTCGGGACAGGAAATAAAAATAAAGAATGTAATGATACGGATCTGGGAGTATTTATTATTGCTAATATGTATTTGTAAGCCTGAAAGTTTTGGAGACATAAATTTGGAATGTACTGAAGGCGTGTCTCACGCAAATGTAGATCGCGTTTAGTTGTATGTATTATGCCAGTTTAGCCTAATGGATGTCGTCTTATTATTAATTGCTATCTTTAAATCAAAAGGTTCCTATCTTGTTTGTTACTTTTTAGGGTTCGTCAAAAGGAAAAGACGGAACCTTTATAGGATCACTGGTGTGTAAATATTTTTTTTTGTATAATTTGAAAATAATCAGTTTTAAAGTAATTTTATTTTATTTTTATTGTCTTTGGGTGGCTTACAGCTATCAAATACAGAAGTAGTAGTGAGGTTAGCAATAGAGTATGAAAATGAGAGTATTTAAGAAAATGTATGAAAATTGACCACGGACTAAAATTTGGAAAAAAATACTGAAATTAGTTAAATGCTTTGCTTACAGATTATGGGAAAACCAATAAGAAGTATATGGTCTTAAAATAACAAGGGAAATATTTAAATATTGTGCGCACAAACTTACAATTGCAGTTGTAAATTTGGAATGTATGGGAGAACATGGTTTTCAACTACAATTTAAAGTTTGTTCTTGGGATCCGTGTTGGCACTTACTTTACATGAAATATTTTTGGCGCGTAACATATTCATCTCTCCATGCGAGTTCAACTCGCATTTGTCCGGTATGTTTTCTTGTATCATGATCGTCATCATCGACACCCTTGATTCTACCACTGCTGTATATTCCTCTTCCCTTGTGCCCATTTTCCTATACCAAAGTCAATTTTCCAACACTTTCACACACAAATTGAGCATAATATCGAAGCAGTGTCAGCAATCAGTGCTGTTCAAAACGTTCAAAGTCACATATCTCGATAGGAAATCGGATTGAAAGATCACAAAGAATGTTGTCACTTAGATGTTGTCTATTTTCCTGTGTTTATTTTATCTATTACATGGCTGTAAGTTCTTTTTAACCTTTGTGACTATGTGCGTTAACGTGTAGTGGATTATATACAGTTCTGAGATTTGGAAAATCATGATAATATGGCATTTCGCTTCTGATAAGACAGCGTTTAATTAATACTTTAATCCAACTTGTGATAATTTGAATAATGTCAAAGTTATCAGCAGTATAATAATATTACACGCAATAAAAATGTGTGCGGACATCAGGACGAAGTTCCTTACGCGATACTCGCTCACACTCGTATAAGAACGAAACTGGGAGCGAGAGAGAGAAAGAGTGCATTTAATACGTGTTTTCAATCAAGAGCCATCTAGTATAAGTTTTTAGAAGCTCTCATAAAGTTGTCGCCAACTTGGACTTAGCACCCTCAAAAACTATGAAAATTGCACCCATGGCGAAAAAACTGAAAGTTTGACAACACGGCAAAGCAACCTAATGCTTGTGTTATGGTAACAAGATGGCTGATAAACTACTTAAGTATATACATTTTTTTTTTGTAAATTCATACATATTATAGATAGAAAAACACCCAGCCTCGAAACAAATACATGTAGGTCATACAAATATTTGTTCCGTGCGGGAATCGAACCCGCGACACGCAGCGCAGCAGCCAATCGCTTAACCACTGCGCCAACCGTGCAGTCAAAAACTATGAAAACTACACCCATGACGAAAAAACTGACAGTTTACGCAGCCGCCATCTTAGATTTTAATTTTGACCTCACTATCGGCTTGAGTATCCTCGAAAACCATGAAACCGACACACAGCCGCCGTCTTGGATTTTCATTTTAGATTTAGTTAGCACCCTCGAAAACCATGAAAACTTTCTCAGTCGCATACGCTTTTTCGTTACGTGAAGATAGATCTACCAGTTAACTCACACCGCAAGCCGCGTCAAAGAACTCCGTTCCAAAAATCAATGAACTAGTAACTTGCTCATTGATTAGATTCCGATTTGCTTCGTTATTGAAAGGATAATGAAATGATAAGCTGATATTAAGTGTAATTAAAATATTTGCTTAGTTTTTATAACCTTTACTAGCTTTTGTCAGTGACTTCATCATCATCATCATCTGCCTAGCCTTTTCCCAACTATGTTGGGGTCGGGTTCCAGTCTAACCGGATGCAGCTGAATACCAGTATTTTACATGGAGCGACTGCCTATCTGACCTCCACAACCCAGTTACTGGGTAATACGATACCCCTTGGTAAGACTGGTTGTCAGACTTTCGGGCTTCTGACTACCCGTAACGACTGTCAAAGATCAACGAATGACAGCCGGGACCAATTACTAACGGCTTAACGTGCTTTCCGAGGCACGGAGGGGTCTCGGTATGTAAAGATGGTCACCCATCCACAGACCAACCGCGGTAAGCGTAGCTTAACCTGACCGATCGACCTGTGCGGCTGTTATTATTTAGCCACGGGCCCCTCGGTCAGTGACTTCGTCCGCGTGAAATTTCTTGCTCCCCATACCCACCCCGTAGCATCGCATCACCTGCCTGAAGGCCAATTCTCGTAATTTAAAACGTTCAAAATCTAGTCGCAGTCTCATCTCAGCGACAAACAAATGTCAAAAACTTGTCAAAATGTAGGGAAATTAGAAGTATTTTTTGACAGATTGAGACAGATCAGACTGTGAACGGTCTTCAAATTACGAGAATTGCCCCTCTGGGCTTTCAATTCGTTTCCGCTTAGCGTTCTTTCTGACTTGTTGCTTATTGCTCAGCTCCTAGCTTGCTGTTAAATAGCCTATATCCTTCCCCAAGAGCTAACCTATCAAGTGCAAAAAGAATTTCTCAAATCCAACTGGTACCTCCAGAGTTTAGCGCGTTCAAACAAACTCTTCAGCTTCATTATTAGCATATAGATTATCTGCCTTCTAAAACGCCAAAAGTTACAGTGTTCCTTTTAGCCTTATCTAATAAAATTTCGTTGCTGTAACAACAGTATTGATTATACAATTTCGGGAGCAACTGATTGACATATTTAGTTGATTGTTTGATTAATAACTTACTCTTTTATCGTTGCTATTCGTTTATTAAATGTTGATTTGAGTTCGTCAATTTGTTTGCCGGAAGTAATTTGAGGGTTGCTCCTGGTGATTTATCATCAAAAATTGTTTTGCCTTTAGAAATTATGTAAGTTTATTCAATTTTTTTCCGGCATTTCCCGGCTAAGTTCTTGCCGATCAGTTTGATATTTTTGACTTGATCTTTATGTTAGTATTATAGTATATCTAAACGTACCGCCGCCCGTTGCCGCGCCGAAGGCTGCGGGGTAATTGCTTAACACGACCGGGGTGCTTAACACGATCAGTAACAATTATTTTAATTTTGACAGTTCAACAACATTCAATGCGTTATTTACGTTGTTGAGCAGACAAATGTTTCTAACATATGTCAAAGTCAAAGTCAAATCATTTATTTCAAATAGGCACATAAAAGGCACTTTTAAACGTCAAAAATAAAATAAAAATAAAAATTTATTCTAGTCGCCCCTTCCAAAAGGTAGTTTTCGTATGGAGAAGAATGGGCAACAAACTCCACCGTTACTCTTTTAAAATGTTTTACTATATTTTGCATACATTAATTATATAATTATATGTGAAGACGATGCATCTAAAAATAAAATTACTATACCACAATAGGTAAAAGAATTAAAATGATTTAATGAAACCATTACATATAAATTAACTATGAGATAGATACTTACATGGTGCTCACATATTTACAAACATTCCAAAAGTAGATGATTTTCATAAATAAATAAGGAGTAATAAGTCCGGGTGTGACTTTAAGTAGCAACCAGTTTGTTTTTGTCTAGACTCTAGAGATTGTCCTATGGAGCAGGAGGAAGTAATGGATTAGCAATATACTTTAAAATGAATGTGTTACGCAATTAGGGTGCTGGTCTCCGCTGAAATTGGTCGCCGCCATGGCCGAAATTCGGTCTGGAGTACTTCATACAATAACGGCTATTCAAATACGGAGTGTTTTCTAACACCTTAATGTCAAATACTGGTGAAAATTACAGAATTATAATAATAATAATAATATCCCTGGACATTTCACACAGCGCCATCTAGTCCCAAGCTAAGCAACCTAATGCTTGTGTTATGGTAACAAGATGGCTGATAACCTACTTATATACATTTTTTTTTTGTAAATACATACATATTATAGATAGATAAACACCCAGACTCGGAACAAATACATGTAGGTCATACAAATATTTGTTCCGTGCGGGAATCGAACCCGCGACACGCAGCGTGCCGTTAAAAATTTCATGTATAATTTAATGTTCCCACTGCTGGGACACAGGCCTCCTCTCAGTGAGAGGGAGTGGGCCGTTATCCACCACGCGGGCTCAGTGCGGGTTGGTAGAGGTCACATGTCTACGAATTTTTGGTTCTAGGACATGCCGGTTTCCTCACGATGTTTTCCTTCATCGTTTTGAGAGCAGTGAAGATGAAATTATTTACACAAAATAAAGCTTGCCTAGCTGGGTTTGAATCCACGATCTACGACTCGTAAGTCCGTTACCACTGGCCCACCAATGAACTCATTCACGATTTTCATGAAGTCTGTTTTAATATGGACGGAACCTGTTTCCTATGAAACCACAGATTTCAGCCTTAGGGCGCGTTCACATATACGTACGTTTTTACAGGATCCTTTTTAACGGATCCGTCGCTACTGGAGATAGTATTCACACAGCATTTATAGGATCCTTTTTAACGGATCCTTCGCTACTGGAGATAGTATTCACACAATCAGTATACTGGATCCGAACTACTGTATTATATGTGAACTGGCTCATACAACTACATACGCTAATAACACATATGTTTAAACGGACCTGTAAACCGGATTGCTGCTTATTTTGTCGGATCAGTATTTTCTACTGGATCCGGAATACTGTATTATGTGTGAACTCGCTCATACAACTACATATGCTAATAACATACACGTTTTAACGGACCTGTAAAACGGACGTTAAATGTGAACGCGCCCTTAACAATAATGTTTCATCTGAATGATAGTTCATGAAATGTAGGATTACAAAATATTCTGTCATCCTTCTAAATTGTTCCTACCTTATATTACTCCAACCTACCTAATGTAGGGTCATCCCACGTTTCCAATTTCCGGCTCGCAGAAAAGCGAAATAGTCCTCTAAAAATATTTTGTTCCAAGTACCTAATAAAAACATTCTCACAAATAAAAGGTCAAAGTGCTCACGTGCGGTTCGCGGAAGTGCCGTTCAAATCTGTGCTCTAAGTGGAATACCTCTTACCTCCTTAATCATTGATGAATGAGACTTAAAAATATAAATTACAATGTTTTAATTAAAGGTTTGTGATAAAAAAAATGTATGTAAGTAGTTTATCAGCCATCTTGTTACCATAACACAAGCATTAGGTTGTTTAGCTTGGGACTAGATGGCGCTGTGTGAAATGTCCAGGGATATTATTATTATCATTATTATTACCTTGGACGTGAATTATGTCAAAGTTTTCGTAAATTGTAGTTGTTATTTGAAGGCCCTTTCAGAAATAGTTTCAAGATATTGAATTTCTATCTAACATAAAGATAGTCATTAGGTATTCTTCACTCTTATTTCGTAACATGTATATTTTAAGAGATTTTTTTCCTATTTATGTCTAATCTGTAAAAATAAGGTATTTGCGTAACATACTACCTACCTACTAGTAGGTAGGTAGGTAGGTTTCATTTTGACAGTTCAACAATATTCATTGCGTTTAGCAGTGTCTACAACGCCACATACGAACAATGCGTCATACTGACGTCACTCAAATCCTGCATCTCGCAAGTAGAGTTTACCGCGCAATTAGTATATTTGTATACAAACTTCCCAACATCAATCATGGGGCAATTGCCCGCCAGACACAACACCCGTCTGGTCGGAGGATCCTCCCTTTTCTATACAGTATGAGTGAACTTTACACCCTGTTCCTCACACCTCGATACGTTATTTACGTTGTAGAGCTGACATTTTTTTCGAAACATACTCGTACGAAGCAATAAATTAGCAATATCCTTCAAAATGATTTGAGGGGCTTGTGGCTAAGTAATAACAGCCGCACGGGTCGATCGATCAGGTTAAGCTACGCTTGACGCGGTTGGTCCGTGGATGGGTGACCATCTTTACATACCGAGACCCCTCCGTGCCTCGGAAAGCACGTTAAGCCGTTGGTCCCGGCTGTCATTCGTGGATCTTTGACAGTCGTTATGGGTCGTCAGTAGCCCGAAAGTCTGACAAACAAGGGGTATCGTATTACCCAGTCACTGGATTGTGGAGGTCAGATAGGCAGTCGCTCCATGTAAAATACTGGTATTCAGCTGCATCCGGTTAGACTGGCAGCCGACCCCAACGTAGTTGGGAAAAGGCTAGGCAGATGATGATTCAAAATGATTCAGATTATGGTTGATAGAGTGTCTGGCAATAAGGGTGCTGACTTGGTTTCCGTACGTCGTTTTCGGGTCACCACTGAAACTCTGCGCTGTATTCCGGGTCTCCCATAGCATAATGGTGTTTTGAGGACAGTACTACACAGATTTGAGTGGACCAGTCCGGTCAGTGCAAGCATCATCATCATCATTGGGGTCGGATTCCAGTCTAACCGGATGCAGCTGAATACCAGTATTTTACATGGAGCGACTGCCTAACTAACCTCCACAACCCAGTTACTGGGTAATGTCGGTAATCGTGTAACTCAACTTAGAACTTACTTTCATTCATTAGGAATTCTTCAGTAGCAGGTCCGTTGTCTGTATTTGTACCATGTTAATGACAATAAGCCCTCCCCTTGTTACATAGGACTTTAATATAACTGACAAAATGTGGATGTACCTACTAGACACAATGAGGAATGCAATAAAAAATTGAGTATTGAGACGTCGACGTTTCTGCCTAAACCTTTGTGGAATACAGCCGTGCTATGTCATGTATAATATCTATGACGTCACTTACCTAACATGGATCCAAAGTTGATTATAACGGCTCAAGTCTGACGTCATACGTAAGCCCTGTGTTGTCGTTTTAGGCCGTCATTTAAGGCTAACAACAGGCCGAATTACTTTAGATGTTTGTCTAATGATGTGGTCGCAAAATTGTAGTAATCTTGTTTATCTAGATTGGCGCTTGAGTTCTGGAATAGCTTACGATTCAAATGCGAAATAATGGCGATATAAGATTCAAAAGACCATACTTAACTTCTTCGCAACATCTTCACGTGACCAGAGGGCTGGCCTATTTTTTGGCCAAAGAATCAGCATTGCCATACAACGTGGCAATGCTGCCAGCCTTTTGGGCACGTTTCTTGTTGACAGCGATGCGGACGAGTTTTTTGATGCCCTTTGATTATTTCCCTTCCTTTTTATATATTTGTACATATTATTATTTTAAGACTGTTAGCTTTTTAAATTATGTAAATATTTAGTTGATTATCTAAGAGAAGCTTTAATTCCATTTTTTGTAATCGTTTATTTACTTGTGAATTTTGGCCAGTACATGATAATATGCGGACGCTTATAACGTGCATGTCTTTCTAAATCGTAATTAATAAGGTTATTCTGCAATTTTTACTTAGCATATCATACTGTGAAACAAAGGATTTACTCGTTGTCTGTAAATAAAACATGTTAGTTTTATAAGTAATATTAGTTTTTAAGTAATATAAATATTAGTCTTCTCATTTGTTAATTATATATTTTAAAATTCTAAGCACCTTTCTAGCCTGAAATACAGGTCCCCACCTAGTTCAGGCAAATGAGCATGTGTGTCATCTAAATTAATTAAGCCTACGTTATTGTAAATCTGCACCATTTTTATAAATAAACGTTAATATTATTATTATTAAACGTTATCTCCTTTATTTCATTTAAATACATATAAATTACATTTTTAAATATTTTTGTAAACAAAAAGATAAAAAAACATTTAAAAATATAAAAAATAGTAGCCCACCGGTATCGGGAACAGGGTCCAAGCTACCGGTGGTCAGGGCTCCAGAGAGAGGAACCTCCTGACAATGCGAGCCGTGTCCAGAAGTACCGCTTTCTGAATCAAGCCCTTGATCCAGCTGCCCAACGAGAGCCTCCTCAGGTGTTGGTCGAGGCTCTTGGCTATTAAGCCATTGGCTGTCACGACTATGGGCACAATGATCGCTGAGTCCACATCCCACATGTCGACAACCTCGCGAGCCAAGTCAAGATACTTGATTTGTTAAACGTTATTATTATTATCGTTCTCACATGTATGATCTCAACATGAGTAACCAATAATTGTATTGCAATTGTAACAATATTTTGATTTAAGTGTCCGTGGAATTTCTTGTCCGTTCTTCTCAATAGGAACCTGCTACGCTTTGAAACGGGCAACTAGCTTCATCATTCTGACTGACCGACTCCTTGAAATTTCTAAAGTGCCTGTAATTGGTTTATTTGAAGTAAATGCTTTGAGCTGATTTTGTGTGCTATGATAGCGGTACGACTTCGAGTATCCTGCAAATATTTTTAGCAAAAATAATGTCTTGTACTTTGAAAGAACGAAAAACGTTGTAACGGCTAGGGCTTTGCAGGTAGGCTGCGCAGGCCGCTATCGAATTAGGATAGATAAAAGACAACATTAACATTCAAAGGTTTAATTAATATACATACATTAACAGACTAGGTCGCGGGTAAGGACACACTATCGTTCTGAGCTCGAGCACACGGTTATAACTATGAGGGTACCGTCCTTAGGTCTCCGGGGTGTAAGCGTGGCGCAGCACAGCCACGCGCGCAACGCGCAGGAAGTAGGCCACGTGTGTGGTGACGCCGGCACAGCCGCGGCGCGTCAGGACGCCGGTAGCGCTCGGTAGGAATGCGGGCTCAATCCAGTAAGCCACGCATGCAGGGCACAGTCAGCCACGTGTGCAGCGTGCAGTAGGCACAGCCGCGGCGCGTCAGGACGCCGGTAGCGCTCGGTAGGAATGCGGGCTCAATCCAGTAAGCCACGCATGCAGGGCACAGTCAGCCACGTGTGCAGCGTGCAGTAGGCAACGCTTATTAGGTATACCCGGATGCGGCGTGCAGATCGGCGACGCATGGGGTGCGCAGTTGGTGAGCTGCCCTGTCCTCAGCCCGGACGTAAAATCCTGGACGTAGAACCCTGGAAGGTGCGATAGGGTGCGCAGGTTACCATGATGCAAAAGCAGCAAGCCACGTGCGATGTGTTCAGCCTCATTCCCTCTTCCCCGACCAAGGACGGCGTAAGGAGCATGGATAGATGGAAGCTCAACACATCGCAGCGGTTTACAGGCAAATAGTTTGTAAGGACAGCGTGGCACAATGACAGATGTAACAAGAGGTTATGTATGCAACAAGCGAGCATAAAACACAAGATAAACAATAATCCTAGCAGATGGCTCGCTATTTAGCTTCTAATACACTGTGAGGCACCGCACAGCCCGGATGCAGCAGCAATACGTACATATTACAGTCTCCCACGCACTGGACAATCATGGACCGCGTGGACGTCATTGACAACCGCGCAATTAATTACAACATTGGTAGATAGATATTTACAAGGGTCATCCAGTGCTGTGGGTACAGTATAATTTCCAAATTAATGAGGAACTCACCCTAGATGTGGGGTACCAGTATCTTGAGGACCAGGGAATCACTCCTGCTTGGTGAGCAAGCGGATGTTAAAATGACAGAGTGTTTCTAGTAAATTAGTGTTGTGCCATGGTTCTAGTGATGTGACTTACAACTTACTAATTGAGAAATGTTTAGCGTCAGTCGACTATTTCCCGTCGAGACCCTCACAACGCTACAGTACCCCGGCTACAGAGAGAGGATTTTACCTGTATAAAATCCGCTAGAACTACCACTTCCTACTTGCTGTCTAATCCCTAGCACAAGTCTGAATTCAGTCCATTCTCAGCAAAGACCGAAACCATACTCAACAGCCATGAGTGAAACAAGTCAGTCCTAGTTCACTCAAGATTTCCAGACAGCAAGCCTAGAAATACACAAGTTTATGAGCAAGTGTACCTCAGCCAGTAGTATTCTAATAGTAGCTAATACCAGTATGTTTTGTAGTATTTCTATATGTAGCAGACATGTAGTGTAGTAGATATTTTGATTTTAACCAGTATTAGGTATTTATAGGTAGGTGAGTTCAGTGTGTACTTGTAGGTGTGTAGTTTGGTATGTACGTAAGGTGTTTTTTTTTTTTTTTTTTGTAATTTAGGTAACAATTAGACTAGCACAAAATTTTTAAGGGTAGTTATAGTAGTGACCTGCTCTGCAATAAAAGTAAACATCCCTTGAGATCCACAGCATTCCCTACAATAGCGCCAGTGATCCTTAGTTATTAATGTAGTAGTACATGTCGAGTTATATTTTAGTTTATTTTATGTTGTAGATGTAGTATTTTCTTTTGTGTATTAAGTTAGTGTTAATATCATTAGATAATATCACAGTTAATAGAATATTAGCTTAGCAATAGATCTGATATCAGTAAGCTCAAGTTACTGGTGTAGTTTCAACCTATGTCCCAATAGTATAATGCACACACAAGACTAGAAATTAGTCAGGAGTACACAGTAGCCAGCACATAGCTGTTATTCTATATCACCCTAGACTGCATAGGTATACCAACAATTACATAGATAGACAGTTACATAGATAGATACATTTGGTTTTAGGCTTATTTAATGAGTAACCAACCGCTCCTGCAAGGGCTTATTTTTAGAGTTGCAACCGCTCTTTAGAATATATATATGAAATAGATAGATAATTTGGTTTAGGCTTGCTTAAGGAGTCACCAGCCGCTCCTGCATGGGCTTATTTTAAGAGTTGCAATCCGCTCCGTATGATATAATAGATAGTAGATATATATATTGGATTGTTTAGGTTACCAATGGTTTAGGGCCAATTGATAAGGCATAACAGTGATCAACGTGGTAGAACATTATGATCATTACAACTATGGCTGTAGGGGCCAGTAGTTAGAGAAGTTTGGTGATGAATGGGGTAGGACCATCATCAGTTTCACAACTGTGGCTGTAGAGGCCAATAGTCATGGTAGGAGTAACAGATAGATGGGGTAGGGCCATCATCCTTTAAGACCATTTGGTTTTACCAAATAGTTGCTGATTAGATAAGTATGATAATTGTTGGTTGTATGTAGACACAGTAGGTAGTTACCGTGGGTGAGTGTAGTTAGTTTTGGTATTTTGTGGGGTAGGTTGTGTATTTAGATATGGCTGACCTTTTTTTTTTTATTTATTAGGTTAGTTAGTAGTCAATTTCTTTATAGTATTTATAGTTTGTTAGAGATAGATAGTTTTTATTTGTTTTTATTAGTGTCCTTAATGTTAATAGTCAATAGAATAACTTAGTTACCTGTAATAGTGGTATATCATATTACATATCACAGGCAGATCAGCCATACCTATAGTGTATTGTTTTAGTTGTTAATTTTGTATGTAGTATTTTTTTTTTTGCATGATAGTTATTTTGATTAGTATATTGCAATTTAATAGTCTATTGTAATTTTAGTTTATTGAATTTAATTATTTAATGAAATATAGTATTGATTTTAGTTTATTGATTTTATGAATTATAGTATTACTTTTATATACTAGTAGTTGATTGATCTAATTTTAGTTAGATAATAATACTAGTTAGCAATTTTGTTTAAGTATTAGATAGGTTTATTAATAGTGATAGTCTTTTATTTTGGCCACCATAGTTTTATTATATGTTAGAGTGGTGTAAAAAGTTTATTATTAGGAATGTTAAAGTTAGGTTAGATTATTATTTATGTCATCTCAGTATTATTGTAGTTGTAATTATCATGGATTTAGGTTTATTTTAGTCAGACAGCTATCCATTCCTCATGTAGAAGTCTCAATTTAATCATTTTGAATAATTTGCATTTTACCAATGCCCGCATCAGGTGATTTCCCATTATGTACATAGTTATCAGTTTACACATTGTAGTAATATTAGGTTTAAACGGCAAGAAACTTATAAACTATACCGCTACGATAGTTAAGGCTTTGCAGGAGCTCAGTCAGATAGTGTGTTAGGTTTGGTAGGCTAGTAAAAGTTGGGCGCCACTGTAACGGCTAGGGCTTTGCAGGTAGGCTGCGCAGGCCGCTATCGAATTAGGATAGATAAAAGACAACATTAACATTCAAAGGTTTAATTAATATACATACATTAACAGACTAGGTCGCGGGTAAGGACACACTATCGTTCTGAGCTCGAGCACACGGTTATAACTATGAGGGTACCGTCCTTAGGTCTCCGGGGTGTAAGCGTGGCGCAGCACAGCCACGCGCGCAACGCGCAGGAAGTAGGCCACGTGTGTGGTGACGCCGGCACAGCCGCGGCGCGTCAGGACGCCGGTAGCGCTCGGTAGGAATGCGGGCTCAATCCAGTAAGCCACGCATGCAGGGCACAGTCAGCCACGTGTGCAGCGTGCAGTAGGCACAGCCGCGGCGCGTCAGGACGCCGGTAGCGCTCGGTAGGAATGCGGGCTCAATCCAGTAAGCCACGCATGCAGGGCACAGTCAGCCACGTGTGCAGCGTGCAGTAGGCAACGCTTATTAGGTATACCCGGATGCGGCGTGCAGATCGGCGACGCATGGGGTGCGCAGTTGGTGAGCTGCCCTGTCCTCAGCCCGGACGTAAAATCCTGGACGTAGAACCCTGGAAGGTGCGATAGGGTGCGCAGGTTACCATGATGCAAAAGCAGCAAGCCACGTGCGATGTGTTCAGCCTCATTCCCTCTTCCCCGACCAAGGACGGCGTAAGGAGCATGGATAGATGGAAGCTCAACACATCGCAGCGGTTTACAGGCAAATAGTTTGTAAGGACAGCGTGGCACAATGACAGATGTAACAAGAGGTTATGTATGCAACAAGCGAGCATAAAACACAAGATAAACAATAATCCTAGCAGATGGCTCGCTATTTAGCTTCTAATACACTGTGAGGCACCGCACAGCCCGGATGCAGCAGCAATACGTACATATTACAGTCTCCCACGCACTGGACAATCATGGACCGCGTGGACGTCATTGACAACCGCGCAATTAATTACAACATTGGTAGATAGATATTTACAAGGGTCATCCAGTGCTGTGGGTACAGTATAATTTCCAAATTAATGAGGAACTCACCCTAGATGTGGGGTACCAGTATCTTGAGGACCAGGGAATCACTCCTGCTTGGTGAGCAAGCGGATGTTAAAATGACAGAGTGTTTCTAGTAAATTAGTGTTGTGCCATGGTTCTAGTGATGTGACTTACAACTTACTAATTGAGAAATGTTTAGCGTCAGTCGACTATTTCCCGTCGAGACCCTCACAACGCTACAGTACCCCGGCTACAGAGAGAGGATTTTACCTGTATAAAATCCGCTAGAACTACCACTTCCTACTTGCTGTCTAATCCCTAGCACAAGTCTGAATTCAGTCCATTCTCAGCAAAGACCGAAACCATACTCAACAGCCATGAGTGAAACAAGTCAGTCCTAGTTCACTCAAGATTTCCAGACAGCAAGCCTAGAAATACACAAGTTTATGAGCAAGTGTACCTCAGCCAGTAGTATTCTAATAGTAGCTAATACCAGTATGTTTTGTAGTATTTCTATATGTAGCAGACATGTAGTGTAGTAGATATTTTGATTTTAACCAGTATTAGGTATTTATAGGTAGGTGAGTTCAGTGTGTACTTGTAGGTGTGTAGTTTGGTATGTACGTAAGGTGTTTTTTTTTTTTTTTTTTGTAATTTAGGTAACAATTAGACTAGCACAAAATTTTTAAGGGTAGTTATAGTAGTGACCTGCTCTGCAATAAAAGTAAACATCCCTTGAGATCCACAGCATTCCCTACAATAGCGCCAGTGATCCTTAGTTATTAATGTAGTAGTACATGTCGAGTTATATTTTAGTTTATTTTATGTTGTAGATGTAGTATTTTCTTTTGTGTATTAAGTTAGTGTTAATATCATTAGATAATATCACAGTTAATAGAATATTAGCTTAGCAATAGATCTGATATCAGTAAGCTCAAGTTACTGGTGTAGTTTCAACCTATGTCCCAATAGTATAATGCACACACAAGACTAGAAATTAGTCAGGAGTACACAGTAGCCAGCACATAGCTGTTATTCTATATCACCCTAGACTGCATAGGTATACCAACAATTACATAGATAGACAGTTACATAGATAGATACATTTGGTTTTAGGCTTATTTAATGAGTAACCAACCGCTCCTGCAAGGGCTTATTTTTAGAGTTGCAACCGCTCTTTAGAATATATATATGAAATAGATAGATAATTTGGTTTAGGCTTGCTTAAGGAGTCACCAGCCGCTCCTGCATGGGCTTATTTTAAGAGTTGCAATCCGCTCCGTATGATATAATAGATAGTAGATATATATATTGGATTGTTTAGGTTACCAATGGTTTAGGGCCAATTGATAAGGCATAACAGTGATCAACGTGGTAGAACATTATGATCATTACAACTATGGCTGTAGGGGCCAGTAGTTAGAGAAGTTTGGTGATGAATGGGGTAGGACCATCATCAGTTTCACAACTGTGGCTGTAGAGGCCAATAGTCATGGTAGGAGTAACAGATAGATGGGGTAGGGCCATCATCCTTTAAGACCATTTGGTTTTACCAAATAGTTGCTGATTAGATAAGTATGATAATTGTTGGTTGTATGTAGACACAGTAGGTAGTTACCGTGGGTGAGTGTAGTTAGTTTTGGTATTTTGTGGGGTAGGTTGTGTATTTAGATATGGCTGACCTTTTTTTTTTTATTTATTAGGTTAGTTAGTAGTCAATTTCTTTATAGTATTTATAGTTTGTTAGAGATAGATAGTTTTTATTTGTTTTTATTAGTGTCCTTAATGTTAATAGTCAATAGAATAACTTAGTTACCTGTAATAGTGGTATATCATATTACATATCACAGGCAGATCAGCCATACCTATAGTGTATTGTTTTAGTTGTTAATTTTGTATGTAGTATTTTTTTTTTTGCATGATAGTTATTTTGATTAGTATATTGCAATTTAATAGTCTATTGTAATTTTAGTTTATTGAATTTAATTATTTAATGAAATATAGTATTGATTTTAGTTTATTGATTTTATGAATTATAGTATTACTTTTATATACTAGTAGTTGATTGATCTAATTTTAGTTAGATAATAATACTAGTTAGCAATTTTGTTTAAGTATTAGATAGGTTTATTAATAGTGATAGTCTTTTATTTTGGCCACCATAGTTTTATTATATGTTAGAGTGGTGTAAAAAGTTTATTATTAGGAATGTTAAAGTTAGGTTAGATTATTATTTATGTCATCTCAGTATTATTGTAGTTGTAATTATCATGGATTTAGGTTTATTTTAGTCAGACAGCTATCCATTCCTCATGTAGAAGTCTCAATTTAATCATTTTGAATAATTTGCATTTTACCAATGCCCGCATCAGGTGATTTCCCATTATGTACATAGTTATCAGTTTACACATTGTAGTAATATTAGGTTTAAACGGCAAGAAACTTATAAACTATACCGCTACGATAGTTAAGGCTTTGCAGGAGCTCAGTCAGATAGTGTGTTAGGTTTGGTAGGCTAGTAAAAGTTGGGCGCCACTGTAACGGCTAGGGCTTTGCAGGTAGGCTGCGCAGGCCGCTATCGAATTAGGATAGATAAAAGACAACATTAACATTCAAAGGTTTAATTAATATACATACATTAACAGACTAGGTCGCGGGTAAGGACACACTATCGTTCTGAGCTCGAGCACACGGTTATAACTATGAGGGTACCGTCCTTAGGTCTCCGGGGTGTAAGCGTGGCGCAGCACAGCCACGCGCGCAACGCGCAGGAAGTAGGCCACGTGTGTGGTGACGCCGGCACAGCCGCGGCGCGTCAGGACGCCGGTAGCGCTCGGTAGGAATGCGGGCTCAATCCAGTAAGCCACGCATGCAGGGCACAGTCAGCCACGTGTGCAGCGTGCAGTAGGCACAGCCGCGGCGCGTCAGGACGCCGGTAGCGCTCGGTAGGAATGCGGGCTCAATCCAGTAAGCCACGCATGCAGGGCACAGTCAGCCACGTGTGCAGCGTGCAGTAGGCAACGCTTATTAGGTATACCCGGATGCGGCGTGCAGATCGGCGACGCATGGGGTGCGCAGTTGGTGAGCTGCCCTGTCCTCAGCCCGGACGTAAAATCCTGGACGTAGAACCCTGGAAGGTGCGATAGGGTGCGCAGGTTACCATGATGCAAAAGCAGCAAGCCACGTGCGATGTGTTCAGCCTCATTCCCTCTTCCCCGACCAAGGACGGCGTAAGGAGCATGGATAGATGGAAGCTCAACACATCGCAGCGGTTTACAGGCAAATAGTTTGTAAGGACAGCGTGGCACAATGACAGATGTAACAAGAGGTTATGTATGCAACAAGCGAGCATAAAACACAAGATAAACAATAATCCTAGCAGATGGCTCGCTATTTAGCTTCTAATACACTGTGAGGCACCGCACAGCCCGGATGCAGCAGCAATACGTACATATTACAGTCTCCCACGCACTGGACAATCATGGACCGCGTGGACGTCATTGACAACCGCGCAATTAATTACAACATTGGTAGATAGATATTTACAAGGGTCATCCAGTGCTGTGGGTACAGTATAATTTCCAAATTAATGAGGAACTCACCCTAGATGTGGGGTACCAGTATCTTGAGGACCAGGGAATCACTCCTGCTTGGTGAGCAAGCGGATGTTAAAATGACAGAGTGTTTCTAGTAAATTAGTGTTGTGCCATGGTTCTAGTGATGTGACTTACAACTTACTAATTGAGAAATGTTTAGCGTCAGTCGACTATTTCCCGTCGAGACCCTCACAACGCTACAACGTCTTGTATATTTATTTAGCACAGACTAAAGCACACACAATACACCAGAAGGCCAATTCCCGTAATTAAAAATGTTCAAAATCTAGTCGAATTCCATCTCAGCGACAATCAATGTCATATTTTTTTTTGAATTTAGGGATATTAGAGATATTTTTGACAGATTGAGATTGAGATCAGAAGGCCAATTCTCGTAATTTAAAACGTTCAAAATCTAGTCGCAGTCTCATCTCAGCGACAAACAAATGTCAAAAACTTGTCAAAATGTAGGGAAATTAGTAGTATTTTTTGACAGATTGAGACTGAGATCAGACTGTGAACGGTCTTAAAATTACGAGAATTGGCCTTCTGACTGAACATTCTTAAAGTTACGAGAATAGCCCCTCAGATACATACATCAGATAAAAACATATAAAAGATCAAATGAAAAGTATAAAGTCGGATGTAAGAAATTAGCAAGGAACTGTGCCTCATAGCTGCGCCAAAAAGTCCCAGTTCAGCAAAAATGCCAGACAACTATTGCCTGACTCTGCATTTCAACTGGACCTGATGCGTGAGGTGACGGATGCAAATCAGTTTTATACTGCAACGTGACGTGTATGCATACTTAAATAAATAAATAAAATGTGTCAGATAAAAGCAGTAACTTATATGTATAAATACTTTCAATCCAAGCACAACGTCCGCGTGTACAATCAACTCAAGCGGCAAAAAATATACACAGCCCAGGAAACGCCAAACACAACAAACCACTCATAAGCACATGACATAACATCTTCAACCCTACGGAAGGGATAATACCCCGTCCCCATTCGGTCACCCATCCGTCCGGCGCCCGGCCTATGTAACTTGCACGCTAATTGTGCCGTGTCACGCGATCCCATGCCTTTAAAAGGGATACAAATATCCGTAATAGCGGGTTATTAGAGTATGTTTGTTTATTTGTAAATTGTAGACTCTTTCTTTATTATACAAGGTGTAAACAATTGTTAGTTCGGATTCATTTATTCAGTGATGTTAGAGCTTTGAAGGCTCGTAGCATACCTACCTGTCCGCCATTTTGTTATTACCTTTGAATACACATCTCTATAAATCGATAGCTGATATTATTAATGCAGACCATGTGGCCCAGTAGTAACGAACCCCGACTTACGAATTGCACGTCGTGGACTCAAACCTAGCCAGGCGCTTTAGTTTGTGTAATTAATTTCATCACCACTGCTCTTAAAACGGTGAAGGACACCGGTATGACCTGTCTTCGATCAATAATAGTACTACATTCCCGATAAGCGCTTCAAAACGCCCCGAAAAATAAGACCACAAATACTTTTGTGGTCTTATTTCAAATTAGTATGTTTTTAACCTTATTACTTAGATTTTAAGTCTCATTTTAGAATAAATGACTGAAAATTTAAAAATAGAATGATTTTATTTTCAAGCGACATTTTAAATATATTTTGCAATGGTAATTAAACTTTATGTTTAAGCACTAAGGTTTATAATAAACTGAAGTTGTTAATATTATTAAACTTTTTTCTAAGAAATGTAGATTTTTACGTGTGTGCAAACGTGGCCACTTGAGCGACTGATTTTTGTTCCTGATTCTTAATCTAGTACTATTATTGATCGAAGACTTCACCTAAACAGTTTGAATTTCTGTAATTTATATTTACGTCTGCTAATTGGGATTCATACCACTTCAGTAAGTAAAATAACAAGTAAAATATTGTTGTGTCAGCTCAAAATAACAGACTGAATCGTGTGTTGATGAGCTAAAGAGAAACCAGACGATTTAGGACGACAGTCAAATTGATATATAAATTGTATGTACTTCACAAGGCAAATTGCAACGAAATTGATGCGCCAATCTCTCATAAACTCCATCCAGACTTGCACTCAACAAAAAGCGCAAAACGTCTGAATGAAATGCAACCGCTAACACCCACTTCCAATTGGAATACAAAATAAACAAGCTGCAAACGACTATTTATACAAACATTCGCTGCCCACGCGCAGATTTGATACGAGACGTCGTAATTACATGTTACTGCCGCTAGATGTCACTGTTCAACTGTATTAATCTTTTGAACGTGATATGTGAAAGAGTTTTGTCTTTCTGTTTGTTGCGTCAGGAACGACGGTAGTTGTCAAAGATTTTGATGGTTTAATCGAGAGGCGACGTTAGAGTGGCTACAATCCGTTCAAAGTTATTTTTGCAGCAAGCCAACAGCAACCTTATTGTAACGAGAGTAAAGATCATTGTCATTTTGACAGACTCGTCAGTGGCAGCAACCCAAAACCAACCTTATTTTAACGAGGATAAAGTTAACTGTGATTTTGACAGTGATGCAAAATCAGAGGTCGAACAGCTGTGAATGGATTGTAAAGAATGTAGGCTAGTTATAAATGCGGAAAATATACAACTTTACACACTGAAATTCAAAGTGTCTATAATACTTATATAACACCAGCACAGCACCCTAATTGCGTAACATACTATCAATCGCAATCTGAATCATTTTGAAGGATATTGCTAATCCATTGCTTCATATGTTCGCAAAACTTGTCTACTCAACAACGTAAATAACGCAATATATGTTGTTGAACTGTCAAAATTAATGCCATTGCTACTGTACTGATAGTGTGATATGCAATTGTCCGATATCTTTATCTGAAGAATAATGGTTGTGGTTTTTTTTTTTTGTAGATTTCCAATTTCTATTTATATGTATAAGCTTTCACCATTACATCTGTCATGTCAGTAGCTTTGCGGATCGTAAATATAACTTTAACAACTACATAAATCAGCCTATATCTTCCCACTGTTGGGACACAGGCCTCTTCTCGGTGAGAGGGAGTAGGCAGTACTCCGCCACCCAGGCCCAATGCGGGTTGTTAGATAATAATATTAATAATTTATTTGTTCCAAAATATACAGACAATTAAATAATATGGTGATACACTATAATACACTTTATACTATGTTCAGATATTGAAAATCTGTGTCTGAACTAGATATAAAATATCTGTATTTCAGACATAAGCGCTCTTCCCCGAGATGTCACATGTCTTCGAATAACTCAACTAACTCAAAGGAAATTTCTTGTCGACTGGTCGACACTTCGAGTGACCAGAGGGCTAGGCTAGGTTGTCCTTTGGCTAAAGAATTAGCATTGCCATTAAACGTGGCAATGCTGCCAGTCTTCTGGGCACGTTTCCGGATGACAGCGATGCGGACGAGTACTTCGACGCTGAAGTGTCCTTTTGCTTTTGTATTGTTAGTTAGTCATTTAATTCAGTGGTATAAATTATACTTATTAGCAACATATTCCGATGAGATTTTCATACAATGTAAAATATGGGTGATCTCAAAAATCAATTAGAGTTGGGTAACAAACAGTCTAATTTAGCACCAGTAAACAGAGTTCATAATTGTTTGTTTTGACATTCTGTCGTCCTACAAATTCCTGACAAGCGGAGCCACGGTCACACAGCATACTGTTTCATTAACGACAGCATTACCACGGGTATACTGCTAGTATTTCATTTAAAATTGAACGCTATGCACCATGCCAGGTCTGCTAATTGACGGTAAATGCCTTTACCGGCCGCTCATAGAATGAAATAGGTTTCTGTAAGTAATTTCAATTGGCTTCTGTTTGGGAATCATACATATTATGTTTGCTTGATTTTTTTTGCTCTGGTAACTAATTATGGAACGAATTTAGAGGGTACGCACCTAAATACTTGGTGTTTCTTGTAACTCGTTAGCTCAAAAGTTACTACTATACTGCGTTTGTGATTCAGTTTCCAAACATGTAAACAATTATGTGGTTTTGAAAAAACCATTTCAATAGCATATAAAGTTAGGTTTGCGCTACAACGCCACGGTGACAGCTAGTATTTCATTTAAAATTGAGTGAGATGCACCATGCCAGGTATGCTAATTGGCGGCAAATGCCTTTACTGGCCGCTCATAGAATGGAATAGGTCTCGGTAAGTAATTGCCATCTCGTTTGTATTTAGAGCTTCTGTTTAGATGTCACATGTCTTCAAATAACACAACACAGGGCAAAACCTTGATGAGGCTGGTACAGGAGCGTGGGGATTGGCACAAGAAAAGAGAAGCCTTTGCCCAGCAGTGGGCGAAGTCGGGCTGTGGCTGATCATGATGATTTTTAAATGGAAATATGATTGATTGGCCTGGTTATTATGTAGTAATTAATTGTGGGAAGAATTTGGAGGGTACCTAGTGGTTGTGTTTATTGAAACTTGTAAGGGCCCTCTAGAAAGTTGTATGCCTCTTTAAAAGTTACTATTCTGTGTTCGTGATTTATTATCCAAACATATAAACAAATGTGTGTTTTTGGAAAAAATCACTTAAGTTTTGCTGGGACTTCGAACATGTTTATGACTTTTTTAATTGTACTAGTACTTCCTAAACTAACTTAATCTACACTTTCACACAGTTGATATTTGTTTTAAGTAGAAATAACATCAATTGGATACAAGAATTTCAATAGACTAGAGTTTTTTATTATAATTCAAACGATTTCCTCGACCCCAACTCCCCAAGTCAGCACCAGAGTTTTATTCAAGAACTCCGCTTCCCGGAAAATAACCTTATTTTTCTGCCATTTATTTGCAACATTGGCATATTTATGAACAGCAGCTACGTGGAATTTTCTTTAACATTTCAATAAAATAATCAGCAACTGTAAATTCACTTTGATACCCATTTGGAATTCTTTATCCAGGATTTCCACAAATATCTCAGTCATAAAAAGGCCAATAAATATGTGACTAATACTCTTCTTGTAAATCTCTGAAGGCGCGTTTACATTAAGGAGAGTAAGTGGTCGAGTATGGGCGGACTGATAAGTATTGAAAAAAACAACGAAGTTATTCTAGGTTTGATTAGAACTCATTGAATGAAACGTTGCTATGAGAAAAAATATGAGGAACTTTAAAAAGTTTTAATACTAACTATCAAAACTTTTAAAGTTTCTCATATTTTTTCTAAGGTAAGTATAAACATTATAAGAGATCCTCCGGCGCGATCTCATGGTGGCATGGAAGGAGCGACTATCGCAACCCAGCGCAGGGCACGCCACGATAGCGGCGGTAAGACCCCTCTTTGAGGAGTGGCTAGAGAGACGTCACGGCGTTCTCACCTACCGCCTGACGCAGGTCCTCTCCGGACACGGATGTTTCGGGAGGTTCCTGCACATCATCAGGCGGGAGGAGACGCCCGGGTGTCACCACTGTCAGGATCGCCCAGAGGACACGGTGGAGCATACAGTGGAGGTCTGCCCTGCTTGGGCAGAGCACCGCCGTGTCCTCGTAGAGGCGATTGGCAGCGGCGGCGACCTCTCGCGTCCGGCCCTGGTTCAAGCCATGGTCCGGGGCGAGAGGGAGTGGGAGGCAGTCACCTCCTTCTGCGAAGCAGTCATGCTAGCGAAGGAGGTGGCGGGGTGGGCGAGGGAACGCACTTTGCGCACCTCACGCCTCAGCCGCCGCGGGAGACGCTCCGGGCGTCGGGAGCCGCGTGACGACTCCCGGCCACCGTAGGCGCGGGCCTGCGGGCGGAGAGTAATGGGTAGCTCTCCGTCCGATCAGGACTAGGCCCGTGCCGGACGGCGTGTACGTGTTCCACGCGCGCCTCAAAGAGATGTCAGCAAAAGAGACGGGGCCCCATAGGGCCGAAGCCTGCCAGGGTAGCGGGACCATCCGAAAGGGTTTACCGCTGCCCTGGAACATAAAGGGCTAAGGAAGGAACACGGGTGGGTTTTAGTCAGTAAAAGTCTGACACTCCCTTCTGCTCCACCCAGAGCGGGAGGGGTCATTTGATGATTTCCCATCCTCAAAAAAAAAAAAAAAAAGACCGCTCTATCGCATTAGGTAATTAAACCGGTACTCAAAGTTAATAACTGTGAGTACCGGTTTAATTATTATTAGGGGGAAAATTAAATAAATAACACAATTGGAAATCCATCTCTACACAGTATAGATTGCTCACTGCTGCGCTATCAACTAGAGAGTGAAGGATTAAAAGGGACTAGAACTACCATATACTTTCTTAAGATGCCTTAAGATGGAAAGCACCGTCCTTTTGTCTACAACAGTAAATACAAAAAGTGATCAGTATCACTAGTTCGGATATCATGGTTTCATTGACGTTTAACTTGTTCATAGACTGTCACGTATCTGTTGGTGATGATATCGTCAAAGTTGCGAGACACCTAGACGAGGGCCGCACGTAACCGGGAAATATGGCAGAAGAAAGTGGAGGCATATACCCAGCAGTAGGTGATTCTCTGAAATGATGAGGGGCATCGTCTACTTTCTACCAGTCCTTGATAAAAAACTTGAGAGGTGTCAAGGGACACCCGGATGGAACGAAGTTCCTTTCGATTAATTAGTGAAGGAATTGTAATAAAATTTTGTTTTTTTTAAGTTATAATAATAAAAAAACACGGACAAAAAAAATTGGCTTGCTTTCTATAAGAGAGAGAGACAGAGAAACACGCGCACGCCGCACGGCTTACAACTATAGCAAAAAGTGTCGTTCCAACCATTGGTCTTAATTTTTTCCGTCTAGCCCCCTTTCGCATCGCGCGATAAGGAACGTTCCAAAAAGCGCGTCACTCTACTAGCCCGCTCTCCTAATATAAACGCACCTCAACTCGTATTTTATCCGTGGCAGATGAAAGTGAGCGCAGTTAGTAAGGCGACATTAGTCACCAACTCACGAGTTGCTGGTAATTCTGTCCTTTCATAATGTATGCGTTTGCATCGAGCTGGATTTAGTAGCCGTAAGAAGTAGTTGTGTCGTTTGTATGAGTGGATTGGCATTGGGTATTAAGGAGATGTTTTGGTTGAATACATATAAAAAAGTCAAAAAATAAAATTGCGTAATTCACTAACAGTATCTAGCAATGACATTCATTTTGACAGTTCAACAACATTCATTGCGTTATTTACGTTGTTGAGCAGACAAATTTGTAGCGTGATATTAAATAGCCTATAACCTTCCTCAAGAATTGGGTTATCAAATGAAAATAGATTTTTTTTAAATCAAACTGTTAGATTCGGAGACATACACACTTCATCATCTGCCTAGCCTTTTCCCAACTATGTTGGGGTCGGCTTCCAGTCCTTGGTAAGACTGGTTGTCAGACTTTCGGGCTTCTGACGACCCGTAACGACTGTCCAAGATCCACGAATGACAGCCGGGACCAACGGCTTAACGTGCTTTCCGACGCACGGATGAGTCTTGGTATGTAAAGATGGGCATCCATCCACGGACCAACCTCGGCAAGTGTAGCTTAACTGCTGTTATTATTTAGCCACAAGCCCCTCATACTACATACACACTTACAAACAATTTTTACCTATTTATAATATTAGTAAAGATACCTATCTATGTGCGACTAGAATCAATTTTATTTTAATTTTATTTTTGACGTTCAAAAGTGCCTTTTTCGTGCGTATTTGAAATAAATGATTTGACTTTGTGATCATATTTTTCACTATCGGTCCAACATCCTAGAAATACAGATCGTCGCATTTACTCAACTCTGTCCGTAAGAACATTCTAAATTGTTCATTATTTCAGTTAATAATTCATTTACCACTACCACATAACACGCTGAGAAGTGTATTGAATCAGCTGAAGTAGCACTAATCTATGTAAATACCTAGTTAAGTGGTGCGAATTGCATTCACAATCAAAGAGCATTGCAGAATAGTTTGTACCGTGAATGATTTGAAGTGTAGTGTTTGCTACGTTGCATATGTTATTTTGTTTCAAATTAATTCATCATTATAGTGTGTGAAATCAACATAAACTCTTGCTTTTTTTGAGATGGAGGTAAGTAGAAGAACCTCTGAAACAAATTCAGGAGTCCAGGGCAACTAGCCCCTGCCAGGGTCGCGGGTTGTTCGAAAGAGATACCGTGGCCCCTGGCACGGGCAACTGAAGGAACACGGGTGTGTTTTAGTCACTAAAAGTCTGACACGCCTCCCCGCTCCACACAGAGCGGGAGAAGTTATATGATGATGACCCTAAAACAAAAGGGGCAACTAGCTTCATATTTCTGACTGACCGAGTACTTGTCAGTTCAAAGGTGCCTGTAAATGGTTTCATTGATATAATTATAAATGCTTTAAGTTTGACTGTGAAAAAATAAGGTACGGTCGACCTCGTAATTATGACTGCACGGTTTGCGCAGTGGTTAAGCGATTGACTGCTGCTCTGCGTGTCGCGGGTTCGATTCCCGCACGGAATATTTGAATGGCCTACAAGTAGTTGTTCCGGGTCTGGCTGTTTGTGGATGTGAGTTTAAATGTTTGTAAACTCACCCACGACACAGAAGAAATTCCTAGTGTGGGGCAACGTTTCAAAAAAAAAAAAATTACCTTTAGATAAACTAAAAATTGATCAAAAAACATATTTTGCAAAAATTTAACTATTAGTTACTATTTTTAACAATTGGTTGAGTTAACTACGGATCAAAAAATCGACCCTAAGACTGAAATATATAATTATATATATAATAAATAGAATTAGTAGTTCGTGCAAGGGATGTTCAATCTTAGGGTGGTAAATCAATATCGAGGTGGCATAATCAGCCTATAATGTTCCCACTGCTGGGACACAGGCCTCCTCTCTTCTAACGGGAGTGGGCTGTAATCTACCACGCCGGCCCAGCGCGGGTTGGTAGATGTCACATGTCTTCGAATTTTTTACTTCTAGGACATGCCGGTTTCCACACGATGTTTTCCTTTACCGTTTTGAGAGCAGTAGTGATGAAGTTATAATATATACACAAAGTAAAGCGCCTGTCTGGGTTCGAACCCACGACCTACAACTCGAAGTCGGGGGTCGATACCACTGTGCCACCACTGCTCTTCACAACGAGGTGGACTGTATTTTATTCCTTAATTCCAGATGTCATGTAAAGGCACTACAAAAATCACAGATAATTTAGAATATTAGCTGGCTCTAGTCAAAATTCATAACATATCACGTCGGGGTCACCAGTTTAGAGGCATGAGGAACAGGTTGTAAAGTTCACTCATCCTCTATAGAAAAGGGAGGATCCTCCGACCAGACGGGTGTTGTGTCTGGTGGGCTATTGCCCAACGATTGATGTTGGGAAATTGTATCTATGCTAATTGCGCGGTAAACTCTGCTTGCGAGATGCAGGATTTGCGTGACGTCAGTATGACGCGTTGTTCGTATGTGGCGTTGTAGATACCGCTACACATTCATAGCCACAAACAAAAAACATGCTGTAAGCATTATAATAACATTATTTTTAGTTTTAAACTGATTATACGACAGGTCTTTTGTAGGACAGACAATGCCTTTTGGGCCTCCGCATTTTAATTTAATCATTATCAAACAAACCATGAGAAACGCCATTATTTTTTATACGTCCGTGGGAAAATAAACAAAGCCTAAATTAATTTAAATTTTTGTATTGTACAGTCACTCACGCGTCCATGGAAAGACTTTGACATTGTTCGGTCCTTTATGTGGTAGCAATAAGGTTGATTTTCGTACTTAACTGACTTGTGTTTTTAACAGTACTGTTCGGAAAATTATTGCCGTTAATTTCTATGGTGAAATTCCCATGATATTTTCGGAATTAATTGCGTTAGTTTTTGGCTATTTTAATGTCAACTTTGTCACGCGATCTGTCCCTTTTCATTATGTTGTTGTATTAATTTGATGTTATTGTTGCAGGTATGTTTTTGCTGACCTGGAATTATGAATAGTGGTAAGGTAGTGGCGCCGATTCCCTTGTTCACAAACTAAACTGAATTTAAGTTCAGTGCATCTTTTTCTTTCTATTTCATTAAGAAAAGGACAGAAGATAAATATTAGTTTAGTCCTGTCAAATTAAAATACTCCATAGACAAGCTTAGACGTGATTAAAAAATTTACAACTAAAAATACTTCAATTTACGTCAGACGCTGACTAATTTGAATTATTAATTCTAGGCGGACATTTTCTTTATTTTAATTGTAGGATACGATATGACCGTTATTTTATTTAAACAACAAAGATTTAACAAAATAAGATAAGTAAAGACAGTGTAACTTAAACTTGTCCTTTGAGGACAAGTTTAAATAGAAAATATCGCAACTAAAAGATTGATTGTCATCCAAAAATAAATAATGGACTTAGGGGCCGGTTCACACCAGAACGGCAGAAGCCGGCAGATTCGAGGCGGGCAGCGACGCCAGAATGCACCATAATGGTGTCCGTGTCGCCGTGAGCGGCCGCGCCTTTTCAAGCGATACTGGCCTTTTAATTATGTAGATAAAGTTTAAAATTATTTCACACTGAAAGTGCTCGCCGTGCCTCTGCCGGCCGCTGCCGTAACGGTGTAAATCGGCCCTTACATTTATTTTGACGCGGTGGTGTCAGCTTGTCCCTCCCTCCCCACACCCCCTCAGAGGAACGGTTGAGGGGGTTGCGGACAGTTCCATTAACTATTGTATATTATGTGTCAATTTTATTATTAGTCTTTTTAGGCGTAAACTCCTTTTATACGATTTCTAGTTGTGTTGTTGTGAATTGACGGACTGAAAACGAACGCCATATTGTTTTTTTTTCTGTGATAACATTTGTCTGTCTGGCTTTGGACCTTTGAAATAAGCTGGAGGAATTTCTAGATTTATATAGGTACTTAGTGTTTTTTTTTTCGTATATTGATCGCAACTTTAGGATTCTACGCGATGAAATCTGTGTGTCTATTAAAAAAGGAAATGTTAAACCTCTAAAAACTGATTAACCTTCTAATGAACACTCTTTTTTAAATTAATGAATCACTAAGAACTTGTGCTTCTAACGATGCACACTTCTTTTTTTTTTTTTAAACAAACCAGTCTTTCAAACCATGTAACCAACCATGCGCGAACCGAATTCTAAGCTAGGGTACCCCAATCAAATAGATTAGGATGGTGCAGAACTGTCACACGTCGCGCGCGAGCCGAGCGAGCGAAGCGAGCGGAGCTGCTATCCTAGTTAGTCGCAGTTACTTGGCCATTTAATATTTTTAGGACACGAAAATATAAATTATTGAGGTTTACAATCATTATATTAGAGTGTTCAATAATATTATTAGAAGCGCAAAATGAAAATTATTAGAAGATCAATTAATTACATACGAGTAAGTTAAAAAGTATGAATAAATGTACCTATTTGTTTTAATAAAAAAAATATTATTTCTTCGCGATTTCATTCCAAATACATTTTTAAAAACTTCGCGTGTAAAAGGAAAAGTGTTTCATGAAAGAGAGCGGAAATAATTTGTCTTACATTAAGTATGACGTTTATATGCACTCTTAAAATTTTTAATGCGGTCGTTAAAGAACTAAAATATTCAATATTGTGGTGATGAAATAATTTACACAAAGTAAAGCGCCTGTCTGGGTTCGAACTAACGACCAATAACTTGTAAGTCGAGAACGATTCCACTGGGCCAACATTCGCTGTCACTGTGGCTACTTTGTAAGTTTATATTTTATGTATTTTTTTGTAATCTACGTTTAGTTGGTGTAGAATAAACAATTATTTATTTATTTCATCATCATGATTCAGCGGAAAGATGTCCACTGCTGGACATGGCCCCAAGCACCTCCGCACGGAACCGCACTTCGACTGGTTCCGTGCTTCTCGCATCCAAAGAGTTCCTGCGACCTGCACAAGGTCGTCGGTCCACCTTGTGGGAGGCCTTCCAATGGAGTTGCGACCGCCTACCGGAAGACGTAGCTTCCGGTACGCGGTCGCCACTCCAGAACCTTTCGGCCACATCGGCCGTCTGTTCTGCGGCAATGTGCCCTGCCCACTGCCACTTAAGTTTGGCAATTCTTCGGGCTATGTCGGTTACCTTGGTTCTCCTGCGGATCTCTTCATTTCTTATTCGATCACGCAGGGAAACTCCAAGCACAGCCCTCTCCATTGCCCTTTGGGTGACTTTAAGCCTTCTAATAAGGCCCATTGTGAGCGACCACAATTTATTTATTTATAAGTACTTTAAGGAACACCACAAAAATACATAATAATAAAAAAAACACTACAAACTGAAAAATAACTTTATTTCGGAAGTCGGTGCCGTTGGTTCCGCATTTTCGTTTTTTGACACCGACTTCCGAAATTAAAGTTGTTTTTCAGTTTGTAGTGTTTTTTTTTGGAAGTCAGTTGGTTTTTTTTTTTTGTAAAAACGTTTTTATTTTTCACTTTTTAGTTGTACCTACCTACCTCGCACAAATTAATATATACTTGTAAGATTAGAGGTACCCCAATAACAATTTGGACAGAAATGAGGGTGTACTTAGGTATACTGAACACATTTGCCTACCCCTTTAGAGGGTACAGGCGTAATGTTATGTGGTGTGATTGCGTAAACAATGCATACATATGCGAAAGCAGCAATCGCGGTTGATCTGTCCTTTATTGAAGAGTTCCGTTGTCTGTCTCCGAAACTCATCATCAGATCTTTACGAAATTTTAATCGGACCATTTCGGAATAAACTTCTTTCGAACAAAAATAAGAATTTTGCAAATCCGTAAAATAAACATCCGAATTTCCTCCTTTTTTTGAAGTCGGTTATTTATTTTATTTTATCGGACACTAAAAGTATACAATGGCCTTATCGCTTTCAGCGATCTCTTCCAGGCAACCTTGGAATGGACAGTATTTTTATTTCTTTTCTTTTCTTAAATGTCAACCCAATACTTGAAAACACTTTTAGCCTAGGCTAGGTAGATACAGCCTTTTTTCTGTCTAGATTAACTTAGAAGATAATAGTAAACTTAAAAACACATTAAACAGTGATTTATGTACAATAACAAGTTGTGTACAGGCATTAGGTAAATAGGTCCTGAATTTTGTGTACTTTGTGATTTCGTGGAAAGATAGACATCGGATAATCTAAGTTGACTTTTGTTCCGATCAGTAATAATGTGTACAAAAAGTAATGTTATGTATTTACTAGCAGCGCCCCGCGGTTTCATCAGCATAAGTTTCCATCCCGTGGGAATATTGTGATAAAAAGTATCCTATGTATTAATCCTGATCATAAACTATCTGTGTGCCAAATCCGTGCAGTAGTTTTTGTGTGAAATTGTAACAAACATCCATCCATCCTCAAAAACTTTCGCGTTTATAATATTAAATTAATAGGATTTACATAACACGAAAATCATACAAAGGAAACAAAGTGAGTTAACAAATGAACAATAAGAAATGAAGAATAACCATAAACCATAAATATCCAAAACCGTGCGAGAAGCACGGAACCGGTCGAAGTGGAGATGCCTGGGGAGGCCTATGTCCAACAGTGGACTTCTTTCGGCTGAAATGATGACGATGAATAACCATAAAAAACAACAAACAAAAATAACAACATATTACAACTTATTCATATTTAAACAGTAAAAATATGCAGGCAATAATAAATTATATTCTGTTGCTTACCAGTGTCGTTTTCGTTAATTTTCAGTTCTTGTAAATATGAATTGAACACACTTTATTTTCTCTGTTTCATATTAATATAATTTCGGTGTGGTCGGAACTTGGACACTCTTTGATTCGGGATAGCTCACTGGTTGTTGATGGTTTCAAAAAATGGTCTGAGCAACTGTAGACCAATGCCTCCTTCACTGTTTAAAATGATGTCTTGCAATCGAACAATCTTGGGTCAAGTTTGCGAGAGGATTACAGAGTTTTCTGTGGCAGCATCTTCAAAGCCACTTGTGAACTACGAAGTACCTGACGTCATACAAATCCTGCATCGCGAAAACAGAGTTATCCGCTCGATTAGCATATTTTTAGAAACCCGACATCAACCGTCGGGCACTAGCCCACCAGACACGACACCCGTCTGGTCGAAGGATCGTCCCTTTTATATGTAGGATGAGGAAATCAAAACCCTGCTCCTTATACCTTTATATTCCTATCTGTAGTGAACATTCCTTGATTTCTATTTGGGATTTTGTTTGTGGTAGATGAGCCAAATCTACCACCATGTGGGTCCCAGACAACATTCGGCGACATCGAGGCAGACCCCGTAGAAGATGGTGGAACGAGTTTGACGCCTACAGAAAAGACTGGTTCACACTAGCTCAAGGCAGAGAGGAGGTAGCGGGATCTTCCGAAAGGGTTACCGCTGCCCTGGAACATAAAGGGCTAAGGAAGGAACACGGGTGGGTTTTAGTCAGTAAGAGTCTGACACTCCCTTCCGCTCCACCCAGAGCGGGAGGGGTCATTTGATGATGGAGAGGAGAAAGAGAGGCCTTTGTCCAGCAGTGGGCTAAAAATAAATAAATAGAATAGCCCAGGTACACGAGGTTGCCTTTTAATAAATCAACGTACATTTGCACAGTTCGAACAAATCTATTTACTAACCCAACACATTGCATAAGCACGTATCCGCTTGGTTTGATGCAAATAGCTTGACATCAGTCAGGCCTGTCAGTTTGTGTCGTCGGCTGATTTATGGCCGATCCAATGTACCAGCGGCAATGTTGCTAACCCGACCTGTGTGGAATGGTAACTATAGGTATTTTTGTAACTGAAATACTGGCAAAAGTTTTTTTTTTTTTTTTGGTACAATTTTGGGACATGCCCAAATAGCACAGAACTGGTGCTCTGACACAGTGAGGCGGGGTCGTGGCAGGCTATGCAGGAGATGGCGGGACGAACTGGATAGGTTCCGTCAAAACTGGGGGCGAAACTCGCGAAACATGGAAGGAGGGGAGGGAAGCCTTTGCCGAGGAGTGGGACAGCGTAAGCAAGTTAAAAACTAAACAATTTTACATTAAAGTCGACTGCCTCGGACACTATGGCCTATCCTGCAGCAAGAGCGCTGGACGAATGGCAAGGCACGCCAGCATTAACGACATCATCCGTTGGGCTCTTGTCTTCACCGGGGTGCCAGTTGTATTAGAACCCAATGGCTTGGCACGCGACGATGGAAAGAGGCCCGATGATTCCATTGGGCCTCTGGCATCACGCCAGAGCATGACCATGGTATGATGTTGTTATGGTCATTCGACCATAATGTCTTGGAAGTTGGGTAGGCTGGTGTTGGATGCAACCTGTGTCGACACCCCCGCGCCATCCTATCTTCCTTCGTCGGATTTGAAAAATTATATGGGCTGAACGACTGTAGGCCGTTTAATATCACGCTAAAACACTTGGGAGCCGAGCAAAAAGAAATAAAAGTCAGAAATTACGCTAAGCGAAAATAAAGTAAAAACGCAGGCGATGCGATGCGATGCGACGAAGACATTTAACGTGGACGAAGTCGTTGGCATAAGCTAGTATTGGATAACGGCAGGAGGATTATAATGATAGTCCTGCCTAATAGACAACCATCCTTATCTATGTATCAGACCAGCTAAATGACTCCATAATATTGCGTTGACGTAAGACCTACACGGGTGTGCGAAATTTCAAGTTAATCTGATTATGGAAAGTGGGTGAAATATCGATCACGAGGTTCGGCTGGTAGTTAAAGGGGTGGGAAAAATTTAATCGCAAGAACCTGTCTGTGGCTATACTCGGAATACCATCATCAATTCAATGTTATTGGCTTTTTTTACGTAACGACACGTTGCTTAATCCGCCTATAATGGGAAAAAGGCCTCTCTGTAATAGGGAGTGGGCCGTAATCCACTACGCGTGTGTTGGTGTGGTCACATGTTTTCGAAGTTTTGGTTCAAGGATATGCCAGTGTCCTCGCGATGTTTTCCTTGACCGTTTTGAGAGCAGTCGTGATGAAAATATTTACACAAAGTTTTGAGGCATGAGGAACAGGGTGTAAAGTTCACTCATCCTCCATAGAAAAGGGAGGATCCTCCGACCAGACGGGTGTTGTGTCTGGCGGGCAATTGCCCAACGATTGATGTTGGGAAATTGTATCTATGCTAATTGCGCGGTAAACTCTGCCTGCGAGATGCAGGATTTGCGTGACGTCAGTATGACGCGTTGTTCGCATGTGGCGTTGTAGATACCGCTACAAAGTAAATCGGCTGCCTAGGTTCGATCCTACGACCTACAGCTCGTAAGTCGGGGACTTTACCAATTCTCTCTCATATCAAGTATAGTGCACTCATTAATTTGTTCGCTACCTACCTCCACGGAGAGAGGGATTATATTCATAGATTATAAAGGACATTTATGCTTCGAAATCCAAAACAAAACTAAAATCCATCAGTACCTATATTGTTTTGTTTCCCATAGAAATCTAGATCAATCGTTTAGCATCTAGGTCACCCGAGCCAGCCTAGTACTATGGAACCGGTTTGATAGTGGACCGCACACCTGGCGAATGTGTATGCTCGGAGATATATAAGTTTAGGTATATAATGTAAGGATGGTCGGAATGTTTGGTTTGGTCTATATATTTAGGTAGTCTTTTTGTTATGTCTGAATTTTAAATGTCGCTTTTAATGTTCTTTTGACGGCACTGTTGGCGCAGTGGTTAGGCGATTGACTGCTGCGCTGCGTGTCGCGGGTTCGATTCCCGCACGGAACAAATATTTGTATGGCCTAAATAAAATAAATGTGATCGAGATTTTGAATGTAGGAAAAGTACCTTACTATTAATTTATTGAGTGTCCTCAAAAAATACAGGATGTCATATGAAATAACTATACAGACTGTCCTGTGAAATGTATAGGCTGTTTTAGGAAATTTTCAGTGTCTAGTACTTAGGAAAGTTACTGTATGTCCTAGGAAATAAACATACTGTTCTCGTTAACGTCGATGTCTTAAGAGAAAACGAATACACGCATAAAACAATACGTGGGACATGCCAGTGGTAGATACACATTACACCGTAAAAAATATTTGGTCTAAGCATTATTATCCAAGAAGAAAACAAAGAATAAGTTATTACGGAAAGAACGCCAACGACCACGTGACCGTAGGCTGTTCCAGCAAAGTTTCTATTCCACCTCACAACTGACAGAGAAACCTGACGCTCAAACGACAGTTACAAACTTTATTACTAATAAACAAATAAATAAAAATAAAATGTGTTTATTGCATCATCTTAAATAACTTATTCTAGTTACAATGGGGAGAATCCATTTAAGCAATTAGTTTGCTCCGCCCTTCCCCAGGTTATAAATTGATTATTAAATTATTGAGCCTTTTCAAGATAATATAAACTTATACAAATAAAAACAAGAATAAATACCAAAATAAAAACAAAAGAATGAAATGAAAACACAGTATTTTTATGAAAGGCAAAAAACGCGCTAGTGATGTGTATGTTATGTGAGTAGGACACTACAATACAACACTAAAATCGTAAAGAAACAAAACCTAGATTATGATAAAGGCATAGTTAAGGTTATCTACACACACCTTGCCTAAAAAGACAATATTTGCCGACTGACAAAGAACACCGTTGTTTGCTGGACAAATATATTTTTCTAATATTGTGTGCCTAATTTGGAATTTGTCGCAGCCGCCGCCCATTAACTCGAGAAGTTCTAGTCTAGACTAGATATTCAGTTAAACTCCTGTCGAAGCGTCAATGATCTTAATTAGCTATGTTCAATATCTTGAACGTATTTTCTTTTTTAGGTTGGGTACACTTAAGTATTACTGTAGTGGGAGGCAGTCACCTCCTTCTGCGAAGCAGTCATGCTAGCGAAGGAGGTGGCGGGGTGGACGAGGGAAAGGACCTCACGCCTCAGCCGCCGCGGGAGACGCTCCGGGCGTCGGAAGCCGCGTGACGACTCCCGGCCACCGTAGGCGGCCTGCGGGCGGAGAGTGATGGGTAACTCACCGTCCGATCAGGACCAGGCCCGTGCCGGACGGCGCGTATGTGTTCCACGCGCGCCTTAAAGAAATGTCAGCATTAGTGACTGGGCCCGATAGGGCCGAAGCCTGCCAGGGTAGCGGGATCGTCCGAAAGGGTTACCGCTGCCCTGGAACATAAAGGGCTAAGCAAGGAACGCGGGTGGGTTTTAGTCAGTAAGAGTCTGACACTCCCTTCCGCTCCACCCAGAGCGGGAGGGGGGTCATTTGATGATTTCCCAACCACAAAAAAAAAAAAGTATTACTATAGTCAGTTTCTAAAAGTATTAAATGAAAAAGTAAACAATTGTATCAGAAAGCGTATCTGTATATGCCAATTTGTACTGCCATTTACAAATTGAGAGCTTTGAACACTGACTACGGTCTGTTTCTAAAGTCTATGATAAAAGTGTAAACAAACCTTGTCGTTAAATTCTTACGCAATCACTCACTGAAGACGTGCGTTTATGTTGGTATTAGTGAGGCTTGTAGTTTTTCTTGAAACACGTTTATTAAAAAGCTCATCATAATGAAAACGTAAATTAGCTAACAGACTGTGAAACTTATGTCTTCATTGGCTAACTGAATTATCAACAGCCAAGATGATATTCACCGACCAATGTAATCTGCTGTAAAATCTCAAGTTTGTTGTCTTAGAACATAGCTAATTAAGTATATTTTAAGACAGATTAAACTAAACAGACTCCCTGATACCGGAGGTAATTTGTTGAATATGATAAACATGTCTAGACCGTTCAGTGCGCAACTTATTATCCGCTTACAAAAATAATTCGGCAACATAATTTTAGTAACATAACACAAAGAAACGATGGATGGACTGTGTGAATGATGATATGGTTAGAAAGGGAGTGACTACCGAGATGACGACTACTAGAGAAGTATGGAAGAAAAAGACATGTTGCGGCGACCGCAAATAAATTGGTATAAGACCAGGAGAATGATAATGCAATGATGAACATTTGGAGGTATGAGGAACAGGATGTAAAGTTCACTCATCCTCCATAGAAAAGGGAGGATCCTCCAACCAGACGGGTGTTATGTCTGCCCCGACATCAGTATGTACTGCCCCACGACTGATGTCGGGAACTTTGTATATATGCTAATTGCGCGGTAAATTCTGCTTGCGAGATGCAGGATTTGCGTGACGTCAGTATGACGCGTTGTTCGCATGTGGCGTTGTAGATTCCGCTATAAACACATAACATCACGCTTTGTTTCCCCGAAGGGTTGGGCAAAGGTGTATCTATAGTACACCCACATTTCGCCAGTTATGTTCGAGTCCCATGAAACAGGGGGGCGAACCTATTGTCATTAACCGGCACAAATCCAGTCTCCGGGCTGCCACGGAGAAATTCTGCCATTTCAGCCGAAAGACGTTCACTGCTGGACATAGGCCTCCCCGAAGCACCTCCACTTCGACCAGTTCTGTGCTTCTCGCATCCAACGGGTTCCTGCGGCCTTCACAAGGTCGTCGGTCTACCTTGTGGGAGGCTTTCCAACGCTACGTCTTCCGGTACGCGGTCGCCACTCCAGAACCTTTCGGCCCCATCGGCCATATGCTCTGCGAGCAATGTGCCCTGCCCACTGCTACTTAAGTTTGGCATTGGGCCTTATTAGAAGGCTTAAAGTCACATGTTCATACATATTTCAGTAATATCACATCCGTCCAGCTTATTTATAGATACACTTTAACCCCTTATTTATAAACGTTGCTTAAAGTTACTTTAGCAACGTTTATAAATAACCCCTTTATACTTGAAAGTCGAGTATAAATAAATCATCTTTTCTCCTAAGTAAAGACCATCTGAAGCTTAAGTAAGATGTAAGTTATTCGCTATCGCGAGTACCTGCCCTTCGGTTAGGGGGTTATTCTTTAGGCCTATAAATCTAGAGTATTTATTTATCTTAGACCTCTTTGTGAAGAATTATGAACATGTTCTCTGAAGTTTAGTGATGGGACATGGGTGCTTAAGAAGCCATTCTCTATTCGAAGTTATTTTGAAAGAAAAGATTACATCAGCAACGTATTTGCTTAAAAATTTACAAACAAGCTTACTTTTGAAATCAAAGTGAAAACAGAGCTTTGACACTGAAGTTTGACAAGTAAACGTTTGGGTGTTCTGAAGGCCAATTCCCGTAATTCAAAATCAATGTCAAAAATGAAGGGAAATTAGAGGTATTTTTGACACATTGAGACTGAGATCAGACTGTGAACGTTCTTAAAATTACGAGAATGGCCCCTCTGGTCTCGGCCTTTTATGCGACATGTCCTGCCCATCGAAGACGTCCTACTTAGACGGTTTTAATTATTTATTTATCTATATCTATATCTATACTTATAATAAATCTGTAGAAGTGAAAATTCTGTACATTGAAAATATCAAAAAAATAAATGGCAGGGGGTGTTACTAAACCGACACCGAACCCAAAAATGTGATTAAAAAAATTTTTGTCTGTCTGTCTGTCGGTCTGTCTGTCTGTCTGTCTGTCTGTCTGTCTGTTTGTTCAGGCATCACGCAAAAACTACCGGTTCGATTACGATGAAACTTGGTATAATTATTCTTTAATATCCTGGGCACCACACTGGGTACTTTTTATCCCGGAAAAGTATATACAATAAAAAACAAACTTAATTTTGCGGTTCGATCCCTAGACCCATTACTGTCTCAACCGCAAATAATAAGTTTGTCGTAGGTTACGTCACCCGCAGTGGAGTTCATTTTTATTCCTTTTAGTTTTTAAGAGTTATTTAGGTTTATTTTCATATAAGTCGTAGGTATAGATTTTAATTTTAAAGTATAGGTAGCATATTTGATAGTGTACGTAGTGACCGTAGGTTATTTTATAATACTGTTAGGTAGGATTAGTCATTCGTATAGATATTAGTTTTTAGGGATTTTGCTTATTTATTGAGTTTAGATTAGTTATCATCAGAAATAGGTTTATTTAGGTAGGTAGGTATTTAATTTTCTGTTACTGAGTTTTTTTTAATTAGGTAGGTACTTAGGTAAAGATATCATATAGGTACCCTCTTAATCACCACTAATGAGACACAATTGGTTTTCTATTGTTATTAGTCACAAAGGGCCCGCGAGATAGATGGCATTCTGGGGAAGCACATACATTTTATCCTGTTAGCACGTTCCCGTAGGATAATTTCCGACATCCACGCGGGCGAAGCCGCGGGCAGAAGCTAGTATTTAATATACAAGTAACAATGGACTCAAATATGTTAGTAGATAACAATATTTCTTAACAACTATGTTGGTATACTTAACCTGCACTGCCATATAGTTATGAGAAACCCTGCTACAAGGTCATCACCGATGTGGAAAGCTTGCAGCAGCGAGTCATACACAAGCAGTCCAGTCTGCTCGCGATACACCGCAGTACAATGTTGGTGCTGACCCGCACCCCCAATAATAAATACATTAGGCCCGTCGTACGTCTCGTAGAGCTCATGGTCGTACCGCGTTCGCCATGGCTCGTCTTCCAGCACTGCAACGAATATGCGCCCAAGGATTTTACGTTCGAATAATATAATAATATCCCTGGACATTTCACACAGCGCCATCTAGTCCCAAGCTAAGCAACCTAATGCTTGTGTTATGGTAACAAGATGGCTGATAAACTACTTCTATACATTTTTTTTTGTAAATACATACATATTATAGATAAAAAAACACCCAGACTCGGAACAAATACATGTAACTCATACAAATATTTGTTCCGTGCGGGAATCGAACCCGCGACACGCAGCGCAGCAGTCAATCGCTTAACCACTGCGCCAACCGTGCTGTCAAATAATCGAATACCAACAGAGAGATTATTACCCCAGTTTTAATTTAATTTGTGTGCCTACACTAAAGACATACGTAGACAGTAGAAAATATTGGGCACGAAACAATAGAATTTTTTAACAAACGCAACTAAACTCGCCAAGTTACTCGCGTGCCAATTCTGGAATAATGACTGTTCCTGTTTTTTTTTCCCCCTTTTTTTTTCGTTAAACAATTAGGCGTTGACCTAGCACAACTTGTATGTATGTAATGTCTGCTTGCGTAGGACGTGCCATAGTAATTTGTCAGAAATATGGTCTTACCCTGACTTTTCCTACATAATCAGCCTGTAATGTGTGTTTGTGACGGCACGGTTGGCGCAGTGGTTAAGCGAATGACTGCTGCGCTGCGTGCCGCGGGTTCGATTCCCGCACGGAAAAAATATTTGTATGGCCTACAAGTAGTTGTTCCGGGTCTGGCTGTTTGTGTATGTGAGTTTGTTTGTTATATCGTGATCGATATTAGGATGGGTCAAGTTAAGCTTGGATTGGAAGACAAAATAAGGCATTACTCATTATACGCACTTGTTAAACAAAAAAAGATCTATTGTATTTCCATTTCTCCCGAACGAAATCAACTTGACCCAGGGTACCAGTAATTAATCAGCTGGTCCGACAAGCGAGCTGGCAGTTTTCATAATTAGTGACGCGCCGGTGTCGGATTTTTGACAAATGTCCGCCCTAGGGATGGGACGTTTCGAGTTTAGCGTTTGATGTTTTGGCGATGCTGAATTTAGGCGCGGTCTGTATTGTTTGGTGGAGAGTAATTGCTGTTGCAGTGAGTTATATGTTGTCAGGGAAAAGATGTTTTGCACAGTAAATATTTTTAGCTAATTTATGCACATAGACAGTTTCTTCTAAAGCATTGCTCATTCCCTAAAGAAATGTGTTTCAGCGGCGCTTATTTTATTTTTGCGTAAACCGGGTGCCTTATTTTAATCTCTAGCCAAAAACATGGCATAAAGGCTGTACGGAGGGTAGCGGGATCGTCCGAAAGGGTTACCGCTGCCCTGGAACATAAAGGGCTAAGGAAGGAACACGGGTGGGTTTTAGTCAGTAAGAGTCTGACACTCCCTTCTGCTCCACCCAGAGCGGGAGGAGTCATTTGTTATCAAATGACTCGATCGATCGATTATAAAGCTACTACTCCGTTCAGCCTTATGGCTGAACGGAGTAGTAGCTTTATAATCGAAGATAAAAAAACTGCTATAAGCTTCTACTTCGTTCACCTTTTATATAAAAAAAGTCGGCCAGTATATGCTTATGATGTGTTTTGGTATGTTTTTGTTTAAGAGAAACCTCTTACCGCCGTCATGAACTCATGATATAGTAGGTACATAAATACTTACTTGTCATTCGAACTTTATGAAAAGATACGTAGGTATAGCCGATGGATTCTGTAAAAATCTTACCGTGAAAACTTAGGTGAAGTGATCTTAGAGTGAGCTGTCAATACTGTCAATCCCTAGCATTAGTTTGAATGACAGCTCGCTTCACCTTAGTTTTCACCGTGAGATGGTTACAGAATCGCACTGCAGGCTACTTAGACTTGTTCTACGTAAAACAATTTTTTCTTTCGTTTTTTTTTTTAACTGCACCACACTATGAATTACTCCTCTCTAAGGACACAACGCCTGGTTCTTCCGCATCCAGTCTATCCCATTTCGTAAAGCTTATGTGAAGAAAGTAAAGTTCTTGTTTTATTATGTACAGTGTATAGAATCTCATGTTTATACCAACTCTTTTGTCGGAGCTCTCACCGTGGCGGCACCTTTTCATTCTTTGTGCACTTTACGAGTGCGAACCAGCCATTTTCCACGAGTAGTGTAGCGTTCTTGTAAAATGTATAAAAATTTTAAATTACTGAAGAATTTAATTTTGTAGTTTTTTTTTTCTTTTCTGAGGAGAGGAATTGAAGTGGTTTCGAGAGGTGATAGAACCTTTCGGCCCCATCGGCCATCTGTTCTGCGAGCAATGTGCCCTGCCCACTGCCACTTAAGTTTGGCAATTCTTCGGGCTATGTTGGTTACCTTGGTTCTGCTGTGGATCTCAAAAAAGAAAAACCCAGAGACAAAAATCAAAAAGATCTCTAAAGCGATCATCATCTGCCTAGCCTTTTCCCAACTATGTTGGGGTCTGCTTCCAGTCTAACCGGATGCAGCTGAATACCAGTATTTTACATGGAGCGACTGCCTATCTGACCTCCACAACCCAGTTACTGGGTAATACGATACCGTTTTTTTTTGTAATTTCGTATGCATTTAATCTTTTTCTTCGTCTTTTTCGTTCGTGTCGCTGGCACGTCTGTATTTAGTAATAAGTAAGCTGTTATTTGGCATTACAAATAGACACTCCAATTTTAGTTATTTGCATAAATATCTTTTACTATTATTTTATACTTACTGTACTTTTTATCCGGGCAGTATGTTCCCATGCGATAATTTGCAACCTCCACGCGGGCGAAGTCGCGGGCCAAAAGCTAGTTAATAATAATAACGAACAAAATATTCCGGTTGTGTATTTTTCCGCACAATTCTGCCTGTCATGGTGGCTAGGGATGTTTTTACGCCCCAACAGACATTTCAGTGGTTTTTCATCGCTTTTTGTATAGTCTATGGTTATAATTTAATGTGGGGAGATGGGTGGAAGTGGCAACGTCAGTTTCGTTAAAAATATGAAGGGCTAATTTGAATTTTTGAGGAGTATAAAGTAAGTAGTCAAAAAAGCGAGTAAAGATATGATGAATATTTTTGAGGGGATCAAAGTAAGTGCTGGGGAGCGAACTTAGTTAAAAGATGGTGAATGGAAAATGTAGACATGAGGATTTCTAAGACGTCATGACAGAATAGGGACGATTGTAAATTCAGGAGGCCTACTCCGAAGTGCAAAGTGCGAGTGTTCGGATCGGACAGACACATGGCCGAACCGAATATTATTGAAAAATGCGAAAAAAGTTCGGATCGGCTCAGTTGGGTCGGGACCATAGTCAATATTCGAAAGAGTATAGGAGTGTAGGATCGGAACCGACCGCACCCAATAGTAACTTCGTAGCAGGAAACGGCCGAACATTCGGCCGATACTACTTTGGAGTAGACGCCCTGATTTTATCATGAAGGTGTATTTAATCAAATCATTTTTACCAATTGATGCTATTTCCACTTAAACTAATATAAACTTTGTTACTGTAAATAAGATGGATTTCAGAATGACTGGATGAATGTACAGACGCCAGCACATTAAGCTACTACAATCTGTCAAATTTCTTTAATAGGTTTTCAACTTTACCGATAAAGCATTAAGGTTCAAGGTTGATTTGGAAAATTTGACAGTTTCAGGTAGCTTGACCTGCTGGCGTGTGTACAAAGTTATGCAATAACTATACCTTTATTTTAATCTTAATTTATTTAAGTTGCAAGAATATAACTATGTATAATTAATGCAAGCTTATAATTAATTTACATGAGTTATGAATGTTCACCCCACTATCAATGAACAGCTCACTTATAGTCTGCATACACTGCTCCGTGATAGCTAGATGGTGACAATTATCACTTAAGCCAATAAAAGAGTTTCACGGCATTGATATAACTAGAAAGTAGCGAAACAAAACAAAAGAAAAAATTTAAACAGGCTATCAATAATTGGTAAAATGCGATTGTTGTCACATTACTCACATTCCATTAAGGTTAAAAGTATGTACCTAAATACTATGACTATAATAATTAACAAAAGGAAAAAGGAAAAACTAAATAATCTGCTTAACATTGTTTAATGCATATATTATTAGTGAATATATTATTTCCACTCAGCAATTGGAACGTGCTTTGTTGAAATATATGATATCTATATCTATACTTATAATAAATCTGTAGAAGTGAAAATTCTGTACATTGAAAATATCAAAAAAATAATTTACAGGGGGTGTTACTAGACTGACACCGAACCCAAAAATGTGATTAATAAATTTTTTGTCTGTCTGTCTGTCTGTTTGTTCAGGCATCACGCAAAAACTACCGGTTCGATTACGATGAAACTTGGTATAATTATTCTTTAATATCCTGGGCACCACACTGGGTACTTTTTATCCCGGAAAAGTATATACAATAAAAAACAAACTTAATTTTGCGGTTCGATCCCTATACCCGATTACCACTGTCTATACTGTACCAACCGCAAATACTAAGTTTGTCGTAAGTTGGGTCACCCGCAGTGGAGTTCATTTTTATTCCTTTTAGTTTTTAGAGTTATTTAGGTTTATTTTTATATGAGTCGTAGGTATAGATTTTAATTTTAAAGTATAGGTAGTATATTTGATAGTGTACGTAGTGACCGTAGGTTATTTTATAATATTGTTAGGTAGGATTAGTCATTCGTATAGATATTAGTTTTTAGGGATTTTGCTTATTTATTGAGTTTAGATTAGTTATCATCAGAAATAGGTTTATTTAGGTAGGTATTTAATTTTCTGTTATTGAGTTTTTTTTTAAATTAGGTAGGTACTTAGGTAAAGATATCATATAGGTACCCTCTTAATCACCACTAATGAGACACAATTGGTTTTCTACTGTAATTAGCCACAAAGGGCCCGCGAGATAGATGGCATTCTGGTGAAGCACATACATTTTATCCTGATAGCACGTTCCCGTGGGATAATTTCCGACATCCACGCGGGCGAAGCCGCGGGCAGAAGCTAGTCTCTAATATAAATGTTTTTTTTTTTGTAAAAGAATTTGGTAATACTATTACGAAACACGAAGGTCTATTCCAGCCGTCTTTATATTAGCGTAAATTGATGTCATCGGACTGAATGGGACTATAAAGATCTTACGTAAGCCTATCTTATTAATTTAAGTACTGAAGACCGGAGGACCTATCAAGAACGCGCGATGGCAACGTAACGCAAGTTCCAACGATTTTAGTATCTAAAATAAGAAAGAAGAAAGAAAAATATTTTATTCTGCACAAACAGAACGCACAGTTACAAATAAAAAAAAAATAATAATAAAAAAATAAAATGAAACATAAGATACACTTAGTTAAAAGACTCGTAGTCAAGCGTAGAAAAAATAATGTTGACACTTTTGCCTATTGGTTGATGTCAAGGCCAGGAACCAATGACAACTCACAGTAATTGTCAAAATACACTACACTGTTATGCTAGTAACACTGGCTCTTTAGTCAACTGAGGCCGCTTGAACTTATCCCGCGGGATGAGTTTCCGGTTTCGATAGATATAAAAAGCTTATTAGATTTTTAAGCCATGTTCCTTTGCATACAAACGTTTTTTTGCCGTGAAAAACTACGGTTTACTCGCCCTGTGTAGGCACGGTCGCCAGTGTTGTATGGATCTTGTTGACTGATACGTTTTTTCTACGGCGCGGTTTATACGTTGTACCGTATAGTAAGGGCCCAACCCTATAGGGGTGTACTTAATCTAAGGGGATGGTAGCAAGTTGTCATACAAAAACGTTTAGCCTAAACGTTATGCTGAGATAGGAGCCTTTTGGCCTCGTAAAGGACTTTCTGATTCATCTTTCTTTTTGTTACTTTTTTTTATACAGGGTGTTATTGACAGCCCTCCGCAAACTGATAGGGTGGCTTCAGTACATCATATTAAGATGACCGGTACATGTAATTCTTTCAGGAACATTAAGGGAATCCAAAAAACCAGATTTGTTTTATTACCTCACACGCAACGTACGTATCGTTACCGTGGCAAAACGCACGTAGCGGACGGCAGCGCAACGAGCTTGAGCGAGGCTGTTTTCAGCTGTTTTATTTACATAAATAGAGTTTTGCATACAGAGAACGTAATTTTACATTGAAATAAAGGTATATCAGCAGAAAAAACGGCATAATTTTTTTTTTTCCAGAGAAAATTTCCGGTGGGATATGATTCAGAATAAGGAGCTGAATCAATCCTGTGTTTTTGTGGAGGGCTGTCAATAACACCCTGTATACATAATTTGGTTTTTTATTCTTGACTGTGTTTATAAAAACCTTTTGAGAGAAAATAAATAAACTTATTATTATACCCTGTCCATTAGGTTAACCGTTTTTTGACAGCTGTCTTAGAACGTACTATATTCCAAATTACGTAAAAGTTAACGTTAAAATGCGTAATAAAATAAATATATGAACTGCCTTATCTTATTGAATTATCTTATTTATGGCTTCTTACATACACTATTATATAATGCCGTACGTGTATCAATCAATGTATTGTGTGCTGCTGCAATCACTAGTTCCTTGTGTCAAAAAACGGTTTATTCAATGGACAGGGTATAGTAAAGTTTTTGATCTTCTTGTACGAGTAGTAATAAATACTTTTTCTTTCTTCCTTTAAACGTCAGGTAGATTATCAGCCAGAACCACCACATAAAAGAAGTAACACTGGCAAGTCTTCAAAGAAGCTAACCTCTAAATTATTCCCTTTATTTTCAGCCAGAGATATTGTAGATAACCATTAGACAATTGTATCAAATTGAATAACCCATTTCGCACCTATCTCACAAAAAGATAAAAGATACTGGCAACATAATCTCGAACCCGTACAATGCTGAACATCTGAAATGCCATTAAGAATTCACTTAACGTGAATAGCGTTACTGTTATAAGGAATGTAATAATCGTACATTTGAACGTTTTTGAGACAAAGGAGCCCTTACGGCTGGTTTAAACTGTTGTTCAGACTGTCTGACTGTCTGTCTGTTTGTTTGTAAAGAGGTATTTTATGCGATTAGAATGTTGGTAGTTGGAAGCCTTCTTGTCACAGCCATGACGTGCAGCTGTCGACTATTTCTGTTTTGTGCTCGTGATTATAGATCACGATCTATTTTGTTTTTATTTTTCTTTATTACTTGAGTTAATTATATTTTTGTATGCACGTTTCTGTGGCAAATAAACCTATTTTTATTTCTTTGTTTTTAGTAATAAAATTGGTAAGTACGTGTCGTATCTTGTCATTTTTTTTAAATTATAAGTATGTAAACCCAATATTGGTGTAAATATTATACACATAAACGATATCGTGGCAGGCCCAGACGGAGATGGCGGGATAAGCTGGACTCCTTCAACAAGAACAGGGGGCCTACTCCGAAGCCATCAACGATTGCATCTCTGCTTTCCATCAGGCGGGATCGCAGTCAAGCGCTAGGTTATAACATTAAAAAAAAAAAAAAAAAAAGTGCAAAGTGCGAATGTTCGGATCGGACCGACACATGGCCGAACCGAATATTATTGAAAAATGCGAAAAAAGTTCTGATCGGCTCAGTTGGCTCGGGACCATAGTCAATATTCGAAAGAGTGTAGGAGTGTAGGATCGGAACCGACCGAACCAAATAGTAACTTCGTAGCAGGAAACGGCCGAACATTCAGCCTACTAATACTACTTCAGAGTAGACCCTCTGGTTCTTAGCAGCTTTGAACAGAGAGAAGTGGAAAGACAGTAGGGAGTCCTTTGCCCAGCAGTGGGACATCACAGGCTAATAATAATACACATAAACCTTCCGCTATAAATTCTCTAAATGTTGGTGAAAACTGCATCGAAATCCGTTGCGCAGTTGAAGAACAAAGCGGTCACACAGACAGACTGCAAAAGCGACTTTAATTTACAAAACGAAATAGATGTTATAATCGTGCGTTTGAACGTTTTTGAGACAAAGGATAGCCCTCAAGGCTGGTTTAAATTGTTGTTCAGATTGTCTGTCTGTTAGTAAAGTGGCTGTGTCTATTAAGTACTATGGTAGCACTGACAAAATTGGTCTCTTACTTATTACATGGGGTATTTTGGTGTAGGTGGCGAAAATATAGCCTTTCGGCAAGGTAGTAGTGGTGGTAGTGGCAATGAATGTCCAACGTATCTTAGAATCAACATTCTTTAAAGGTCTTTTTAATTAAATGGTGTCATCATCCTTCTTCTGCCATTTTTCAAATTTATTTGGGGTGGTCGCAACATGTTTGTTTCTACCACACTTCTCTATTAGTCGTCATCTCGATAGTCACCCCCTTTCTAGCCATATCATCTTTCACACAGTCCATCTATCGTTTCTTTGGTCTTCCCCCTCTCTTATAGCCTTCCAGATTCAGACTCAAAACTTTCATCACGACATTTTTAATAAAGTGGTGTATCCAGTTGAATTACCACCCCTATTTGGTTAATATACCATATATACGCACTAAGCGCTTCTCGTCATCTTTTCTGATGCGCACAGCTAAGGAGTGGAACCGTCTGCCTGCGTCTGCATTCCCGAGTTCATACAACCCGAATCTCTTCAAGGCGAGAGTGAATAGGCTTCTTCTGGGCAAGCTCGTTCCACCGTAGATCTCATCCCTGCCTCTGGGCTGGATTGAGGTCAAGAGTGAGCCCATTGTCAATAAAAAAAATTACGTAAGTATGTTAGTTGTAAACCAATTTCTAAATAAATGTTTGTATATATTTTGTCTCAAACTTCAAGTCACCATAGTCAGTTTTACCACATCATCTTTTACCGACAACTTCGGGCACAAAACTTCCCGCTGCCAGAACCGTAACATTATTGCGGAGGTACTTTATCATCATCACTGAGATCTTATTTACAATACCGTATCATATCTCATATGAAACTTTTTCCTGAATATTGCGAGCAAATTATTTTCCCTGAATTCAAGGTCCGGAAGGCAGACGAACATAATGTTGACATTGAACAGATAAATAAGTTAGAAGGTCCATTCGAAGGTGATATTGTTAAAGGACGTTATTAGTTAATGATAAATGATTTTATTTTGTAAGTAGGTTTGTACAAACACATATACACGTCAATCATATTTTAAAACTAGATGAGGTCGGCGTTTCCTATCTGACTAGTCTGAGAAGAAAGGCCGAAACAAACTCAGACGTCACAGTCTCTTTTAAAGTCCAGACATAATCTTGGTCAGATCATATGAAGACCATGTAGGTCGATGTCTGAGATGGTCTTTTGAGGAAAGAACCACACAGATTGAGAGGACCTGTCCAGTCAGTGCACGCATTTGTCAGAAATCGTGCAGCTCAGCTCAACAGTTGAAGAGAGAGGTGGCTGGAGTAGACTGGATGCGGAAGGCGGAGGACAGGGTGTTGTGGCGCAGTTTGGGAGAGGCCTATGTCCAGCTGTGGACTGCGATAGGCTGAGTTGATTGTTAAAGAAACCAAATTGTTGAAACTTCAATGTTGTTTCATTTAAAATGACTGTAGTTGTTTTAAAATGACAGTCTTATTGTAAAGTGGTGGCCCAGTATTAAGGGCTGCAACTTACGAGACGTTCTTCGAACTTGGTCGTAGATTCGAACCGAGACAGGCGTTTTACTTAGTGTAAAATATCTCATCACCACTGCTCTCAAAACAGTGTAGAATAACATCGTGAGGAAACCGGCATGTCCTAGAACCAAAAATTCGATGACATGTGATATCTACCAACCCGCACTGGGCCCACGTGGTGGATTACAGCCCACCCTCTCTCTGAGAGGAGGCCTGTGTCCCAGCAGTGGGAACATTATAGGCTGATTATGCATTGTTCTTGCACTGGATATATTGTAGCTACTCACATATTTATTTATAAACGTAGATTAAAGTCAGGGACGTTTAAAGGTCAAAAATGTATGGTTAAGCAGACGTTAATCATTACTGATTGGTAATTGACACGGAGTAGTTATCAAATGGAGTACTCAGACGCATAACTAAAAGTCAAATTCTTTTCACGCTTTCAGTTCGTTTGTTGAACCCGACTAGACAGAAAGAAAAAAATGATGCTTAACGTTAAATACGGCGTAGTTTAGGCCATTTTAGTGTTAAATTTCAGAATTGGTCCAGTCCCATTTTATGTCCAGGAAAATCATTGTCCATTCTAAGGTTGCCTGGAGATCGCAGGAATGCGATAATTCCGTCCATTGTATATTTTGTAGTGTTTCATGTATTTTTTTATGCTATGTATTTTTGTGGTGTACAATAAAGTATATATAAATAAATTGGTTGAGCACAAAGTGGCTTTATTTTCGCGTATTTTCGGAGTAAACCTTCGTCACATTTCTGACTTCTAATTTCACTACCAAAAAAGTCAATACAGCTAAAGTAATTTGGGGATAATACGCGTGAGGATCCCTTAATGTATCACTGCAGGATTACGAGGGTTCCGTACGCTGAGCAAGTTTTAATGAGGTTTGGGGCTCAAACTAAGGGTCAAGATGTCTTGTTTGGAACCACTGTGGTGTGCCGAATTATGTTTTGTAAGTGTTCGATGGGTTATGGAGATAGTGGTCCTGTCTTTGATTAAAACTCAAATTAAGCCCGTATGTACTTTGGTTATCAGGGAGGCATGTTTATCTTTTGGGTTTACTTTGTTATCCAGATCGCGAAGTTTTTTTTTAATCTAGGCGAAAATTACCTGAGTTTTTTTTTATTCAGGAAGTTCACGCCTTCCATGAGAGTATGCAGAAACTACAGAACGCCACCTGTTACGGGTAAAGCCCTTCTAATTGATATTACTATAGTTATCTATACGTTGTTGGCCTAATTACCGAACTTAACCGATGTTACCCGAACGCCAAATTCCTCATTTAACTTTCAAATCTTGCGCAGGATCATGAAGTAATATGCCAAACCATATACTAACGTGAATATTTCTTAAGCGTACATAAATATAGTGTATCGCTGTTTCGTAGATAACTCAATTGAATCGTGCCTTTTAGATAGGGTTGCCAAGTTTTTTTGTAAAAATATTTTATTTTTTAAATGCATATTTTTTGCTACTTTGAGCCTTTATTACCAGTATTTTTTAAATTTCTCTACGTATTATTATTATACTCCAAATTAAGGTTACAATCTACGATAAATTCAATTCTTATAAGATAATACTGGCTATGAATTCAGCAAAAAATATTAGTTGTTCTTTACATTTTGACCGGGTAGGTATTTCACTTTTATAAGAAACATATTTTTTTTGATGGCCTAAAAAAATAAAAATTCTGTTTCATAGAAAAGTGCAATACCTACGCGGTCAAAATGTATGGAACAGAAATATTTTGTTTTTTTAATAACCAACGAAAAATTTCGACGCTATGGGGTCTAAACTCATGTGCTGAATCCATGGTTACAGTTTGCGCGTCGAAGTCCCTGACACCATGTATAGAAGGGTTGGCAACCCTACTTGTAGATGACAAGCTAGCTATTCACTAGTATGTTGATTTGCAATTACGATATTGGAATTTGCTTCGAATCTGTGCCTTGCATTGGTAGTTTCTAGTGAAATGTAGTAAGATATTATAGGCTTTATGTTTATTAACCAAAGGGCTAGTTTAAAGATACAGTCTCTAACTAAATGAGGAATCTGACCTTTTGATATTTTTTGTGAAGTGTTTTCCTACGTTCAAAAAATCACGAATAACTACTAAAAAAAAAAAAAAAAACTACTAGAGAATTTATATTTCTTCTGTATTATGGTGGTTTGTACTGTGAAGCCCGCTACGAGTTGTCAGGGTACCGGTAGGAATAAATTAAACCACGGTTTATCACGTATGTTCAATAATTAGTCCTAAAAATTATTCTACGTATTTTACACCATTTCCCTTTGGCTTGTCAGTCCAATCTGACGTCTAATGTCTTCTAATATTAAACTAAGTCAATGTTTGTCTCTTATTTCATGCCAATAACTTTTAACTGACTCGTGGAGGTTGCATGTAAGCACCAAATGGGCTCTCTACAGTACAGTCAAATTCAGAGAGTTGGTTAAAAAAAATGGGTTGCACTCCAGGAGTGCCGGCAGAAGTGAAAACTTGAATAGTAATGTTGTGCATTTTTGATATTTTGGAATGCGGTCTACTCTCCCTCCGTCTTACGAATTTTCGATCAGGTCACGTGTCCAGACGCGAGCCCCGTCTTACGAATTTTCGATCAGGTCACGTGTCCTGACGCGAGTTTAACATTTTTTACCCATCACAAAAAAGTGCACAACGCCGCTAAAGAAGTTTTCACTTCAAAAACTAATGCCTTTTATTCGTCAGACAATCTTATTTACATAGCTATGTCTTCTGTAGGTATGTATTAGGAGCTTCTGCGTATGCGTTTCAGTCTTGGCCTAAGAACGATAAAAAACCCTTATAAAAACCTAATCTTCAACAAAGAAATTGAATGAAAAGCTAATAAAAAAAAGCCATTTTAGGCTTACTTTGGGAGTAAAACTTTGTCCTCTCGGCCAAATTGAAAAGTAACTTTAAAATCCTACTCCACAAGTCCACATTCAAACTTTTTGCCCCAATTTGTAGGATCAAGATTTTAATTTCACAAACATTTGAACCAATTAAATGTTAATCTTTTATTTTATCGGCCAATGGGAATGCTGGATTGAAATCGTCAATCTATCAAGCCTTATCACGAAGCGATTCTGATTGCAGGCGTGGAAAACAAATACTGAAATCATCAGATACTGTACATCAAATAGATTGATTTTTCACGTATGAGGAAGTGTTTTTATTTATCTTCGTACTTTTGTTCGGTTTGGGGGTGAGCTGATTTCGGGGGTTTACGCCGTCTTCGTCTGAATTCTTTGCTATCTATTTTACTTACATTTTAGAACAAAGTATCTGCAAAAAAATAAAAATTACAATGCAGTTGCTCTCAAAACGGTGAAGGAAAATATCGTTCAGTGGGAACATTGTTTTTTTTTTTAAACACTATCCCACACTACGAAATACTCCTGTATCGTGGGTGCGTTTACAAATATTTAAACTCACATACGAAAACAGCCAGACCCGGAACAACTACCTGTAGGCAGTACAAATATTTGTTCCGTGTGGGAATCTAACCCACGACACGCAGCGCAGCAGTCGATCGCTCAGCCACTGCGCTAACCGTGTCGTCAAACATTTTATGGTTGATTATGCTTATGCTTAGGCAGTTCATCCATCCTCCAGTTTAGCTTAGTAAAGATTTTTGGTAGTCTTTCGTAATGTCCAAAGAAAGAAAGAAAGAAAAATGCATTTATTTGCGGGAAACATGACGCATAAAAAAAAGGACATAAACACACAAAAAAAAACAAGTTGGGGGTAAACATGCGAAGCAAAGAGAGATAACGAATCCCTATTCTTTAAATCAATAGAACTGCACCATATGCATACAGTTTTATTTACTCACTTTTAGTGCCAGCCCAAATTGTGCTTCTTGTCGCTGCGTCTAGCGATCATTTTCGTGAGAGAGGGTCGTGTTGTTCATCTTGTGATTGAATATGGAGTCTCTTATTGTACTTACCCGGTACTTCTCATGCAAAAGCGCATTCAACTCTGTCGTCGGGTCTGCGCATGCACCGAGAGTCTAATCGCTGCGACAAATAGCGAGAGCGTGCGACTCTCCCTAGACTGTTGTTGTGACACTGCAACTCGACGCCAAGTGTCCGGAGCTTTAAACAAAATATACAGGGTGTCCGGTAATTAATAATAATAATATCCCTGGACATTTCACACAGCGCCATCTAGTCCCAAGCTTAGCAACCTAATGCTTGTGTTATGGTAACAAGATGGCTGATAAACTACTTATATACATTTTTTTTTTGTAAATACATACATATTATAGATAGAAAAACACCCAGACTCGGAACAAAGCGGTTCGGTTTGGTTTGCTGGTTTTGGCGTTGTAGATACCGCTACAATAGATAACCTATAAGAGATCATTGCACTTATACAACTTTTACTACGGGAACTAACATGACATCGCAAAAAAAAAATCAGCTGTACCTGTACCCCACATTTATGTTCGCATAACTCGTCAAAATGTAGGAAACAGCCGATCCATTTCGCGATTTCAGGTTTGGTCCCATAATAATAGTTGTTCATAATAATGAGTACAATGAGCCCTTAAGAGGTTATCTAATAATAACCGGACAGCCTGTATATAAATTGTCGGCCGTAGCCTGTCGCTGCGTCTAGTCGCCGATCTGTCGCATGTCGTATAGCGGACGCCATCTCTTAGAGAAAGACGGTAAGCCCGGTTTACCAAAACAGTCTCCGACTTTCCACTTTCCAACAAAAACAAAAGACTGCAGCATCAGATAGTGTCCATCAAGTGGATTGATTTTGTCCACAGTTAACTGCCCCAGTATTGACCGAGCTGCTTCTTGTGCAACGAAGGTTTTCTATTTGATCGTAGGTCCACTTATCGTCGTGAAGGGGATCGCTGAAATCATTAGTGTGCCGAAGCATTTTAGAGGTAAGAGGAACTGGGTGTAAAGTTCACTCATCCTCCATAGAAAAGGGAGGATCCTCCGACCAGACGAGTGTTGTGTCTGGCGGGCTATTGCCCAACGATTGATTTTGGGAAATTGTATCTATGCTAAACGCGCGGTAAACTCTGCTTGCGAGATGCAGGATTTGCGTGACGTCAGTATGACGCGTTGTTCGCATGTGGCGTTGTAGATACCGCTACAGCATGATAGGAAATGTAAACATATTACAGTGTATGAGATCCATGCTGAGTTTTGCTCGTAACTTGATTGTTTACTTCCTTGTTGGTCAGTATGAGGTCCTGGGTTCCATTCCTGAACCAGGCGAAGTGTTATTGTGTTTTTCTATCTGAAATTTCTCAGTAGCAGCCAGGAGTTTGAATTTGTGTCCGGTTGACGTTAATACCCCTTTTACATGGAATCCCGCCAAAAGATTCACAGGTGAAGCTCGACCTGAAGCACCTGGCCGCGACGTCGTTAAAAGATGGCCCATCCATAGCCAAATATCACCCATCTCTCCACTAGTCCAATGCTTACTCTAGGATGCATATCCGGTAGGCTCTTAAATCCTACCCTTTCCTACGGGCACGTCTTCCTTACAAAAACCGCGCCCCCCGGTCTACTCCTTGATATGCAATGGTCGCTGTAGCACCATGAACATGAGGCTACAAGAGCTAGTGCGAATCTTGGAGTTCATTCGATTAATCGAGTCTGGTTTAACCACGCTGGGATCTGTGCATTTCATTCATTCATTCATTCTGAAATTTCTCAGTACCAGTCAGGAGTTTGAATTTGTGTCCGGTTGATCTCCCTGTAGCGGTATCTACAACGCCACATGCGAACAACGCGTCATACTGACGTCACGCAAATCCTGCATCTCGCAAGCAGAGTTTACCGCGCAGTTAGCATAGATACAATTTCCCAACATCAATCGTTGGGCAATTGCCCGCCAGACACAACACCCGTCTGGTCGGAGGATCCTCCCTTTTCTATGGAGGATGAGTGAACTTTACACCCTGTTCCTCATACCTCTAAATCCCTTTTACATGGGACTGGGTACACTTCTGCCTAATCCTTCGCGGATTACAGGCGTCATGTTATGTTAATTGTAGATAAGGACATAGATTCCTATTTGCATTGAACATGAACAATGGTGCTCTTTGCGACATGTTTTAATTACAATTTAGTCTCAGGCTTCAATGAATAGAATATTATTATCAATTCGGTTACTGGATCCTCTGTCAGCCCCGCAGGCCCCGCTACCATCCTGCCCGCGAACTCCTCACCAGCTGTTATACAACAGTAAGGCCCCGGCTCTCAATATGTGGTGACGACAGATTATCGTGTCCTTTGAAGCGTCGTGGCTTGTGTATTTAAATGGAGGTGTTCACATATAAGACGACACAATTAACTGTCGTCCACGACTTTTTTTTGCAATGACGACAGATTTTCAAGTCAATGGGAACTTCTAGATACGACAGTCGTTCAACGATAAAATATTTCGACGATACAGTGACGAATTTTTTATTTTATTTTATTTATTAGGGACAAAAAAACAGTTACATGTTAAGTTCAACAATTATGATTAATTACACAAATAGGTAAACATATAACCCACACCACTGTCCACGGATTAATATAAGAACGAGTTAGGAACGGAAATGAATTAAGTGAATATCAGTTAAGATTGCGGTGAAAAAGAATTTATAGCTAAGGTTTTAAATTTTATACTAGAAAGAGAGAATATATCTATGTCAATGAAGTGTGTGTTATAGGCCTCCACAAGTTGACGAAGAGGCACTCGCGCCCCGGCATTAGTCCTGCATGAATCTACATGGAACAACCGGGGCACACGTGCCGCCCGTCTGATAACGGTTCTAGGTACTGTATAGCGTAACTTATTTGTGATTTCAATACAGTCAAATCTATTGTTACACAAACCATGCAACATCATGGCCCCCAAAAGTAAACGCCGAGATTCTAAACTTAAGACATTGTATTGCTGTAGTAATTGTGTGTAAGGAATGTGACTATACACAGTCGATATAATGGAAACAGCTACAGTCGACAGTCGTCCAACGATAAATTAATCGTCACGACATTGTGGGAAGGGAACGCCAACTGCTATAAAATATTGCAAAAATGAAATACTGATCTAAATCACATGTATCTGTTCTATAGTTAGCATAATCAGTCTATAATGTTCCCACTGCTGGGACACAGGCCTCCTCTCTTCGAGAGGGAGTGGGCCACTATGCGGGCCCAGTGCGGGTTGGTAGATGTCACAGGTCTTCGCATTTTGGTTCTAGGACACGCCGGTTTCCTCACGATGTTTTCCTTCACCGTTTTGAGAGCAGTGGTGATGAAATAATTTACACAAAAGAAAGTGCCTGTTTATATTCGAACCCAGGACCTACAACTCTTAAAGGCCTACGCAGACCGGGACGGCATGGCAAGGGAATTTGCCGTGAGTCAGCGCACACTGGCCGCTTAGATACCGCGGCATTCCAGCACTTTGCCACGGCATGCCCTCTTCTCTACCCCCGCCGCCGCACCCCGCAGTATATCACTACGAGCGCCGGAGTCCGTGGCATGCCGTTGCCTAACGCAGTATGCCACGGCATCCCGCCACGGGAGCCTGTGGCGCGTCTTTTAATGCCGTGCGATAAAATCCCTTTCAATGCCACGGCATCATTTTAAAGCATAGCAATTTATGTCGTATTTGTGTAACAGTACGGTTGAATGTCCATTAGTAAAAATTTAAATCCCTTGCCATGCCGTCCCGGTCTGCGTAGGCCTTAAGTCGCGGCCGTAACCACCGAGCCACCACTGCTCTCAGTAGTTACTAGTTAGTACGAGTAATACACAGAAGGGTAAAGTTAACTAATCCGACAGTCACAGCCAAGCTGTGCTCACTAATCAGACGTGCAGTACGTTTGATTGGCTGCTACAGTCGTTGTTTATGTAAGACTGTTGCATATGTTGTTATTTGTCTTACGTCTTGCATCAGTTAAATGGTTTTGTTTTGTAACTGGATTTGTACAAACACTTTTACACGTCAATCATATTTTGAAACTAGATGAGTGTGCCTTGGAGTCGAACCGTCGCGCGAGCCCAGTCTCCTGTTCCTCGCACACTCTGCGCTTAACGCGCTCTTGGACGCTAAGCCTGACTGTGATGTGTTCGCGGATGGATGGAAGAAGATCTTGTCAGTATGTCTGGGGTATTGTGAGATGAGCGTATGACTGGCGAGTAGTTGTAGGTATACTTTTGTTTACTGTACTTTTAAAATGTGTTTGTATCTTTGTCTTTAACTAATGTAATTGGCCTTGGCCGTTTTATGTTAAATAAATAAATAAACGAGGTCGGCGTTTCCTATCTGACTAGTCTGAGAAGAAAGGCTGAAACAAACTCAGAGGTCACAGTCTCTTTTAAAGTCCAGACATTATCTTGATCAGATCATATGAAGACCATGTAGATCGATGTCTGAGATGGTCTTTTGAAGAAAGAACCACACATTTTGATTTGCGTTCCCATTGACGGATCACATTTGAATTTTGAGCTTTTGAATGCGTCAGCTTTTAGTAAAAGTTCTCAAACAATTGTAAATTCAGGCTCTAGTTTGTAAAAGTAGCCACTCAAAAGATACAATCGGTTAAAGGTGGTCCCTCAGTCGTGACTGACAGGCATAAATATCTCAAAATCTAGTTAAGATTTATAACTGCTTTAAATGACTACTCTTAGTAAAAGATTTGTAAAACTAATTTAATGAATATCAACCCTTCCTTTTCACAGAATAGAAAGAATTAGCATGCGGAAGGCGGTCCCTCAACCGATCCCCTTAAGGTTCACCTTGAGTGGAGACCACAGTGGAATTTGAAATTTACTTATGTCTAGCGTTAGTAAAAGTATTTGAACGATTGTGAATTCAACTTCTAGTTTGTAAAAGAATTTACATTAAAAATTTAAAATTTTCTCCCTATCCTCTGTGGCCGTAGCCCCCCAGTCTGGGGGGCATGCGGGGCCCGCCAGCTAGGCGGGCGTGGAGGCCAGCAGGCAACGGGTGCGGGGGCACCCTTGCCTGTATCGCACAGGCCTCCACCAGTGTGGGACGGGAATGGCCAGGTGTTCCCGGCCATTTCCGTAGCCCCCCAGCCTGGGGGGCATGCGGGGCCCGCCAGCCCAGCTAGGCGGGCACGCGCCGGGAGGGTTGTGAAAGTAAAGGCTAAGCCGGTTTCCCATGGCTCTCCCATCACGGCGATGTGGGAACACCGCTGAGTTTTAGTGGGTATCCTGTCATTCCGAGATGGGGATACGTAATGCATTTCTCAGCGGCAAAAAAAAGGTATTCTTTACTGCCTACAAACAAAAATATCTTTCCACCCGTCCACTTTTTCCACTCACTCCAAGTCCAGCAACTCAAAAGGCTATCCCTATAAAAAGAACGCGAAACAAACTTTACAATCCCGCATCCAATTTGGTAAAAAGCAACACTTTACCAAAGCTGTTTACTGAAGTACACCCCGCCACACTTAATCATAGCGATCCGTACTTACGCGTACATAAAATGGGAGAAACTTGTTATCACTATCGTACACCCGCGCTATGGGTGTAGTTTTCACACGGAGGCGGGAGGAAATGGAGTGGTTATACGTTTATTTCGTGGTGGGGTTTGGGTAGCCAAATTAGAATACCACTTGGAGACAAGACAAGTTATATAAAAGTTTGCGCACAGCAGTGAATGCACGTTTGCAGATTTCCTTATCTTGTCTGATTATTCCTATTATAATATTATAAACACGAAAGTTCGTGAGGATGAATGGGTGTTTGTTACTCTTTCACGCAAAAACTACTGAAAGGATTTGGATGAATTGGATGATTTGGATACAGCTCGTTTGTAACCAGGATTAACATATAGGATAGTTTTTATCCCGATATTCACACGGGATCGGAACGTATGCGGGTGAAACCGCGAGGCGCTGCTAGTTGATTATAATGATTAGTGAGTTTGCAGAGTTCGTTGTGAGGTTGAAGCTATGGTGCGCCGAAGCTATTCAAATGTTTTAACTTGTTGAAGCTATTTTTGATCTAATAATACTATTGCCTCGTCCGAAGACCGTAAAATTCTTGCTGCTGCAATGACGAGTGTAAAACTTCCAGAATTTTAAGGTGATAGGACCCACCGAAGGTGGTAATTTTTTGATTACGTGCCGCTGTTTTCCTGAATCTTATTACTCCATTTACTCTCTACTCCGTGTCCTATCACTATAGTTTCGTTTTTTCACCGTATCCTAACGGTCGAGATAGCAATGACGAGGGTTTTTACAGGTCACAGTAGTCGAGATTTTTCTTATCTTTACTCCCTTTTCATCTATAGGGGCGAACAAAGATGTTAGTGATATTGACTCTAGTTGATCGAGTGTGTTTTTAAAGCAAAGTTGGTTGAAAAACTGGGTTAGTTTTGATATATTCATTGCTGAAAGTCAGTCACGTGGTAATTAAGTTTTAAAATGGCAAATATTTCCGGATGATGGGGAACAATTTAATATCGACGACATCAGTAAATTCTACAAGGTGGCAGGGGGGGGACATCGCCATCCTGTATAGTAGGAAAAAAATGCTTATTCACATAAGTACGCATATGTTTTTTTTCCGATTGAATTAACAATAAGTCAAGTTAACAGTAAAATTTGTTCCTAAACAAAATCTTATAGTTTAAAAAAATTAGGTAAGACTCATCATCTGTCTTACCTTTTTCCAACTATGTTGGGATCGGCTTTCAGTCTAACCGAATGCAGGTTTACATGGAGCGACGATAGGCAGTCCCCAGTTACTGGGTAATACGATACCCCTTGGTAAGACTGGAAAATTATGTAAGACTTCTCTTATACAATTATTCGAGCCATTAAACCAGCGAAGCGCAGAAAAAAACAGTTTAACAAAAATTCCAGACATGTTTGAATATAAACACAATTTCTTCCTTTGACTCAGCAGATGGCCTAATGACACACTTGACACATATTGTTTTTCTTTTATTACAACATCTGCAAGCATTTGTAGTATTATTTTATCGTTCATTTCCGTTGTACATTATTAGCTGTAATTTATTGAACACGTAAAGAGAAAAATGTTAAAATATCCGTTCATGTGTTGCCATCTTTCAAAAAAGATATTTAAAGAGAGGAGTCTTATTTTTACAATAATAATAATACAATAATTGAAAGACAGTACAGTTGCTGTCATTCATCTTAATAAAAGTTCATTTGTCTGAAGTGAATATGCCTGTCTGTCGCGTGCTTTATTTTAGTTCTGTTGGGCTTTGAAAAGGGCGGGATTTATTGTACAGAGATTTTGATTTTAATCTTTACTGTATCGTGCCTTGTGAGATTTAGTGCTGATTTTTCCATCGCCAGATAACTTTTATTCGAGGAATAAAATTGACGTTTGACAGTTTTTGTATGACATAACTGTCGAAATTTCAAAATGATTCCTCGAATAAAGTTATCAGATGATTAAAAATATCAGCCCTTATAATATTAAAGCGCTAGGCCAAAGGCGCCAGCGCGCGAAACTCAAATTTTCTTACAACGTTTCTTTCAATTTGGGGCCCGTGGCTAAATAATAACAGCCGCACAGGTCGATCGGTCAGGTTAAGCTACGCTTGCCGCGGTTGGTCTGTGGATGGGTGACCATCTTTACATACCGAGACCCCTCCGTGCCTCGGAAAGCACGTTAAGCCGTTGGTCCCGGCTGTCACTCGTGGATCTTTGACAGTCGTTACGGGTCGTCAGTAGCCCGAAAGTCTGACAACCAGTCTTACCATGGGGTATCGTATTACCCACTAACTGGGTTGTGGAGGTCAGATAGGCAGTCGCTCCATGTAAAATACGGTATTCAGCTGCATCCGGTTAGACTGGAAGCCGACCCCAACATAGTTGGGAAAAGGCTAGGCAGATGATGTTTCTTTCAATTTGCTGGTTATTTTAGGTTGAGGGTTATATGGATGACTTTAATGATTATAATTCTGTGAATACATACTTGTTACGCTGGCGCATCCTATTTTGATCAACATTCAACCTGAAACTGACCTGCAAATTGCAAAAAATGAAAGAAAATTTTAATATTGCGGGCTACCCTCGACGTTCATTGTGATGATTTGTTTCAAATCTAGTTAATTATCGTTCTGTGCTCGGAAAAGGCACCCTATTTTCTAAGAAGATTATAATTTTATAAGTTTTAAACGAGTTTTAGCCTCATCTGGTCTAGATTGCACTTCGACACCTAATGACACCTCACAAGTTTTTTAAAGTGCACTTTTTTACCAGTTTTTGGCACCGAACTCGAAAACTGTAGAGTACTTTTTAACAACTTCATAAAAACTCGATCAATATTGACTCAGCGGTTTTAAATAACACTGAATATCCAAACAGGAATCATAATCATTTGCCTAGCCTTTCTCCAACTATATTGGGGTCAGTTTCCAGTCTAACCGGACGCATCTGAATACCAGTATTTTTTATAGAGCGAGTGCTAATCTGATCTCCACAACCCAGAACTGGATAACACAATAACTCTTTTTAAGACTCGTTGCGGATTCGATCCCCCCAGACAGACTCCAAGCATAGCATGTTTCATAGCTCGCTGAGTGACCTTGAATTTATGGACCAGCCGTATCGTGAGTGTCCACGTTTTGGCTCCGTAAATCATAACTGGCAGGACGCACTGATTGAAGACCTTCGTCTTCAGGCTCTGTGGAATACGCGACGAGTGTGCTCAAGAGCTACATGAGCTCATCCCGCCTTCACCTTTCTACCATCGAGAGTCCAGACGCACTGCGGGATACCACCCCTATTTGGTTAATATACCATATATACGCACTAAGCGCTTCTCGTCATCTTTTCTGATGCGCACAGCTAAGGAGTGGAATCGTCTGCCTGCGTCTGCATTCCCGAGTTCATACAACCCGAATCTCTTCAAGGCGAGAGTGAATAGGCTTCTTCTGGGCAAGCTCGTTCCACCGTAGATCTCATCCCTGCCTCTGGGCTGGATTGAGGTCAAGAGTGAGCCCATTGTCAATAAAAAAAAAAGAGAAGACTATAGGTACACTTCTACCTAACCCTTCGAGGAGTACAAACGACATGTTACTATAATGTTTTACCATAGAGGAAATCACGATATTCGCCATTTTCCGTAGACATGCTTTCTAATCGCCATTACTAAAACATGATTAAACTATAAAAGTAAATCTGTAGTACCCAAATTAATCATAACAAAACACAACATATCGTTGGTTTAACGAGCCGTGGCTAAACATTCCAATATTTTAGCTTCCTATATAACTCATATTGCAGCAGGTGCAAAAAATTCTATCCATGTTACGTGTTTATAACTGTTTTGACGTTTTTCTATAGTAATGGGCAGATTGCTCCGATAAAATAAATTATATCTTTTTTTCGTTTAGATATTTTTTATTGGTATTGGCGAAAGTATTGGTTTCTAGGCTGGATATAGGATTTTTAAATGATTGTTAAATTGTATCGTAAAAGTGTAGAATCTTGAAATCGTTCCTTTCGTTCTTTGCGCGATCATCGGAATAACTTCGCCATTACTAAAATGGCGCCTGATAAAAGAACTTAAAAAAGATCAAGGTCCGTATTCCCGTAATTTAAAACGTTCAAAATCTACTCGCTGTCTCATCTCAGCGACAAACAAATGTCAAAAACTTGTCTAAATGTAGGGAAATTAGAAGTATTTTTTGACGGATTGAGACTGAGATCAGACTGTGAACGGTCTTAAAATTACGAGAATTACCCCTCTGATATTTAAACGTCAATAGTTATTTCTTACAATAAACTTCATGAAATAACCATGACATTTTCAATAAGGACAGCTCTGCTATCAACCTTTCATGTCAAAACCTTTATTTTACTCGACTAACCCAGGAAGAACCTATAATGACATCCAAATCACCACATTAGGTAATACATTCTTAGATGACTGTAAAATAACAATAATTTTGAGTCCAAATCACCACATTAGGTAATAAATTTTCTTAGATGACTGTAAAATAACAATAATTTTGAGTCCAAATCACCACATTAGGTAATAAATTTTCTTAGATGACTGTAAAATAACAATAATTTTGAGAGAAAACAGTATTTTTTCTGCACAAATTGAAAATACATTAGATACGTACCAAAGCCGAGCTTCTGCAGTCTTCAAAAGATAATAAATTAAAAAGTTTCATCGTCAGTATTCTCATACAAAATTCTCACGATACAATTCCACACCGGGTATCAAATCCTGCTAATAGCATTCCCCGCTTCCTCTCTAGCCCAACAGACACTGTCATAGACACACTAGATGACTAGAATGATTGTGGAAATACCAGCGGTAATCAACAGTTATATCATAATTGGCAGTTTCCTTTACATTATGACTTAATAGTAAGAAAGTTTTATTGAAGTGAAAACTTCTTTAGCGCCGTAGTGCAGTTTAACATTTTTTACCCATCACAAAAAAAGGTATTGTGATGGGTAAAAAATGTTAAACTCGCGTCAGGATGGAAAATTCGTAAGACATAGCTCGCGTCAGGACACTTGACCTGATCGAAAATTCGTCAGACGGAGGGAGAGTTTTTTGTGATGGATAAAACATATTAAACTCGCGTCAGGACACGTGACCTGATCGAAAATTCTTAAAACGGAACTCGCGTCAGGACGTGACCTGATCAAAAATTCGTAAGACGTAGGGAGTGTAGACTGCATTCCAAAATATCAAAAATGCACAACGTTAATATTCAAGTTTTCACTTCTGCCGGCACTCCCGGAGTGCAACCCGTTTTTATGAAACTAGCGACCAGCCCATGAGTCGCACTGATTTTACGACTTGACTAAACATTGAGATTTCTTTATTAAATGTTAGTTTAATCATCGTCATCATCTCCCTAGCCTTTTCCCAACTATATTGGGATCGGCTTCTAGTCTAACCGTATGCAGCTGAATACCAGTATTTTACATGGAGCGACTGCCTATCTGACCTCCACAACTCATTAACTGGGTAATACGAAACACCTTGGTAAGACGTAAGACGAAGTTAGTTTAATATAAATGAACACACACGAGGAATAGCGCATTTAAATCCGTTGCGTAGTTTACGAAGAACAACGCGGTCACACAGACAGACGCGAAAAGCGACTTTTATTATATGTGTAGATGTGAAACGTTCTATCAAACCGGTGAAGAACACAGTGAGAAAATCGACACGTCCTAGAACCAAAAATTCGAAGATATGTGGCATCTACTGCCGCACTGGGCCCGCGTGGTGGATTACAGCCCACACCCCCTCGGAGAGAGGACGCCTGTGTCCCGGCAGTTGGAACATTAAAGATTGATTATGTTGCGTAATAAAAATACTGATGGCACCCCAAATTAATTAGAAAAAAGACAATACTTGATCTGAATAAAAAACATTGTTGTAAAAACATTATCATTGATTTTACTACAACATATAATTTCCAAACCAGACTTTTAAACAAAATACCTGTTATTAATTTGACATTAGTATAGATACTATGTCGAACTGAAGCCATGGTTTATAGTCCCATAAAGTTTAACAGCCAGAACGCATAGCGTGCTCCATCACAGCCCGAAATAACGGTGACTCCTAGTTCTGCTAATTGAAAATTTAACACAAGAGGTAGAAATGTTGGCTGAGTTACGTCGACAGGTTTAGTAGTTAAATGATATATAGGAAACTATTTGAGGTTGTAAACTTAATGACAGTTTCTGGAAGACAAGTTTCAGTACATTCACTAAATATATATACTGCTAGAGATCCACCAATCCGTACTGGGCCCGCGTGGTGGATTACGTTCCACTCCCTCTCACAGAGAGGAGATTGTGTCCTCATCATCAGCCTACAGCACTCCACTGCTGGACATAGCAACTCTCATCCAGCTACTTTCAGCCACCTGCAAAGATCGTTGCTCCACCCACCTACCTAGCCTGAGGGCGTCCTACCTTACCTTACGTATATATTTCCAACTATTTCTGTATGTATTTAAAAACCAGCAAACAGTAAGTATTGCTGGTTCTAATTATTATAATACTGTAAAGTCATATTTGTTACGGTCGCGAATCATATTTTAACAAATATAGAATGTGACACTGACCTGCAAATTGCAAAAAAAAAACAGTTTTGTTTTATTTCACGGGCTACCTTAGCACGCCCCCCCCCCCTTTTTTTTTTTCCCCGCGCAGGGTAGAGCGGAAGGTAGTGTCAGACTCTTACTGACTAAAACCCACCCGTGTTCCTTCCTTAGCCTTTTATGTTCCAGGGCAGCGGTAACTTTTCGGACGATCCCGCTACCCAAGCACGTCCCCCTTAAGGGACAAAAGAATACGGAGACGTTATTGATGAATCATTGATGTCAGCTTATCATAGTCCACTGATTGAAAACCCCGGTTCTCAGTATTCCGCATCTAATCCTCCTTTTTGGGTCGTCGGTCCCATATATTTCAAACTATCTCTGTCTATTGAAAAACGAAAAGTAAGTAAAGCGTAACAAAAGTGATTGCATGCCAAACAACCATCAGAGATGCACCGCATACGATTTATATGGTAATGTTGAAGCGAAAATTGTTACAATTTATACTTTTTGAACAGTACGCCTGTCAATATTCACGCGATGTGCGCTGAATGTTTCAGCCTGTCAGTTATATAATCGCGTACTTATTATGTGAATACTAGCTGTTGCTTGTGACTTCTTCCGCGTGAAATTTCTTGTTTTAACATAAAATATATCCAATGACACTCGGAAATATTGTAGCTTCCCATTAGAGAAAGAATTTTCGGTATGGATCGAAGATTACCTATAAACTCTCAAATTTTTTCTCTTTATAATATTAGTATAGTTGGTTTTGCCCGCGTGGAGGTCGGAAATTATGCCACAGGAACGTACAGTCAACAGAAAAAGTAGATGATCAAAATCAGAAGTTCAATACTAATGAACGGAGTTCGCGTCAGAACTGTGTGTCGTCGAAGTGATTCAAAAGTATGTGATTGTAAATTATACCAAACATTTACTACTAGTACAGCTGCCATATAGCTGCGAACTCCGTTCATTAGTATTGCATTTCTGATTTTGATCGTCTACTTTTGCTATTGACTGTAGGTACTACCGGGATGAAAAGTATCCCTATGTCCTAACCCAGGTTGTTGTCTAGCTGTTTGTCAAATTACATCGAAATCCATTCAACGTGAATAGGTAACAGACAGACAGAGGTACTTTCACATTTATAAAATATATATGCATTCCATGTGCTGTCCCACCGCTGGAAAAAAGTCTCCATCATAGCCTTCCACATTTATCTGTTTTTCTTTTATTGTCCTGACTCATGAACACTTTATCAAGCCAGCGTTTTCTAGACCTTCTGCAGTGACGTCACCCACTGCGTGACGACTATGGTCTTCATGTTGTGCTGCCATAAAATATTATAAGCCTGTATAATTGTCTTACTGCGAGTCAGTGAATTCTTCTCGTACAGAAAAAAAAACACACTTAATTAATCACCACACTTGCGTTAACGATTTCAGTGGTTTGAAGTCGCCTTTTTTCCGTCCCCTTTTTAATGATATCTAAAGCTGTTTATACAATACAATACTCAATATATTTATTGCTTCCACATGTGAACTTGGGTGGTACGTTTTACAGAATACTCAATACTCAATACATTTATTTGCATTCCACAATGTGAACTTAGGTGGTAGGTACATTACAAAATATACATAATTTTAGATCATTGTGGACCCTGTCGGGCACAGCAAGATAGAATAGAGGAAGAGGGCTATTATTATATTATTATTTGAAAAAGTATAATATTAATGTTTTTACTACTACTCACTTCAACTTTGTTATTTTTGGTATTAATTTTATTTATCATTAAAATATTCATTAATATTATAATAGCATTTGTGGACTAGGTATTGTTTTAGTTTATTTATAAATATATTAAATTTTTGTTCATTTTTAATTGCTTTTGGTAATTGATTATATATTTTAACTGACATTACTAAAGTGCTTGCTGAGTGTATTTTTAGTTTAGAGCCACCAGGTAGGTTTAGCCTATTTTTGTGTCGTAGTGTATATTTAGTTTGTATGTTTTCTCGTGTAGTGAATAATTGTTGGTTATTTCTAACAAATTTGCATATTTCTAGGATATATATACAGGGAAGTGTTAAAAGTTTGTGTTCTTGGAAATGTGGTTTGCAGCTGTCTGTGTCTTCTATGTTAACTAAGATTCTGATTAGACGTTTTTGTAGTGTGAAAAGTGTAGGTGCATGTGTACTGTTTCCCCATAATATTACGCCATAGTTTAACCATGCGTATGCATAGGCAAAATACGTAACCAGGGCTGTCTGAAGGTTTGTAGTTTTTTTTATTTCGCGGAGGGCATAGGCAAATTTAGATAATTTTGACCGAATTTTTTTAATGTGTGATTTCCAATTTAAATTTTTATCTATGGATAGACCGAGTAGGGTGAATTCATGTACTGTCTCTATTTTTATATCATTGTAAATATTTTTATATCATCTATACTTATAATAAATCTGTAGAAGTGAAAATTCTGTACATTGTAAATATCAAAAAAATAATTTACAGGGGGTGTTACTAGACCGACACCGAACCCAAAAATGTGATTAAAAACATTTTTGTCTGTCTGTCTGTCTGTCGGTCTGTCTGTCTGTCTGTCTGTTTGTTCAGGCATCACGCAAAAACTACCGGTTCGATTACGATGAAACTTGGTATAATTATTCTTTAATATCCTGGGCACCACACTGGGTACTTTTTATCCCGGAAAAGTATATACAATAAAAAACAAACTTAATTTTGCGGTTCGATCCCTATACCCGATTACCACTGTCTGCACTGTACCAACCGCAAATACAAAGTTTGTCGTAGGTTGGGTCACCCGCAGTAGAGTTCATTTTTATTCCTTTTAGTTTTTAGAGTTATTTAGGTTTATTTTTATATGAGTCGTAGGTATAGATTTTAATTTTAAAGTATAGGTAGTAGGTATATTTGATAGTGTACGTAGTGACCGTAGGTTATTTTATAATACTGTTAGGTAGGATTAGTCATTCGTATAGATATTAGTTTTTAGGGATTTTGCTTATTTATTGAGTTTAGATTAGTTATCATCAGAAATAGGTTTATTTAGGTAGGTATTTAATTTTCTGTTATTGAGTTTTTTTTTAAATTAGGTAGGTACTTAGGTAAAGATATCATATAGGTACCCTCTTAATCACCACTAATGAGACACAATTGGTTTTCTACTGTAATTAACCACAAAGGGCCCGCGAGATAGATGGCATTCTGGGGAAGCACATAAATTTTATCCTGTTAGCACGTTCCCGTGGGATAATTTCCGACATCCACGCGGGCGAAGCCGCGGGCAGAAGCTAGTTGTAAATAAAATTTATATCTAGGGGTGCTTTTTGGCGTGGGTGGAAGGACATGATTTTAGTTTTATTAAAGAATATGATCATTGTGGACCCTGTCGGGCGCACAGAAAAAGTAGGAGAGAGGAAGAGGGCTTTAATTTGACTACTTAGTTATTATAATAAATAAACGTTTCTTATTGCTTTGACGTGGACATGTTCCCGTTTATATCTTGCACTTGTATTTTGATAGTTGTGAGATAATAGCAGGAATAACGCTTAGCCAAAGTACGTGCCAAGTAACGTTTATAGATAGAAAGATTATCCATTTTCACCCCAAGTTCACTCAAAAGGTACATGTATAGCACAACACACAAAAGTACAATTAAATGATACATCTAAATAGATGATTAGAAAGAAATGAGTACATAAGATGGACATGTGTTACGGAGGAATGACTAAAATGTCGTAGGGGAAGACCAAAGAAACGATGGATGGACTGTGTGAATGATGATATGGTTAGAAAGGGGGCGACTACCGAGATGACGACTAATAGAGAAGTAAGTATGGAAGAAAAAGTCATTTCCGCGCCCAAATAAATTGGGATAACGGCGGGAGATGATGATCTAGCTAGATAGATGATGATAGATCTCTGTCCTACATAGTATAATCTTGAAATTACGTGTTTGAACAAACCTAAAAATCTTTTCATTTCCTTTGACCTAATACCTTAGTCACTTACACCCCAACTATAAAGGCATATTCTCCTCCCGAATCCACCAACTACAATCCATCCGATAAAAATTTGCAGCCCGTTCAAACCGGTAGTTCAAACGATCATTCAGATCAATCCGTCTGTCAGTGTTGCAAGCCGTTACGTGCAGTGAATATTTCAGTCTGTCTAGTATTTTTGATAGCTTCTGATGTAGGTACAGGAAACGCCTGTTTGTCTGTACAATTTTACTGTAAAGTTTTTTTGTAATAAATTGTTTTGTTTAAATTTTTTGCTTGTTGTTGACTGTCGCTAGATTCAATTAGGTGTTATTGTAGATTTTTATTAATGAGCTTAAACTAGTTTATTATGTCCAGTGTTAAGTATATCTGGCCTCTCATAATTCATGATCAGCCTATAATGTTCCCACTGCTGGGACACAGGCCTCCTCTTTGTGAGACGGAGTGGGCCGTAATCCACCACGCGGGCCCAGTGCGGGTTTGCGTCTAACTTGGTCTGAATGATAATCGACTTCTGAAGGCCCAATCTGCACCCCAATTGCACACTATCAATCACAATCTGAATCTTTTTTATGGATATTGCTAAGCCATTGCTTCATATGTTCGAAATAATTGTCTGTTCAACAACGTAAATAACGCAATAAATGTTGTTGAACTGTCAAAATGAAAGAAGGAAAGAAAAAGTATTTAATGCGACTCGCACAGGAAGATCATAAAACTAAATACAATCAAAAATTAAAAAAACAAATTATATAAAAAAAGTAACAAAACCAAATTATATAAAAAAAAAGTAACAAAAAGAAAAATGATACAGAAAGTCCTGTACGAGGCCAAAAGGCTCCTACCTCAGTATGATGCTGCGACATTTAAAAAATAAATGTCGCAGCGTTGGTATTCTAAATGCTACTTATTGCTACTATTACTGTGTTACGTAATTCATCCGCTGTTATTCCTAGATTTCTGTCTTGAAACTGTCATCAATTTTCTCATAATAGTTCCTTTACTAGCAGAAAGTACGAAGTCCTATTGGTGTATAGAGGACTCCTTGCTAAGGAAGAAACACCATTATTGCTAATCTAATCAGCCGATTTTCACGTGTTCCTTGGTCTATAGTCTAAACTCACTCCTCACGCGAAAAACTTAATCTATGGCAGTCATTCAGCTTAGCGCCCTTCATTATAAAAAGTGTGTATCACTTTTTATATTCCTATTTATCCAGATAAGCCTTCTTATGCATGCATTAACATATTTACATATTATAATTTTCTAGCTTCAGCGAGATCTTATCTTCCTTCAATCTCACTAGGATCCGATTATTTTACATATTGAGTGAATGTGTGCTCTCATCATAATCTTGTATGTTTTATCTATAAGGGTATCATTTAATTTTACTTGGAACGGAAAGACATGTCAGGTCAAAAGTCACCGTTACAAACTCAAATCAGCCGATCGATTCTGTAAAAATCTCACCGTGAAAAGTTAGGTGAAGTGAGCTTAGAGTGAGCTGTCAATAATGTCAATCCCTAGCATTTAGTTTGGAATGACAGCTCACTTCACCTGAGCTTTCACGGTGAGATGGTTACAGAATCGCACTGCAGTAACGATTAGCCGGAATGTCACAGCACTAGAATTTCAATGGCTGTCTGACCGTCGGTCTCGTGATCGCAAACGCGACTGCACGCTCTGCAGTCGCGTCCTGGGTTCGATTCACAGGTCGGGCTAAGGTTATTCGGTAAAAAAAAATCTCAGTAACAGCCCAGAGATAAAAAATTGACTGTGTGAGACCCCCGTGCCTCAGAAATCACGTCAAGCAGTTGGTCCTGCGCCTGATCTCTTTCCGGTCGTGTCGGATTGCCGTCCCATCGGACAATGAGACTTAGGGAAGAGTGAGTGCATCTGTATGCACTTGTACACATACTTGCGCATTATAATGTCTCCCGCACCGAGGGTTAGTCTCTGTTGAAATTGGCCGCCGTGACAGAAATACGGTCTGGAGAACTATAGTCGGCCGTAAATATTGCATTTAGGGCTATGGATCATGCCATGGCGCCAGAAATAGTTATAATGGACCTACACTCTTCGATCAATAATAGTACTAGATTAAGGATCAGGAACAAAAATGAGTCGCTCAAGTGGCCACGTTTGCACACACGTAAACATCTACATTTCTTAGAAAAAAGTTTAATAATATTAACAACTTCAGTTTATTATAAACCTTAATGCTTGAACATAAAGTTTAATTACCATTGCAAAATATATTTAAAATGTCGCTTGAAAATAAAATCATTCTATTTTTAAATTTTCAGTCATTTATTCTAAAATGAAACTTAAAGTCTAAGTAATAAGGTTAAAAACATACTAATTTGAAATAAGACCACAAAAGTATTTGTGGTCTTATTTTTCGGGCCGTTTTTGAAGCGCTTATCGGGAATCTAGTACTATTTATTGATCGAAGTCTACACTTCTTAAATCGTTCATAAAATTCCTAACATGGTATTCCCTGAAACAACGCCAAGATCATATCTTCCTATAAATTCCGAAACCTGCCAAAACCCTAATCTTTATTGCCAACACTTACGCTTCTGCCTACCCCTCTAGACGTGCATCTGTGGCGCCGCCGTCGATAAATACGTCCGAATCGACGCGTAGGCGACGTAGAAGCTTTTAAGTTTTAATGTATTTCTTGGAATATTTGATATTGATGAATATACAACATGGTAGGTATACAACGTGGTTTGAGTAGCGCAATCTTGTTATTATACACCGCAGTATTATCTTCTCAACCGAAAGACGTCCTTTCTTCCACTGCTGGACATAGTGAATGCCAAGTAGGTACTACTGTACAGACGACAGCAGGTCAAGCTACCCGAAACCGTCAAATTTTCCCAATCAACCTTGAACCTTAATGCTTTAGCGATAAAGTTGAAAATCTTTTAAAGAAATTTGACAGATTGTAGTAGGTTGATGTGCTGGCGTCTGTACATGTAACCTATAGAAAATTTCAACGCAAGGAGTTCAGGATCATGTACTGAATCCACGATAACAGGTTGCGCGTCGATGTGCCTGTCACCCTGTATAGTGTGCCATAATAGCCCCATAAGAAACTACCTTGGAGTTGGCTCAGTGTTTCCAGATCCAGCTTATCTGGAGGCTATTTTAATAGAGTCCATCCGAGGCAACCACATTTCCACATCATCATCAATCTCCTGCCCGTATCTTAATTTATTTGCGGTCGGCGCAACATGCCTTTTTCTTCCATACTTCTCTAACAGCCAGAGGTATTTATATTTACATTTACGGCAAAAATTAAATTGACAATGGAGATGCTCTAAATCCGACCTTACCTTTTCAATTATGAAGTCAATCCTAATGAAGTCCAGAAATACGAAGTAGGTAAGTTTCCGTATGCGAGATATAAGAATAAGAGAGATCCAAAAAATATCTATACTAAAAACTTGAGAGGTGTCAAGGGACACCCGGATGGAACGAAGTTCAAAGAGAGAGAGAGAGAGAGAAACACGCGCACGCCGCACGGCTTACAACTATAGCAAAAAGTGTCGTTCCAACTTTTGGTTTTAATTTTTTCCGTCTAGCCCCCTTTCGCAACGCGCGATAAGGAACTTCGTTCCAATAATCAAGCTGAAGAGTTTGTTTGTTTGAACACGCTAATCTCTGGTACTAGCAGTCGGATTTTAAAATTAATTTTTGCATTTGATAGCCCAATTATTGAGGAAGGCTATAGGCTATATAACATCACGTTAGGACTGTTAGGGTGCGAGCAAAATGTAAGGAAGGACGCTAAACGAAAAATGAGTAACCGCGCGAGGAGGCGATGCGTTGCGACGCGGACGAAGTCATGGGCAGAAGTTAGTACAAAATAACATAGTGAATGAATGTTTGAATTTATTGATTGTTGAATTTACATAATTACTCAATTCTAACTAATCCATCTGATATATTTTACGATCTTAGTTCTTTGTCTTTTTGAGGAAACGTGTTGAACATAGCTATTTTAATGTATTGCCAGTTTTATTATGTAGTTTTAACGCAAACAATAGATTAGGTCATCATTCCAAGGTCTTTGTAGAAAATCTTTTTGATAAAATTTTCCTAATAATTCTCCTAATTATAAACTAACGTATATTTCGTTCCCAGGGTTATCGTATTTACCCAGTAACCCAGAAACTCAAGTTCAAAACATTTTTTTTTTTTTCAAATAAACCAATTACAGACACCCAGACATATCTACTATTCTACCAAATATACTCAAAATGTCTTGGGCAACCCTAATTCCCAGAACCAAAAATTCCTTTACGAGTATGTCCTAGAACAAAAAAATCGAAGACATGTGACATCTACTAACCCGCATTGGGCCCGCGTGGTGGATTACGGCACACTCCCTCTTAAAAGAGAAGAGGCCTGTGTCCCAACAGTGGGAACATTATAGGCTGATCATGTTATGTAACCATAAATCGCTAGAACGAGACATCTGAAGGCCAATTCTCGTAATTTTTAAACGTTCAAAATCTAGTCACAGTCTCATCTCGGCGAAAAACAAATGTCAAAAACTTGTCAAAATGTAGGGAAATTAGAAGTATTTTTTGACAGATTTAGACAGATCAGACTGTGAACGTTCTTAAAATTACGAGAATTGCCCCTCTGGTATTCACGAACTCAAGTATTTAGTGTTAGGCTATTTTAGCTGCCTAATAATTACTCTACATACTCCACATAAGCCATTAGGTATTGGCTAAATAGTGGGGTAGACTAAACTATGAGAGCGTTTAGTTTATCATAATAATTTAGAGTTTAGTCTTGAAAGTATTCTAGGATTGTCTATTCGATACTCAGGTCTGGCAAAATTCAAATAGCTACTGGTCTTAAAAATATTTGTTTAATGTGGAATCAACTGAAGCGGATCGCTTGGCCACTTCAGCAATTGCGCCGTTTATCACACGATAATTATTTTTGTAGATCTTTGGCGATGGTTACGAGTAGTATGAAGCCCGATAGTCGGACAACTAGTCTTCCCATGGGGTAATAACTGAGTTGTGGAGTTCAAAACAGGCAGTCGCTCCAAGTAAAATGCTGGTATTAAGCTGCATCTGGTTAAACTGAAACCCAACCCCAACATACTTAGATAAAGGCTGGGCAGTTGATGATGATGATCACACGATAATTCGTACTCATGTGGGACTTATCACCAGTTTCGGCGATGTGCTGATAACGCGAATGTTTATTGAAGGAGATCGATCATCTCGTTCAAGACTTCCACGAGATGATCGATGAGATCATGATGATACGATGTACCTATCAGAAAGAAGAAAAAAAAAAGTTTTTTTGCGGCAAACATGACGCATAACGGCCATTGTTTAGCATAATGCTAAGACCATATACGAGACAGAGCCCCAGCGCTGGTTTTCATTTCAGCGACAGCCGGCGTTGACGTGATGAAGTGATCAGTCGGATTCTATGCCATCCTCCTTGCTACCAACCTCGCACACACTCTGCTCTTGTACACATCTCCTGCTTGCGTCGTTTCCCTTATGATTAGGGTTACGATTAGTCTTCTTGTTTTCGTGTCGATGGTTTTTCTTCGATATTTTATATTGTTTGAGCCCAGTAGGTAGCCACATTGATTGCGGCACATCAGTGGCATTCATTAAAGTCATCTAAGGTGCAGGTGAACGGGCACTTGGAGCACTCTAGCTGTGCGATTGATTCTGTAACCATCTCACCGTGAAAACTTAGGTGAAGTGAGCGTGGAGTGAGCTATCATTCCAACTATTGCTAGGGATTGACACTATTGACAGCTCACTCTAAGCTCACTTCACCTAACTTTTCACGGTGAGATTTTTACAGAATCGATCGGCAGGTCACTACCTGGAGTGCTCCACTGGGCATGGTCTGATTAGAAGCACCGCACTCGCACTGGGTACTGGATGAATATGCACTTATAATAATAATAATAAATAACGTTTATTTATACATATAAATGGTGCAGATTTACAATAACTTATCTTTGAAATTATACATGACACAGTTGCTCATTTGCCTTAACTAGGTGGAGACCTGTGTTTCAGGCTAGAAAGGTGCTTAGAATTTTAAAATATATAATTAACAAATGAGAAGACTAATATTAATATTACTTAAAAACTAATATTACCTTATAAAACTAACGTGTTTTATTTACAAACAACGAGTAAATCCTCTGTTTCACTGTATGATATGCTAAGTAAACATTGCAGAACCTTTTTACAGTCGTAATTATTTCATTTATAGATACTTAATTTCCTATTTAATTTATTGTATAGAAATGGACCTAAAAATGGCCTTATGTCATAGTAATTCGTGCCGAAATACCGACCGGTTACTTAGCAGCCCTAAAATGTCGTGAAGATAAATCAAAAGCCATAACCTCGACCTAGAAACTCCCGCCTCCACAAAACTCCTCAAACAGATCATTTACAATATTTGCTCGCTCCTAATACCAGAAACAAATATGATCTTTGGCAAATATCTTTATCTTTCATCTGTCAAACCAGATCCTACATGGGATGGGAGGGCTTGGGATTTAGGTGGTTTTATCCGGAATATTCAATATCCCGGCTCTTTCCATTAGCGTTGGATTGATATGGACTAGTGATCTATTGTCGGATTACATGTAATACCCTTTTTTTATTGTGCCCGTGTAATATGTAATTCGATAGGATTAGGTTCATGGATTTATATTGGGACTGGGAACGTGTATTTACACACATGCAATGAATTTTGTGTGGGTGTCTTTTCGTATTTGTGGTTATACAAGATTAATATACAATGTAGAAATTACATCATCGTTTGATAATGACTGCTTAGCCTTTTCTCAACTGTAGAATCCTGTAGTGCGATTCTGGAACCATCTCACCGTGAAAACTTAGGTGAAGTGAGCGTGGAGTGAGCTGTCATTCCAACTAATGCTAGGGATTGACACTATTGACAGCTCACTTCACCTAACTTTTCACGGTGAGATTTTTACAGAATCGATCGGCTGTTAAACATACCACTTCACTGGCTCAGTACTACACAATCGAGCGCTATCATATTTAAAAAAGAAAAAAAAAGTTTATTTCATATCATTTTGGCTTACATTGCATGTCGAGGAGTCTCCATTTAGGCATAGCAATGCCTGTAGTTGAAGGCTCCGCTATATATTTACCCTGCTTCACTTTGTCTGTTTCCCGCCATTCCTCGTGATTGACAGATGCCATTAGTGACAGGAGCTACCCCGCTTGTGTGAATAAGACTGTGTTTACATATCTATTAAATAGAGACACTACATCAACTATGGTGGGGTAAAAAAAATATGTAATACTCACCATGTACACCACACTCACATTCACACATAATTCACAAAACATATTCCTACATCAACACTTCACACTAACACTCGACAGATAAATACATCCGTAACAATTTGCATCTTTTATTTTTCTTTTGTGACAACTAATGGGAGAAGACACTGCCTTCTGTAACACAGGTCTATGAACCTAGCTCAGAAGCCAGGGACTTTATAGGTCTGGTCGGCTTCCAGTCTAACCGGCTGCTGTTGAATACCAGTATTTTACATGGAGCGACTGCCTATCTGATTAAAATAATGTGTTTTTTTTATTAAGATATGCTTATATCTAATGAGTAATGACGTTCCCAGTCTGCATGCAAAAGTTACTAAAATATCCAATAGTTTAGTCACTATAGCTAGTCAAAGATTCGTCAAATGCATAGTCGGCCCATTACTAATACTAAGACTTACTTTGTTAGAAAAAGTTACTATTTTAATTTCAATTTATTTGATAGAAAAATACTTTTATGAATTCACCAGCTGTGCTGCTCGGTTTCACCCGCATAAGTTTCGATTCCGTGGGAACATCGGGATAAAAATTATCCAATGTGTTAATCCTGGTTATAAACTATCTGTATGCCAAATTTCATCCAAATCCGTTTAGTAGTTTTATCGTGAAAGAGTCACAAATATCCATCCATCCATCAATACAAACTTTCGCGTTTATAATATTAGTAGGATTAATATTGTCGGTGTTTTAATTACTTGCCGTACGACTAAAAATTTACTGCTTAATTTATCGTTGTATTGTTGTCTCTTACGTTGTATAATTCTCGAATGTCGTTAATCACTCATCCAGGAACCAGAAGGCCATTTCTCGTAATTTAAAACGTTCGAAATCTAGTCGCAGTCTCATCTCAGCGACAAACAAATGTCAAAATGTAGGGAAATTAGAGGTATTTTTGACAGTTTGAGACTGAGATCAGACTGTGAACATTCCTAAAATTACGAGAATTGCCCCTCTGTTCATTAAACACTCGTGTATATTCGTCAAAGCGGTTACTCAAAACGAATCCTCTTATCTGGATCGTCAGTCACTGACGTTTGTAACCTTTGAAAGCTGCATTCCGTGCACAGTCAGTGATTGGGTCTTTATGTCACCGGGTTTTAGATTGCAGATGTACAGTCACGAGCAAAATTATGTATACACTCGGCTTTATTCAAAAGCGATTTACTCCTTTACTATTTTAATTAAATTTTATGTTGTTACGAACATAACATTTTCGAACCCATAGGTTTATGTAATGTGTCGTATTTCAACTTTGCATACGTTATTTCAAGAAAAAATCGCAGTTGAAAGTTGCCAAGTGTTGACATATTGGTGCTCGTGACTGTACTCTTGGTTCCGGTTCCGGATTGTGTCCAATCTTTGACACCAGTTGGGTGACTGTTGTGGTACTCTTGATTGTTGACTGTGCTGCGAGACAGAGAAGGTTGTCATTGTTGAGTACAGAGGTGTTGAGTATAAAGCTAGTTGAATTAAACTTTACAGGCGACATATATCAAAAGATATAAGTATCCTTAAAACCAACGCCATGCAACGCAACGTGGCAATGCTGCCAGCCTTTTGAGCACTTTTCCTATTGACAGCGATGCGGACGAATTTTTTGATGCCCTTTGATGATTTCATTTCCACTTCTTTTTTTATGTACTTGTACATATTATTATTATAACTTGAAGACTTAGCTTTTCTTATTTTTTTGTATCCTTCTTAACATTTATAGCTGCTGTAAAGAATTTTCTTGAAAATGTGTAACTGCCTTATAGAGATCGATCGATGAACAGTCCGTTTAACAAATGTGGTGATCATAGTAATTTAGGTTGCTTCAAGGAAGGTACAGCCTTTCATTGCATACAGGGTGGTAAGGACGTCAACGCGCAAACTGTAACCATAAATTCAGCACATGCTTCTAGACACCCTAGCGTTTATTCGTCAGTTATTTAAATTAAAACTACTGTTTTATTTAGTTTTTAACCAACTTCTAAAAAAGGAGGAGGTTCTCAATTCGGATGTTTGTATTTTTTTTTATGTTTGTTCGCGCGTAACTTGCCAACTGATTCGAAAAATTCTTTTTTTCTGTTGAAAAGGGTATACTTCCCAAATGGTCCCATAGAAATTTCATCAAAAACGGTTCTGTAGTTTGGTTTTTAAACAAAAATTACTTGTAAAAATTACAACTTAAAAGTGAAAAATAAAAACTTAAAAAAAACAACCGTCTTCCAAAAACGACACTACAAAGTGAAGTGAAGTGGCAAATAACGAAAATGCGAACCCAACGACACCGACTTCCGAAATTAAAGTTGTTTTTCACTTTGTCGGATAAAAAATTAGAAATACCAGCAACTAAATATTTTTTTTGTTATGTATTCTCTGGTGTAGGTACAATAAAGTATATACCTATATATAAAGAAGAAAAGAAAATAGGTTCATTTGCGGCAAACATGACGCAAGAACAAGGTAGGGGAAAATATGCGACAAAAATAAAAATAAATAAATAACTGAGTCAATCCAGTTTTAAACTAGGTAAAGAGCAAATACCTATAAAAGGCGACATTGCTCAATCCAATTCAAATAAGATTCACGAAAAAATCATGGACGACGGGCTTCCTCAAAAGGAAATAACATATTTATATCGAAAACTGATGTCACCAAAGTAAAAATAACAAGTTTTTTTTAATACTAAAAGGTTCCTAATAAAGTCTCTTGAGTTATTGCAATGGTTTTATATGGTGGTTTTGTGTTGGATGGAGTCCATTGCTACTTTAGCCCACGTTCGAACGTACAGTAGACCCAAAAAAAAACTATCTCCTTTGTTTCAAATTTATGTTATTTCAAATTAAACAAATATCAACTTTATTTTAATGGTTATTAAGTTGATTTCAGAGTGACTAGCACTATTGAAAAAGTTATATATTTTTTTAAAATGTAGCGTATACTGAACTTTATTCTGTAGGAATTAAAGTTATTTTTCCATAAACTCATATTTGTTTACATTTTTGGCGAATATATGTCGCGAATGCAGATTACGTAAAAATATCGCGACGTGATTTTATCGCGCCCTGGATTTTGGTTCGGTCTTGAGTCGAGGGTTGAGAATCCAACCGAGTGCATCCCAGCGCGTCGAACACACTGTTGGATTATCAACTCTCGGCGATTAGCAGAGCGTTGAAAATTCAGTGTGCGAAAAAAATTACCGCGGGGAAAATCATCCGTGCGTACCTGGATTTAATGTCTTTGTTAAATCTATACTAATAATAAAGCTGCAAAGTTTGTTTATACGCGCTTATCTTTGGGACTACCTGTCGGATTTGAAAAATAAAAACTTGAGAGGTGTCAAGGGACACCCGGATGGAACGAAGTTCAAAGAGAGAGAGAGAGACAGACAGAGAAACACGCGCACGCCGCAAGGCTTACAATACAACTATAGCAAAAAGTGTCGTTCCAACTTTTGGTCTTAATTTTTTCCGTCTAGCCCCCTTTCGCAACGCGCGATAAGGAACTTCGTTCCAAAAACTTTTGGCCTTAGATAGATCAATTTATGAGGAAGGTGAGGCTTCGATTTCGCTTAACGTTCTTTCCGATTATTTTTCATAGCGTGATGTTAAATAGCGCTATTAGTAAGCCTTCAAATGCAATAAGAATATTTCAAATACGATGTGTTCCAGAGATTAACGCGTTCAAAGAAACTCTTCAGCTTTATTATTAGTATGTAAATGTAGATTATTAATAAAAATAGACTAAGGGCTGATTTTTCCAACGCCACATTTTATCCGAAGAATAATAATTTCGAAAGTTCTTCCACACAAAAACTGTCAGACGTCAATTTTATTCCACGAGTTAAAATAATCTGTTGATTGAAAAATCAGCTCTAAATAGAATAGAATAGATAAGACTTATATTAAAGCTAGGGCTTTTTTTTTTTTTTTTGAGGATGGGAAATCATCAAATGACTCCTCCCGTTCTGGGTGGAGCAGAAGGGAGTGTCAGACTCTTACTGACTAAAACCCACCCGTGTTCCTTCCTTAGCCCTTTATGTTCCAGGGCAGCGGTAAACCCTTTCGGATGTTCCCGCTACCCTGGCAGGCTTCGGCCCTATGGGGCCCCGTCACTTTTGCTGACATCTCTTTGAGGCGCGCGTGGAACACGTACACGCCGTCCGGCACGGGCCTAGTCCTGATCGGACGGAGAGCTAGTTAGGGCTGACTTTTCAATCATCTGATGACTTTATTCGAGGAATAATTTTGAAATTTTGACAGTTATTTCATACAAAAACTCAAACGTCAATTTTATTTCTTAAATAAAAGTTCTGTGGCAATGGAAAAATCAGCCCTTATTATAAAAAATAGAGAGATCTCAATGTTTTGTCAAGTCGTAAAAACCGTGCGAAGCCGATGCACGTCACACTAGTATTTAAAGTAAAACTGTTGTTGACAAAGTTCTTCAACAGAGGTTAGTAATAAAATGTCTTATTAATGTTTTAGCAAAAATACTTGAATATTTTAGTCAAAAAGGTATTTATGTACCTACTACTTACATCAATTTTACGACTGGTGTGTCCACGTGTTTATAACAAAGTCTAATGTTCGTGACGTCATCTAGTGCGATGAGTATGTCATACGTAGTTCCAGGAGCTCTTTCTTTGTCGTTTGTTTCTAAGTAGTTTTATCGTTACCTGATGTTACAGTCTGGCCGTTGAGAGAATGCATTCGTGACACCTGTCAATGCGACAGTTCTAGCAGCTAATAAAGATCAAATTCGCATAACACATAGGTACTCGTTTGTATAAAACTTACAGCCGGTCGATTCTGTAAAAATCTCACTGTGAAAACTCAAGTGAAATGAGCTTGATGTGAGTTGTCAGTAGTGTCAATCCCTAGCATTATTTGGAATGACAGCTCACTCCACGCTCACTTCACCTAAGTTTTCACGGTGAGATGGTTACAGAATCGCACTGCTGGTGTCAATATCTCTCGTCGGCCGCACAGCAGATGTTGTCATAGGCTGTCAAAAAAAAAAAAGAGATTTGCCAAAAAGTAACATTGAATTGAACAGACTTTCGGTAATCGGGAGCTAATTTTATTCAACCCATCACAATAGCCATCCTAAGTTTTGACAGTTACGTCACCACAAACTTGATCAGTGGAGTAATTGCGTAGCACACTATCAGTAGCAGTGGTTTTCATTTTGACAGTTCAACAACATTCATTGCGTTATTTACGTTGCTGAGCAGACAAATTTTTCGAACTTATGAAGCAATGGATTAGCAATTTGCTTCAAAATGATTCAGATTCCGATTGATCGTGTGTTAGGTACGCAATTAGGGTGCTGTATTGACAAATTAATTGCTTTTAAGTACGCCCGCGCTATAAGCTACACATAAACCACCATTTATTTCAAAATAGAATTAAACCACAGTTAACTCCCGTTTAATGTATGTAACTGGCACATCAAGTGGTTTTCAAGCAACAAGTTCAGTTCAGATGAATATGTTCACTTTTTCAGTGCACCGAATGGAATCCAATTGAATGCGTTTAAACGTTGATTGATTTGAACGAAAGCTCTCGAAGTACCACGGAAATTAACGAAGTAGAATTTCATTGAGATTTCGTTTTTAATTTGATTTTATGGTGATGGAAAACTTCTAATGGGTTTAAAATGCGTCTTTCGGGCCTTTTATTGAATATTTTTTAGTTGTCCCATGCATGGCTAATTTGATGTGGCTTGCGTAATAGCAGTTGAGAAAAACGAGTGTAGGTAATGGTCTTAAAGACTCGAAGTTCATGAAAATTACAGATTTATAACGTAAAAGAATCAACAAACTGTAATAACAAAAATAACAGATAAATATGTAAGTACTATGGGGTTTTATCGAAAATGGCGCCGATTCCCTTGTTCACAAACTAAACTAAATTTAAGTTTAGTGCATCTTTTTCTTTCGAAGATAAATATTAGTTCCGTCCTGTCTAATTAGTCAGCGCCTGGCGTAAATTGACGTATTTTTAGTCGCCATGTTTTTATTCACGGTTAAATGTATATGGAGTATCTTAATTAGACAGGACTAAACTAATGTTTATTTTCTGTCCTTTTCTTAATGAAATAGAAAGAAAAAGATGCACTGAACTTAAATTTAGTTTAGTTTGTCAACAAGGGAATTGGCGCCATTGCCAGATAAGATTAAAAAAGTGCACATCAATTTGACGGCTAAAAGAAAACAAAAAGTATTTGACATTTTACAATAACTCTGTAACAAGAAGTTCTTATACTAGTTGCGTCGCTTACAACGAGTTTTAACATGCAGTTGAACTGCACTGCTTTTTTGTTCTATGACTAAGTACAAAAAAGCAGTGCTGTTCAACTTCTGCTCTGCTATAAAAGCTGGTGGTAAGCCCCCAGACGTGAAAAAACAATCGGTATACTTTTAAATATTTCCATCACGCAAAAAAGGGACTTATGTATAGGTACATATAGCGCTGAAAGCCACTGGGATTTCCAGCTAAATCCAGCAAAGATACATCAAAGAAATGAGATCTGTGACTCCTAGCACGGAAGGCTAAGTCACGGAGCTAAGCTCCAATCAAGTCGCCTTTACTAAATAAAGCTACTAGTAGACTGCAGCTATTTTTTAACCGACTTCAATATACATTATTATTTCAACTGAATCTTTTTCTATGTAATCATCATCATCATCTGCCTAGCCTTTTCCTAACTATGTTGGGGTCAGCTTCCAGTCTAACCGGATGCAGCTGAATACCAGTATTTTACATGGAGCGACTGCCTATCTGACCTCCAGAACCCAGTTACTGGGTAATACGATACCCCTTGGTAAGACTGGTTGTCAGACTTTCGGGCTTCTGACTACCCGTAACGACTGTCAAAGATCCCCGAATGACAGCCGGGACCAACGGCTTAACGTGCTTTCCGAGGCACGGGGGGGCCTCGGTATTTAAAGATGGTCACCCATCCACAGACCAACCGCGGCAAGCGTAGCTTAACCTGACCGATCGACCTGTGCGGCTGTTATTATTTAGCCACGGGCCCCTTTATCTAATATACAAACAAATTCAGTCGAATTCTGTTTCAGTTTCAATTACGTCGAATGCTCAGCCATGGGCATTTACTTAGATGTGTATGAATTTGTGAAACCATACGGTAACTAAAAAACGTGTGGGGTCGAGGAACCACCGGAACGAAGTTCAAAATGAAAATCCAAGATGGCGGCTGCTAAAATTTCAAAATGTTTTTTATTTTCATAACCGCCATCTTGGATTTTCATTTAGACCTCACTATTGGCTTCAGCACCCTCTAAAACCATGAGAACTATCTGTCTATTATACCCTGTATGTTATAGAAAGAGACCGAAATGGGGTCTCGGACTCTTTCTATAATATACAGGGTGACAGGGAAACTCGACGTATTCCTTGAAAGGGGTTATACCTACTAGCGGTCATTAGCAACAAATTAAGTGGCCATGTAAAATACTGGTATTCAGCTGCATCCGGTTAGACTGTAAGCCGACCTCAACATGGTTGGGAAAAGGCTAGGCAGATTATGAAGGGTCAAATGAAAAATGGTCAACCGCCAACTTTCTCGAGTGTACACTGCCTTAATTTATAGTGCTTTTGCACCCCCTTTTAATGCCAATAAACAGCCAGAATCTGGCCTAATCACTTACTTCTCAATCCGTCTTAACAATACTTCATTCCAAAGTATTTTTAAACCCTATCCTGTTTATTAGTAACAATTCTATTCACCTATAAACTCTTAAACAAAATAACAATCAGGTCATCGATCCCTCAAGTACACCGACTAACACAAGTTCCCCCCTCCATTTCCCTCCCACCACCAACAAAACCCGAAAAATATTTTTTCTCGACTGTACGCGAAAAACTAAATACGATATCGTCTTTAACCGTTTTATATCTTTACTGTAATAAAGTTGATTGTAATTTATTTGCACTTACAAATAGATATTGTAGCTATTGAGAAAACCGTTTATTTTTGGAAGAATGCTATAAAGTTTGCCGTCTGCCCGTCTGTCTGTACATTTAAATTGGTTTAAATAAGATTCCGTGGTTTATTTTTATCAATTAAGGCGCGGTAAGATGCAAATTTTTAGGTAATTGGTAATAGAGCATCGCGGCAACAAATAAGGTTTAAAACAGCGTTGCGTTTGTTGTTAGTTGAATCCAATGACCACCAAAAACAAAGTAATTTTGCAGTTTTAATTAAATTAAAAAAATAAATGCACGGCTTAGGGGAATAAGTCTTAGGTAATTCTTTAGTTGATTGAATTGCCTCATAAAATCTAATAGTTCACGCTCAAAATTTTGAGAATTATGTGACGAAAATATTGATTGAAGTTAGTTTTACGATTGTTTTATTATGATATTTTATTTTTATGAAATATTTTTGAATATGTCTTTTCTTTGAACATTTGACAATATACCCAATTTTTTTCTGGCTTGTAATATGTACCAATACGCCTAACTGTGAGACAAAAAGCGTTTTACGATGTCTGCCTCTGGGCAGCACCTTAAGCGTTTGTTTAGGTGAGCCTGGCGGTAATTTGGCTGTTGTAACTGTTGTAAGTTTAATTATTTTCTGGTTAATAATGTTTTTTTTTTCTATTTGTTTCAGGTAAGTGTTTGGCTGCAGATCGCACCAATGTGTATAGAAGAGTTTCTTGTGGATTATGTTACCTTACTACCTTTCTAACGTCTATATGGTGGCAACTGAAGGGACACGGGTGGGTTTTAGTCAGTAAAAGTCTGACAGCCCTCCCGCTCCGCCCAGAGCGGGAGAAGTTATTTGATGACTTCCCACCCAAAAAAAAACGAGTGCTGGTCTTTTAAAATGCGTAAGTATTAGCAGGGAAATTCAAACACATTTTCTGAGTAAGTATTACAATGATGTGAAGTAATTGATCCGATTATAATTGCTAATGTACTTAATTATTTTCTAAGAATTACATCTTGTAAAAATATTATGACGAAAAATTTTTCTGATTCTGCTAATTTCCTCAATACATCAAAACAAGCCAATTTTCTCAAAACATTGCTTGCTCTAATTACATTTTCCTTTCATTTAAAACAGTGTAGAGTTTCAATAGTTCCCGGAACGTACTGATACGTATCCTAAGTGCAGGAACCACGGTGTTAACTTGCTAGCGACGTGCAAACATGTGCGTTAGGTCACGCTCTATTTTGTAAGCCAGTGCTATACTAGCTTTTGTCTGTGGCTGTACTTGTTTCGAAACAGTAAATTTTACTTTGTATGGAGTCTAATATTCTTGGTGCATGGTTTAAGTCTTTCAAAATGGTATCCAGTCACCTGTACTGTGGATAAGGTTACTCCGCTGTAAGGTGTACAATGTTGAGGTCACGCTCTATTTTGTAAGTCAGTGCTAGACTAGCTTTTGTCTGTGGCTGTACTTGTTTCGAAACAGTAAATGTTACTTTGTATGGAGTCTAATATTCTTGCTGCATGGTTTAAGTCTTTCAAAATGGTATCCAGTCACCTGTACTGTGGATAAGGTTACTCCGCTGTAAGGTGTACAATGTTGAGGTCACGCTCTATTTTGTAAGTCAGTGCTAGACTAGCTTTTGTCTGTGGCTGTACTTGTTTCGAAACAGTAAATTTTACTTTGTATGGAGTCGAATATTCTTGGTGTATGGTTTAAGTCTTTCAAAATGGTATCCAGTCACCTGTACTGTGGATAAGGTTACTCCGCTGTAAGATGTACAATGTTGCTGAAAGCTGGGCCCTAATTCACTATTACCATTTAACGATTCCTTACTTTGACACCACGTCAATTCCTTAGTTAATCACTACATCTGCTATTAACATATTCTCTATAACACAATGGCGTGGTTTGAAGTGTCTAAATACATGTTGTCCGTACGGTTGACGTTTCGATTCCTTGAGGCCTAAAAAGGCCACTTTAAGCAATACCTCTAAAAGTAGAAAAAAAAACATTCATCATTCATTTCATTTCCTAAATTCCCAGCAGATCATTAGCAATTCCTCTAATTTTCGTAAAATTTCATTTCATATTTGGTGTAAACATTGCCGCATGAAAAAAATAAAAACCGTATTTTATCGGTAAATTTTTCATTACAGTTTTTATTAATCAAATTGGTTTTTTATTTTTACAGTTAACAGTATCCTATATGTTAATCCTGGTTACAAACCATCTGTGTGCCAAATTTCATCCAAATCCGTTCAGTAGTTTTTGCGTGAAAGAGTAACAAACATCCATCCATACAAACTTTCACGTTCATAATATTAGTAGGAAGTCGGTACGATTAGGTCTTAATAAATCCGCCAATCCATTTACTAGCCGTTGCCAAAAGGGTTCGTCTGCGTGTAATTTGTATATCATATTGTTTTTATTAATAAACTGTCATGAAAAGTAGCCTATTTCGTTTTCCTGACCCAGGTTTCGTCAAATTTCATAAGAATCTCTTCAGTAGTTTAGGCGTTAAAAGGTAGGTACCTGACAGATTGACAAAGTTACTTTCACATTTATAATATTAAAAACCAAAGTTTCATCACAATCGGTTGACCTATTTTCGAGTTTTTGATAGACTAACGCACGGCAATTGATTTTAATTTATATAGTCGTAGATAGATAAATAAAACAATTCCAATATATGTAGGTTTAAAGTCATTGTCCTATGCAGTTTTTTTATAAAAGTACCTATCAGACAAGCAAAATCAACCAAGGAAGGAACTAATTAAATCACTGTTACGTGAAGTCTAGGAAATCTTATAATACGGATATCATGTCTAGATATCATAGAAATGTTCCCACGCTGTCTCTTATACCGCTCTTAACTGTCAATTTCAGATAACTTGAGAGATCAGCCATATTGATTTCAGCATTATTATATCAAAGGAAAGTACTTTGGTGTTATAATGGGTCTTACGAGTTGATTATGTAAACATAACAGGAGTTGAGGAGCTGTTTTTGAAGGAATTTTACTGTGAAATATATCCACCATAAGTTTTCATGCCCATTAACTGGGTTGTGGAGGTCAGATAGTCAGTCGCTCCATATAAAATACTGGTATTCAGCTGCATCCGGTTGGACTGGATGCCGACCCCAGCATAGTTAGGAAAAGGCTAGGCTAGGTGATGGAGTAGTCAGCCCATTTTTAAGGGGATGGAGTTATGGACCCATACCATCATCATCATTTTACTGTCCTCGTTACATGTTATTTGTGGTCGGCGCAACACATTTTCTTCTTCCTTTCTCCCCTGTCAACCGTCACGCTAACATTAACTCCCTTCTCTTTTATATCATTTCTCACACGATCCATCCATCAACATGTATATTCATCACTCTTTTAGTCACAATTTTATTGTGTTTTGTTTTTCATGGCATAATTAATGACTTTTAACTTCAGATCTTATCCCCAATATTATCCAATATACCTGTTGCTATAACCTGCCTGACCACAAAACTAAATACCTTCAAACTTGAACATCTCACTCCAAAAAATTCTCAAGAACTATTTAAAAATAACTTTCATTTCAGCAATTCTACTGCAATATTCGGAAGTGCAACTAGGAATAGCTCCCGGCCGAAGTTTGGCAGGTTTTTAGATGTCTAGACTGCACCAAACCCGAGTGTTTCTATAACTGTTCGTGCCAGAATATGTTATCAATCTTTTGTGCCGGTATTTGGGGCAGTTATAACAGGAGTTTGTAAAGGAATTGGGTCGGTTTTGGATATACAGGTAGGTAATGTTTCATGGACGGAATTAGGATGCTGTGGGCAATTTGTTAGACTGTGTATACTGTGTATACATATAGGCTGGTTTAGATCATGTGGTGTCTAGAAATAGGACTAGTTGTGAGTGGTGTTTGAAAGGGGTTTTTTTTATTTTAATATGTGTAGATCATTTCAGAGAGCAGTGATGTAGGTGTAGGTCGTGGGTTCGAACCCAGCCAGGCGCTTTAATTTGTGTAAATAATTTCATCACCACTGCTCTCAAAATGGTGAAGGAAAACATTGTGAGGAAACCGGCTTGTCCTAGAACCAAAAATTCCTAGAGATGTGAAATCTAACAACCCGCGTGGTAGATTATCAGCCCACTCCCTAATTGTTGATCAAAATATTATATCAGCTTTTTTGTTTACTGTACTTTAACTTATTTTTTCTTGTGGTCCCAAAATACCACTCAAAACTAATTATTGCATTTATAGGTGGCATCCGGGACCGCGGTCCCGGTCCCTAAAGCCCCACGACCCGTGAATTCTACTGACTCAGTAAGAACAAATAAGTCTGGAACATTCTCACAATAAACTGGTACAATTCCAGAATTCTCATGAAGGCTAAATATGAAACGCGACACACAATTCCGCGAACAGACATTGTCGTAGCCATAACACAGGCTTAAAATTAAAATACAAACAGACCTTTATATTCTGTCGACCAAACATCAGGTACTCTGGCATTCCATTGAACGTTTACATCATCATCTATATCGATTTATAAAACTAAAGATAATGAAGGAAAATTGTTTAATGAAAACATTTTTGCTTAAGGCTAGAAATGATGCAATGCATTACATATTACATACAGCAGGAATGTCTCGTTGCTTCTATGTTTGTCTGTCTGTCTGTTTTGTGTTCACTCTAGATCTTGAATTTCTCCGTCACATTCAACCCTATTTCAAGCCAAACTTCATTTATTAGTTAGTTATTTTCGAATGACGTCGTTTCCCAAATTCCACAACAGCGTACAAAGCCGCGTGCAGAAGCAAGTATAAATAAATACATGCATTCACTGATAGATACAACACAGATCTTATGAATGGAGAGCGTTAGATGCGTCTGTCAAGGTCGGTGAGTCGAGCCAAAATAAACATTCTCATTGATGAATTAAATTTTTGAATCTTACGCGCAGGCGCGGCGAGAAGCTTTCTTTTTTTGACCTACCCACGTTTTGTAAGATGAATTGATTTTTCGCTTGCATTTGATCGTTCTGTAAACATTCAGTTACGAGAATAAAGAATGTATGTAATTTCTATTTTACAAAATATAATTTAACTACAGTTTTATTTTATGATTTGTATGTTTTTCTTACAATGTTTTATGTGTATTGTATTAAACGAAAAGTAATTTATTGTTACTCGTCCTGCTGTCAGTCGTAGAATGAGAAAAATTATGATGTTGAACGCGAAAGGTCAGTGAACTGTAAATATTTATGATATTTTGGACGTTGAATACCGATCGCTCACTGTGTGAGTTATTCTTTTGAAGTTCAGTCAATTTGTAAAACTCAAGACAGGTTGGAATTATCCTATTGTAGGTGTATTGTTTGTCATGAGCACCAATTTCCTCTTAGGATTTCAAATTAGCACGCTTATATAACTTTACGACAATTATCGTATGTCAGTGGTGTAGTTGTAGGTCGCAGGCTCGAATCCCGACGGGCGCTTTAGTTTGCTTAAATGATTTCATCACCACTGCTCTCAAAACGGTTAAGGAAAACATCCTGACGAAATCAGCATGTCCTAGAACCAAAAAATCGAAGACATGTGATATCTACCAACCCGCACTGGGCCCACGTGGTGGATTACGGCCCACTCCCTCTCTCTGAGAAGAGGCCTATGTCCCAGCAATAGAAACATTTTAGGCTGATTTTAGTGATGTCAGTGGTATCTTAAATTCACTTCGATAGAAGCAGCTACAGTTAATTATATTTTCACCAAACAAAATCCGTACATTGACGCCAGTTTTCCATAAGTCTGTGTCGAAAACATTGACGATCCAGAAAAAAAAACCAGATTTACGTACATCCGTCAATGAACTACGAAACTTCCATTGTATTTACATGCGTCGAGTCGACTCGCTGTCGACACCTGAAGCGCTGCTTACCTCACACAGCTAGCGTAAACATAATCAGTAGCTGTCGAAACAAACTGTGTTGCTTTCAGATATTCTATTTGTGATTATAAGCTTTTCGATATCGTTAGAGGGATCTAAGGATGGCCGTGATTGGACTGAATTTTTGTCTGAATGTTTATTATCAGCCTATAATGTTCCCACTGCTGGGACACAGGCCTCCTATCTTTGAGAGAAAGTGGGCTGTGATCTACCACGTGAGCCCAGTTGGTGGATGTCACATGTCTTTGAATTTTTAGTTCTAGGACATGCCGGTTTCCGCATGATGTTTTCTTTCACCGTTTTGAGAGCAGTGGTGGCACAGTGGCAAGGCTTTAAGAGCTGTAGGTCGTGGGTTCGAACCCTGGCAGGCGCTTCACTTTGTGTCTGAATGTTATTAGAAAGAAATTCGCATTAAACCAGAAACTAATTGAAACTCGTGGCTTTTCCCGCCTGTCACGTTGTTTTGAGAGAAACATTTCAGTTACTCAGAGCTGTAATTATGAACCACGGTATATCATCGGATATTAATAAAATAAATATTTATTCTAAAGTACAAATTAGTAAAATCCTACTAAGATTATAAATGTGAAAGTTTGCATGGATGGATGGATGGATGGATGTTTGTTACTCTTTCACGCTAAAACTATTGAACGGATTTGGATGAAATTTGGCACACAGATGGTTTATAATCAGGAGTAACATATAGGATACTTTTTATCCCGATATTCCCATGGGATCGAAACTTATGCGGGTGAAACCGCGGGGCGCAGCTAGTACAGTATATATCTTGGAAATAATAGTAATTACTAATTATCTTAGTGTCTGTTACAATAATATAAGGACGAGAACAACACGTCCGCCTCGCGCCTCGCGATAGCCGAGAATTAATAGGTATTACAAAATATGATGCCTGGGGGCCTACTCCGAAGTAGTATCAGCCGAATGTTCGGCCGTTTCCTGCTACAAAGTAACTATTTGATTCGGTCGGTTCCAATCCTACACTCCTACACTCTTTCGAATATTGACTATGGTCCCGACCCAACTGAGCCGATCCGAACGTTTTTCGCCATTGGCCATGTGTCGGTCCGATCCGAACATTCGCACTTTGCACTTCGGAGTAGGCCCTCTGTTATTGGCGGATGATGCTCATTTCCTATGGTTCATATAGCATAACAAGCATAATAATGTTCCCACTGCTGGGACACAGGCCTCCTCTCATTCATTTTTTTATTTTATATTAAGTATCTAGGCTCGCGTTTGAGCAGAATGTATCTCGCCTAAAGGCTACCGTAGACAGGCGCGACGTGACGGTGCGACGCGAATCCGCACCCTAATTGCGTAACACGCGATCAATCGGAATCGGTTTCATTTTGACAGTTCAACAACATTGACAGTACGAAAAACAAATGAAAATCACACATTTTCCTAATTTGAATTTGGAATTATGTTCATTGCGTTATTTACGTGTTGAGCAGACAAATTTTTCAAACTTATGATTATGAAGCAATTTGCTTCAAAATGATTCAGATTCCGATTGATCGTGTGTTGAAGGGTGCGGGTAGAACAATTTCCATGATGTTTTACTAGAGCACCTGTCAAGTTTTCATGGTTAAAACCTGAAAATAACACAAACACAGCATCTTCAAAATAACCCAATGTCTTTACAGTCCTTTCACAGTTATATTACCTCTGCAACCCAATAGCAACCTTATTGTTAAAAGTATAAAGGTCACTGTGATTTTGACAGACTTCAATGGCAGCAACTCAACAGCTACCTTATTGCAACAATAATAAAGATCATAGTGATTTTGACAGCGATTCAAAATCAGTGGTAAAATAACTGCGAATAAAAAACTGTAAAATGACTGTAAAGCCTATTCAAACTTATGTTTCACGTTAATATTATTTCAAGTTAAACAAATATCAACTTTATTTTAATGGTAATTAAGTTGATTTCAGTTCAGTGTTGAGTCAGAAGTTATAATAACGTTTGAAGTTGTAGCGTAAACTGAACTTTATTGTATAGGATTTAAAGTTTTTTTTACATTTTTGGCAAATAAATCGCAAATGCAGAATAGATATCGCATGGGGTCTAAAATTATCAGCAACCTCTCTGCATTTCCCATATTAAAATATGCTAATATTCGAGGAAAGTATCTCCTAGTACATTAATAATTAATTTCCGCGAAAGGTAAAGATGGTGCTTGAGAGTGAAGCCACTCTAGCTACCAATTAAAAGGTATTAAAAAGTGGTGCTTGAAACTTCTCTAAGACGCTTGAACGTTATTAGTACCTTCTGTTAATTAGTGATTCTAGTCATTTTAATTTGTTTATGCGCTTTACCTGGAAGCTGTTAATTTTCCAAGGTTTGGGAATTAATGGGAAAATTATTATTATGTATTCTGAAAAGTTCTACCACTGCACGCTGTAGAATCCGTCCTTAGAATTGCCACTGGGATATATTTATAGTTTTATCGTCATCTTCACCACTGGGTCCATCTCTACATCCTTTTGAAATACTTTTCGTCCTTCTTTTGCGCCATTATTATTAAGGATGTATTGTCCATGCCATCATCATCCTTTTGCCCTTCATAATCATCATCATTTCAGCCCCAAAAGACGTCCACTACTGGACGTAGACCTCCCCCAAGCATCGCCACTTCCAGCCGTTCTGTGCTTCTCGCATCCTGCGGTTTTCTGTTGCTTTCAGAAGGTCATCGGTTCATCATCATTTGTGGGAGGCGCTCCAACGCTATGTCTTCCGATTTGATTGGTGTCTGCGCAGGATGTCTTACATCTCTATTACCTGTCATCTCTGTAGTGTATCATCTTTAACACAATCTATCCATGTTCATCCTTATACCTAAAACACTTAAAACAACCAGCAATTTTAATCAGCACTTCAAACCCACATTTCCAGAACAGAACCCAATTTATTTCCGTTGGTGTCACTTGAACAGGCATTGGCGCCACCAGGAATTCAGCTTACGCCATTACCTAAGAATAGCCTGGCCGAATGGCCGGCCGACATCAATGGAATGGGCCAAGGTTTACAAGTGCTCAACAGGTGGAAATTATAGCCTGTAGGTGTGGTTAGGCATTGTTTGTTTGAAGATATACCTTGATTGATTAGACCTGAATTCTCAAACGATACTGAGCCTATGGATATTCTAGTATATGTTTATATGTCGCTATAAAAGACCTTAGTGAGAGTGACAGAATACAGATAGAAAATGGTTCTGTGGTTGAGATTTCGGTCGTCAGCCATTTATTGTCATCACGTCACCAGCCTGTGAACTAATCCTGCTAAGAAAGGAATATAATGGAGTTGAATACTCTTTATTATGTACACCATAATTATAATTGTAGAAATTTTACAATCGGCGGTCTTATCGCTAAGAGCGATCTTTTAAAGACAACCTTTGGATGGATTTTAAAAGGCGAAGGAGATACAATACTGTAGGTAGTCTGTGGTGTACCATTTACATAATACAATAAATACATACATAAAGCATATTATACTAATCTATATAAATAAATATATGATAATAACCTTGAAACAGGGGCCAAGAAAAGGGATCTTCGAATGACCACTACAATATAATTTATTTGATTACTTTTTGTCTTTATTTTATCTGCTCAAATCGAAATAATTTGTTGACAAAACTTTTATCTGTCTGGCTCCATAAAATCGCTCAAGTTTGTTTTATTTCGCCATCCAAAGCCACAAACAGACTTAGGCATCGAATTCTTTAGTATCTTATTCACAAACAATTCTTATTTAACGACAGACATCAAAACCAGATCAAAGCTATGTTCCTTTACATTAAAAACTCGATCGAACACACGTCACGGCGGCCATTCTTCGAAAATACCAATCAATCATCGAGTTTATTTACCAAATTCTCTCGGTAACAGTGTTTGATGTGACGTAATATCGGCCGCAGCACGCATGAACCAACATCATGAGCACGGTATTAGGGATCACGAGGTTCCCAATACCGTGACGTGTTTAAAAACATGAAATAACCCTCCTTATGAATCAACAATGCTTTAGCGTATGCACAATATCAACCACTTGGCTATTTGCCAACTACCATTTTTCAACGTAAGATCTGGCACGGACGAGACGATTTTCCGGCGTTTTTTTTCGCTTGATAGAATTTTGACAGGAGACTCGTGATCGCCGTCAGTATTGCGGGGTTAGTGAACTACGTAATGATGGAGCTTCAGTTATGTCAGGTATTTTTGGGTGCGTAAAATTGGATTCTACAATGACGGCTAGTTTTAATTGTTTTTGGTGTCATAGGCGTTTGAAATTTTGTACTGTTTTGACTGCTGCCTCTATTTCTGTGCCAAATTAATTTGCGGTGGCACCTGGCGACTAAAACATTTATTTTTTTCATCGGACGTTGTAATTGAGGAGGACATTACCACCTGGTTTTGTAAAGGCAAATGGAAAATGAAATCATGATCATACATTTTCAATTGAAAATTCATTCCAGTGTTACCAAGGAGTATCGTGCTACCCATGGGCGGATCTACTTAAAGGCTTTTTGGGCTGCAGCCCAGGGCCCCGTGGATACAGAGGGCCCCCAACCGAACTGAAAACAATAGACGATATTGTCAATAATAAAAATTATCTAGATTAAAAAAAAATCCGATCATAAGGTTGGCAACACTGCGATCAATCAACCCGTGTGCGCATCTATCAAACGGAACGGGGAATTCCCCGTCGCTTGTTTTCGGTCGGTGTATTCCGTGTATTGTCTATTACTGGGGACTTCCCTCCGCTTATCGCCCGACGCAATTTTGTTATTTTTCCGCACTTCTGCTATCGTCGACTATATTAACGAATTGACTTTGTTATTGTTAGAAATGTGTTTAGTGCGTGTTTAGTTTACTAAGTGATAGATAACTTAAAAGTTATAAGGACCGGACCTTTCTTTTAATTTACTAAAATTGAAAGTATTCATCATAAGTAGACTTCCTGCTTTTAGTAGGCAGTAGGTAAGTAAAAAGATTTATATAACATCACTACAGAAAACAGATTTTTGACAAAATGGCAATTGGTTGAGTAATTAGGTAGGGCCCCTAAGCTGTATTAGCCCAGGGCCCCACAAATTCAAGATCCGCCCCTGGTGCTACCCAGTAACTAGTGTGTAGAGGTCAGATAGGCTGTCGCTCTATGTAACAAACTGGTATCCATCTGGTAGGTAAGACTGAAAGCCGACCCAAACATAGTTGGGAAAAGGGTAGGTAGATCATATTTTTTTAAGAAAATCGCACTGTATGTCGCACGGTTTGCAGCAATGCTTATTCTGCATACTATTCCAATCAGTTTCGTTAGTAAAACGACTTTATAGTCGCCCACACATTGCGTATAATCGCGATGTTTATTACTGCTGTAATGTTTTTCGCGTCTGTATGATTTGACCTCCAATTTCTCGGGAACGCGGTGACACGTCGAGAGGACGTTTTTTCTTGTACGATGCGTTTTATGAAAGAGTTTATTAGCGTTTTTTTTTCAAGAGCACATTAAATCCGACTTAATTTTTTAGTGCAGTTTTATATTTAAGATTGGTCATTGAACTTCTTTTATGCGATTTTCGGGTCGTTTCAATGTTTATGATGCTTTTTCTGATACTTTATCTCAATCAATCTCAAATACGTTGGGGTCGGCTTCCAGTCTAACCGGAAGCAGCTGAATACTAGTATGTTACATGGAGCGACTGCCTATCTGACCCCCACAACTCAGTTACTGGGTAACACGATTCTCTTGGTGAGGCTGGTTTTCAGACTTTTGGGCTCCTGACTACCCGTAAAGACTGTCAAAGATCCACGAATGACAGCCGGGCCCACGGCTTAACGTGCTTTCCGAGGATGGAGATTCTGATACTGTAGCGGTATCTACAACGCCACATGCGGACAACGCGTAATACTGACGTCGCAATTAGCATAGATACAATTTCCCAACATCAATCGTTGGGCAATAGCCCGCCAGACACAACACCCGTCTGGTCGGAGGATCCTCCCTTTTCTATAGAGGATGAGTGGACTTTACACCCTGTTCCTCATGCCTCTAAAATACTTTTTATCTAATGACGAAAAATTTATTGGTAGGAACTTGTTGTGTTAAGTTTTTTGTTATTCAAATTATGTATATGTTCGGGTGATCCGTCTCTGTCGTGCTTGTGAATTTTATTAAGTAGTTTCAATAAGTTTCATATTATTAGGTAGGTAGGTACTCGTAAGTATTGTCATCATTAATCATCTTTGATTTATTGCTAAGTATTTTTTCTTCACAAAAAATCCTGTGATACTTTTGAGACATATGTTATGCTTATAAATATTTATGTATTTCGGTAGTTATGACAATGAGATTAATGTGACGGCTTTTGGGCTACGGCTAGCAGGTTCGATTCCTACATAATCACATAAACACATCACATCACATCATCACTAACATCATCGCTAATCACATTTCTATGAACTGGTAGTCTTGTGGGTTGGAGTAATATAGTGCAAGAGAGATTTATTTATGTAATTTAAAACATAATGTCCCACAGCTGGGCAAAGGCCTCCCTACTCTTTTACCACCTGTCTCTGTCCAGAGCTGCCAAGCACTATTCTTTATTACTTTAATATTTAACAAAAAAAAAAAAACACTCAGTCATGGAACACTGTCGGAACACTTCTGTCGGACTGTCGACAGAAGTGGAAACATAAAACCATATGAAATAAGAGCGAGTTTTTTTTCAAATTCATTGCTGTAGGTAAGTATAAAAAATTAATTTCATCATTTGTAAGTACCTAAATAAAAATTATTCATTATTTTAACATGTCTGAACCTGAAGAACTTTTCGCTTCTAAAATCGTATCAAGCCTAAAGTAATATTTCACAGTTTAGGTAACATTTTAGGCACCCGCGTGTCACCTTTCATCCTAACCCCTGTTCACAAAACACTCAATGTTCACTAAAATGGTGTCACATGTCACTTCACAGCAATTAATGTGTTTTTCTTTCTCACACATTTGAAGATTATATTTCATGCCACATTAAACTAGTATGACGATGAAAACTATTAGTAGGTGTCGTAGGAGGCAGGTGGGCTCATTGCAGGAATATTGCGGCTACATACCGACGTACTAGAACAGGGATGGGAAACCTTTCTGCATCCGCGTGTATGAAATGAAATGAAATTGTTTAGTCTGTAAAATATCGGAATCACTTTTACAAGTCATATTATTTAAAAAATAACCTAGATGTTGTTGACATTTCCTATCTGACTACTCCTGAGAAGAAATGGCGATACAAACTCAGGGGTCAAAATCTCTTTTAAAGTCCAGACATAATCTTGGTCAGATCGTGTGAGGACCATGTAGATAGATGATAGATTAGTGCCTGAAATGGTATTATAATAATAATAATAATATCCCTGGACATTTCACACAGCGCCACCTAGTCCCAAGCTAAGCAACCTAATGCTTGTGTTATGGTAACAAGATGGCTGATAAACTACTTATATACATTTTTTTTTTTATTATGTGGAAAGAACCACACAGATTTGAGTGGACCAGTCCAGTCAGTGTAAGCATTAGTCAATAATCGTGTAGCTCAACTCAGAGCTTTAAGAGCTCAACGACTCGACGAATAATATCAAAGATAGGACATTTGGGTAGGCCGCATAAAGTACTCAAACTGCCAGATTAAATCATCATCATCATCATCATCATCTGCCTAGCCTTTTCCCGACTATGTTGGGGTCGGCTTCCAGTCTAACCGGATGCAGCTGAATACCAGTATTTTACATGGAGCGACTGCCTATCTGACCTCCACAACCCAGTTACTGGGTAATACGATACCGCTTGGTAAGACTGGTTGTCAGACTTTCGGGCTTCTGACCACCCGTAACGACTGTCAAAGATCCACGAATGACAGCCGGGACCAACGGCTTAACGTGCTTTCCGAGGCACGGAGGGGTCTCGATATGTAAAGATGGTCACCCATCCACAGACCAACCGCGGCAAGCGTAGCTTAACCTGACCGATCGACCTGTGCGGCTGTTATTATTTAGCCACGGGCCCCTTTTTTTTTTTTTTTTAAATCATTAAAACTAAAAAGGAAAAAAATATTTAATCAGCCTATAATGTTCCCACTGCTGGGACTCAGGCCTCCATTCTGTGAGGGCTGTAATCTACAACGCGCGCCCAGTGCAGGTTGGTAGATGTCACATGTCTTCGAATATTTGGTTCTAGGACATGCCGGTTTCCTCACGATGTTTTCCTTCACCGTTTTGAGAGCAGTGGTGATGAAATTATTTACACAAAGTAAAGCGCCTGTCTGGGTTCGACCCATATCCGTGGTTCGAACCTGCGACCTACAACTCGTAAGTCGCGGTCATTACCACTGGGCCACCACTGCTCTCAAATAAGCGTTTAATTTTTTTATTGTCTGTATTCAAATTTCGTGCTTCGGAAAGCACGTTAAGCCGTTGGTCCCGGCTGTCATTCGTGGATCTTTGACAGTCGTTACGGGCAGTCAGAAGCCCGAAAGTCTGACAACCAGTCTTACCAAGGGGTATCGTATTACCCAATAACTGGGTTGTGGAGGTCAGATAGGCAGTCGCTCCATGTAAAATACTGGTATTCAGCTGCATCCGGTTAGACTGGAAGCCGACCCCAACATAGTTGGGAAAAGGCTAGGCAGAAGATTCAAATTTCGTGCTTCAATCAGAATTTTCTGTCGCGTGCCAATCTTGCCATAGGTTCGGCACCTCTGTACTACAATCTTATTTATTGCTCAAAGTTGACTCACGCGGGTGACAAATAGATCATAAATGTTCTCCTCCTAGTATTAAATTAGAACAAAAATAAAAACAATGATATGTTGAGGTAGGCGATGTGACTGACGTGTCGGGCATGCGATGCAACTTTGATCTTGTTGCGTGGCCGTGATTAGTGATTCTGGGTTGAAATAGATGCGTCATCCGAAATACAGGCGGATCGCTGAACACGAATCTTTAAAATAAGCCTTTTTTATTGGATATTTTCATAACTAACCGGGTGCAGCTGAATATCAGTACTTTACGTGGAGCGACTGCCTATCTAGTTATATCCAACTAGATAGGCAGTCGCTGGGTTATTTGTAAAACACCAACAACCTCTTAAGAGGTCATTGTACTCATCATTATGAACAACTTTTACTATGGGACCAAAACTGAAATCGCGAAAAAAAAATCAGCTGTTCCCTACATTTATGTCGCATAACTCGTCAAAATGTAGGGAGCAGCTGATTTTTTTTTCGCGATTTCAGGCAAATAACCCTGTAGACATAAAGATAACTTATTGTACTATGACGGACCTAAGTAAATAATTGAAAAAATAAGGTCCGACTAAACTGCAGTAAATCCAGCGTGGCAGACATGTTGCACCGACCCCAAATAAACTATACCCCAGATAAAGGCAAGAACATGATGACTTCTCCAGATTTCATTTTCGAAACAACAGCTTCATATCGCAAGTTGACTAGCACAGTCTGCACCGCGCTTTATTATCTCAACAACTCCGCCATTTAACACTATCTTCAAAGCTCTCATAGTCAGTCAATAAACGTCCATAATATGACATTAACCACGCTAATAAACTGTGAGAGAACTCTAAACAATAATTATTTCACCATGCATTACTTGCAAATGAGTAATATGGACATTTTAAACCTTTTCATGCCAGCGAAAAGTGTACTTTAATATGTACAAAATAAAGTTGAAAATGTGTTATTGGTTTTGTTTCAAGAGTATTCAATCAAATCATGCGTGCACGTTTCCTTGAAATAGTATTTTGATTATGCGTTGAAGTTTGAGTAGCAAATCATTGTGACGTTTAAGGCTAGTTTACAGTTATAAATAATACCTAATGAGTACTTTGTGATCTGAATTTCTGATGATAATTTGATAAAATGTAGGTAGATACGGTCTTGCGATTTTAACTATCTTAAATAATCTTTATTATATTATTAATAGTCGCATGATGGCTTCCTAATCATTAAAACAATAGACAGCCACTCTCCGTTCCCACACAGGATTCGCCTCAGTATTGCGGGCTTTACACAGATGACTACTGAAACAGATGACTGTCTACTTATAGGCCGACCGCTTAACTGAGACGTTGCCTGAGGTAGCTACGCGGTGCGGGAGGGGTGATAGTTGTCACAAGTTAACGAATCACTGAGCTCTCGCATCACGTCACCACACCCCTCCCGCACCGCGCTGCTACCTCAGTTAAGCGGTTGGCCTAAACTATATCGCAAGTTCCAAAGTAGAGTAGGTATCGACTTGTCGTGCGGCGACAGGTCGAATGCGGCGGGTGACTAAAATCACCGTGAAAATAGTCAGTCGCAGCCGATAGCCCGCCGCAAGAAGGTGTTGAAATTTGGCGGTTCGGCTTGTAAGGTGACTAGCCGCATGGCGAAAATCGATCTTGTGCAAATTCCCCATATGACCAGAGCCTTAACTAAATATAAGTAAAGGAAAAACTGCAAAGAAAAACTCAGAATAGAATAATTCTTTATAAAATTTGCACAGAAAGTAGGTACAGACGCCAAGCAATACAAACTTAAGTCACTACCGTCAGCAACCTTGAACCTATTGCTTTAGCGATGAAGTTGAAAATCTATTCAAGAAATTTGACAGATTGTATGTAGTAGCTTGATGTGCTGGCGTCTGTACAAGTTACAGCCGATCGATTCTGTAAAAATCTCACCGTGAAAAGTTAGGTGAAGTGAGCTTAGAGTGAGCTGTTAATTGTGTCAATCCCTAGCATTAGTTGGAATGACAGCTCACTCCACGCTCACTTCACTTAAGTTTTCACGGTGAGATGGTTACAGAATTGCACTACTGATGTTAAGTTTAAAACGATCCCTATACTAACTACCTTAACTAAGGCATGCAAACAGTTTTAGCTATAATAATTGTTACGGAGTCTTTCATTAACAAATTGTCTTAGTTTCACTGTTAAAAGCAATATCTAGATCGATAAAGTAATCAATTCTGAAAAATGTTGCTTACTTCTATGTATTCCTTCACTTTGTGGGTCACAAAATATATTTTCTTACTAACCCACAGGTTCGTTCGTAAATCAAGAAAAATACCCTGCATTTCATTGGTTTCGATGTTCACGGAATTTCGCTTAGAAGGTCTGGATATTTCTCCGAATATATTGTATCACCTTTGATTTCCTTGCTCGTATTTAACAGGGCAAAAAGGAAATTGATTGAATTTTGTTGCTTCTAATGTCGTTCCATATATTCGCGGAAGTCTCTATGAAGTATTATTTATTGAGGCGTAGCCACAATTTTTTGGTAGGTGCTGTCTTTGTATCAAGCAATTTTTTGCAGTAATAAATCACCAATTTTACGGTCAATGGACATATTATTTTATCTCTCTTTTGTCGTTCGCAATATATTCTATAGTAGAAATATTATCACAAAAAATATTGCTTTCACGGGATGGGGTTGATTTTATCGTTTGGTAATAAAGGCTCTCCACACAATTCTGGTAGAAGAATTTCTACGACAACTTCAAGGAGATTGTTCTACCAGAATTGTGTGGCACCGTCGTCGCGTCGTGTCTATCTGCGGGAGCCTTAATACTTCTTTGTGAGCAGCCGTAGCTGTTGCATAAGCAACGAATAATGTCCCACTGTTGGGACAAGACACTCACAGGCCTTCTTTCCTTCAGGGGGAATTTGCCATAATCTACCACGAGGGCCTAGTGCGGGTTGGTACAGACGCCAGCACATCAAGCTACTACAATCTGTCAGATTTCTTTAATAGATTTTCGACTTTATTGCTAAAGCATTAGGTTCAAGGTTGATTGGGAAAATCTGACAGTTTCGGGTAGGTTGACCTGCTGGCGTCTGTACCATAATATTTTTTTTTTACTCGCTCCTCTTCCTACAGCTATCAAACATGGGAGCATTTTTACATGTAAATGACAGAACTAACAATTTTCTCATTTGGTATTCTCCTTTAAACCCTCGTGTGTAGACACTCAAAAGTAGACTGGTGGCCCTTTGATATCGACCCGGACTTACGACGAGTTGTAGTTCGTGGGTTCGAACCCAGGCAGTCGCTTTACTTTGTATTAATAATTTCATTACCACTGCTGTCAAAATGTTGACGGAAAACATCGTGACGAAACCGGCATGTCTTAGAACCAAAAATTCAAAGTCATGTGACATCCACCAACACGAACTGAGCACACATGGTAGATTATTGCCCACTCCTTTTCATATAGGGGAGGCCTGTGTCCCAGCAGTGGAAACATTAGTCTAATTATGCAAGTAGAAAGCGTCCTTCGAACTCGGAAATTATTTTGGTATTAGACTAATTTCATCAAACATACTATTAGGCAAAGAGCTCTAACATTAGTCAAAATAAATACAAACTCACACCATTTAACCTAAATAACATTCAAGTCACTCCAATTGCAAGAAAAACAAGCAACTACCAGAATCAAGAATGACAGATGAACGAAATTACAAGCGAACGAATGAGTCACAGGATGAAACAAAAACTTTCATCTATGTAAATATAATGAGTGTGAAATCCGTTTAGAAGCTTATTCCGGGGGTCTTCTCATTCAGAGAGAATTCGTTTATTTATTCAGGAGTTTCGAAGCGTTTCTACGTTAATTTTGGGCTTGTAAAGTAATTACATTCTGTAGATGTTAGTATATGTGGAATTGTTGTGTTTATAATAACTGTGATATTCAATTTATCATAATCAGCCAATAATATTTCCGTTGCTGGGACACAGGCCTCCTCTCTGTGAGAAGGAGTGGGCCGTATTTCCCTACTCTAGCTCAGTGTGTGGATCAGAGGATTCCTTGAGGTCCCTCAAGGAATCCTCTGATCCACTTGACATTTTACACAACGAATATGGATTTATTTGCAAAAAATGTAACAATTAAAGTTATTTTATAAATGTAACAATTAAAAATAACTTTAATTCCTACACAATAAAGTTCAGTTTACGCTACAACTTCAAACATTTTTATAACTTTTTCTATAGAGCTACTGACGTGCTAGTTACTCTGAAATCAACTTAATTACCATTAAAATAAAATTGATATTTGTTTAACTGGAAATAACATCCATTTGAAACATTCGTTTGAATAGACTTTACCTCTAACATACATTTATACACAGCAAAACGTTGTCGATGTTACAAGAACCGCTGAGCAATAATAATAATAATAATAATATCCCTGGACATTTCACACACAGCGCCATCTAGTCCCAAGCTAAGCAACCTAATGCTTGTGTTATGGTAACAAGATGGCTGATAAACTACTTATATACATTTTTTTTTTGTAAATACATACAATGTACCGCTAAGAAGTATCGAACAGAATTGCACCGTTGCAAGACTCCATGCTTAACCGCTGATTAATCTGTGTTGCAGACATATCTCAACCAGCTTCCGATACAGTAATGAGCGTTCCTAAATTAACGGTAATCTGTTCACAGAGCTAACGAGTAGTACACTATAGAACATAGAATATATGTAGCATGTTGGATACAGCTTAGACAAGCCAAAGATAGTGTTAATGGACAATCAAAGACTAGTAAATTAAGATAATAGAATATTAAACGTAAACTTGCTATCTAAAAAAACACATCTGCGAGATACAGACTGGCTGACAGACATGAGTGATGTCATCAAGGATCTGTATTTTTTGAAGAAAGAAACCCGAATTATAAATATGGATCTAATAAAAGATATAGTCCGAAGTCTGTAAAAACAGAAAACAAATAGAAAACCATTATCACAAATGGTAATAGAAAATGCATATAGAAAAGTCTCAGCACGTTATACAAGTGTTTGTTTTGCAACCTCGTCAAATTCAAGAAGGTAACTATGCTACTGATTCTCGATATGAATCAATAATAAAATAAGTAGGTTTTTTTTTCATATTTTCGGAAACTTTTGTGGGACACGCATATTAAAACGCGGCCTGTCTGAGACCGCACTGTAACTGCCCCTTTTACACACACATAAAAACGCGGCCGCTTTTACGATACAATAACGCCATTCTGTTCTTCGAAAGTGGTGTATTTTGAAATACTGTCAAACTTAAATAACTAAATAAAAAGTATGTATTCATTATTTACCAGGGATCGTAATTTTATTTGATTATTTATGTCTTTCCTAGCAGCCTCCTGAAATTTGACGAGGATGCAAAACAACAGCTTGTATACAGATCAATAAAGTTTCTACCGTATAATCTTTGTTTTTCAAACAAAAGTTGTACATATATTGTAGAATTCTGACAGTCTGGCATCAAAGAACAACTACAATTAGACCGCCTAGCTCAAACCTAATGCACACACATGTTATAATTGCACTCATAATCATAATAAAATATTGTACGAGCCCGGAAACGTACCAGTATCCGAGATTAAAGAGATTCTCGCGAAACTAGGCCATATGCTCGTCATTATCTGAACAGTTTTAATATTTTTCAACCTGAACGTTGCATAACTATTGATAGAAATGGGTTATGGTATCGCAATATTAATGGGCTTCATATTGTATTAAAAGATTTCGATATATTTAAATAGGTTAGTGGGGCTAATCGACGGTGTGATGGAGAAATTGGAAGGTATGTAGAGTATATATGAAAGAATTGAGGATGTCTAAAAATAACGCTAGTATACGAATAATATTATGATAGAAGAAAATGCATTTGCACTAAAACTAGGGTTTTCTAAGACTGCGGTGGTCGCCACATAGCGTTCGCAATTTACCGGCGAATGGCGTTACTGAAACGTTGTTTATGTTTTTCTAGTGTTTTTTGGCACCGTTAAGTCAAACCCCGGTGCCATCATTTTTATGACGGCTGTCATTGCGGTCGTCATGTCGGCTGACGCTCTTTTAGGAAATCGTAGCTGAAAACATACGGCTGATTCTAATATCCCGGGACATAAGTGAGTGAATAGGCTTCTTCTGGGCAAGCTCGTTCCACCGTAGATCTCATCCCTGCCTCTGGGCTGGATTGAGGTCAAGAGTGAGCCCATTGTCAATAAAAAAAATAAAAAAACATAAGAAGAGGTTTCCAACTGACATATTTGCACTTGTCAAAATCGGTCATATTTTTTAATGCTTCCCTGAACGATCCGTTTCCATTAGGATAAAATCAAGAAAAATAGTTACGAAATTTCTTCAGACGGAGAGCATATGTGAGAAATTCCAACGAAAAATCCTCACCTAAACTGCATCATTACAACTATTCATCTAGTCTACCTTGGTTTCCATCTTCAGATTGTCAGTCTTAAAACCAATCAGCCTATAATGTTCCCACGCTGAGACACAGGCCTCCTCTCTGTGAGTTGGTTGGAACCCACCAAGCGGTCCCAGTGCGGGTTGGTGGATGTCACATATCCCATTTATGGTTCTAGGACATGCCGGTTTACTCACGATGTGTACCTTCACCGTTTTGAGAGCTGTGGTGATGAAATAATTAACACAATGTAAATTACCTATCTGGGTACTTCCACCTCCTTCTGCGAAGCAGTCATGTTAGCGAAGGAGGTGGCGGGATGGCTGAGGGAGAGAACCTCACGCCTCAGCCGCCGCGGGAGACGCTCCGAGCGTCGGGGGCCGCGTGACGACTCCCGGCTACCGTAGGCGCGGGCCTGCGGGCGGAGAGTAATGGGTAGCTCACCGTCCGATCAGGACCAGGCCCGTGCCGGACGGCGCGTATGTGTTCCACGCGCGCCTCAAAGAGATGTCAGCATAAATGACGGGGCCCGATAGGGCCGAAGCCTGCCAGGGTAGCGGGATCGTCCGAAAGGGTCACCGCTGCCCTGGAACATAAAGGGCTAAGGAAGGAACTGGAGACTGCTCATTCATCAAACCAATCGTCGTAATCAAGCATAATTTGATAAAATTAAATCCGCCACCATAGATCTAACGACAACCCAAAATACTTGATCCAATTATCATCATGACAATTAGATTTCATTCCTTGATAGCTCTAGCGTCTCTAAACACGAAATGCTCACCCAAAAGCCATGTCCTCATTCAGCAAACAATACTAAATCAATCACATTTATTCTATGGCCCTTATCGCTTCCAGTGGCCTTATCGTTTTGCTGGCTAAAATTAATTAAACGTAGTTCTGTACAGCGCTTTGTTTCCCTCCAACTTGGTCATTTGCGATATTCTTCATAAAATGGCGTCTAGGTCTAAGGCGGAAGCGGGACTTCGAAAACTTAAACTGATCTAAAGGAAGAAAGAAAAAGTATTTATTCTGACTCGTACAGGATCATAAACTAAACTAAACACAGTTTATAAACAAATTATACAACAAAAAGTAACAAAAAAAAAAACAAAAAAAAAATTAAACAGAATGCACCTCCAAAAAAAAAAACAAAGTATCTGGTACTTGGAACTATAAATTGTGATGATTGATGGATATGACTTGGATATGACTCAAACTCATGAAGAATGAGGTCGATGCTTTTGAATGTTGTTTTTCTGTAATTTCTATCATCCTATGAAATGGCATGATATGAAATGTTTATATAATTAAGTAGATATTTTAAGACGCACACGTCAATATTTTACAACTATATAACGCCGGAATTTCCTATTTGATTGATCCTTGAGAAAAAATGCCAAAACCAAACTGTCATGGTCTCTTTTAATTGGTCTTTTCGTAGTATGCAACGGGATGATTCTTAGTTCTCAAAATCCTGATATACACATAGCAGACCGAGATACTGATACTTCTGTGAAGTGTCTCCAGTGAATTCAATAACGCCAAGTAACTAACACAGTTGTTTGCCTTTCAAAGTTATCAACTGCTTTCGTGAGTTTTTCTAAAACGGTAATAGGTGATCATTTGAATGCTGCTTTTATATCTTTCTTCGGTATTTAGCTCGTCTTAGTTTGTCATGATTGATGATCTTCCATTTTACTATTGAAAGTGTTGAAGCGTTTGCTCTCTTTCATCATCATTATCATCATTTCAGCCGTAAGTCGTGCAATGCTGGAAATGAGAACTATTTCCAGCATTGCACGACTTACGCCAAATCAACCGGTCTTATGCTTCTCGCATTGCATTCCTCTCTTTGCTAAGAATAAATGCAATACCTAGAACTTTAGCTCTTCTTTACCAGCCAAAGTCGAACACTCGTCTCTTGGACCTTTTACACACAGTTGAAAACTTTCGAATCTTATTGTGCTGGAGAGTTCCGCCAGCTTATTGGTATTCGTCCGAGTTTCTCAGATATTACTTGTACTATTTAATTATATGGAACTTGCCGTATTGACTGTCGAGGCTTTAAAGAGAAAGAAGGGGAATATAAGTGGCGATATAGGTAATAAAACTTTCTATTGAGTAATTGAGGTATTGCATTGAGCTAGTAGATGTATAAGCTATCTATCCCTTAAAACAATCCATTCTTGTTATTTCTGCGTTTGATTCATCACATTTAATCGATAGCAGCCTAGCCCAAAATAGGTGACATCAATTTCTTGACTTTGAAACTACAATGCTCAAAGGAACGATTGAAAATAGAAGCTAAAACTCAAAGAATACCTATCTCATACGGTGGTCCAGTGTGTTTGGGTGTACCACTCAGCAAGGTGGCAGCCGGGGTTGAGCCATTCATACACTTATATGGCACCATCACATTCGTGGATAGATATTGATAGCCATCATCATCTGCCTAGCCTTTTCCCAACTATGTTGGGGTCGGCTTCCGGTCTAACTGGATTCAGCTGAATACCAGTATTTTACATGGAGCGACTGCCTATCTGACATCCACAACCCAGTTACTGGGTAATACGATACCCCTTGGTAAGACTGGTGGTCAGACTTTCGGGCTTCTGACTACCCGTAACGACTGTCAAAGATCCACGAATGACAGCCGGGACCAACGGCTTAACGTGCTTTCCGAGGCACGGAGGGGTCTCGATATGTAAAGATGGTCACCCATCCACAGACCTAGCTTAACCTGACCGATCGACCTGTTCGGCTGTTATTATTTAGCCACGGGCCCCTCATAGATATATAGATATTGATAGCCACCAGGTAAAATGAGAAATAGTACTGTGTCACCATCATCATCGTCATCAGCCTATAGCAGTCCACTGCTGGACATAGGCCTCTACTATTGCACGCCATTCAATTTTCGGTAACTCTTATCCACCTGCTACCAGCCATCCTGCGAAAATCGTCGCTCCACCTAGCCTGAGGGCGTACCACCGTACATTTACCGATTCGCGGTCTCCACTCAAGAACACGTCTACCCCAACGGTCATCGGTTCTACGGCTAATATGGCCGGCCCATTGCCACTTCAGCTTGCTTATTCTGTCTGAGCTATGTCGATAGCTTTCGTTCTCTGCCGGATCATCTCGTTGCGGTGTGTGTCACATCAATCAATAAATTCAGCTTATATCAGTCCACTGCTGGACATAAACCCCGCCCAAAGTTAACATAATATTCTATTTAAGAGTACATTTCCCCAAATGTTTCTAAGTTATTTCGGCCTGACAGTGTTGTGGTATTCACGGTGATTGATGTAAAAATAATGGATATGGTATACACGTACTGACGGTTTCGTTGGTTGTGTCAATAAAATTATGATGAATTGTTACATATACATACATGTGTATAAAGGTAGTTAAATGAAGGAAAGCTATTAGTTAAGCATGCGTATGATAAGGGGAAAAGCGTTTCTTATTGTAATACCTACCTAGATGAATATTACCATATCAAAAAAAAAGTAGCAGTTATGAATAAATCTGAACAAGGTTAAAAACGCATATGATAGGTACTGCGGTGTCTAAGACTCCAATCCAAATAAGCCTAGAAACAAACAAATGCTTTTCATTTCTAGCCCACTGGTTCACACGAATATAAATAAATAAAATAAAAAATGGACATTTCACACAGCGCCATCTAGTCCCAAGCTAAGCAACCTAATGCTTGTGTTATGGTAACAAGATGGCTGATAAACTACTTATATACATTTTTTTTTGTAAATACATACATATTATAGATAGAAAAACACCCAGACTCGGAACAAATACATGTAGGTCATACAAATATTGGGACTAATATGTACTTCGGGGAGTGTGCTCAAGAGCTACATGAGCTCATCCCGCCTTCACATTTTTACCATCGAGAGTCCAGACGCACTGCGGGATTCCACCCCTATTTGGTTAATATACCATATATACGCACTCAGCACTTCTCATCATCTTTTCTGATGGGCACAGCTAAGGAGTGGAATCGTCTGCCTGCGTCTGCATTCCCGAGTTCATACAACCCGAATCTCTTCAAGGCGAGAGTGAATAGGCTTCTTCTGGGCAAGCTCGTTCCCCGTAGATCTCATCCCTGCCTCTGGCCTGGATTGAGGTCAAGAGTGAGCCCGTTGTCAATTAAAAAAAAAAAATTGCATAATGCATATTCAGCTTATAACGTTCTTACTGCTAGAACATAAGCCTCCTTGCTTTAGAGGTATATCATATCATCATAGAAATAGAAATTGCCTCTTACACATTAACATTGGTCTGCAACAATTTTTGATCATTAGACATTTCTATCATCACTGCCTTTAACTCAATGTATTTTGGGCCTGCGCAGTAGGTACTTACATTTTTTCTTCTATTCATCCAGTATCTACATCCAGTTTTATTGCAATACCAGGCAGCAATGTATATAATAGGAAACTTACTACAAGTACTAATACAGTCTAGTCGTTCATCAATGTGGTTGGAATGTTATGACCTCGAGAACTCCGCTATAGTGCAATGCAGAGCGCGCATCTCCAATAGTTTGGCACTTAGCTATAACTTGTGCTATATTACGATGGGTTCTTATAGTATGAAAATAGCATAGCATAAAAAATACATGGCATACTACAAAATATACAATGGGCGGCCTTATCGCATTACTGCGATCTCTTCCAGGCAACCTAACAAACGACCAACGTATAGTATCTGGGCGTAAATGTTAATCATGGAGCTTTAGAACGAGACTGTCACACGATTATGACTGACAGAGACATACACAATCAGCCTATAATGTTCCCACTGCTGGGACACAAGCCTCCTCTCTGTGAGAGGAAGTGGAACGTAATCCACCACGCGGGCCCAGTGCGGGTTGGTAGATGTCACATGTCTTTGAAGTTTTGGTTCTAGGACATGCCGGTTTCCTCACAATGTTTTCCTTCACCGTTTTGAGAGCAGTGTGACCGGTGACGAGGTCCACCAGCTCTCTGCTTATGTGTGGGTGTGCTTCCGTAGCCACTTACAGGTGTGACGTTATGTTATGTCTAGTAGCTTAATGTTACCGTGACAATAAAGGATAATGGGTGTCTTAGACGTGGCTAATTCTTCATCCAGTATTCTATTCAGATCTTCCTTGTCCGTGTTGGACTCGAAGCTGCCTTTTAGTTTCTCATACACTGTCTTTGGTAGTACATGCCATATACCTGAAAAAAAAAAGGGTCTATGAAAGTCCTCGTGTGTCGGCCACGAAAGTATGTTCCCACTACTGGGACACAGGCCTCTTCGAGGGGGTGGGCCGTAATCCACCACGCGGGCCCAGTGCGGGTTGGTAGATGTCACATGTCTTCTAATTAATGAATATTTGGTTCTAGGACATGCCGGTTTTCTCACAATGTTTTCCTTCACCGTTTTGAGAGCAGTGGTGATGAAATAATTTACACAAAGTAAAACGCCTGCGTAGCGGGGTTTGAACCCATGACCCACACGTAAGACGAGGCCGTTACCACTAAGTAGGCCACGACTGCTCTCAAAACATGCTGTATTTGGATTCTGGATATAAGTTTCAGCGAAGAGACGACAGAATTCGTAGTTTCAAACGTAAACCCACTAAACCAAAAGACACGATTTGTCTTCCCAACAAACTACCGTTATTTACAATCCTCGCGTGACCCCGACCGATACAGTAATAAAAATAAAATTCAATACATCGAGTATTTTATGCTTAAAACTTTGTGCTACCATAAACTATGTGGCCATAAACGCCTATGTCTCAAACATAACACTATGTTATACATAGTTCCCGAGTGACTGTTATAAAATTTCTGAACTTAAACTACTCTATTTTGTATATTGTAAATCAGAGCCCCTGGTGTATGTTAGTGGCGTTATTTAGTGCAGTGTGTTCGAAGCCTTAAAATGTATTCGATTACTGTTTTTGAATTTTACTGTCGGTGAGGGTAGTTTTTCCCAGTCTGTCGTACTCTAAAGTTGCTGAATGCCCTTCTAGCTACCAACCCTGAATGTGATGTGTTTGCGGATGAATGGATTAAAATAATGCGTTTATGTCTGGTGTTCTGCGAGAGAAAGTATGCAACGGAGTCCACTGTTCCATGTTAGTTTATAAATTATATTGTATGATTGTCTCTATGTTAATTAATGTAATTGGTGTAGTACCGTTTTAATTAACTATAAATAAATGTTGTAAATCAGAGCCCCCTGGTGGATGTTAGTGGCATGGTTTAGTGCAGTGTGTTGCGAGCTTTAAATGTATTCGATTACTGTTTTTGAATTTTATTATTGTCGATCAGGGGAGTTTTCCGTTTGTATACAGAGTGTTTGGATATGACATTATACGGAATGATTTTAAAAGTCTGTTCCTGGAACTAAAATTGCCACTAAATTCATGTGACAAATGATTGTGCGCGCGCTATCTGCTACGATTAGTCGTTGATAAATCATTCAATCAATCACAGCTGTGTACGTGTGCTTGACAATTTGTCACGTTAATGGTAAAATAATCATAAAATTAAAATTCAATACATCGAGTCTTTTATGCTAACTTTGTACTATTATGAATTATGTGGCCATAAACGCACATAGGCGTTTGGGTATGGGATGGGTGAGGGGCCAGTGGCTAAGTAATAACAGCCGCACAGCTCGATTGATCAGGCTAAGCTACGCTTGCCGAGGTTGGTCCGTGGATGGGTGACCATCTTTACATACCGAGGCCCTTCCGTGCCTCGGAAGCACGTTAAGCCGTTGGTCCCGGCTGTCATTCGTCGATCTTTGACAGTCTTTACGGGTAGTCAGAAGCTCAAAAGTCTGACAACGAGTCTTACCAAGGGGTATCGTATTACCCAGTAACTGAGTTGTGGAGGTCAGATAGGCAGTCGCTCCATGTAAAACATTGGTATTCAGCAGCAGCTGCATCTATGTTAGACTAGGCAGTCGATGATGATGATGTGTATGCATGTGACAAAATCAAGCGAGATTCAATCAATATATTTCTGAAGCGTATCTCTATTGAACTGTAAAGTAAATAAAATTGTTTGAATGAGTTTGCCACAAACTTGAACCTCAATAGAACTTCGTAACCTTGAGCAAATAATCCTCTAGTATTTCGGTCAAGGATGAGAAAGCTTACCGAAGTAACTTCTGAATATTTTTACCATACATTTTATGCTATTCATATCACAATGAAATAACATTTAAACTGTAGAAATAAAAAATAAAAAAACAATTTGATAAAAAAAAAATATAATGAAAAATTTACCGATAAAATAACGGTTTTTATTTTTTTCATGCGGCAATGTTTACACCACATATGAAATGAAATTTTACGAATATTAGAGGAATTGCTAATGATCTTCTGGGAATTCAGGAAATGAATAGCTTTTAGAGGCATTGCTTAAAGTAGCCTTTTTAGGCCCCCTCATCGTTACTGAGAGAATTTACTTCCCAGTACCGTTTTGGGAAATTCTCCCGAATTCCTTTACACCTTTTCCCGGACTCATAAATAGTCAAAAATCCATTGCTGACTCACCTAATCCGAATAAGATACAAAGGGAAGTGCTGTTAAAACGCGATAAAATCGACTTCGCCCCCTGAAATCGTAACTCGTATAAGAAAAGGGTACTTTTTTATACGCTCCAACGTCACTAAAAAGGTTCTTATTTGTACCCCTTCTGGCCAATCGGGTAGCAGTATCTATATATCGGGGTTTTTCGTAATTTCCGAAGAGGTTCCCTTCTCGGAATGTCTGAATAGGTTTCTAATAGATCGGATCGATGTTCGAATATGTGTTGTGATACTTATTCCCCCGAGTGAATAAATCCTTTTTGGATTATTTATAATCCGTCTTATTGGGACATGTCGTGCGTATATCAAGTTCAAGATATTTATGATATGATATATAGTCGGGTTAGTTACACCCTTCGATTGTGACTACCTTTGATTTGTTGGATTCGTCTTAGTCCCGAATAGCAAAATAACTATTATAAATATTTTAAAAAAAACACGCCTGACTTCGTCAAAAAGTGAACGAAAAAATTGAACTAATAATTAGAAACAGCTAAATGATTTTAGTGTTGAATGGGCACAAGGTAAGCACTAAATCGATTATAATATTTACTGTGCAATTAAACCGCCATTGTGTTAAAAAATGGAAATCTGAAAACCAATCTTTTCAGCGAAGTCGGGGGACGGTTCCTTGGGACAGTTCTTTACAGGTCCCCCGACTAATCACAAACGTTGATATCGATTAAGCCGTTTAGAAGAAGTTATGGTGGAATAAACTCACAAACATACATGAACCCTGAAATCAAAACACAATTTTTTTTGGGCAGTCGTGTAAAGACGGGAAAATTCCAAAGGGTAGAAAAAAGGGTCAATTATTTAAAAAAAAGTGTGCATCATTAAAAGTGCGAAAAGTTTTTAGTGGTTTATTCATTTAAAATAGTGTCCATCAACAGAATGTCTATAGGTTTTTAGTATTGTCTTCACAGTGATCACGTTTGAAAGAGTTACTAAGTAGATAATGCAGTCAAGATCTTGAACAGTCTTCATGTCGATTCAATGTGAGACCTTGGCAATACCTTCCCCTCACGAGGTTCTGATTGCTTTTATGAAAATGCTACACCAATCACAAGTCCAATGAAGCCTATACTTCCCTCATACGTAACATTTGTATCCGGCGTTCCTGGAGATAAATCAAGCATGGCTGCGGAGAAATCATTACCTTATCGACGGCACAATGCGAAGGTTCTTGCTGTCTCATTCTCGTATCTTCAAACACAAAAGCGGAGCCTCTCAAAAACTTTTCACTGCACATAAAACTATTTCAGTCATAGCTGCTTCGCGTGAACCTCTGTCCTGTTTATAGCGCCCTGGTACTTTTCGAAACTTTAACACTAAAACGTCTGCACGAATGAGCGGTATTTTTGATTGGGTTTTGTTTTTATGAACAGTTGGTCTTTTTAGGTTTTGTGGACACGCGATGGTTAACTGTTTAGCTCTGATTTCATGCTTGCCTGGTAACAATCGTTGGTCGTTAGTATGTAGAATATTTTTATTGTCTCTGAATGCAAGCTGTGAGATTCAGAAAAAGATACTGTAGTTAAGTTTTTGGACGGGATACCCTTCCTTCCACATGACTGTTTTTTTTTTAAGTGAAAACTTCTTTAGCGGCGTTGTGCACTTTTATTGTGATGGGTAAAAAATGTTAAACTCGCGTCAGGACGTGACCTGATCGAAAATTCGTAAGACGGAGCTCGCGTCAGGACACGTGACCTGATCGAAAATTTGTAAGACGGAGGGAGAGTTTTTTGTGATGGGTAAGAAATGTTAAACTTGCGTCAGGACACGTGACCTAATCAAAAATTCGTATGACGGAGCTCGCGTCAGGACACGTGACCTGATCGAAAATTCGTAAGACGGAGGGAGAGTAGACCGCATTCCAAAATATAAAAAATGCACAACGTTAATATTAAAGTTCTCACTTCTGCCGGCACTCCCGGAGTGCAACCCATTTTTTTTTATTCACATTACACATTGAGATGGGGCCAAAAGTCCGTGGAGTGGCGACCGCGTGTACAAAAGTACCTATTCAAAAAGACAACGTCGGTAGGCCTTCCTTAAGGTCTCTGGATGCGAGAAGCACAGAGCCGCTCGAAGTGGCGATGCTTGGCTAGGCTATGTCCAACAGTGAGTGTCTCTAGACTGAAATGATGATACATTGAGATTAGCTTTTTATGGAAAGTACTACCATATGACGAAATAGGCCAAAATGATGAATCCATTCATCAATAGCCATTGGAGTTCTTTACAAAATACCAAGCTCAACAAAATATGATTGTCCCGCGCAGCCATATCAAAATAAAACAGCCAGCCATTTTGTCAATTCAAAAGGATTTACGTTTATCAAGAACTGTCACGAGTTTCTATATAACGGGTCGACAGAACCAATGCCCCGTGAATAAATAGAGATAAATGTGAAAATACGAACCATCGGACGGCTGGCACTGTGACACCTCCCTAGCGGGACTTTATACAAATGTGCCTAATCGGTTAATGAAGTGTGTTCGGGTATTTTCGTGAACTGTCAGAATTTTGTCAAAATGGCTGACCATACTTGTGTCAAAAAAACATTATAATATAGTTATACAGAATGTAGTTTTGCAACTTTGACAATCATTATTTTTGTATGACGCCTAGTATTGTATAGTATCAAGTTTTTTATAACTGAACAGACAGCTGTGCTGTTGGACAGTTTGTTGCGCCACTTCTTCTTCCCAGCGATAGCACTAGGAAGTGGTGAAGGGCGGGCGTTTTTGGGGGACTGTCTTTTGTAACTTTGACGTTTGAAAAGTGCTGATTCTCAGCCTAATTTGATTAAATGACTTTTGATTTTGTATAAAAAAACGAGAAAAAAAAAACTCCGAAAAAAAAATACACGATTTTATTATTTGTTGTCATAGCGGCAATAGGAATACACACTGACAATTTCAATTGTCTACCTATTACGGTCCATGAGCTATCCCGCTGACAGATAGACGGACGGACAACTTAGGCTTAGTAACCCTTTGGGTACGTACGGAAACCTAAAAAGTATATTTATTTCTAGAAATAAATATTCTTCTAAAACCGTGGTTTAAAAACCTTTAAGGATTATAGTGAAGCTTTGTGGCAAAGATTTCTTTTTAAAAGCTTCAAAGATACCTACAGGATGTACCTAGTTTGTGCTGTTTGTGCAAAAAATTTACCTATTTCTAAAAATAAATATGGAATTGTTCTTCAAACGGACTTTTGTTACCACCTAAAAGATTTTCTATTGTTCAGAAGACTGTTCGTATAATTTTCTGCTTATTCATCCTTTGAACGCCATTAAAAAATACTTAAGTCTTTTATCATTGTACATTATACTAACAATACCCTCTTTTTGTTACAGGTATGACTCCAAGCTGATTACTACCCCCTTCCCCCAAAAATAAAAGAAACCCCTTAACGACTATGTACACCGACGCTGTATAATTTATGGCCCCCCATAAATTTTGTGAGAAAAATCCTTCAACACAAAATATTGTGTTGTTTTCCGCATTATGTTATATAACAAATATATTATATAAAATGGCAATTCGTAAAGGGATTCCCTTTATAGCGACAGATAAGATGGTCTGAATACAATATGTCGGTATTGTATACAGAGTGTTGTGAAAATTGCGGGAGAAAATGGCGGATAGTTTAGTGAGTATAAGAACTTGCTTGTTCCTTTATTGTAAACTAGCTTCTGCCCGCGGCTTCGCCTGCGTGGATGTCGGAAATTATCCCACGGGAACGTGCTAACAGGATAAAATGTATGTGCTTCCCCAGGATGCCATCTATCTCTATGCCAAATCAGAAGTTCAGTGGTTTAGGCGTGAAAATGTAACATACAGTTTCAAGTTCAAATCCTCCCCTTAAAAACTGAATTACCCCTTTTTGTCCCGTCAGTGGTAAATTTTCGACAACTTTACATACTTATTATTAATAGCTGTGCATTGCGGGTGACGTAACCTACGACAAACTTATTATTTGCGGTTGGAACAGTAATCGGTCTAGGGATCGAACCGCAAAATTAAGCTTGTTTTTTATTGTATATACTTTTCCGGCATAAAAAGTATCCAGTGTGGTGCCCAGGATACTAAAGAATAATTATACCAAGTTTCATCGTAATCGAACTGGTAGTTTTTTCGTGATGCCTGAACAAACAGACAGACAGACAGACAGACAGACCGACAGACAGACAGACAGACAAAAAAAATTTTAATCACATTTTTGGGTTCGGTGTCGGTCGAGTAACACCCCTGCCATTTATTTTTTTGATATTTTCAATGTACAGAATTTTCGCTTCTACAGATTTATTATAAGTATAGATAGGCCTATTTCGTGGAAAAGTGACCATTTGTAGCAAATATAGGTTATTTCGGGAGCTATATTGATGATTTAAATGGCTATTATTTAGTATTTATTTATTCATAATGACCGCGAAATACAACGTAAAATACGTCGTAATTTGCGAAAAACGTAAGCAATTTTGAATTTGACGAATCCTTCTTAAGAGCAGTTAACGGTAAGTCATAGATATTATAGTATTCATTTTATCCTTAACATACCTATTCTTGATATCAGTTGAAATTCTAGCCTTTCTTCTTTAGATACGAAACGTCATTAACTAAATCAAATAAAAGCAAAACTTAACTGCATTATTACCTAATCCAAAACATCTAAAGTATTACTCAAGTCCTCACTTTGTTATACAATCTCACAGGAATCTAATTAAATATTTTCTTAAACTAAACTTCAAATTAATTAACAAAAACGCTAAACTTCAGCCCACGTTCGCACGGACGGAAAATTATCGTGGCGGCATTTTATCGCCCACTAGATTTTCATCTGTCGTTGTTGAGCCAAGCACTGAGAATCCAATAGACCGCGTCCTAGCGCATCATAAAATAACACTGTGGGAATTTCAACTCACGGCGCTAAGCAGAGCGTTGAGAATACAGTGCACGAAAATAATCGCCACGGGAAAAACGCGCCCGTGCATACCTCGGCTAAGCATATAGTTGTTATATCTACTTTTGTATTAAAATATTCTTAGGAACAGTTGTTCAGTGACTTATTTAATTATACTTTCTAAGTATCGCAGTAGAACGCCTGTTTTGAAGTTCTTGAACTTTTAATTGATCGGATAAAGCTGTTGTTTTGAAGAATTCCGTTTTTAAGACGATAAATTATGAAAGGCTTTTCGCTGAAATATTATGTCGTAGTGTGAGGGATGGAGAGGAATGAGGATAATCATCATCATCATCTTTTCAGCCGAATAACGTCTATAGCTGGACACAACCAAACACCGCCACTTCTACCGGTCTTGTGCTTCTCGCATCAACGCTACGTCTTGCGGTACGCGGTCGCCACTCCAGAAACCTTCGGCCCCATCGGCCATCCTTATGAGTATAATGTAAATAAAATAAATAAATATCCCTGGACATTTCACACAGCGCCATCTAGTCCCAAGCTAAGCAACCTAATGCTTGTGTTATGGTAACAATGTCGTGAGGAAAGTTTCATGTATGAATGTGGATGGCTAAATGAGTGGGGGAAGATTAAAGAAACTGTAGATGGATTGTGTGAAAGATGATTTGGCTAGAAAAGGGGTGAATTGAGAAGTATGGGAGAAAAAGACATGTTGCGCCAACCTCAAATAAATTGGGGGGCTGGAGAATAATGATGGTGTTGCAGTGTTTCTACGTAACAGTGAATAAACAAACCATCTACGTTATTATTACAATCATTTCTCAGCAATAAACCTACTTAATAGAAGCAAGATGTGGAGTTGATATTACTATACCTAATATTTTGTCATTTGACAGTCTCTCCCTCCATCCAATTAATCTTTTTATTATTAGACAAACTTAAAAGCTATTCCTTATCCAGCAATTCAGTTTTGAGTACCATACTAAAATAAAAACAAATCGATACCCAGCTCAGATATAAAATAGTTAATGCCGGTACCATTTTAAATTCGGTACACAATCTAAACTAGAGCACGCTGTATACAGCGTCTCAGCGGTTTTACGACTCAAACGTAAAAATTTTAGTTTTAATCGTTCGTTTACTGTTTTTTTAAAGCAATATGTAATGGGTAATGTCGTTACTCTAATTTTTAATGGTGTCTCATTATATTCAAGTGAGTTTATTGTTATTATATTATGTTGTACATATTTTTTTTAAATTTTAACCGGCTTAAAATTGGAAGAGGTTGTGCATTCAATGAGTTTTTTTTTTTTCATATTAATATTTTTTAGCCTACACTGTGCCACTGCTGGGCAAAGCTGTGCCACTGCTCCCCCAAGTCCTTCCTGGAACTTTTTACCCGCGCCACCTCGAACCAGCCCTCGCGGTACGCGTCCAGAAGTTGTACTGCATTGCTTTTTTGTTCTTATTCATAGAACAAAAAAGCAGTGCAGTTCAACTTCTGCCCTGCTATAAGAGCTGGTGGTAAGCCTCCTGGTCATCTCTCCATCGCTGCACTGGTTTGTGGGCCGACCTCGTAGGGTAAACAAAAAAAAAAAAATGTGTGACTAAAACACCTAAATATTCTAGATATTTTATTTTTTACACTCAATAAGAGCGATCTCGCTCTTGATTTACGTAATAACGATTTCCTTTCAGTAATAAGAATTGTTATTATAGCTATCATTAGCATCAGTAAGAGGAAATCATAAATTAGACCTAGATTCAGTCGTTTCCTGTACAGTGGACTGCATGTCTATGGCAACAGAGTTTCTGTAGAATGCGAGGCCAACTTATACCGGTTTTGTTAGCTTTTATGCGCGGCCTGCTGTACCTACAAAAAAACTTGAAAGGTGTCAAGGGACACCCGGATGGAACGAAGTATTACTGGCCTGCTTTCTATAAGAGAGAGAGAGAGACAGACAGAGAAACACGCGCACGCCGCACGGCTTTTTTTTTTTTTTTTTGAGGATGGGAAATCATCAAATGACCCCTCCCGCTCTGCGTGGAGCAGAAGGGAGTGTCAGACTTTTACTGACTAAAACCCACCCGTGTTCCTTCCTTAGCCCTTTATGTTCCAGGGCAGCGGTAAACCCTTTCGGATGGTCCCGCTACCCTGGCAGGCTTCGGCCCTGTGGGGCCCCGTCACTTGCTGACATCTCTTTGAGGCGCGCGTGGAACACGAACACGCCGTCCGGCACGGGCCTAGTCCTGATCGGACGGAGAGCTACCCATTACTCTCCGCCCGCAGGCCCGCGCCTACGGTGGCCGGGAGTCGTCACGCGGCTCCCGACGCCCGGAGCGTCTCCCGCGGCGGCTGAGGCGTGAGGTGCGCAAGGCGCGTTCCCTCGCCCACCCCGCCACCTCCTTCGCTAGCATGACTGCTTCGCAGAAGGAGGTGACTGCCTCCCACTCCCTCTCACCCCGGACCATGGCTTGAACCAGGGCCGGGCGCGAGAGGTCGCCGCCGACGCCGCACGGCTTACAACTAACTATAGTAAAAAGTGTCGTTCCAACTTTTGGTCTTAATTTTTTCCGTCTAGCCCCCTTTCGCAACACGCGTTAAGGAACTTCGTTCCAAAAATATAAGTACGATTTAATTTAAGATGGTTCTAGTTTGGGGGCTATGGAGGACTGCCCACTGCTGGGCAAAGGTCTCCGCCATATTCTTCCACCTTTTCTTGTGTTGGGCCTTCTCCGTCCAATCGGTTAGGAACGAGTCCAAATCGTCACGCCAGCGCCAACGACGCCCGGCTTCAGGCACCCACTGTGTGACGACTTTGGCTCATCTGTCTGGATGCATCCTATAACGACCAGTCCCACTTCAGCCTCGCAGACTTGCCGCCAATCATCATCTGCCTAGCCTTTTCCCAACTATGTTGGGGTCGGCTTCCAGTCTAACCGGATGCAGCTGAATACCAGTATTTTACATGGAGCGACTGCCTATCTGACCTCCACAACCCAGTTGCTGGGTAATACGATACCCCTTGGTAAGACTGGTTGTCAGACTTTCGGGCTTCTGACTACCCGTAACGACTGTCAAAGATCCACGAATGACAGCCGGGACCAACGGCTTAACGTGCTTTCCGAGGCACGGAGGGGTCTCGGTATGTCGAGATGGTCACCCATCCACAGACCAACCGCGGCAAGCGTAGCTTAACCTGACCGATCGACCTGTGCGGCTGTTATTATTTAGACACGGGCCCCTCTAATTGTTTAGTATACAAAAGAAATTTATAACTAGTGTTAGTACTTATAGCTATCCGGAAAAATAGCATTATCTGATTAGGTACCTACGCCCCACTGGCATGTAGGCATATCCAATGTCCCATATCCCACCCACTATCCCACCTGTCCGCTATGGTTTTCAGGATGCTGTTGGGGCTGGCGCGTACCCAGTACATGACGGAGGCGCATCGCCTGCGCATTATTACGTGAAAACCATCAATAGCCGTCTCCGCGAACATGCTGGAAGCACTACAGTAGCGCGGCAACCCCATCAACACCCTGAACGCATTATTATATTGGACGCGCAGAGCGCTGTATGCCCTCCGCGTATAGTTGACCCACATACTGCACGTGTAAAATGACTGACAATACGTTCTAAACAGCGCAGCCTTTACGTCAGTCGAGCATGTCACAAATCTGCGAGCCAACATATTGCAGCGAACGCTCTGCGCTCACGCTCAGTGTCCAGGTTGTCTTTCAGGTCTTCGGAAACCCAGTGGCCCAGATACTATTAATACACGAATCCATTTTCCGGGCTGCTACTAAGAAATTCCAGATGAAAATCCCAATAACACAGCACGACCCGATTATCGAACCCAAGACCTCATGCATTTTCTTTCTTTCTTTACCTCGTGACCAACGAAGCAGCCAACTTAAAAAAAAAACCAGATGCAAAAGGCGAACATCGAGTACCTATACAACTTTGTCAGATAACCAACTTCGTTCAACATCCTCCATTTCTCGCTAAACCCAACAAAGACGTAAATAAATGTCCTCATAACAGCACAAAAGACATGAAACCTCCACCTCCTCATCTCCCGTTTTAAACTCAAAGAAACACGTACCACGTACACAATTCGATATGTCATCCGATACGCGATAAAGCTCCCTTCTAAATCAACGTTGTAAACACGAAAAACATGAACCGATATTAAATTCCTAGCCGTGAAATATTGCCCGTGCAGCGGTTTAAAATTGCCCACAGGGCTGGGCAATGCGGAGTGCCCATAGGATAATTTCTGTTATGGGGCGCGGTAAAACTCGTTCGGGGCTTTTTGTCCCGAAAACTGTTTCGAAGTTTTGAATAAAAACGTTAAAATGGAATTTTGTATTCGAAAAGGTGGTTTGGTGTTAGAAAAACAATTGAATGTGTACGTAACGTTTGAAAAAAGATCAGTTTTTTATTTTTTTGGGGTTCCCGGGTTTTCAACTATGGTATTCCTACTGTTTTTTGCTGAATCTAAAAATTTAACGGTCAAATCTTTTAATCGTTTTTTACCGATTCTCGTAATCTGACTGTATTGGAATTTGACATTCATGTAACTTTTATTTTTTGAAATTCATTAGGTTTTGCCATTGGGAAATTCTGAGTAACACCGAGTAAAACCGTTGGTCCTGCGCCTTGATCTCTCTCCGGTCGTGTCGGATTGCCGTCCCATCGGACTATGAGAGTGAGGGAAGAGGGAGTGCTCCTGTGTCTGCGCACACACTTGTGCACTATAATATCTCCCGCGTCGAAGGCTGGTCTCCGCTGAGATATGCCGCCATGGCCGAAATTTGGTCTGGAGGACTTTAACCCATATATGCCCATTGATTCGAAAACGACATAAAAAACTTGAGAGGTGTCAAGGGACACCCGGTTGGAACGAAGTTCAAAGAGAGAGAGAGAGAGACAGACAGAGAAACACGCGCACGCCGCACGGCTTACAACTATAGCAAAAAGTGTCGTTCCAACTTTTGGTCTTAATTTTTCCGTCTAGCCTCCTTTCGCAACGCGCGATAAGGAACTTCGTTCAAAAAAGGCATTATTATGAATTCCCAATACACCTAGTTACTTCCAAAGATTGCCTCTTTAAATCATTTAGAGATACAAATCAGACTATAAATCAAATAAATACAGATAAAATAAATTACCCTATCTCATTTGATTGACATTTCGTGACAAACATCATGATGCGGCCTATTGTATTCTCTTTATAATAAATAACATCAGAATACAATATTGCTTATTTAATATTTTCACGTCATTACCTATATAATCTCGAATAATACTTGAATTACGGAAATTCCTTGAAAATGTCACTTACTCAGTACCTTTGTGTTTACACTCAGTTCCTTATCGCGCGTTGCGAAAGAGGGCTAGACGGAAAAAATTAAGACCAAAAGTTGGACACTTTTTGCTATAGTTGTAAGCCGTGCGGCGTGCGCTTGTTTCTCTGTCTGTCTCTCTCTCTCTCTCTCTTATAGAAAGCAAGCCAGTTATACTTCGTTCCATCCTGGTGTCCCTTGACACCTCTCAAGTTTTTTTCTGACTAGCTGTTGTACTCGCGTCGTAGGGAAACTATTTAATATACACATTATATAAGTAAAAAAAAAACAAAAAAACATGCAAACAATCAAATTTGTACGTTGTTCGTTACGCTTTCACACTAAAACGACTGAACCGATTAAGATGAAATTTGGCACATAGGTAGACCATGACCTGGATTAGGACATAGGATACTTTTTATCCCGATATTCATACGGGATCGAGGCTTATGCGGGTGAAACCGCGAAGTTTTGTTTATCATAGGTCATACCTGTGTGCCAAACTTCATCCAAATCCGTTAAGCCGTTAATGTTTCATTGAGTACCTAAAGCGTATAAAAATCAAAACTGAAAGCATTCATTTAAATTCAACTGTTTCAACCAGTAAGTGCTTTAATTATTCAGAGTCTGTCAGTTCAAGTCTGTCAAAAACATGATCAAACATCTAAACTTTTGACCTTTTTAATATTCATCATCATTCTCCTGTCCCTTGTCCTAATTTATTTGTGGTCGGCGCAACATGTCTTTTTCTTCCATACTTCTCTATTAGTCGTCATCTCGGTAGTCACCCCCTTTCTAACCATATCATAATAGGCTATTTTCCTAAAAAAATCTCAATCCGTCAGTTAGATTATCAAAAAATATTGAACCCGTATTTTTTCTTTGTCAATTATATAAAAAATTATAAAAATATCGCCCGTTAAAGTTCCGCGTGGCGTCACTTGCTTGCGACATTTTTGCAAGCAAGTGACGTCACGAGCCCCACTCCCAAATTTTGACGCGCTTTATCTTTGTCATTTTTTGTTTGATGGACAAGAGAAAGAAAGAAAGAAAAATGCATTTATTGGCATTACACAAAATGACACCTTAAAACTACAAAAACAAAGATTATAATGCCAAAAGGGCCTCAGCTCAGCATAATGTCAGATGACAACACAAGTGTGCCACCTGACGCTGATTTTCAGCTGCAACCCACGAGAAAAAATACGTGTCCATTATTTTTCGATAATCTAACTGACGGACTAAATATAATTATTATTTTTTTACCTAGGCAACTACCCTATTCACACAGTCCATCCATCGTTTCTTTGGAACCTACTACCCTACTCTTATAGCCATCGACATACCTACCTTTTTAATATTAGAAGGACAAAATACCGTATGTACGAGGAAGAAAACCGAAACGAAATTTTCTCTAAAATTCAATTTAAACTTGAACCGTTTGCGATCAAATGCAAAAAGGCCGGATGTCCGGTCACGTTTATCGGACGGACATCATTTATTACCGGTTTAAAAGTCGGACGGTTCCATCTAAACGGCAACCTAGGATCGGCACGTGCCTTTGCTTGTTGGATAAAGTATGGTTTTAAAATTGTTGTACCCCTTTTTATGCTGGGAATAAGATTAGTGTGTCTGGTACTCTAGGGTCTTTGTATTATTGATACTGACGCGATAATGCGTTTAATTTTATGCTTCAAAATAGTATAAACGTAGAATTCTGAAGCTTCAGTTTTGAGATTATCTATAGTCTGAATATCAGAGGGTCTATTCTTGTACTTTTATGAACGTACACAGTCTGAAGGCCAAGACTGTGAACGTTCATAAAATTACGAGAATTGCCCCTCTGATCTCAGTCTCAATCTGGCAAAAATACCTCTGATTTCCCTACATTTTAAAACGTTCAAAACGTTTTAAATTAAGAGTATTTTCCTTCTGTTTCGCTTTCAACAACCTACCTTCCCTTTCCGTTGTGTTGTTATGCATATCCTACTAATAAATATTATAAACGTGAAAGTTTGTATGGATGGATGTTTGTTACTCCTTCACGCAAAAACTACTGAACGGATTTGGATGAAATTTGGCACACAGATGGTTTATAACCAGGATTAACATATAGGATACTTTTTATCCCGATATTCCCACGTGATCGAAACTTGTGCGGGTGAAACCGCGGGGCACAGCTAATACAATAATAATTTGATTATGATATTTCATAGAAATAATTTAAAAAATCTGTTTTTAGGACGATAAATTAACAAGGGCTTGAATTACCGGTTTTAAAGTCGAACGGTTCCATGTAATTGGCAACCCTAGATCGGCACGTGTCTTCACTTGTAGGGTAAAGTATGGTTTTGTTGTTGTACCCTTTTTTTATAGCAAGGAATAAGATAAGTGTGTCTGGTACTCTGGACATTGACGCGATAATGGGGATACTTTTTATCGCCTTTTTGATACAAGTAGGTAAGTAGAATTCTAAGGCTTTAGTTTTTTCAGTATACAAGTTTCATTATCAGTTTGACTTTGCGCAAGTTACCTACTCATTTTTACAGTTATGTAGTTTTGCAACAATATTTAAGATATAAGGACATTACCAGGCGCCACAACACCTTATCCCCCGCCTTCCGATTCCAGTCTGTCCCAGCCAGTTTCTTTGTGTCCAGCAGTGGGCTACGATAGGCAGAGTTGGTTGATTTAAAATACTATTATTAATGCATTAAGTAGTAGAATATTGTCAAAATGATGAGAAGCAAGTGACATCCTTACAACGAATGTCGTATATCGGGTGTACACTTGCTTGCAAAATAAAGTACACACGTGTGAGTTTCGATAACCGGTTTATGTTGTAGCAGATACCTACTCGGTTTTATTTTGTAAAGCGTCCCTGTTCATTTTTATTAGTGGTGGATGCTCTTCAAAAATTTGATAACTTTGTTATCTTTTTTATGCCCGACCTTCGTTACTGAAAAGAAAGCCTTAGTTTTTACTTCTTCATTACCTAAGCTGGACATTGACCTATCAAATTACACGTCACTTAACTCTACACTCGGCCACAAATATCGAAGACCACTATCTCATCTGATGGTAGGTCATAATGCGTTCGACGATGGTGCACGCTCGCCTAGAAGTATCCTATCCACTCGCAACGCGAATACTCTCTCCTTTCTAAACCAATAACTGAACATTAACATACATAATTGAATATATCAGCAGCCCTGTACGTCCTCGTATCGTTGTGCTTTGTGCACTTCGTGCAGAATAAAGTGCCTTATATTGTGATCATGTGTCCCCTATATCCATTTTACTTGGCCTAGATACGTGGCTTATAAGTGTCGGATCTTTTCTTTTTATTTTCTCGAGATGCACATCGCACGTGCTTATTAGTAGCGTAACTCAGTTTTTCTGTCCCCACGTGTAGTGTTGAAATTTTTTTAAGGCTGCCCGCCCACGTCGAGACTTTTTGTAGCACCGATAATCGGCCCGATTCTTATGACCGATTTTGTGACCGACTCAACATACACGTCCGCCACTTTGTCTGTGGCACCATGTCCTTCCCTAGCAAGTGCATGCGGCCGAATGTCGGTGAGTAGTATTTCCGAACGTTCCATTCTTCACCGATAATCGGATCGGTCGGGATGCTCCGATTTTATTTCTGACTGACTTTTTGTAGGACGTATGCGTTGCACTATTGCCATCAGTACGTTCTATTTTTCTCCTACAAAAACCGGTCACCGATTGTCGGACGGGCTAATGCTTTCCTGTGGAATGGGCTGTATTTAAATACACCTACATTCAAACGTGGATTCATTTATTATTTTTTATCTAAAACTAGCTGACCGTCGTACCGCCATATTTATTTTTTCTTTTAATTTTCTTCTACCTATACAAACCTTGTCCTGGCAATAACAAACACAAAAAAAAAGAATTATCCAATTTGGTACAGTCGATTGGAAGTTATACGCGTACATACATTTCGGTGATACATTTTTATTTATATAGAAGATAGATAGATTAATATACGGGATCGTTCCTAAACGATTGGACGGAGAAGGCACAGCACAAAGAAAGGTGGAAGAATATATGGGGTGGCTTTCACCCAGCAGTTGGATGGGCAGTGGGGTGGGTGGTGTGGTAAAAAACCTTTTTAATACAAAACAAATCATCATAAGTTAATGTTTTCTGCAAGCAAAACTAAAAATCGTACTACTAAAAGCTTTCACTAACCACGTCGTCGTCGTTCCTGCCGGGGATCCCTCGACCTCACACGCTTTTAGGGTTCCGTGCCCAAAGGGTATAAACGGGACTCTATTACTAAGACTTCGCTGTCTGTCCGTCTGTCTGTCTGTCACCAGGCTGTATCTCATGAACCGCGATAGCTAGACAGTTGAAATTTTCACAAATTATGTATTTCTGTTGCCGCTATAACCACAAATACTAAAAACAAAATAAAATAAATATTTAAGGGGGGCTCCCTGCTCCCATACAGCAAACGCGATTATTTTGCCCTTTTTTGCTCGATATCAATAATGGTAACAGGTAGGCACTTGAAATATTCACAAAATACTCACTTGAAAAACACACATTTTTACTTTAATAATAAATAATAAAATTAAATATTTAAGGGATCCCATACAACAGACGTGATTTTTATAGATAATGGTACGGAACCCTTCGTGCGCGAGTCCGACTCGCACTTGGCCGGTTTTTTTAGTTATGGTTTCACAAATTCATACACACCTAAGTACATGCCCATTGCTGAGCATTCGACGTAATTGAAACTGAAACAGAATTCGACTGAATTTGTTTGTACTCGTACCAACAAACCAATAAAATTCAAATCAAATCAAATCATCATTTATTTGCTGATCAAAGGTATACAGTGGTGTTTACATAAAATGTGATAATGTTCTCCTTGATCTACCTTACTGGCATGCAAATTTTACTTATTAAGTTTTATTTAATCTTCACAAACAAATTCGTGCTTAGTAGATTTAAGTGGGGACATGCATCAACATAAAATTAGTATATATTAACATTCATAACAATATTATATAGTAAAAAATAAATAAAAGCTACTTTAAAAATATCTTATATCAAAGAAATATTGACGTTGCCGGTTCGCCGCGTACGAACAAAGTGAGGACAAGTGAACTCTTCCGCTCGAATCAATTCCACAGACGCGCTATGATACACCCTGCTTCTTTAAGAGTGAAGAACTGACACTTATTTTGATCTATACTTTATACTCGTACAGTCTTTTCACAGGAATTTTACTTCTGATTTTGGATCACAGTGATCTTTATTCTCATTCTAATAAGGTTGTTGCTGCCACCGACGAGTCTGTCAGAATCATTCGTTATTTTTTTATTTTGGTCACAATAAGGTTGCTGTGGGGTTGCTGCCGCCACTGACGAGTCTGTCACATTCATTGTTATATTTTTATTGGAACGAAGTTCCTTATCGCGCGTTGCGAAAGGGGGCTAGACGGAAAAAATTAAGACCAAAAGTTGGAACGACACTTTTTACTATAGTTGTAAGCCGTGTGGCGTGCGCGTATTTCTCTCTCTCTCTCTCTCTCTCTCTCTCTTATAGAAAGCAAGCCAGTTATACTTCGTTCCATCCGGGTGTCCCTTCTAGCGGCCAGTTACTAAATAAACGGGCGTTAGTATGACACATCGATATTAAGAAAAAAGTTCGGCTTTGTGAATGCCTCGTTGGTCTAGTGGTCGCAAGCGCTACAGCTGAGCATGAGGTCCTGGGTTAGATCCTGGGGGCCTACTCCGAAGTGCAAAGCGCGAATGTTCGGATCGGACCGACACATGGCCGAACCGAATATTATTAAAAATGCGAAAAAAGTTCAGATCGGCTCAGTTGGGTCGGGACCATAGTCAATATTCGAAAGAGTGTAGGAGTGTAGGATCGGAACCGACCGAACCAAATAGTAACTTCGTAGCAGGAAACTGACGAACATTCGGCCAATACTACTTCGGAGTAGACCCCCTGGATTAGGGAAAGTGTTATGAAATGTGGTTGTACTGTAGGTACAACTCTGCCTAGCCTTCGGGAAATACAGCTGTTTTGAGCAGCAGTTGGTTGCTGTAGCCAGGCAGTCGAAAGCAGATTAGTTACCAACGCTTTTCGAAACTAAAGAGTTCCAAAACAAAACTTTTTGTTATAAAAACAAAGCCTAAATCTGTCTCAATCTAATGATAGACAAACCCCGGACTAAATTAATCTAGCCTAAAAATATAAAATTACCAGATCATTGTTTGTTCAACTAAAAGTTTGTTAACTAATTTAATTAGCGTCGCGCGCGCCCCCTGTAGACTTTACTTTATTTCTTAATTTACAGTCTCGGTATTCAAGTCCTTGCTATATTTAAACTTGGCTCATTGTCCAAATAGTTTTCGAAGTTAGGCGGGATACCGTCAATGGATTTTACTTGTTTAAGGAAATAGAAGATGTCGGTGTGGTTTCGTTTGTACATCTTTTTAGAAATATGGATTTATGGTAGACTAGCATCAACCCGCGGTTTCACCCGTATAAGTGTCGATCCCGTGGGAATATCGAGATAATAGTTATCCTATGTGTTATTCTGATGTATAAACTATATTATTGTAAAGTTTCATTAAAATGCGTTCAGTAGTTTTTGCGTGAAAGAGTAACAAACATCCATTCATCCATCCGTCCTCACAAACTATCGCACTTATAATATTAGTAGGATTAGTAGGAAATAGTAGAGCCTTGAATGAAGAATGGAGGTATGAGGAACCGGGTGTAAAGCTCACTCATCCTCCATTGAAAAGGGAGGATCGTCCGACCAAACGGGTTTCGTGTCTGGTGGGCAACTGTCCGACGATTGATCTCGGGACGTTGTATGTAATTGCGCGGTAAACTTTACTTGCGCGACGCAGGATTATTGTGTGCCGTCAGTGTAATGCATAGTTCGCATGTGGCGATGTAGATGACACCACATATTCTTTTGATTGTTTTTTTTTTTTGATATTATTGAAAACGTTCCTCTACACTAGGAATTTCTCCTGTATCGTGGGCGCGTTTACAAACATTTAAACTCACATACACAAACAGCCAGACGCGGAACAAATATTTGTTCCGTGCTGGAATCGAACCCGCGACACGCAGCGCAGCAGTCAATCGCTTAACTACTGAGCCAACCGTGCCGTCAAATTCATCATCATTTTCCTGCCGTTGTGTGTTCCTCATACATCTAAAAATGTTAGTCACTCAGATTCATTTGAAATTACTACGTACCTGACGTAAAAGACACCACATGTTGTTACATGTGGTGTCTTTTACGTCAGGTCTGCCGTCAGGTGGCCTGAATTTTAAGGAATTTAGGGAACTACTGTTGTAGTTCCCTAAATTCCTTAAAATTCAGGCCACATATAATAAACTAGATACTATATTTAACGGGTCGATGGGGGTCACATTGTGCACCACATGTTTATGTGCCCCCAGGGGCAGGCCTGACACTTTACGAGTATGATGCCCATCACTAGAAAATAAATTGGATTTCGGCCAAACGACTGCTGTTTGCACTACTCGATAATATAAGTTTTTTCTTTATGTTATCGGTGGGAAAATGGGCTGGTAATTCACCTGATCCCATGATGGATAGTGGTTATCGACATCTAAAGATATCTTCAACACTTAGGCCCGTACACACGTTTTTCTTGCCGTGGAAAACGACGGTTTATTCGTCGTGTGTAGGCACAGTCTTCAGTGTTGTATGGATCACTATGGAAGCTTGTTGACGGACTCATTTTTTCTACGGCGCTGTGTATACGCCGTGTGTAGGCACAGTCTTCAGTGTTGTATGGATCACTATGGAAGGTTGTTGACGGACTCATTTTTTCTACGGCGCTGTGTATACGCCGTGTGTAGGCACAGTCTTCAGTGTTGTATGGATCACTATGGAAGCTTGTTGACGGACTCATTTTTTCTACGGCGCGGTGTATACGCTGTGTGTAGGCACAGTCTTCAGTGTTGTATGAATCACTATGGAAGCTTATTGACGGACTCATTTTTTCTACGGCGCGGTGTATACGCTGTGTGTAGGCACAGTCTTCAGTGTTGTATGAATCACTATGGAAGCTTATTGACGGACTCATTTTTTCTACGGCGCGGTGTATACGCTGTGTGTAGGCACAGTCTTCAGTGTTGTATGAATCACTATGGAAGCTTGTTGACGGACTCATTTTTTCTACGGCGCGGTGTATACGCTGTGTGTAGGCACAGTCTTCAGTGTTGTATGAATCACTATGGAAGCTTGTTGACGGACTCATTTTTTCTACGGCGCGATGTATACGCCGTGTGTAGGCACAGTCTTCAGTGTTGTATGGATCACTATGGAAGCTTGTTGACGGACTCATTTTTTCTACGGCGCGATGTATACGCCGTGTGTAGGCACAGTCTTCAGTGTTGTATGGATCACTATGGAAGCTTGTTGACGGACTCATTTTTTCTACGGCGCGGTGTATACGCCGTGTGTAGGCACAGTCTTCAGTGTTGTATGGATCACTATGGAAGCTTGTTGACGGACTCATTTTTTCTACGGCGCGGTGTATACGCCGTGTGTAGGCACAGTCTTCAGTGTTGTATGGATCACTATGGAAGCTTGTTGACGGACTCGTTTTTTCTACGACATACTGCTGGGAGACAGCAGCTGCAGCACAGCTGCTGCTCCTCTCTGTGAGAGGGAGTCAGCCGTAATCCACCTCGCGGGCCAAGTGCTGGTAGTAGATGTTACATGTCTTCGAATTTTTGATTCTAGGACATGCCGGTTTCCTCACGATGTTTTCCTTCACCGTTTTGAGAGCAATAGTAATGAAATCATTTACATAAAGTGCCTTCGCCTACAAATCGTTACTATAGTAAATTTTCAAAATACAGTGTGGATGGTGCTTTACGAGTTACCTAATTCATGTCTAACACCGAAATTACTTATGTGCCTGTAATCTCTTCAAATAGTAACAGGAATGACGGTTGGTGGCAGAAATGAGTATGGAGTAGTCACGAACACCAATATGTTAACACTTGGCAACTTTCAATTGCGATTTTTTCGTGAAGTAACGAATGCAACGTTGAAATACGACACATAACATAAACCTATCGGTACGAAATTATGTTCGTAACAACATAAAATTTCATAAAAAAATAAAGGAGTAAACCGCTTTTGAATAAAGCCGAGTGTATACATACTTTTGCTCGTGACTGTACCTACCCTTACTAAATTACTTTTCCGACCTTGACAAAGGACTTTGGCCGAACAAAAAACTTGGGATTAAAGTTATGGTAACTTTACTTGTTTAAGTAGATCAAACAATTCCAACTAAACTTATGTCATTTCTTACCCTTGAAAGGAACACCTATTTACATATTTGTTATGTAAAGGTCATGTATGCATTTTTAGCAGCTGAGTATATATCGGTGTCTGGGAACCTATAGGTACAATCTATTCTATTGTTCTATATTTGCTTACCTGTTGTGGGTTTAAAACCTTGAATTAACCAATGTGTATTTAGTATCAGACGACCTTTTGACCTAGGATAACAAAAAAAAAACTTAATTTAATTCTTTGATCTGTATATAATCAACATTATCATCATCTGCCGAGCCTTTTCCCAACTATATTGGGGTCTGCTTCCAGTCTAACCGGATGCAGGATTTTACATGGAGCGACATCATTCTTTGATCTGTAAATAACATTCATAAAATGCCTTCTTCTCATTAGGGATAGGCAGAAGCTACAGACCGCCACGACTGCTACGATGCTTAGGCCTCTCGCCCACGGCGACTTTTTGTAGCGATGCTGTCGCCCGTTTACGAAACGCGCGACAGCATCGCTACTAACGCGCGTTAGTCGCATTTGTAACGCGCTACAGAAGCGATGGTAATGCGCTACAGCATTGCGACTGTATCGATGCAAACGCGCGACCGTGTCGGACGACATCGGGGAGAGAACGGAGGGAGAGTGGCGCGTGAGTGGAGAACCGAGCATCAGTGCAACTCGCATCGCGACAGAAGCGCGACAGTATCGCGTTTGCATCACGACTGAGAATCGTGTTGTGGGCGAGGGTAAACAGCTAACGACCGCATCGCGACTGTATCGATGCGAACGCGCGACAGCATCGCTACTGCATCGCTACAAAAAGTCGCCGTGGGCGAGGGCTCCTTTTGCTTGGGTTGTAATATTTTATCATGTTTGCTGACAAAACACCGACTTTCTCAAGCGTTGAGGAAATCGAAGGTTTCATTAATTAATTAAGGACAATTTGAAGGCTGCCTGCATTCTAATTGCGTAACACACCTTCAATCACAGTCTGAATCATTTTAAAGGATATTGCTAATCCATCGCTTCATGTGTTCGAAACATTCGTCTACTCAGCTACGTAAATAACGCAATGGATGTTGTTGAACTGTCAAAATGTGAGCCATTGCTACTGATAGTTTGTTACACAATTACCTCGCTGGACTTTATGGTTTAATGACACTAATTCTCAATTTCAATGCTTGTTCCTTCTCTGCATCATGCATCATCATCATTTCAGCCGAAAGACGTCCACTATTGGACATATGCCTGTGGTGTAGTGCGTGTGGTGCGTAGAGGTTATTGCCCGGAAATGTAAGACAGTTACTAAGCCTAGATCCAATAACCTTGATCACCACGCTTACTAACAAGAATTGCATTAAATAATAAATCTCATAAAATCCTATGTTTTGTCTTCGAAAAACCAAAATCCCGTTTGTTTCGACCTTGCGAGAAATTAAATGTTTTATTGCTCTACGACTGGGATAAAGAATAGCTTCTCTGTAACACCCACTCTGTGAGTAAGCGTGATGATGAATCATGAGGCCGTTGCCAGCTTGATTTATAGTGCTAAACATACAAAGTAGCACTACTTTTTATTACCTACGTTAGTTCTCATCGGAAAATATAGATTGTTTCTATTAGTAGTGTAGAAATTTCCGCTTTTGGGAGTGGTCAAAGATAATTGGCTGCTGTTTTACTGGGTTTAAATATTTTACCGTACCGAAAATTTTGAACCGTGAAGTTTCATGCCGGCTCTTCTCCATACGAAACGACGAATTGGTACAAACGCCAGCAGGTCAAGCTACCCGAAACTGTCAAATTTTACCAATCAACCTTGAACCTTAATGCTTTAGCGAGAAAATTGAAAATCTTTTAAAGAAATCTGACAGATTGTAGTAGCTTGATGTGCTGGCGTCTGTACCTTGCACCTAGCTTCTGACTTTTCTTTAGTGCCCATGTAGGTTTATGTGAAATAAAATATTTTGATTTTCAATAAAGGCGAAAAAAGGAATCTTTTGCATGACATAATCCTTTAAAAAGCTTATGACTTACATGGAATCTTATTGTGTGTCGCATTAATGACTCGAAGGTGCTTTTAAAATCATCAGCTAAAAGAAGGGAGAAGCAATAAAAATATCCCTTTCAAGAATCATTCAGCCAGATTCTTCAGAGGCATTCTTACTTTTATAACGGCATGAGGCAAAATCATAAGCTGAAAGATGTCCATTAGGTACTGCGGGGTAATTGCGATTACACTATCAGTAATAATGATTTTCATTTCGACAGTTCAACAACATTCATAGCGTTATTTACGTTGTTGAGCAGACAAATTTTTCTAACATATGAAGCAATGGATTAGCAATATCCTTCAAAATGATTCAGATTGAGATTGATAGTTTGTTACGTCATAAGGGTGCTGGTCAGATGGTCAGAAACGTCCCTCCCTATACTCAGATTTTTACAAATAATCCATGTATCTTTATCTGTATACGTAGATATTGTTCCGAGTTGTCCTACTGTTTATAACGTACTGTTGTTAATTTGTTAAGTGAAGAGATTAAATTATTATTACGTCTTACGTAATAATAATAATAATCATTATTTAAAAAAAAACTTCTACTTCTTTCTTAAAGAAATTGTATTTCTTATTTATATCGCCCACTTTTAAAAGAGAATTGATTTGGATCATCATTTATAAGACCTATTTATCTTTTATTTTATTAGCTTTGTTTTAATGTTTTCACGTTTATTTTTAAACTTTTGGTGGGAATAGCATTCCAAATGTTTTATTTATTGTTTCTTTTAGTGGGAACTACGGGGTTTTCCAATATATTATGTAGGTTATACTACATTTATTTCTGGTCGAGATTTATAATTGGATTTCCTAGAAATGTAACGGATGATGAGATAGGTAGGAATATTTCTTTTCAAACTAAAAAGGTTGCTGAATGTGGTGACTAAATTAACAACTTTATGCAACTTAGCTATAAGCAACTTTGTAAAGACAGGTGTTTATACAAAGAATAAAAATGTTACTTTCATAAAAGTTTGGAGGGGCTCGTGGCTAAATAATAACAGCCGCACAGGTCGATCGGTCAGGTTAAGCTACGCTTGCCGCGGTTGGTCTGTGGATGGGTGACCATCTTTACATACGGAGACCCCTCCGTGTCTCGGAAAACACATTAAGCCGTTGGTCCCGGCTGTCATTCGTGGATCTTTGACAGTCGTTACGGGTAGTCAGAAGTCCGAAAGTCTGACAAGCAGTCTTACCAAGGGGTATCGTATTACCCAGTAACTGGGTTGCGGAGGTCAGATAGGCAGTCGCTCCATGTAAAATACCGGTATTCAGCTGCATTCGGTTAGACTGGAAGCCGACCCCAACATAATTGGGAAAAGGTTAGGCAGATGATGATGACTTTCATAAAGGTTTATATGTCGTATCTATCTGTATCGATTACTACATAGTACATAAAGAATAAAATAAATGAATAAAGGTAATAGAATTCTGACATCAATCGACTTGTTAGGTAAGTAATAAGCTCGGCTTACATAATCAACCTTTAACATTCCCAATGCTGGGACGAGGCCTCCTCTCAAAAGCTCGGCTTAATCTGTCTGAATATTAGTAGTAAGTTCCTAGAAATATTTCCTAGTAATTACATTATTTACTATATAATTTATCGAATAATGTAATATGTCGAATGCTTCAATTCAAGTATAACAGGAAAGAAATAACAATAACTTTCGTTTCGTAAGAAAAGAAAAATAAACAGTATCTGTCTGTAAAAATTCGTTTTATTTTTGACCCCGAAATCCGTTTTTATTTCTTCATAATGCGTATTTTTGTACCTACCCAAATTAATGTCGTTGCTAGGCCCATCGAAAAGCTAGTAGACCGGTTTTAATTTATATTTGAAATTTGCAAGACATTGTCTTTTAGTCGGGTTCGCGAAAAAGTGGTTGTAAATATCATGATGATTATTTCGCATTGATTATTGCCTCTGGAAGATGTTGGTTAAAATTTAATTTTATGAAGGCGTTCTATGGATCGCATGATGAAAAAATGACGCACGATAATGTTTTATTTTAATTTTAAACCAGCAGCGCCCCGCGGATACACTCGCATTTTTACGATCCCGTGGGAATATATGGATATAAAGTAGAAATATCCTGGTTTATAACCTATCTGTGTGCCAAATTTCATCCAAATACGTTTAGTAGTTTTTGCGTGAAAGAGTAACAAACGTCCATTCATCCATTCTCACAAAGTTTCGCGTTTGTAATATTAGTAGGATTTTAATAATTCGTTGTCCCTCTTTAGTTAGGTACAAATGGTACAATAACTAACAGAAATACTATCTTACCATTGACAAAATGCATGTAAATCGTGTCTGTATTTTGGCATGTTTACCAAATTGAGAAACTGACTTTCGTGTTTTTTATATCACTGTTTTTGTTTCTTCTTTTATTATTGTGTTTTGTTTGATTGTTAACTAAGTTAATATTTGATCAAAAATTCCGACCAAGAAAGCCATGTCTATTTGTCACTTTAAAAATATGTACAGTGGTTAATGTTAGTTAGTTAATTGTTAGTTAGTTGTCTAAGCCTTAATAAATTCAAATCATTTATTAAACGTAAGTTGTGCCAGAAAGCCTTTTATACCGTTAAGGATTATATCGAGGACAAAAAGGCTTGGGATTAAGCTGTTTCCAAAATTTTTTTATTTTTTACATATTGAATGTTTTTATTTGGTTTTTCTCTGTTTTGTTGTTGTTTTTTTTATATACACTGACATTAATGAATTTTATATATACTATGACATTTGCTTACTTAGTAAAGTATTATATTATTTTAATTATTGTGAATGTGAAGACTATGTGGGTCATTGTATTTATATTATTTTTCTCTCTGTTCTCTTAGTTTTTGTCATGGTCTGGCAGTTTGAGTAATTAATGTGGCCTACCCAAATGTCCTTTCTTTGGTATTGTTCGTCGGATCGTTGAGCTCCTTAAGTTTTGAGTTGAGCTGCACGATTTCTGACAAATGCGTGCACTGACTGGACAGGTCCTCTCAATCTGTGTGGTTTTTCCTCAAAAGACCATCTCAGACATCGACCTACATGGTCTTCATATGATCTGACCAAGATTATGTCTGGACTTTAAAAGAGACTGTGACGTCTGAGTTTGTTTCGGCCTTTCTTCTCAGACTAGTCAGATAGGAAACGCCGACTTCATCTAGTTTTAAAATATGATTGACGTGTAAAAGTTTTTGTACAAACCTACTTACAAAATAAAATCATTTATCATTAGAACATGCTGTTTATCGATGTCTGCAACGTAGTAAAATGTGTAAAGAGAAGTAATGAATATAAAAAATCGAGTTTATTTGTATGTTTTAATCAAGAAAAAGTAGTAACTATTTTATGTGGTCCGTTCTTTACAAGTTACTCCGTATTCGTTTATTTGTTTATGTTGGTCCTAAAAACCTTCTTATAAAGGCTGATTTCTCAAACGACAGATAACTTTTAACTGTGGAATAAAATTGACGTCTGACAGATTTTGTATGGAAGAACTGTCAAACATTCAAAACTATTCCTCGGATAAAATTATCTGGCGTTGGAAAAATCAGGCCTTAGTGTTTTAAATCTTAAAACAAGGTCTTTAACAGTAACATTTTTAAGTTTTATATTTAATGGGAAAGAAATTAGTTTATTCTTATAAAAAGTGCGTGAAAGCGACTCATTATTTGCTTTAAAAGTCTCGCATAAAAGTTTAGACGTCCACCAAGGAGATAATTTGGCAAAAGCTCGCTATAAAACGTATAGTACGAGTAGTAAATTGCGCAATTTTTTTTTTTTTACGTCTCACTTCTCTGTGCCAAGTATGTACAGTCGGCTCTAATCTATTTTATTACTCTTGTGTTTATTTGCACTGTTCTCATAAATTTATCATTTCACATTTCTCTGTTATCTTTGATATGGATGGATGAAATTAAATTTCGTTGATTTTAACCGAGGGGAACGTTCACAATGATCTTAGTCTCAATCTGTCAAAAATACCTCTAAATTTCCTTAATTTTTGACATTTGTTGGTTGCCGAGATGAGACTGCGACTAGATTTTGAACGTTTTAAATTATGAGAATTAGCCTTCAGCACGTTCAATATGCTTTTTTAAATGGCTAGGTGATCATGACAATTTCAGCTTTCAAATACTAAAGGTTGTTTAATGATGATATAGTTGTACACGGAATATTTGGCAGTGGCGAAAATATGAACTAACGCCGCCATCTTTGTTTTTCAATACAATTTCACAAATGTTTACTAACACGCTTCCCTGTCAATGTCATTTAAGAGCTAAATAAATCTTGTAGCATTTTAGTTTTGGTTACAGATAATTATGTCATACTTCGAAATAAAAGAAATTAACGAAAGAAAAAATGTTGTTGTTGTGTGTTTTTGTATTGTTTGTTGTGGATTGTATTGTTGTTGTGTTGTTTCTTAAGTATCGTATTTACTTCGACGTTTATCAGTTACCATTTCAATGCATTCTTTTGTTTTTATTTTTGAAATGGTATGTCGGAGTTGAATCTCTGTTTGTGTGTTGACTAGGGTAGTAATGGCTATATGAAATACGAAGAATGTCTATTTGAAACACATTTGAACATACCGGGCCCACGGTATCTCTTTCGAACAACCCGCGGCCCTGGAGGCATCGGCCCTAGCGGACTCCGTCAGTTCGTGCTGACATCTCTTTGAGGCGCGCGTGGAACACAACGCGCCGTCGACCCGGGCCTGGTCCTTACCGGGCGGCGAGCTGCCCATTGCTCGCAAGCCCGCGCCTACGGTGGCCGGGAGTCGGCTGTTGACTCCCGTCCAGGGCGTCTCCTGCGGCGACTAGAGGCGTGAGGGCGCAGAGATTGCCTCTCCCTCACGCGCTCCGCCTCCTCCTTCGCGAGCATTACTGCTTCGCAGAAGGAGGTGACGGCCTCCGCCGCCCAAGCCGGACAGACCTCCACCGTATGCTCCACCATGTCCTTCGGGCTTGTATGTTTACTTGTGTTCATTTAGTTGGACAGTGTAACGAGCGTAGATAGACCAATAAATCATTCTCCTGCCCACATCTCAATTTATTTGTGGTCGGCGCAACATGTACTTTTCTTCCATACTTCTCTATTAGTCGTCATCTCGGTAGTCACCCCCTTTCTAACCATATCATCATTCACGCATTCCGTCCATCGTTTCTTTGATCTTCCCCTACTAGACATTCATACTCAAAACTCTCCTCACGACATTTTCTTCATTACTCCGTAATACATATACAACCATACCATGACAACCGATTTCCATACACATGTAGATATAACAAGAAATATTTTTATCAGGGAAGTTAAATATTCATTTAGCTTTTACAACAAAACTTGGCTTTTAGTCGGTCATGTTTGACCATAGTTTTCCTCTATAATTAATAGTTTTCCAAACACTTCCTAATATGCCTTGATCACACATATTAGAATAGTTAATGGTGCTCAAACCCCATTTGCGGTTCATTTATAACAATTACCAGTACAACCCTTTATTACTTTACAAACTGTTTCGACTTGACTTGTGTTATTAGTAAAACTATTAGCAAAACGCACAACTGGTTCAAGTAGCTGATATTAGCAGGAAGTTTGGCATATTCCATTACAAAGGTACATTTGGCAGTCCACTAATATCACTGAAAATGATAAAATTAAATTTCTTGTTTCCATAACCCATACCGCGTCGCATCGCAGCATCCCGCTATGACTTCGATTGTGCTTAACGTTCTTTCTGATTTGTTTCTCCTCAAGAATTGGGCTAGCTAGAAGATCAAATGCAAAAATATTTTTTTCACGCACGTTAAGCCGTTAGACCTGCGCCTGATTTCTCTCTAATCGTGTCGGATTGGCGTCCCATGATGGGAGGGCAATTCAGTATTTTTTTGTTCAATCATGTTTAGATATTGATGCCCATCAAGTCCACGGAGTTTCCCTAGCTAATTTAATTTAACCCTGTATAAACAATGTTGTAAAATTTTGATTCTCGTAGAGGCTATTTTAATGCACCCCAAGACTAAAACTGCCTTAAGGCAGTTTTAGTCTTGGGGTGCATTAAAATAGTTCTTCCTTGGGTAACGTTAACGTTACCCAAGGAAGAACTATTTTTAGAACCATTTCAAAAATTTCCATAAAATGTTAATCCACCAACTGAAGTTCACAGCCGTCGTAAAAAGTCTTCATAAGGCAGTGCTTTAAAAAAGACAATTAGCATTTTTAAACGGTAAAATGACACTTCTTCGTAAAACGAGAAAGATATTTTATCCAACAAGCGAAAGAAAACTAAAATACTGGTATTCAGCTGCATCCGGTTAGACTGGAAGCCGACCCCAACATAGTTGGGAAAAGGCTAGGCAGATGATGAAGCGAAAGAAAACTAACCAGAGCGGTGTAATTGCGTAACACACTATCAGTAGTAATGAGTTTCATTTTGACAGTTCAACAACATTCATTGCGTTATTTACGTTGTTGAGTAGACACATTTTTCGAACATATGAAGCAATGGATTAGCAATATCCTTCAAAATGATTCAGATTGAGATTAATAATGTGGTTCGCAATTAGGGTGCTGATGCAGATTTAAAATAAATATATGGTAATGGCGCATCCTACTTCTACTATATTATTATTTATTAATATTATAAACGTGAAAGTTTGTGAGCATGGATGGATGTTTGTTACTCTTTCACGCAAAAACTACTGAACGGATTTTGATGAAACTTGACAGTAATATAGCTCATACATCAGAATACCACATAGCATTCTTTTATCCCGATATTCCCACGGGATCGACACTTATGCGGGTGAAACCGCGGGGTTTTTATATAATTTTGGTTCAAGACATTTTCTTCTTAACGCATCATAGCTCATTGTAAAAATCTAAATGAAATCTCATAAACTCTTTAAATAAACACAATATTGCGAATAATATAAAATCTTTTTATGAAATATAATATCGTTAAACATAGACTTTCTAGCATTTATTCAATAAACAAGATCCAACCTCTATATTAAAATTCTTCGCTTTATTCAGAACTTATTTCATATTGTCTCATTTACGATATTCTTTTGCATTTATTACATCTATGTATTTTACATACCGAGACTCGTCTGTGGCTCGGAAAGCACGTTAATTTTATTTATATATCAGAATCAGACAACAATAAAGTCCATTTTGTTAGTAAAATATCTTATAACTAGTGTTAGTAAAAATCAAACCAAGAAACAAACAACTAAGTAGGTGTCTGAGGCAGAATGTGCAAAGAATGACAAGGTGAGGAATGACCTACCCGACCATTATCCCCACATAGTGCCTCAGAATAGGGGAGCACTCCACAACTGTTTTTTAAGCCTGGTCCTGGATATTATTCATAGATCTTGGACAGTCGTTACGGGTAGTTAGCATTGGCAACCCGAAAGTCTGACAACCAGTCTTCAGTTTTTGTTCAAGGGGTATCGTGTTACTCAGTAACTGGGCTATGGAGGATAGGCAGTCGTTCCATGTCAATCAATCAACTCAGCCTTTCGCAGTCCACTGCTGGACATAGGCCTCTCACAGGCTGCGCCACAGCACTCTGTCCTCCGCCTTCCGCATCCAGTCTGTCCCAGCCACCTTCTTAAGGTTTTAGAGATATGAGGAACAAGGTGTAAAGTCCACTCATCCTCTATAGAAAAGGGAGGATCCTCCGAGCAGACGGGTGTTGTGTCTGGCGGGCAACTGCCTAACGACTGATGTCGGGAATTGCGCGGTAAACTCTGCTTGCGAGATGCAGGATTTGCGTGACGTCAGTATGACGCGTTGTTCGCATGTGGCGTTGTAGATACCGCTACAAGGTCGTCCGTCCATCTACGAGTAGCTGGGGGGCGTCCCACACTACGCTTGCCGATACGCGGTCTCCACTCCAATCGCTCAATGTAAAATACTGGTATTCAACTGCATCCCGAACATAATTGGGGAAGGTCTAGGCAGATGATGCAATGATGGCCTCTTATGTTTCATCACAAAAAGAATACAAAATATTACCTTCAGCGTTCATAACACTTCCAATTTTGCATCAGTTCTTCCATGATTGATGTCCGACTGACGTTGGACTAATCGTGCAATCAAGACTCAAATATATTCTTATCAATTTACTAATTGACATCGACGTTCACAACAGAATTTGAATGAATATTTTTTACCATATTCTCATATAGCTTATATACACGAGAAGACAAGAAGAAGAGGCCTGGTTGTGCTGAGTGAAAAGATATCTAATCTAAGCACGCCCGTTCCATTGTAGACATCATCCATCGCTTCTTTCCATCTGGCGACATCGAGGTCGAAAACAGAATGGACCTGGATTCTATATCAATAAAAAAAATCGTTGGTAGCGTGGCTGATAGAACGGGGTACGCCGGAAGTACTAATCTACATCATCCACAGTCAGACTTCACCCACTGCCTGATAGAACAGGGTACGCCGGAAGTACTAATCTACATCATCCACAGTCCGACTTCACCCACTGCCTAATTGAACATGGTACGCCGGAAGTACTAATTACATCATCCACAGTCCGACTTCAACCACTGCTGGATAAAGGCCTCTCTTTTCTTGTACCAATCACCACGCTCCTGTGCCAGCCTCATCCCTTATCGCAGCCAGACGACCAACATCTCGTCTTCCAGTCCGTGGAAGCCACTCTATCACATCCTTACTCCACCTGTCATCACTGCGCCTTGCCAAGTGTCCTGTCTAACTAACTCTATTTGAGTTCCATAATACGCTTTCCGATATCGAAGACCGTCGCGACGGTCGTACGAAGACGTACGACGCGTCGTACGTCTTCGTATCTCGATGTTTGAACCTCGGGTCTATTAGCCTGATCCCAAGTATGGAACGCTCCATGGCTCTCTGTGCAACTCTCAGGCTGTACACAGTTTCCTGCAGATGTACTACAGTATATCATAAATATCTTTTGGTACAAAGGTGCTCATTTACGTCAAGTTATTCAATTCCTAGGTAAAATGAATTTATCTCATACATTACAAGTATCCTTCAGTAGTTTCAGCACTCCAGTCACGTCCTACAAGTTTTATTTAGCACTGTATCATTGAATCTTTGTGACTAGCATGGTAGAAATGGTAGAAATATCAGAGGACTTATAAATCGACGCGTGTTGTACAGGGCTGCCTCGCGAATGTTATTTATTTATTCAGGCACGTATTAATAAACGAACGGACTGACGCTTTCGTCAGTTTTTGATGTCCGTTTGTGTTGTTTTGACAGGTCGTGAGCTGTTGATAAACGTGTCGGGTTTATGAGGTTTCGGTTTGACAGTTTGGCTTGTGATGTGGCTTGGAGCAGTCTTGACTGTTGGATTAAGATTAAGAGTTATTTGTTTATACAGGATTTTAAGACTGTTTGATGTGGTTAGAGTTCTAGTTAAAGCAGCCAGATTGGTATAATAATTATTTATATTTTTGACTGGTCCTGTATTCAATGTTTGTGACTTTGGAGGTGAATTCGTTCTCATTATGAAAAGTTTTAGTATTATTTTGCATAAGCACCAGAGTTGTATATTTCCTTTGTTATTCAGTGGAGTTTCTGAAAGTATCTATTATGATTATGACTGTCAATTAATTCTGAAATCCATCTTATTATTATAAATTCGAAAGTAACTCTGTGTGGATGTTACCTTTTCACGCCTAAACCACTGAACGAATTTCGATAAAATTTGGCAAGGAGATAGATGACATGTTGAGAAGTACTTTTTGTTCCGGTAGCCCCTTACCGTGGGATAATTTTAAACCACGCGGGCGAAGCTGTCTGGTACATTTTGGTTGTAGATGGCAGCACTGTTCAAATACCAACAAATCGTCAAAATTCTTGTCTTTTTTCACATGTACAGGCATAAGCAACCCTACCCTTGTGCATAAATAAAGAAACCTTTTCACTCTCCGGGGATTGATAGTAATTCTTCTAGACTGTTATGTATGGCTTGATTATGTGTTTGTTTATGTATGTGTGTAACGCCTATGTAGTGATTGGGGCCTTGCTTTATGGTTGCAAGTAATTGTGGAGGATGGATTGAGTTGTGGTGATTTGGGGTGTAAAATAAAGGGTTACAAACCCAATGCCTTCTTTCAAACGGGGAGGACGCTACATCCAACCTCCCCTCTCTCTCTCATCCTCCCAGTCTGATAATGATATATACACTAATGACAAAGATATTGGCTGAATTTAAAGAAAGTCGTACAGTTAAGTGTCATTTGAGAGTTTGGGAGATAGCGATATCTTGGGATCCGCTTTTCCCCAGATAACGTCTATTTAATCTTGAAGTCCTATCTTGAGTCATCATTTGTGACTTTGAGAAACAACATTATTGGTTTGCAATTGTTTCTTCATCAGAAAAAATATTATTTTATTTATTGTTTATTTTTAGCCCATGTTGTCCACTGCAGGGCAAAGAACTCCCTTTTTTTCCACTCCTCTCTGTTTTGAGCTACTGTGGATCAAACCAGTCTGTAGGCGTCAAGCTCATTCCCCCATCTTCTCCTGGGTCTGCTTCGATGTCGCTGGACGTTTTCTGGGACCCAATGATGGTGGTTTTGGCTCATGGCAAAAAGCGTTTTTTCCATAAAATAAAAAAAAAATCTTCAATCGAGCCTCATTTACTTCAGTTGCCATTATCATCTCCCGTATTTTGAGTTCCCAAAATATGTAAATGTAAGGACAAATGTACTTCATTAATATTAATAACCATTACAATTAAAAATCTACCCTCAAAGAGCCACTCTGATTCTCATTAGTGCTCAAGATTCTCGCGAATTTCGTCTTAATTTCTTATTCAGATACCTAGGGGGATACTTTTGGTCTGAGGTTGTTGAAATGACCAGAAAAAAGTAGGTTTTTAAAATTTATTTTGGTTTGGAAGCCCCAGGTTTCATCCCGGGGATTGGGCACGTAAATCGACTTGGTGTATATTCGCACTTCGTGTGTCAAGTGTCCTGAAAAGGCCTCCTAGTTTGGCCCATAAAATTATGTCTTCGTCTTCCGTTTCCAGAGTAATCAGTTCATTCTTCAGGTGCCTAGTTTGTTTATCTGATAGTATGAGTCTGTTCCCATTGTCATGCCGGAAGAAGTCGTCTTGATCAAAATTATCGTAAGGCGTTGTGTTTTGTATACGGAGCTGTGCACATACCATGGTATCAACGCCAGCACATCAATCTGTCAAATTTCTTTAATATATTTTCAACTTTATCGCTGAAACATTAAGGTTCAAGGTTGATTGTGAAAATTTAACAGTTTCGGGTACCTTAACCTGCTGGAGTCTGTACATGATTCTGAAAGTATTCTGAGTGACCAAAAACATCTGCTGTTTCATAGAAAATCGCAATACCTACGCGGTCGAAATGTATGGAACAGCAGTTTTTGGAACGAAGTTCCTTATCGCGCGTTGTGAAAGGGGGCTAGACGGAAAAAATTCTTACGAAAAGTTGTCACGACACTTTTTGCTATAGTAAGCTATTGTAAGCTGTGCGGCGTCGCATGTTTCTCTGTCTGTCTGTGAACTTCGTTCCATCCGGGTGTCCCTTGACACCTCTCAAGTTTTTTTTTTTAAATAACGGACTAAAAATTTCGTCGCTAGAATCATGTGCTGAATTCATGGTTACAGTTTGCGCGTCGATGTCCCTCATCATCTGCCTAGCCTTTTCCCAACTATGTTGGGGACGGCTTCCAGTCTAACCGGATGCAGCTGAATACCAGTATTTTACATGGAGCGACTGCCTATCTGACCTCCACAACCCAGTTACTGGGTAATACGATACCCCTTGGTAAGACTGGTTGTCAGACTTTCGGGCTTCTGACTACCCGTAACGACTGTCAAAGATCCACGAATGACAGCCGGGACCAACGCCTTAACGTGCTTTCCGAGGCACGGAGGGGTCTCGGTATGTCGAGATGGTCACCCATTCACAGACCAACCGCGGCAAGCGTAGCTTAACCTGACCGATCGACCTGTGCGGCTGTTATTATTTAGCCGGGCCCCTCTGCGCCCCTGCCACCCTGAATAACAGGCGCTCCACATGTGTATAAGGTGATGAAAAGATTTAGGTACCTACATTTCACTCCTCGTTCACTTCAACGCTTAGAACTTCATCTACAGAACCAAGTCGGGTGTCATAAGAACCGATTAAAGGATTAGTCGAGAGAATAGCCAGCATAATTCACCTGGAGACTAATAGTATTATAGCTCGGTTACCGATCCGCTTATCTCGAACCATCGTGATTATTGGAGCTGAGTTATCTTAGTTAGCTTTACCCGAATCTCTTCAAGGCGAGAGTGAATAGGCTTCTTCTGGGCAAGCTCGTTCCACCGTAGATCTCATCCCTGCCTCTGGGCTGGATTGAGGTCAAGAGTGAGCCCATTGTCAATAAATAAAAAAAAATAAAAAATATATTGGTTTGAGGTGTCAAGGTTTTGTTCAATAGCTGACAGTATTTACTCTTTAGCTTTGGCAATCGAAAAGGTTTAATAGGTAGGAGTTTTTGGTAAAGGATTAGGCAGTTTGCAGTAACTCCATACTTGTTTCTACTGCTTGAACACTGTACTGTGATCTACTGTTCCGTTTTAAAAGGTATGAGTGTCAAATTGTTATACTTTTGGAGTAGTTTAACTTCAAAAGCATTCCAATGGTGCATACTCTGAAGTACAACGTACGAAAAACCATTAGTGAGTCATTGCAATGAAACTCTTATCTCATTTTTTTAACGTATACATTGGAATGATTGGCCTGAGTTTGATAAAACTCTCCGCAATGCGAGATAAGAGTTGAGTTGAGCAATTACTTTTTGGTTTTACTTTGATCATGAATACATTTACTCCTGCTACCGCCTCGTTGACTGACAATATGATGAGCTGTTGTCATATTGTGTACGTCATGCCAATAGATGTGACATCTCATTCCAGTAGGTTAACCGATTTTTGACAGCTGCCCTAGTACGTTACTATTCCAGATTACGTAAAAATTAACTTTAAAATGCGTACTAAAATAAATATTTATAAACTGCCCAATCTTATTGAATTATCTTTTTTATGTCTTCGTACAGACATTATAATACCGTACGTGTATCAGTTTTGACAAAAAATATATAATTGCTCACTAGTTCCATGTGTCATAAAACTGTTAACCTGAAGGCCAATTCTCGTAATTTAAAACGTTCAAAATCTATTCGCAGTCTCATCTCGGCGACAAACAAATGTCAAAAACTTGTCAAAATGTAAGGAAATTAGAGGGATTTTTGACAGATTGAGACTGAGATCAGACTGTCAGTCATCAGACAGACGGGCAGAGTATAAGTCAAGACAAAGAAATCATCATCTGCCTAGCCTTTTCTCAACTATGTTGGGCTCGGCTTCCAGTCTAACCGGATGCAGCTGAATACCAGTATTTTACATGGAGCGACTGCCTATCTGACCTCCACAACCCAGTCACTAGGTAGTACGATACCCCTTGGTAAGACTGATTGTCAAACTTTCGGGCTTCTGACTACCCGTAACGACTGTCAAAGATCCACGAATGACAGCCGGGACCAACGGCTTAACGTGCTTTCCGAGGCACGGAAGACAAAGAAGTAAAAGAAAGAATAATTTAAATCTTCGGCAATTCTTGAAACTTCATAAAGGCCTCATCTATCTGAATAATGATGATGGTCTAAATAATAAAGCACAAAATTCCAATTTACAGTATCTCTCTCAGATTTTTCGACCTTTTCAACCCTCTTTCAGAGCTTCCTTCATTGTCCTTTTATTTCGCCTTGACTACCTTATTGTTACTTCAGCATCCTGACTTTTAAAGGCTTTTTTGTTTACTTTGGACCTATATTATTTCAGTAGAAGGATAATGGACATTTTGGGACCAGCGGGGTAATGGCGTAACACACTGATTGTGGGAATGGCTTTCATTTTGATAGTTCAACAACATTCATTGCGTTATTTACGTTGTTAGCAAGACAATTTTTTCGAAAATATGCAGCAATGGATTAGCAATGCTTTCAAAATGATTCGGATTGAGATTATTAGTGTATTATGGTGCGGTTCTGATGGACAAAGTTGGTTTTCTTCATATTAAATTTGCTTTTCGAAATCTGTTTTCATTTCCATTGTTAATATTGTTTAAAAAATACATTTGAGAAATGGATGGATGTTTTTACTCTTTCACGCAAAAACTAACCAACGGATTTTGATGAAACTACAGTAACAGTAAATACATCAGAATAACACATAGGATACTTTTTATCCCGATATTCCCAGGGGATCGACACTTATGCGGGTAAAACCGCGGCGCGCTGTTAGTCATACAATTAAAGTCTACTTAGTTCGTTAAAAAACATCTAAAATAATTAAAACTGTACAAAAAAAAACGACTCTTACTAAATCCAAACAAAAAAACCTTTACCAAAAAACTTTTTATCCATATTTTGTAACAAATAAAGCTACGTTCTCGTTAAATCGCGTAGTGGTTGAACACAACATGTTCAGCACATAACTATCATATTGTTTGGACCGTATCAATCATTCTCTTCATTCATGTATTTGCTGTGCAAATATTGTTAACTACTCCATTGTGATTTTTGTTATTCAAAGTGTTATAAAGTAACGCTTTCATTATTGTTTTTTTTTTCTGTTGTTTTTATTTTGCAAATGTGTTTTGCAGAACTAAAAAAAAAATGTATCTAAGTAGTTTATCAGCCATCTAGTTACCATAACACAAGCATTAGGTTGCTTAGCTTGGGACTAGATGGCGCTGTGTGAAATGTCCAGGGATATTTATTTATTTATTTAACTACGTGACATTCTTTATAAAGGCTCCCGCAGACTGACGCGACGCGACTCTATCCAAGTCATGGTCTAGCCATGTGCCAAATTTCATCCAAATCCGTTCAGCCGTTTTAGCGTAAAAGCGTAACAAAAAAACAAAAAAAAAAATAATTGTTTCTTTTGTTTAAATCAGTTTAGGTTAAAGCTAAACAAATTCAAAAACATTATTTTATTCCTATGAATCGTTTGTAGGTGCACTTATATTGTATTAAGAAAGTTATCCTGCATACAAGTCTGAGAGTTAGCCGCCATAAACTTTATTAATATCCTACAAGTTTCCGAAGACTGAATATCTCACATCCTCATTATAAAGTTTTCAATTCTTGTTATTGACCACAAGTTCCCTGATTGTTCAAAATTCTTGCTAACGCCACAAAATATATAGTTACAGAAGGTCTGCTTCATACTAAGCGCGCTCACATAGACACCCTTCACGTACAGTGAGTGCAAGCACACTCGCGACCGCCGTACGAAGGCGCCAACGAGCAAAAACGCACACAAACATAGACACACTTCACGTACAGCGAGTGCAGGTGCACTCGCGACCGGCATTTGTTTGATGGCAGCTCTCCATTTGCGCGGACACGTCGTGCGACGCGTCCGCGCACGCGTGTGTCTAGAAATCCGTCTGCCCTCTTCACTTCTGTCTGTGTCAGTGTGACGAACGCAACCCAAGAGGATGGACGTGGACCTGGTTAGTGCGGCTGCTGCTATTTATTTAATGAATATTACATATCACAGAATGTCTTTGGTACAGCTCAATAAACTTGAAAGTCTCTTCGTTCAACCACGCACTAGCCATAATTTATACAGTCAACACGTGTGAAGCGCTCGATGGCCCGGCGGCAACTGGACAGGCGGCGATAGTGAAGAGGCGAGACGCATTTCTCGGCAGATCCCTTTGATGCGTGCCCAAAAAACCGACAAATCACGGATTGCGGCAGGGACGGAGGCAGACGCGGACACGCAGGCAGATCTCGACAGATTTTGCCCTCTCCACTACGCGCGGATGCATCCGCGGACGCGTCGCACGACGTGTCCGCGCAAATGGAGAGCTGCCTTGATATCGCCGTACGTACACGTCTATGTGTGCGTGCGCCCGTTTTCGCTCGTTGTATGGAGCTGACCTTCTTTACCCATCTATTTTATACTGGTCCGTCCGCTTTGAGGGACCCGTATATTTACTGAGCCTGGTCGCAAATACTCCGACCGTATCAACGCGTTTGATGAAAGGTGTATTGACATACAATGATCTTACCTCAAACCTTTGAGTAAGATCATTGTATGTGAGTAATTAGAATTGTGAGTGTTACACAAGAAGGTTCAGGGGGTGACTATAACTTCGCACAGATCGCAAAACGGTGACGTCATATTTCAAGGATTCTCTCTCCTCCTGTCTTTTGATTCTGACTACATAACATACATACATAATTAGCCTATAATGTCCATGGGAACATGGGCTTGTGTCCCAGCGATGGTGCTGGGACACAGGCCTCTTCTCGTTGAGGGTGAGCATCAACCTTATTGTGACCAGCATAAAGATCACAATGATTTTGACCGACTTGTCAATGGCAGGAACCCAACAGCAACCTTATAAGAATGAGCAACTGTACAATTCTTACAGTTTGTAAATGTACAGACGCAGGTCAAGCTACCGAAACTGTCAAATTTTCCCAATCAACCTTGAACCTTAAAACTTTAGCGATAAAGTTGAATATCTATTAAAGAAATTTGACAGATTGTAGTAGCTTGATGTGCTGGCGTCTGTACAGTCCGTTCACAGTTATTTCTGCATTACTGTCCAAATCACTGTGATCTTTATTCTCATTCTAATAAGGTCACTAGATTCAAGAGACAGGAGAAGCGTTACCTGCTTCGGTTAAGCCGTTGGCCGCGGCTGTCATTCGTACATCTCTAGCATTTTCGTGTAGTCTGATGCCTGAAAATCTGACGGCCAGCCACTCAATTCACATATGCCAACACAAATTGACATCCACAGATACAGATACTTTTTCTGAACCATTTGTTTACAGTTTCGTCTCGTACTTTTGGAACAAACCATACTAAGCATTTTTTCCATATTAAATCGTCCATCTGACCTAACCCTTAACGCGTCGAAAGCGAACAAACAGACAGTACCACGGCCTTCAGGTCCCTTTTAAAGAATGTTTTACCTATTGTGTCTATATTTACTTAGGACTAGGCAGAATAAGACCTCAACTGGTTCAGGGGGTGACTGTGCCTTTTGAAAGATATCATTCAAGGTACCCATTCGTTTTTTGCGGTCAACTTGAGTGAGGTAAATGGATGTTTTGTTACCTACCTTGCTTTTGGCCTTTCCTTGTTTTTTACCGACGATAAAAAAGGAGGAGGTTCTCAAGTCAACGTGTATATAATTTTTTTGTATACCTAACTTTTTACAGAATATTGCGTTATATACGTTGTTGAGCAGACAGATTTTTCGAACACATGAAGCAATGGATTAGCAATATCCTTCAAAACGATTCAGATTGAGTTCGATAGTCTGTTACGCAATTTTTGATAGGGTGCTGGACCCGTACCGTGTAGGCTGGTCTGAGGTGGCAAAGGAAAAGAGTTCCTGGAAGAACTTGGGGGAGGCCTTTGCCCAGTAGTGGCTTAGTGTAAAAAATATATTTTTGTTTAGTGAGGCAATTTTAATGGTGTTACCACCGTATGCTCCACCATGTCCTCCGGGCGATCCACACAGTGGTGACACCCTGGCGTTTCCTCCCGCTTTATCCTGAACAGTACCCTAATTGCGTAACACACGATCAATCGGAATCGGTTTCATTTTGACAGTTCAACAACATTCATTGCGTTATTTACGTGTTGAGCAGACAAATTTTTCAAACTTATGAAGCAATGGATTAGCAATTGGCTTCAAAATGATTCTGATTCCGATTGATTGTGTGTTACGCAACGCTGCAGGAACGTCCCGAAACAACCGTGTCCGGTGAGGACCTGTGTCAGGCGGAAGGTTAGGGGGCCGTTGCGCTTCTCTAGCCACTCCTCAAAGAGTGGACTTATCGCCGCAATTGTTGCCTACCTCGGTTTAGGTTTTTCCTTGTTTTCATTAATTGATATGTACGAAGCGTATTTTCTCTGAAGGGTCTGCTAAAAGAAAAGGTTTATTGGACTCATTCCAAGGCACGTTTCACAATTATACTTTTGCTCTTATTTTTTCGCTTTTTGGTGTTAATGTGTTAAACTTAGTTTTGCAGATGTTCTCAGTAAGCGTTCATGCCATATGCGGTTTATTTAAAAACGTCATTATCTGGTTAACTTTAAGCAACGTGTTTACCTTATCATCATCATCATCAGCCTATAGCAGTCCACTGCTGGACATAGGCCTCTCCTATTGCACGCCATTCAACTCGATTTTCGGCAACTCTCATCCAGCTGTTACCAGCCACCGGTGTCCCACCTTACGTTTACCGATTCGCCGTTTCCACTCAAGAACACGTCTACCCCAACGGTCATCGGTTCTACGGCTAATATGGCCGGCCCATTGCCACTTCAGCTTGCTTATTCTGTGAGCTATGTCGACAACTTTGGTTCTCTGCCGGATCACCTCCTTGCGGATTCGATCCCTCAGAGAAACTTCAAGCATAGCCCGTTCCATAGCTCACTGAGCGACCTTGTATTACCTAAAGGGGAATAAATTTGCATCAACTCTTTCTAACAAAGTAACTAATGCAAGACCTTCGAATGTTGGCTTAATGTTATAGAAGAGTTTTGTACGTTACAAATGAAACTGAAAGCTAATTGGGGGTGTTCGAATGAGAGAGAAAGGCTATAAAATCATTTTGATAATAAAGTCTTCACGAATAAAGGGTTCGAAGAATTCTTCAGAGAATTTCAAACTACATCATACAAGATTCCAAATAACGAGAATAGAAACACGTGTTGCAAGCAATCCGTCCTGCGGTCTAATGACGTACAAGATGATGCCATAGCTAAGCGTGTTGGGAACATACGGCCGCTGGAGCAATTTTGAATTTATTAAAAATGGCATTGTATCCTTGAATAAAAGTGCTTCTACCAGGAAGGACTACTTATCTTCCTATTTTATAAGCCCAAGTGTACACGTTTTGTAATATTTAACTCTTATGACTTCTTAGTGTTCTTTATTCTATACTTTATTGCATAAAATTTAAAATGTGCAAATTCTTGCGAGCCGCATATATAAAAATAAATTATTTAAAAGTGACGATTCGTTCCTTTAGGGCGAGTAAATTCGTGCGAATTGACTTATAAACCCGATTATTTCCATGATTATGCATTATGAGTTTTTCAAAAAGATGTTAAATTGCCAGAGTTATGAACGTAGACGAAGCTACAGGATTATACAGGGATCGTAGCAGGTGGCTTCTGGTTCTGCCTGTGTACCCCATTGGAAGAAGATGTGAGTTTATGTATGTGCATGTTAATTAATTATTATTCTATGTAGCATACGGCTGAATTATACGAAGCTAATAATAAATTGGAAACAATTCTTCTATTAAACAAGATAGGGATAATTCATAATCTTATCGGCAAAGTGACAGATAGAAGTCCTTGTAATAAATTAATAACTTAATAACTGACAGTAAATAACGATAGATACGTATTAATTTATTGTTCGTCTAGTAATTTTGAAGATGTGATTTATTATCTTGACCTAAGAAATTGATTAGGAGTAATTATGCTTTCAGAGAATTGATATGTGTATTGTTTATACTAACCGGATTGGCAGGTGTAGCAGACATTTGCAGGCGTAGATTCACATCTAAAACACCTCATACATATGTTATATCAGACATTGCAGCAAACTTTATTAATCTGAAAAAATAATAATATCCTGAATAAAAGGCAACCCGTAATTTCAGAATTTTTACGGATACATTTTAAAACACGATGTGAGGTTCGAACCAAGTACCCTCACACCAAGAAACCGATAATTTGACAAGACTATTGTGACAACGGCCACCGGTAACGAGAATCATCAAGAATAACTTCAGGTAGGACAGTTTCATTGCCTGAACGCTGAACGAAGTGTTGTGAACGAGCCCGGATGCTGTGCGTAAAATTCTAGGTCTGAATTGCGGTTCAGACCTAGAATTTTACGCACAGCATCCGGGCTCGTTCACAACACAATCAAACTTGATTTATAATACCGTAAACTAATACAATACATTTCACGATTCCCTGAATTCTGTTAATTAAAAGCGGCAATTGTCATGCGATACCCCTAATAAGATTACAGCTTCCAGTAAACATCTTGGCAACGTTTGTTTACGAACAAAATACTCGGGAATCCGCGTATTGTTTTACAAAACACCAATTAGTTACGTGTAAACGTTCCAAATGTGTTCAATAAACAAATTTGTACCGACAATAATATAATATACGCTGATTTACATCCAAAGGGTAGGCAGGGAAAATTACTGGCGAAACATGGGCGTAAAAAACATAAGTATACAGGGTGGCAGGTACTGCATCGACGCGCAAACTGTAACCATGAATTCTTATAGCGTAGAAATTTTTCGTCGTTTATATCAAAAAAGAAATCTCCTGTTTCATAGAAAAGGGCAATACGCGGTCAAAACGTATGGAATAGCAATTTTTTTTTTCTTTTTTTTTTTCACCTAAATTTGATAATCACCATAAATTGCACCCACATTTACTTGTAGTTAAAAGCTCTAACGCCTAGCAACCAGTCTTACCACGGGGTATAGTGTTTACCAGTATCTGAGATGTGTGTAGGTCAGATAGGCCAACCTCTTATATTTATTTATTTTATTTTAAGAAAGCTTACAGACTAATAAAAAACTTAAATATCATGCATAAGTAGGGACATTTGCTAATTACAAGCTTCCACATGTATAACGGAATACATTCTTTATTTTATTTGGGCAGAATATGGTTGGTGCCTATTATTCTGTGCTAAATAAATATATTTTCATAACATTTGTCAATACTTATTTAGTCCCAAATACGCTAAATGAGGACGTTTACCATTGATTGTAGACTGTAGAGTTGCAGACCATTTTCTAATTTGGTATTTTGTAAGTACTCCGTCCTCCCATACCTGTTTAAAAAAAACTTAAGAGGATATTATAACATCATCAATATACACTAAGTGGACAAAATACGTTTGGTGGAGCTACCTCAAAAACTACCCAAGCAAAGTTAATAAAATTTATATGGGACCACCCTGAGACATAACCTCACACATGAAAAAACTTGAGAGGTGTCAAGGGACACCCGGATGGAACAAAGTTCAAAGAGAGAGAGAGAGAGAGAGAGACAGAGAAACACGCGCACGTCGCACGGCTTACAACTATAGCAAAAAGTGTCGTTCCAACTTTTGGTCTTAATTTTTTCCGTCTAGCCCCCTTTCGCAACGCGCGATAAGGAACTTCGTTCCAAAAAAAAAAAGACTAGCCGCGGAGTGTCCTGCCAGCTCTTCTCCATAGAAAACGACCAATCGGAACCGTGCACCTAGCTTCTGACGTTCCATAAGTGCCCGTATAGGTTTAGGTGAAATAAAATATTATGATCACAACATTGGTTTGGTTTGATAAAATTGTACTACACCAGTTTTCATTAAAAAAATAAAATGTTTTACGCCTGACGCCATTACCTAGCCTACGCACAGCTAGTGTTGAAAGTATTACAATTTGCTAAATAGTTAGTAATACTATAAATATAATATGACAAGCAGTTGAAATACATACATTACAAAACTATCCTGGAAACACCTACACGAATGATTGGTTAAAAATAATAGACATCCGATGAGATAAAGCTGAATACGTTTTTATTTCACTTCAGAACACAGCTGAATGACGCTTAGCATATTTTTAAAGCTAACAAGCTGTTGAGAGAGGGAAATAAATTCATGCTTTAGAATGTTGATAGTCGATTGTTTTTTTAATTCATACGAACACATATCAATTCGAAGGGTATTGGCAGAACATCGTATACTGTATCGTGCTGTATTCAGCTGCATCCGGCTAGACTGGAAGCTGACTCCAACATAGCTGAGAGAGGCTAGGCAGATTAATTGATGCAGACCATAGTGCTAAAGATTCTGAATTCCTTCCTAGATATGACTTCTTCTATACAAAAACACCAACATCTATAATATTATAACCTTCTGGCCGCGGCTTCGTCAGCGTGAAATTTCTTGTTCCCCAAACCAACCCATCGCATCGCATCGCCTTCCCGCGCTATTACTTTGTTTCCGTTTGGCATTCTTTCTGACTTTTTGCTCGGTCCTAGCGTGATATAAAATATCCAATAGCCGTCCTCAGGAATTTAGTTATCAAATGCAAAAAGATTTTTTCAGGTCCGACTAGAGCAGTTCTAGAGATTAGTGCGTTCAAACAAACAAACAAACCTTCAACTTTATTCAAACTCAAACTATTTATTTCAAAAAACCAATTACAGGCACTTATGAATTGTCAAGGTCGGTCAGTCAAAAAGATGAAGCTAGTTGCCCATTCCAAAGCGTAGGTACCTATGGAGAAGAACGGGCAAGAAACTATTATTAGTATAGATTAGTATAGGTATATTTTAAATACGTCTGTTTTATTGAACTTTAACGGTGCATTGACTTGGATTAATGCCTGTAATGTTGTGCATGATTTTCCCAAATAAATATAAAAGTATAGTCATGTCTGTCTAGCCGCGGTTGGTCTGTGGATGGGTGACTATCTTTACATACCGAAACCCCTCCGTGCCTCGGAAAGCACGTTAATCCGTTGGTCCCGGCTGTCATTCGTGGATCTTTGACAGTCGTTACGGGTAGTCGAAAGCCCGAAAGTCTGACAACCAGTCTTACCAAGGGGTATCGTATTACCCAGTAACTGGGTTGTGGAGGTCAGATAGGCAGTCGCTCCATGTAAAATACTGGTATTCAGCTACATCTGGTTAGACTGGAAGCCGACCCCAACATAGTTGGGAAAAGGCTAGGCAGATGAGTCATGTCTGTCTAGCAGCGTTAACGAAAATATTGAAACATTATCAATTTAATTCTGTCCGTTCGTTAAATCTGATCTTTTGAAAGCATCCATAATAAGGCAAAATAAATTGACACAACACTATTTAAAGAGAAAATATTTGCATGATTTTCATTGTTGATTCACTGACTTTTCACATCAAAATACTGAAAATGCGATTCAGACAATCATAATAATATGCACGAATTTTAAAGGCAACAACTTATTGCAATTGCTAGTAAATTGGATTAATTAAACAATGTATTTTGAGTTAATTCGTACGTTCAGCTTTTTGTTTTAATAAATGAACGGCTGTCATTTTATTTCAGGACAAATGATGGATTGTATGCTGATAAGGTTTATGTAAATGTTGATATTTATAATAATAATAATAATGTTTATTCACAGAAAAAATTGTACATTATTTCACAATTTGAGTGCTTAGTCTACAGTTACTGTACACAAAAGTATTAGCATTTGGGGCCGAACTAGGCATAGCCTATTTCAGCCCTCAACACCGATCCCCCTGAGTTACATATACGTGTTGAAGTTATGTATTTTAATGAGCCCATGTCTGAATGTACGAGCCTAATATAATATAGAAAAAAGAAATGAAATGAATCAAGGAAAAAAACTTACAAGTTAGGTAACATAGCATGGCAAGTGTGAGAACAGTCCTCTCTTTGTGTAAGATGGGGGCGCGCATGAGTGAGTGTGAGAGGGTGTGTGAGATTGCGGAACCTTAGGACTAGTGCGGTTTTTTTTTTTTAATATTATTAGGCATTTTATAATATTATTTCATTGATGAGTAAAAATTTGTTGTGTGCGATGGTATTTGCTGCAAACTTTAAAAAAAACTTTAATAAAACAAAAAGAAAAGAATACATAAGTATTATAATCGCTTTCTTTTAGCTTTTATATCGGCTCTACAGTAGTCTATGTATGGAATGCGTACGCGTCCGTTCAGCTTTACGTACATGCGTACGCATGATGATGAACAGAGCTGAATAAGTGTTGTTAGTCCCTTAGTCACTAGTAAGTACAGACGCCAGCACATCAAGCTACTACAATCTGTCAAATTTCTTTAATAGATTTTCAAATTTATCGCTAAGGTGTTAAGGTTCAAGGTTGATTGGGAAAATTTGACAGTTTCGGGTAGCTTGACCTGCTGGCGTCTGTACCTTAACTAAGAAGAACATATTTTGCCTATTAAACCCTTCACTTTTCATTCTTTCACAACCCATAACGACTTATTCATCGAAAACTTAACTATATTAAGCGGCCTATTCAAAACTGAATAATACCTTTCTTTATGAAATACCCTCAAAAATCTGGCTTCGAAAGTGGAGGGTACTTGAAGCCTACAAGTACCCCCATTAATTGATTTCGCAACGAGTCGCTCGAAATATAGGTAAATAAATATTGACCCTTTAGTTTTATGTTTTAAGTGCTATAATTTTTATGTTTTGATTGTGGAATTGGGTTCTTTTTCGCTTTATTGACGAAAAGTATATGTGAATTGTAAAATTCATTGTTATTTGTCCGAGAAATCACTCTGTGGCGATCAACTGAAAAAGGCAAACCACGACATGTGACCATGACATGACAGGAAGTTATTATAACATCATCAATATACACTAAGTGGACAAAATACGTTTGGTGGAGCTAACTCAAAATCTACCCAAGCAAAGTTAATAAAATTTATATGGGACCACCCTGAAACATAACCTCACACATGAAAAAACTTGAGAGGTGTCAAGGGACACCCGGATGGAACGAAGTTCAAAGAGAGAGAGAGAGAGACAGACAGAGAAACACGCGCACGCTGCACGGGTTACAATACAACTACCTATAGCAAAAAGTGTCGTTCCAACTTTTGGTCTTAATTTTTTCCGTCTAGCCCCCTTTAGTAACGAGCGATAAGGAACTTCGTTCCAAAAAAAAAAAATCGAAATTGATCCACAATAAAATAAAATAATAAATCCTTATTGAAATAAATCAGAGTTCTATAAACCTATGAAGCCTCTGAAACCCAAACTAGGTAAAAACCTGTATGTCAGATTTCAGCACCTTCTCCCAATTCAGTAGGTACAGACGCAGCGCATCAAGCTACTACAATCTGTCGAAATTCTTTAATAGATTTTCAACTTTATCGCTAAAATATTAAGGTTCAAGGTTGATTGGGTAAATTTGACAGTTTCGGGTAGCTTGACCTGCTGGCGTCTGTAAGTACATTATATTTTTATACCAACTAAGATTTTTAATGAACTCGATAATTTTGAGCATGCAGAAATTGCAATAGAGATAGTAGTAGTACTTTAAGGTATTGAAAATGTAGTGTGTCGGAGATATAGCGTAACAAATATACAAAAAAAAATCCTCCTTTTTGAAGTCGATTAAAAAGGGATGTCTATGACGATGGCACATGTCATCCTTCATTTGAAAGTATAATAAATATATTCAGTCATTATGTAAGAAAATTCAGAACTTGATATCCTACATCATGACCTAACTGCACACTTCACACATTCTAAGCTCTCCCGTCACCAAAAACTTTAATTATAACTTCGCCCCACTTAGTGCCTAGCTTAAACTTCGCCAACCCTTACTTAATAGTAAAGTTCAGTCGGTAGGCTACTTCTAAAGCTTCTAACTTGAAGTTGTAACTTTAAATCGACGTTGGACTTACGTGTGTTACGTTTTCGTAAATAAATAAGTTTCTGAAAAGGCTGTAAAGAAGTTTTTGGAATGGAATGTTTACTTGTAGGTATTGATAGAAAAACTGACCTTTAAGTTTGTTTCGGTTACTTCTCAGTAATTTTAGTCGAATAGATAACACCGACCTCATCTAGTTTTAATACTAAATTATTCAATTTTTGGACGTGTAAAAGGGTTTGTTCGAACCAATTTATTGAAATAAATATTATATCATTTTTGGTTTATAGATAGCTTTCTATGTACCTATAATAGTATTCTTAAAGATTTACACCTCTTTTCAGTAATATATAGTCGTTAAAATTAGGTTTCTTAAGAAGCGTTGAACGGTCACGCAATAACGGCTTTCCAAACACACAGCGTTTTTGACACTTTAATGTCACGCTGGTGAAAATGACAGATTTTCATGACGGCTGTTATAAAATGTCGCGCGTCGCGTCGTGAGCTAAAAATACTGTAATACTAGAGTACAGTTGGACAAGTTCTCAACTTTAAATTCTCAATTCAGAACCCTAGTGTTAATATATAACAACTAACTATCTGGCAATCAGGCAATCATATTAGTTGATGTCAGTTTTCCACAAATCCAGGTCAATGCTAATCCCTCTCCTAACTTATATTCCAGTTGAAAACTAAGCCACTGTTCTAACATCCATTCTCGAAGGCTCACATCATATGCTTTGTATTACATGCACTCATAACGTTGGATAACGTTCAAGAATTTAATATAGCATGCGTGCATTCAGCCGAGTACAAGGAGAACAGCTATGTCCTTGTTTGTGGGGATTTATGGGATAAATGGTGTATGTGGTGTGGTTATGGGGGTGTATATTTGAAGCTATTAAATGTTGGAATTGTCGTGGGGAGTTATGTTTCTGTGGTAAGGCCTTGGGTTAAGGGTTGAGGGAAGGGGGCTTGCTTTAGCTGGGAACTGTTGTAATTTTTTTGCGAAAGGAGAAAAGATTGAAAGAAAGAAAGAAAGAAAAAGTATTTATTGCGACAGATTGGCAGTCTGTCTTTGGTTGGGGTGCTTGCTACAGCAGAACAGGTCGATTCTGTAAAAATCTCACCGTGAAAACGCAAGTGAAGTGAGCTTGATGTGAGTTGTCAGAAGTGTCAATCCCTAGCATTATTTAGAATGACAGCTCACACCACGCTCACTTCATCGAAGTTTTCACGGTGAGATGGTCACAGAATCGCACTGCTGCAGTCATTTTCTTAGCGTGTCGATGGCAAAAATATGTTTTTTTTTCTTAAATTGTTTGGCCCAAAATTCAGCAACGCGGATACCGTTCGCTGACGGAGGTGAGCCATTGTCTGTGGAGAGACACCGCAAACATACCAGAGGTCAGACCCTTCCATGAACCTCCCTTGTGGAGGTTATCCTTGCTGCGGCCTACTTGGGCACGAAGTCTGTTTAAGGTTTTCCAAGAAGCCATGGTAACTTGTGACCGAATGAGAGACATACACGCATTTTTTTTTTAAACTTTGCCCCATAGTAGGAATTACTCCTGTATCGTGGGTGCGTTTACAAACATTTAAACTCACATAGACAAACAGCCAGACCCGGAACAACTACTTGTAGGCCATACAAATATTTGTTCCGTGCGGGAATCGAACCCGCGTCACGAAGCGCAGCAGTCAGCGCTTAACCACTGCGCCAACCGTGCCGTCAAATTCGTCAAAGTCGATTCCTTGACAAAGTGCTTGTTTGAAATAAATGGTTTAAGTTTGCAACAAAAAAGTTGAAAAGTTCAAACTCCGATGTAAAACCGAAAGATATTTAATTAAAGTATCAAATTAAGAGCGACGCCCACCGCATTTGAAATAATTGTCACTATTCCCAGCTGAGTTAGGCCGCGTGACGTCATATAGGGCAATTTGTTTTACGTCCTGCGAATTTACGGGTCGGCTTCATAGGACTCTGGTATATACCTAGTTAATTAAATTACGTTTTAAAGCTTTTGGTGTACCTAATAAAGACACAGGCATTATTATATATACCACCCCTATTTGGTTAATATACCATATATACGCACTAAGCGCTTCTCATCATCATTTCTGATGCGCACAGCCAAGAAGTGGAATCGTCTGCCTGCGTCTGCATTCCCGAGTTCATGCAACCCGAATCTCTTCAAGGCGAGCGTGAATAGGCTTCTTCTGGGCAAGCTCGTTCCACCGTAGATCTCATCTCTGCCTCTGGGCTGGATTGAGGTCAAGAGTGAGCCCATTGTTAATATAGGCTAGACAATATTAATAGGCTAATAGGCAGTCGCTCCATATAAAATACTGGTATTTTTTTAGCGACTGAAATTTCTGACCGCGACCCCCATCGCGTCGCATCGCATCGCCCGCCCGCGCTATTAGTTCGTTTTTGCTTAGCATTCTTTCTTACAGTTTTTTCCTTTTGCTCGACTCCTGAGAGTCGTAGCGAGATGTTTAATAGCTTTTTAGAGGTATGAGGAACAGGGTGTAAAGTTCACTCATCCTCCATAGAAAAGGGAGGATCCTCCGACCAGACGGGTGTTGTGTCTGGCGGGCAATTGCCCAACGATTGATGTTGGGAAATTGTATCTATGCTAATTGCGCGGTAAACTCTGCTTGCGAGATGCAGGATTTGCGTGACCTCAGTATGACGCGTTGTTCGCATGTGGCGTTGTAGATACCGCTACAGCTTATTAAGAATTTTTCAAATCCGACTGGTAGTTCAGAAGATTACTCCCTACATAAAAAACAAACAAATTTTACCTCTTTATAATATATTATTAGTACTTATAGATTTTATTTCCCAACTATCTTGGAGTCGGCTTCCAGTCTAACCGGATGCAGCTGAGCACATGTATGTCACATGGAGCGAATGCCTATCTGACCTCCACAACCCATATACTGGGTAATACGACACCCCTTGGTAAAACTAGTCTTTGAAGACCCGTAACGACTGTTAAAGATCCACGGATGACAGCCGGGACCAACGGCTTAACGTGCTTTCCGAGTCACGGGGGGTCTTGGTATGTAAAGATGGTCACCCACCCATCCACAGACCAACCGCGGCAAGCGTAGCACAACCTGATCGATCGACAAGCCCCTAGATGCATAATCAGCCTATATTCTTCCCACTGCTGGGCCATAGGCCTCCTCTATCTGAGAGGGAGTGAGCCGTAATTCACCACGCGTTCCCAGTGCGGGTTAGCCCCTAGATGTTTGTAGGTATTAGTTTAATGCATTTTCCTACTCCATTATCAAGCCCATCTTTATCTCGATGATAAAGAAAACTCTCACCGCCCCGTATACCTCGGCCACGGCGTTAATTGCAGCGACAGTGAACAGGGTCACTAATTAAGGCGCTCTTTCATCAACGCGCCTGATTGAGGTCGCCATGATACTGATATGCGAACGTATGGCTTTTGTTTAGGTTAGAAAGGGCTAGGAATGAAAGTTTTTTTAAAGTGTATACTGGAAAAAAATAATGAATTGTGTTATGTGTATACTGAGAATTAGATGATCATTTACACAGTTCCTACGGCGGTAGGCAGAAATTAGCTTTGCCATTAATTAGTGTGCATCAAGAGATAACCATGCAAAAAAAAAAATTTTATCCCTTGCGTTCCATAAATCAGAATATTTTTCTGACTGACCAAATTCTTAAAGGTAACTTAATACCTAATTTTTTTAAATCTTAACAATTTTAGGGTCAGTTTGGACCAGCTGCTCAATTCTGTAAAAATCTCACCGTGAAAACTTAGGTGAAGTGAGCTTATAGTGAGCTGTCAATAGTGTCAATCCCTAGCATTAGTTGAAATGACAGCTCACTCCACGCTCACTTCACCTAAGTTTTCACGGTGAGATGGTTACAGAATCGCACGGCTGAAGTACTAACTAATCAAACATACCATCTCCTCGAGTAGGAATCCAAAAGCACAAACAGCCTTTCCTCAAAGCAGACCCTCCTGGCAAGAAAATCGCTAACATCATGAAATTTAGGTACAATACAAAAACCTAACCTTGACTAAAACCAAAGAAAACAAAGGGCTTACCGTGATAAAGAAACGCATTACCAGGTCACGACCCGTGTCTTTCTTCGCAGTAACACTTAGACATTTATTTTTAGCCAAAAAGTAATATGTATCCACGGAGTATTTTTCTGATATGTTTATTAGTATTAACATACATAGTCATAGGAAGCTATACATTTTCAGTATAAGCTGCTCATTGTACGAAAAACCATAGAATGCGAGGTCAGCTAAAACTGGAATTGTATAGCTTGATATGTGGTCGTGTGTACAAAAAAAAAATACAAACATCCGAATTGAGCACCTCCTCCTTTTTTTGAAGTCTGTTAAAAATGGATTGAATGGAGATATTTCTGTGATGCTCGTTTGTTTGTTAAATAAATTGAGATGGATCTGTTAGTTTTTTTTTGTCTTGTTGATTTGATTGCGGCTCGTGGCTAAGTAATAACAGCTGCACGTCCACACGTGCGGCTGTTATAACTTAGCCACGAGCCTGCCGAGCGGCAATCCATATCGATCGACGTTAAGCTACGCTTGCCGCGGATGGGTGACCATTTTTACATATCGAGAGCCCTCCGTGACTCGGAATGCACGTTAAGCCGTTGGTTTCGGCTGTTCTTCTTGGATCTATGACTGTCGTTACGGGTAGTGAGAAGCCCGAAAGTCTGACAACCAGTCTTACCAAGGGGTATCGTATTACCCAGTAACTGGGTTGTGGAGGTCAGATAGGCAGTTGCTCCAGGTAAAATACTGGTATTCAGCTGCATCCGGTAAGACTGAAAGCCGCCCAACATAGTAGGGAAAAGGCTAGGCAGATCGATTGTGTTGTGTTGAGATGTGTAGTTTTTGAGGGTCGAGCCATATTGGCACTACGGTTGGGTTTTGAAAGCTCGAAAATGTGAATAAGGTTCAGAACTGCAGGATAATCGCTTAACACACTAACAATGGTTTTCATTTTACCAGTTCAACAACATTCATTGCGTTATTTGCGTTGTTGAACAGACACATTTTTCGAACACATGAAGCAATGGATTGGTAATGTCCTTCAAAATGATTCAGATTGAGATTGAGAGTGTGTTACGGAATGGTGCTGAACAAAATGATGCTTAAAGCTAAATGAACGCTCAATAGGCTTTATTTAGCGGGGATTATACGCTCATACCAACCCGCACTTGGACCACGTGGTGGATTGCAGCCAGCTCCCTCTCATAGAGAGGACGCCTGTGTCCCAGCTGTGGGAGCAATATAGGCTGATTTGGCGGCACGGTTGGCGCAGTGGTTAAGCGATTGACTGCTGCGCTGCGTGTCGCGGGTTCGATTCCCGCACGGAACAAATATTTGTAAAGCCTATAAGTAGTTGTTCCGGGTCTGGCTGTTTGTGTATGTGAGTTTAAACGCACCCACGATTCAGGAGAAATTCCTAGTGTGGGACAACGTTTTTTATAAAAGAAAGAAAGAAAAAAGATTATGGAAAAAACAAATCCCTCTACATAACGATTAGAACTTCGACGTGACTGATTACTCTTTCCCGCTCTCAGTGAGAAAGCCTTTTCATATAAACATCCACGTTCTTTGTAAGACATGGACTCCTCATGTTTCATGAAACGTGAGGAGTTGGGTTGACAAGGGTGTGGGGCATGCCCCACACCCTTCTCAACTCGCGGCCAACTTAACAACTCCACAATTACCGAACCCTAAAGCACTGCTTGTACCAAATTGACACAGTTCGTTTCACGTCACACATCCCTTTCGTAGTCGATGCAAATTGCAATCCGGGACCAACTATTTACACAGATTTAGGGTTAATGGAAGTGACGCGTTTTGGATGTTTGGGGTGATACCGTAACTTTAAGGCAATTTCCGTCAATCTATCAACGCCTCTCTAAATCCCTGTAGTTGGACAGAACATCTTACAACACCTATTAAGCTAACGAATATCTCAAGTTGCGCCACAGAACCGAGTTGCCGCCTTTTGCTTCTAGTGTGCCCTTCATCTTCAAGTTGCCTTTATATGGTGGCATCTACAGCGCCACATGCGAACTACGCATCATACTGACGTCACGCAAAATCCTGCATCGCGCGAGCAGAGTTTACCGCGCGACTAGTAAGCATACAACGTCCCGAAATCAATCGTCGAGCAGTTGCCCAACAGATACGACACCCGTCTGGGCGGAGGATCCTTCCTTTTCTATGGAAGATGTGTGAACATTATACCTCGTTCATCATACCTCTATACTTTCTTATTAGCCGAAAGGCGTCCTTCTCTTTCTTTTTATAACTTACAATGTCCACTCTTGGATCCGTCAGCTGCAACTGTTAGCGGTCCTTTGTCAAACCTGGCTAGCCGTTTTAATCTCACTGCTTCCTTGTCTCGGCTTCTTTGTCGAATTCATATCTTACGAAAAGGATGACTTATGCTGAGCGATGGCCGTTTTGCGTGGTTGTGACGTATATTCCCCAACTTGTTATTTTTGTGTTTGTCTGCTTTCTCTGCGTCATGTTTACCGCAAATATACGTATTTTCTTTTTCATCTTTATGGCTTATCTAGTCAGACATCTTTACATTCTCGAGTCCGTTTAGGGATTTTATCCGTACCTTCTCGATCATACTAATCTACCTCTTGTAGTCACATCCAGCATCTCTATACGCAAGAGGTCCGTTTAATTAAGCGAGCCCCAAACCCCGGTGTCGTTGTGTTTGAACTATGTTACAGCGGTAACACTAAGTGGAGGTCCCCGTGAAGTTAATAAGCAACAGAACGCTGTTGCTTATTACTTTCACGGAGAACCTCACTTGTGTAAGTCTACACAAGTCCTTCAGACTTTATTTATTAATTTATTTCAGGCGACGACGCAGGCCCATAGATATACATATACCTTAACCCAAACATACATATTTTTACTATAAAATAGTGCTTCACTAGCTAAGTAGTTCTTGTGCTGTTCTGTGGTACTTGTCCGCGGAAGCGACGGAACAGCATAATGCTGAGCGATAGCCGTTTTGCGTGGATGTGACGCATATCAACCATTACTTATTGTTTTTTTCTTTTTTTTTTTTTTTTTATGTTCTTTTTTGCGTCATGTTTACCGGAAATAAACGTATTTTCTTTCTTCTTTCTTTCTAACACCACGTCCTGCGGCCAGAAGTCTTCTTCCATGACGACGGGCAGATAACAATTCGGTACACGCACCACAAACGCCTTGAAGTTGACGTTGCGGTGCGACTCCAGTATCTTTAGGACAGATGTGGCTTAAGCTTACTTAGTAGTTATGTTTTAGAAGAGGAGTCATAAAAATGATATCGTAGATTTTTTTTAGGGCAAGGACATTCACACGCGGGATGAGCTGGACTCCTTTCATAAAGATTGGGCCTTGGCTCTGCACAGAGAGAGGTGGAAAGAGAGTAGGGAGGCCTTTGCCCAGCAGTGGGACATTAATGGCTAATAAAAAAAAGGCCCTTTGTAAACGGCACTGTCATTCGTGGATCTTTGACAGTCGTTACGGGTCGTCAAAAGCCCGAAAGTTTGACAACTAGTCTTATCAAGGGGCATCGTATTACCCAGTAACTGGGTTGTGGAGGTCAGATATGCAGTCTCTCCATGTAAAATACTAGTACTCAGCTGCATCCGATTAAACAGGCCGAGCCCAACATAGTTGGGAAAAGGCGAGGCAGATGATGAGATAGGTACATATTTCCAAGAATTGTCTACATCTCACAATCTAGACATCGAACTACCACCTTTTGTCTTCAAAAAGCTTTATTTATGAACAGTACATACATATTATATAAATAAATAAATAAAAAAAATATTATTATATACAGCGTGGCGCTTTAATGGCGACATTAATTTAACACACGTATACGGTTTTGCGTTGTAGTTGTATGAATATATTTTAATTTAATTAAACATTATTATTTTATTTATTAACAATTTCATAAAATAGCATCTTAGAGCAACCTGACTTAAAGAACTGTAGCGCAGGGGTCATTTGCCGGGGTCACGGATCATAACATCGCATCAATGTAATTAAAACAATTAACGAGCAAAGAGAAGGCGAAATGAAGGAAAGAGAGAAAGCCCTACGTCGGCGCGCGGCGCCGGCGCCGGTGGAAATTTTCAAGTTACGATTTTTTTTATGTTGTTATAATTTTTATGATTACCTACTGGCCACTAGCCCTACCCGTGTGTTAAATTAATGTCGCCATTGTAGCGCCACGTAGTATTTTTTTTAATATAAATAAAAAAAACAACGGTTTTCGGTGGTTTTTTAGTTTTGATTGTGTTTAAGTTAGTTTATTAAAATAATAATAATAGTGTTCAGATAAGTACATAATACATACACAAAAAAAAAATGACGAAACGTCGATCTTCATAAGTGTTTCGTGTCCAAAGCTTATAAAAAATAACTTACGACATCCTAAAAATACAACGTTTTTACTCAAAACATTCCAGACACTGTTACATAAAAAATGCTATCAAAATAAATGTTCATTGTTCTAGAACGTTCCTAATTTCTTTGTTTTTCTTTTTTCAGGTACGTACCGACTTCATTAAAAGAAAAATGGCGGCTCTTTTTTGAGCGTTGTAAGTATGGCGGTGGAATATACATGAAAAGTACTGGTGAGAAAGGTTTTTCCCTTTTTGTAATACCGAAATGCTTTTAGTTCGATACTATTCGTACTATTTTTTTGTCCTTCGATGCTCTATTAATGTTTTTCGTCGAGCCCGACGGGTTTTACGTAAAAAGGACGGTAAAGTTGAAACAGAATTATGAATAAAGTAAATAAAACTGTATGTAGGGTTTCCCGTGGAAACTCTATACAAATAAATAAAATTGAAGTGTCTCGTTTTTTATGTCAAAATAACAGTTTTTTACTAAATGCATGTGAAAGTAGGTATACATATAGGGTCCTACTTATAACAATAGAAAAAAAAATCTGTCTGTCCGTCTGTTTGTTCCGGCTAATCTCCAAAACGGTTGGACCGATTTTGACGGCACTTTTACTGGCAGATACCTGATGTTATAAGGAGTAACTTAGGTAGAAACTTTTATTGTTTTTAAAGAATAAAGAGTTGCGCAAAAAAAAAAAACTCCATGAAATACAATTTGTTTGCAAAATGCGCTCGAAGTCGCGCGCACAGCTAGCTGAGAATAAAATCTATAAACGAATTTATAATATTGTTTTTAAAACTACTATGAGTACTATGTGAAAATATATGGCAAGTTAAAGGAACCTACTAAGACAGCCTAACAGTCCCTACGACCCTATGCCCATAAGCCTACAGCCCTAACCTATCATATACCTACCTAGTATGTGATAAAAAATATATAAACAAGTTCAATTCTCTTAAACTGAAGTAACAAAGAGTAAAAAATAATATTTGTCTATGACCACTAATTCCGCCTCCGTACAGTGCGCTTCAAATCTACACTAATATTATAAAGAGACTAGCTGCGCCCCGCGGTTCCACCCGCATAAGTTTCAATCCCGTGGGAATATCGAGATTAAAGTATCCTGTGTTAATCCTGTTTATAAACTATCTGTGTGCCAAATTTCATCCATATCCGTTCAGTAGTTTTGGCGTGAAAGAGTAACAAATATCCATCCATCCTCACTAACTTTCGCGTTTATAATATTAGCAGGATAGAACAGGATGAAAGAAAGAAAATGCATTTGATTGCGGCAAACATGAGACACAAAAAAAAAACAAGTTGGGGGTAAACATGAGCAACTTCTAACGAACGCAACCACCACGGGCACCTACTGCGAACTATAACGCAACTTATGTAAATGGAGTTCAAAATAACGTGGAAAAGACATATATTTTTTATATATGTTAGAAATTATAAATTAAATTTTAACAAGTGTCAGTTGAAAATTTCAACTGTCTAGCTATCGCGGTTCTTGAGATACAGCCTGGTGACAGACAGACTTACGGACAGACAGCGAAGTCTTAATAATAGGGTCCCATTTTTACCCTTTGGGTACGGAACCCTAAACAGAAGAAAATAAAAGTAAAATATAAAGTAATAGGTAAGTAAGTAGTAAGTAATATATATTTTGATCATTTTAAAGTTAAGTAAGTAATACAAAAAATTCCAGAAAATAACTTATTTCACTAAACTTCACACTAACGGTATATTAAATAAACCAGTCACGTCTTAAAAGCTAAACAAAACCGGTTCCCAAAAACTCTAACCCTAAATACACAAAACTGAAACTACCCTCTCCAAACTCTAGGCAGGTGATATATAAATATTATCCTAACTAACTACCCTTACCTTTTATCTAACAATGAGAATTAAACCTTCAACAGTTTACCTTTAAATAATCCTGATTATCTATTCAGAGGTCTTAAGGGTTAACGCAGACGGAACAGAAAACTGCTCGAGCAGTTTTTTGTCAATGATTCACTAACTTTTTTGCCCGCGGCTCCACTCACGTGGAGGTCGGCTATATTTCACGGGAATGTACTACCATGCTCCACCTTCTATCCTGAACTCTGTGTCCCAAATCATGCAGTCCAGGAGACCTCTGCGCTGCTAACACAACGCCGTGGAAGTGGCTAAGTTTTGGGAAAACAAGATTATCAAATCAAATCAATCAAATCAAAAGTCATTTATTCAAATTAGGCTGAGAATCAGCACTTTTCGAACGTCAAAAATGACAAAAGACAGTCCCCCAAAAACGCCCGCCGTTCACCACTTCCTAGTGCTATCGCTGGGAAGAAGAAGTGGCGCAACAAACTTCCCAGCAGCACAGCTGTCTGTTCAGTTAGAATATAGATTTAAAATACAGTCGTGCCAGCGACACGAAGCAGAAGAAGACAAAGTACAGACGCCAGCACATCAAGTTACTACTTTATCGCTAAAGCATTAGGTTCAAGGTTGATTAGGAAAATTTGACAGTTTCGGGTAGCTTGGCCTACTGGCGTCTGTACCTGAATAAAAAAGTATCCTATGCTCTAACCTATGCCAAGACACCCGCCGTCAGCCGTTAAGACGTGACAAGCCTACACTGTCCTCCTATAACCCGTTGTTAATATTGTAATTTGAAAGCATTGTAAAAGCCAATTTTTTTAAAAGATTAACCGTGGAGTTTCTCGCCGGCTCTGCTCCATATGAAACGACCTGCAGTGCGATTCTGTAACCATCTCACCGTGAAAACTTAGGTGAAGTGAGCGTGGAGTGAGCTGTCATTCCAAATAATGCTAGGGTTTGACACTACTGACAACTCACATCAAGCTCACTTCACTTGAGTTTTCACGGTGATATTTTTACAGAATCGACTGGCTGTTTCGCTTCATAAGTGCCCATGTAGGTTTATGATAAAAAAAAATATATATTTAGATTTTGAACAGACAGAGCTACTTTTGCGTTTTTGAAATATGGATAACTATAGCAGCGCCTCGCGGTTTCACCGGCATAAGTTTCGATCCCGTGGGAATATTGAGACAAAAGTATCCTATGTGTTAATCCTGGATATAAACTATCTGTGTGCCAAATTTCATCCAAATTCGTTCAGTAGTTTTTCCGTGAAAGAGTAACAAACATCCATCCATCCTCACAAACTTTCGCGTTTATAATATTAGCAGGATAAGACAGGATGAAATATAACGCAACTTAAATGGAGTTCAAAAGACATATATTTTCTATGTTTTAGAAATTATATTTTCACTCATAACTTGACAGGAAAATATAGGTACTCAAGCGGTTTGCACTCTCGTCTGTGCTGACCCTTAAACCATCGGAATGATTAAGGTCCGTTTATTTACATTACAAACGGATCCTCACGAATTACGACTGTTTGTACGATCATTGTTTGGCAATGGAATCACAGATGGTACCAATTACAGATGGTCGTGTGCTCAGTAGTCTGAGTTTGGGCCGTACGTTTGAGGAATTTATTTATTAAAACTTTAGGCACTATTAAAAAAAAACCATACAAAGGCGCACTTAATGCCTGAGGCATTTTCTGCCAGTCAACTTTAGGGTGATGTAGAGGCAAAACATGTCAGGTGCAGCATACGGGATAAATAACTGGGAAATGACTATAAAATACAAGAATAAAATACTAATATACAGCGTGGCGCTTAAATGGCGACATTAATTTAACACACGTATACGGTTTCGCGTTTTAGTTTTATGAATATATTTTAATTTAATTAAACATTAATATTTATTTATTTATTAACAATTTTCTAAAATAGCATCTTAGAGCAACCTGACTTAAAGAACTGTAGCGCAGAGGTCATTTGCTAGGGTCACGGATCATAACATCGCATCAATGTAATTAAAACAAGTAACGTGCAAAGAGAAGGCGAATTGAAGGAAAGAGAGAGAGCCTTATGTCGGCGAGCGGCGCAGGTGGAAGTTTCCAAGTTACGATTTTTTAAATGTTTTTATAATTTTTATGATTACTGGCCACTAGCCCTACCCGTGTGTTAAATTAATGTCGCCATTGTAGCGCCACGTTGTATAGATAAATACTTACATACATATTAACAAAATGGCCTGTCAGGAGGAAAAAATATTAGTAGAGGAGAAAACAAATCCAGCAAATCAGCGCTGGGATGTTACGGCCAACTTCTGACGGATATGTTCATGTGCCTTCACTTTATAGGATAACCGACTGGTTGATTTATGATAAATTTACCATTAATTAACACAATCAGTGTTAATTAATGGTTTTGTAAGGGATCAGGCCCGTGGCTAAATAATAACAGCCGCACAGGTCGATCGGTCAGGTTAAGCTACGCTTGCTGCGGTTGGTCTGTGGATGGGTGACCATCTTTACATACTGAGACCCCTCCGTGCCTCGGAAAGCACGTTAAGCCGTTGGTCCCGGCTGTCATTCGTGGATCTTTGACAGTCGTTACGGGTAGTCAGAAGCCCGAAAGTCTGACAACCAGTCTTACCAAGGGGTATCGTATTACCCAGTGACTGGGTTGTGGAGGTCAGATAGGCAGTCGCTCCATGTAAAATACTGGTATTCAGCTGCATCCGGTTAGACTGGAAGCCGACCCCAACATAGTTGGGAAAAGGTGATGATGATGATGATGATAATTATTCTCTTTTCCTTAGAAACCCTATTTAGAATACCTGTCATCATTCATTCATTTTACGGAAATTATCTGACATTCACAGAATTTCCTGAAAGTTTAAGGAAATGCCAAACCATCCAAATGATTACGGTACCAATTTGTCGTTGGCAAGCGACATTTACACGAGGGACTCTAAAATTGTGTTCCCGTTACCTACATTTGTTCGTTCACTTTATCATTTAATATTTTTATCGCGACTTTGCCTGACATTATTCCGTTGGGATGTCGTTTTGACATGTCCTGGGGATTGCACGAATTGGGTTGTGTTAAGGAGTGTCCAAATACATTGTGCCCAGTTTATTTTGGTATTATTTAATAACAATAATATATGTATAATAATAATAATATCCCTGGACATTTCACACAGTGCCATCTAGTCCCAAGCTAAGCAACCTAATGCTTGTGTTATGGTAACAAGATGGCTGATAAACTACTTATATACATTTTTTTTTGTAAATACTTACATATTATAGATATAAAAACACCCAGACTCGGAACAAATACATGTAGGTTATACAAATATTTGTTCCGTGCGGGAATCGAACCCGCGACACGCAGCGCAGCAGTCAATCGCTTAACCACTGCGCCAACCGTGCCGTCTTAAAAAATTATAAGGCATGAAAATTAGTACAGTTTTGCTTAAATGTAAATTGTATTCCTAAGACTTACGTGCCTGAACTAGATAATCCTGTGTTTCAGGCGAAAAGATTGTGTTTCAGATTTAAAGCTTTGTTGTTTGCTGAAGTTAGTACTAATATTGGTAAATGCAGTCCGTTTAAATTAGGTTTCCTACTGATGTCTCTTAATTTCCCCATTACATCAATTTAAGGGTTGGCCTAGATATGTTTTCGGTCAGGGTCGACTTCAAACTTCGTTTTGGTCGTCTTTGTTCTAAATTGGTTCAGCGGTTTAGCCATGAAAAACGTTACAAACAGACAGACATACATACAGACACATCTTCACATTTATAATATTTGTATAGATTATGTGTTATTTTTTTTCTCTTGTCCTTATGTTTTTTTCATATAGTCTTGATCCAGTAGTCACACTCTTTCTAGCCATATCATCTCTCATAGAGTCCATCCATAGTTTATTTTGTCTTCCCCTACTCGTAAAGCCACCCACATTCATATTCAAAACTTTATTGACGTCATTTACCTAGAGTATAGATATTGGACACAAACAAACATGTCGTTATTATATTTTGTACCTAAAGTAAACCGACAAAAATGACTGTCTTTTTGTAATCTTGGTGCTCTTAAACCCACGTAGGTACATACTTACCGATACCGCGAAACTATGCCGCGGCATTTCGCGGTGTAAACCTGCCCTAACCAGCCCTTAACAGCCGGGACCATTAAGGTGATATAATATTACAATTGCCGCGAATTAAACGTTCGTTATCACTGTAGTTGCGATATTATCGCATTATTTATAACCTCGTTACGTTACGTTACGTTAGTTATTCTGATAATTTAACTGCCTCGTAAATTGTAAGTTACTGAGAAGATGTTTGTAGGAAATGTGTGTTTTTGAGTGAATTACGGTTATTTATTCTGTGGATAGAGTTGGATCTCTTAATTCATTAAAGTAGACGTTTATAAAGTGCTTAATAAATTTGGCTTGTCTTTGTAAATTTCAGTTTTATGTCAGCTGACTGTGAGAGTTTTCGTTTGTCGTTTTTCTTTTAAAGTTAAATGCGACTGAATATTATTATGAAAGAAAAAGAAAGAGTATTTATTGTGACTCATACAGGAAGATCACAAACTAAACTAAACAATCATAAATAAAAAAACAAAGTTATGTAAAAAAAATAATATAGTAGAAACAAAGTGGCCAAAAGGCTGCTATCTCAGCATTATGCAATGTTTTATGGCCAAGTAACTCATTTTGCATTTTTCGCCATAATGTATGACAACCCTTTCCTCAAATGAGATGTCTTAAAAGACAGTTTTTGAGACACTGTCCAACCACGAATTGATCTCGTCATCGTCAATAAATTAGAGAACAGTAAAATGACGCGTATAAAGGATTATGGGCAATAGCTTCCTCTGCAGGTAACAACAAACTGCTTCCATTCCGTGTATTTTGCCATTTCTCCTTTCCCCTTGCATTGTAGCGGTCACTTGGTCAACTACCTAAAACAAGAACCCTCCCTAAAAACCCTTCAAAGAATAAGAAGTCATGATGACAAAGGGCTCGTCATTTTTGATCAGCCACATAAAAGATGGCCGCCACAAAGGCTTCTAAAACGGACTATCAGATAATCTTATTTTTTTGTGCGCCGAATGAAATCCGTTCGGCACAAGCTGTATCAGCTATCCCGACATAAAGACACTGTGAAGTGGAGACAGAAGTTCCATTTGGAATAATCTACAGTAAAAAAGTGCCTGTCCCTTGCTGCACCCCTCCCCTAAGCCGAGGTCCCACAGGGGATGCCCTTAGCGTGTAGTCGCTTAGTTTTTTAAGTTTCGCCCTAAGCTGAGGTCCCACAGGGGATGCCCTTAGCGTGTAGTCGCTTAGTTTTTTAAGTATCGCCCTAAGCTGAGGTCCCACAGGGGATGCCCTTAGCGTGTAGTCGCTTAATTTTTTAAGTTTCGCCCTAAGCTGAGGTCCCACAGGGGATGCCCTTAGCGTGTAGTCGCTTAGTTTTTTAAGTTTCGCCCTAAGCTGAGGCCACAGGGCATGCCCTTAGCGTGTAGTCGCTTAGTTTTTTAAGTTTCGCCCTAAGCTGAGGCCACAGGGAATGCCCTTAGCGTGTAGTCGCTTAGTTTTTTAAGTTTCGCCCTAAGCTGAGGCCACAGGGGATGCCCTTAGCGTGTAGTCGCTTAGTTTTTTAAGTTTCGCCCTAAGCTGAGGCCACAGGGCATGCCCTTAGCGTGTAGTCGCTTAGTTTTTTAAGTTTCGCCCTAAGCTGAGGCCACAGGGGATGCCCTTAGCGTGTAGTCGCTTAGTTTTTTAAGTTTCGCCCTAAGCTGAGGCCACAGGGGATGCCCTTAGCGTGTAGTCGCTTAGTTTTTTAAGTTTCGCCCTAAGCTGAGGTCCCACAGGGGATGCCCTTAGCGTGTAGTCGCTTAGTTTTTTAAGTTTCGCCCTAAGCTGAGGCCACAGGGGATGCCCTTAGCGTGTAGTCGCTTAGTTTTTTAAGTTTCGCCCTAAGCTGAGGCCACAGGGGATGCCCTTAGCGTGTAGTCGCTTAGTTTTTTAAGTTTCGCCCTAAGCTGAGGCCACAGGGGATGCCCTTAGCGTGTAGTCGCTTAGTTTTTTAAGTTTCGCCCTAAGCTGAGGCCACAGGGGATGCCCTTAGCGTGTAGTCGCTTAGTTTTTTAAGTTTCTTACTAGCTGGAGGCCTTAATTTATTGAGGCATCCACAGGCAAGCCTGGTCAAGCAGACGACAACCTCATAGGTTGAACCCGTTGAACTGCGAGATGAGATACCCAAAAAAAAAAGTGGCACGAGTCACCGCAACACGACTTGCGGAGTGACGAACGGAGACAGGAGACGCGCGCGCGTGTCTCTTGACGCGCAATATGGAAGGAGTGATGGGGCTATGGAGAAATGCTGCACTTGCACGCTGCGTGAGCCTGCCTGATCCATCGCCACTCGTTCGATGTCCACCGCGCACAGAATGGAGGGAAAGCAGCACAATGAAGTGATTTTTTTGCTCCGTTGGTGTAACTGCCGTATGGCGTTACAGTGTGAGGATAAATAAATAAACAAACTCGAATCGCCCGAGAGCATATTTTACGCATGCTATTGGTCCTTCTGCCCCTAACTCTTCGTGACACGATTGAGTTACGCGTCCACGAGCCGAAACAGATCCGTTTTGTGAAACCTTGTGCTTGTTAAAAGGAAGGAATTCTTTGGACATCGGATAAAAGTATTGTCAGTTTCGCCCCTTGTGTGTTTTCTGAGGTGTGAGATGTGAAAATTGCTAGATATAGACAGTACTAGCGAATCCGACGAGTCGAAGTGTCGTAACGGTTTAACAAGATTTAGAAGGAAAAGGTATGTTCTAAATGTTTGCTCACCAAACGCCGCAGAACTGCGGAGACATATTTAAGGATCGTAGTAGGTGGCGTTCTGTTTGTGCCTACCCCCTTTGTTGTCCCCTGTTCCTGGGTGGTTTGAAAACAAAATTGGACCCTGTAGGTGGCACTTCTGTCTATGATGACTCAACCGGGCAGGAAGACGTCTGCCAGATCCGCTAGTATAAAATAAATACCTACCTCGTCGAGCAAAGGTGCACAACCAGTTGCTGCAACTTGCCGTCTTAGTCCGCAATTATTTATTATTATTAAAAGCCTGTGATGTGCCACTGCAGGGCAAAGATCTCCCTCCTCAATTTCCATTTCTCTCTGTTTAAAGCCGCTAAGGACCAGTTCTTGTTGAAGGAGTCCAGCTCATCACGCCATCTCTGTCATCTCCACCATATTAGCCTACAAGTTATACAAAAAAAAAAATTTTTAACTTATTTAACAACGGCCGACACGTCAAAATTTCCCACTTATCGCCAATTTTAACCATATAAAACTACCAAGACCAAACACACTTCCAAATCACCGTTTATCACGGAAAATGATAATTATATAATCCTCCATTACAACGTAGATGCGTAAACTATATCCCACACAAACATTGTTTTAATAACCGTATTTCCTATAGACCGTAAGAGCAAACATCGTAACCGTTTAAAAACGTTCTTAATCACAATCTTGAGACACAAGATAACCGTTATGACGGTCGTAATCGAAAACCGTGTTAATAAGGAAACGGTATTTACTTGGGTAAAGTTACGATTATTTGGGAATGGTAGTTAGCGTGTTTTGGGCCTATACGGATAGAGTTAGCGAGATAACAGTGTCTATACTCTGTTCTAAAACAATTTAATGAAAATCTAAACTAATGTGCGCAATATTACCGATTATTTATTATTTGTATGACCTACATGTATTTGTTCCGAGTCTGGGTGTTTTTCTATCTATAATATGTATGTATTTACAAAAAAAATGTATATAAGTAGTTTATCAGCCATCTTGTTACCATAACACAAGCATTAGGTTGCTTAGCATGGGACTAGATGGCGCTGTGTGAAATGTCCAGGGATATTATTATTATTATTATTTATATGGAAGCAGTGATGGGGCTATGGACAAATGCTGTACTTGCACGCTTCGTGAGCGTGCCTGATCCATCGCCACTCGTTCGATGTCCACCGCGCACAGGATGGATCGAAAGCAGCACATTGCAGCACATGGAAGTGATTTTTTGCTCCATTGGTGTAATTGCCGTATGGCGTTCCAGTGTGAGGATAAATAAATAAATAAATGGGTTTGAAAACGTGGATGGCAAATTGTATTAGGGCTAATTTCACCAAACTTTTATACCTAGAACAAGTCTTGTACTGAGAATAAATTTTGAATTTTTTACAGTTTTTCCATACTAGAACTGTCAGATGTCAATTTTATTCCACGGATAAAAGATATCTGACTTTCGTAAAATCAGCCCTTAGTAATTTACAAATGGAGTGATTTGATTATTATTTTAATAATTCGGCCAAAAAGTTGCTAGTATTTTAATTTCAATGAATAATTTTATCACAACGAGACGAATCTGAAGGCCAATTCTCGTAGTTTAAAACGTTCAAAATCTAGTCACAGTGTCAGCTCGGCGACAAACAAATGTCAATATCTTGTCAAAATGTAGGGAAATTTGAGGTATTTTTGACAGATTAAGACTGAGATCAGTCTGTGAACGTCCTTAAAATTACGAGAATTGCCCCTCAGATGTCACCGTACTCCAAGATACAAGATACCAATATCTTATCTTAACAACTCAACAGTGGTCAATAAAAACTGACAGTGGAGTTGGGAGATGAAAATCTTCAGTAAACGTTTTATTGGGACCGCGGTCTCCAACCCTAAAATAAACGATAACGTGGTGCTCCTTACTCGAGACGTAACGACCACGATACGATACGAGAGCGTTCGCGTTTTATGAACAATCATGTCATCTTAATGTGTTGTCGATTTTTACCTAAGTTTTATAAGGCGTTAGCTTTTGCCCGCGACTTTGTCCGCGTAAAATTTCGGCCCATCGCATCGCATCACATCGCTCGCCCGTGCTACTACTTCGTTTTCTCTTAGTATTCTTTCTGACTTTTTTTCATTTTGCTCTGCTCCTATGGGCGGTAGCGTAATGTTAGATAGCCTATAACCTTCCTCAAGAATTGGGCTATCAAATGCAATAAGATTTTTTAAAATCTGACTGGTAGGTCCGGAGATAACCCCCTACATACATACAAACAAACAAATTTTACCCCTTTATAATAATTAGTGTAGAAGTATAGACTAGCTTCTGTCCGCGTTCTCGTTCACCACGTCGCATTGCATCGCCTATCCGCGCCATCACTTCATATTCTCTTAGCGTTCTTTCAGACTTTTTTCTTTTTAGATTGTAGATGGGTGGAGCGCCGTAATGGCAGGGAAGAGTTGCCCTTAGGATATGCTCGGTTAAAATCTTACTATCTTACTAATATTATAAATGTGAATGTTTTTACAAACATTCACATCCATCTATTCATCCATACGGATGGGTAGATGGATGTTTGTTACTCTTTCACGCAAAAACTACTGAACGGATTTGGATGATATATGGCACACAGATAGTTTATAACCAGAAGGCCAATTCTCCTAATTTAAAACGTTAAAAATCTAGTCGCAGTCTCATCTCAGCGACAAACAAATGTCAAAAACTTGTCAAAATGTAGGGAAATTACTAGTATTTTTTGACAGATTGAGACTGAGATCAGACTGTGAACGGTCTTAAAATTACGAGAATTGCCCCTCTGGATTATCACATAGGATACTTTTTATGCCGCTATTCCCACGGGATCAAAACTTATGCAGGTGAAACCGCACACGGGGCGCTGCTAGTCGTCAAATATAAAAGATGTCAAAACACAACCCTTACATTGTCTTATCAGTGAACAAAGGTCTGAACGCACACTCGATCCGCACCACGCCGTAGAGTGCTTATCCTTGAATATATTATAAAATTCCAAATTTTTTTCCTGACATTGTACTAGTTTTTATTATCTTCGCGCCTCTCTTGGGGGTAGGCCGGAAAGAAGGCCCATGTTTATTTAACTATAGTTTCATTTCTGATGTTTTGAGGGTAGTTTTGAAAGCCCTCCAACTGTTATTTATTAAAGGTGTTATGAATTTTGGTATCGTTATTTTGGACTTGAAAATTATTTTCGAATCTCTCTCAACCTGTGTTTTAATTCTTATGAAACTGTAGCGGCATCTACATCGCCGCTTGCGAACTACGCATCATACTGACGTCACGCAAAATCCAGCATCGCGCAAGCAGAGTTTACCGTGTGAATAGCATATTTACAACAGCCCGACATGAATCATCGGGCTGTTGCCCTCCAGACACAATTTCTATGTAGAATGAGTGAACTTTACACCCTGTTTCTCATACCTCTATACTCTCAAAACCTAACTGTGCTTTAACTTCTTAAGAAACTATCATTGTGTTCATTGTCACTGTCATGGCATCCTATATCTTTGCTACTATCTGTTCCACTTGGGGTGGGTAGGGTGTGATTGTAGAGCTATGTCGCAAACCATGCTCCACCTTCTATCCTGCCCTCTGTGTCCCAAAACATGCAGTCAAAGTGACCTCTGCGATGCCACAGACAACGCCGTGGAAGTAGCAAGGTATCGAGCCAACAAGATCCAAAATACAGTCATGCCAGCGACAAGAAGAAGACTTGGGCTGTCCACGAACTGTATTTTTCCAAGTCTTTAAGACAACCAAACGCGCACTTCAATCAGCTAATCTTGACAGAGAAAGACGTGAAACGTCTTTCGAGAGTCCACAGCGGCAGCACGTTTTGTTTTCCAATAAAATCATCGAAAACAACGTCTAAATTAAAAACACAATCAATAAACCAATCTCAATCGCACTAATCCAAACTAATATTATAAATGCGAAAGTAACTCTGTCTGTCTGTCTTTCTGTCTGTCTGTCTTTGCTTCACGCCTAAACTACTGAACCGATTTGTGTGAAATTTGGTACAGACATAGTTTGGAACTTGAGAATGGACATAGGATAGTTTTTATTACAAAAAATAAAATAAAAAATAAAATGTATTCCGGACATACAGCGCCATCTATTGGTCAAGAGTCGGCATCAATTCAGTACTGAAAATTCATCGGAAAAATGTAAATAAATAGTAAGAACTATGTGGGTAAAACCAAAAATCTGCCGGAAGTCACTATTCCACGCGAACGAAGTCGCGGGCAAAAGCTAGTTAACCATAATCGTCACTTCATAAAAGCTGATACACTCAATTAACGCCGCACAAAATGCTCTCACAATTAAAATCATAACCCAACTTAATATCACTATCAAATTACTGAGAATACCGGACATAAAATTAAGCTTAATAAAGCCAAATGGGTTCCACCGCGAATGAAACCACAGTTAATGGGACAATCTAGCCTTTTGGTCGTACGCAAATTTTAAATCAAATTATAGCAAGCGAAGCTGCGGTATGTATTTATAGTCCTTGAAATTCGCGAGCGCGCGTCATATAACCTATATCATTGTCATAAGATTCAAATTGCACTGATTGACGCGCGCTTTCGATTTGAAACGACTATACCACAATACGACCGTAATGACATTTTGTCCGGAAAAAGGTGGTTCGGACCAGACGTAATCGGTTTAAACCGGTTTTACTTTTCGGTTTTAGAACAATATAGTTTGGTGGTTTAACTCAATTGTGAGTGGTTGAAAGCTATGTTCTCGGAAAATGAAATAATGTTTTTGACGGATATTTGTGTGTGTGGTTCGTTTGTGAACCGCTCCCTGAAACTTTATGAAGAGTTTGTAATTTTCGTGTTATTTCGTTTTTTAGCAGCCCGAAGTCTGGATTTTATTCCCGATAAATTGCAATAGTTTCGTCACTTTATACGTGTTAATCTATACTAATACTAATAATAAAGTTGAAGAGTTTGTTTGTTTGAACGCTAATCTTTGAAACTAAAAGTCGGATTTAAAAAAATCTTCTTACATTTGATAGTCTCATTATTGAGGAAGGCTGTTTATCGTCACCCTTAAAAGTCCAGCAAAAAGAAATAACACTTAGCGAAAAAAAAGTAATACCGCGGGCAGGCGATGCAATGCGATGGGGTGGGTCGGGAAAACAAGAAATTTCACGCGGCCGATGTTGCAGATAGAAGCTAGTTAGACATAACTGGTGAAGCGGTGTACTTAATGTACTCCACTGCCTACCCCTTCAGTAAATACAGGCGTTATATTACGTTACGTTTCTGAAGGTGCATCCAGACAGAGAGAGGCATGCGCCGCAAATGATTTTTTTTTATATGTTAGATGCCTCAGCCTGAGGCAGCCATTGTATGCGTGGCTTACCATTCGAAGCACACGCCTCGTAATGTCTGGACGCACCTTTACAATATGTAAAACTCTTCAGAACGTGAAAAAGGAGATAAGTTTTATAGCTGACGTGACGCGTAGAGGATCGGTTATCGGCTACGTCGTAGCAACAATGAAGTTTGCTACGCCGTAGCGTCAAAAGGCATTCATTTTCGTTCCGTAGAATCAACAGTTTCTTGTTGATATTTAACGTTATATTTCACAGTAAATTGTAAATTATTACTACGAAGCCTGAATTTTATTGACGCTGTCTTCAGGGATTCAGGAATTGAACATTAATGCGTAAAGTCCTGAATAAATGTATGAGCTGTTATGTATTCATAGTACGGTAGGTTGGAGCGACACCTATTGGGATTTATCTGGCAGAAATATAAACTCATTTATTTTTTATATGCTGAATGGTTTTTTTAAAGGGTCTGCTTCCAATTTTCTCATGGTGACTTGATAATTACCATTGTGACTTAGAGACGAGGCAGCCAAAATCCTTCTAAGCTTAAAAAATACCATAGGATTTCCTTTCACGAATTAATTTATCATGTTTTATCAGATATTAAAAAAAAAATGCACAGTTACATTATCAGCCCAATTACGTCATACCGTATAGTCGCACTCGTACGTTAATTAAAACGATATACTAAAGCTATGCCGCCATTTTGACGACGGCGATAATGACTGTCAGGGTTGTCACTTGTTGTTTAAGTTCTAGTTTATAGCAGAGAGCATTTACATGAGAAAGGTATCTAATTTGCGTATTATGTATTTATTTATCTAGGAAAAATTATTGCTCGAAAACGACTTTTATTTTTGGTGTGAAAATTTACATTTTAAGGCAACGCGCAATGTAACTCACGGAAAACATTGCGCTTAACACGTTGACTACACACGTTGACTACCAGACAACAGACATAATAGAAAATCTATTGTTGGCGGTCACCGGTGACTGCGTTGGTAGTCAATGCCTTATCGGTGCAGGAGTTAACTTACCTACTTAACTTAAGTTATAACGATTAAAACTTGTTTTCGAGAAACAATCAAAAAAATGGGATGTTGACCTTCAATATCGCCGTAACCAGAAGGTTCTACATAAATGGCCCAGTACAAAAAAAAAATTAAGGGTCTTTTTACACCCCTTATAAGAGGAATAGTAAAAATTAGTCCTTCATAAGTAATTCTCACATCATTGCAAGGTTCTAAGTTCGAAGGTTATCGGTACCGATAAAATTCAAGACACATGAGCCATAAGACAAATAAATTAAATTAACTTATTTCGTAGACAACAATGATCGAAATTATGTTAGTGAGATCAGACAAAAAAAAAATTAAAATCTATGTTCGTGTGTTACAACTTAACTAAATAATCAACTGTGCTTAATTTTAATTGTTAAGTTATTGATTATAAATGTGCCCTTTTATGAATAAACGATTAATATTCAACCACGACCAAAAATTTTCACGTAAAAGCCCTCAGACACTACTAATTTATCCACCCTTTTCCCGAAATACAATGTACAGTAGCGGTCCAAAGCGGCGCGCCAGTTTCACGAAGCAATAGATTGACACTTCTGTTTAACTTACGACCTTCTTCTAATGAGTAATTCCTATACTTTATAGTATACACACACACACTCTATTCACACACTCAACACACACATTCTCGCATTCGTTTGCAATTACTTTGAATACTTAATCACGGTATTGACTACAGTTCACTTATTCGTAAAATTTTAGGATTATACCCACAGATATCAAAATAAATAAATTATAAGGTAGATGGATGCAGTTAACTTAAAGAGTCATTCAACCGCGACTAAATAGAACGTTGTTCATTGTGGGTTAGCGACGTGTGTTCTATATCTAAATATTAGCGGTGTTGTAGTTCCTTTTAAAATGCAAGCAAATTTGAACATTGAAATTAAAGCGAATATTATTGCGCTGCGTAAAATTGGACTTAATATAACACAAATAACTGATGAAACCGGACTGAGTGTAAGTGTAATGATTAAATTATTTTATTAAACAATTTATCTTATTAAAGTAGAACTGCTGATCCTTATTTTTTTAAAACGTTTTATAAAGTCTAAATAGAAGAAAATATAATTCCGAAGTAAATTTATTTACCTAGATTATTGAATGATGGATTAATATAACTATATTAATTCTATAAATATATGTAACATCTCTTGTCATTATAATTTTGTTTCTAAATCGTAGGTAATATTAGTGATTTGCTTAGTAGCCTAACAGTACTCCTTTTTTTATTTTAGAGAAGTAATTCCATAGCCGGCATGACCTCCTGACCTCAACCCCATAGAAAATCTATGGGGTTTAATCACACAGCGATGGGACGCAAGGAATGAGAGGACTGATGAGCAATTGAAGCTGCATTGCCTAGAAATCTGGGAAAATATAAGAGGAACAGACATATGTAGTAATATTGTAGGGTCGATGCGCCAGCGTTTATTTGATTGCATTGCTAATAATGGGGGTTATACGAAGTATTAAATTATAAGTTGATTATAGCAATACTAAAATTATATTGTGATATCCGTAATAAGGATTATTTTGAGGTTTAGCTTCAATCTTCTTTTCATAATGAAAATGAATACTTAAGCTATAACCGCAATAAGTCCTAATAAATACGATTTGTTAACTTTGACATTTGAGATAGGCAACTTAGGTAGGCTACTACTACTGAGTAATTTAATTGTATTGTGACAAGGAGGCCGCACTTTTTTTATTTACGTGGGTAGATTTGCTAGTTGTAGTTTGTTAAAATACTCTAACAAATTACAACCAGTAAATCTACCCACACAGTGGTAATTAAAGGACAATATTATTATATTAAATTGAATCTTTGCGACAAACACACTTCTATTTTTTCTAGTCCTTTAAACCAAATACAACCTTATTGCATTAAACGTATGGTCTTAAATCGAACTGGATTCAAGTCAAAGTGAGAACAAAAGCATTCTTGAGCGATAAGAATTTTTTCTAAGTGGTTACGGACTAATGAGTGAATACAAATAAAATAGACTATATTACGTGCAACGAATTTACAAAACATAATTACGATGAACCGCTATTACTTGCTTAACTTCAATAAATTGTTCTTTATGAGAAAATAAACTGTTTTAACTAGACGTTTATTTATTTCTAGTTTATAAAATTATAACGAATAAACAATTTGAAATTACTTATAAAACATTTTTATTTTTAACCCCATATTACAATAACAATATAATAATAACAATATAATAACTTATTATTATCGTTTATTAATCTATCGAATAATAAAAAAAAAACGATAAAGATTATTGTTGGAAAAGAAAAATTAAAAGTCCCATCTCGAGATTGGAACCCAGACCTATGCGTTCGATAGTCTAATACGTAAGACTACCAGCTATCGGTACTTGGTGAAATGACTTCAATTTTAGCAATGGTATGAACCAACCAAAGTCATGCGTAATTACGTAGCCTATGTGCAAAAGCGACGGTATGTTTTTTGTTTCGTTCGACGCCAGCCAGTGTGCGAATTCTAAGATGTGCGTTCTGTGTTGATACATCACTACACACAGACGTAGGTACGGACGTTACCGCGCGTTCACAGCAATACAGTCCTTAAGCTGGTAATCAATTAATGACTCTTGACTGTACTTTACCCCCATGCATTGTGCAAAAAGAATACATACATGAACAAACATAATAAATATCCCAAAAATGCGAGACAACCCTAATGGGGCTCACTTTTTACAAAGCGACGCGCAGGTGTGAACTGTGCGCTGATTGCTCTGGTTTTATTTTGAGTACAATTGTTTTAAAATATATGTTGGTGTACTTTGTTTTGATATGCAAGCGATTTGAGTGAAAGAATCGGTCATGAATTTTGCATAAATGTTGAATATTTTTTTTTATACTGGAATAAACAGAATCATTTTTTCTTGTAAAGAGTTACAGAATACAGTTAGGCCCTTTGTACACGGCGCGGTTTTGTTACGGCATGGTGTATAAACTGCGCCGTTGAAAAAACGTGTCCGTCAATAAGCTTCCATGGTGATCCATACAACACTGACGAACGTGCCTGCACACGGCAAGAAAAACCTGTGTACAAAGGGCCTTAAGAAGTATGCTGACGTGAAAGTGACGGATTCACTCTCTTAGTAAAATAAAACGAAAGTGAGAGATAGGATAGCACACAGCTAAAAAACAAACATATACATATACAGCATGTATACAGCTACTTATGATAGAAGAGCCTTTTTAGGGTTCCGTAGCCAAATGGCAACGGAACCCTTATGGATTCGTCATGTCTGTCTGTCTGTCTGTCCGTCCGTATGTCACAGCCGCTTTTTTCCGAAACTATAAGAGCTATACTGTTGAAACTTGGTAAGTAGATGTATTCTGTGAACCGCATTAAGATTTTCACACAAAAATAGAAAAAAAACAATAAATTTTGGGGGTCCCCATACTTAGAACTGAAACTCAAAATTTTTTTTTTCATCAAACCCATACATGTGGCGTATCTATGGATAGGTCTTCAAAAATGATATTGAGGTTTCTAATATCATTTTTTTCTAAACTGAATAGTTTGCGCGAGAGACACTTCCAAAGTGGTAAAATGTGTGTCCCCCCCCCTGTAACTTCTAAAATAAGAGAATGATAAAACTAAAAAAAATATATGATGTACATTACCATATAAACTTCCACCGAAAATTGGTTTGAACGAGATCTAGTGAGTAGTTTTTTTTTAATACGTCATAAATCGTAACGTAACGGAACCCTTCATGGGCGAGTCCGACTCGCACTTGGCCGGTTTTTTTTTTTTGAGGATGGGAAATCATCAAGTGACCCCTCCCGCTCTGGGTGGAGCGGAAGGGAGTGTCAGACTCTTACTGACTAAAACCCACCCGTGTTCCTTCCTTAGCCCTTTATGTTCCAGGGCAGCGGTAACCCTTTCGGACGATCCCGCTATCTCAGATCAGCATAATGTCAAACTTTTCTTCCAAAAAAAGACATAACCGCGAGCAGACCACAGGCACATTAAGTTAACAATACAAGAAAGAATAGTGAGAATTGACAACCAGCTGTCACCAACCCTCCCAATCCCTCCAAGCAAAATGCAAACATAGCCAGCCCCACTCAGCGAAAAAGTGCGTAAAAGTAAGTCGAAGATAATGCTCGCAACAAGAGCAATAAATTGCCCGGAGCAGTAAATAGGAATAAATCGGTGACACCCGTTCCTGTGGTAAAAGGATACACATGCATATACAGCAAATTATGGGGGGGAAAGAGGGAAATAAGCTTGTGGATATGGAATTTTATGCTGAGCAAGGCGTGTACTCAATAGTATTTCCCCACAACAAACACGACCAAATTCCATACAAGCTTTTATCATTTCATATTTTGACGCCTTAAGGGAAATAATCGTTAAGTCCCACGTCCTTTAGTTGCTGTATGGATGAATTTACGAATTTTATTACCTATGTAAGATTTTTGATTAGAAATAGTGAAGGAAATTCCTACACTAGCTCATTAGCCGAACGAAACTAGACATAACTACTCAGAAGCTAGTCGTGAGTAGTTTAGAACTAGTCCGAAAATATTCGTGACTGGGGTCTACTCTCTAGGAACGAAGTCCGTAGTTTTAGGCCGGATTTACGGGCGTTTCCTAATCCGTGTCACCTACGTACATAGGGTTCATTTCGAAGTATCGAACGGACGGACTTAGGGAGTAAGCCCTCTGGTCCAAACTATTCGTGACTTGTTGAATTTTGGACTAGTCCAACACGTGAGGGCAAATAGTTTAGACTATGGTCCAAAACTTAAATTCACATAATTATAAATACACAATCTATCCTATCCTTCACCATAAAGAAATATATGTGCATAAGAGGAAAACTGTAACACAGTAACCCTCTTCCGCTTCCCTTTTTTTTTCTTATCCGCAATCAGGAGGGGTCGTTGTCAATACAGGGTTAATACAGATTGCAAGTAAATAGATGTAGCTGGTATCTTTACGTGCGGTTGTGTTCATGGATGAGTGGGTATTGCATTTGAGGTTAACGTGGTGGTGGTGGTGGAAATGATGTGTAAAAAGGTGGGGTGGAAAGAGCAGCTGATTGTAGATGTTCTTTTGTTTTGCTTACAGAGAAATAAATCGTCGAGACTACAGTCCGTTCACAGTTAATTTATTTTTGACAGCAGCAACCTTATTGTGACGAGAATAAAGGACACAGCGATTTTGACAGACTTGTCAGTGGCAGCAACCCAACATCAACCTTATTAGAATGAGAATAAAGATCACTGTGATAAGGACAGTGATGCAAAATCAGAGGTAAAATAATTATGAAAAGACTGTAGCGCTCGTCGCCCCTGCTTCGCACGGGTGCAATGGCGAGATGTCAGATCATCGAGATTTGTGACTTATAATAATAATAATAATATCCCCGGATATTTCACACAGCGCCATCTAGTCCCAAGCTAAGCAACCTAATGCTTGTGTTATGGTAACAAGATGGCTGATACTTATATACATTTTTTTTTTTTATAAATACATACATATTATAGATAGAAAAACACCCAGACTCGGAACAAATACATGTAGGTCATACAAATATTTGTTCCGTGCGGGAATCGAACCCGCGACACTTATCATCATCTGCCTAGCCTTTTTCCAACTTCCAACTATGTTGGGGTCGGCTTCCAGTCTAACCAGATGCAGCTGAATACCAGTATTTTACATGGAGCGACTGCCTATCTGACCTCCACAACCTAGTCTGTTACTGGGTAATACGATACCCCTTGGTAAGACTGGTTGTCAGACTTTCGGGCTTCTGACTACCCGTAACGACTGTCAAAGATCCACGAATGACAGCCGAGACCAACGGCTTAACGTGTTTTCCGAGGCACGGAGGGGTCTCGGTATGTAAAGATGGTCACCCATCCATAGACCAACCGCGGCAAGCGTAGCTTAACCTGACCGATCGACCTGTGCGGCTGTTATTATTTTGAGATTTGTGACTTATATCTAAGTTAAATATTAATATGATATACACATAAAACTTCCGGAATGGAATAAATGCTCTAAAATTCTAAATAATGTTGAAAACCGCATCAATATACTTTATGTAATTTAGATAATCTAAGCCAGGTCCAGCCAGCCAGCTAAGACAGGTCAAAAAGAGACTTTATTTGATACCTACTATGTATAGATGTCGTGGCGAGGATTTTAGCAAAGTTGATAGTAGTAGAGAGCAGTGGTGGCCGCGACTTACGAATTACAGGTCGTGGTTTCGTACCCAGGCGCTTTACTTTGTGTAAATTATTTCATTACCACTACTCTCAAAACGGTGAAGGAAAACATCGTGAGGAAACCGGCATGTCCTAGAACCAAAAACTCGAAGACATGTGACATCTACCAATCCCCACTGGGCCCGTGTGGTGGATTACAGCCCACTCCCTCTCGAAGAGAGGAGGCCTGTGTCCCAGCAGTGGGAACATCAAAGGCTGATTATGTAGATTCTGAGTCTGTTTTTCTATCTATAATATGTATGTATTTACAAAAAAAAAAATGTGTATAAGTAGTTTATCAGCCATCTTGTTACGATAACACAAGCATTAGGTTGCTTAGCTTGGGACTAGATGGCGCTGTGTGATATGTCCAGGGATATTATTATTATTTGGTTGGTTGTACCCGCTAAAATATGTACTTAACAAATTTCGTTGAATCTGACTCAAGAGTTATTATTATTATATTAACAGAATATAATTAATGACTTGGACTTGCCACTTGGAGGACTCGAGAAAGCTTGATTAATTAATTTCTAAGTAAAAAGTTTTTATTGGTCGATGAAACCGCGAGCATAACTTGTCCTACTAATATTATAAACGCGAAAGTTGGTGAGGATGGATGGATGGATGTCTGTTACTCTTTCTCGCGAAATCTACTGCACGGATTCGGATGAAATTTGGCACACAGATAGTTTATAACCAGGATTAACACATGGGATACTTTTAATCCCGATATTCCTACGGAATCGGGACTTATGCGAGTGAAACCGCGGGGCGCTGCTAGTGCGTAAATAAAAGCACAAACCACTTTAGACAGCGCTTTTACCACACAGACTTAAGTATTTAAATAAAACCATTATAATATTAACTAAGTTCTACCCAATTTACTTCAGAAAGTGCTTTTAGTGAAACTCTAAACCCAAGCTCCTGAAAAAAATATCCTTACTTAGTGAAGGTTAGGAAAATTCGTTCAAAGGCGGTTTTGGGGCAAATTGCTGAGTAAGTGAAATTATTGTGCTGAAAGTCTGAAACAATCTAGGCTGAAGCGTGATAGTCAAACGTGAATTGTGGAAATAAATGTGGATAATAAACCTGGTAGAAACTGGTGCTGGATACTGATTTCTAATCAAAATCCTACTAATATAATAAACGCGAAAGTTTGTGAGAATGGATGGATGTTTGCTACTCTTTTACGGAAAAACTATTGAACGGATTTGGATGAAACTTTACCGTAATATAGCTCCAACATAAGAATAACACATACGATAATTGGAACGAAGTTCCTTATCGCGCGTTGCGAAAGGGGGCTAGACGGAAAAAATTAAGACCAAAAGTTGGAACGACACTTTTTACTATAGTTGTAAGCCGTGCGGCGTACGCGTGTTTCTCTGTCTGTCTCTCTCTCTTTGAACTTCGTTCGATCCGGGTGTCCCTTGACACCTCTCAAGTTTTTTTTTATTCCGTTATTCCCACGGGATCGACAAGAAATTAAGCAGACTAAATCGCGGGCAGAAACTAGTTACTACTAACCTTACTGAATGAATGATCTTTCAACCACAATACTCACCTATTGCAGTATTCTTTTTGTCGATATTAAACAAGACGAAGAATAGGGAATCATAATACTGAAACAAGTACACCGTACACTCACACACTTCTCTCGACACGCACAACACACCACAAACGTACTCGCACCTCAATACAGTTAAACAAACCTATTTGCATGATATTATGATTTAGCATTTACTTTAAACCTATTTTTCTTTACTTCTCTTCCATAGAAGTTACAAAATGTTTGTTAATTGTCCTAAACTTGTGCAATGTAAGAACAGCACCCAAACTCTGTGGTGGGCCTGGAGATCTGTAACACAAGGTTTCCCTAACACGGACTCCAGTCTCTCGCTTTTGTCTTGTACTTATTGTTTTGTCCTAAGGTGTTATTTATAAGCTAACCTTTGCAGAGAGAGAAATAAACTATTATTATTATTCCTTTATTTCATTTAAATACTTACAAATTACATTTTTAAATATTTTTATAAACAAAAAGATAAAAAAACATTTAAAAATATAAAAAATTGTTGCCCACCGGTATCGGGAACAGGGTCCAAGCTACCGGTGGTCAGGGCTCCAGAGAGAGGAACTTCCTGACAATGCGAGCCGTGTCCAGAAGTACCGCTTTCTGAATCAAGCCCTTGATCTGATCCAGCTCTCAACGAGAGCCTCCTCAGGTGTTGGTCGAGGCTCTTGGCTATTAAGCCATTGGCTGTCACGACTATCGGCATAATGTTCGCTGAGTCCTATTATTATAATGCCGTTGAAGATCCGTTTACCAATAAGACTATCAAGTACGTGACTTTAATTCACAAATCAACCTCGTCAACTAATGAAACAGTATTCTCTCTCCCCGGTTTCGTATTCAACTCTAGAGCGGACAAAAAGAATAATGGCCGTTTGTTTTCTTGCTTTTCTTCTCAACCCCCACCCCGCGTGAAAGTCAGTTTCCACTGTGTCGTGAGACGACATGTCGTGACTTGTATATTTAAATGAAGTTTACCTCTGCCACAGTGCTAACAACTGTCATCATTAACATCAACTTATAGCAGTCCACAGCTGGACATAGGTCTCTCTTATTGCACGCCATTCAACTCGATTTTCGGCAACTCACATCCAGCTGCTACCAGCCATCCTGCGAAGATCGTCGCTCCACCTAGCCTGAGGGCGTCCCACCTTACGTTACAACAACTATCAACGTTAACAACAATCCTTTGCAATATTTTAATAGTGCGATTTGTCATTCTTCTTATTCATTTCTGTAATCACAACCCTACAGTAGAGTACAGTCTAGTTAAAAATTATAATAGCGCACATTGGGAACGGCTTCTTCTTCATCATCATGCCTTTTATTCGAAAAACTATTCTTTGCTTCGACCAGAACTCAGCCATGTTGAAAGCTTTAGTCTCTCACAGGTTTTTCTTAGTTTACGTGTTATTGCACAAAGAGCAGGACAAAAGGTGAGGCATCGTTTGTGAAGCAGGCTCAATTTAACTCCATAGTCGTACTATGACTTATAGGAGATCATCCTAAATGCTTTTTAACCAAAAAATAAACTGACAAAAAATATACAGAAAAGCGAACCATTAAAAAACCTTTTAGTCTAACTAAGCTCGTAAGTTAATGTAAGTACTTAATTAATTTTCAGGGTGTGCTTAACAAACAATCAATAAAGATGATAACGTTGCCATCATTTTACTTTGCGCCTTTTTGTTTTTAACCGACTTCAAAAAGGAGGAGGTGTTTTACGCGATATCTCCGGCAAATTGTAAATCGATTTCGAAAATTGTCCATATACATTTTGTTAACTTTGCTTGGGTAGGTTTTTGGGTTAGCTTCAATAATAGGTATTTTTTCCACTTAGTTTATATTGATGATGTTATAATGATATTTACATAGCAATTACTGTTATACGAATTTGTGTGGGGTAGGTACAAGTACAAAGTGGAAAATAAAAAACTAAAAAAAAACCAAACGACTTCCAAAAATTTTTTTTACAATGATATGTATACGCGTTGACTTGAGAACCTCCTTTTTTTCGTAGGTTAAAAAGAAAGCCTTTTAATAAAAAAAAAACTTTCGTGACAATGGAAACTGACTTTGACTCAGTGGCTTCGGGTCGAATCACATCGTTACCTCCATTATGAGGATCATTAAATTTTTCCCCAAATTATTCCGTGAATGATGGAACTCTACGCTCTCTCATTGGACGATTGATGAGATAGTTATAGAATTTTCTTTTGTTTTTTAGATCCTTCAGGGTGGCCTACTTGGTTATACATCTTTTTTTCCTGTCGCTATTTCGATTCGGCGTCAAGGACAAGAAATGAAAATATTTTTACAGAATAAAAAAACTTGAGAGGTGTCAAGGGACACCCGGATGGAACAAACTTCAAAGAGAGAGAGAGAGACAGACAGAGAAACACGCGCACGCCGCACGGCTTACAACTATAGCAAAAAGTGTCGTTCCAACTTTTGGTCTTAATTTTTTCCGTCTAGCCCCCTTTCGCAACGCACGATAAGGAACTTCGTTCCAATATATTTTCCTTTCAGACAGTTGTTCAATAATTAATTATCATTTAATTAAATGTGACTAACTTTTTTTAAAGCCTTTAAATGACCATCTTATTCTTCGTGTCACTGGCACGAATTTATTTTAAATGCTGTTTTCCCAATCACTTCCACGGCATTGTCGGTGGCAGCGTAGAGGTCACTTTGACTACATGTTTTAGGACATAGCGGGCAGGATAGGAGGTGGAGTATGGTATGTGACATAGCTCCACAATCACACCCTACTGCTGTAAAAATAAAAAACAAACGTAAAAAACTTTCACTAATTTTATCTTAAAAAGATGAAAAATGACGAAATTATCAACACAAAAATCGTTATTAGAGATTTTCAAATACCATAAACACGGTATTAGTTTCCGTATTTCTTTTAACATATATCATAACCATAATCAGCCTATAATGTTCCCACTGCTGGGACACAGGCCTCCACTCTGTGAGAGGGAATGGGCCATCATAATCCACAACGGGGGTCCAGTGCGGGTTTTTTTTTTGATAAACATATCGAAAATACCCAAATATTAATTGATTATAAACACTTAATTTGTAAACAAACAATATTCTCCATAAACTTCAACTATATCCGACGACTCTGGTCACTTATCTCCTTTGGTGACCGTACGTTACTCTCTGAGTTTCAGTTCTGTCTCTGATCAGCCATATTGAAGTACATAAAAGATCCATAAACGACTTTTCAAAGTTGTCACCTGCATCAAACGAACTATAGTTCAACAGAAAATCTACATCCGACAATGCTAACAAGAAAACCATACATTTCACTTACAGAATACCTCCTACAACTACAAATACACATCTGTCACTACGAACGAGATCTTCACAAACAATTTATTTCCAACTGTATTTCTCTTCACTCAGTACATCTTTCAAGTGAACATTATTTGATGTTTTATACGACAGATATTGGCTGGCGACAAATTGTCGTCTTTTGGCGTTGGTGCAGCTGTAATGAACGTATTCAGTGTGTAGGGCGCCTTAGATGCAGGGTTGTCATGTGATTTTAAGTTGGATTGTGTTTTGTTTATTAGTATTTTCTTGCCATGCTATGTGTCCGCTGATGATGTTAAAGAAATACCCATTGAAAAACGCATTTCTAAATGATCTAATCGGTGATCTTGGTGGCTTTTCAGAATATTGCAGGTGATTTTAGATGCAAGGAATTTAGGTAAAATATATCATTGTGTCAGGTGAACTTGTTGTTCCTTTTCAGTTTATCAGGGTATGTGAGAGATTGTTTTTGAGCTGGATGTAACGGTATAAATACAAGGTTCACTTTTGCTTAAATAAAGCAAATATAATAAACCTAGTACTAAGTGCTGCTTTTTCAATCGACGATAATTTTTATTCGTAAAATAAAATTTACGTCTGACAGGTTTTGTATGGAAGAACTGTCAATAATTTTATATTAGTCCTCGGATAAAATTATCTGGCGCAAAACCAGCCCTAAGTGGATTACGGAAAAAAGTACCTATCTACTATAGATTCAGTAATAAGCAGATATTAGCACCATTATCCCCGACGCCCGCGGCATGTTGCAAAGAAAAAGATAAAACGGTAATTAGTCATTAAAGTAAAGTAAAGTAAAGTAAAGTCTATTTCAAAAATTATAATATTTTGACGCAGCAGAGTTTTACTTATCCTGGGTACGTAGGAAGGTTTCCTAACACACATTACAAAAGTAATTTGCAGAAATAACATAATATTCAACACAACTTCAATATTCACTATTTACAATATTTCAATATTTTATTTCTACAATATTTTATGGAGTTTCTTGCCCGTTCTATGGAGTTTCTTGCCCGTTCTTCTCCATAGGTACCTACGCTTTGGAATGGGCAACTAGCTTCATCTTTCTGACTGACCGACCCTTTGACAATTCAAAAGTACCTGTAATTGGTTTAGTTGAATTAAATGATTTGAGTTTGAGCTTGATTCCACATAATATGAGAGAAACCAAGTACTTAACATCTTTTTTAATCTATATGTAGGCACATATACTAATATTATATAGAGGTAAAATTTATATGAATGAATGTAGTCTTGTATGTATCGCATTCCGAAAATTCTTCCACTAATGGAAGCTACAGTATAGCCGAGTGTCATCAGATATATACGAGTATTATGTTCAAACAAGAAATTTCACGCACACGAAGCCGCGAGCGGAAACTGGTAGTGAAAATTCAGCTGCATCACTACAAAGGGCAAAAAACACTCGCCACAATATCTTTTCAAAGTTAAACCCTCACGCCAAATGCGTAGGAAGTCCTTGGTGATACTGTAAAAGTCATCTGCAATCATCATTAATTATTTATTTAAGTGTTTCTCACTAAAAATGTTCTCGTGTGAAAATATAAAGAAAACATTCTTGGCAGCCCTTGCCTCTTCCCATTCGAGAGCAAGCTGTAAAATCATGTTTATATTTTTATGAACTATAAAGTGGAGAAAAAATACCGAATGCAATGTCTTATTTCTTTGAGAAATCATGTGTTAGGTTATTTACTGTTAAATATTTCAGTAGATAAAGTAGGAATTGTATGGTGGAAATAAAGAGTAATATTTTCCAGTTACTCCCTAGCCACGAGCTACACGCTCAAGCGACACGCGGCTTGCTACAACGACTGCGAAGGAAACAAATGAAAGAAATTGTTTATGGCAAGTCGCGATTGCCACGAGTCACTGCGACGGACGGAAACAGTTGACGCGCGAGTCGCACCGCTTGAGGCCATGAACTGGGCCTTATGGGGGATTTACACTAGGTTCATTTTCGCCATGCAGCTGTTTGCTTAACATATCGCCTCACAAGCCGAATCAGCAGTTCGATGAAAATAAATAAATATCCCTGGACATTTCACACAGCGCCATCTAGTCCCAAGCTAAGCAACCTAATGCTTGTGTTATGGTAACAAGATGGCTGATAAACTACTTATATACATTTTTTTTTTGTAAATGCATACATATTATAGATAGAAAAACACCCAGACTCGGAACAAATACATGTAGGTCATACAAATATTTGTTCCGTGCGGGAATCGAACCCGCGACACGCAGCGCAGCAGTCAATCGCTTAACCACTGCGCCAATCGTGCCGTCAAAAATCGCGGGAGACTAGTTCATTTTGCATCAAAATGTCGACCTTCAAACGGCGGGCGATCGCCTGCGACTGAGGATTTTCACGGTCGATTTTCGTCATCCGTCTCATGCGAACTTTTGACGCACGATAAAAGTCGAAACCTACTACTTTGAAACTTGCGATTTTAGTCACCTGCGGCCTAGCCGAATTGCCCTTAAGACAGTCGTTGACGCGGTTATAGTCACCTGTGTAGAGCTGAGAAAGGAGATCATTCTGATCATTCTGCACTTCACGTCAATGAACGCCAGATGCGAGGGTGGCGTCGCATCTGGCGTTCATTGAAGTTACGTGCTATGCGCCTCACTAGGATCACAAATATGTGTTTAACGAAACTGTCCTTATTGCAAATTACCTTGCAGACAACTCACAAATATCAAGCTATTAAAAACAGGAGCCTTAATCAAAGCATTCCATAATTAATTATTTATGGTACACTAATAAGACTTCCAATTTTCTATGTTCTCTTTTACATCTAATCGAAATTTTAATTAACTACCAATAAATGTGTTTTTTTTTTCAATTAATACGTACCTTTCTAAGTAGAAATCGATTTGATATTCAATTATTTATTGTAGGTATCTACTTGTGAAATTATTGTTTGAAAGATTATTGAAATTCATTCGAGTATTTCTTTTCGTATCTACTTTGGTTCATCCATCCATACTACAAAGTGAAAAATAACTTTAGTCTCGGAAGTCGGTGTCATTCGTATACATTGTCGTATTTTGAAACCGACCGACAAATTTTGCAAATTCGTCTATACATAGGTATATGACGGGAGTTATACCCAAAACACTCCTCCTTTTTTTGAAGTCGGTTAAAAAATACATGAACATTCTTCAGTTGCGTTTACTCTTTAGCTTATTAATATCCTCTACAAAGGCTTCAAATAAGTTCATATTTAAAAGACAAACAATAAAAAATACACGATACATATTCATCAATTCATGTTTCAAAACAAACTCCATTAAAATAGAGAGTTATGAATGAACACAACTCCCACATCGACTGGGGTCAAGGTTTCACAACAGCTCTATTTAATGAGCCCGACGTTAAAATTTCCTATTGTTACCCTGTTTGCCAACCCTAGTTACATTAGGCCTTCAACACAACCGTTAGCGTCAAAAATTCGTTGTTTCGTCGTCAAAAAAGGGACGAACAGACCGTGAAAAATTATCAAAACCGTTGTCTTATTTATTTATTTTAGTACTAGCTGCGCCCCGCGGTTTCACCCGCATAAGTTTCGATCCCGTGGGAGTATCGGGATAAAAAGTATCCTATAATATGTTAATCCTAGTTATAAACCATCTGTGTGCCAAATTTCATCCGTTACATAATCCGATGTACACATAACGAGTTTTCCTTCACCTTTTTGAGAGCAGTGGTGATGAAAGAAATCACTCAAAGTAATGTGCCTGGCTGGGTTCGAACCCACGACCTACGACACGTAAGTCTGGGCCGTTACCACTGGGCCACCACTGATCATTATTGTGTACATAGATATAGTTAAAATATACAACATTTGAGTAAAAAAGTATGTTTTTTTTTTCCTTAATAAACAAATCTTCCTGCAGACCTGCGAAAGGAGAAGTGAAAAAATATATCTTTATCTCTATTGTTTAAAATTCTAGTTAGAACTAGCTTCTGCCCGCGGCTTCGCCCGCGTTGATGTCGGAAATTTACCCACGGGAACGTGCTAACAGGATAAAATGTATGTGCTTCCCCAGAATGCCATCTATGTCGCGGGCCCTTTGTGGCTAATTACAATAGAAAACCAATTGTGTCTCATTAGTGGTGATTAAGAGGGTACCTATATGATATCTTTACCTAAGTACCTAACTAATTTTAAAAAAAAACAAAATTACAGAAAATTAAATACCTACCTACCTAAATAAACCTATTTCTGATGATAACTAATCTAAACTCAATAAATAAGCAAAATCCCTAAAAACTAATATCTATACGAATGACTAAACCTACCTAACAGTATTATAAAATAACCTACGGTCACTACGTACACTATCAAATATACTACCTATACTTTAAAATTAAAATCTATACCTACGACTCATATAAAAATAAACCTAAATAACTCTAAAAACTAAAAGGAATAAAAATGAACTCCACTGCGGGTGACCCAACCTACGACAAACTTAGTATTTGCGGTTGGTACAGTACAGACAGTGGTAATCGGGTATAGGGATCGAACCGCAAAATTAAGTTTGTTTTTTATTGTATATACTTTTCCGGGATAAAAAGTACCCAGTGTGGTGCCCAGGATATTAAAGAATAATTATACCAAGTTTCATCGTAATCGAACCGGTAGTTTTTGCGTGATGCCTGAACAAACAGACAGACAGACAGACAGACAGACAGACAGACAAAATTTTTTTTAATTACATTTTTGGGTTCGGTGTCGGTCAAGTAACACCCCCTGCCATTTATTTTTTGGATATTTTCAATGTACAGAATTTTCACTTCTACAGATTTATTATAAGTATAGATGACAGATGTCATATACACAATAAATGTAAGGTGATAAGGTCTATTCAAATGTGTTTCCAATTGAATTTATTAAAAGTTAAACAAATATCAACTTTGTGTTAAGAGTAATTAAGTTGATTTCAGAGTGACTAACACTATTGAAAAAGTTATAAAAATGTTTAAGAAAGAAAGAAAGAAAGAAAAATGCATTTATTTAATTTTTTTTTTTGCTTTTGTTTGAAGTTGTAGCGTAAACTGAAGTTTATTGTGTAGGAATTAAAGTTATTTTTCCAAAAAATCATATTTGTTTACATGTTTGGCAACTAAATCGCAAACGCAGATTAGGTATTTAATTCTTTCTGCAATACTTTGTTTGGAATATAGTGTTATTTTATTACACGACTGCCCAAAAAGGAGTGTAATGTGTTCAGGGTTGATGTATGTTTGTATGTATGTATGTGAGTTTCTTTATTCCACCATAACTTTTTTTTCTTAGCTGTTCCGTAACCTAATTGCGTTACAAACCAGGAAAGACTATATTCCATAAAATAAACCAATGTATTTAATTTTCAAATATAAAAAATATCCATCGCATTATTTATGTTTTGAAAGCACACAATATTTTAAAGATGAAGCAATGATGTGCGTGTCCTTCGATCAATAATAGGTAGTACTAGATTTCCGATAAGCGCTTCAAAAACGGCCCGAAAAATAAGACCATAAATACTTTTGTGGTCTTATTTCAAATTAGTATGTTTTTAACCTTATTACTTAGACTTTAAGTTTCATTTTAGAATAAATGACTGAAAATTTTAAAATAGAATGATTTTATTTTCAAGCGACATTTTAAATATATTTTGCAATGGTAATTAAACTTTATGTTTAAGCCTTAAGGTTTATAGTAAACTGAAGTTGTTAATATTATAATTATTATTAAACTTTTTTCTAAGAAATGTAGATGTTTACGTGTGCGCAAACGTGGCCACTTGAGCGACTGATTTTTGTTCCTGATCCTTAATCTAGTACTATTATTGATCGAAGTGCGTGTCTATGAAAGTAAACGAAGCGGAAGAAGTATGTAAAGATCGTAACATGGGACGTTGTGTAGTTTCTGCCTGCCCCCATGGGAAGCAGGCGAGGCGTGGCGAGTTTATGTATGTAAAGAAAGAAAGAAAGAAAATACGTTTATTTGCGGTAAACATGACGCAGAAAAGAACATAAAAACAAAATAAAGAAAAAAACAAAAAGTAATGGTTGATACGATGGACGCTGGTGGATGGTTGGACGTTGGTGGATGTACGATATGAAGAAATGGATTTTGTTGCATTGACAGACAAAATGAAGGGGATTGTCATTCCAATTGTATTACTCAATTACGTTGCCGATCATTTTGAACTCTCTGTTCATCGATTTAGCGACTGATTGTACTAGTGACGTCCATTGTTCTCACCAATAGGGTAGTTTCCAGGGTAAAAAAATGATTATTATATTTAGTCCGTCAGTTAGATTATCGAAAAATAATGGACACGATTTTTTTCTTTTGTCAATCAAACAAAAAATGACAAAGATAAAGCGCGTCAAAATTTGGGAGTGGGGGGTCGTGAGTGGGGGGTCGTGACGTCACGCCATGCTAAAAAGTGTAGCAAGGCAAGGCAGGCAAGTGACGTCACGCGGAACTAACGGGCGATATCTTCATCATTTTTTTATATAATTGAACAAAAATATATAGTTATATAATAGAACAAAACAAAAGAAAAAATACGGGTCCAACATTTTTTGATAATCTAACTGACATAAAAAAACATAAACATAAAAATTATTTAGTGACATAAAACAACGGACGGACTAATTAGATTTTTTTAGGAAACTAGCCTATTATGTTAGGCGGTTATTATTAGCTGTTTTAGCCTATCTGAGTACAAGCTTCAGTTGAATTCAATAGACGTTTGTGCGAAGCCAATAGGCTTTCGTTTCAATGAGCTTGTTGGTGTAATATTGACGTTAATTTAAGCGGTAGTAACACTACGGTTGAGGAGCTGCCTAACGGGTGAGCTGATGTGCTTCAAGTCATCAGCATCGGTTGTATTGTTGGCGTGAATTTACTCGCTAGTCCGAGCGTGTAGTGTTTTAATTAATAACGTTCAAATGAAAAGGTAAAATTAGAAAATAGTTTGCATGTTAAACTTTTGCTTTTTCGGTCATACTTTTCTTATGTGCTTTAAAAATACAGAATATTTTAAATATATCTTTACTAATAATAAAACTTGAAGAGTTAGGCTCAATTTACACTGCCGCGGAAATTAGTGGAAGCGAGTTTTCGTAGCGATATTATACATAGCTAAATTAACTTTATGTCAATTGTCCAACGTACAAACTAGATACGAGCTTATTACTGCCGGAATTCCCGAGAATGCGCGATAATTCTCCAGAAGATGCGCGACCTGTGCGTATCTGTGTACATATCTAAATTGTGCATTACACTTTTGACATAAAGTTCATTATGCTTTTTACAAAAAGAAATCGCCTCCACTCCGTTCTGCGGCAGTGTAAATGAGCCTTAGTTTGTTTTTTTGGAACTAACAGTCGGATTTGAAAAAATCTTTTTCGCATTTGATAGCCCGAGGCTGGCTTGAGGAAGACTATAGGCTATTTAAAGTCACGATAGGACCTCGTAGGAGCTAAAAGAAAAAAAGTCAGAAAAAACGCTAAGCGAAAAACATGTGATAGCACGACGAGAGGGTGGGTCGTGGGAAACAAAAAATTTCACGCGGACGTTAAAGCTAGCCAGATGATGATGCCATGATAATAGTAAGATTTATTTCCGCACTCGCTGCCTAAAGATGAGAGAGTTACCAGTGGAAAATGTAGGTACGTGAAAGCGTGGCCCAAGTATCAAAGTTTGTGCGCGCGGCGCGTGAGGTGCGTCGGGGCCGCGCGACGCGGCGCGGGATGCAGTTTTCGAAGAAGCCTTCCGAAAGAAGTTAGACTGGGCCCCACTTCCAAATGTGGCTGCCCCCTTTCTAATGTGTTCATATTTTAAGCCATAAGTGGTTACCTAACTTTAACGTACTGTTAGATACAGGAATAAATGCTTACTATACATTTAACACAATCCTAGTAATATTATAAATGTGATAGTTTGTATGGATGGATGGATGTTTGTTACTCTTTCACGCAAAAACTATTGAACGGATTTGGATGAAATTTGGCATACAGATGGTTTATAATCAGGATTAACATATAGAATACTTTTTATCCCGATATTCCCACGGGATTGAAACTTATGCGGGGCGCAGCTAGTATAAAATAAACGACTGCCCTTGACCGAGACCGAAATAACTTCTAAATCTGTCTTTACGTAAATTACTGAAGTAAGTTTGACACCTGAACCGTCTCCAAAATGGCGGTAGGTTAATCTTATTCTTAGAATTCTAATCGATTTCAGGTTTATTTTATGTTTTTCGAATACATAAATCAGTACATACTATTAAGTACCAAACAAATCACGAAACCTACTAAACATAAAAAGTTATTTAATAAAACTAACCCTCAGGAAATAAGTCACAACCAAATTGACCCAATGGAAGGGTCAAAAATAAAATAAGGGCACGGGGGAGGCGAGGGTCAAGTCGACACGAGTTTCCAAGTGACCATCCCTCTGGGGGATACAATCGTATGAAATACTAAATGAACTACTGTAGTGTGACCATGGGATAGGATAGATTGTATTTAAATATGGATTAAATCTGTTTTTTTTTTGTGGGAATTGTATTCCAAAAAAAGCGGCCAAGTGCGAGCCGGACACACGAAAGGTTTCGTATCACAATGCAAAAAATGCCGAAACAAACACGATTTCTTTATAGAGCCCCTTTATTTTTTTTACTTTATTTAATAGAAATACACACTTTGCTGTCAGTCAGACGGACGGACAGAAGGACGGACGGCGGAGGCTTAGTAATAGGGTTCACTTTGGATGGATGGATTGTGTGCTAGAAAACCAAAAGTCGTTTATTCAAACTAGACTGAGAATCAGCACTTTTTGGACGTCAAATAGAAAGGTGTTTCTGTATTAGAATGGCAATGTTTTGACTGTATTTTTATGTTGTCATGAAAACTAAACATTATTTACTAATCTGTCGCAGGCAAGAACCGTCAACTAAAGCAGTGTTAGCTTGTAAACATTACTGTGTTTGATTCATGCAAGATATAACGTGGAATCATTTAATTGCTATTAGAAAATCTAAGGACAAAGTCAAATGATTTGTTTCAAAAAGGCACAGTAAAAGCCACTTTTGAACGTCAACATTTACTTTAAAAAGAGAATAGAAAGCTATTTATGAAACTCAAAACGCCTACAGATGGAGTAAGTAAATCATATCTTCGTCCCATTGTCAGTCGCAATGATACAATTTCCTTTGTTCTTTAAAATAATGCGAAGTATGAATAAAATTGACGTAAAACCCGTAAAACTTTATGTTGGTACTCCGTAGTTACCCATACGACATATTTATTCCCTCGTATATGTTTACAATCTTGGTTTTTGTATAACTTCGCCATATTTCCCTTGAGATGTAATCAAAATTTAAGGCACCGCGGTATTTTCATATTATCCCCCTTATTACTCGAGTGACAAAAACTTATAGTGCTAAAAAGATACAGCCTTGTTAATTCAGTAACGAAATGTGCAAACAAACCCAGCACAATATGCCTCTAAGGGATTATTCCAGAATAATACACTTACAAAACCAAGCTGCAATCAAGTTAATCCCCCCAACCCAAGTATAACACGACCTCAGAACATGGAAAATGTCAACAATGTACAACTAAATTTGTCGGAAGAACGCTCAAATATTAACCCACTTTAAAATGAAAAAAAGACAAAAGGAGGACATGGAAAAGCCTCAGGGATTTACCTCTATACCCAGGTGCGTCAGCCGGACATAATGCGGAATGTCCGGATACAAAAGAATATCCGCCTGCAAATCCCCGGAAAAATTTTAAGACGCCTTTAAAAATAACATTGTCCGGTTTCGCCTGGCCGTTGTGGTGACCCTATTCGCTTCGGACCTTGTAATCCGTCTTGAGTATAACATTTTTATGTTATTATGGACACACTAACTCGATTTTTTCATATAGTGCTGAATACGTGTTTTTCGGGTATTTTTGTAATGTTGATGTTCGCTCCGGGAACTTTATTTAGTACTAGCAGCGCCCCCGCATAAGTGCCGATCCCGTGTGAATATTGGGATAAAAAGTATCCCGTGTGGTATTCTAATATATAAGCTATATTACTGTAAAGTTTCATCAAAATCCGTTTAGTAGTTTTTGCGTGAAAGAATAACAAAGATCCACCCATCCATCGTCACAAACTTTCGCATTTTATAATATTAGTAGGAAGTAAGGTTTATCCACCACATTTAAAAAGAAGTTATCAATAATCTGAATTAAATTATTCATAATACTAATAATACTAATATATTCATTTTATTCATACTAAAACTAATTTGCGTCTTTATACATTTTTAACAGACTTCAAAAAAGGAAATTTTATTTCCTCAGAACTCCGTTATTTATAAGTCGATTTGCAAAATTATTTTATAAACACGCGGTGATCTATATATTTACCTATGCTAGGGTTGTCCGATACTGGAGGAGATTTTTTTTATTTTTTTATCCTTTATTAAAAAGAACCAGGTTCTTAATAATTAATTACAATCTAGCCTATAAGACTAATAAGCAATTTTAATCTAACTTAATTTATTACGTGATAATTATTTTAAAACTTAGAATAGTGTTTATTGTACTTTACACAAGTCCGTTCCACTTTCTTAGAGTCTGATTTGATGATCTGGAGGAGAATAAAATTAATTGTTTCTTTAGAAAAAAAAGGCCGCTAGCTCAAGTGATCAAACTAAATAAATGTTGGTGCCTATGTAATGTTGGTATTTGTATCACCTATTGGGTTCATTGCTCGCAGAACGGATGGCCGGTGGGGCCGAAAGGTTCTGGAGTGGCGACCGCGTTGGAAGGCCTCACATAAGACAAGGTCGTCGGTACACCTTGGACCGACGACCTTGTGAAGGCCGCAGGAACCCGTTGGATGCCAGAAGCACAGAACTGCGGGGTAGTTGCGTAACTCACTTACAGCAGCAATGGGTTTCATTTTAACAGTTCAACAACATTCATTGCGTTATTTACGTTGTACATTACTTGAGGCCTATGTCCAGCAGTGGACGTCTTTCCGCTGAAATGATGATGATGTTGATTGGGCTTAAGTCACATTTTTTAATTTTTTTTTGTTTATCTCTGTTGGTCTTACCCTGCCAGCACTGTCAAACTTGCAATAAAATTCATCAAAACCAAAAAATAGACTTCAAATACTTCTGAAAATAACATTAGAATTCCGCAATATTCTTATCCTACAAAACTAGCCTCATTTCGCGCTGAAATTACCACAATATGCTTGACTAACCTTTCAAAATATATCCGATCAAAACGCACTAAAATTCCTGACAACTGCTAGTTGGCAATCTCGTATGCGACTTACATCCATAACGAATAATTTACAAATCGTTTGCGCCAGTTGGAAGCTATTTCGACTTGTACGCTTTGTCGTTAATTTGTCGACAGAGGCATCCTTGATCGCTCAGGTGGCATACTTATCGCATTTAAATAAATTAACTGTATGTGTGAAAATTCAAGTATGCTAACATTTGTTAAGTATAGTATTTTATATTTGTGAAATTCCCTCCATTTTTTGAAAGCTCTGTCAAAACAGGGAGTCTACTCTGAAGTAGTATCGACCGAATGTTCGGCCGTTTCTTACTACGAAGTTACTATTTGGTTCAGTCGGTCCCGATCCTACACTCCTACACTCTTTCGAATATTGACTAAGGTCCCGACACAACTGAGCCGATCCGACCTTTTTTCGCATTTTTCAATAATATTCGGTTCGGCCATGTGTCGTTTCGATCCGAACATTCGCACTTTGCACTTCGGAGTAGGCCCCCAGTTTTTAAAATAAGTAGAAACTAATTTAAAACTGCATTCAAAGGGTCTTTTAAGTGTTCAAGAGTTGGCTACTAAACCAGAAATAACTGGCACTATTAAGTAGGTCTCCATTCTCTATGTCAGATCATTTTTATTTATCAATATCATTTTTATTAATCGTTTGCACCACGTGGAAGCTATGTCGACTTGTACGCTTAGTCGTTAATTTGTCGACAGGGACATCCTTGATTGCTCAGGTGACATACTTATCGCATTTATTTGTAATCTATATACAGGGTTATTTGTAAAACACCAGCAACCTCTTAAGAGGTCATTGTACTCATCATTATGAACAACTTTTACTATAGGACCAAACCTGAAATCGCGAAAAAAAATCAGCTGCTCCCTACATTTTGACGAGTTATGCGAACGCAAATGTAGGGAACAGCTGATTTTTTTTTCGCGATTTCAGGTTTGTTCCCATAGTAAAAGTTGTTCATAATGATGAGTACAATGACCTCTTAAGGCACGGTGTCGACGGATGCAGATGCCTGTCGCGTGTCGCTCGTGTGGTGAGCACTTAGAAGAAGTTTAGTAAACCACGAATTTATTCAATCGATATCCTTGCATTTTTATTCGAAAATGTCTTCGTAAATGTCGATTTATTTATGTTTCTCGTGTCGCCTCTATTTAACAAACTGTCTGTTATCGCCATTTGGAAGCTGTATCGCGTTTGTTTGTCATTAGTTTGTCGACGGAACGATTTCTGATTGTTGGGACGACATACTTATCTCATGAGTTCGGAGTATTTAAGAACGAAGATAAAGATGCGGTTTCACAGTGTGTGTGGGTTTTCGTTGTTTGAATTAATTGATTATGTTCTTATGGTTTTGTATGCATAGTTATATTTATTTATTTTTAATGTATATAAGTAGTTTATCAGCCATCTTGTTACCATAACACAAGCATTAGGTTGCTTAGCTTGGGACTAGATGGCGCTGTGTGAAATGTCCAGGGATATTATTATTATTATATTTTACTTGCTGTCGGTTTGTGAATAAAAATTACATTGAACAGGGCCTAATTAAATTAGCTAGCAAAACTCTGCTAACGTGATGGAACATGATAAATAAACATAAAAAATATTTGTTTATTTTTTGAGGTCACTTCTGCTTGTGTTATTACTTGAAGAACGAGTTGAGGAAATCTGTTTTCTTTTGTTAGATCCTATTTAGATATCGATACCCATCGCGTCTGTGAAGTTTACACATAAAAAAACAGATTTCTTAAACTGACATTTCAAGTGACTGCACAATGACCCCACAAGAAATTTTGAATTACAGTGATTTTTAATGTTTTGTTTGGATATCGATTATAACCCCAAATATCTGCGGAGTTTCGCTAGCTAATTTAATTTGACCTTGTAAGCAGAGCAGATATTAGTACATTAAAAAAATCCTTGCTATTGTGACAACTGTCACTTTGCACTTTAAAATTTTGACAGCTGTCAATTTGCATTTTTTATGTTCTAATGTGACATAATAAACTCGTCGTTTACTTCCAATTTATTTATACGCCGGAGTCGTATTGTGATGTTCATTTAGTAGTTTATTTGTCAACGGTGTCATTCTTGATTGTTGGGATACATAATAATATTTGTAGAACATGAATGAGTATATTCTTAGTGAACTACAGGTGGGAAAGCTTTTGGATAATCCTACTAATATTATGATCGCGAAAGTTTGTGAGGATGGATGGATGTTTGTTACTCTTTCACGCAAAAACCAATGAACGGATTTGGATGAAATTTGGCACACGGATGGTTTATAATAACCAGGATTAACACATAAGGTTTTCACACGATTTTCCATAAATAACATTTACCTAAAAACAGAGGCCGAATTGTTGACATTTGTTGACTTGTACAACAAGAAAATAGAACATTATCTCGACAGATAAAAGTCCTCGATAGGAATAATCGTGTAGGAATCGATTAGTTATGACTAGGCAGAAAGACAGTTTGTACCCAAAATCATTTTACACCTGGAAAATAGTCTTAGTACACGAGGGAGGCAGTAATTACAGTCCTGATAAGACTTAATCTTAATAAATGAAATTGTAATAATTTAAATGAGAGCTCATTTCTCAATAACTAGTACCAGCGCTATTTAAATAACAAGCTTTGGAAATCTCGTTGAAAATATCATACATTTTATTGGTAAATAATTTAAAACTGTACAATAGTTAATTAATTGCTTAACGTTGGAAATTTCATGTTAAATTTATTAATTTCGTATCCTCTCTGAAACGTTATAATTTATTCATAAAGTGGATTATTGACTAACTAAAGAGAGGTGTGAAAGATATTTTCATTTTAATAAATTTGGGTTTTTTTTTATTACTCAGATTTTTTTTTCGTTAGAACTTTAACAATTCGCTATTATAATCTGGCAAAGGCCAACCTTATTTCCGTAAAACATAAATTAAAGTTATTAAGAGGGTAGTCAAACATTGTATGTAGTACCTCCTTCCTGATTTCTAACTACCGCCAAAATCACATACAAAAAATCTGAAGGCCGATTCTCGTAATTAAAACGTTCAAAATCTAGTCGCAGTCTCATTTTGGCGACAAACAAATGTCAAAATCTTGTAAAAAATGTAGGGAAATCAGAGATATCTTTGACAAATTGAGACGGATCAGACTGTGAACGTTCTTAAAATTATGAAATCACTTCTCGAATCACCCCACTGATTGCTACATAATATTCAAACCTTGATAATGGCAGAGATGTTAAATAATTCCATAGTCTAGGTACTTTTCATCCCTTAAAATTATAACTATACCCTGTCCATTCGGTAAACCGTTTTTTGACAGATGGAGCTAAACTCAAACTCAAATAATTTATTTCAATTAAACCATTTCAGGCACTTTTGAATTGTCAACATTTTTGAATTGTCAATAGTCGGTCAGTTAGTCAGATAGTGAAGCTAGTTGCCCAATCCAAAACGTAGATCTCTTTGGAGAAGAACGGGCAAGAAACTCCAAGGACACTCTTTTAAATCAAGATATTATTACAAAATCCTGGGTACATTATTCTTATTGCTTCTATATGTGAGAACAATGAAAAAAGAACAATTTAAAATATAAAATTAAAAATAAACCCTGGCAGTTAAGAGATGACCAGTCTCAACCGACGGCGCCCGTTCACGAACCTGACGCGTGGATCAGCACCACCCAGCTCAACCATTTTGTAGGGAACCGAATGATCCAACACGAGCGCCACCACCAGTGAGGCATTAGTTAGACGCGCCATCACTAGTGATTGCAGCAGCACACAATACATTGATTGATACACGTACGGTATTATAATGTCTGTAAGGAGGCATAAATAAGATAATTCAACAAGATAAGGCAGTTTATATATTTATTTTATTACGCATTTTAATGTTAACTTTTACGTAATCTGGAATATGTACGTTCTAAGACAGCTGTCAAAAAACGGTTAACCTAATGGACAGGGTATAAACAGATCAGTAGGGACAGTTAGGTATAAAGTCTGAAATGTAACAATATTTTTGTTAATTTTTGTCCCAAACATCAGTCCTACGCTTTATTTAGGTTTATAGGATAATAATAATGGACGCTTTGGGAAATTTCTTTTAATGATTTCCTCAAACACGTGAAGTGTGAACTGAAGATTAATTTAGATTGATGTTGTTTTTGTTTTGTTTCTGAGTTGTTTATTTTAGGGTTCAATTTTAATTGATTGGTTGAATGTTTACAAATGAGGTGCCGTGTTTCCGAGAACCTGGGTTCATTAGTCAGTTATGGGGGAAGTGCCAGGGTAGCCCGCGAAATTCAATTTTTCCTATGTTTTTATGGAATTTGCGGTCAGTGTCAGGTAGTGCTGTTGCATGTTATAATAATAATATAATAATATCCCTGGACATTTCACACAGCGCCATCTAGTCCCAAGCTAAGCAACCTAATGCTTGTGTTATGGTAACAAGATGGCTGATAAACTACTTATATACATTTTTTTTTTGTAAATCTATATATATAAAATTCAAAGTCCTGACTGACTGACTGACTGACTGACTGACTGACTGACTGACTGACTGATAGATCAACGCACAGCCTAAACCGCTGGTCCTAGAGACATGAAATTTGGAGGGTGTGTTCTTGGTGAAGAGTAGGCATCCACTAAGAAAGGATTTTTCGAAATTCCACCCCTAAGAGGGTGAAAAGGGGGGAATTCGTTTGTATGAAAAATCTTATTCCTTGAGTTAATAAACTTGAAACTTGGCACGAATACTTATCTAAATAGATTATGAAGATTGTCAGTTTTTTTTTCTTCTAAACTACCCCCTAATAAGGGATTGGGGGGTTTCAAAGTTTGTATGGAAGAATTTTAGCGCGCAGTCCGATTTACTCGAAACTCAGTATTTATACCTAATATTGAAAGTAAAGAATAATGTGTATCAGGGTTTTTTGAAAATCTACCCTTGACGGGCTGAAATGGGGTACTCAATTTTTCAGGGGAGGATTTTACTGCATGGCTTGATTAACTCGAAAATTAGTATAAATAATCTTTGAGTCAAGTTATGAATACATCCCAAACGATTTTTTTAAAATTCCACCCCTGTGGGGGTGAAAAGCGGGGATACAGTTTATATGAAAAATCTTCTTCATTAGGTTAATAAACTTGAAACTTTTCAAGAATACTCGCCTAAGTAAGTAATAAAGTTTATCATTATAAGTTTTTCAAAACTACCCCTCAAAGGGGGATATAGGGGTGTTGAAGTTTCTGTGGAATAATTTGAATGCGCGGTCCGATTAACTCAAAACTCAGTGTTTATACTTAAGACCAAAAATAAAGAGTATGTATCAGGGTTTTTTGAAAATCTACCCCTGACGGGCTGAAATGGGGTAGTCAATTTTTCAGGGGAGGATTTTACTGCATGGCTTGATTAACTCGAAAATTAGTATAAATAATCTTTGAGTCAAGTTATGAATACATCCCAAACGATTTTTTTTTAATTCCACCTCTGTGGGGGTGAAAAGCGGGGATACAGTTTATATGAAAAATCTTCTTCATTAGGTTAATAAACTTGAAACTTTTCAAGAATACTTGCCTAAGTAAGTAATAAAGTTTATCATTATAAGTTTTTCAAAACTACCCCTCAAAGGGAGGAGATAGAGGTGTTAAGTTTGCGTGGAATAAATTGAATGCGCGATCCGAGTAACTCGACTTGACATTGATTTGACTTTGTAAAGTTGTCGAAAATTTACCACTGACGGGACAAAAAGGGGTAATTCAGTTTTTAAGGGGAGGATTTGAACTTGAAACTGTATGTTACATTTTCACGCCTAAACCACTGAACTTCTGATTTGGCATAGAGATAGATGGCATCCTGGAGAAGCACATGCATTTTATCCTGTAAGCACGTTCCCGTGGGATAATTTCCGACATCCACGCGGGCGAAGCCGCGGGCAGAAGCTAGTACATACATATTATAGATAGAAAAACACCCAGACTCGGAACAAATACATGTAGGACTTACAAATATTTGTTCTGTGTGGGAATCGAACCCGCCACACGCAGCGAAGCAGTCCGATCGCTCAGCCACTGCGCTAACCGTGTTGTCAATATGATTCGCGACCGTAACAAAAAGGTATTTACAGAATTCATAATCAGCATATAATGTTCCCACTGCTGGGACACAGGCCTCCTCTCGGTGAGAGGGAGTGGGCCCAGCGCGGGTTGGTAGATGTCACATGTCTTCGAATTTTTGGTTCTAGGACATGCCGGTTTCCTCACTATGTTTTCCTTCGCCGTTTTGAGAGCAGTTATTTACAGAATTATAATCATTAAAATCTTCACTACAACCCTTACCCTATTAAGTGAAATTTCACAACATTCAACCTGACAGTGATCTGCAAATTGAAAAAAAACCTGTTTGCTTCGTACCAATTATTGTGATTTTACACCCCTGTCTGCCGCTGACAAATATTGTAACAACCCTGTCTTTGCTGTCACGCAGACAGGTATGAAGAAAGAAAGAAAGAAAAGGTATACAGGGTTATTTGTAAAACACCAACAAACTCTTAAGAGGTCATTGTACTCATCATTATGAACTACTTTTACTATGGGACCAAACCCGAAATCGCGAAAAAAAAATCAGCTGTTCCCTACATTTATGTTCGCATAACTCGTCAAAATGGGAGCAGCTGATTTTTTTTTCGCGATTTCGGTTCACCTCTTAAGAGGTTGCTGATGTTTTACAAATAACCCTGTATATTGTGTATATACTTAATTGCGTGTATCTCGTATGTGTATATACTCAAAAAAATAATAATCCAAATACCTACAAAAAAATAAATAAAATAATAATGATAATATTCTTTATCCATGCAGAAACGTGGCACATTAATTATCTCTAAACAGTCAACCCTAAAACGCGAGAGTTTTTAATAAAACAAAAGTACCAAAATGATTCGCAACCTGTAACATTTTGTAACATTTCCACCGCAAGGCCGTGGGGGTCGGGAACCGGGTTAAAACTCAGCCTTCCAATTTGTTCACGTGTACCTTTGAAAGTACACGGATTTTAATTATTTGTGTTACGGAATTATGGCGTTGAGAGAGGAGTTAATTTTTACTTTTTTAGAAATGTTTGTGACTTTTGAGGCTCCAGTTTTAATGGCGACAAACTCATAGAATGGGTTTTCAATTCACACTGATATTTGCTCACGATTCGTAGGTCCCCAAAGGCGATAAGATACCAGGGTCGTCGGATATAGTTGAAGTTTAGTAAGAAACCGATGAATGTTTTGGAATTTAATTTAATTAGTAAACAGTTCATTCACCAATTTAAAATTCATTCATCATTCACTCATTCATTTTTCATCTCATTTTTTTTATTTTTACTATATCCGACGACCCTGGTTACATATCTCTTTTGGAGACTGTACAATATGTACATACTCCTTTTCCTTTGTCTACCTATACAGAATGGTATCATGTAGGCACAAACAGTAAACGTGAATTCAGCACATGATCAAAAAAAAATCAAAGGCAAAAGCGTACTAACCACGTTGTGGGGTGAATGAATTAATCGGAATAAACAAGTCAGATTAATTCATTCACCCCAGAACGTGGTCTGACCAATTTTTAACAGACCAACTTTATCAAAACTACATAACAAACTCAATCCCTTAAAATCTACTACTGCTAAAAACACGCTTCTAATTTCACCCCCTTTACACTCATCCGTACCAAATTTCACCCCCTTATAATTAAAAACTCTGAAGCAACAATAAACACAACCCGTCAACCCATTTTCCTATGCCATTGTGAGCTAACGAGGCTGCGTGGGTACTTTTAAAGTAATTTCTTGTGTACTTGGCGTACATGTGCTTGAAAATTTCATATTTGTCAGAGGTAAGCTTTTGTGACATCAAAGTGTTAGGATGTTTACTTAAATGTTGTTTCGCGGGGTTGAAGTGAGGATGTTAGATTATTGATGAGATTCATTAAAGTAGGTTTAAGAAAGGCTAAAATTAACAGCCTGGCGATATCGTCGCGCGAGTAAGTCCTTGAAAATGCCGCGAAAGGCGTGGGATGCAATTTTTTTTTTTTTTTTTTCTGGATGGGAATTCATCAAATGACTCCTCCCGCTCTGGGTGGAGCAGAAGGGAGTGTCAGACTCTTACTGACTAAAACCCACCCGTGTTCCTTCCTTAGCCCTTTATGTTCCAGGGCAGCGGTAACCCTTTCGGATGTTCCCGCTACCCTGGCAGGCTTCGGCCCTATCGGGCCCCGTCAATCTTGCTGACATCTATTTGAGGCGCGCGTGGAACACATACACGCCGTCCGGTACGGGCCTAGTCCTGATCGGACGGAGAGTTACCCGTTGCGTGGGATGCCTTCACTTGGTCTTCTTCTTCGTGTCGCTGGCACGACTGTATTTTAGATCTTGGTGGTCCAAAACTTCGCCTCTTCCACGGCGTCGTCGGTGGCAGCGCAGAGTTCACTTTGACTGCATGTTTTGGGGCACAGAGGGACTCCTATCCTAATAGGAGGTGGAGCATGGTTTGCGAGATAATTCCACAACCACACGCTACTGCCGTTCCGTCGAGGCAGCGACTTAACCAGGGGGTCTACTCCGAAGTAGTATCGGCCGAACGTTCGGCCGTTTCCTGCTACGAAGTTATTATTTGGTTCGGTCGGTTCCGATACGATCCTACACTCTTTCGAATATTGACTATGTTCCCGACCCAACTGAGGCGATTAGAACTTTTTTCGCATTTTTGAATAATATTCGGTTCGGCCATGTGTCGGTCCGATCCGAACATTCGCACTTTGCACTTCGGAGTAGGCCCCCAGGGCCGTAATTCTCTATGACACAATCAACGAAACCGCGAGTAATCAACGCGAGATAGGCGGGGTTAACTAAGGCATTGACGTGGTTTCGGTAAGGAATCGTTAAGTGGTCATAGTGAATTAGGGTCCTAGTTGGATTACCTCCTCCTATTTGTATCTGGAGACGGTTCAAGGACGTCCAGGGACCCCGTTACATCAGTGAGAATAAAAAACGCGGTGCTTAAACCCCAGACTTATTTCTCTGTATTTTTAATCATTGTCTTTGTCTCCAACTTCGTCTTGCGTAATCTTCGCACGATTCCGCGGGTGCGTGAAACTCGAGTTAATTAAGATTTAGAATTAAACACATGTGTGAAACTGTCGGGTCGCAATTTAGAATTTAATTTATTTATCTTCACACAAGAAATTATAGAGTTTTGACTTTGTCTGGCGCAGTAATAGACGGTGAGACGGATGACAATAGAAGCACCGGGCGATGACGTATAGAATCAAGTACTTACTAACTGTACAGACAGCTGTGCTGCTGGGGAGTTTGTTGCGCCACTTCTTCTTCCCAGCGAAAGCACTAGGAAGTGGTGAAGGGCGGGCGTTTTGGAGGACAGTCTTATGTAATTTTGACGTTCAAAAAGTGCTGATTCTCATCCTAGTTTCATTAAATAACTTTAGATTTTGACAACCTTGAAGGACATACTCTGATCTTTCTGGTGGTGATGTCCTTCAAAAATGTTAGGGGCGTAAGACTTGCAGTGACACCCTAAGCCGAAGTCCGTCAGTACCCAAGGCAGACCCAAGTTTTATTATGGTACCCACAGAATAGCCCGGTTAAGCAGCGGACAAACTCTTAGGCTAACCTGCGAGATGCTGTTCACAAAAAAGAGACTCGACTGGCGCGAGTGCCGAACGTAGATGACGCAAGAGGAGTATGTAAAGATCGTAAGTGGCGTTCTCTAATGTCGGCCCACCTCCATGGGAAAAAGGGGTGAATTTACGTGTTATGTTACAAACTGACTATATGTATGTTGTGTAAACAAAGCTTTATTAAATTTCCGTCCACAACTGTGTTTTCAACCCGCAGGCCGCATTTTAACGAACAATCTAAAAATTTTAGGTACTTTTGTACAGTCAGCGTCAAAAATATTGACGAAATGACGGTTCAAATGATCAGAACAACAGACAAGTGTATTTAACAATATGTAAGGGTATTTTAGAATAAATACGCACACGACATATTGACAAGAACGTCCCAATAGAGTTAAAAAAAATATAGGCGGTCATGGGGATTGCCGACAGAAGTGAAAACTTATAACTATGAAGTAACAGTGTTTTTTTCATTGCTGGTCAAGCGCTAACTGCCTGTTACTGCTTCTATATTTTTTTGTCGCTAACTGTACTACCCCCAATTCATCACGCACAATGTACGACAAGGGGGTGAAAGGGGTGAGGTGTCATATGATTTCAACCCCTCACTGTTAAATTAACGGTTCGTTTGTGATAATTTGTACGACTGTATAAAATGACAGCGGGGTTTTTCCAAGCCTTTTATATTTATTTCAGTTTTTTTTTTGTGAAAATGACCTGTCAGAATTGTAATTAATGAGTGTGTGTATTTTTGCGGGTAGATTGTCTTTATTTTTATTTTTTCGTGGGTGGTTAGGCTAAATGGAGCGATCGGGTTTTTGATTAATATTGTATGTAGAACAAATGATTGGACGTGTGATCTGTGTTTATTTTCTTGTAGCTATAACGGGGAAACAATTTAATCAAATGTCAACAGTTTTTAATATTGTAAGATTAGATTAACTGTACCCAAGCAGAAATATGAGAAGAATAAAGAGATTTGTGGCGGCATCTACATCGCCACATGTGAACTACGCATAACACTGACGTCATGCAAAATCCTGCATCGCGCAAGCAGAGTTTACCGCGCAACTAGCTTGTATACAACATCCCAACATCAATCGTTGGGCACTTGCCCACCAGAAACAATAACCCGTCTGGTCAGAGAATCCTCCCATTTCTATGGAGGATGAGTGAACTTACACCCTGTACACCCTGTTCTCCATACCTCTATACTGGTGACCCCGACGTAATCGCGATCCCACAGGTATTATATACACATACAATGACCCTCCATTGTATGTGTATATAAAAAAAAACCAAATGACACATCTCAGAATTCTGACATGACAATTCTGAGATGTAACGTTTTGGCGGGCTAGTACGTAGATACTGTAAACTCTAGATAAACGATTCGTGAGGTTCTGGAGTTCCAATGGAAACATTATTCCAACACATTTGTTCATATTATTTAAAGTATAAATCTCATATAAACATCAATGCTTGTAATAACAAATGATGAGAAGTAAATACAGAAAATATTATCACAAAATTAATCCCATATCATTTATAGCACTCAACATAAATGTTCAACAAAACCATTAAAGTGTCTTTATCCTGGCCACATTTCAATATTCTGATACATTTGCAAATCCTCGCAATAAAGTCTTCATACACTGCGCTTTAGCATAAGCCACCAGTCAGAAAACAGACACAAAATATTAACGCTAAAATTAAATTCAAATAACACTGGAAACGCACTTAATATTCCATCATGTAATCCCTTCAACAGGCTGAGCATTATTCAACACGTAAAAATCAAAATTAAACCTTATATACAGCTGCAAAAAGTAGGAAATTGAGTACTAGATAATAGTTGTTTAAACGCAAACATATATTTGAAATTAAACCTTATTGTACACATGATACAGTGGATTATTAAGTTATATGGATGTAAAAACCGTTTCGATGCAAGGGAGAAGTTACCTTAGTCACAAAAACGTAAGGTTGGATTTTCTTTAACACAATCACCGCATTGTAAGATTGGCGGCGAACGCCACCGAAGCGGGAAATTCAAATAAGGAACTAAGGAGTCCTCGTTAAGGCAAAGTTTCGCGGGACTTCGGATAGTTTCGGACCAATTTCTGTGTTCTATACAGGGGGCGATTTAAATTCAAATTTCTATTTGGACCTTCCCATTTGTGACTTGTTGACTTTGAAAACGAACCTATTTTATTAGTTTAGGTTCAAGTTTAAAATTCATATTTATTGACTGCTTTTAATACGTTTCCGTTGTATAACCAGAAGGCCAATTCTCGTAATTAAAAACGTTCAAAATCTAGGCGCAATCTCATCTCAGCGACAATCAACGTCAAAAACCTGTCAAAAATGTTGCGCAATTAGAGGTATTTTTTTGATAGATTGAGGCTGAGATCAGACTGTGAACATCACGCTACGACCCTAAGATAGCCGAGCAAAATGAAGAAAGGCAGAAAGAACGTTAAGCGGTAATAAAGCAATAGCACGGGCGATGGGATGCGACGCGGTGGCTCGGGGGCTGAAACTTCACGCCGCCGAAGTCGCGGACAGAAGCTAGTCATATTACATACGTATCATCATCATCATCATCAGCCAATAGCAGTCCACTGCTGGACATAGGCCTCACCTATTCCATGCTATACAACTCCATTTTCGGCAACTCTCATCCAGCTGCTACCAGCCATCCTGCGAAGATCGTCCACCTAGCCTGAGGGCGTCCCACCGTATGTTTATATACGTAGGTATCCATTTTTCCAAATCCAGGTACAGTCAACAGCAAAAGTAGATGATCAAAATCAGAAATTCAATACTAATGAATGGAGTTCGCGTCAGAGTTCACAGTTCTGACGCGATCTCCGTTCATTTGATTCAAAAGTATGTGATTGTAAATTATACCAAACATTTACTACTGCTACAGCTACTATATAGCTGCGAACTCCGTTCATTAGTATTGAATTTCTGATTTTGATCATCTACTTTTGCTGTTGACTGTACAAATTACGGTAGGATGCATCAGTTGATTCAATAAATTTCAAATCAATCATATGCTGTCACTGCTTTTCCCAATAAAACGGGACGCGAAAATCATTTAATATTTTTTCTTGTCAAGTCCCTAAGTACCCCCATGAATAAAAGGGGGGTGAAATCTCAAATCACGGATTTAATATACGGAACCTAAGCAGCTACCGTTTATCATAAATAACAAGTGATCCGTTTTAATGCCGTTTACGGAAACTGTTCATAATATTGTTCTCCGTAAAATAATCGCTTGCATTATTCATGGGCCGAAATTGTACCACTTCGTTGCTGTTCTTAGATTGATGGTCGTTTAGCTTGGCGGCCATTTTGTTAGTGTTGCTGTGCGAGGGTTATTGGTTTAACTTTTGGATTATTGAAACTGTTGGTTCAAAAGGTAAAATTTTAATCATGAAATATATATCATGAATTCATGATATTTTAGTATGGGGTGTCTAGGGTAGTCACTTTACAATTTAATTTAAAAAAATAGCGTAGTTTTATATTAAGTTCATTTTGTTAAAAAAAAAAATAACGTAGAATCTAAAAATGACGAAATGTTATTTTTAGGTCAGAACCAAACCTATAAATAAATACTGGTATACTAGGTGGCAGGGACATCGACGCGCAAACTTCAGCACCTGAGTTTAGACCCCAGAGCGTCGAAATTTTTCGTCGGTTATAAAAAAAAATTCTTATGTTTCATAGAAAAGTGCAATACCTACGCGGTCAAAATGTATGGAACAGCACTTTTTTTTTAATAACCGGCGAAAAATTTCGGCGCTACAATTTGCGCGTCGATGTCCCCCCCTGCCACCCTGTATAGCAGCATCAGATTAGACTGGCAGCCGACGTCAACATAGTTGGGAAAAGGCTACGCAGATGATAAAGGACAAAACCCTTCACCTTTTAAAAAATATTCTAAAAAAGGGGTGAACTATTTAATTTAGGCTGTAGAACATGCAGAGCAGAACAGTGGTGGCCCCGTGGGAACGGGCGCGACTTATGTCTTATAGGTCGTGGGTTCTAACCCAGGCAGGCGCTTTACTTTGTGTAAATAATTTCATCACCACTGCTCTCAAAACGGTTAAGGAAAACATCGTGAGGAAACCGGCATGTCCTAGAACCAAAAAATCGAAGACATGTGATATCTGACACTGGGCCCGCGTGGTGGATTAGAGCCCACTCCTTCTCAAAGGGGCATGTTACATTGTCAATAATACCACGATACCGTGGTAATATTGATGGTATAATAGGCCGTATCACGGTATCGTGCTCAATAATTGCGATATCGCGATATTAGGATCGTGATAATATTGACAAATGTAACATGCCCCAATGAGGAGACCTGTGTCCCAGCAGTGGGGACAATAAAGGCTGATTATGTATGTATGTAAAACATTTATGTAAAAGCCTTGTTTAAAGGTTGTCTTTAGCGATAAGACCGCCCATTGTGTCACCCTTTATGAAATTTTATATGTTTATGTTCTGTAATTTGTATGGTGTACAATAAAGAGTATTCTATTCTATTCTATTCTTGTTTTTATTATCATTCAAACACTGTACGTAACTTAAACACACACTATTATCTAATCTATTTTCGATTCAAACTTAATACGTGGGATCCACTTCGGATTCCGAGCGGGTTGCTGTGAAATTAGGGCTTTAACTAAATTACATCGGTGACTGTGTTTTACCTACTGATCGTATCGGGGTGTAAGCTTGTGTGCTGGCCCCCGGAGATAAGAGATAGCGATATAATAGTACATAGTTAGTGGGGACATTTTGTATGTACAATTGTGCTGTACTTATATTGATCTATACTCTATACAAATAAATTAAGTTTAGTTGTCTGTTTGTAAGTCCAAGTAACAGTTTATTATTAAATGCTTCTGAAAGTATTTACGGTACTAATAACAAAAAAAACTATTTTTTTAAATTTGGTCTGTTTGTCTGTCTGTTTGTTGTGGCTAATCTCCGAAACGGCTGGACCGATTTTGACGTGACGGTCACTAGCACATGGCTGATATTATAAGAAGTACTTACTTTTCATTTTAGAAAAATAATTACGAGATAAATGCAAAAAAAAAACATGAAATCCAATTTGGTTTCCGACATAGGCATCTATAAACCGAACGGTAGTTATTATGGTCTTGATTACTTGTTTAAATGTGTTGTCTACTACTATGGTACAGACGCCAGCACATCAAGCTACTACAATCTGTCAAATGTCTTTAATAGATTTTCTACTTTATCGCTAAAGAATTAAGGTTCAAGGTTGATTGGGAACATTTGACAGTTTCGGGTGGCTTGACCTGCTGGCGTATGTACCTCCGAAGATTCTTTAAATATTAACTGTTGTCGGCTGCCAGAATTAATTTAGGAACATGGAAACCTAAAAGATCATTTTAAAACAGTTGCATCGCATGCCTCCGCCATTTTGTATTTCACCCCTTTCGTTCTATACCCCCATTACACCTTTTGTTTTTCTTCCTGGGGAAATCCTCATGGATACCCTCCGTCTGGAAAGAACGGAGGGTTATGTCAGACTCCTCCACTGTTCCTTCCTGTACCATGAGTCGGGGGGCCCGGGAGATACTTGTACTTTCGCCGCACCCCCGAATGGACCCCCATTACGCCTGAATTTGATAGTATCAGTAAAACTAACTACCAAAGCCTTATATATAAAATTATCCCAATAAATACAGTACACATCATAAATCCGGTATAAAATCAACTAATTTGTCAACTATCCGCCTAAAGTTCATGTTTCAACCCCCCCCACTTAACCCCTCGCAGTCGAGTCGCGATGATGAATATTCATACAGAGCGTTATTACGTTTGTTTAGCGTAACAGTAAGTTGTTTGTAGCAATTAATAGCGAGCGACTACCGCCATTTTGTTTTCGTTCTGAAGTACGCAGACGGAAGAGGGTTTGAGATTTTGACAGAGAGGCTGTAGAAACAGAATTCACCTTATTCATATTAGAGAAGACGGTTTTAGTCTTTACTTTGAATCTGATAAGGAATTTATAGTTTTAAATTAAAAAGCTTTTTCTGTGTGATAGTCAAAAGAAAAAAAAAACCATATTTTGAAAGGTTAAGAATGATCCCCAATATCCCTTCATCACAAGACATAATAGTAATTTTTTCACTCATGATGTCCTCTGAAAACACGAAAATTAATATAAGTTAATGCTACCAGAATTTGTAGTAGTAGCTCCTGCCTTGTACAAATCCTCATCTTACACCGCCCCTTCGTTCTATGATCTACAGAATGGATCTCATAGAACGAAGGGGCCTAAAGTCTTCGTATTAATAAAACAAGAAATAAAACTCCAGCTCCTGTATCTCTTACTACTCCATGGTCTGCAATACCTAGTCGCCAATAGGGTAGTTGCCTGGGTAAAAAAATGATTATTATATTTTAGTCCGTCACTTAGATTATCGAAAATAATGGACACGTATTTTGTCTTTTGTCAATCAAACAAAAAATGACAAAGATAAAGCGCGTCAAAATTTGGGAGTTTGGGCGGAACTTTAACGGGCGATATCTTCATCATTTTTTATATAATTGACAAAAGAAAAAATACGGGTTTAATCTTTTTTGATAATCTAACTGACAGACTAATTAGATTTTTTTTTAGGATAATAGCTTATTATCATCATTCGCTTTCCCTTATCTCAATTTATTCATTTTATTCCATACTTCTCTATTAGTCGTCATTTCGGTAGTCACCACCTTTCTATCCATATCACCTTTCACATCGTCTGTCCATCGTATATATGGTCTTCCCTTTTCGATTCCTTCGCACTACATGCCCATACCATGACAATAAATTACCACACAACTTTTCAGTCACCTAGTCGTTAATACCATATCCAATTCTACTAGTAACTCCTCGCCCATTAGAAACCGTCATCTTAGCATCAGCCGTCCCGCTGCTTGCTAAGCGTACTAATGATTTACACCCGCATAACGTGCGGCCATTTAATTGCAGTACACGTCCGCTCTATGATCTATGCCCCGACGATAGTCTAATGTCGGCGTATTTGTGAACTCATTACTAGTTCGAAATAGACGAAGTAATGTCTTCGTAATCCGCGATTTGCATTGCTGTCAGTTGTGATTGTTGAATGTTTTGCTTGAATTTGTAATATTAGTTTGTTTGTGCTGATGGTTTGTTACTTGTTTACATCATCATCATTTCAGCCGAAAGACGTCCACTGCTGGACATAGGCCACCTCCACTTCGACTGGTTCTGTGCTTCTCACATCTAACGGGTTCCTGCGGCCTTCACAAGGTCGTCGGTCCACCTTGTGGGAGGCCCTCCAACGCTACGTCTTCCGGTACGCGGTCGCCACTCCAGAACCTTTCGGCCCCATCGGCCCTGTTCTGCGAGCAATGTGCCCTGCCCACGGTTTATATACTCACACATAATCCCCATGAGAGTAGGCAGAACGCTACGTCCCTTACATACTCCTTTTTCTTCGTTTGAGTTCATACAACAGCACCCTAATTACGTAACACACCATCAACCACTCTCTAAATAAGTTTGAAGGATATTGCTAATCCATTACATCGTATCTTCGAAAAAAAAATTCTGCTCGACAAAGTAAAGCATAATGAATGTTGTTGAACTGTCAAAATGAAAGCCATTCCTGCTGTTAGTGGGCGCAATTACCCCGCACGCCGGTGGCGAGCACGACGCCCCTGACCGTTCTGAAGAACCAATAAGGTCATTATATGTCCTTCTGGGGCCCTTCAGCGATTCCACTCACATTATCATCTGCCTAGCCTTTTCCCAACTATGTTGGGGTCGGCTTCCAGTCTAACCGGATGCAGCTGGATACCAGTATTTTACATGGAGCGACTGCCTATCTGACCTCCACAACCCAGTGACTGGGTAATACGATACCCCTTGGTAAGACTGGTGGACAGACTTTCGGGCTACTGACGACCCATAACGACTGTCAAAGATCCACGAATGACAGCCAGGACCAACGGCTTAACGTGCTTTCTGAGGCACGGAGGGGTCTTGGTTTGTGAAAATGGTCACCCATCCACGGACCAACCGCGGCAAGCTTAGCTTAACCTGGTCGATCGACCCGTGCGGCTGTTATTACTTAGCGATTCCACTTACATCTACTTTGTAAATACCTGAACAGGTTTCCATTTAGATATTTTTACTTTATGGTCCTATGGTTAATTGCTGACTGTGATAATTCTTTAATATCAAAAGCTGTTTGTTTGTAGTCATTTATTTAAGAAAAGCACAGCCACATCAACATCACGTAGGTACAGACGCCAGCAGGTCAAGCTACCCGAAACTGTAAAATTTTCCCAATCAACCTTGAACTTTAATGCTTTAGCGATAAAGTTGAAAATATATTAAAGAAATTTGACACATTGTAGTAGCTTGATGTGCTGGCGTCTGTACATTAAACTTATGCTAGAATAATCAATCAATCAATTCGTCATAACAACATTATTAATATACTATTTTCTACCCGGGACTTCGTCCGCGTAAAATTTCTTGTTCCGCCGACCCACCCATCATCGCCTGGCCGCGCTATTATCTACTTCGTTTTTGCTTAGCGTTTTTTCTAACTTTTTCTTCCTCAAGAATTGGGCTACCAAATGCAAAAACACTTTTTTAATCCGACTTCAGCTTTATTATTAGTATAGATTTGTTGAAACTCTTAGGACTTAAAATTTATCCCTATGTAAATTGAAAATAAGAAATATCAGAGCTTTAGTTCTAAGTTCAGGGCCCAGTCGACACAGAAATTGTAATAAGCAGTCTTCGTTTTTTGCTATCCACAGAAGGCTTCCCTAGCCTAATTACTAATTAAGATCCGGCGAATAAAACCGCAAACCGTAGGAACGCATTTTGTGTTTGTCAGCTATGTTAGTACCCTCAGAGGACCACGTGAGAGACGCTTCTAACCACTTGAGTTACATGACAGCAGTATTCTGTTAAATTAAATTGGAACACAATTCAAAAGAATACTCATTTGTTTTTTAAAGTACATAATAGGATAATAGGCGATACGGGCTGAGGGGTATTCTCATAATATTAAAAACGTTCACATGAGCTGCTGTCTCGTCGCCATGCAGGCCCTGCACTCTGTTACTCCCTCCTGTCTTAAAGTACTTACATCATCGTGAATTATCTACTCATTTGTTTTTAAAAACAGTTAAATCGTCGTGGATTTCCTACTCATTTGTTTTTAAAATACCTAAATCATCGTGCATGCATTCTCACCTCTTCGCCGCGCCGTTCGAATACCGAAGTCATGTTTTGAGAAAACTGTTCCTTCGAAGATCACAGAACTAGAAATTACATGACGTATGAGTAATAAACCCAACTGAGGGGGAACCGGTCGTCTGGAGCGAGTAAACGATAGATTTATTACCTGTGTTTGTATGATTTATGTACAAACACCTTCGTTCAAACGCTTTGGTGGTAATTTGTGTCAAGTCGCCGCGCCTTTTACAGTGAAATACATACATACAAGTTTGTAGGTAGACACTGACATTTCATCACCATCTGCCTAGCCTTTTCCCAACTATGTTGGGGTCGGCTTCCAGTCTAACCGGTTGCAGCTGAATACCAGTATTGTACATGGAGTGACTGCTTATCTGACCTCCACAACCCAGTTACTGGGTAATACGATACCCCTTGGTAAGACTGGTTGTCAGAATACGTAACGTGCTTTCCGAGGCGCGAGGGGGGTCTTGGTATATGAAGATGTTCACCCATCCACGGACCGACCGCGGCAAGCGTAGCTTAACTTAGCCACAACTGAAATTTATTTGCTAAAATAATTAAGCAACCTTATTTGCTGATTCTACTATATTGGTAATCGGCTTGCTATTCACTTATGTAGCATGCCAATATGTGTCAACAATTTAGCTGCCGTGTGAAGTGACAAGCGACCTTGACCCGTCCTACGCTTAAAGGATTTGTTCCGCATTCACCTCACGAGGTTCGCCCACATCTGATATTCCTTGTTCGCTCCACATGTTATTCCTTTTTAACTCCGAAAATCATTCGTAATATTGGACTGTGTCGTTCATTCAGAGATTACATTTTTAAGTTGTAATTATGCACTTCGCACTCCGAGTATATTTTTTGCTCGCTTAGGACATCATAAGAAAAAAATCACATCACATCCACGCAAAAGTTCTAATAAACGTTTGCGGGATGCAAACGTTTATTAGAACTTTTGCGTGGATGTGACGCATGTTTTCCGAATTTGATATTTTTTTTGTGTTTGTGTTCTTTTTATGCGTCATGTTTGCCGCAAATAAATGTATTTTCTTTCTTTCTTCTACAGTACCGTAAATTGTCAATAAACACAGTTTTCTAATAGATATTTTCTCATTATTTCCAGAGTAATGGCAACAACTACATGACGGGCGAGCCGCGTCGCAAACGCGAGCCGCCCGCGCGACCCAACCACATTCTGCTCTACACCATCATCAACCCGGCCTATCCCATCACTGTGGTAAGTACTTACAAGTGTAGTTACTGATTCATACCATTAAGGTTGGAATTAAGATGTAAGGTCTGCGCGGGTCGGATCGCGACTGCGCGCGTCCGATGAAACTGTTGCAAATGTTCGGGAATGGGCCCACATCATGAAAAATATTAAAAAAAAAACCTTCTTAACTCGATCTCTTAACTACTAAAAATCGTAAAATGGTCACAAACTGACAATTCATCATTCATCTGTGTGCAATTCATATTGAATGAAATAAAATTTAAACTGTAGAAATAAAAAGTAAAAAACCAATTTGATTAATAAAAACTTTAATGAAAAATTTACCGATAAAATTACGGTTTTTATTTTTTTCATGCGGCAATGTTTACATTACACCAAATATGAAATGAAATTTTACGAAAATTAGAGGAATTGCTAATGATCTGCTGGGAATTCAGGAAATGAATAGCTTTTAGAGGTATTGTTTAAAGTGACCTTTTAGGCCCCCTGGTAATCCCTTTCTAGGGACTTATCATACGGCATACACTCTTATAGCAGGTCAATATTAGACGAAAAATGAAGTTTCATGCTCTTTTATACCAACTGTAAACTATTATCGTGATCTGCTCTACAAATGATTGTGGTTGGGTTATATAATATCGGAGAAAATATCCATTAACGTAGCTACACGAATTTACTCTTTAAATATTTGAATGAATCCTTACTTAAACCTTATTTTCAAATCTATCTTTACGATCAATATCCAATCTCGTCTCAATCTGAAACCAATTAAAACATCTTGTATTTTAACAAGAAAAACAAAATAACTCCTAAGAAGAAATTGTACGAAGGTACTCGAAATTAATCGGTTCGTAATCGTACATGATCGGGAAAGTTCGTCGATTCCCATGCTGTTGCAACAGCGTCATTTAACGGTTAAACGCTACTATTATGAGTTTCAAAACTTTGATAGGGTTTTGCCTGATTCCTATAATGTTTGTTCAGGCAGATGATGGGGACGATGAAAGCAGGCCTAGTTAAATAGACAACTGCTAGTCGACGTCATTCTTACGGATATAACACGATGGTATGCTAAGGCGAAACTTCAACGAAGATACCTACGTGTCCGAAAGTTGTTGATCTGTGAAAACAAGTTTCAAATTCAATTGTGTAAACGCGTGTAGGGACAACTGTCAAATTGTGCTGTCATTAATTCTTAGTTCGGGCTCCGAACTAATCTTATGTCCGTAGGTGACGCCCTTAACTTAGGCCAAAACTACGGAGTTCGTGCTTAGGGAGTAAGAACCCTTGTACCGGCCAGCGAGGTTAAACTTTCCATCACCAGATAACTTTTATTCGAGGAATAAAATTTGACATTTGACAGTTTTTATATGAAATAACTGTCAAAATCTCAAAACTATTCCTAGAATAAAATTATCTGGCGATGGAAAATCAGCCCTGAGTTACTTGTCTTGATCATCATTATCATCCTAATTATTATATATTTGGGGTCTAAGCATTTCTCCTTCCATATATTTCTGTTAGGCGTAATCTCAGTAGTCACCTCTTTCTAGCCATATCATCTTTCACACAGTCCTTCGTTTCGTTTGGTCTTTCCCTACTCTTATAATCATTCCCAACCACATACATTGTACTAGTGCATCCATGAAATACAAAGCCAAATTGAATTGACTGGCAACACTGCAAAGACGTGATGGATATGGCTAACGACACTACCAACCGCCGTTGACCCCGTAATCAGATGCAGACACCTGAAGGTCAATTCTCGTATTTAACACGCTCGCAGCGCCAAGCCCCATATGCCAATACCACCACTACACCAGGAAAATTCCCTAGGCCAGGGGAACATTTTTTGTATACAAAATGTATGGAAAGTGTGCGCGTTAGCGATACACGGCGCTTAGACTGGAATGGTGCTTGTGTATCAAAAAGGATACACAAGTGTTTAGACAGTGTGTATCGCAAAAGATACACATGGCGCTGAGCGTGTTAAAAAACGCTCAAATTCAAGTCGCCATCTCATCTCATTGACAGTCAGAGACAAAAACGTCGTGTAGGTAATTTTTATTACACAAGGTAACTTTTTTACCAGATTCAGATTGAGACAGATTAGAATGCATTCATAAAAAATACTGGAATTGCCTTTCTGAAAATTATGTTAAGTCAATCTTTGTTTTTAGTTTGCATTCTTTGCCATAAGTAATAAGCTAAGTTCTAGATAACATTTTTAATCTAGTCGCGCTATCCCTAAGACCAATCCGCAAGTTTCATTCGAGTTTGAATGTTTGCAAGTTTTCCTATTTGTTGTTGTTATTAAAACTGTATTACGTTTGTGTTTGCGCTAGTCTTTGTGTGGGCCAACTTGATGATGCTATAAAGAAGAAAGGTTGCTTAAGTTTTAATTGGTTTTGTTTGTTTACTTTTTATTGTTTAGCGTATGTTTAATTTATTATCTGTAGTGCGTTGTGGCTGTGTTTACCTCTCCTGGGTGTTGTTAGACGCTGAAGTGTTTTTGTCTAGTGGAGGGTCAGTAATATCCCCAAGACTACCTTTGTCAACAAACTGCTACCACCTGCCAATCATGGCGATTATGGCATTTCAACAATTTGGTCATCGAACTTTCTGTATATTTATCTGTATAAATTTTACTTATCTAAATATGCATACAAATAGTACTCTCTAAGCCACGTGCCTACTTCAGTAAGACCAGCGCATCCTGATTCAGTCCTGCTACCAACTTTGCTTACTTGCTAATTAGTTCATAAAATTGACTGGTAGAAAATGCCTCAGGCATTAAGTCCGCCTTTGTACAGTATTTTTTTACTTGTGCATAAAGTTTTAATAAATACATAAATACAATTCTTCTAACGTTCGTAAAGCTCCGAAAAACGAATAGCTATCTAACTAAAATCCCGATACCTCCTTATTTACCTGCGAAAATGTAAATAACATTGCAGCTGTGTGATTCCGAGCCCATCTCACCGTGAAAACTTAGGTGAAGTGAGCGTGGAGTGAGCTGTCATTCCAACTAATGCTAGGGATTAACACTATTGATAGCTTACTCTAAGCTCACTTCACCCAACTTTTCACGGTGAGATTTTTACAGAATCGATCGGCTGTAGTCTGAATTTTATCTTTCTCTGTATTTCCCCGAAATTAAAAGCCACAACTACACCCCCCATACACACAACTTCACGCTATCATTACAAAGGAGCCCAGCAGATAAACATAAGTAAAAGCATATCATGTCGGAACAATTTTAAGTTGGCTACGTATTTTCAGTATTACACGCTCTATGAAACTTTAGAGGCGGATGAACTTTGAGTTTGGACTGATGTGTGGGGATTAGTTTAGAAGATGTAAGTAATGTTAGCGTTAACGTAGTTTTGAGAAGATTTCGGGAAGAATTTTAATTGGTTTTTGTTTTACTCAGTCTTGATGGTGATCAGGGACCTCGACGCGCAAACTGTAACCTTTAATTCAGCACATGATTCGAGACGAAATTTTTCAAGTCATCAAAAAAAAAAAAAAATACAAAGAAAAGAAAGAAAGAAGAATGCATTTATTGGCATTACAGCAAAATAAATACACCTTTAAAAACAGAAAACAAAGATTATAATTCCAAAAGGGCTTCAGCTCAGCTGACATAATGCAGGTGGTACCACCTGAAGCGGATTTTTAACTGCAACCCACATTGACCCGACCGACCGACCGAGGATGATCGGGGCGACTAGAATCAATCCTATTATATTGCAAATTTTTACGTTCAAAAGTGCCTTCTGTGTGACTATTTGAAATACGGTTAGGTTTGACGACACGCTTAGCGCAGTGGCTGATCGATCGACTGCTGCGCTGCGTGTCGCGGGTTCGATTCCCGCACGGAACAAATATTTGTATTGCCTACAGGTAGTTGTTCCGGGTCTGACTGTTTGTATATGTGAGTTTAAATGTTTGTAAACGCACCCACGATACATGAGTCATTCCTAGTGTGGGGCAACGTTTGAAAATTACTTTGACTTTGATTTTAAGTCATTTTAGCATGTCAGTTAAAATGCCTTAAAATCAGCTTGAGTTATATTGCGAAGGAAATTAAATTTAAATGTCTGACACGCCAACAGCCGACCTGACCTGCCGTATTATTTGTTTCCCATCAAAAAAAATACTGGTAAAAAAATCAACCCAATATTTGACCCAAAAAATGTAAACTATTTCACATGATTTCGCTTGTTGACAAAATGTAAACTATGTAAACAACCGTCGTAAAAGCAAGTTCAATTTTCTCCTCCCTTTCACATAATTTCTCAGAAGACTTACAAGACGTTTTCAGCAACACAATATAAGCAGAGCGATGTATCTTTCTGAACCAGCCAAGTTTGCGCCGTACTTTCTTATCTTAAATCCTCAATTTTGAGTCGCGGGGCTATAAAACTGGAACACTTGAAGTCTGTAACCATACGTCACGCTGATAACCAAGGAGGTTCGCACATGAAGGGAAGTTTGTTGGTTTTTTGGTCGTTATTCTTTTTGCTTACATTATCCTGGCTGAACAGTTTGTTCACAGAGATTTTACCTCTAGCCACCGACAGTTAGCCTGTCATCATCTGCCTAGCCTTTTCCCAACTATGTTGGGGTCGGCTTCCAGCCTAACCGGATGCAGCTGAATACCAGTATTTTACATGGAGCGACTGCCTATCTGACCTCCACAACCCAATGACTAGGTAATACGATACCCCTTGATAAGACTAGTTGTCAGACTTTCGGGCTACTGACGACCCGTAACGACTGTCAAAGATCCACGAATGACAGCCGGGACCAACGGCTTAACGTGCTTTCCGAGGCACGGAGGGGTCTTGGTTTGTGAAAATGGTCACCCATCCACGGACCAACCGCGGCAAGCGTAGCTTAACCTGACCGATCGACCCGTGCGGCAGTTATTACTTAGCCACAAGCTCCTCCGACAGTTAGCCAGTGTCAGAGAATAGTCTGTGACAGCACCAACCTATATACCACGGAATAGATCTGTTCCGTGCTATATACCCTTACTATATACCCAACCTATATATAACCTTATAACGAGAATAAAGATCACAATGATTTGACAGACTTGTCAGTGGCAGCATTTCAACAGGAACCTTATTAGAAAGAGAATAAAGATCACTGTGATTTGGACAGTGATGCTAAATCAGGGGTAAAAGAACTGTAAGGACCATTTTTTGACAAACGATATTTAAAAGTCAACATTCATAAATAGAAAAAGAGCTATTTATTTTTAAGATTCTGTATTTTCTTGTGTTCTTATCCTTTTGTTTAACATCATTTGTTTATCTGCTCGACTTGACCGAATGTTCACAAGAGTGAATTTAGAAGTAAACTTTATAGAATATAATATGTAAATCGTGATTAATCTGACTTTGTAGCCTTACTCAAAAAGCCCTGCGTTGAAATTTTTTCTCTCTGTGTGGTTCTTTCCTCAAAAGACCATCTCAGACATCGACCTACATGGTCTTCATATGATCTGACCAAGATTATGTCTGGACTTTAAAAGAGACTGTGAAGTCTGAGTTTGTTTCGGCCTTTCTTCTCAGACTAGTCAGATAGGAAACGCCGACCCCATCTAGTTTTAAAATATGATTGACGTGTAAAAGTGTTTGTACAAACCTACTTACAAAATAAAATCATTTACCATAGTCGGAAAAAAAAATCTGTTCCATACATTTTGACAGCGTAGGTATTGCACTTTTATATGAGGCGGCAGTTTTTTTTTTGATAGCTATTGAAATTTTTCTACTTCACGGGTTCTAGGAATCATGTGCTGTAACCATGAATTCATGGTTACAGTTCGCGATTTATCTGACTTTGTGGCCATATTAAACCCTTTCTTTTTGCCTTACAGAAAACCATATAACTATTTAAAAAATCGGTTACACCAGCATCCAATCTCATACCCCACCGTAAAACGACCCTTAGAATTCTATCGAGCGTGCACTCCATACTTCCACACTTCCATAGTGCCACCAAAGTTCAAGTAGTTTTTATGGGTCCTTAGCAAGTTCAGGTCGTTACATACAATTGTTAGTAGAATTGTTAGGCGATAGATATCCTAGGTGTTTGAAGTGTTGCAGAAGAAATTGTGACTGAAATTGAATGGGTTTTTTTATTGAAGAAGTCTTGGATAAGTTGAGAAAGATCGAAAAGGACTTTGAAGGATCGTGGCATACTTACCTGAAAAATAAGGATGTCACATGATCAACTTCTCAATAATCTAATCTAATATCTCTGAAACGTGACCCTTTACGGGGTTTGGTCCTAGTATATCTTCCATTTGCATTGTCAGTTATCGATTTATACAGTTTACATGCGTGGCCGCCATTTTGAAAAAAATAAAACAAAATGGCGCGACAGTAGGTATGCCAGGTATAAAAATCTCGAAAGTTATTTCTTTCGATAGCAAAGGGGTCAATCCCCTGAAAGAGATAACTAAATAATCAAACCGACAGGTGGCATACGACAATCTGACGATTTGATTATTTTACAAGTTTCTTTCATACATGTATTTGCTGTTTTATAAAAAAGGCTCCTATGATAAAAATGTGAAAATTTTGTCGTATTTTGGCAAACATGTCGCTTTATTAAATAAGGCGAATATTCAGAAATATTTCAATACATGCCTGATAATGACCGCTATTCTATAAAGTCTGATTTAGGATCAGAACAGTCACATATTTGCCGGCATTGATAGGTAGGGGAGAGGTGTGTCAATAGTTACAGGGAGGCAATTGTAACATGTGTTTTTTCAGGACATCTATTGACGAGTAGCAGTAGCTCTTGGTGGCAATCGAAGCTTTATTTGGTGTTGTTTTACTGACCGAACTTACAGCTAAAACATTTCACGCATGCGCTCTCAATACATGAAAGTTTGAAATATAGCAAGTTGAGTAAAATTATTGTTCGGCACGGTTTTTATTTATAAAATTATATTAAACAGTTTTACAATAGTTGAGTGGTGATTTTCGGATAAGTAAACTACCAATTTATACGTGCAGGTATGTAAGTAGTTCAAATTTACCATAGATTTTTGTTAAATAAGTTTTCATTGCAAAATGGCGGCAGTGGTGCAATAGTAACAAAACAAGGAGAGGCAATTGTAACATGTTACATTTGACACTCTGTATTTTTCACACTAGATAATTATTTAATAATATCATTTTCAAGACATTGCGAGGCACCGTGCCACGAGAAAAATATACTGAAGCTTGTGAAATTGTAATTAAGCCAGAGAAGAGCGTCAGAAGTGTAGCTACCAGCTTTGGCATGTGTCATGTGACTCTATCCAGGTATGTCGGTAAATACAAGCAGGATAATACAGTTAAAACTGGATATGCTCATAATAAAGTATTTTCTACAGAACAGGAACTAGAATTATCGCAATACTGCAAGACTGCGAGTCAGCTTTATTTTGGTTTGACTACCAAAGATTTACGAAAGTTGGCTTATTCGTACGCTAAAGCTAATAATTTAAAATATCCCCAAAGTTGGAACGAAACAGAACTCGCTAGCCTTGATTGGTACAAGGCCGTTATGAAGAGACACTCGTCTTTATCTGTCAGACGTCCTGAAGCCGCAAGTCTTGCTCGAGCCATGAAGAATCAGTTTTTGGGCCGTTCAAAACTAAATTTAATATTGCTGCCGATCACTGGATGAAAAATCATCCGGGTCAACGAATGACCTTAAATGATTTACCAGGACTTCTTATAGAAGCTGTTTCTGTTGCTGCTACACCAAATAACATAACTCAAGAGTTTGCATGCGCGGCGCGGATATGGCCATATAAAAGACATTTTTCCTGACATTGATTTTGCTCCAGCCAGTGTTACCCACCAAACGAATGAAGAAGTCAGCCTTGATCAATTGGATCAGCAAGATGTGTCTTTATCTGCAGAACTGATTAACAATTTATCCCCTTCAGCACCTTCAACATCATATCAGATTTTGCCCCAGACCTCAGCTCAACCAACACAAAGTCTCTCTAATCATACATCGCCACGTAGGACTTCACTAGTAGATTTGGTCCCGCTTCCAAAAGCACCACCTTGAGTCAAATCTAAGACTACGAGATCTAAAGGGAAAAGTGCAATTTCTGTATGTTACAATTGACTCTCTTTGCTGTTACAATTGACTCTCTCGGTGTAGCAATTGTAACACTATTGACTGATCTCATTAAGTGCCATTTTCTAGAATTTTATCGATATTTTTGTTACTTTCTGTATTTGATTTTATAATTAGATAACTCGACTATATTGTGACCAAAAATGATTGCGCTGAGATTTTCAATTAAAATCTTATGAAGGATTGATTTTTTTTTGTTACGATTGACACACCTCTCCCCTACAGTAAACCCACATGATTGGCTCGACGAAGACAATGCAATGAACGTCTAACCAAGTCTTAATATCTCTCTCTCTCTTAGAATTTCTCTAGTATTCGCCTAAGTAACCATTTCTCAGCAAGAATTTACGAAATTAATCTTCTCAACGCAAGAATCTTATTTCTAAAGCCAAACCCGCTAACTTCCCCTTCAACATCCCTACCTAACCCCCCGCCACAGACACAAAACGCACATTTACTACTACGAAACAAACAATACTGTACACTAATTTGAGCCTCAATGGTACGAAACGAAACGCTGCGACCTGTTGCGTTGCCATGCGATTGTACGTGCCATTACCCCGCCAGTAAATGGAATGGGATAGTTTTTGAACTTTGGTACTTTTGACCCCGCGTATGCTAAAGCGGGGCGCGGAGAGGTTTGTGATTTTCATGTGTTTGTTTTGTGTACAGGGTGTTATGTTGGGGTCGGCTTCCAGTCTAACCGGATGCAGCTGAATACCAGTATTTTACATGGAGTGACTGCCTATCTGACCTCCACAACCCAGTTACTGGGTAATACGATACCCCTTGGTAAGACTGGTTGTCAGACTTTCGGGCTTCTGACTACCCGTAACGACTGTCAAAGATCCACGAATGACAGCCGGGACCAACGGCTTAACGTGCTTTCCGAGGCACGGAAGGGTCTCAGTATGTAAAGATGGTCACCCATCCACAGACCAACCGCGGCAAGCGTAGCTTAACCTGACCGATCGACCTCTGCGGCTGTTATTATTCTAGGTGTTTAATTAATTACTATAAAACGCAATATCTACACACAGGGTTTGACTTTATTCTACAAAACACCCTGTATATTTATTTACTGCGCTGTGTCTGCGACGGTACATCCCATTTCGAAAACTTTATTTTACGGAAAAGTTTTGCAACCCAACGTTAGGGTAGGTGAAAAATTAAGTGGTCGAGTTGGCCAATTGACAAGATGGGACGACGCTGAAGTGTTGTTTTCGTTGAAAATGGGTAAGTATGTAGGCACTTTGGACTTGTTGGTTATCTACTGAAACTGGCTGGCACTAGATGGATGTTGGACAGGTAAGACGAACATAGTCTTGTATTCGAAAATAAGGGAAATTAAGAAAAGTTATACAATTTGGCCATTGCTTGATGCCAGGAGCAGGGCACAATGCAGAGTGGCAGAGTCATCGATGATTCTAGATTAGCGTTGAAATTAATAATAATAATTTATTTAATAAAAACGATTACAAAAGGTGTACATTTATCAGGAGTGGCAAATTTTCCATACATTTATAGTGCCTAAAAATAACCTACAACTAAAATATATATTTTTTTTAATAACAGGTGCCAGTAATGATAGTTCGGAATTCGAGTGTTAGGTCGCTACCTACCCGAACTAGGTTTAATTCAAACTTAGGTTTAACATTTTTTACCCATCACAAAAAAAGTGCACAACGCCGCTAAAGAAGTTTTCACTTCAAAAAACAGGTGTTTCATAGAAAAGTACAATACCTACGCGGTCATAATGTATGGACCAAATATTTTTTTAATAATCGACTGAAAAATATCAACGGCTATGGGGGTTCAGAATCATGTACTGAATCCATTGTAACAGGTTGCGCGTCGATGTCCCTGCCAGCCCGTATATTGGTCACACCTAGACCATAGACAATATTACAGGTAGCATACATCGACGCATCAACAAATTAATAGATGACTTATGACGCGCGAACTGTAACCATGGATTTCAGCACATGAGTTTAAACCCCATAGCGTCGAAATTTTTCCTCGGTTATTAAAAAAAAATATTGCTGTTCCATACATTTTGACCGCGTAGGTATTGCACTTTTCTATGAAACAGATTTTTTTTTGATAACCGACGAAAAATTTCGACACTATGGGGTCTAAACTCTCTATGGTTACAGTTTGCGCGTCGATGTCCCCGCCACTCTTAAATAAATCTGAGGGGTAATTCTCGTAATTTTAAGAACGTTCACAATCTAATCTCAGTCTCAATCTGTCAAAAATACTTCTAATTTCCCTACATTTTGACAAGTTTTTGACATTTATTTGTCGCTGAAATGAGACTGCGACTAGATTTTGAACTTTTTAAATTACGGGCTCTGGAGTAATTACTGTATTTCAAATTAAATGAAAACATGTAGAAATAAACTTTAGAATGGTCTTGGAAAAGGAGAACACGAATCTGTATTGCTGTTGAACCAAAATAGATAACAATACGAGATGGTCTATCTAGCTACCTGCGGTTTCTAAAAGCAATATCAATAAATCTGCTGTCAAATTGTGACAGCTAGATGCTAGGGCTCGTTGAGAGATAGTAGTCGTATAACTAGGCAACAGAAGATCAGTCACAAACGAACCGACAAACTGGACAGTCACGAGCAATCAAAAGCGATTTACTCCTTTATTTTTTAATGAAATTTTATGTTGTTACGAACATAGCATTTTCGAACCCATAGGTTTATGTAATGTGTCGTATTTCAACGTTGCATTCGTTATTTCACGAAAAAATCGCAATTGAAAGTTGCCAAGTGTTGATATATTGGTGCTCGTGACTGTACATCCGAAATACTTATACTCTCCTCTGCCTAGACTGACTAGTGTTCGCAAGCTACACTGTTGATCGGTTCTGGGTTCGATGCCCGGTTCGCCCAGTGTTCCCCGCTATTACATGAGACTTAGACATAACTGGCGCAATGTGAGTCTGGTATAGGCTTCTGCCGAACCCTTCGGGCATAGCTTCGGGGAATATAAGCGTCATCATCTGCTATCCTTTTCCCAACTATGTTGGGGTCGGCTTCCAGTCTAATCGGATGCAGCTGAATACCAGTATTTTACATGGAGCGACTGCCTATCTGACCTCCACAACCCAGTTACTGGGTAATACGATACCCCTTGGTAAGACTGGTTGTCAGACTTTCGGGCTTCTGACTACCCGTAACGACTGTCAAATATCCACGAATGACAGCCGGGACCAACGGCTTAACGTGCTTTCCGAGGCACGGAGAGGTCTCAGTATGTAAAGATGGTCACCCATCCACAGACCAACCGCGGCAAGCGTAGCTTAACCTGACCGATCGACCTGTGCGGCTGTTATTATTTAGCCATGGGCCCCAGGAATATAAGCGTGATATTTTGTTATTTATTTTAATGGCACACATAGTAAAATACATAGAGATATGACATAGTTATAATATGAGTACAAAGGTACTGTTTATTTCTTTCTTGCTTGTCACTTTACTCTCGTTCTAACATAACAACACCCGGTCGCATAAGTTGACTTCAGACAACATGCATATTTTATCGCATAGGCTTTCAAAAACTGGGGGTAAAGCCTCCGCACAATTCCATAATTTTGAATCAACCGTATCAATCTCCCATAAGGCCCCACTTCCCATAATTACAATATTATGGTAAAACGTCCCCCATACATTAGTGATGTCGACAATTTGTCACGGCGCTAAGTTATGGGGTCTACGCGAGGGCACAAGATAGTTAGGTACGGAAGTTCGGGTTCGTACGACATTTGAAATCGCACGTACACATAAACACGCTTCACGTACAGCAAGTGCAAGCTCATTGGCGACTGCTTGTTTGTTTTGAGATCGCCGTATGGTCTGTTCGAAAAATATCAGTTGAAAATGTAAACAAATGGATCTCAAAACGTACCTGTCAATTGCAGTTACAAATGTTGACGTCATGTTTGTGAACAAACGCCGTTATTTGCTGGTCATCTCTTAGCTGCCACGGCTTATTTTAATTGTTTTATTATTGGATGGTTTTTTTTTTGTTTCTATTTCCGCGCTTCTTTCCTCTGGACGCTTTTAACGTGTAGGTACATCTGTTTTACATCGTTCTCACATATAATTCAATATTACTGATGTAACTAATATCTTTGTGACAATATAATTTAAAATAGTGTCCATGGAGTTTCTTGCCAGTTCTTTTCCATAGGTACCTACTACGCTTTGCAACTCTTACTTTTTGACAATTTAAAAGGCGTAAATGGTTTAATTGAAATAAATGCTTTGAGTTTGAATGGAGTGCTTTCATTTGATTATTTGAATACTTACTAATCCCGAAATTCAAATTTTACAATAATTCATGTTTACTCAATTTTCGCTCATTTGTTCAATTACAATTTGATAATGTTATTCAAACATTAATTGTTGGTAAAAGTGGTGAGATATACATTTGTAACCTTCTCAATACATTTGAATGTGTGACTAATTCCGTTTATGAGCGATTGCGTTAGAATTTAACCTGAATAGAGTTTGTTTACACTTTCATCAGATACTTTTCGAACGGACATTACGTACCCATTGTGTCTAAGTGTGTGTTTGCCTGTTAACGCGCCGTATAAACCCAACCTTCTGTACCCCTATCTATATTCTGACGGTGGGTACTAATGTAACAACCAATCGATCACGGATTCGATGCTCGCTCGAGGTAGGCATGTTTTGATGGGGTTCAGATGTTATGTTTTTGGGGGTGGATATTGTAGGCCTTATTTATGATAGATGGATTAATTGCTCGCTTCGATCAATAATAGTACTAGATTCCCGATAAGCGCTTCAAAAACGGCCCGAAAAATAAGACCAAAAATACTTTTGTGGTCTTATTTCAAATTAATATGTTTTTTACCTTATTACTTAGACTTTAAGTTTCATTTTAGAATAAATGACTGAAAATTAAAAAATAGAATGATTTTATTTTCAAGCGACATTTTAAATATATTTTGCAATGGTAATTAAACTTTATATTTATGCATTAAGGTTTATAATAAAGTGAAGATGTTAATATTATTAAACTTTTTTCTAAGAAATGTAGATGTTTACGTGTGTGCAAACGTGGCCACTTGAGCGACTGATTTTTGTTCCTGATCCTTAATCTAGTACTATTATTGATCGAAGATTGCTCGCAACCAGCGCGCGTGTATGATCAGATGTTTGTACGCAAACGAGGCGAAAGGAGTATGTGAGGATCGTGAGCAGGTGGCGTTCTGAAGTTAGGCTTACCCCTGTGAGTAGAAGGCGTGGGTTTATGTAATTGTTTGTTTGTGTATACGTACAATCACGAGCATGAGTATGTATACACTTGGCTTTATTCAAAAGCGATTTTCTCCTTTATTTTTTTATGAAATTTTGTGTTGTTACGAACACAGTATTTACGAACCCATAGCTGTTTGCAATGTGTCGTATTTCATTGTTCTTTTATTTTATTTTTATTCAAGAGGAACAACAAACAGCTACAATATAAAACATAGAAACAAGAAAAACACAGAATATATAGACAATATTGCAGCCCACAACGCTGTTCACAGATTAACAATAGGATATAATACAGTGAAAACAGTCGCTAAGGTTACAAATACAATTTTTAAGTTATTAAATTAACTCTCGTATTTAAAATGTATATAATACATATAATATAAATGATAATATGAATATATAATGTAATGTATATAAAATAAATGTTTATAATACTCAAAAAATGGCACAATAAAAAAAAAATTATAAATAATAAAATTCATGAAAGCTCCTTAAGTATAAGACTTTTGAACCTATAGCACATGCAAAAATGTCTATGTATATGTTGTTTTCGTTATTTTACGCAAAAATCCCTATTGAAAATTTCCAAGTGTTGACATTTTAGTGTTCGTGACTGTACAGTTCCTGATAAGCAAACACCTAAGCAAGCGTACTGCTATCAAGGGACTTTTCTTCGTATACCGACCGTGAAGAGCAGTGGGGTCCTAGGTAGTATCGGCCTCGAATTACGAGCTGTAGGTCATGAGTTCAAACCCACACAGGCACTTTATTTACTTCGTGTATTTAATTTCATCAGCACTGCAGGAAGACATCGTGAGGAAACCGGCATGTCTTCGAACTGAACCAAAAATTCCGAAGACATGTAACATCTACCAACCCGCATGGGGCCCGCGTGGTGGATTACGGCCCACTCCCTGTCACATAGGGGAGGCCTGTGTTCCAGCAGTGGGGATATTATAAGCTAATTATGCTATCATTATGATATGTATGTAGGTACAGACGCCAGCACATCAAGCTACTACAATCTGTCAAATTTCTTTAATAGATTTTCAACTTTGTCGCTAAAGCATTAAGGTTCAAGGTTGATTGGTAAAATTTGACAGTTTCGGGTAGGTTGACCTGCTGGCGTCTGTATTAACTACTAACAATTAAAGTCGTTTTTCAAAGGTTTATTTTAACCGCGATATCTCTATGATTTTCCTACTAATATTTTTAACGTGAAAGTTTGTATGGATGGATGTTTGTTACTCTTTCACGCAAAAACTACCGAACGGATTTGGATGAAATTTGGCACACAGGTGGTTTATAGCCAGGTTTAACATATAGGATACTTTTTATCTTGATATTCCCACGGGATCGAAACTTATGCGGGTGAAACCGCGGGGCAGTACCATAATAAAGAAAAATAAGCATCAAATAAAATCATCTATATATATCATTAATCCGAATCATCGTTTTCGTCTTCTCCGGTGTCGCCCACCATTTGATCATTCTCCGCTTCAGGGAGCAAAAGACAACATTTCCGGGGAGAATGGCTAAAAATGAAACAGAATTTATTGGAAGACGCGTTAAATACCAAATGAAATGGTGTTATTTTTCAATATCTGTAAAACAAAATGGCGGAAAAAAGGGGAACTTTTCCTCGGTATTTGCTTTTAGGAAAGCCACAGTTTTAATATGAGTTTACAACTTGGAAGTGCTCGGAGCATGTACGGTAATAAAAAATTAAAGTATCCAGAAATCAGTAAAGCGTATCCTACTATGTAATATTTATAAACGTGAAAGTTTGTATGGATGGATGTTTGTTACTCTTTCACGTAAAAACTACTCAACGGATTTGGATGAAAGGCACACAGATAGTTTATAACTTGGATTAACACATAGGATACTTTTTATCCCGGTAGTACGTTCCCGTGGGATAATTTCCGACCTCCACGCGGGCGAAGCCGCTGGGAAAAGCTAGTAGCGTATATTTTCCTTCACCGTTTTGAGAGCAGTGGTGATGAAGTAAGTTACTCAAAGGAAAGCACCTGCCTGAGTTCAAACCCACGATCTACAACTCGTAAGTCGCCGCCTTTACTTCTGGGACCACTGCTCTCAAAATTATAGATTTCACAAAATAGTTTTGGCCAAGATTTTAGAGTAAATACAACTCAGTGCCGACATGTTTTAAATAGACTACTTTAGTCGCACAATTAAGCAGTGGGTACACTTACGCCTGTGGTTGTACAGTCACGAGCAAAAGTATGTAGGTATACACTCGGCTTTATTCAAAAGCGATTTACTCTTTTATTTTTTAATGAAATTGTATGTTGTTACGAACATAGCATTGTCGAACCCATACGTTTATGTAATGTATCGTATTTCAATGTTGCATTCGTTATTTCACGAAAAAATCGCAATTGAAATTTGCCAAGTGTTGACATATTGGTGCTCGTGACTGTACGGTACTGTTTATGTAAATAGGGCTATTCAGATTAGCTATTTAGCTGTTACCGAGCGAACAAATCGATTGACCGATATTACACTATCGGTAAGTCGTGAATGTGGATTCACGCGTTTTAAAGCCCATAGCAGTTTAAGGGTTTTGAGGGGCATTCATGGGGTCGGTAGTGAGTTCAAAACCTTGGCATTGGATTGAGCAATGGTGTAAATGAATAGAAAATTTGACAATTACCTAACTTTTTGTGCATTTCAGGAACAACATGATCTTTTTGCCCCATAGGTTCAAAACTCACTTTTAGGTTTTCCCTTACATACGATCCTGCATTGTTAGACTAATATAAAATCCTAATAATATAATGTTTGGACTTCAAAATAGACCATGGTCTATTTTGGTTGGTTACCTCTGAGTTGGTTTCGGCGTTTCTTCTCAGGGATCAGTCAGCTAGGAAATGCCCGGCGCCATCTAGTTTTAAAATATTGGCCAAAAAATTTCAGATCAATCCGATACCAAAAAATGGTTTGCAAATATTGACCGACAACTTACAAACATACATACGAACAGTACGCAAGTTAAATAAAAGCTTGTAAAAATATTGACGCGTAAAAGTATCTCAAAACACCTACTTACAGAAATATTAATTTCATTTCGTTTAAACGTTCAGGACAACAGACCGAATTTCATTCTATTATAAATATACAACGTTCCTTTGAAATAGAATCAATACCCGCCCATACCTTCTGTGAAGTTTCGCCAACTATTTCTTCATCATCTTCTTCTTCTTCTTCTTCCTGCCCTTATCCCATGTTACTTGGGGTCGGCGCAACACGTTTTCTTCTTCCATTCTCCTCTGTCAGCCGTCACGCTATCATTCACTCCCTTCTCTTTCATATCATTTCTCACACAATCCATCCATCTTTTCTTCGGCCTTCCTCTCCCTCTCCATCCATCAACATGTATATTCATCACTCTTTTAGTCACATGCGTTTCGTCCCTTCTCATCACATGCCCATACCAAGCCAAGCGATTTCCTTTCAACTTTTCTGTCACTGGCGCCACTTTCAAACTTCCTCTTATATACTCATTTCTTACTTTATCCATTCTCGTCACTCCACACATCCATCTCAACATTCTCATCTCCGCTGCATGCAATCTTTTTTCATCCGTCTTCTTCTTCATCATCATCATCATCATTTCAGCCGAAGGACGTCCACTGCTGGACATAGGCCTCCCCCAAGTACCTCCACTTCGACCTTTTGGAGTTTCTTGCCCATTCTTCTCCATACGAAAACTACCTTTTGGAAGGGGCGAGTAGAATCAATTTTATTTGAATGTAATTTTTGACGTTCAAAAGTGCCTTTTATGTGCCTATTTGAAATAAATGATTTGATTTTAACTTTGACCGGTTCTGTTTCTCGCATCCAACGGGTTCCTGCGGCCTTTTAGTGTTAAATAATAATTTACTCCACTAATGGCACCTGCGAAAAATATCGATAGGTGCCGTATGTGGAATACCTCAGGTGCCATTTAAGCGGATGCCCAATGTGGAATACGTCTTATTTCTTATTGCGAACTATTTCTTAGTAACTTATAAAGGTATTTTTAAACTAACTTTCGCGACATTTAGAGATGGCATTTTCTTTCCTAATACCCACACAATGTAAAGAAATTCTTCGTTCACACAAGACTAACTTTTCTCAATATAATTCCGAGTTGTTTCGTATTAAACTACGCTTGGAGGAATTTGTTTCACTCGCTATTTTATTTCTAAGCTTTGTTATTGTCATGAATACAGTATGAGATTGTTTTTCGCCGTATTTTTATTTGCGGTTCTGTTGAGCAAGTGTATTATTATATTTTATGGCTTGGTAGAGGTTTTTTACACATCTGCGGACGAGTATAAAATTTGTACGGTTTGAAAAGAATTTACTCGCGCTGCGTGATTGTAGTAAAGTCAATATCTTACATTAGAATAAGGCTGAGATTTCGCTGTTCAGAACATTATAAGGGAAAGTTTACAAAAGACAGTTTTCAAAACCCCTCCACCACTTCCTAGTGTTTATGTGTGAACTGGCATGACAGCAGCAACTTCCCTACACAATACTATACAAAGTGGCACGGACATCGACGCGCAACCTGAGGGGCAATTCTCGTAATTTTAAGAATGTTCACAGTCTGAGGGGTAATTCTCGTAATTTTAAGAACGTTCACAGTCTGATCTCAGTCTCAATCTGTCAAAAATACCTCTAATTTCCCTAAATTTTTGACAAGTTTTTGATATTGATTGTCGTCGAGATGAGATTGCGACTAGATTTTGAACGTTATTACGAGAATTAGCCTTCTGTTACCATGGATTCAACATGATTCTGGACCCCCTGCGCTGAAATAGTTCGTCGGTTATTACAAAAAATATATATTTGACCGCGCAGGTATTGCACTTTTCTATGATTGCTGATATTTCTTTTGATAACCGACAAATAATTTCTGAGGGTCTTGTACTCATCATTATGAACAACTTTTACTATGGGACCAAACCCGAAATTGCGAAACAAAAATCTGGTGTTCCCTAAATTTTGACGAGTTATACGAACATAAATGTAGGGAACAGCTGATTTTTTTTTCGCGCTTTCTTGTTTCGTCCCATAGTAAAAATTGTTCATAATGATGAGTACAATGACCCACTAGAGTTATGGGATATAAAAAAAACACGTTGTATAGAGCCTAGTCGTATATTGTCACTAGGATCTCAAAAATACAACTTATCACCAAAATCAGCCTATAATTTTCCCACTGTTGGGACACAGGCCTCCTGTCTTCGAGAGGGAGTGGGCTGTAATCTACCACGCGGGCCCAGTGCGGGTTAGTAGATGTCACTTGTCTTCGAAGTTTTGGTTCTAGGACATGCCGGTTTCCTCACGATGTTTTCCTTCACCGTTTTGAGAGCAGTGGTGATGAAGTAAGTTACACAAAGCGCCTGTCTGGGTTCAAACCTACGGCCTACAACTCATAAATCTGTTACTACTTGGCCACCAAGGCAACCATGGTCGTAGTATACACCATTGCACATTATATCCTCATTCGCAGTTGTGCACATACCATTACAATATTTTCGTTGACCCTTATTTCTTAAGGTAAGGTTTTCATGTTACATGGAGCGTTAGAATCGTCCTTTTTATAAGCTTTCTAATCTTTATATTTATCTAACGACCCACCTTGGAAGACATTTTGGGGGATACAGAATCCTCTCGAGAGTGTTTTAAGATGCCTGTCCACTGTCTTCAGTATCTTTTGTTACACATAAAATGTTATCACTTTTATTCATGGTTGTAATTTAGTTCTAGTATTTTAGCTGGCTTTGGTAATGCGGTTTTATCTAATAGTAATTAGCTTTTAGCTAGTTGAGATTAGAAGTATATTATATTTTTAAATATGAGAATATAAAAAGTATAAAAACATTTAAAAATAGTGGCCCACCGGTATCGGGAACAGAGTCCAAGCTACCGGTGGTCAGGGCTCCAGAGAGAGGAACCTCCTGACAATGCGAGCCGTATCCAGAAGTACCGCTTTCTGAATCAAGCCCTTGATACAGCTGCCCAACGAGAGCATCCTCAGGTGTTGGTCGAGGCTCTTGGCTATTAAGCCTTTGGCTGTCACGACTATCTATTATTATTATTACGTGTTTTTTTTTATAAACGATGATTAACGTTAAGTGACGTTTAAGCGTCACAAATGTATGGTTAATCAGTCGCTAATCACTACTTGACTTTAAGCAACGTTTATTAACTTAAATAACTTCATTCGCTTGAAATTTCTTGTTCTCCCGACCCCCGTCGCATCGCCCCGTCGCGTCGCAGTATAGTATGAGTAGGAAATAGGATATATGTATGTAACATAATCCACATTTAGAGTTATCCTTAACACAAATATCTCGCATAATTTTATCAATAGGCACCTATATTTCTCCATTAACTTACTATTTTGACGTTCAAAAGTGCCTTTTATGTGCCTATTTGAAATAAATGATTTTACCTCGAAATGCCAAAAATATACCACTGAAACTCAGAAAATTTCTCTTCAGTAATAGAATTACGTAGATACCGGTCCTAGAACAGTATAAAGTAACCTGTTATCTACTATTTTATGATAATGTCGACAGTCATATCTCTGCCGTGCCAACGCCGGGAAATGTGTTACTATTATTGTTACAATATTAGTCTTTCAACATGACAGTTATCTGAATATTATATAACCTAACGCCGTTTTATATGTTGCATGACGTCTGCTATCCCCGAAGGGTTAGTCAGAAGTGTAACTACCTATTTTCTGGTATTTCTTTTCTCTTCGTAAAAATGCCTTGTTGGTGTAGTAGTTTTGTAGCTACATGAGCTCATCCCGCCTTCACCTTTCTACCATCGAGAGTCCAGACGCACTGCGGGATACCACCCCTATTTGGTTAATATACCATATATACGCACTAAGCGCTTCTCGTCATCTTTTCTGATGCGCACAGCTAAGGAGTGGAACCGTCTGCCTGCGTCTGCATTCCCGAGTTCATACAACCCGAATCTCTACGAGAGTGAATAGGCTTCTTCTGGGCAAGCTCGTTCCACCGTAGATCTCATCCCTGCCTCTGGGCTGGATTGAGGTCAAGAGTGAGCCCATTGTCAATATTTTTTTTTAAAAAAAAGTTGCAAGCGCTACTGCTGAGCTTGAGGTCTTTTTTTTTGTTTTGTTTCGGGGAAACCTTCAAATGGCACCCGACCTCCAGGGAATGAAGTCGGGGAGTGTGGGCTTTTGGCCTCACTAAAACCACCCCGGTGATCACCATCCGCACATAGGGGTGGTCCCGGTTCCTCTTAAAAGACCAATTCCGGAACCACCCCTGCGCAACGCCTGTACGGCACATCCCTGGGGAGACTGTAAAGGGGCCTCCCCTAAGCCTCGCTATGCACGGCAGCATGTGACCACTGTGCCACCGTCTCCCCTGGTCACTTGGTAGGCGGACAGAGTCCCCACTCTATGCGCCCGCGACCCCAGAGGTCCACCTACCTTAATTGGTAAGCGGGATTAGGCGCCAAGGCGGTTGCCTCCCCGACGCCTCCTTCACCGAGTGGGATCAGCCCTCTCCCGATCCCGCTCGGCGGCCTCCTTGACCATCACGGTCTCACAGAAGGAGGTTACTTCCGTCCAAGAGCATGAGATCCTGGGTTCGATCCCTAAGTTGGGCAAAGTGTTATTGGGGTTTTTCCGTCAGAAATATGGCAATGGATTCACCCCTTATTTATAAATGAGACCTAAACATGGCTGGGGTAATGTAGGGGTACATAAGTACACGTCTGCGTAACCCTTCGAGGATACAGGCGTGTGTTCTTTTCTCTTATTGACCAAAACTTTGAACAATTTAGGAAACGAACTTTTTGGAACGAAGTTCCTTATCGCGCGTTGTGAAAGGGGGCTAGACGGAAAAAATTCTTACGAAAAGTTGTCACGACAATTCGCTACGAGTGCTACGCCGTAGCCGATGCGTAGATTATCCGCTACGCAGCTACGTCGTCGCAGAGCTACATAATAAATTATCTGCTCAACAACGTAAATTGATTTATAGAAGATTTTTATTGGAACGAAGTTTTGGAACGAAGTTCCTTATCGCGCGTTGTGAAAGGGGGCTAGACGGAAAAAATTCTTACGAAAAGTTGTCACGACACTTTTTGCTATAGTAAGCTATTGTAAGCTGTGCGGCGTCGCATGTTTCTCTGTCTGTCTGTGAACTTCGTTCCATCCGGGTGTCCCTTGACACCTCTCAAGTTTTTTTTTTAAATAACGTTGCCCCACACTTGGAATTTCTCCTGTATCGTGGGTGCGTTTATAAACATTTAAACTCCATACACAAACAGCCAGACCCGGAACAACTACTTGTAGGCCATACAAATATTTGTTTCGTGCGGGAATCGAACCCGCGACACGCAGCGCAGCAGTCAATCGCTTAACCACTAAGCCAACCGTGCCGTCAAAAACTAAACCAGTACTGCAAGTTACTACATGTTAGGTACCTACAGTAAACGCTTCAGCACCGCTTTCTATAGAATTTGTACTCGAACATGTTGCAAGTTTAGAAATCCTCAATAATGTCCATCAAAAGTTAAAAGCACCCAACGGAAACTTTGAAACTTCATATGAAATTGGAAAACTCAAATTGAAACATACCCGTTTTCTGAGAAAATCGTCATTCTTCACGTCAATACAAACTCAAATAAAACCCTAATACTCCAAGTCCATCCACCAAATCTCAGCGTATTCTCTGTCCATCAAAGTTTCAGAACAACCATCAAACTATCACTGTCCACAATAGTTCGTCCAATAAAACTTAGCGGTAGTGGGACAAACTTGTATGAAATGTTGGCCCACATTTTATTAGCTTGTACTATGTGGTTTAACCGAGTTTGTTTTACTACAGATGTTTCTATTACGTTATTTTGCCTTATTGTTGCTTCTTGACTTGGGGGAAGGTTTAGATTTTGAGGTTTTCTTCACCATCTGTAGGGTTTTGGAGCACTGTTAATAGGATTCGTCGTTTGTTTGGTATGTTTTCTACAGAGGCGCGTCTTTTGCGATTCGTATTTAGGGTGTTACATAAGATGAGAGCAGTGGTGGCAGTGGTAAAGGTCGCGACTTACGAGTTGTTGGTCGTAAGTTCAAACCCAGTCAGGCGCTTTACTTTGTGTAAATTATTAATCAACACTGCTCTCAAAAACGGTTAAAGAAAACATCGCGAGGAAAGCGGCATGTCCTAGAACCTAGAACCAAAAATTCGAAGACATGTGACATCTACCCACCCGCGTGGTGGATTACGGCCCACTCCATCTCACTTTTGTAGACCAAAGTGTAACTGTACCTAACACTAAGTAATAGGAACATGAAGACTCAATCAAATATCTTACAAAAGATTCTGAAACTTCGTAAGAAGTGTAACAACACGCGTTATTAACACAACAAAGCTTCTTCAGCTCTTACAAACACACTCAAGGTTCGAGTGTTAAAAACTAAAAGTAGAAAACTCCAACTTGTCGAGATCAGAGTCCTATTAAGGTGTCGGAAGGTATTTCTTCAAGTGGATACAAAAGTTGATATATAGGTCAGAGAGGGAAGTGACGGGTTGCTATATTTATGAGGAGGACTTACGTCTCTTTACTAATCTATACAGGGATGAGAAAAAGTAAATGATGTACTTGGAGGCACCATTTGGTGACCCTCCAATTCGCTAGGAACATAATCATAAACGTTGGTCGCACTTAGTTGAATATGTGCCTCCTAGGACTATAGAGGATAATTGGCAAATTAACCATGTTTGTTACATTAATTAGCGGCTAAATAGCCCTTAGTCGCCTATCGCAGCCACTGGGATATCTGTCGGTAACTATAGAAAATGTTTGCTGTTAAAATTGGCTTCATCGCCATTAAATAGCCCAAAATAGTCCACTGTAGACCAAAAATCTATGTCAGCATCTGCCTAGTCTTTTCCCAACTATGTTGGGGTTGGCTAAATCTATGTATGGATTTAAAACCCCTGTCCCCCAAAACTAACTTACGTAAAACACTAGGTAGTGGGTAATACGGGCTGTTGTCCGAAACTCCACGTCAATGCGCGTATTTTGCGTACGGACAAAATTTACTATTAGCTATAAAGCGCAAAACCGTCCCCTGTAAGTGCTCGTACAGACGAGCGACACCCGTCAACGGCAGAAGCGACTGCAACCGTCGACAACGTGCTGCTCGTGTATTTGATTACGGTGCTTAAAGAAGGCGTACTCGACGACGACGACGAGTAGCACGTTGTCGACGGCACCCGGCGACAACGCGTAGACGGCGGGCGGGCGTTGACGGCTACAGTTTCCTCTACCCAAGACGCGAGCCGCTCGTGTATTTACACACTAGAAAGAAAGAAAGAAAAAGTATTTATTGCGACTCGTACAGGATCATAAAACTAAACTAAACAGAGTTAAAAATAAAAAATAAAACAAATTGTATAAAAAAGTAACAAAAGGAAAAAAAATGAAACAGAAAGTCCTATAAGAGGCCAAAAGACTCCTATCTCAGCATGATGCTTCGACATTTAAAAAATAAATGTCGAAGCGCTGGTATTCTGATAGGGCCCGCTGTGATGTCACGGGTAATCACAGTAATAAATAAATAATAAAATAGATATAATATTATGTAAAATATTAGCAATAAAATAAATATTACACTAAGACCTAAACCTCATTTTCCATTAAACAAACTCCCCCAAAACTAACTTAGGTACGCAAAAGTGACCAACAACAATCAGTAACAAAATCCACTCGTTTATAAATAAATATAGGAACCGAATAAAAAGTTGGAAGTACACTGGTACTGGGATGAAAGAGTTTGTTAACATGATTGTGTTATTTTTATGAGATTTCCTCTCGATGGAGCGCGCCACAAGTTGTGCGAAAGTTTCATCCATTTTCATGTCGTCCATTGGCACGGACTTAAAAGAAAATTGTCCTCTTTTATTTTCGTCGTTTAATATCTATCTTTAGAAGCTTATTTGTGAAGTGTGGCTCTGATGGAAAGGTTAAAGGATAAAATAGACATACCAATAGTTGTTGGGGAGATTATTTATTTGAAAATAGTAAAAAAAATAAAAAAGAGCATAAAATAGCCTTTGCACGGGTGCAATATGCTAATGTGAAGACATGTCAAAACGTTGAGATTTCTGTGGTACGCATGACGACATTACGATTAAGCTGTACATTTCCAGTATAAGCTGACTTGAAAGGTATTTTTATGTATAACTAGCTGCGCCCCGCGGATTCACCCTCATAAGTTTCGATCCCGTGGGAATATCGGGATAAAAAGTATTCTATATGTTAATCCTGGTTATAAACTATCTGTGAACCAAATTTCATCCAAATCCGTTCAGTAGTTTTTGCATGAAAGAGTAACAAACATCCATCCATCCATATAAACTTTCGCGTTTATGATATTAATGAATAAATAAATTAATTAATATAAAATTAACAGAAAGGATTTTCTTACTCTTCAAAAATGATATTGTTGATAATAGGTACTTTAGCGCTTGTTTTGTTCTGTTGTAGGTTTCGAGTTATTTTGAATCCTATTTCTTTTATTGATTATTTACCAAATTGCCAGCATCCTTTGTATGTAAATGCATGTATGGCGCTGGATAAATTCGGAGTATGAAATACCAGTAATTATATTGGACGCTATTGCCCAGTACCCATCGCCTAGGAACCTAGACGTATTAACTTAGTCGCCTTACCCAAATTACACCAACGTCTGCAGAAGCCGCTTAGGGCCCTTTCAGCTTTGCAAGTGGTCCATATGCAGAACAAATGCTTGTATAAGCTCTCTGAATATCTTCTCTAATTTCGGTATGAAATACGATGTACTGATGGAACCTGAAGGAGGAACGCAAATCTAAAATAGACATTACTCCTTTCAATCAACTCAGTCCACTGCTGGACATAGGCCTCTCCCAGACTGCGACACAACACCTTGTCTTCCGCCTTCCGCATCCAGTCTGTCCCAGCCACCATCTAGCTGGGGCGCGTCCCACACTACGCTTGCCTATCCGCCGTCTCCACACCAATACTCATCTGCTCCACCGGTCACCGGTCCTTTGACAAACATGGCCAGCCCATTGCCTCAGCTACCTTCTTAAGGTCCATCTAGCTGGGGCGCGTCCCACACTACGCTTACCTATACGCGGTCTCCACACCAATACTCATCTGCTCCACCCGTCACCGGTTACTATGCAAACTATGTCGATAACTCCAGTTCTTTTCCAGATAACTTCATTTCTGATCACATTACTCCTAAAAACAAAACCAGCTAAATAAATCTTTATTTTTCTTACCCAACATTGTTCCAGCTGCTACACAGTGTTGCACACAACACGAGTACAGTCGCTAGTGGACAAAGGGCTCCAGTCGTCGACAAATGCGTTCATTCAGCATCGATTACTGTATAGCGACAATGTGGGTCCAGCTGGGCTATTGTGCACTTGACTGTGTGTTTATTGGGGCTTATTTCAAGCTATGGGGCCTGTTTGTTCAGGATTTTGTGGTTTACTTTCTGTTAATTATTTCATCACCAACTGCTCTTAAAACGGTTAAGGCGAGACATGCCGACTTCCATGTCTTAGGACCAAAACCTTCGAAGACATGACATGTGACATCTATCAACTCCCTCATTTACGATTAGATTTAGATTACAGCCCTCACCCTCTCATAAAGAGGATGCCTGTGTCCCAGCAGTGGGAATATTATATATTATATATGCTGATTATGCTTATGCTATACTACTTTCTCGGCAAAAACATCTTATACAGGGTGTTATTGACAGCCCTCCACAAAAACACAGGATTGATTCAGCTCCTTATTCTGAATCATATCCCACTGGAAATTTTCTCAGGAAAAAAAAAATTGATGCCGTTTTTTCTGCTGATATTCCTTTATTTCAATGTAAAATTACGTTCTCTGTATGCAACACTCCATTTATGTAAATAAAACAGCTGAAAACAGCCTCGCTCAAGCTCGCTGCGCTGCCGTCCGCTACGTGCGTTTTGCCACGGTAACGATACGTTGCGTGTGAGGTAATAAAACAAATCTGGTTTTTTGGATTCCCTTAATGTTCCTGAAAGAATTACATGTACCGGTCATCTTAATATGATGTACTGAAGCCACCCTATCAGTTTGCGGAGGGCTGTCAATAACACCTTGTATAGTTTTGAAGTTGGTGGCAACTCCTAAGGTGTTTGTTGGAACGCGGAAATTAGTTTCATTTCTAAAGATCTTACGTTTTATATATTATGGTCTATCTTTATGTCTCACAGTTTTGGTCCTAAGCTACGCGTTTTTGACCAATCCTGTCTGGATCTCGTCCCAGGAACTGGCTTGTGGAGATTAGGTAGTCGCTCTATTTAAAATACTGGTAATCATCTGCATCTTGTTAGACTGGAAGCCGACTCCAACATATGTAGTGAAAAAATTGAAAAAAAAAGGTCTCAATTTCCTTGGAACTTGATCTTTTAGGTACGGATAAACCTATTGTATGTGTACAGCTGTATATAACAATAGGTTGTGAATAGTAATAGTGTATCTAGTAACAGTATGTCTCGTATTCCGAGCTCGCCTGCCGCGTCTAGACAAATATTTGTAAGTCTAACAGACCAGTTAGCACACTGTGTATGGTGTTAATTGCACCTGTGACACGATGTATTAATTATTGTGGACTTTGAGTGTTAAGCCTTTGTTACCTACTGATTAATGCTCGATTCTTATAAACAAAAACGAATCGTTTTGCTTACCAATGGTAGCATTTTTGAAGTGAAAACTTCCTTAGCGGCGTTGTGCACTTTTTGTGATGGGTAAAAAATGTTAAACTCGCATCAGGACACGTGACCTGATCAAAAATTCGTAAGACGGAGCTCGCGTCAGGACGCGTGACCTGATCGAAAATTTGTAAGACGGAGGGAGAGTAGACCGCATTCCAAAATATCAAAAATGCACAACGTTAATATTCAAGTTGTCACTTCTGCCGGCACTAATAATAATAATAATATTTATTTACTCAAAAACAGTAAGTAGGTACAGTACATTCTTACAAATATTAGGCTTACAGTTTAATTATAAATAAGAGAATGAGCATCCGCAGCTGAACTAGGCGTGAGCCTGTATCTCAGCTAACAGCGCCGTTTCCCCTCAGAAACAATATACTAGGTAACCTAAATTAGCAAGAAGCAAGAGTTTAGGACCAGTACAAATCAAAGAGAAATAAGAAATTAAGGTAAATTAAACTTAAATTACTAGCACTCCCGGAGTGCAACCCGTTTTTTTTATTGGCAAACTGCCCCATATACATAGATTCGTAAACTAATTTTACCTGTGATAGCTACTTCCATATGGGGGTAGTCTACTATGCAAAGCTATGCTATGAGGTCTTTGCTTCATTATTAGTGCAAGAGTCTTAATTTTAACCAATAACGGTCCGCAAACTATAGGAATCTGCCATCAGAAATTAACAAGCGTGTTTTGGTGTCCAGTAGGTCGCAGGTCAGTGGTAACAAAGAATGTCCGTGTCTTGCCCATTTATGGCCATAGGAACTTACTACGCTTTGGAATAGGCAACTAGTTTCGTATTCCTGACTAACCCACTCCTTGGCAATTCAAAAGTGCCTGTAATTAGATCAATTGAAGTAAATGCAGCCTACTAGATCATCTTTCATCCGATTCTTATTCATTCGATTGATTTTAAAGGTTGCGTCGCGCACACGGGCAGAGAACATTTCTGCCGTTAATAGTATTTAACAGCACGGTTCCAGAATACATTTTTAGATACCTACTGTTTATCGACGGCACGGTTGGCGCATTGGTTAAGCGATTGACTGCTGCGCTGCGTGTCGCGGGTTCGATTCCCGCACGGAACAAATATTTGTATGACCTACATGTATTTGTTCTGAGTCTGGGTGTTTTTCTATCCATAATATGTATGTATTTACAAAAAAAAAATGTATATAAGTAGTTTATCAGCCATCTTGTTACCATAACACAAGCATTAGGTTGCTTAGCTTGGGACTAGATGGCGCTGTGTGAAATGTCCAGGGATATTTATTATTATTTATTTATTTATTTTATTAGGTTCATTAAAAACCGCGTCAGACAGCATCTGTCTGGCATTTATGCTGAAATATACAAATAATACCTTTTTGACGCAGCCGTGAGGCACACACTATAATTAAAACATTATTTTCACTTTTTTAATTTGTATTTTGCTTTTCACGAACTGTGCCCAAAGAAACGTTATTCTTTCTTTCTTTCTAACATGAAGCGGCCATCGACCTATTACATTAGTTATTATGGCTTCCAGAAGCCTTGATCTTCAACACCCACGAAAAACCGACGCTCAGTAAACTTCGAAAGTTATCCAACTTTCCTGGAACTCGGAAGACGCAACGGAATCTACCAAAAACGAATTTCAAACAAAAAGAAATGTAAAGAAATATATACGAAAACACACGCGAACTACCACAATATTAAAAGTAATAAAACAGCTTGTAAAACAATAACTGCCAAGTGCAAGAACCCCATGTCTCTGACGACACTTAATTTATAAAGCAAAACTTGTAGAAACATGGCGTAATGAAAAACTGAAGTTATCCCCTAGCGTTTGTTTTTATCTTTTAGTAGCACCCTTAAAAGATTATGTTCCGGTTCCTTAAAAGATTATGTGTCGGCACAGTCGGGCGGCTAAATCGAATATACATGATATACCTACATAATCAGCCCACTGCTGGGACACAGGCCTCCTCTCGATGAGGGAGGGAGGGAGTTGACCATAATCCACCACGCGGGCAGTGCGGCTTGGTAGATGTCACATGTCTTCGAATTTTTGGTTCTAGGTCATGCGAGTTTCCTCATGATGTTTTCCTTCACCGTTTTTGAGAGCAGTGGTGATGAAATAATTTACACAAAATAAAGCGCCTGTCTGGGTTCGAACCTACCATCTACAACTCGTAAGTCGCGGCCGTTACCACTGGGTCACCTCTGCTCTTACGTGATATATTATGTCGATATATGTTCGAGAAAAAGCTGCTCGGCTTAGCTGGAATAAGGGTCTAAATGAAGCGAGGGTCTAAAGACGAAAGTCTTTGATCAGTGCGTGTTGCCAGTGATGACATATTGCACTGAAACGTGGTCGCTTACAATGGGCCTCATTAGAAGGCTGAAACTCACTCAAAGGGCAATTGAGAGGGATATGCTTAGAGTTTTACTACTTGATTGAATCGGATATGAAGAGTTCCGTAGAAGAACCAAGTTTGCCAAACTTAAATGGTACACGGCATATTGCTCGCAGAAAAAGATGGCCGATGGGGCCGAAAGATTCTGGAATGACGTCCGCGTACCCGAAGACGTAGCGTTGGAAGGCCTCCTACAAAGTGGACCAATGACCTTGTGAAGGCCGCAGGAATTCGCTGAATGCGAGAAGCACAGAACCGGTCGAAGTGGCGATGCGAAGGAGCCTAGTCCACTACAGCTGGTGGACGTCTGTCTGGTGAAATTATGAAGATGCCGAATGAAGTTTGCCGATCGGCACGAACCGCATGATACCCGAATATGTGTAGTTATATAACAAATACTGCCGAATCGAATGTGCCGAACCGAACAACTCCGTAGCACGTAACCAAAGAACCGAAATTACCCCCCAGCGTTTGTGTTGATCTTAATCTTTTATGCTTTACACTTGTCGACACTTTAAACGGCCAGTGGCAGGTCTTAAAATTAGGGTACCATAAACAATCGACACGCTTCTTCTGTCGTTCGCTCGAGCTTAGCATGAAAAAATCTATTCAAACTCACCCCAATGAAGTGTGGCGAATTTAACTCCTTGGCCCTTTTGATTTTTTGCTCTGTTATTTTACGTGTTTTTTTTTGTATATTGTATAATGTATATTTTGTTAGCATAATCAGCCTATTATTGAGTATTGAGTATTATGTTCCCACTGCTGGGACACAGACCTCCTCTCTGTGAGAGGATCCGTAATCCACCACGCGGAACCAGTGCGGGTTGGTAGATGTCACATGTCTTCGAATTGTTAACACAAATGTTTTGTTAACACTTTCTTATTTGTGACTGAAAAAATTTGAATGTGTGGATTTTTGAATTTTGTGAATTTGTGTGGTTTCGAATTGAGAATTTGTCAAATTCTACTTTAGTATTACTTAGGGTAAAACCCAGAAAATTCCAAAATATTTTGTAAAAAACGTAAAAAAATTGAATTTTGCTGACTACTTTGTAGGAACCTTTAGCCCCGGACTCCACCAAAGCGGAGACGAGACGAGAAGAGAGATGATGTGTTGGAAACAACCAATAGGATTTCGTTATTTATGTATCTCGTGTCTGCTTAGCTTCGGTAGATACGCTTGAGCAGAGAGTAGGTGCACGTTTTTTACCGAAAGTAGACATGCTCGCCGTGCTTTCCCTACTGCCTATGTATCGTATAGCTCGAGCTGCGCATTTTCCTCGTACAGCTACTTCGCGGCAGCTCATCTGCATAGCACATCTTACTCGCTCCGCTACACAGCTTAGCGTTAATGGAAATGGTCGCATAGTTTCGTAGCTTAGCTTTCACATCCTCGCAGCATAGTTGCATAGCATATCTGTGGTGGAAAAGCAGCCTAAGTATTGCAAAAGTAGAGAGTTTGACAAATTCCCAATTTTAAATTCTGAACCAGGTGTTAGTCTAATTAATTCCAATCAGAATCTGTTCAGTAAATCTGCTGTAAGTAAATGTTATGCTGCTGTGATTGGCTAAACAAAACAACAACAATGTTGTTGTTGTTGTTTTGTTAAGTAAGCCAATTAACAAATCAAGTCTTTTGGCATGAGATTCCAAAACAGAATAATTGGTTAATACTTAATTGATAGTCTGTCAGCAAAACGGATTTAAACAACAAATCCCTATGGTTTCCTGCGAATTTTACTTAGAGACAAATTCTGAATTGAGATCGGGTCCTATAGAGAAGACATTCTAGGCGTTCTAGCGTAGAAATTTTTGGACGATTATAAAAAAAAACGGTGAAAACGTACTGAACAGCATTTTTTTTTATAAATCGGCAGAAAATTCCAACGCAGGTTCAGAATCATGTCCTGAATCCATGGTAACTGGTTGTGCGTCGACGTCCCTGCAACCTTGTATAGTGACCTTATTGGTGACGTTCTTCAGAAAGATCAGGGGTTCTACTCCGAAGTAGTATCGGCCGAATGTTCGGCCGTTTCCTGTACGAAGTTACTATTTGGTTCGGTCGGTTCCGATCCTATACTCCTACACTCTTTCGAATATTGACTATGGTCCCGACCCAACTGAGTCGATCCGAACGTTTTTTCGCATTTTTCAATAGTATTCGGTTCGGCCATGTGTCGGTCCGATCCGAACATTCGCACTTTGCACTTCGGAGTAGGCCCCCAGGTGCGTAGTACTCGCAACCGGTGTGCGTGTACGTACTTATTACAAGATATATGAACGTAAACAAAGCAAAATGTAGTTTCTGCCACCCCCACGGGAACGCGGTGCGAATTTTATGTAAAAATCTCGAATTTTAAGCTCTGAAAATTATAATCTTCAAGGAGTCTTCCCGGATTTAATGAAATACAGTAAGGTTATACCGCTTTTTAAATCTGGGGACAGCAAAGACACCAACAATTATAGACCAGTATCCGTGTTGCCCGTATTCAGCAAGGTGTACGAAAAGGTAATGCTCAATCAAATGCTTAATCATTTTAACACCAACAAAATCTTACATGATCAGCAATATGGTTTCACCAAAGGACGTTGTACGACTGACGCCGGTGTAACCTTATTAAAGCACATCTTTACAGCGTGGGAGGAGGCCCAAGATGCCATAGGAATCTTTTGTGACCTCTCCAAGGCATTTGATTGCGTCAATCACGAAACCTTACTTTTTAAACTCGAGCATTACGGAATAGGTCAACTTGCGCTCAGATTAGTAAAATCTTATTTATATGATAGACAACAAAAAGTTCAAATAAATGGTGTCAATTCTCTTGCTTTAAAAGTAAAAATGGGTGTTCCACAAGGCTCGATTTTAGGTCCTTTCCTCTTTTTAGTATATATTAATGATCTACCCCATTTATTAAAGAACCAACCACAAATGGTGTTATTTGCTGACGATACTTCCTTAATTTTTAAGATAAATAGGCGTGCATCAAATCTTGACGACGTAAATAACGCCCTACTGCAGGTACAAAATTGGTTCACTGCTAATAATTTGGTATTAAATGGGAAAAAAACTAAATGCATAAGATTTGCTTTACCAAATGTTAAAAGTAGTGATTGTGACATAGTATTGAACAAAGAGAAACTAGAATTCGTCGATAAAACTGTTTTCCTGGGGATCACGCTCGACTCAAAGCTGCAATGGGGTCCTCATTTAACATCTCTTGCAGGACGGCTAAGTTCAGCAGCTTATGCTGTAAGAAAAATCCGTCAAGTTACTAATGTAGATACCGCGAGGCTAGTCTATTTCAGTTACTTTCATAGTATCATGTCTTACGGTATTTTACTATGGGGACGGGCTGCAGATATCGAGTCCATTTTTATTCTGCAGAAAAGAGCCATCAGAGCAATATATGGCCTCCGCAGGCGCGATTCTTTAAGGGAACTGTTTAAAGATATTAACATCATGACGGTACCTTGTCAATACATCTATGAAAACATAATGTACGTAAGAAAAAATTTAAATCTTTTCAATAAAAGAGGTGAAAGACACAACTACAGGACTAGAAATAGGGACCAATTAGTTCAAACAGGTTTCAGACTGGCTAAAGTAGACTCATCCTTCATGGGATACTGTTTAAAATGTTACAATAAAATTCCTCCCCACATACTCCAACTGAATGAAACGAAATTTAAATCTTGTATTAAACGCACACTATGTAGCCGAGCATACTATAAGTTAGGGGATTACATCGCTGACAAAAATGCTTGGCTCAATGCTGGTCCTGCTCCACAGAGGCGCATAAACTAATTAGCATTCGGAAACATTGTTGGAGCTGCTGAACATTGGAAAAAAAAAACTATCTTTGCATTGTATAAACTCAATTGTTTAGAATTGTATAATTGCATAGCACACGTGTGAGCACTATGTACTTTCTATAAAGCTACCATTTACTGGGTACGTCTTTCATTGACTTGAATGTGCCCTGGCAGCTGTGAGTATGTCATGCTCACTCAAATGTCTCGCTGGTGGTGGCGTGTGTGTTGGATCATTAAGTTCCCTCCAAAATGGTTGAGCTGAATGGTGCTGATCCATACGTCATGTTCGTGAACGGGCGCCGCCAGTAGGGACTGGTCATCTCTTAGCTGCCTCGGCTTATTTTAATTTCTGAATTGTTTATGTTTTTTTATAACGGACGCTTTTAACGTGCACGTATTTCTACATCGTTCTCACATGGTTAATTTCAACACGAATGATGTAATCAAATATTTTGTAACAATTTTATGATTTAAAAGAGTGTCCATGGAGTTTCTTGCCCGTTCTTCTCCATAGGTACCTACGCTTTGGAATGGGCAACTAGCTTCATCTTTCTGACTGACCGACCCTTTGACAATTCAAAAGTACCTGTAATTGGTTTAGTTGAATTAAATGATTTGAGTTTGAGTTTGAATCGATTCTTGTCCCTCGGAATCCCAATAAAAACGCAAAATTTTGAACAGGCAGAGCTTCTGTAAATTTTATCGGCTTTCACAACCGTGTGCTGTGTTTTCTATCAATTTCCTTGCTTCGTGCGGTTTCTTTTTACCGATACGGTACCGGACGGTAGTCATTCTATAGATTGTTTTTCGAGGAAGCCTGGAGGTAATATGATTTTCCACGTATTTTATCGGATACTTAGGAGTTTCTCGCGATGCCTGTTTTTATTTAATTTAAAGGGTAATTGGATATGTTGCCTTATTTATTCCAATAAATATTTTATTTTTAGTAAAGTACTAGGTACAGCTAGTAACTTCTTCAACTTCAATTTCTTTCGTATAATCAACGTCGGGTACCCGGTTCTGAAATAAATACAAGCGTAGTAAATATTACCTACTAAATTGAAAGTTGCCGTGTGACCGATGATATCCCAACGGTAGAAACGACGAACTTCATGCATACTTTTATCCGACATTTAATCTCTCTAGGGGATGGATTTCCGAAAATCTTTCCCTAGTGCTCACTTTTGTTAGATAAGAAACTCTTGTACAAAATTTCATGCTTCTAGACCCAGTGGTTTAGGTCTTGCGTTGTGTTTCAGTGAATTTAAGATTTATATTAAGTAGAAGGTACACTTCGCTGCCGCGCGGGTACCCGAAATCTACTACCCAGACTCGACAGCTGGAGCGTGTGACGCCTTTAAAACTTAACAATCTCATAGACTAGCAATGTGCTCCACTAGTCATCATCATCAACCACAGCCCAACTTTACCCACTGCTGGGCATAAGGCCTCTCTTTTCTTGTGCCAATCACTACACTCCTGTGTTAGCCTCATCCTGGTTTTGCCCGCGATTGCAACAACCACTAGTTACAGTATGATAAAACTATGACAAAGTTCAAGTAAACTTTAAGTACTCTGTATAAATACGGAACAGTATCGTTTTCCGTTCCAGTAGTAGTGGTAGTGTTAAGTAATCAAACGTCCCGCTGTTTATCGCCTTTTGTTGCGATCCGTTGCGGACCGTTGCGGCCCGTTCATTGTTTCCGTTCACGGAGTAATAAGTGAATGGAGAACTTATGCGGTATTTCTTTGTTGTGTCATCCTCGCCACGTTTATTAGTTAAAGCATGATATCGGCTAGAAAACTTCACTGATGAACTTGGATGATGGAACAGTCGTAAATAATTACTATGCGTGATATCAAATAAGCGATTGACGAAAGTGACAAACTTAAACGTTGATTATAAGCACAACAGAATATGCTGCCCATCCTCATAGTTCTATTGTTTTACTTAACTTTATTCTTGAGTAACTATAAGTCATACAAAAGCTTGGGTGATGCATCCATCCATTAGATATGGATCATCCAAGCTTTTTTTTCCATCATAATCAGCCTATAATGTGTCGTGTAGCGACAAGGAAAGCTAAGGTTAAAGGTTAAGGATAAAAAGAAAGGGAGATGGAGAACAGTTAAAGATATATATTTATAAGAAAAGGATGGAGATGGACTGAAGAGTGGTGTGTAGTAGGTGGAGGTGGGGTGTATAAGTGAAGATGCGTGATAGATGGGTTGAGAAGGTTGAGGTGAAGATACAGGTGGGTTGAGGAGGTAGTCGCGAGGCAGGTGCTGGCGACAGGGGCAGGTACAGCTGCCGATCCACGATCAGGAGCAGGAACAGGTGATGACAGGTGTTGGCGCGTGGCGACACGGAGGACACCCGTAGCAGGACCCACGCAGCAGGCCAGGACGCAGCACAGCAGCAGGAGAGAGAGGCATGGCGGAGACGCTGTCAGCCCGCCAGGTGAGGACAGGAGGGCCCACGCAGCAGGCCAGGACGCAGTACAGCAGCAGGAGAGAGAGGCACGGCGGAGACGCTGTCAGCCCGTCAGGTGAGGCGGCTCTCGGGTGAGGCGGCCCTCAGGTGAGGCGGCCCTCAGGTGAGGCGGCCCTCAGGTGAGGCGTGGCCCAATAGATGTAGTAACCCTCTTCACGGAGGACGGAGGGCGGAGGCGTAGGCAGGGTCCGTCGGGTACCGCAGCAGAGAGGTACGCTGGGTATTTCCGGGATAAGAGACCCTGGAGTATCAGGCTCCTTGTAGTGTTCGCTATAGAGGCGAAGCCAGAACTGATCCTTGTATTGCGTGGATCAATAAAGAAAACTCGTAGAATAACATTATGTAGAAAATATGAATTTGAGATAGGAACGTAGCCAGTAATTCTTTTACGTGAGTTTGCATATCTAATCCACTAAAAAGATACAGGCCGGTAAGAATTTGAAAGGTACGTTGCTATGGCGACGTATTAAACGTCGTTGTCAAAGCTGTCATAATAAAATATATTATAATAAAATACAATAAAATCTATAGTTATTTTGTATTAGAAGTATAGTGTTTATAGGAAAAATGATATCCATCAATGTGGGCGAAACTACCAACCCTTGGATGACACTAAATCGTCGTAGACTCATGTTAAAGTTGGAGCTGTGTCTGTGTACTGATTGTGGATAGAACGTGTCGTGAAGAATAATCAGATCAGCGCCTAACGGTCACAGAATGCTTGTTCTGACCTGGAGGAATGATTGAAGGTAACTGTGAGTATGTACATTATGTTACATTTTCCCCCCGACCCTAGAAAATTTTCGACTCAGAGAAAATTTTAATGAAGCTTTCCGAAGGAAACTGTAAAACACAACTTCGCAGATTCATACCTCTCCATTCACCCAATCATACTATCTCTTTTAAGCGATCTCCTGCATTCCGGTAAGGGTGGAGTTCACATTCAATGACTGCCACTCTAGAAGGGTGTTTTATAAACGACGTCAAGGCTTATTTAAGGAGTTGTCAGCCGCTCCAGACATGGAAAAAAAAGAAAAGGTATTATACAAATTAAGTACAGGAAATTAAGCTCATCTAAAGAGCGATAGAGTTAAGTAATAAGTTAAGTAGTAGTAGATAGATACATTTGTACATTTAGTTTAGGCTTATTTAGGGAGTAACCAACCGCTCCTGCAAGGGCTTATTTATAGAGTTGCAACCGCTCTTTAGAATACATATACATATATGCATATATACAATAGTTACATAAGTTTAGATTGGATAGCTTAGATTACCCATGGTTTAGAGCCGATTGATAAAGCATATCCAGTGATCAATGCAGTAGAGCATCATGATCATTATAACTACTATGGCTGTAGAGCCCGTAGTTATAGAAGAGTAAAAGATGGATGGGGTAGGCCATCATCTTTTAAAACCGTTTGGATTTACCAAATAGTTGTAGAGTTAAATAAAGTATTTATAAACATAATAGAATAAAGATAAGGTAATGTAGAGAGTGATGTTTAAGTATATACAATATATACATAATTATAAGTTGAAAAGTAAGTTACATAAAAATACGAGTATCTAAAAGTTAATAAATATAAAGTTACGTAAAAAATATTTGTTTTCCTGTTGAAAAAAATAAAGTTACATGTGAAGAGTATAGATGTTTAGTACAGTGTGCTCAAGATGTTTGGATGAAAAGAAATAAAATTAGCCAAAGAGTTTAAATTACACTAGATGAAGCGTTGTTTTAGAATTTAGGAATGTGAAAGGAATGGCTGTATGAAAATTATGTAAGAAGACGAAAGAAGGATGAAACTTTAAAATGAAAGAAAGAGAACTAGGAGAATTCAAAGAATTAGATAAAGAGAGGGAGAGAGAGAGAGAGAAAGAACTAATTTACGTTGGGCGCCAAAATGTCGTGTAGCGACAAGGAAAGCTAAGGTTAAAGGTTAAGGATAAAAAGAAAGGGAGATGGAGAACAGTTAAAGATATATATTTATAAGAAAAGGATGGAGATGGACTGAAGAGTGGTGTGTAGTAGGTGGAGGTGGGGTGTATAAGTGAAGATGCGTGATAGATGGGTTGAGAAGGTTGAGGTGAAGATACAGGTGGGTTGAGGAGGTAGTCGCGAGGCAGGTGCTGGCGACAGGGGCAGGTACAGCTGCCGATCCACGATCAGGAGCAGGAACAGGTGATGACAGGTGTTGGCGCGTGGCGACACGGAGGACACCCGTAGCAGGACCCACGCAGCAGGCCAGGACGCAGCACAGCAGCAGGAGAGAGAGGCATGGCGGAGACGCTGTCAGCCCGCCAGGTGAGGACAGGAGGGCCCACGCAGCAGGCCAGGACGCAGTACAGCAGCAGGAGAGAGAGGCACGGCGGAGACGCTGTCAGCCCGTCAGGTGAGGCGGCTCTCGGGTGAGGCGGCCCTCAGGTGAGGCGGCCCTCAGGTGAGGCGGCCCTCAGGTGAGGCGTGGCCCAATAGATGTAGTAACCCTCTTCACGGAGGACGGAGGGCGGAGGCGTAGGCAGGGTCCGTCGGGTACCGCAGCAGAGAGGTACGCTGGGTATTTCCGGGATAAGAGACCCTGGAGTATCAGGCTCCTTGTAGTGTTCGCTATAGAGGCGAAGCCAGAACTGATCCTTGTATTGCGTGGATCAATAAAGAAAACTCGTAGAATAACATTATGTAGAAAATATGAATTTGAGATAGGAACGTAGCCAGTAATTCTTTTACGTGAGTTTGCATATCTAATCCACTAAAAAGATACAGGCCGGTAAGAATTTGAAAGGTACGTTGCTATGGCGACGTATTAAACGTCGTTGTCAAAGCTGTCATAATAAAATATATTATAATAAAATACAATAAAATCTATAGTTATTTTGTATTAGAAGTATAGTGTTTATAGGAAAAATGATATCCATCAATGTGGGCGAAACTACCAACCCTTGGATGACACTAAATCGTCGTAGACTCATGTTAAAGTTGGAGCTGTGTCTGTGTACTGATTGTGGATAGAACGTGTCGTGAAGAATAATCAGATCAGCGCCTAACGGTCACAGAATGCTTGTTCTGACCTGGAGGAATGATTGAAGGTAACTGTGAGTATGTACATTATGTTACAAATGTTCCCACTGCTGGGACACAAGCCTCCTCTCTCGGGAGGGAGTGGGCCATAATCCACCACACGGGCCCAGTGTGGGTTCTAAGACATGCCGGTTTCCTTACGATGTTTCCCTTCACCGTTTTGAGAGCAGTGATAAAGAAATAATTTACACGAAGTAAATCGCCAGTCTGAGTTCGAACCTAAGACCTACAACTCGTAAGTTCCACAGAGCCACCACTGCTCTCCACTGCTCTGTGCTAGTGTAATTCTCCACAGTCAAATGCGTTCACATAACATGTTAAGAAAGCAACGGTGGAAAAACACCGCAAAGAACCTTCATAAAAGTGCGCATATGTTACCTCGCATAGTTAATCCATTTGCTCCATACTCCGTAACTCATTGTTCCCAGTCGGCCACAGACACTCATCTCGCCGGCTCTCATTCGAGTTACGATCGAAAACGTTTAGTACTACGAATGCATTTGAGTGATGAGATTCTTTTTGTTTCAGACTGAATTGTTTCAGTCTGTTTTAAAATAGATTTCATTGTTTGTTTGTTTCTCTTTATAGTCCACCTTTTGCTTATAGTCTGTCGCCTTCAGATTATCAGGTAAACCATACTGTATCTCGTTATACAACATGTCCCTGGATCAACGCACACCACCAAACACCCCAATTATAATATTACTAGCTTCTGTCTGCGACTTTGTCCGTGTGAAATTTCTTGTTACTCCGACCTTTCTCGTCGCATTGCATCGCCCACCCGCGCTATTAATTTGTTTCCGCTTAGCGTTCTTTCTCACTTTTTTGGGCAACCCGTCTTACCAAGAGGTATCGTATTACCCAGTATTAACTGGATTGTGAATGTCTGATAGGCAGTCGCTCCATGTAAAATACTGGTATTCAGCTGCATCCGGTTAGACTGGAAGCCGACGCCAACATAGTTGGGAAAAGGCTAGGGAAGATGCTGCGAGGGCTGATTATTCCAACGCCAGTATTCCCGTAATTTAAAACATTCAAAATCTAGTCGCAGTCTCATCTCGGCGACAAACAAATGTCAAAAACTTGTCAAAATGTAGGGAAATTAGACGTATTTTTGACAGATTGAGACTGAGATCAGACTGTGAACGTTCTTAAAATTACGAGAATTACCCCTCTGATATTTTTATCTCAGGAATAATTTTGAATTTTTGACAGTTCTTCCATACAGAGTTCTTCTTTTGAGACGTCAATTTTATCCCACGAATAAAAATTATCTGTCGATTGAGAAATCAGCCCTTAGTAAGGTACTAGGTTTATTATGTTTGCTTTATTTAAGCAAAATTGAACCTTGTATTTATACCGTTACATCCAGCTCAAAAATAATCTCTCACATACCCTGATAAACTGAAAAAGAACAACAAGTTCACCTGAATTTTCCTAAAATCTTCACCTTAAATATTTTCCAAAGCACGATAGCTTTCAACTAAACCACATTAGGGAAAATATCCATTTTATAGGTAGAAGGAGTTCCCGATAACATAGCGGTAAAGATAAGCAGACATCTTAAATATTAAGTACGCTTGTGCTTAACGTAAGCTGAGATTCGATACTTTGCTAGTGACGGGATAACACCCCGGGAATTTGGGAACGGGATTTAACGGTGGTTGTATCTGATTTGTGTTTGTGTTGTTAAATTACTAAGTCGGCAACTGAGATAATAAAAGAAGGAGAAATAGCAGAATAGAAATAGAAGGAGAATACCTATTTTTCTTTCTTTCTATGAGAGACAGATCCCTTGCTCTTAACATAGCGCTTACCTTAATATAGCATTTAAATAGATTATAAAAACTAAATTAGTTGTTCCATAGATTTGAGTATAAGCGTTAAAAACGTAAGTTTAGCGTTCACAAGCTGCGAATTATTTATTTATTTATATAATTATACTTTATTGTACACCACAAAAATACAAAAAAAAAAAAAAAAAAATCGGCCAATCATATTTTCAATGGGTACGATAAAAGATTTTGGAAATTTGTCGAGTTATGCGAACATAAATCTATGGATAAAATATTTTTTTTTTTAAGAAAAAGAAAAAAATATTTTATTCTGCACAAACAGAACGCACAGTTACAAATAAAATAAAAATAATAATAAAAAAAATAAAACATAAGATACACTTAGTTAAAAGACTCGTAGTCAAGCGTAGAAAAAAATAATGTTGACACTTGCCTTTGCTTTTTTTTCACGATTTCAGGGTTGGCCTCGTAGTAAAAGTTGTTCAAAATGATGAGTACAATGGCCCCTTTTAAGGATTAAAACGATAAAAATTTAACGGTGTTTATTACAACATTGGTAGCTTGAGCAACTTCTTTAGTATTGGCTATCACATCGCGCACAAACAGCAACAAATAACAAAACTTCTGACATTTACTTTGAATTTCCGAGTCGACTTGAAAGTTCAACTTAAAAATAAAACTTCCCGGGATGAAGTCGTTTCGCAACACTATCTGTGTGCTTATCCCGGACGCCGGACTTCCGGCTTGTGACGTATCTGTTAGAGCTTGTGGTAAGCGGGAGTTGAATTATTATGTGTATACTCTGATGTCTTGGTTTATCGGTAATGAGATTATGATGGCAACATTTTGGGTTGGACGATTTTATGGATCAGTAGGTATTGGTGATTTGAAGAGCAAATGGGTCGTTGTGATAGGTAAAATGTTTAGATAATATCGGAAACCTGAACTTTTGGAGCTCACCGAAGTAAACGACTTGTTTATTTAGAATCTAAATAAACAAGTCTTCTAAATTTTAGATGCTAGCTGTCTAGGGCTAGACCATATGCTTTGGTGTGTCAGGTATGTGTGCGGAGCTGAAAATAAACTCGGGATGCCAAAATAGTATACGGTTTATTACTTTAAATTTTTACAATAGTAACTTTTGCCTTTTTATGCGGAGTGAATACAAAACTAGTTGTCGGTCGCATTCAATGAGCCGGCGCACACGTTTTTATACGCTCGGGTCGCAGAGTAGGGGTCGAGCGGGTGACACCCCGCGCATCGTAGGGCTAGGCGTTAACACTAGCTGTGCTCGCGACTTCATAGTCGTGCATGTTGGAAAACAAATTTGATTTCATGGTTTTTTTTTCTTTTGCGCGGCACTCATGATTCTGATTTCATAATAAAAGTAGCTTATGTTACTCCTAATAACGTCAGCCATCTGCCAGTGAGAATAGGTCCAGCGTTTCAGAGATTAACCGCAACAAAGTGACAGACAGAAAAAAAAATGTTTTTTTGTTAAAGTAGCTAGCCGTGCTTTCACATGGATTTAGTAAAAGGCTGTTGTTAATTCGACATAACAAACAGACACTTCAATTTTTTTTTTGTTTAAGTATAGAAGATTAGATCTGAACTTACATAATTTTCATTTTAGATGTTCGAGTCTTTAAGATCAGCACTCTAATTGCGTAACACAATGGCGCCGATTCCCTTGTTCACAAACTAAACTAAATTTAAGTTCAGTGTATATTTTTCTTTCTATTTCATTAAGAAAAGGACAGAATATAAATATTAGTTTAGTCCTGTCAAATTAAGATAATTCTCATACAGTTTTGACGTGATTAAAAACATGGCTACTAAAAATACGTCAATTTACGTCAGGCGCTGACTAATTTGACAGGACTAAACTAATATTTTATCTTCTGTCCTTTTCTTAATGAAATAGAAAGGAAAAGGTACACTGACTTTAATTTAGTTTAGTTTGTGAACAAGGGAATCGGCGCCACTATCAAACTAAATCTGAATCATTTTGAAGGCTACTGCTAATCCGTTACTTCATATGTTCGAAAAATTTGTCTGCTCAAAAACTTAAATAATTCGTTATTTGAGTTGTTGAGCAGACAAATTTTTCGAATGACGTGTGTGAATGTTGTTGAACTGTCAAAATTAAAGCCATTGCTACTAGTGTGTTACGCAATTACCCCGCAGGTATATAACATAATTATTTCGATGTACCGTATCGAGTATCGACCGAATATAAACGAAGCAAGTATTCGGGACTTTACACACGGCTTTCGGATAATTGCCGAGAAACTTCTTGCGCGGCACATCGTTTCGCGTGAATCCCTTTGAGTAACATTAGGAGGTAACGTGGCTGTAATCACCATCTTTGGATTCAGTTTATTCTTATACGGACTAATATTAACCAGAATCAGAACCAGAATTTTATTTGTCAAACATAGGTACATTGGGTTCTTGCATTACATATTTATATAGGTCGCCATGTTTTGCTATTACAGCATACAAATATTTTAACATAACGATTGTTTAAAATAACAATCATACTCAATTTAATTACAACACAATTAGTAATATAAAATTAAATTAGGTTTGAAAGATTATAAAAAATACGAAATGTCATAAAAAGTAAAATAAGTGGGTACATAAAAAATCACAATAAATTTAAAAAGTCACATCAAATTGTTAAGTCATTTAGAAATTCGTCAACAGTATAATAACATTTTTCTATCAGTAAATTAGGCAGGTTTTTTTTTAAATTTTACATAAGTCATTTCCTTAAAACTATATGGAATCTTATTAAAGATACGAGGTGCCAAGAATACTTAACGGATACTGATGTTTATATGATGATTGATATACATGCTGGTGCTGGTGAAGGCCAGCAGCGCACGTCTTTCGGCTGAAATGATGATGCTGCTTACCATATTTTACCGGTTACCAACTGCAAACCCCAAGAACTGAAGGGTAATTCCCGTAATTAAAAACGTTCAAAATCTAGTCGCAATCTCATCTCAGCGACAATCGATGTCAAAAACTTGTCAAAAATGTAGAAAAATTAGAGGTATTTTTGACAGATTGAAACTGAGATAAGACTGTGAACGTTCTTTAAAATTACGAGAATTTCTCCTCTGGTATGCATGAAAAAAAATGCTAAGAAAGAAAACAGCTTATTTTCTGTTTAAAGCCATAAGGGGGGGTCTGTGGGTTTTATTCAGAGGTTTAGGGAATAGTACCGAACAGATTTCAGTTATCACACATATGGTCAAGTGACCATGGTACAGTTTTTTCAAAACCTTCAGTTTATCACTATTATATACCTACCATGTTGCGGACGATATACATAAACTTCGAACAAATGTTCAGACCATGGAAACAAACATTTTTCATTATGGACACATTAATTAATTCATACTTTTAGTTAATTTATATACAAACTTTGACGTAAATCACCCGATATGGACCTCTTTATCCGAAGCATTTGATAGATTTATCATTTTAATTGCACTAAGCGGCAACATAGTCCAAATTAAGACCCTATCTTACTGCATTGCTCAATTAAATTTAATTAAATTACAAATCTCTTTGTAACGAAGCCTTTTTAAGTAGGGGAGAGGTGTGTCAATCGTAACAAAAAAAAATCAATCCTTCATAATATTTTAATTGAAAATCTCAGGGCAATCATTTTTGGTCACAATATAGTTGAGTTATCTAATTATAAAATCAAATACAGAAAGTAACAAAAATATCGATAAAATCCTAGAAAATGGCACTTACGGAGATCAGTCAATAGTGTTACAATTGCTACACCGAGAGAGTCAATTGTAACAGCAAAGAGAGTCAATTGTAACATACAGAAATTGCACTTTTCCCTTTAGATCTCGTAGTCTAAGATTTGACTCGAGGTGGTGCTTTTGGAAGCGGGACCAAATCTACTAGTGAATTCCTACATGGCGATGTATGATTAGAGAAACTTTATGTTGGTTGAGCTGAGGTCTGGAGTAAAATCTGATATGATGTTGAAGGTGCTGAAGGGGATACATTGTTAATCAGTTCTGCAGGTAACGACACATCTTGCTGATCCGATTGATCAAGGCTGACTTCTTCATTCGTTTGGTCGGTAACACTGGCTGGAGCAAAATCAATGTCAGGAAAAATGTCTTTTATATGGCCATATCCGCGCCGCGCATGCAAACTTGAGTTATGTTATTTGGTGTAGCAGCAACAGAAACAGCTTCTTTAAGAAGTCCTGGTAAATCATATTTGGTCATTCGTTGACCCGGATGATTTCTCATCCAGTGATCGGCAGCAATATTAAATTTAGTTTTGAATGGCCCAAAAACTGATTCATCATGGCTCGAGCAAGACTTGTGGCTTCAGGACGTCTGACAGATAAAGACGAGTGTCTTTTCATAACGGCCTTGTACCAATCAAGGCTAGCGAGTTCTGTTTCGTTCCAACTTTGGGGATATTTTAAACTATTAGCTTTAGCGTACGAATAAGCCTTTTCTACTTAAATTTTACTAATTTACTTTCATAAATCTTTGGTAGTCAAAGCAAAATAAAGCTGACTCGCAGTCTTGCAATATTGCGATAATTTTAGTTCCTGTTCTGTAGAAAATACTTTATTATGTGGGGCATATCCAGTTTTAACTGTATTATCCTGCTTGTATTTAGCGACATACCTGGATAGAGTCACATGACACATGCCAAAGCTGGTAGCTACACTTCTGATGCTCTTCTCTTGCTTAATTACAATTTCACAAGCTTCAATATATTTTTCTGGTGGCACGGTGCCTCGCAATGTCTTGAAAATGGTACTGTTAAATAATTATCTAGTGTGAAAAATACAGAGTGTCAAATGTAACATGTTACAATTGCCTCTCCTTGTTTTGTTACTATTGCACCACTGCCGCCATTTTGCAATGAAAACTTATTTAACAAAAATCTATGGTAAATTTGAACAACTTACATACCTGCACGTATAGATTGGTTGTTTACTTATCCGAAAATCACCACTGAACTATTGTAAAACTGTTTAATTTTATTTAATTAATAAAAACCGTGCCGAACAATAATTTTACTCAACTTGCTATATTTCAAACTATCATGTATTGAGAGCGCATGCGTGAACTGTTTTAGCTGTAAGTTCGGTCAGTAGAACAACACCAAATAAAGCTTCGATTGCCACCAAGAGCTACTGCTACTCGTCAATAGATGTCCCGAAAAAACACATGTTACAATTGCCTCCCTGTTACTATTGACACACCTCTCCCCTACTACTTCCTTTGTTACATTTGATTTGTATAAGCTATAGAAGCGTTTGCCAAAGTTTATGGATAACGTGAAGAACATGGTGTATATCTGTCGGAATTTATGGCCTCCTAAAATAATGCCGGTCAAGAATCCCGGGATATCGGACAACGGGACAACACTATCGTCGTGACGCGATGGCGGCTTATCCCGGGCGACGTCCGGTTACTTATCTAACGAAGCCTTCGAGTAATCGTGTATGTTATTCATACTGTTTGTTTGAGAAGATATACTGTGTCATTCACATTATATAGCTGTATAAGGATCTTTTGTAGCGTTGCCATCTTGTTTTTTCAATACATTTCACATAATAATCGCACAAATATTTACCAACTGCGCCCTCCTGTCAATGTCGTCCGAGCGCCACGCATTCCACTCAGAATGAGTGAACTTTACACCCTGTTCCTCACATCCAAGAGCAGTGGTGGCCAAGTGGTAACGACTGCGATTTACGAGGTGCAGGTCGTAGGTTCAAACCCAGACAGGCGCTTTACTTTGTGTAAATTATTTCAACACCACTGCTCTCAAAACGGTGAAGGAAAACATCGTGAGGAAACCGGCATGTCCTAGAACCAAAAACTCGAAGACGTGTGACATCTACCAACCCGCACTGGACCCGCGTGGTGGATTACAGCCCACCTCTCACCGAGAGGAGCCCTGTTTCCCAGCAGTGGGAACATTATAGGCTACTTATGTCTCACACCTCTATACAAGTGTCTATAGTCTGTGGTATCCACTTTCCGTTAGTTGGCCTGTCTAGGTATTACCTATTCCTTTATCGAATGATAATAGAAATAATGACTGGGCCCGTGGGTGGCTAAATGATAACAGTCGCACAGGTCGATCGATCAGGTTAAGCTACGCTTGCGGCGGTTGGTCCATCCATCCATACCGAGACCATCTTTACATACCGAGAACTCTCCGTGCCTCAGAAAGTACGTCAAGCCGTTGGTCCCGGCTGTCATTCGCGGATCTTTGACAGTCGTTACGGGTAGTCAGAAGCCCGAAAGTCTGACAACCAGTCTTAGCAACCGCATCGTATTACCCAGTAACTGGTTTGTGTAAAATACTAGTATTCAGCTGAATCCGGTTAGACTGGAAGCCGACCCCAACATAGTTGGGAAAAGGCTATGCAATTGATAAATATAAATAATGATGAGATTGACGATTATTTCAGTCGATGAGACAACCCATGTTTAATGACTTGGTGTTACTTGATATTGAACAGACATAGTAGGTACCCACTTATCTTGTTAGAAGACACGACTCAGCCTAATATTCGCTAGTCTAAAATTGGCTGAACGGTATTTTTTACAGTAAATTGTACCAAAAAGTAGGCGGCGAGACAGATAGAAAAACTCAATTTCGCGTTTGTAACATAACTGTAGTTTTCATTGTCTAGTAATAAACTCGTTACTCTATTATTTCATTCTAGCTGCGTTCTGCCGTTTCACCCGCATAAGTTTCGATCCCGCGGGAATATCGGGATAAAAAGTATCCTATATGATAATCCTGGTTTTAAAGCATCTGTGTGCCAAGTTTCATCCAAATCTGTTCTGTAGTTTTTGCGTGAAAGCGTAACAAACATCCTTCCGTCCTTCCATACAAACTTTTAAGTTTTTATTATGTATTAATTAATAATAAATTTAATAGTCCTGATAGCCGTTGAATATCTCTCTACTCCTCATAAGCACCTCAGGACATGTTGCCCCCTTGTCGCTACGACACTGAGCTAGCGACCGTTTTCGGGGGCCCATTATTGAGTGTGCAAGTCACCCCCTGCCATTTCATCTGTGAATATTATAATTATCATTGGTCATGTAGGGGAAATAGTCCTTCCATAGTTCAAGGTGACCGATCCACTATAGCCACCCAAACCCATAGCCCAGTAAATTTCGTTTCCATGTTCTGCAACAGTCCTGCACCAACCGGGGGTTGTCTTTGAGTGCACTTGCATGGTGCATACAGGGATAATCGTCGGTTGGTGCCTCCTCATTATTTAGAATTGTGTAAAGGGCCTCTGCGAGTTGGCTTCGGCCCCTAGTACGCCTTTCAAAGGTCCGGGACCCCAGGGTCCCGAGATATGTCAAATACAACTAAAATTTAATAGGAAGGATTTTCTTACTCCTCAAAAATAAATAGTCACTTTAAAAGCAAGAAAATAAAACAAAAAGAAAAACTTAATTTGATTAAAGTCATTCTAGACGTCGCGATGACAAATTGTGAGAAAATATTATTCGTCGGACGATACTTGGGTCTTTCACCCTGGAGTGGAGCTATCATTTGAAACGTTGTCTCCGTTTGTCGAATTTTGATCTTATTATGGAAACGGAACTTCTTTGTAAACTAATACATCTTCTTTTGATAAATTTTGTCTAAAAATATTGTGTCATAATCTTAAGCAAAATATCGTCTGTAATTTATAATATAGTATATCTTCGTAATATTTTTCCGGCGGCTCCGTTGGTCTCGTGGTAGCAACCGCGACTGCTGAGCGAGGGTTCCTGGGTCGGGTAAACTGTTATTGGTTTTTTTATCGGTCGTGTCGGTTTTCCGTCCCATCGGACTGTGAGCGTGAGGAAAGAGTGAGTGCACGCTACACCTTCATCCTGCTGCTTTTTTAAAATGTCGCATCATGCTGAGATAGGAGCCTTTTGGCCTCGTATAGGACTTTCTGTTTCATTTTTATTTTTGTTAGGTTTTTTTTTATTTAACTTATTTTTTTATTTTTGACTGTGTTTAGTTTACTTTGAGATCTTCCTGTATGAGTCACAATAAATACTTTTTCTTTCTACACACACACACGCGTGCTACGATCCTTACAAACTAGTTTTTGCCTCGTTCATACATCAGAAGGTCAATTCTCGTAATTTAAAACGTTCAAAATCTAGTCGCAGTCTCATCTCAGCGACAAACAAATGTCAAAAACTTGTCAAAATGTAGGGAAATTAGAAGTATTTTTTGACAGATTGAGACTGAGATCAGACTGAACGGTCTTAAAATTACGAGAATTGCCCCTCTGATCAGATGCGTTTTATAATAATTAAAGTCAAAGTCAAATCATTTATTTCAAATAGGCACATAACAGACACTTGTGAACGTCAAAAATAAAATTGATTCTAATCGCCCCTTCCAAAAGGTAGTTTTCGTATGGAGAAGAATGGGCAAGAAACTCCACCGTTACTTATTATGTAAGGATGACCTAACGATTTTATTTCTATAAAAATCTCATCATGATTCTCAAAAATTCTGACTAGCAGACACATTTCTCTTCTCTTTTACATCAATATAAAAAGCACCTGTACCGATTTCACCCCTCTCTATATTTCGCCCCTCTTTTTATATTTCACCCCCATCGGTTATCGAATATTTTCTATTGAAATCACTCGAATTAGGATGACAAGCACTAACTCGGATCTCCTTATTGGATTTTTTTTTTGGTTTGCAGAAAATATTCTGGACCTGAAAACCTTTAGGAAAGTGACAGGTCTCTACGCCTACGTGTACGTTTTATTGAAATATTGCCTGAAAATTCTGAAATGTTATCCGTTTTCGGCTCAAGGTTTAAGCGAAATTGCTTTTATAATTTTCTACCTTCATACATAGGTTTGGTTGACTGAAGCTCAGGAACTAAGCAAAGTCAAAAAAATAATATAATATCATGATAGAATACCTACTTGCATGCTGTTTGCATTCTAAATAATGTCAGTTCCTCTAACTTTAATATTTTTTGTGACTACAAAGTTAGTTTAATTAAATAAGTAGAGAAAAAAAAAGAAAGACAATACGTTTATTTATAAATAGACGCAGAGATAGAACACAAACCCAAAAAAACTAGTTGGGGTAAAATCCGTCACATCCACGCAAAACGGCCATCGCTCAGCATAATATATATAATAATATCCCTGGACATTTCACACAGCGCCATCTAGTCCCAAGCTGAGCAACCTAATGCTTGTGTTATGGTAACAAGATGGCAGATAAACTACTTATATAAATTTTTTTGTTTGTAAATACATACATATTATAGATAGAAAAACACCCAGACTCGGTACAAATACATGTAGGTCATACAAATATTTGTTCCGTGCGGGAATCGAACCCGCGACCAACCGTGCCGTCAAAAAATCATAATGCTACGACCCTATGCGAGACAAGGCTGGTTTTCAGCGACAGATCGACCAACCCAATGACCGTTTACTAATTAGAGTTCCTCTTCTTTTCGTGTCGATGGTAGTCTATTTCGATATTTTATATTGTTTGAGCCCAGTAGGTGGCCACGTTAATTGCGGTATCAGTGGCATTCATTAAATCATCCAAGATGCAGGTGAACAAGCACTTAGATGCTAACATAGCTGTATACGTCTTCAGTAAAATAAAATGTCTTACTTGACTCATAAGTTATTTACATAACCAAAACTTAACTGACCAATTTCAAGCCTCGTATCACCTTACCAACAACACAGAATCAAATACCATAAGCTTAACCAAACATTAATACCAAACTATTACCATAATCTGACTCTATTACCGCGATACCGTGATAGCGAAACTTTATGTCGTTTCACCCCCTTTCATCCCTTCTCACCCCCCTTTCAACCCGTTTCACCCCCTAGGCTAATTCACTTAGTTAGTTATCATACATAGTTGTGAAGTTATCTCGTTATGGTGAGGGAGTTTCAATGTATTTTTGTATTTAATTTAAAATTATACATAGAAGGAAACTCTAGAGGGTTGTTGGGATGGTTGTGAATATTTTTTCTGATGATAGTCGCTAAGGAATTCAGCTATTTTTCTCGTTGAAAGTTTGTGGTTGGTTTTTAGGGTACCGTACCCAATGGCTGCTAACGGAACCCTATTACTAAGGTTCCGCTGTCCGTCCGTATGTCAACGGGTTGTATATCATGAACCGTATAAGGTAGATAGTTGAAAATATCACAGAGTGTGTATTTCTATTGCCGCTATAAAAACAAATAATAAAAATAAAATAAATGTAAAAATTAAAGGACCGGTGAAAACAAATTAACGTGTTAAAAAAAATGTAGTGTTAAATATTCTACTTTGGAACAGAAGCCTTCGTGAGCGAGTCCGACTCGCACTGCCCCGGTTTTTAAAGTTTTGGTAAAATTAGTAATTCATATCGAACTAGTAAAAGGTAATAGGGGAAACATCAAAGAGATAGGTAGCAATACTGAAAAAGAACTCAGAAACTGTTATTTTCAATCTAACTGTGCCAATATTTGCTTTCAGCGGATGAGATATTGAAAGTTGAACCGCTATGTGCACTATTTTCATGTTTTGTGGACGTTTAGAGATTGAAATATACACGAAAGAGGGGTCCGTGGCTAAATAATAACAGCCGCACAGATCGATTGATCAGGTTAAGCTACGCTTGCCGCGGTTGGTCTGTGGATGGTTGACCATCTTTATATTCCAAGGCCCCTCCGTGCCTCGGAAAGCACGTTAAGCCGTTGGTCCCGGCTGTCATTCGTGGATCTTTGACAGTCGTTACAGTAGCCCGAAAGTCTGATAACCATTCTTCTCACAGGGTATCTTATTACCCAGTAACGGGTTTGTGGATAGGATAGGTAGTCGTAGTCGGTAGATAGGTAGTCGCGCTTCATGTAAAATATCGGTATTCAGCTGCATCCGGTGAGACTGGAAGCCGACTCCAACATAGTTAGGAAAAGGCTAGGTGATGATCTTGTAGTCATAAAAATATTAGCTTAAGCTATGGTTTTCCTAGATGACCTGTGGCCACCACATACGGCCGTAGAGGTTGTTGTCATAAAAATAATGGAAGCGGGGTTTGACTTGACGGTGTCAAAAACGCTGTCGAGTAAAACACAGCTAATATTGTAACCCCAAGGGTGGGAAAATATAGATTATAGCCACAAAAAAATATAAAATAAAAACTTTTTAACAAAAAAATTAAACCGCTGAAAAAACTGAAAAGCAAAAACTAATAAACCATTTTTAAATAACCTTATTAACTAAGTTCTTAAACCATTATTAAGGTTAAATAAAAATGGTTTATAATTTTTTGCTTTTCAGTTTTTTCGGCGGTTTAATTTTTTTGTTAAAAAGTTTTTACTTAATCCCATAGTGGGATTTATAGATTTCCGTAGGTGTATCCGTGTTATCACAGCGGGCCTTATCAGAACCAGCGCTGCGGTATTTATTTTTTAAATTTTGCAGCGGTATGCTGAGAAAGGAGCCTTTTTGCCTCGCACAGGTATTTTTTTGGGTGGTTTTAAATGCTCCTTTTTACTATTTGTATTTCCTGTGTGTCCCAAATAAAATATTTTTCTTTCTTTCTTTTCTTTCTACTTTCATCATAACGTTTCACTGACGTCATTCGCCGGTAAATTTCGGACGCTATGGAAATGACTTTTTAGGTAAACGTAGCTTTACTAAACATATCTTACCTACAACATACTGATAGTTGCTAGGATAGATTTATGTCATAAATCTATCCTAGCAACTCCTTACTTGAAATAAGTAAACAAACACAAATATGGAAGTCTTACAGGTTCAAAAGAAACCTTATTAGTGCACGACACCGCTAGTTCTTGTACGTTACAAGAGTTTATTCTTCAATCTCATTTCTGTTAAGAAATAAACTAGATTTAAACAAATAAAGATGACTATAAATAATACCACAACATTACGCCAGTATCATCAAAGGTAGGCAAAGGTCAGAGACACCTCTGACCTTTGATATTAATAATCTGAACTACCGGTCGGATTTGAAAACTTCTTTTTGCATTTGACAGACCAATTCTTGAGGAAGGCGATAGGCTAGAGCCGAGCAGAAAGAAAAAAAGTCAGAAATAACACTAATATCGCGGGAAGGCAATGCGATGCGACAGCGTAGGTTGGGAGTGTAAGAAATTTCACGCGGGCGAAGTCGCAGGCAAAAGCTAATTACTTATTAAACACCCTCATTTCGCCAGCCATGTATACGGGGCGACTCTATTCCATAGGCCATCATCCGGACAAAAAGACTGTGGCTGCTACCGAGAAATTCCAAAAAAAACTTAAGAGGTGTCAAGGGACACCCGGATGGAACGAAGTTCAAAGAGAGAGAGACAGACAGAGAAACACGCGCACGCCACACGGCTCACAGCTACCTATTCCAAAAAGTGTCGTTACAACTTTTGGTCTTATTTTTTTCCGTCTAGCCTCCTTTCGCAACGCGCGATAAGGAACTTCGTTCCAATATCTAAACAACACCACTTTAATAGTTACTACATTATCAGCCTATAATGTTCCCACTGCTAGGACACAGTCCTCCTCTCTGTAAGAGGGAGTGGGCCGTAAGTGCCGTGACCCACCACGCGGACCCAGTGCGGGTTGGTGGATGTCACATGACTTCGAATTTTAGTTCAAGGACATGCCCGTTTCCTCACGAGGTTTTCCTTCACCGTTTTGAGAGCAGTGGTGATGAAATTATTTACACAAAATAAAACGCTTGCCTAGCTGGGTTTGAATCCACGATCTTACTACTCGTAAGTCACGGCGGTTACCACTGGGCCACCCAATATCTCTTAATAGTTAATAAGACAAACTAATGAAAAGGATGAAGCTGTGAAACTGTCCCTGTAAATGAGCGGTCCTAATACACTATATTACTGTGACCCTAGTTATAATGAGGACCCGGGTCTTAACCCTATAGATAGATATACACGACTTAGACATAGGGTACTGGTTAGTTATGTCTTGGATGTGGGTCAGGTTCTAAATTGAATAAGTTGAATGAGATTTAAGACTTGGTTGTAACATGACATCATGCCTGTAATTCCCGAACGGTATGGCAGTGGTGTAGCTATATGCAGTACACCCATATTCATCAACCGGGCACAATTCCGCTGCTACTGAAAAATGTATGTTGGAAAAATCCAATTCAAACTCAAACCATTTAATTCAACTAAATCAATTACAGGCACTTTTGAATTGTCAAAGGGTCGGTCAGTCAGAAAGATGATGCTAGTTGCCCATACCAAAGCGTAGGTATACCTATGGAGAAGAACGAGCAAGAAACTCCCCGGACACTCTTTTAAATCATAAAATTGTTACAAAGTATTTGATTACATCATTCGTCTTGAAATTAACCATGTGAGAACGATGTAGAAAACGTGCACGTTAAAAGCGTCCGTTATAGAAAACATAAAAACTATTCAGAAATTATAAATTGAAATAAGCCGTGGCAGCTAAGAGATGACCAGTCCCTACTGACGGCGCCTGTTCACGAACATGACGTATGGATCAGCACCATTCAGCTCAACCATTTTGGAGGGAACTTAATGATCCAACACACATGCGACACCACCGCCAGCGAGACATTAGAGTGAGCATGACATTCTCAAAGTTGCCAGGGCACATTCAAGTCAATGAAAGACGTACCCAGTAAATTGTAGCTTTATAGAAAGTACACAGTGCTCACACTTGACCCGACATGGGAATCGAACCCAGGACCTCATGTTCAGCAGCACTTGCGACCACTAGACCAACGAGAACAAACCACCAACACCCGAGCAAAGTTAAAACAATTTATTGGGAACCGCCTGAGGCATATCCATTAAAAAAAAAACAATTTTCAAAATCGATCCACAATTTCCTGAGATATCGCGTAACATACAGATCAGAAAACAGTCGAATTGAAAGTCCTTTTTGAAGTCTGTTAGTGAAGTTAAAAATAGTGTGCAGGATTAGTCTTTTGTTAGATGCAAGAGATAGTATCACAATCATCACTAAACGTTGACATCAGCACGATGACATCAACCTAATCTGTAACATCAACAGGTGCTAAGCGTACGGCGACAGCCGTCACTAATAATGTCCTCTCTGTTATAATTAGAGCGACACGCCGCACTATCTGTACCGACAGACGCCGTTATGTGAGCACAATGGTAGTTTGTGAGTGCGAGATAGTGGGGAGGGTGATTGTCAGTGTATTGGCCACTTATTATCCGTTATCTTAGGCCCATAATATCCTTATAAATTGGATCTTTTTCGTCTTTAAATATCGTACGTGATAAAGATTTGTCAATCAGCGAGTCCAGGCTAGAACAACCCAGGGTCAAACCAGCTACCAAACTACGTTTGATAGTTTTTATTTATTTATGTATTTATATGTACTTTATTGTACAGACGCCAGCACATCAAGCTACTACAATCTGTCAAACGTCTTTAATAGATTTTCAACTGTATCGCTAAAGTATTAAGGTTCAAGGTTGATTGGGAAAATTTGACAGTTTCGGGTAGCTTGACCTGCTGGCATCTGTACACAACAAAAATTGATCGAACACTAAAAATATACAATCGTATAATATATACGATCTTCCAGGCAACCTTGGAATGGACAGTGATTTGCCTGGATGGTGTATTGTAACTTTTGAATATAAATCGTAAGAAATGATGGCTTACCCAATCCCTGTTTAAAAAATAAACAATAATCAGCCTATTTAAACCCACCCGGTTTTGTGTAGTAACAATGAACCGAGGCTTTCCGCTATCAAAAATGAAATCCATGTTTTGATACTCGTGGAGTCGGCAGAACACAAGAGAGTTCTTCTCTTGTTTTCAGTCGAGTCCCCAAGTCCACTAAAGCCGTGAAGATGCAAGCAACTAACGCCCTTACATATAAATTAATATGGACATGCTGCGGTGTATCTAGTCGGGACAGACGGCTATTATGTATATGGAGACGATCACACAATACTGGATTATACGGACCAGATAGCAGGGGTCAGTGGTGCTCAAATGTTAACAATGATTGGGGTTTTTTGTTGTGACTTACGGTATGAGAAGATATGTACATTCGCTTTTTGTTTCAAAGAGTATCTAATCTTTCTCAGTGATGGGTAAATGCCTGGAATAATGATAAGGAAAAAAAAAGACCAGTTATTAGTTTTAATTTGACAACTTAACACAGCAGTTCTGTTGCGTGTCTGAAAAGTTTTGGTGATGGTACTTCTCCGCCCAGACTCCTTTCACAAGAAGCTTTTCTACTACTGTAGTTGTAATATCTTTAGGGTGTTACCACACCAATCGATGTCCGTCGACGTTGATCGGGTGTTAGGGTGTTACCACACCAATCGATCGATTGCATCGATCGACATCGGTCGACGTTGATCGGGTGTTAGGGTGTTACCACACCAATCGATCGATTGCATCGATCGACGATCGATCGATTGGTGTGGTAACACTCTTAGGATTCATGTAACGCGTTTGAGGGCAGTGGTGGCCCGAGTACAATGGTGGCCCAGTGGTAACGGCCGTGACTGACCAGTTTTAGGTCGTAGATTCGATCCCAGGCAGGCGCTTTACTTTATGTAAATATCACCACTGCACTGCTCTCAAAACAGTGAAGGAAAACATCATGAGGAAACCGGCATGTCCTAGAACCAAAAAATCGAAGACATGTTACATCTACCAACCCGCACTGGCCCAGCGTGGTGGATTACAGCCCATTCCCTCTCAAAGAGGCCTGTTTCCCTGCAGTAGGAACGTTATAGGCTTGTCGGCTTCCAGTCTAACTAAATGCAGCTGAATATCAGTATTTTACCTAAAGCGACTGATGCTTTGTTATACTCAGTCCACTAGGTTAACCATGTTTTGACAGATCGAACTAGTGAGCAATTATGTTTATTTTGCCAAAACTGATACACGTACGGTATTATGTCTGTAAGTCTGTTTATATATTTATTTTATTACGCATTTTAAGTTTAAATTGTACTTAATCTGGAATATGTACGTTCTAAGAACGGTTCTAGGAACGGGAACTGTCAAAAAACGGTTAACCTAATGGACAGGGTATAAGTGTAAATTCAGCTAAACCCTTCAATATAAAGTCAAGTTAACTCACAAAATTATCACACACGAACTTGTAACTCCTTACAGTGGTTCAGTGAGTCAGTTAATAAGTGACATTATGTTAAGATGGCGCGCTTCTTCGTCTTGTCGTTATAAACTTAACTTTGAACCGTAAAGTTTAGTTAAACTTGCTACCTTTAGTAACGTTCGGATAGGTAAGAGATGTTTGTTTTATTTTATAGTTAAGTGTAATGGGATAGTTTTTTTTGTATAGACTTTTGAAAACTAAAGGAAGAGCTGAATCCCCGGTATGTCGGACCCTAAGGATGCTAAACGCCCTCCTGACTGCCGACCCTGAATGTGATGTGTTTGCTGATGAATGGAAGAAAATTATGCGTGCCTGTCTGGTGTTTTGTGAGAGACAATATGCGAGGGTGTCCACTGTTACATGATAGTTTATGTTATTTTATGATGTTTCTAATTTATTTAACCATTTTCGCAAATAATTATTAATTATTTTATCCACGAATGAAATATAAAAAAAGATGTACAATCTTTGAATTTGAATTTAATTTTTGTATTGTATGTTATTTGAATGCTTATTTTATTTTAATCTTTATAATTCTATGTTAATTAATGTAATTGGACCTGTGCCGTTTTAATTAACTATAAATAAATATGGATTTTACCTTTGGATTGTTTTTTTGTTTTGTTTTAACTCCTCTGGCGGGTGTGACATAATGTTGTATTGTAGCAAAAATTTTCTATGCCAAAAGAATGACCCTGGTTTTATTCCCATCAGGTGAAATTAATGACTCTCTACCAGTTTAAGTAGCTAAGCTTGGGGCTTACTCTCTAAGCCCGTCAACGATGAAATGAGCCCGTCTTACGATAGTTCGATACTTTCGAGTGAACACTGCTCCCGTTTCATTAACTTTTTCGGACGGGCAAAACATATCGAGAGGACAGCTGCTAAATCGTGCCGTCATACATTCTTATTTCGGACTCGCTAACTAATCTTATGTCCATAGGTTATACGAAGTAGAAAACTCCCGCACCTTTGGCCGAAGTTCCGTGCTTTGGGACTACACTTCCAGAAAGTAATCGACCACCACTGTTTCAAGTTCCTAATCTGAAGGAAGATTTTCATTGACATAACAAAATTACGCTCGATTCTGCACAGTTTGAGCACCACCGCCCGCTTATAATGGCAGCAGAGAGCGTCAAAGCATACGACAGTTAGTACAGCGATCGGGGATAATCGAGATCAGCTGCAGCTCGCACCTGTACGTTACCTGTAGGTATGTATAGGGTTTAATCTTATGTACTGCAGATATACAGATGAGATGTATGGCGAAGCGTCATCCATACTAATATTATAAAATAATGCGAAAGTAACTATCTGTCTGCCTGCTACTTTTGTACGTCTAAACCACTGAACAGATTGTTACGATATTACAGATAGGTAGCCTGAAACCTGGAGTAGGTCATATAGGCTACACTTGTAATCTGCGTTCGCGATTTAGTTTCCAAACATATAAACAAACATGAGTTATTGGAAAAATTACTTGAATATCTACACAGTACAGTTCAGTTTACTCTACACATCATTTTTAATTATACTAGTCACTCTGAAATAAACTTAATTTTCACTTCAGTAAATTTGATATGTGTTTAACTTGAAATAACATCAATATTGGAAAGATGAATTTGAATAGACTTAACATACGTTAGTAGTGAGATGTGAAGTCCACATTAAAAGTGCACTGTGAATTTGAAAAGAGTGACAGCCAACGTCGCAAGTACCTACAGTACTTGCGTGGTATAGAATCTGCATCCTTCGTGTTAAATAAAAGCCTCAACGAGTCGCGATTCTTGAATATTCTGCGCACCCTGGGCAGTACCCGTCGCTATAATTTTGCTTACTGATATTTTTATAACTCCTTGAGCTCATAATAACTTAGTTCGTGGATGAAAAGTAGATATTTCTTAACGGCCTAAGTCCTGTGCCCACTATGGCCACTACTAATTACGTATAGTATATTATAAAATATTTGCATAATGCAATCAGAAACAAATTCAAAAATATCTAACTGAATACACTACATTTTCTAAGCACACAGTGAGCAAGAATACTTAATTTAATTTCCCACTTCGAAAACCAAAACTGAGCAAACTCCCGAAAAACTATACCTCTAACTGAACCAACGGTGGACAACTGTACAACCGGTGAAACACCTAATACATTTAGTACTAAGGCCCATCGTCCACGACGCTACTCAAAAGTAACGTGTTAAGAAATTCAAATCACCAATGAGTAGCTAGAATGTCACAGCACTAGTATTTATTTTACATAATATTATATCTATTTTATTATTTATTTATTACTGTGATTGCCCGTGACATCACAGCGGGCCCTATCAGAATACCAGCGCTACGACATTTATTTTTTAAATGTCGAAGCATCATGCTGAGATAGGAGCCTTTTGGCCTCTTAAAGGACTTTGTTTTTTTTCCTTTTGTTACTTATTTATACAATTTGTTTTATTTTTAACTGTGTTTAGTTTAGTTTATGATCCTGTACGAGTCACAATAAATACTTTTTCTTTCTTTCTTTCTTTCTATTTCAATTGCGGTTCGTACGCGACACGACTTATTAAAGCGTTATTACGGCGAAAGCGCCATCGTAGCCCGCGAAATCCATATTTTCTTACGTTTTTTGCAATTTGTAGGTAGGTAGTATGTTTGCTCTTATAATATGATTCGCGACTATGACAAATATGTCTTTGTAAAGTCTATTCAAATTTGTTTCGAATTGATGTTATTTTAAGTGTTTAACTTAAAATAACATCAATATCAACTTTGTTGCCATGATTAGGTATTAAGTTGATTTCAGAGTGATTAGCACTATTGAAAACATAATAAAAATGTTTGAAGTTGTAGTGTGAACTGAACTTTATTGTGTAGGAATTAAAGTTATTTTTCCATAAACGCATATTTATTTACATTTTTGGCAAATAAATTGGGAATGCAGATTAGAATAATTGTCATTACAATAATCAATGTTGTTGTTTATTTTCTTTCAAATAATGTATAGTTAATGTAAACTGGAGGTGCGGAACCACCCAATATAAGCAAATATTTGCTTAAAAGGTGACTCCAAACTTAACAATGTTATTTACATGAGTTAATGAAATAAACTTTTTTTTTATCAATACAACTCTCTAAGTTCATATTACCCTAATGAATGACTATTTCACGAAAACATGACATTTGAGCCCAATTCTAATTTAGGAGTCGTAACTTGCATTGCTGATTATAATTATTAAAATTGTTTGTTGCGGTCGCGAATCATGTTTTTATCAGAATACCTAGAAGCTGACGACAGTGACCTGCAAATTGCAAAAAAACGTAAGGCAATTTAAATTTCGCGGCAAGCGTTCACTGGAGATTTCATTGAATGGTTGAGTCGTGTACGGATCGACATTGAAATACTAGTACTCTGGCATTCTGGCTACTCTATGGTGATTTGAGTTTATCATCATCTGCCTAGCCTTTTCCATACTATGTTGGGGTCAGCTTCCAGTCTAACCGAATCCAGCTGACTACCAGTATTTTACATGGAGCGAAGGCCTATCTGACCTCCACAACCCAGGTACTAGGTAATACGATACCCCTTGGTAAGACTGGTTGTCAGACTTTCGGGCTTCTGACTACCCGTAACGACTGTCAAAGATCCACGACTGACAGCCGGGATCAACGGCTTAACTTGCTTTCCGAGGCACGGTGTGGTCTCGGTATGTAAAGATGGTCCCATCCACAGACCGACCTGTGCAGCTGTTATTATTTAGCCACGGGCCCCTCGGGTGATCTGAGTTTATAACACGTTAATATCGAGTAGCGTCGTGGACGTCGGGCCTAAGAGTTCCATTCAGAGGTCCAATTTGTGCTGCCTTTGATACACAGGTGGTCGTAATTACGTACTTATTGCCATTTGTGCGACATGGGTTCAGTGTAAGGAGACTGTTATTTGTTGGAGAAGGCGGTATAAGGAAAGATAATGTTTAGGCCCCTCGCCCACGGCGACTTTTTGTAGCGATGCTGTCACGCGTTTCATTAACGCGCGACAGCATCGCTACAAAATCGCCGTTACGCTACTATCGCGCGTTAGTCGCATTTGCAACGCGCTACAGCATCGCGACTGTATCGATGCAAACGCGATCGTGTCGGACGACATCGGGGAGAGAACGGAGGGAGGGTGACGCGTGAGTGGAGAACCGAGCATCAGTGCAACTCGCATCGCGACAGAAGCACGACAGTATCGCGTTTGCATCACGACTGAGAGTCTTGGTGTGGGCGAGGGTAAACAGCTAGCGACCGCATCGTGACTGTATCGATGCGGCGCGACAGCATCGCTACAAAAAGTCCCCGTGGGCGAGGGGCCTTAGACGTGTTTACTTGTTTAGATTATCGTCATCAGGCAGCTGGGGTCGCCATTTTCAGTCTATGTTAGTTCTTCGAAAATAAATTAGAAGGTCGCTATTGTACTCGTACGGGCTCTCCAATTACTAGACTCCATTTTGTCTTTGTGCAAACAAATTCCCTCTTGTTAAGTTTTGACGTTTTTTCTGAACTGGAAAATTCAGGGGACAAAAACAAAAAAATAAAATAATCCGACAGTGTTCCGTTCGCCTCTATAAGTCTGGAAATCTATTCAACCCAATGTATCGGAGTCACACAGAATTCCACAAACCTATGCCATCTAGGCCCAGTTGATTAATTTAGGAACTTTACTAAGTACATATAGTATAGATGCACAACATAGCATAATTAGCCTGTAATTTGATGAGACTGGGACACAGGCCTCCTCTCTATGAGAGGGAATGGGCCGTAATCCACTACGCATGTCATCATCTGCCTAGCGTTTTCCCAACTATGTTGGGGTCGGTTTCCAGTCTAACCGGATACAGCTGAATACCAGTATTTTACATGAAGCGAAGCGACTGCCTATCTGACCTTCACCAGTTATCTAACTGGGTAATACGATCCTTAGTAAGACTGTTTGTCAGACTTTCGGGCTTTTGACGACCCGTAACGACTGCCAAAGATCCACAAATGACAGCCGGAACCAACGGCTTAACGTGCTTTCCGAGGCACGGAGGGGTCTCGCTATGTAAAGATGGTCACCCATCCACGGACCAACCGCGGCAAGCGTAGCTTAACCTGATCGTTCGACCCATGCGGCTGTTATAACTCGGCCACAAGCCCGTCAATCCATATACGCACGTAGACATGCATATTATACAAAGAACAAAAATCAATTTCCATTCCTTTAATGGCCATTTACAAAAGGCTATGAACTTTCAAAAGTATATTTCTTCGCGTAACTTTTCTTTTCGCCCTTAATTTTTTTACGGCTAATAGATTTTAACAGCATCATTCGTTTCAGTAGATAAACGTAGTATGAATACTTGAGGCAATGCTGTTAGTTTGTGTTTTATGTTTTTATTCGGAACGGAGTTCGGAGGCACGTTTTCACACCGTTACTCACTGTCTGATAAAGTTAGTGTTTTGTGAATGTGAACGGGACTTTATAGGGTTTGCGTGATAGTTTTTTGTAGTGTGTTTACAGCTTTACGTAAATTTCGTCTGTTTTGACCAATGTTATAAAGAGAAAAGATTAGATTTTTCAACCGACGAAAAAAAAAAGGAGGAGGTTCTCAATTCGACACGTATATTTTTTTTAATGTATGACCAATGCATAACTTTTTACAGAGTAGTCCGATTTTGATCATTCTTTTCTTATTGGAAAGGGTATACCACTAATGTAAGTATACCTAAATAATTTTGAGTCGGCGCCGTTTAAATTTAAGGCAATTTAGTGATCTTTATTTATTGATTGTTTGGCGCCAACTCAAAATTACTTAGGTATACTTACATTAGTTTAAGAAGTTACCTTAATAAGGTTAAATAAAAAAGGTTTATTATTTTTAGCTTTTCAGTTTTTTCGGCGGTTAAATTTTTTGTTACAAAATTTTTTGTATCTTTGTTTGTTACGCTTTCACACTAAAACTGTTGAACGGATTTGGAAGAAATTTGGCACATCGGTAGACCACCACCGCACAAGTCTAACATAGGATACCTACTTTTATCCCGATATTCCCACGGGATCGAAACTTATGCGGGTTAAACCGCGGGGCGTTGCTAGTAATATATATGTAATTATTACAAACAATATACACGTGTATTCCCCATGGCCACCTTGGACTGGTGAGAATGACTGACGATTATTCACTATCAGCTTCTGACTTGATGACGGAAATTGCGATCAGGCTCAGAATATCCCTTTCCCAAAATATCCCTTGGTTTCAAAACGTGCCTTTCCCGGAATGTCCCCTTCCCATAATGTCCCTTTCCCAAAATGGCCCTTTCCCAGAATGTCCCTTTCCCAGAATGTCCCTTTCACAGAATGTCCCTTTCCCAGAATGTCCCTTTCCCAAAATGTCCCTCCCTTTCCTACGACAGCTGCGCGTTAAAATGGTAATATTTAAATAACATAAGCCAAGTAATCAATCAACTTTTATTCACGGGAACTACCGGGATAAAAAGTATCCTATGTGCTAAACTAGGTCAGGATCTGCCTATGTGTCGAGTTTCATCGAAATCCGGTCAGTCGTTAAGACTTGCATTCGCATTTATAATATTAAAAGTATGCCTTTGTTGTTGCTATCGGCCCCGACTGACGTGTTGGAGGTAGTGAGTTCGAACCCAAGCAGGCACTTTACTTTGTGTATCTAACTTCATCACCACTGCTCTCAAAACGGTGAAGGAAAACATCGTGAGGCAATCGGCATGTCCTAGAACCAAAAAATTCGAAGACATGTGACATCCATCAACCCGCATTGGCCCCGCGTGGTGGATTATGGCCCACTCCCTCTCATAAAGAGGGGGCCTGTGTCCTGGCAGGGAGAACATTATAGGCTGCTAACGCTTTATTGCTGTGGGTCATGCATGCTAGGCATGCTAGCTGAATGTACGGTCAAGAAGCGAATATGTTAAGGCACATCAGCCGGAAGATGCTGCGTCGGACGTAACTTCGTGAACTTCCAATTATTTCGCTCGAAGCACTCTTCATCGGTTAAGTGTGTATGGTTGAATGTTTTATTATCTACTTGTCCGTTCTGGCGTTACGCGATCGACGATTCGCGGCGCATCTTCCGTCAGATGTGCGACTACGATAAACGATTTTCAAACACAATTCTTTTCCGCGCAATAGCGGGCGCGTGTCATCTTTTTAAACTGTCATTTTCATTCAAAATGTTGATTGGAAATCACTCGTGAGGGAAGATTGAGTGCACCTGTGTCTGCAAACTCACTTGTGCTCTATAATATCTTCCGCGTAGATGGCAAGTCTCCGCTGAGATTGGTCGCCGTTACCGAAATTCGGTCTGCAGGACTATTAATCGTAAAAATAATTTCATACTCCATAAAAATATAACTAAAAAAAAAGCCAAGTCATCTTCCTGCCCTAATAAAGCACTTTACATACCAACATACTATTCATATGCCAAGTATAATTAAATAATTAACTACTTCCTAACATGCAATAGTACCAGGAAACAATAAATGAATGGAGTGATTCGGAGCTCCGTAAGCAGTGAGCATAAAATGTTATAGAGCGGTGCCGCTCCACTAGTTCTCGTTAGTATTAGGTATCGATATAGCAAGGAATATGTTTTTGATGATAATTAGGAAATTAGTGAGGTTATGTTCGATTAGTAGGTTATTATTGCTTTTGGCGTGGCTATCCTGGTACTGTAAATATTTCCAGGCCGACCGCTTAACTGAGACGATGCCTGAGGTAGCTGCGCGGTGCGGGAGGGGTGATAGTTGTCACAAGTTAACGAATCACTGAGCTCTCGCATCACGTCACCACATCCCTCCCGCACCACGCTATAGGACCCAGGCCTATAGGAGTTTTGATGACGTAATATATTTCAGTCACAAAATAAGAACAATCGTGCCTTTTAAATTAAAATTATCTGGTATTCGAATTGTGAACCTAAACCTATCTGAAATGATAAGATTATTTATATTTAGTCTTTTCATAGCGTTTTATCATCATTGTGATAATGTGAATTAGTAAAAATATTTTTACTAAAATAACCGGTATGTTGTGTATATACAGGTTGTTTTATTTAACATTATTTTTATTCATGATGTTTAAGTATTATCTAACTTACCTGCACAATAAATAAAAACAGTGTCAACTTCACTATTTCTCTCATCACAAAATCGATATGAAAATTTAATAGTATCATAAAAAAACGTTTTTCACAAGTAATACAGCAATGTCTATGAAAAAAAATCCTCCGTTTAGTAGGTTAACACTTAAAGAAAAAAGTCGTAAAAAATAAAGACACTTTTTTTTCTATAGTTGTTAAAGATAATATAATCGGGTGTCATAAAAAATAGTATGTTACTATTAACGAGCGGTCGTTTAAAATTTTATGCAGTTTTAATTTTCTCGACATTTTTCCGCACTTTTTTTATGTGTTTTTTTTATTTGTTTTAAATTCGTCTCCGTTCGTTTTTACGCAACTCTTTTATTTTTTTTATTTTAGGCCTTATTAAGCTGATTTTATTCGGCCAGACTTTTTTTTACTTTGATTTTATTTTAATTGTATAATACTAACGTTTTGTGCTGACTGTTTTTGCTGACCTAGTTTCAACATTCCTGCACCATAGGATATTATTCTTGAACAGAACAGAGGTGTATGAAAACGAATAAGATTAGAAACTAAATGAATAATTGTTTAAATGAGAACTTAAACTCTAAGGGCCTTATTACAAAACAAGGTTTATATTTCTATAGACCCAGGTAAAATCATCGAACCATGTTTGAAATTAGAACTTAATTCCGACCAAATTAAAGTTCTCATTATTGAAATTGACGTGTCAATACCTGTGTCTAAATAGTATTTTTTTTTAATTTCAAAAATATCTCCATTATTGGTTTTTACCCAAACCTGGGTTTATATAAACCTAGTTTTGTAATAGACCTTTTCTGGTTAAGGTAACAAAGGGCCGATTTTTCAATCGTCAAAATACTTTTTTCTGCAAAAAAAAATATGACAGTTCAGACATCTATACAAAAGCTGTCAAGCTGAAATTTTACTCCGACAAAAACCCTCGGATAAAAATAAACAAAATCAAAAGTCATTTATTCAAATTAGGCTGAGAATCAGCACTTTTCGAACGTGAAAATTACAAAAGACAGTCCCCCAAAAACGCCCGCCCTTCACCACTTCCTAGTGCGTTCGCTGGGAAGAAGAAGTGGCGCAACAAACTCCCCAGCAGCACAGCTGTCTGTTCAGTTAGAAAATACGAAAAAAAAAAAAAAAAATCTACGGACTATTAAAAATCAGTCCTCAAACAAAATAATAATTATTTTAGTCACAATGCGCGCAAGTTCTATTAATAAATTAACACAGTTGGCCGATCAATTGATAAATCAACCATAATCCTGTTAAAATTATCGCACCCAATAGCTTAATAAACTGCATTACTGGTATGAATACAGCGTGTTCACAATTCGCGCGTAACTCATCGCTAAGCTGCGTTTATTCAGATAGTTAATTGCTCCTAAACGCGAACAAACTGATTAAACTGGTAATGTATTAAAACTGGGATTATTATCTAAAGTAGTGTTACATAAATAGTGCTGTTTACAGTTATTTGGGGACTACCAATATGTAATGTTTATACATTTTGTCGATTGACTTAAACGTAGTTAACAAAGCCTATTTAATAATCTGATTTCACTCCAGATTTTTCACTTTTTAGTCATGGAAAAACATAAAAAAAGGAAATAAATATGCGTATTTGCGGTACACATGACACAGAGAAACAACGTAAACAAAAAATCAGAGAGAGAGGGAGTAGAGTCAGTAGAGTTTAATAAGCTTAAAAACCGGCCAAGTGCGAGTCGGACTCGCCCATGAAGGGTTCCGTTTTACGATTTATTACGTATTAAAAAAAAACTACTCACTAGATCTCGTTCAAACCAATTTTCGGTGGAAGTTTATATGGTAATGTACATCATATATTTTTTTTAGTTTTATCATTCTCTTATTTTAGAAGTTACAGGGGGGGGGGGACACACATTTTACCACTTTGGAAGTGTCTCTCGCGCAAACTATTCAGTTTAGAAAAAAATGATATTAGAAACCTCAATATCATTTTTGAAGACCTATCCATAGATACCCCACACGTATGGGTTTGATGAAAAAAAAATTTTTGAGTTTCAGTTCTAAGTATGGGGACCCCCAAAATTTATGGTTTTTTTTCTATTTTTGTGTGAAAATCTTAATGCGGTTCACAGAATACATCTACTTACCAAGTTTCAACAGTATAGCTCTTATAGTTTCGGATAAAAGCGGCTGTGACATACGGACGGACAGACAGACAGACAGACAGACAGACAGACATACAGACAGACTGACAGACAGACAGACAGACATGACGAATCCATAAGGGTTCCGTTGCCATTTGGCTACGGAACCCTAAAAATGATATGTAAACAAATATAATTCTTAAGCTTAACACTTAAACTGACACTGGTACTGCCAGGGAAACGGATGGTTTACTATACATGGCAGATTTTAAATCCTTGTTTATAAAGCAGTCCGTAATAATACATATCACGACAATAACTCAACTCATCATCTGCCTAGCCTTTTCCCAACTATGTTGGGGTCGGCGTCCACTCTAACCGGATGCAGCTGAATAAAGCTTGCGGGAGTGATGATGATAATGATGACGTGACGCTAAAGTATTTGCATGAAGGCTGCGCTGACGTTCATGTTCGGGGTTACCAATTTAGAGGTATGAGGTATGAACAGGGTGTAAAATTCACTCATCCTCCATAGAAAAGGGAGGATCCTCCAACCAGACGGTTGTTGTGTCTGGCGGGCAATTGCCCAACGACTGATGTTGGGAAGTTTGAATATTTGCTAATTGCGCGGTAAACTCTGCTTGCGAGATGCAGGATTTACGTGACGTCAGTATGACCCGTCCGCATGTGGCGTTGTAGATACCGCTACAGATATTTTACATGGAGTGACTGATTATCCTGCCTAGTTTTGGAGGTCACCACAACTCAGTTACTGGGTAATACGATACCCCTTGGTAAGACTGGTTGTCAGACTTTCGGGCTTTCGACTACCCGTAACGACGTCAAAGATCTACGATTGACAGCCGGGAGCAATAGTTTAACGTGCTTTCCCAGATACGAAGGGGTCTCGGTATGTAAAGATGGTCACCCATCCACAGACCAACCGCGGCAAGCGATCTGATCGATCGGCCTGTGCGGCTGTTATTATTTACCACGGGCCCTTCTAGCATCACAACTGACAATAACCCAACTATCATTCACTAAAAAGATCTTATAAAACACTGCAACCACTGAAATTTAGGTCAACTTCACCCGCGGCTTCCCAATAAAGCAATTACAGCACTTCCAACCCCTTGATCACCACTCCGAACCCTTCTAAAAACATTAATCTCGCTACCTAATTTGTTTATCTGAACTGTAAATTGTGTAAGACGAAAAATATCTCGGCAACGTGACAACAAAGAAATGTTTCATTAAACCTGCTGGTATTAACGGAGGAAGAATCGCTGTGGCTTCAAGACTTGTTGTAATGAGGGGTTGCAAGTCACAGGCGACAGCGGTAGTTGGAGCGATAAGCTGATAAATAATAATAATACCAGCCTATGCTTATCTTACTGCAGGGCAAAGCTCAAGCTGCAGGGCGAGTTGATTGGCGTGAAATAGGAGAGGCCTATGTCCAGCAGTGGACTGCTATAGGCTGATGATGATGATGATGAGGGCAAAGCTCTCTTCTTATACAGAGAAGGTCCGAGCATTGATCATCACGCTGGCTCAAGACGGCTGACGAGTTGGCGATTTTAGACTTACGTTTACCTAAAAGTCCAAGTTTCCTCACGATCTTATCTTAAAATTAAATGTGTTTCATTAAACCATCTGGTATTAACGGAGGAAGGATTGCTGTGGCTTCAAGACTTGTTGTCATGAGAGGTTGCAAGTCACAAGAGAATGCGGAAGTGATAAGTTGGTAGAATAAAGCGGGCGCGGGAACACCGGCTCTATATTAGTTTGGTGGTCAATCAAACAATCTGCCTAGCATTTTACCACCATGTTGGGGTCGGCTTACAGTCTAACCGGATGCAGTTGACCACCAGCATTTTACATGGAGCGACTGCCTATCTGACTTCCACAACCCAGTAACTGGGTAACACGATAAAAACAAAAGGTATCAAGGCATGAGAGGGAGCGGGCGCGATTAGAATGATGGAAAAATGCAAGTATTTGTTATAATGCTGACGCCTTGTTACGAAACGTGGTTAAACGAAGTTCTTGTGATCTTATCTGTGGCTATTTTTTGTGGTCCTGAACTCTTCATCAAAATTTCGTTTAGTCCACTCTCGGCCCCTCGACCCCCAATAAATAATGTGTCCACTGGACCCCTAACTATAGTTTATTTTCGGCCCTTGGGGGTCGAGAGTGGATTTTATTTTCCAGCCAAGTTTTGTTCATCAAGGTCACCAAGCAGATGAGAAAGTTTTCTTCTTTTTTTTTAGACATTCTCAATACTGTGTGTGTGAGTCAAAATTTTGACAAGTGAACGAAAACAAAACAAAAGTTCCAATTTGAAAGTAGAGTTAGCATAAAAGTTTATACGGTTCAATGTTTTGACCTGACAAAGGAGGTTACATCATTGAGGTAAGCGTAGACTAGATTACTATGCTAGTTATTCCTTTGAGGAAAAAGCTACTTATACCCTGTCCATTAGGATAACCGTTTTTTGTCAGCTGTCTTAGAACGTACCTACATATTCCAGATTACGTAAAAGTTACTTTAAAATGCGTAATAAAATAAATATATAAACTGCTTTATCTTATTGAATTATCTTATTTATGGCTTCTTAAATACATTATAATACCGTGCGTGTATCAATCAATGTATTGTGTATTGCTGCAATCACTAGTTCCATCTGTCAAAAACGGTTTATCTAATGGACAGGGTATAAATAGATATACACCTAAGTTGTTCAGGCTCAAACGAGTTATAGAGCGACAGCGGTTTGACGGACAATGTACTTATCCGTTGCTAAGCCATCATGGTCCTCTCAAATTGATTGCTACAGCCTGCTGTAGTAAATCCTGCGGCCAACTGTGTCCTTGGGACTAGCCTAAGCTTTGTAGTGCGGCTTGCCTGGCTTTATGGGGGGCGTGCTTCGATCAATAATAGTACTAGATTCCCGATAAGCGCATCAAAAACGGCCCGAAAAATAAGACCACAAATACTTTTGTGGTCTTATTTCAAATTAGTATGTTTTTAACCTTATTACTTAGATTTTAAGTTTCATTTTATAATAAATGATTGAAAATTTAAAAATAGAATGATTTTATTTTCAAGCGACATTTTAAATATATTTTGCAATGGTAATTAAACTTTACGTTTAAGCATTAAGGTTTATAATAAACTGAAGTTGTTAATATTATTAAACTTTTTTCTAAGAAATGTAAATGTTTACGTGTGTGCAAACGTGGCCACTTGAACGACTGATTTTTGTTCCTGATCCTTAATCTAGTACTATTATTGATCGAAGCATGCACATTCAAAATTTTCCTCACGACATTTTCCACATTCCTCCGCATCACATGCCCATAACAACCGATTTCGACTATAGAAAAATCTGCCTATATTGTTCCCACTGTTGGGATACAGGCCTCCTCTTAATGAGAGGGAGTGGGCCATAATCTACCACGCGGGCCCAGTGCGGGTTGGTGAATGTCACATGTCTTAGACTTTTTGGTTTCCTCACGATGTTTTCCTTCACCGTTTTGAGAGCAGTGGTGATGACCGATACCACTGGGCCACCACTCCTCTGGTTTCCACCATTTAGAATTAATATAGAATGAAGAAGAAAGAAAAATATTTTATTCTGCACAAACAGAACGCATAGTTACAAATAAAAAAAAAATAGGTAATAAAAAAAAACAAGATACACTTAGTAAAAAGACTCGTAGTCAAGTCAAGTAAAAAAAATAATGTTGACACTTTTGCCTATTGGTTGATGTCAAGGCCAGGGACCAATGACAACTCACATTAATTGTCAATTTGACATTGACAATACAACAAGACGAATAACAAAACAATAACAATAAAAAAATAATCAAACAACAAAAACAAAAATGCCAATTGCAGAGTGGCGAAATATCTAGTATAGTATAACTACTTTTGTAACAAAACAAACGACAATTAAGCCGTGCGTCTTATCTGTGCAAGAACAGGTCGTTGTTCAGCAAAAATGCTGTGACTTCGGACGAACCTATCGTCAACAGCGCTGATTTTCAGCAACTACCCATCGAATGACGTAATATCGTATCTAAACATTCAAATCATTATTCATTAGGATGCGGATTTATATTTCACGTTTATGTTTTCATATGTTCATACTGCATACGGACACAAACTGAATTCATTTGAAATAATGTCAAACTATTGTAACCAATGAGAATGCGTTTCAATATGCGCTAGTGGCGCCATTAGTTCCACAATTTGCCATCTAGCAAAGTTATTGGATAAAATTACTGTTTTAAACAAATAGCTAGTGTTTTTTGGTAATACACTTGAATGGTTTTGTGGTTTTATAAAATTGGTATTGTTGGTATTCGTTTAAATTGGTTTTGCTTTGTATTGAGCAACACTTTCCACATCCACAATTATTTGAATAGTTTCGCGTTGTTCGTTGAAATGTGTTTAATTGACGCTTTTATTTTATGGATGTTTTTCAGTGAACATGGAGATTTCTCCCGTAGGGGCCAAGTCTGATAACGCAATTGTACTGGAATGGCCGATCATTGCCACTTTAAATGTAGATTTTTACAGTTTTTATAATACATACAAAAACTTACGCCTTCTTCCCTTAAACTTTAGAAATAAAAACACAATTTGATTAATAAAAACTGTTATGTAAAATTTACCGATGTTTGCACCAAATATGAAATGAAATTTTACGAAAATTAGAGGAATTGCTAATGATCTGCTGGGAATTCAGGAAATGAATAGCTTTTAAAGGTATTGCTCAAAGTGGCCTTTTTAGGCCCCCTGATCGTTCTGAAGAATATCATCAATAAGGTCACATCTGCCTCCAGTTTTGATAATCTCCTAATAGAAAGGCAATGGCGTGGCACAGACATTCGATTAGAAATTTTTTGAGTGTAATCTCGCTTATTGACAAGTAATGAGGTTACGTCTAGCGCGGATTAAAAATAAATAATATTTATTTTATTGCTAATATTTTACATAGTTTTATTTCTATTTTATTATTTATTTATTACTGTGATTGCCCGTGACATCACAGCGGGCCCTATCAGAATACCAGCGCTACGACATTTATTTTTTAAATGTCGAAGCATCATGCTGAGATAGGAGCCTTTTGGCCTCGTATAGGACTTTTTTTTTTTATCCTTTTGTTACTTTTTATACAATTTGTTTTATTTTTATTTTTAACTGTGTTTAGTTTAGTTTATGATCCTGTACGAGTCGCAATAAATACTTTTTCTTTCTTTCTTTCATATAATGACAAGTCATAATCTCCTATTTTTTGCCAATTCTTTAGGAGATTACGAACTTTGAGCACAATCGTAATGACGTTGCCTTGGTATGGTTGTAATAATGACCGAGCATTGAAAATAACAGACTTCGACCCTTGTTATTTTTTACGTTGTGAAGAGAACGTTTAAAAATTTTTTTCTTACTTTTCGTTGATTCTATTTCTTTCTTTTGACGAATACTGATCACTTATAAGTTTTCGTGTCTACTGAGACCAAGCTACGCGTACAACGTACTTGCGTAGGTAAAGTCCTTTTCTTACACTGTCTCGGGGTGCGTCTGACTTATTAAGTATATAGGTACATAATATCTAATCCGTGCTCTTAGTATTCTTCGAAACGAAACAATATGTGGGTGTACGTACAAGTATGCCACGTTATGTGTTTAGAAAATAATTTTAGATTTGCTTTTGTCTGTAAAATTTTGACAGCTTTCATCTGTTATAAACATGACAGTTTGCCCTATTACGATGTGGGTGTATTTTTTTTTAAAGGTTGCCCCACTCTAGGAATTTCTCCTGTATCGTGGGTGCGTTTACAAACATTTAAACTCACATACACAAAAAGCCAGACCCGGAACAACTACTTGTAGACTATACGAATATTTTTTCCGTGTGGGAATCGAACCCGCGACACGCAGCGCAGCAGTCAATCGCCCAACCGTGCCGTCATGCTATTATACGTAAGGTATTCCACTCAGTGTGCTGATTTCAACCGCACTTGCCCGAACCGCACCGGAGCACTTCCACTAACTGCACTGAAACAAAATTTTGTGACGTGCGGTTCAGTGGATAATTTTGTCAATATTGTTTTCAGTTCCCGAACGACACCTGCATACAGTTTTTAGTGATAAGACGTATGTTTTTTTTGTTCAGGGCATTACAAATGACCATCACGTCTGTAAAATTTCGCCAGCTAATTTAAATTGACCTTGTACAAACCGCTATAAGCTTATGAGTCGCCCCACAACAAAACCATTATCAAAGAAATAGTAAGAAAGCTATTAGTTAGCGACAACGCTGCAAATAACTGAGACTTTTCGACTAATAACATTGTAGCTACGTTAACGTAAATACGGACAAAGTAATTAACGACCTGGTTTTATTTGTACTTACGTCAAATACTCCTCAAGTTTACAGTTTAAAATATTTTGTTAGTTTAGGGGTGGTACACACATGTTCGGGTCGGCATGATTCGGCACAGCCGGGCGGCAAACTCGAATATATTATGCAGATACTAGTTGCGCCCCGCGGTTTCAGCCGCATAAGTTTGATCCCGTGGGAATATCGGGATAAAAAGTATCCTATGTGTTAACCCTGGTTATAAACTATCTGTGTGCCAAATTTCATCTAAATCCGTTCAATAGTATTTGCGTGAAAGAGTAACAAACATCCATCCATCCATTCATCCATCCATACAAACTTTCGCGTTTATAATATTAGTAGGATAATCGTTATTTTTTTTTTCTTTTGACAAAGTTTCTCATAGTTATAAACTGACACAAGAATTATAGTGTATTGACAAAAATGTATAAAATATGATCCTTTGTCAAAAATCAAAGTCAAAGCATTTATTTCAAATAGGCACATAAAAGGCAATTTGGAATGTCCATACTACGTCGTGAGAGACTGGCTTCCATACTAGGATACCCTGTGTGACGGATCACCAGGCGCTCACCCCAAATTAGACCTAATTAACATGAACATTATATTTGATAGCCCAATCCTCGAGTAAGGCTATAGGCTACTTATTTAACATCAGTCTAGGACTTTGTTATAAAGATTCATGTTTATTAAGTACTGTAGAGGCTTGTCTGCCGAAGGCAACCTCATATGTTGCAGGCCGGATATAATTTGGCGCGAATGACATTCGAACGTTCAAGCGAGTGTCAAAGATAGAGGGTTCGAGAATAAGAAGTGACAATTAGACGATACGATGTGAAAATATTCTAAAAAATACAATATAAAAAGGAATCACGGTGTTTGATTCCTCCCGGTACCTCGGAGGGCTCGTCTAGCCCTCCACAGTACTGTCTACATAATCATACTAAAACAATTCATAAATGCACCATAATTTCTCAAGTTTACTCGTAACTCGCAGTATAAACTCGTAAAATAGTAAGTATAATTATTTAGTCTGCAGCACAACTTTGTGTTTAATTTCGCCAGTGACGCTACTGCGAAGTATCATTACCATTAACTGACGTCACTTCCCTGTACACAGGATTTTTGATTTACGGCCGCGAGATTAGCGGTTTAGATTTCATGTCTGTGGCGAAATTTCAGTGTCCACCTCTGCCTTATCCCTTAGTTAGAGATACGCAGGCGTGATTTTTTCATTAATAATGTTTTTTTTTATCGTTAATGTTGCGGAAATAATGAATGCATACAATGTCAATTTTCTAATATTTTTTGAAGATTATAATAATATTATGAGGGGACATACATACACATCCTCACGACTTCTTCCTATGGGGATAGGTAGAAACTGTAGAACGCCATTTACGCTGCAGCTGCGAGCCTTACATACTCCTTTTGCCTAGTTTACGGCTTATGAGAGAAATTATTGATGATGATAGATTTTTATTTTTGCATATTGAATACTACTACATAAGGAGGGGCCCGTGGCTAAATAATAACAGCCGCAAAGGTCGATCGGTCAGGTTAAGCTACGCTTGCCGCGTTTGGTCTGTGGATGGGTGACCATCTTTACATACCAAGACCAATCTCCGTGCACGTTAAGCCGTTGCTCCCGGCTGTCATTCGTGGATCTTTGACAGTCGTTACGGGTAGTCAGAAGCCCGAAAGTCTGACAACCAGTCTTACCAAGGGGTATCGTATTACCCAGTAACTGGGTTGTGGAGGTCAGATAGGCAGTCGCTCCATTTAAAATACTGGTATTCAGCTGCATCCGGTTAGACTGGAAACCGACCCCAACATAGTTGGGAAAAGGCTAGGCAGATGATGATATTGAATACTACTACATCTACCTATTTTTTTGTACCAATTTTTTTTTTCTTTTAATATTGCGACTGGCATACGTTTTGTCCTATTAACGTTTTAGGCCATCGTTGGCCTATAATCCTCATTCGCGATTTATTTGCCAAAATGTAAACAAATATGAGTTTATGGAAAAATAACTTTAATTCATACATTTACGCTACCTACAACTTCAAATATTTTATAACTTTTTCAATAGTGCTAGTCACTTTGAAATCAACTTAATTGTCATTAAAATAATGTTGATATTGGTTTAACTTGAAATAAAATCAATTTGAAAATAAGACGGATTAAACTGCTAATTATTCAAATTACACGCCGCTGTACGTGCTTATCTCATAATTATCATCAATGCTCACTTTGAAAATTCAAAATATACCATTCAGAATAAACAGTCATAATCATTTCTATGAATCCAGACCACATTATTTCTTTCGACACGCCATTTTTATAGCCTCGCACATTCGCAAGCAGAAATTTCTAACAACGTTCATCGTTATCACATGCCTGTAGGCAAGTAGGGGGCGTAGGTGGCAGGGGGGCACCAGACACTCACCTGACGATACCTGTTTAATGATGAGATGGCCTGGCTCCTCTTCAGAAATACATTTTAATAGCATTAAACGAAAATAAAAGTTGGGATGTGACTATGTCTGAAGGTGGAAGGTGCTTGAAAATTGAGTGTGGATCTATATATGTATGTGTGTGATTAGCGAATTTTGTTTTGTTACGTTCATTTTGATAAGAGCATGCAGCGATCGCTAGATTAATTAAATGATACCAAAGTTCAAAACTGAATATTGCCATACATTTCAAGTACAGAGAAAGTTTTAAAATCTACTTTAACTTAGCTCCAGAGCTAAAGTTAGAGTAGTAGAGAGCCAGGGTCTCAATTCTTCTGTAACCAGTTTTTATGTCAATAAAGAATTTTAGTATTATTAAATCTCATTTATTATTAATTGCTCACTAGTTCGATCTGTCAAAAAACTGTTAACCTAGCGGAAAAAGTATAAATTAGCTAGATTTTCGAGTTTCGTACGAATATGATACTATCAGTATCATATTCGTACGAAACTCGAAACTTTAGCTAGTTTAGGCAAAACATATAGGTATATTTTTTCATTAAAATCTTAGTGCGATCTATGAACCTTGCCCTAAGTTAATAAGTGTGAAGACTTCTAAGCTCTAACTTGAAAATACACATCCAATTAGATCGTAAGACTCGATAGTAGGTATAATAAAGATTTATGGTTTACAAGCTATTACGGCGACCCATTAACTGTAGAAGCACTCGTAAGTATGAAATATACGCCACTCGATAAAGACGAGATGGGCGGTAGTTTGAAGTTTTAGCGTGTAGTGTAATGTTTGTAGTACCCTCCATTTGGGCTTCATTGTTGTTGACTGAAAAAGCGTGAAGATAAACATTGTTATGTATTTTGTTAGTGATCTGATGGCATTTCAAACTTAAGGTTTTTGATTTGTTTTTTCTTTGTTCTAGGTAAGTTTCTGATTCGTCCTACATAGAAGTTTTTCCTCGCCATAAATGTAAGTAAATAAAAAAAAGAATACCGCGTACCGGAAGATGTAGCGTTGGAAAGCCTGAACAAGGTGGACCGACGACGTTGTGAAGGCCGCAGGAACCCGCTGGATGCGAGAAGCACAGAACAGGTCGAAGTGGAGGTGCGTGTGATAGGTCTATGTCCAGCAGTGGGCGTCTTTCGAATGATGATGGTGATGATGAAATAAGACTAAGTTACCATTATTCATACTACTATGCTGAACATTATTCCCATTTTTAAAATGTTCAAAATCTAGTTGCGTTCTCCTGTCAGCGATAATCCATGTTAAAAACTTAGGGGTAATCAAAATGAAAGGGATTAGAAGTATTTTGACAGATCGAGAGTGAGATTAAAATGCGAACGTTCATAGAATACGCAAATTGCCCCGCTGTACTTTGCATATGACAAGAGATGGAAGAAAATGAAGATAAAAAGGCCTAATCAGTCAGTTCAACTGATTAAGAAATAGTTAATTGAAAAAAAGAAAGTTACAAAAACAGGTTTTTTATCACAGAAACACTATATTTCCTCATATAAACCGTAAAACATATACTACAACAAATTGCTTCGAGTTTTAACATGAAATATGTTAAGCTTATAAATCAAGGAGTCCCGCGAAGTATGTTAACGGCGAACTAATAAAACGCCAAAGTTTTCGCATCGTGCGAGTTGCGTGCGAGTGAAACTTGAACCTCGTACTAGACACGACTGTACGTACAGCACGGGGTTCGGAGATAAAACTTTTTTGTTGGTGACTGTGAATTTTGTTTTTGCATCTTACCCTTCATTCGTGGATCTTTGACATCTTGATCTTTGACAGTCGTTACGGGTAGTCTGACAACCAGTCTTACCAAGGGGTATCGTATTACCCAGTAACTGGGTTGTGGAGGTCAGATAGGCAGGCGCTCCATGTAAAATACTGGTATTCAGCTGCATCCGGTTAGACTGGAAGCTGACCCCAACATAGTTGGGAAATGGCTAGGCAGATGATGATAAACTCAAATCACCATAGAGTAGCCAAAATGCCAGAGTACTAGTATTTCAATGTCGGTCCGTACACGACTCAACCATTCAATGAAATCTCCAGTGTTTTCAATTGTGCTAATCACTCTGAAATCAACTTAATAATCATGACAAACAAAGTTGATATTTGTTTAAATTAAAATAACATCAATTCGAAACAAATTTGAATAGACTTTACAAAGACATATTTGTCATAGTCGCGAATCATATTATAAGATCAAACATACTTACTACCTACCTGCCTACTGGAAGCCGACCCCAACGTAGTTGGGAAAAGGATAGGCAGATGATGATGACCCTACGCTTGACAATCCGTGGTTTCCAATAAAGAATGTAGGGTGTGATTGTGGAGCTATGTCACAAACCATGCTCCACCTCCTATCCTGTCCTCTGTGTCCCAAAACATGCAGTCAAAGTGACTTCTGCAGCCACCGACAACGCCGTGGAAGTGGCAAAGTTTTGGGATAACAACAATTAAAATACAGTCGTGCCAGCGACTCGAAGAAGAATAAAGAATACGTCTACTCCAAAGATCATCAGTTCTACGGCCGGTATACTGCCAATTTACAGTCCGGCCGTCGATTCGTTCTATAAAGACCAAATTCGCAAAATACGTATTCGTTTGTATGAAACTTACAGTAGGTCTACTCCGGAGTGACACATTCGAATGATCGGGTCGGACCGACACATGGCCGAACCGAATGTTAATGAAAAATGCGAAAAAAGTTCGGATCGGCTCAGTTGGGTCGGGACCATAGTCAATATTCGAAAGAGTGTAGGATCGGGACCGACCGAACCAAATAGTAACTCCGTAGCTGCGTAGCAGGAAACGGCCGAACATTCGGCCGATACGATACATTTACCACTTCGGAGTTGACCCCCTGGTGTCAAGAAAGCATTCTGTCCTCGTCCGCAATGTAGCTTGCTTATTCTGTCGACCTCTCTGGGTCTCTGTCAGATCACTTTATTCTAGAATCGAACTCTTACAGGCTGTTTAGTTTTAGTTAATATGAAAATCAGTGTCAGAAAGCATCTGTCTGGCATTATTGCTAAAATGAACCTATTTATCGCGGCCATGAAGCACATTATCCTATATTTAAATTTTATATTACTCTTTAATTTGTCCTTCCATTGACTGTGCATTTTATTCTTTCTTTTAGTTCAGCTCGCAATAGATATCAAAATCAAAAATCCGTCACGACCACGTCAAAACAGTAAAGTCGAGTATCCTTCTCTCATTTTTCATTAGAGTCATCATCGTCATCATCATTTCTGCCCGGAATCACCCACTGCCGGGTGATTCATCCCCTTTCTTCTGCCATACTTCACTCTTCTGTGCGTCTCGCAAGTATTTCCCGCGACTTGACGATATCGTCAACCCAGCGCGCTTTTAGAGCACATAAAAATAAACATCGTACAACCTTCTCTAAAGGTTGTTACACAAGCATGGGTCCCGTGTGTCCCATCTGCCGGTTACTTACAGGGTGTTTAATTTTAAATACCCGCCGCGCCGCGCCTCGCGATATTTTAATTACAAGCTACCGATAAATTACATGGGCGTGCCTCCCGTCCAAATGGATAGGAAAACTTTCATTTTGTTAGTATAATGTCGCTTTTGTGGAAATAAGTAGTCTAAAATTAGACTCGCTTAGTTTATGGTAACTTAATATTTTGGAGACCAGCCTATAGATACTAATATTATAAAGATGTAAAAATTGTTTTTTTTTGTTTGTATGAGGAGCCCGTGGCTAAATAATAACAGTGGCACAGGTCGTACGATCAGGTTAAGCTACTGGCCGCGGTTGGTCTGTGGATGGGTGACCATTTTTACATACCGAGACCCCTCCGTGCCTCGGAAACACGTCAAATCACGCACAGGTTGGTATGCCACGGATCTTCAAAGCCCTTTCAAGGTGCCCGGCGAATCGCTAATACATAGTTATCATATAAAAAATGTCATCGTAACACAATACACAGTGGAAACATTCCCTTCTTCCTCCAGATAACGGAAGCTTGTTAAAACTTGCTGTTCAAAGTTTATGTCTGATTGGAGATACGAAGTTGGAATAATTTACCTTTTCATCGATCTATTGGCTGGGAGACCAAGTGTATCTTTGCAGGCAAATTGGAAGAATACGTTCAGAATCATGATTTAAATTTGTAATTGGTTTGTGGAGTTTGAATTTGTATGTTCCGATTACTTGGTATAAGTGTTTTTGGTTGTTAGTAGATAATGTGCGCTTTTATCAGCATCATCTGGCTAGCCTTTTCCCAACTATGTTGGGGTCGGCTTCTAGTCTAACCGGATGCAGCTGAGTACCAGTATTTTACATGGAGCGACTGCCTATCTGACCTCCACAACCCAGTTACTGGGTAACACGATACCCCTTGGTAAGACTGGTTAAAAAAAACAACAACCACTTACCGTGTAAATTTTTAATTCGTTCGACTGAAAATCGCGTGTTTACTGAACGTTGCGCCTACCGTTTTATCTCTAGGCACATCTATGTTTGATAGCTGAGAATTCCTTAGAGGCTATAAATCTATCTAAATGCAGTTGGATTGTGCATGGAGTTAAAATAAATAACATGGCACCCTGACAAAACCACAATTATCCAAAGCAAATAAAGCCGTTGGTCCCGGCTGTCATTCGTAGATCTTTGATAGTCGTTACGGGTCATCAGAAGCCCGAAATTCTGTCAACCAGTCTTATTGTATAATAATAATAATAATATCCCTGGACATTTCACACAGCGCCATCTAGTCCCAAGCTAAGCAACCTAATGCTTGTGTTATGGTAACAAGATGGCTGATAAACTACTTATATACATATTTTTTTTTTGTAAATACATACATATTATAGATAGAAAAACACCCAGACTCTGAACAAATACATGTAGGTCATACAAATATTTGTTCCGTGCGGGAATCGAACCCGCGACACGCAGCGCAGCAGTCAATCGCTTAACCACTGCGCCAACCGTGCCGTATTACCTACTAACTTGGTTCTAGAGGTCAGATAGGCAGTCTCTCCATGTAGAATACTGGCATTCGGCTGCATCGGGTAACACTAAAAGTCGACCCCGATGATGTTGACAAAACCATATGCAGGAGAGAAAGTAATAGTACCTACATATAATCTCGGCGCTCGGAAAATATGACAAATATCGTTCTTTTTAATACGATGTATATTTAAATGTGTCACCTTCAAATATTCCAGTCACATTGCCCCACAAAACAATGAATCAAAACTTTCTAAGAATCCGAGAGGATGTAGCTATTCCATCTTGTATTTCTTAAAAGCATTTTAAAACAATTACTCCCAAAAATAACACCGAGGTCCGGTGCGGCTTGTCAATTTTGACAGCTGTCAAGTGTCAAATTTGACATGTGTCATGTGAGGGCGTCGGATGTGGATATGCGAAACTAGTTAATTATAGCTTCGTTTTGTTGCTGTATGGTTTAGTTGCGATAGTTTCGAATATTTTTAGGATAGATTATTTGATCGTGAGTTTTTAGGAAAGCGGTTGAACGAGGCTTGACCTCGATTTCGGAGGAAGGTAATACTGCATAGATCTGAAGGCCAATTCTCGTAATTTAAAACGTTCAAAATCTAGTCGCATTCTCATCTCGGCGACAAACAAATTACAAAAACTTTAAAATTTTACGGAAATTAGAGGTATTTTTGACAGATTGAGACTGATATCAGACTGTGAACGTTCTTAAAATTACGAGAATTACCCCTCTGTTAAAAGGTAATAGTGTATAGAGTTGCTTTGAAAAAACAGTGTTTTCGTCGGTTATCAAACTTTTCTTTTTGCGGCTACATTTTCATCTTCTGCGTCGAACGAACCTCATCTGAAAATGAAAATAATTTTTCGGCAATTTTCTTCAGTAGGTCGTTTTCAAAAGAAAAGCAATTGAATCCATCCTCTTAAGAACAACATCTTATTTTCCGCATCATACGCCATGAAAGCTAAATTAAATGGGGTGTAAAGTAAAGGTAACGAGATTTTTAGTAGTAGTAAAGAAATAAGCTAACGAAACGCTAGGAAAAAATTGTGTTTCCTATGATAACCAGTGATAGGAATAGGTAGTGCCTATTTGCTTAAACTTCGAAGAACAGAGACAAGAAACGGAGACTTCCGGGACATATGTCTCAAATTCGGGACAACACTTTTAAATACATTAAAAAAATATGTTATTTGGAATAAGTAATTCGTCTATATTTACCTAAAATTTGCGACTAGACATAACATAATAAATAACATTCACAGTCGTTACAACCATAAAATTTCCTGAATTTTTTTTTTGGAGATCATTTCGTACATGACTTGCTGATCTTAATTAATACTATGAATCACAATGTTTGTATAAGGACTTATAAAAATTTAGTCCTAAGGAAGTCTCCGTTTCTTGTCTCTGTTCTTCGAAGTTTAGGCAAATAGGCACTACCTATTCCTATCACTGATGATAACACGTCTGTTGTTCGTGGAAAGCATGGAGGTGTAGGTATAGCACAATGGCGTGTCGCTGGTTATAACTCATCTTATCTGCCAAGCCTTTTCCCAACTATGCTGGGGTAGACTTCCAGTCAAACTGGGTGCCAGTACTTTACATGGAGCGACTGCCTGCCGACTGCCGAGGCACCCGTTATAACTCTCATATAATAATAATTTTAATTTTTTATTTTATTTTGTTTAAGAAAGCTTACAGACTAATAAAAAACTTAAATATCATGCATAAGTAGGGACATTTGCTAATTACAAGCTTCCACATGTACACATCTCTTTGACGGCACGGTTGGCGCAGTGGTTAAGCGATTGACTGCTGCGCTGCGTGTCGCGGGTTCGATTCCCGCACGGAACAAATATTTGTATGACCTACATGTATTTGTTCCGAGTCTGGGTGTTTTTCTATCTATAATATGTATGTATTTACAAAAAAAAAATGTATATAAGTAGTTTATCAGCCATCTTGTTACCATAACACAAGCATTAGGTTGCTTAGCTTGGGACTAGATGGCGCTGTGTGAAATGTCCAGGGATATTATTATATTATTATTATTATCTACTTAAATTAGAGTTACATTTATTTGTGTTGATCAGTAAGTAAACCTTTTGCCAATAACTGCGCACGAATACAAGCTCCTGGCTGCCACTGAGAAATGTTTAAAGAAAACCCAACAAAACTGTTTACCCTCCGATAATATATGGTGCTCAGTTTATTGGATGGCTCGACGTCGTAATATAACCTACAACATAATATTGTTAATTTAGTTAAGTTTCTCTATAAGTGAACTGCCGGTCGATTCTGTAAAAATCTCACCGTGAAAACTCAAGTAAAGTGAGCTTGATGTGAGTTGTCAGTAGTGTCAATCCCTAGCATTATAGGGGAATGACAGCTCACTCCACGCTCACTTCACCTAAGTTTTCACGGTGAGATGATTACAGAATCGCACTGCTGGATGTTCTTTGAGAAAATAAATGTTTTTAAACTGTATCTGGGGTTCTAAACCAGGGCTCCCGCATAGGAGTTGCACTTGTGTCGAATGAGGCACATCGACAGATAGTGATCATCTTTATCTAGAACCTAATCTCACACTAAACAAAGACAAAGACGTCTACTGCTGGACATAGGCCTCTCTTAAGCATGACCTCTTCGACCGGTTCTGTGTTTCTCACATCCAGCGGATTTTTGCGGCCTTCACAAGGTCACCGGTTCAGCGGTGGGAGGTCTATCAGTACGTGATCGCCACTCCAGAACGTTTCGGTCCCATCGGCCATATGTTCTGCGAGCAATGTACCCTGCCCACTGCCACTTTAGTTTGGCAATTCTTCGGGCTATGTCGGTTAGTCTGATTCCCTGCGGACCTCTAAATTTCTGTTTCGAACACGTAGGGAAACTTCAAGCATAGCCCTCTCCATTGCCCTTTGGGTGACTTTTAGACTTCTAATGACGCCTATTGTAAGCGACCACGTTGGTACATGACCACATACTCACATACCTATTTATTTATATTTAATATTCAAGAAACAATGGAAGAAACAAGTAAACTTAACTTATCACTGCCATAAAGTTTTGAGAAACCTTGCTACAACCTCATCACCGATGTGGAAAGCTTGCAGCAGTGATTCATACACAAACAGTCCAGTCTGCTCGCGATACACCGCAGTATAATGTTGCCTGCACCCGGCGCACCAGAGGCGCATCTTTTGCGCATAGTAACGTAGAAGCGTATTTGTTTCTAAAAAATCATTTTTTAGAAATGAAAACTCCGGACGCACTGCGGGATACCACCCCTATTTGGTTAATATACCATATATACGCACTAAGCGCTTCTCGTCATCTTTTCTGATGCGCACAGCTAAGGAGTGGAACCGTCTGCCTGCGTCTGCATTCCCGAGTTCATGCAACCCGAATCTCTTCAAGGCGAGAGTGAATAGGCTTCTTCTGGGCAAGCTCGTTCCACCGTAGATCTCATCCCTGCCTCTGGGCTGGATTGAGGTCAAGAGTGAGCCCATTGTCAATAAAAAAAATAAAAAAAAACTTATACGTAAGCACTATCTCAATTAAAATACCCACAAACGCAAACATTAAAGATCATCTAAACTTCACAAAAACCGTTCGTAGTTTCGTACATACAAAGTAGAACGCCGTTTTTCATATCGATACTATTTTTAAACTCCCCGATACGGACGTGTGTGATACGGCGTTAATAACTGTGAAATTGATAGTCTTTGATCTAACCGTTTTATATTCACGAGAGAGAGGTCGGAATGGATTTCATGCTTTTATATATTATTACGAAGATAGGGTGATAAAAGAAACTTGGATATTTATGGTCACCAAAGGAGATAGAGAGAGGGCTACTCCGAAGTGCAAAGTGCGAATGTTCGGATCGGACCGACACATGGCCGAACCGAATATTATTGAAAAATGGGAAAAAACGTTCAGATCGGCTCAGTAGGGTCGGGACCATAGTCAATATTCGAAAGAGTGTAGGAGTGTGGGATCGAAACCGACCGACCGAAATAGTAACTTCGTAGCAGGAAACGGCCGAACATTCGGCCGATACTACTTCGGAGTAGACCCCCAGGGTCGTCGGATATAGTTGAAGTTTAGTAAGAAACCGATGAATGTTTTCGAATAAAATTTTATTTAATTAATAGAAAACAGTTTATTTATCAAATTAAATTTCATTCGAAAGTTTCCATCGGTTTGTTAGTACTACACTTTAACTATATTATCTTCTTTGGTGACTATACATGATTCTGCGTCTTCTAGAGCCCGTGGCTAAATAATAACAGCCGCACAGGTCGATCGATCAGGTTAAGCTACGCTTGCCGCGGTTGGTCTGTGGATGGGTGACCATCTTTACATACCGAGACCCCTCCGTGCCTCGGAAAGCACGTTAAGCCATTGTTCCCGGCTGTCATTCGTCGATCTTTGACAGTCGTTACGGGTAGTCGGAAGCCCGAAAGTCTGACAACCAGTCTTACCAAGGGGTATCGTATTACCCAGTAACTGGGTTGTGGAGGTCAGATAGGCAGTCGCTCCATGTAAAATACTGGTATTCAGCTGCATCCGGTTAGACTGGAAGCCGACCCCAACATAGTTGGGAAAAGGCAAGGCAGGTTGATTGACTCGCACGAAGTTAATTTATTTGTGAGCGAGTCGACAACTCCAGAAATATGTGTTAGGCAATTGGCACACTTTGTATTTTATACAATAAAGTGTAGCGGTATCTACAACGCCACATGCGAACAACGCGTCATACTGACGTCACGCAAATCCTGCATCTCGCAAGCAGAATTTACCGCGCAATTAGCATAGATACAATTTCCCAACATCAGTCGTTGGGCAATTGCCCACCAGACACAACACCCGTCTGGTCGGAGGATCCTCCCTTTTCTATGGAGATTGAGTGAACTTTACACCCTGTTCCTGATACATCTATAAAAGTATAGAAAGCCCGTTTCGGGCGAGAAAATTGGTGTGAATCGAATAATAAGCCGAATCTAATTGGGGTGTTTAGTGGTATGCGTTAGCATAACACTAAACACCCCAATTAGATTAATCATATGATGTTATAATCAAAATACATACATTAATGTTTCGTTATTATGTATAAAACATTGTTTACCTATTTATTAAATTAGTTATACTGATTGTGCAAGAAAATTGTGTTAACATTATAAATCCACCGCACGCACGCTGTCGCACACATAAAAGGGTCTAGCGTAGTATATATTTCGTCTATTTCGGTTTGTTTTGACTGTACAGCGGAAGTGTGACTGAAAACGTAGTTGTATTTATTTTTGGAATATAAAAATTATTAGTCACCCATCCACGAACCAACCGTGGCAAGCGTAGCTTAACCTGATCGATCGACCAATACGGCTGGTATCATTTAGCCACGAGCCTCTTAAATGTATAGTGGTGTATGTAAATATGTTTATGCTTGTTATCCTACTATAATATTATTATAAACGCGAAAGTTTGCGAGGATGGATGGATGTTTTTTACTCTTTCACGCAAAAACTACTGAACGAATTATGATGAAACTTTACAGAAATATAGCTTATACATCAGAATAACACATAGGATAATTTTTATCCCGATATTCCCACGGAATCGACACTTATGCGGGTGAAACCGCGGGGCGCAGCTGTAATTAAATACTACATTAATATCTGAAGGCCAATTCTCGTAATTTAAAAGGTCAAAATCTAGTCGCAGTCTCATCTCGGTGACAAACAAATGTCAAAAACTTGTCAAAACTGTAGGGAAATTAGAGGTATTTTTGACAGATTGAGACTGAGATCAGACTGTGAACGTTCTTAAAATTACGAGGATTGCCCCTTTTTTTTTTTTTTTTTTTGAGGATGGGAAATCATCAAATGACTCCTCCCGCTCTGGGTGGAGCAGAAGGGAGTGTCAGACTTTTACTGACTAAAACCCACCCGTGTTCCTTCCTTAGCCCTTTATGTTCCAGGGCAGCGGTAAACCCTTTAGGATTGCCCCTTCAGATTCTAATCTAGATCAAACGTCAGATTAGACAACACACAACAGATTTACTGATTAGGACTTCAGAAATAATTACATTATAGGTAGGAGTAATAATACGACACGCTACATATGTACTTAGTTTAGTTGTTAATTAAGTGTTGATTGGCGTTAATTAAGACTAATTAGTGGCAAGGAATTTGATCCTTTCTATGAAATGGGTTGATTCAGTCGTCACTGTAAATAACTCGTCTATGCCGAACTCGACTCAAAGTCAAATAATTTATATCAAAAGGCAGCTTAGAACGTCAAAATTTACAAAAAAAAAAAAAAATATACTAGTTGCCGTAAGAGAAGACTCATTGACGTGTGCATACTTATGGGGATGGGCTCACATATGGTGGACAAACAAATCAGCAGAGGTCCACCCTCGCGAGGTTGCCAGAGGGCTATGGAACGTAGTATTCTGTGTATCAAACTAACAGACCGGGTTAGGAATACGATGTCACTTGGAAAGCTGCCACGCTAAAATGGAATTGGACTGGACACATATGCCGCATGTCAGACGAACAATGGGCCAAACTTACGACCCAATGGGTCCCTCTTAATGGCAAGCGACATCGTGGCAGGCCCAGACGGAGATGGCGGGATGAGCTCTCCTTCAACAAGAACTGGTCCTTAGCAGCCGTGAACAGAGGGAAGTGGAAAGAGAGCTGGGAATCCTTTGCCCTGTGGAAGTGGAACATCACAAGCTAATAATAAGTATGAATAAGAACGAAAACCAACTTCAAATTAGTTTCTCGAAAGTGTAATATACACCCGGGACTCGCCGTTTATGTAATAAAAAAACTTGAGAGGTGTCAAGGGACACCCGGATGGAACGAAGTATAACTGGCTTGCTTTCTATAAGAGAGATAGAGAGAGAGAGACAGATAGAGAAACACGCGCACGCCGCACGGCTTACAACTATAGCAAAAAGTGTCGTTCCAACTTTTGGTCTTAATTTTTTCCGTCTAGCCCCCTTTCGCAACGCGCGATAAGGAACTTCGTTCCAATAATCCCCGAGCCTATTCCCGGCTTCCTAACAGAAATTCCTTTACAATGTACTGAATAATGCAACAGCCATGCTAATGTTATTCGCACGTCCTAAATCAAACGAAGCAACAATACATCATACTGTTCTCCCATAGTATTTCAATAGCTGTACCGTTATAAATTTATATGGCCAAACTAAATAAACATTTGAGATCTCAATGCGAAGTTATTGCTTCCTTCCTCGTGGAATATAACTGGGTAAGTTAAACACTAGTTTGTAGTTTAAACAGGCAACAGATGGAGTAAATATCTTTATTATGTCGCTTCATCTTTAATAGCTTCGTAACACCCACTGCTGAGTTCAGATCTCTTCTACTTTGTGTCATGCTTCCCTGGTATATGCGAGTCCCATCCTCTCCCTCGTTTCTCGTGGCCTTTTGTTAATCATCCACCCTGTTGGTCTGCCAGCAATCCTTCTACCATAGGCCAACCGCTTAACTGAGACGTTGCCTGTGGTAGCAGCGTGGTGCGGGAGAGGTGTGGTGATGCTCAGTGATTCGTCAACTGGTGACAACTATCACCCCTCCCGCACCGCGCAGCTACCTCAGACAACGTCTCGGTTTAACGGTCGGCCTATAGCTCAGTTAGGGCATTGTGTGTTTTTCCTATATAAAAAGTAGGTCCATCTTAAACTTCGGCCCATAAACTATATCTGCGCAAAAAAAACACGTTTTTCTGTTGGTCTGCCTAAAAGAAGGACTTACTGGGATCATTATCAACTGCTAGCTCTTTCCCAACTATGTTGAGATCGGCTTCCAGTCTAACCGAATGCAGCTGAATATCTCTATTTCACATGGTGCGACTGCCGTATCAGAAGTCCAATTTATTTATTTATTTAAACTTTTCGCACAAAAAGGTACAAAGGCGGACTTAATGCCTTAATTTCCGTAATTAAAAACGTTCAAAATCTAGTCGCAATCTCGTCTCAGCGACAATCAATGTTAAAAACTTGTCATAAAAGGGTATTTTTGACAGATTGAGATTGAGATCAGCCTGTGAACGTTCTTAAAATTACGAGAATGGTCCCTCTGATCTCCAAAACCCAGTTGCTAGGTAAGAGTAGGATTTCAATTGAAAAGCCCCTAAACACTTCCTCACAAAATTGTACCCTGTCCACTTGAGTGTATTCGGTAGCAGTCCCGCAATCGATAGCACTATCCAGCTGTTTATTTGGCAGACATCTGCCACAGAATAGTAGGCACAGAAGGTTGGCTTCACACAACCAGCGATAACGCACGCACACATAGATACGCTTCACGTACTGCAAGTGCAAGCGCACTCACGACTGGCATTTGTTTTAGATCGCCGTACGTATATTCTATTCCAAAAGTATGTGTTAATAAACCCCGTCCAGGTTGAATTCTTACACAACCACTAAAGGATTTAGGACTAACGGATTAGTAACACATTCGCCTGTATTTAGAAGGTAAAACTTTATATCTCATCACTTTTGCAACAATTATTGTTGAGACAATTGAGGGTATAAAACAACCACAATGATTGTCAAAGGAAAAACATCCATTAGGTGATTCCAAATTAGAATTTCTGGTTTAAGTATTCAAATAATCAAATCCAATGACTCAAAGGAAAACATCGTGAGGAAACCGGTATGTTCTAGAACCAAAAATTAGAAGACATCTACCCACCCTCACTGGGGCCGCGTGGTGGATTTCGGCCCACTACCTCTTACATTATGTTCATTATAGACACACAAATTGGCATCATAGGAAGGTCCATTTTCTTCAGATATTTTGTTATAGACCATACGCGTATATGTGTGTGTGTGCGCTTGTTTTCGCTCGTTGTAAGCAAACCTTCTGTACCTGTAGATCTGGTGGCAATACCCAACTGTTTATTTTATTAGACATCTGTCCTGCCGGTCGGGACCACGACAAGAGGAATATTTTACGACAAGCACTCAAAGTCTCGAACTGAATTGATCAAGTGATAAAGTGCTGAGATAAAAGTGTAGTGTTTCAATTTCAATTTTTCTTGTTTTCACAGTAGGAAGTCAATGATTTATACATTGCATACATTATTTTTCATTCGTGGATCTTTGACAGTCGTTATGGGTCGTCAGAAAGTCTGACAACCAGTCTTACCAAGGGGTATCGTATTACCCAGTAACTAGTAGTTGTTCAAACTCAAACTCAAATTCAAATCATTTAATTCAACTAAACCAATTACAGGTACTTTTGAATTGTCAAAGGGTCGGTCAGTCAGAAAGATGAAGCTAGTTGCCCATTCCAAAGCGTAGGTACCTATGGAGAAGAACGGGCAAGAAACTCCATGGACACTCTTTTAAATCATAAAATTGTTACAAAATATTTGATTACATCATTCGTGTTGAAATTAACCATGTGAGAACGATGTAGAAATACGTGCACGTTAAAAGCGTCCGTTATAAAAAAACAAAAACAATTCAGAAATTAAAAATTAAAATAAGCCGAGGCAGCTAAGAGATGACCAGTCCCTACAGTTGTTGAGGTCAGATAGGCAGTCGCTTCATGTAAAATACTGGTATTCAGCTGCGTCCGGTTAGACTGGAAGCCGACCCCAACATAGTTGGGAAAACATTTTGACCGGGTCGGTATTGCACTTTTTTATGAAACAGTTAGTTATTTTATTTTTTTGATAACTATGCTCGGGTCGGGTCGGGTCGGGTCGGGTCTATCTATAATCATGTGCTGAATTCATGGTTACAGTTTGCGCACTGGTTAATTTATCCTGTATGTATGCAGCCAACTACGCTATAGTTGGCTGCATAGATACAGGATACATTTTTCACATCACAACAATTAGGTATCGCAGAGAGGTATCGCAACTCGCAGAGAGTAGATAACTGTAGTGCGATTCTGTTACCATCTCACCGTGAAAACTTAGGTGAAGTGAGCGTGGAGTGAGCTGTCATTCCAACTAATGCTAGGGATTAAGACTATTGACAGCTCACTTCACCTAACTTTTCACGGTGAGATTTTTACAGAATCGATCGGCTGCAGTTATCAGTGCTCCTTCATTCTGAATGAGAAAACTCTTTTGCCCAATGGGACAATATTACAGGCTAATAACTGTTAAACTTCATCATCCAAATTCTTTTCACCGCAGTAAAATTTCAGACAGAGCATACATATTTCCATTAACAAAATGTAATAAATTACATTACAAAATAATAAAATGGCGCTACAGGACGCAACGCGCGTCTTGGGAACTCTAAAATCACGCTTAATCATGCCACAGAGTACAATAAGGTTTTGACAGATTGCAGTGTTACAATGTTACAGCCGGAGTTTTTATTAATCTGTCACAGGTGGCGAGATACGTTTTTTGAATAAATAAAACGTGTTTTAGATAGACCGTAGAAAACACTACCTACATGGTAGTGTTTTTTACGGTTGTTTCATTTTTTGCCAGTTGCAAAACATGCCATTATTGCGTTGCAATTATTATTATTATTATTAGATCAGACACAATTTCTCACATAGAAGAAATCTTTTGATTGGATTTATTGAAACTAAGTTCTTTAATGTGGCTTGCGTTAGGAGTTAACAGCTAGACTGTTAGTAAACGTCAGGTAACGAAAAAGCGTCATGCCCACCATGCGACTTTGTCTGTCAACAGAGATAGTTTTCATGGTTTTCGAGGGTGCTAAAGTCAATAGAGTGTGAAAATCTAAGATGGCGGCTATGAAAATTACCGACAGTTTATAATACAAAATTTCACTAACAATATGTATTAAATTATATTACAAAATAATAAAATGGCCCTACAGAATGCTGCAGGACATCGGATCGGACAGAATTTGTCACATAGAACATCTTTTGATTACTCTCATTTGTCATTTGGGTTTCAAGACATGGTTCTGAATGTTCAGAGATGGCGGGGTGAGCTGGACTCCTCTAGTAAAGATTGGTCCTTGGCAGCTCGGACAGAAAGAGGTGGAAAGAGCGTAGGGGGGGCCTTTGCCCAGCTGTGGGACATTAATGGTTAATAAAAATAGTTATAACTGCTTTCTTTGTCTTGGTTCTTTAATGATGGTATGCCGGTCAATCTTAATCTGAATCATTTTGAAGGGTTCATCTATTGCTTCATATGTTCGAAAAATGTGTCTGCTCAATAACGTAAATAACGCAATGAATGCTGTTGAACTGTCAAAATTAAACCCATTGCTACTACTGATAGTGTGGTACCTACGCAAATTAGACATCAGTGAAGTACTATGGTTAACAGAGTTTAATCCCAAAATTCTTATAAATAACATGATAAGAAGATCCATTTTAATCTGTCAAGCTCAGAATATGTATTGCTTCGTTAAAAATGTAATAAAACGCGCCATTTTGAAGAGTCTTGAGCGCTGAAATCACATCGTAGATAATAAACGTGTTGAAGTTGTGACAGATAACCAACCTCTGTTGTCGCGATATGTAAAGCGGACTTTTTATTTAAATAATTGGAGGTACCGTACAACCGTTTTTTTTCACGGCAAGAAAAACTTGCGTATAAAGGGCCTTACTAAATAGGCTTGAGATGAGGCCATTGCCGTGCAGTCCAACAGTTACAAGGTTGTAAACAGTTTAATAATTAAAAAAAAAAATCTTTCTCCATTTCTGTAACCACAGACTAAAAACCACAGCAGTGTCACAATAAAACATATTCACAGCAGCTTATCAGACATTCAGCGTCGACCTAGTTTTAAAATAAACCGTATAATGTACTCGTTGCCTTATTATGGAAATATTTACGGGGAGCGGCGCGGATTGAAATGTTTTGTCTATTTTATTGGACTAGTCTAGGTGTAAATCATCATCTGCCTTTTCCCAACTATGTTGCGGTTGGCTTCCAGTCTAACCAGATGCAGCTGAGTACCAGTATTTTACATGGAGCGACTGCCTATCCCGTATCGTAACGACTGTCAAAGATCCACGGATGACAGCCGGGACCAAGGGCTTAATGTACTTTCCGAGGCACGGAGGAGGCTTGGTATGTAAAGATGGTCACCTATCCACGGACCAACCGCGGCAAGCGTAGCTTAACCTGATGGATCGAACCATACGGCTGCTATTACTTAGCCAAAAGCCCCTCATATTGTCGTGTCGTTAATGTAATTATAATACATTAACGTATCAAAAAGTCATCCATCAGTTTTATACAATGACCATGCCAAATCTGATTCATTTAGGGATTTTTTCAACGCCAGACACCTAACTTTATCCGGGCAATAATTTTGAATTTTTGACAGTTCTTCCATACAAAAACTGTCAGACGTCAATTTTATTTCACAAATAAAAATTATCTGTCGATTTAAAAATCATTCCTTAAAGAAATTAGCAATTTACGTATTACATCATTTCAGCGTCGCTTTGTGGTTTGTCCAATTATTTTAGCGGTAACCATTAATGATGTTCGGTCAAAATTAAATTAATATTTCGATTAGCAGGGTCGCCGTAAATGATTAATTACGCGCTTTTGTTATTTACATTTATTTGTTTTGTAGGAAAAACTTTAATATTAATTTATTGTTAGACGTAGTTTTTAAATGGTGACGTTTTAACCGTTAGACGGTTCTACTTCGTAAATGCTTTAGAATAATTTCCAGTCAATTGAAATTTCACTAAAGCTGAAAATATCTAACTGTCACTTAGACAAATATACCATGTCGTTTTATAAACAAAACTAGCTTAGCCTGTGACTTCGTCCGCGTGAAATTTCTAGTTCCTCCCCCCCCCCCATCGCATAGCATCGCCTGCCTGCGGTATTAGGTACTACGTTTTCGCTTAACTCAGCTCCTAAGGGTGATGTTAAATAGCCTTATAGCCTTCCTCAAGAATTGGTCCTGGCGCCTTGTCTCTATCTGGTCGTGGTGGATTCGTTTTTTAACGTGCAAGTGATATTTAACCTTAGTATAGCAATTACTAGGTCGACTATACATCTCAATAATTGATTCCTTCTCTCTTTAGATTTTGTAAGTACCTACTTTTCTTTGTATAACCCTAATTAAATTAATGTTTTATTTCATTTTGTTACAGGTATGTACCAGGTTATATATACAACTAAAACAAGTACTTAGCATAAGGGTATGTAAATACGTGACACTCGATTCTGAATTACTTTTTACTCTAAGTAGTTGATTATGCATTCTCCATAGGGCTGACTTTCCTGAGAAATGTTAAAAGCATAGGCAGCAGTGTTTTCCTGAATGCTTTTGTTGCTTACATATTCTGTAAGAAAGGAGAGAGGACACGCGAAGACCGCTAATCATGTATTAATTGTTCAACTAATATTAATTGATGAAGTAAGATAAAAATGCTTAGTCGTAAGTGGTTTCACCGTACAACATAATTGTCTGTCAAGCAAGACGTGTAAAACAGTGCACGCTTACAAACTTATAATGAGAGAAATATGCTTCAACTTGTAGTTAGTTTACCGCTAACATAGTTCACACGATATAATTCGAACTCACAACCACTTGTTAGAGTCCCGTTCCTACATTTCCGTACACCCAAACTCGACATGCAATCTTTTCCGATTCAAAATCATTACCAGTGGCGTCTGATTGTTTTTTAATCAGGAAATCGCGTGCGTGAATGATGCAACGCCCCGACGCGTCCGCACGCTTCAGCGGTCGCGGCGAAAGTGAGCCGATTCTATAATATATGGATGTGTCATGAGCTAGCGGAGGGTATTTCCGGTGTTCAGTGTCGGGTAATTTGAGAATTGTTTGAACATGTTCAGTTGGATTAAATCTTGTTTACGGAATCTAGGACTTCCTCTTCCGCTCCTGTGTTTGCTATGGATTCTAGGAACTGTATACCGTATCACGTTTGTTAGATACTGTCTTTGAGGCAGAATCCTTTCATCTTTGACTTTTACCCTCCACATCTATTTAATTGGCCCTTCTATCAACTAGCACAGCAACAGCACCACAGCATTCAACTAGCAACCTAATTGCGTAACAGATTTGTCTGCCACAATCCAACGGATTTTGAAGGTAATCCATTGCTTCATATGTTTGCAAAATTCCTCTGCTTGACAACGTAAATACCGCAATGAATATTGTAGATTAGGAGTTACACGACTAGGTTGCAGGAATCGACGAGAAGCACGCGTTTCCCCGCGCTTTGCTACGACGCCTTGCCGTACCTACGCGTGTGAATATATTTTGTGAATTTCAATGTATTCACTTTAGATCGCCGAAAATTTAGGAAACATTTAGTGAATAGTCTGCATTTGTGTATTTAAACCAGCGCTGGGACTCTGTCTCGTATAGGGTCTTAGCATTATGCTGAGCGATGGCCGTTTTTTGTGAATGTGACGCATGTTTACCCCCAACTTGTTTTTTTTTTGTGTGTTTATGTCCTTTTTTTACGCGTCATGTTTGCCGCAAATAAATGCATTTTCTTTCTTTCTTTATTATTATAAACCTTTGTTGTCCCACTGCAGGGCAAAGCCCTCCCATCCCCCCTTACACTTTTCCCGATCTACTGCGATTGTGGGCCAAACCTTGAAGAAGGAGTCCAGCTCATCCCGCCATCTCTTTCTGGGCCTGCCGCGTGGCAGGCCCAGAAAGAGATGGCGGGATGAGCTGGACTCCCCAATGGCAGGAAACGACTGCGTAGTCGTTTCCTGCCATTGGGGATCCACTGAGTGGTGGGTGTTGCATATTTCTGCTCCGACATGCGACGGATATGGCCAGCCCTGACTGGGCTGGCCATATCCGTCGAATGTGAACATGAACGATTTAGAAAAGTTTTTAATGTATTGTTAGGGAAAACAACAATTGTACATTAGCCTATATATTACATCTAAGATTACAAAATACTTGGAAGTGAGTAAATGGACAATCCACGACGTTTCCACAGATTAAGGATACAGTGAAGACACAATATGCAAGTTACAAAAACACAAAGAAGAAGACAGGAAAGAAAACTTGAGAGGTGTCAAGGGACACCCGGATGGAACGAAATATAACTGGCTTGCTTTCTATAAGAGAGAGAGAGAGAGAGACAGACAGAGAAACACGCGCACGTCGCACGGCTTACAACTATAGCAAAAAGTGTCGTTCCAACTTTTGGTCTTAATTTTTTCCGTCTAGCCCCCTTTCGCAACGCGCGATAAGGAACTTCGTTCCAAAAAATAAAGAAAGATGATACTCATTCCATGCTCTCCATTTCAACAGATTTTTAATTGCATAACGTTTTTATAACATAATCTAATCAGCCTTTAATGTTCCCAGTGCTAGAATACAGGCCTCTACGTGCGAGGGAGTGAGCCGTAATCCACAACGCGGCCCCAGGGCGGGTTGGTAGATGACATGTCTTGGAATTTTTGGTTCTAGGACATGCCGGTTTCATCACGATGTTTTCCTTCACCGTTTTGAGAGCAGTGTTGATGAACTAACACTAACGGTTCTATTTCATAACACTGTAATGCATTTCAAAACATTCTGCACAATCTCCAGCAATTATCTCATTAACAACCCCCGCGGGAACCGTCTCTTTTAATCCTCATCGAACAATACATCTGCAATGAGCTGGTTATATTTAGCTCACTTCAGCGAAATAAGTTATTTCAACCCGCTAGTTTCCACACTGTGACCTTTAAGCATTCTCGCTGCACGTGGCGTGTAATTAATCTCGGCAAGGCTTGAAGTTTCCTTCGAGTGAAGGTAAGGAGAAGTTTCTTTAACTATTTTATGTTCTTTTTCCTTTGCAAGGTTTTCTGTTCTCTTGGTGGTTTTAGTGCTTCGTAACTTAGCGCAGTTGACCTTGCTTATACTGACCGGGATTTTTTATAACCTTGTTAGGTTCTTAGGAGTTCGATGCTGCGTAAGGACATTTCCTATTTCTTGGTGCTTCTACGGGCTGATTTTTCCAACGCCACATATTTTTACCCGTGGAATGCTTCGATCAATAATAGTACTAGATTTCCGATAAGCGCTTCAAAAATGGCCCGAAAAATAAGACCACAAATACCTTTGTGGTCTTATTTCAAATTAGTATGTTTTTAACCTTGTTACTTAGACTTTAAGTTTAATTTTAGAATAAATGACTGAAAATGTAAAAATAGACTGATTTTATTTTCAAGTGACATTTTAAATATATTTTGCAATGGTAATTAAACTTTATGTTTAAGCATTAAGGTTTATAAAAAACTGAAGTTGTTAATATTATTAAACTTTTTTCTAAGAAATGTAGATGTTTACGTGTGTGCAAACGTGGCCACTTGAGCGACTGATTTTTGTTCCTGATCCTTAATCTAGTACTATTATTGATCGAAGGTGGAATGATTTTGAGTTTTGGACAGTTTTTCCATGCGAAATCTGTCAGACGACAATTTTATTCCACGAATGACAATTATCTGTCGATTGAAAATTAAGGGTTTTAATGCAGGGCCTTCCCATATTCTTTTGTGGTTCTTAATTCATCGTTGTTCGAACGTATTGCGCAGACCCCAAGTAACATGGGACAAGAAGAATCATTTTCTTTTGGCTATCCTACTAATATTATAAATACGAAAGTTTGTATGAATGAATGGATGGATGGATGTTTGTTACTCTTTCACGCCAAAACTACTGAACGGATTTGGATGAAATTTGGCTCACAGATAGTTTATAACCAGGATTAACACACAGGATACTTGTAATCCCGATATTCCCACGGGATCGAAACTTATGCGGTCGAAACAGCGGGGCACAGCTAGTATTAAATAGAACAATGTGTGGATGTTGTGAATACTATATCCCATCATGCACAGTTTACTGCTACAATAGTTATTCCATGCTCTCCATTTAACTGATTTTTAATTGCATAACGTTTTTATTAAGTACACTGTATTTCAAAACCATTCTGCAAAATCTCTAAGCAATTATCTCATTAACAATACCCACAGGAATAGCGTCTTATTCCTCATCGAACAATGCAGCTGCAATGAGCTAGTTATATTTAGCTCATCATCATCTGCCTAGCATTTTCCCAACTATGTTGGGGTCGGCTTCGAGTCTAACCGGATGCAGCTGTATACCAGTATTTTACCATGGAACTACTGCCCATCTGACCTCTACAACCCAGTTACTGGATGGATGCCCCTTGGTAAGACTGGTTGTCAGGCTTTCCGGCTTCTGACGACCCGTAACGACTGTCAAAGAAGTCCTGGGACCAGCGGCTTAACGTGCTTTTTGTAGCTGGGAGGGTTCTCGGCATGTCCCGTCCACGGACCGACTGATCGATCGACCCGTGCGGTTGTCATTACTTAGCCACGAGCTCCTCCTTCATCATCATCATCACTTCAGCCCGGAATCGGCCAATGCTGGGTACAGGCCTCCCCTGTCGTCTGTCATACTTCCCAGTTCTGTACTCCTCCTTAATGTATTAAAAACACCCGTGGCTAAATAATAACAGCCGCACAGGTCGATCGGTCAGGTTAAGCTACGCTTGCCGCGGTTGGTCTGTGGATGGGTGACCATCTTTACATACCGAGACCCCTCCGTGCCTCGGAAAGCACGTTAAGCCGTTGGTCCCGGCTATCATTCGTGGATCTTTCTTTGACAGTCGTTACGGGTAGTCAGAAGCCCGAAAGTCTGACAACCAGTCTGACCAAGGGGTATCGTATTACCCAGTAACTGGGTTGTGGAGGTCAGATAGGCAGTCGCTCCATGTAAAATACTGGTATTCAGTTGCATCCGGTTAGACTAGAAGCCGACCCCAACATAGTTGGGAAAAGGCTTGGCAGATGATGATCAATATCGAGGCTATACAGGTAAAAATTGAAAACTTGCGACAAATCGAAATAGGAGGTGCACAAATTGTTACATAATCATAATAAATTGTCATTTCCCATATAAAAATTCTTGAGAGAAAATCGTGTAATTATCGTCTTAGATAGTGCAAACTAAGTTAACGCCTTCAAGTAGACACGACAAGTCTTTTAATTATCAAAACAAATAAGAAAATTAAAGTATCAATTTTAGTGCGCGCCCGATAAGCAATCCATTCATCACTATGTTCAAACCATGAAGCAAGTTGGTAATGTGTTGAACTAGCGGTATTTAGCTAATTTTGACCGTTCCTACGAAAAAAAGAGCGCGCGACGACGTTGCAAATCGCTCGCCTACGCGCACGTATGCGCATTCCTTTACTTAATAACATGCTCTTAATTTACTTTATAGCACGCTGAATTAGATATTTTAATTTGTCGCACCTATTCAATTTCATCCTGTATGTATAGGTCTATTCGAGGCTCCAAATTACAATCCTCAAGCACATTAACAGAGCAAACCTTTTATCTTTCGATTCAGAACTCTTAAATAAACAACCCCAACATTTAACGCAATCTCATTACACCCTAAAAAGAGTTCCTGTAGATACGATCGATGGCAACAAGTCACAATTGAGGACCGTGCGAGCGAGACAGCATGTTTACCGTACCTACATGAACGGATTCGCTCCACAGCTTATTAAATGGAGGATAGATTTCTATCGTCGGTCGCCAAACATTGCGATCGTGACGGGCTCAGGGATGGCAGCGAGATTTGATTTGGGATTTAAAGATGGTTTGGAGATATTTTGAAACATATGAAAATAAGAAGCAAAAAGTTCTTCGAGGCGTTGCTGTCATTACATAAAATTGAAGATAACACACAAATATACAGAAAAACGACACGGTTGGCGCAGTGGCTGAGCGATCGACTGCTGCGCTGCGTGTCGCGGGCTCGATTCCCGCACGGAACAAATATTTGTATTGCCTACAGGTAGTTGTTCCTGTTTGTGTATGTGGGTTTAAATGTTTGTAAACGCACCCACGATACAGGAGTAATTTCTAGGGCGGGGCAAAGTTTTTAAAAAAATCTTGAGAGGTGACAAGGGACACCCGGATGGAACGAAGTTCAAAGAGAGAGAGAGAGAGAGACAGACAGACAGAAAAACACGCGCACGCCGCACGGCTTACAACTATAGCAAAAAGTGTCGTTCCAACTTTTGGTCTTAATTTTTTCCGTCTAGCCCCCTTTCGCAACGCGCGCGATAAGGAACTTCGTTCCAAAAAGAAAAACATAAACTCAGAGAGCAATGGTGGCCCAGTGGTAACAACCCCGACTTACGAGTTGTAGGTCGCGGGTTAGAAACCCAGACCGGCGCTTTACTTTCTGTAATTTATTTCATCACCACTGCTCTCAAAAAACGGTGAAGGAAAACATCGTGAGGAAACCGACATGTCCTAGAACCAAACATTCGAATACATGTGACATCTACAAACCTGCACTGGGCCCGCGTGGTGGTTTACAGCCCACTCCCTCTCACAGAGAAGAGGCCTGTGTCTCGGCAGTGGGAACATTAAAGGCAGATTATGCTCATACAGTCATACTCAAACTGAAAGCTACAGCATAATATAAAACGCAATATAATATCCAATTAGGAGCACTCATAGCTTTGAGTATTAAAATAACGTTCCACTTCACATGAATTCTACGTCCTGCAATATCAAGTTGAACTTGAAGATCGTAATAGCAGATTGCAGGCTCATAACTTGATAATACAATAGTAATAGCATCGTAAACTGGATCATATACCAAAACTACGAGGAATATCCACCTAAGTAAGGTAATTAAACTTGGAACATGAAACGAAAATGCGAAGGATATAAAAGGGGGAGCAGATTTTGACTATGCTTACGGAGATACGGATGATTTAGAAGGCAAGGTAGGTAGAAGTATGGATGCAGAAGGACATTATGGTAAAAGAGGAGAAAAATGGCTTAATCTTGACCGAAACCCGGAACATACGGTAGCGTCGTGATAATTTATCTTCTGTAGCTTATGAAAGAGTACATCTAGAGAAAAACTGACATATTAAGGGAAGGAAATACACCGCATATCGCTGGTCTTAGAGATAATTATTGCAGTTATTATTGTCAGTTTTTGCTTAATGCTATTTGGTTAGTTGATTCACATCTTGGGCACTAACCAAAATCTTCTTTCTGGAGAAGTAAATCAGTAATCAGCTTATCGCAGTCCACTGCTGGACATAGGCCTCTCCCAGGCTGCGCCACAACACTCTGGCCTCCGCCTTCCGCATCCAGTCCGTCCCAGCAACCTTCTTAAGGTCGTCCGTCCATCTAGGTGGGGGGCGTCCAACACTACGCTTGCCGATACGCGTTCTCCACTCCAGGAATCGTCTGCTCCACCGGCCATCGTTCAAGTCAAATACAAAGCCTTTATTTCAAATAAACCAATTACAGGCACTTTTGAATTTGTAGTCAGAAAGATGAAGCTAATTGCCCATTCCAAAGTGTAGAAGGTACGTATGGAGAAAATGGGGCAAGAAACTCCACGGAGTGTCCGTGGAGTTTCTTGCCTTTAAATCATTAATGTTGAAATTATACATGTGAGAATGATGTAGAAAGACGTGCACATTAAAAGCGTCGTACTAAGATATAAACAAAAAAATAAAAACAATTCAGAAATTAAAATGAATAACTAGATAAAACAAATGTAGAAATGCAGACAGGCTAAGCCCATAGCCTGAAATGCAAGGAAAATTCAGTCGAATCCGTCGGAAAGATTCAGTCAGAGCTGTCAGTAAGTGGCATCCTTAATTCCCTAGATTGATGTCCTCCTCACATATCGGAGGTTACGAGGCAAAGGTCGGTTTCTTCGGCTCGTTTCGATTTATTTTTTCGTCGGGGTAAATATTTTTATGGAAACGGTTTCGTGCCCGGATATGTTGCACGAAGATATCTCGGATATTTTGGGCGGTTTTTCTCTGAATCCTGCTTGGAAGATCTGTATAAATTGTGAACTTGGTACTGATAGCTGATAGACGAGGACAAATCGGGAATAGCTATATTTAGATTCCTTGGGAAGTGTTAAATAGGTTGATTTTTTCTTGGATCGTGGAAGGCCAATCTTTGTCCAGAAATATTTCTGTATCCTTATAATAATTTTTAAACAAATATCTAATCGGTTTTTTTTATTATTTGCTACACATATCTATCAATTTTTTATTTAAATATTTACACACAGATTTTCATTTACCTACAAAAATCAAAAGTGAAATCCAATCTTCTATTCATTCTCCGGTTCTTCAATTCCCATCACAGTTAAAAGTATATTAAGCGCACACATACCTCTTAAAGGCAGATAATAAACGATGTTCAGCACATTATTAAAAGGAGGGTAGATACGAATCTACTTAGCTAACATTGAGTGCGATTGATGTCTGATCGCAGACGTTAAGGGTATCGAATCTCTTTCCATCGGTGTTTTGAGAGGAAGCTGTTCGCTTTATCTTTGCTCTTAAATAAAAGCTCTTAAATCAAAAATGTTTTAGATTGGGCAATGTGACTTTTTCCAGCTCAATTAATAGATTTTTCATTGATTTTTGGAACGAAGTTCCTTATCGCGCGCGTTGGAACGACACTTTTTGCTATAGTTGTAAGCCGTGCGGCGGCGGCGTGCGCGTGTTTCCCTGTCTCTCTCTCTCTCTCTCTCTCTCTCTTATAGAAAGCAAGCCAGTTATACTTCGTTCCATCCGGGTGTCCCTTGACACCTCTCAAGTTTTTAATTAACAACAGCAACCAGGCGTTATTAGTCGAACTTTTTCTAGATTTTGATGTCATCATCCACAGCCCGACTTCACCCACCGCCCGACTTCACCCACCGCCCGACTGCCTACAGCCCGACTTCACCAATAGCCCGACTCCACCCACTGCTGGGCCTCTCTTTTCTTATGCCAATCATCACGCTCCTGTGTAACCTCATCCAGGTTATGCCTACGATGGCAACAAAGTCGTCTGCCGGCTTTTGATGTAAGTACCATCATTTATGGCCATCAACATACACATTACAGCCGATTGACGTCCACTGCTGGACATAAGCTTCCCTCAAGCATCGACACATCGACCGATCTTGTGCTTCTTGCATCCAACGGCTTCCCTCGACCCTCATCGTTCTACTTTTTTGCGGGCTTTACACAGGTGACTATATCCGCACGATTCTCGCTGTGCGGCGAAAATAGACTGTCTAAACTTTAAATGGCAATTTAGATAGGTCGAAGGTGAATAAAATCGCAAGTTCCAAAGTAGAGTAGGTTTCGACTTTTGTCGCATGCGGCGGGTGACTAAAATCAATCGTGAAAATTCTCAGTCGCAGGCGATCGTCCGCCGTATGAAGGTCGACATTTTGATGCAAAATGAACTAGTCACCTGCACTCTTTTTATCGACCTGTGTAAATGGAGTGGCGATTCGGCTTGTGAGGCGATTTGGTAAGCGACCAGCCGCACGGCGGAAATTGACCGAGTGTCAATCCCCCATAAGGGACTAACCACACTTATGCAGCTCTGTTCAGCTTTTGCCCATAGAAAACGACGATTTTGTATGGCCTCCAACAATAACGCATCTTTTGTAATCATTTTATTCATACATACGAAGGTTGTTGTTTTTGTTAAAAGTTAATTCGGCAGTAGATTCATTGATCAGGGATATACACTTCCAAAAATCAGGCAGTTCAGAAAATAATCAGCCTTTATAACTTAGCCGATAAATAAAAAGTCCCTTCACGCTCCACGTGCGGATCATAAACTTATTTTACGAGTACTACCCTCTCTTTGAACTACGTCATATGTAGGAAGTATCGTTTTGTCGTTAGAGGTTCGCGGTTCCGTGGTAATGTTAGCGGCACGTGTAACGCTGCAGTTACACGGGCAACTTTTTCAACAAATGGTCAATACCCGTAATAAAAAACGCTTAAAATCTAGTCGCAATGTCACCTCAGCGACAATCAAATGTCAAAAATTTAACTTTTTGACAAATTATTTCTGAAATTAGAATACAAACGTTCGTATAATTACGGGAATTCCCTCTCAGTTGTTGCCGGCAACTGTTGCTGGAGATAGTGAAGCATTCAAGTTTTATAAGATGCTCCATATCGCTCAATATCATCATCATCATTATTCCGGAATACATCCAATCCTGGTATTACGCGTCGCCACCCGTATCTAGCAAAGAAATAAAGAAACAAAGAAAAAAACTTGAGAGGTGTCAAGGGACACCCGGATGGAACGAACTTCACAGACAGACAGAGAAACATGCGACGCCGCACAGCTTACAATAGCTTACTATAGCAAAAAGTGTCGTGACAACTTTTCGGTAAGAATTTTTTCCGTCTAGCCCCCTTTCACAACGCGCGATAAGGAACTTCGTTCCAAAAACATTGATTTAGCACAGACTAAAAGATACACAACATACTACAAGTAAAAAAAATACAAAGGCTGGGCCAAAGTTAGGCTATCACGAAGCTAGGTTTGTCTCACTCAATACGGAGTCGCGCAATCTCTAGCAACGATTTGAAATATTGACATCGCTGTAAATTGCCCGGTGTTGCCGTGACGTGAAAATTCATCATAATAATATTCTTTTATATAATTGGGTTGGTTGTTTGGTGAGTCATACTATTAAGTTATATTCCTATTCGTCGCATAAAAGACTCTTGTCGTCCCTTGCCGCCCGTATGCGCAGGTCCTTATGTTTTGCAAGATTATTTGGCCGTAGGTAAGCACTTTTCATAATATGTATTGGCTTTGCGTACTCACATACAAAAAGTCGTCCTACACGGAATGTCACCGCCAGAATGAAGATTTAGATTTGCTCACACATTTTACATACTTTTTCAATCCACTTTAAGCCCTCATTTTTCCATTAACCCCAGTACATTAATAGTCACCAGTAAAAACACTCGCCAGGACTTTCTAAAACAAAAATACAGCATAATTTCACCTTATCCTGTTTTTTTTTTTTAAATTATGACGTTAGCGGAACCTCCCCCAGGTAAACAGGGTGCGCTTTTGGCCTTTTGTTGAATTTTTTACTACCCTCACAACCTTTATGAATGTGGTTTTTGCCACTTTTTGGGGGGAAATGGATGAAAATAAATATGAAAGTTAGTTCGTTTACTTTGTTCGGTGGCTTTGATGTCGGTAACTGTTGGTAATTATGGCGGAGGAGTGGGTTTTGAGGGTCTGTTGTCCGTTTTGTGACTTTTTGATCTTGTGTTTACGGGTCCGTTTCGCTGGGTGATTTGGCCCAATTTGTTTATCGCTGCTAATTTGCAAGCTGGCAGCCTAAGGCTTTTTGCACACGGCACGGTCTCTTTACGGTACGGGCGTATAAACCGCTCCGTAGAAAAAACCTGCCCGTCAACAAGCTTCCACAGTAATCCATACAGCACTGACGAACCGTGCCTATACACACAGCGAATAGACCGTAGTTTTGCACAGCAAGATAAACGTGTGTGTACAAAAGGCCTAATTTATAATAAATTGCCCGATAACATTAAGAAGTTACCTACTCATCTATTTAAGAAGAAATTATACACATTCCTAATTAAAAAGTTTTATCACAATTATATTTTAACTATAGCAGTAATTATTATTATTATCATATTGAATTAATGTACAAATATACTTTAATTCAATATGATAATAACTACAATTACTATGACATTATTATTTTTTCTGGACATTACTGTTATAATTTATTAGTTCAGATTGAATTAAATGTGTAACGAAATTGACTACCTATCTATCTATATTTTCAATGACAATGTAATTTAATAAGAAAACTGAATAAGAATAATTGTGTCATAATGTTCCTCATATATTTGCACACCTCACATATGTAGTTATAAATATACAGTGTATCTTATGAACCTTTTGTAACATCATCTGAACCTATGGTATGCAAAAAAATGATTTGATTTGGAATTCAATTAATAAACGTATCTAGAATTGATTTTGAATTTTTCAAATAAAATTAAGAAATGAAAGGTAAGTTTACCTTTCATTTCTTAATTTTATTTGAAACAACAAAAAATTACCTAATACATAACAGTCAACGAAACTTAAAATTAACAATTTTGTAATCAACAGCGTTATTCCCAGCGTACAGGCAAAATATTAAAAACGCTCTTCAAAGAGAACAGTGTAACAAAGAAATAAATGAATGATATTACTCTTTTATAACTAAGTAAATTACTTATTATAGTATATAATCTACGAGGGCAAGATGTAGACGTAATTTGATTACGTTGCCCGAGAAAAAATTAAAAAGGAAAAAAAAAAGGAAAATTGTGATAATAGAATAAAATACGGCAAAGAAAATTGAGAGGGTGGCCAGTGGTAGCGGCTCCGACTTACGAGTTATTAGGTCGTGAGTTCGAACCCAGCGAGGCGCTTTGCTTTGTGTATATAATTTCATCACCACTGCTCTCAAAACGGTGAAGGAAAACATCGTGAGGAAACCAGCATAATGTCCCAGAATCAAAAATTCAAAGACCGTGGATGGGTGACCATCTTTACATATCAAGAGTCAAGACCCTTCCGTGCCTCGGACAGCACGTTAAGCCGTTGGTCCCGGCTTTCAATCGTGGATCTTTGGCAGTTCGTTCGTTACGAGTCGTCAGAAGCCCGAAAGTCTGACAACCAGTCTTACCAAGGGGTATCGTATTACCCAGTATTTGGGGTTTGAAGGTCAGATAGGCAGTCGCTTCATGTAAAATACAGGTATTCAGCTGCATCCGGTTAGACTGGAAGCCGACCTCGACATAGTTGGGAAAAGGCTCGGCAGATGATAATGAATACGTCCCCGGAAATTATATCAAATATGGCAGACTTATATATACCCAAAGACTAGCCACTCCTACTTCATTACACGAAACACTTTCACATAAAACATATTGATACCCGTATAATAAAGATTTCCAATAAACTACAGCCGTTCGCCTGAAAGTCACGCGCTGAAGTTTACACTGGCGCATGATTGAAATCTTTTGTAATAATGTCGGTTAAACCGCTTCGTTTACTTTGTACTTTATTATAAACTCTATTAGATCGGAGTTGAGGGTAGTTTTGATATACATAATAATATGCAGGGTCAAATTAAATTAGCTAGCGAAACTCTGCTGCCGCGATTGGTATCTTTACCTACACACGATAAATGATAAAGGTTTTATGTTGTCTTTGGTGCTCAACAACTAAAAATAGTTAGGTTCCCGAAACCAGTGCAGTCATTTAGCGGCCGCAATATGGCGGTCTTTGTGAATGAGGCGGTGGGTGTTTACACGTCAAAAATAAATTATGTTTTAAAACTAGATGAGTTCGGTGTTTTCTATCTGACTACTCTGAGAAGAAAGACCGAAACAAACTCAGATTTTACAGTCTCTTTAAAAGTCCAGACATAATCTTGGTCAGATCATTGACAAAATCTCAAAAAAAAACGCTCTCAGTGTATGGACGGCCGTCCTTTTGCAACGTTTTATGACGGCACCGTTATCTTAGAAAACATAAGCTTACAGACTCTAGTGTAAAAAAAGAAGCACTTTGATTTTAATGTGAAAATCTAATATTATCCTTAACCATACTCAGGGCAAATGGCATCCATAATGAATCCCTAATACCCTACACAAAAAAAAAGAAATACATAAATCTAACGAACCCTGATTTTAAATAAATTTATTCATATTGTCAAACAAGATTATGTAATATTTACCTTTGTTACCTTTTCATAACATCTTGTTAAAACTCAGGGCCACAATAAAAGTGCGACGTGCAGCTGGACTAAGGGATTACAAGACACAAAATATAAACAGAAAGTTCAGCAGTGCGATTCTGTAAACATCTCACCGTGAAAACTCAGGTGAAGTGAGCGTGGAGTGAGCTGTTACTCCAACTAATGCTAGGGATTAACACTATTGACAGCTCACTCTAAGCTCACTTCACCTGACTTTTCACGGTGAGATTTTTACAGAATCGATCGGCTGTTTAGACAATGCTACGATTAAAGTAGTATTATTTCTTATACTACTTTAATCTTAAAAGGGAATACAAAATCGTAGTCCTAAAAAATTGAGGATGGAGAGTGGTGTTCCCAGTCTATCCTCTTGGCATTAGGAAACACACACGTTTCCCTTGCTGTCAAAAACTATGGTTTATTCGCCGCGTAGGCACGGTCGTCAGATGGATAACTATGGAAGCTTGTGAACTGACACGTTTTTTTGACAAAGGGTTGTACAGTCACGAGCAAAAGTATGTATACACTCGGCTTCATTCAAAAGCGATTTACTCCTTTATTTTTTAATGAAATTTTATGTTGTTACGAACATAGCATTTTCAAACCCATAGGTTTATGTAATGTGTCGTATTTCAACGTTGCATTCGTTATTTCACGAAAAAATCGCAATTGAAAGTTGCCGAGTGTTGACGTATTGGTGCTCGTGACTGTACAAAGGGCTGACTGCTCTACATATGCCTTACCTTGCCTTGTATCTATGCTAATTGCGCGGTAAACTCTGCTTGCGAGATGCAGGATTTGCGTGACGTCAGTATGACGCGTTGTTCGCATATGGCGTTGTAGATACCGCTACACTACAAATTATCGCTAATTTAGGTATTTTGTTCATCTGCCTAGGGGCGTTTCTTCAAAAGATCTGCTCAACTTTCCAGTATAGCGTGAGCACACAGGCTGCTACGTCACCATTTCCTTATTATTATTATTAAAAGCCTGTGATGTCCCACTGCAGGGCAAAGGCCTCCCTACTCTCCTTCCACTTCTCTCTGTTTAAAGCTGTTAAGGACCAGTTCTTGTTGAAGGAGTCCAGCTCATCCCGCTATCTCCGTCTGGGCCTGCCGCGATGTCGCTTGTCATTTCCTAATCCAAAAGCAAAATGTTTGTCGATCTTTGGCAAACAATATTAGTACATGAAACATAACACACGAAAAAATAGTTTTTAATTTTTTTGGAAAATGTAACTCTTTTGACGACTAAGAATTTACTTTTTACTGCATGCCTGCTTAAAACAATCCACAGGCGCCGTTTTTTTTTTTTTTTGTGGATGTGAAATCATCAAATGACCCCTCCCGCTCTGGGTGGAGCAGAAGGGAGTGTCAGACTCTTACTGACTAAAACCCACCCGTGTTCCTTCCTTAGCCCTTTATGTTCCAGGGCAGCGGTAACCCTTTCGGACGATCCCGCTATCCATCCATGGGCGCCTTAGTTTTCGTTCATTGTACCAACTGGACTTTCTGTAGCTTGGTTGTTTCATCTCAGGGGTAAGTCACCCCTCATTAAAATAGCCACAGACGAAGTTTGGCAGTGAATGCTGAGCCGTTTCGTGTAGGTATTTATATACCTGCCAGGGGACAGTTTGTCTGTCTTGCCTTTTTCGGGTTAAAAGTTTTGCGGTACTGTTATTTAGTTAGTCGCATTCCGTAGTGTTGGTTTGGATATTGTGCTAGCGAGTATAGAAACTACTGCGGTCTTCGGTATACGGCACCCAGTGTAAGCTGGCACATTGACGCGCAAACTGTAACCATGAATAGTAACTTTTCTTCGGTAGGGTACTGACCCTACCGAAGAAAGTTTTCGTAGGTGATCGTTGGAGCTCTCATGTCCATGGAGATAAATGCCCCTAAATTAATATACTACAAAAAAAATACAACTTAAAAGTGAAAAATAAAAACTTTTTTGTAGAAAAAAACAACCGACTTCCAAAAAACGACACTACAAAGTGAAAAATAACTTTAATTTCGGAAGTCGGTGTCGTTGGGTTCGCATTTTTGTTGTTTGCCCTTTCCAACAAAAAAATATATTTTCAAATCGGTTGGCAAGCGACGGAGTTATGCGAGAACAAACATAAAAAAAAAATGAAAAACATCCGAATTGAGAAGCTCCTCCTTTTTTAGAAGTCGGTTAAAAAAAAACCTGTTTTCTCATAGAAAAGAACTTACGCGGTCAACCGAAGAAAATTTTTAACGCCCCCTGGGTTAAAAAAATTTCGTTGGTTATTAAAAATAAAAGATCAGAATCATGTAGGTACCTACTGAATCCATGGTAACTGGTTGCACGTCGATGTCTGCCACCCTATATCCCGGTGACCGCAGTAGTTTCACTTTTGCAGTCCACTGCTGGACATAGACCTTTCTTTAGCAGTCCACTACATGGTTATTAGCATCTCCCTATATTTTCCTGAACATCCGAATCTCCAACTACCGTCCATCAGTCATCATGTCCACAAAATTCATTTTAAACTCGTCAACCAACCCCAAATCTTTCACATAACCTCCTTCACTTAACAAAATAACTTTCCTCACTGCCACTAAAATATTCTTCCACCAACAATGAAACAGCAACACTTTCCCTCCCAAACATTTATCCCATGTCGTCACCACTAGCGACCCTTCTCACGGGTCACGCGTCACGCTTACACGTGTAGTGTGCGGCACGTTCACGTCGCGTCCACGTCAGGTTCATGTCAGATAGTTGTTCTTACGTGTGGAGTTGGTTGTTATGTCATCGGGGTAGGTGATTGGTGTTTATGATCTTATTTTATGATTGAATTAGCGGCCCGTCCCGGTTTCGCACGGGTGGTTAAGTTTTAGTAAGGTTCCCTAATCTTTTTTAGCAATAATATAGCCTATGTCACTCAGGGTGAATGTAGCTTTCCAATAGTGAAAGAATTTTTGAAATCGGCACTGTAGTTTTTGAGTTTATTCATTACAAACATACACACAAAAATACAAATCTTTCCTCTTTATAATATTAGTATAGAAGAAAGAAAAGAAAGAAAAAGTATTTATTCCGACTCGTACAGGAAGATCGCAAACTAACCAAAACATAGACATAAAAAAATAATATCATACAGGGTGGCAGGGGACATCGACGCGCAAACTGTAACCATGGATTCAGCACATGAGTTTAGACCCCATACCGTCGAATTTTTCGTCGGTTATTACTTATTATAAAAAATAAAAAAAATGCTGTTCCATATATTTTGACCGCTTAAGTATTGCACTTTTCTATGAAACAGAAGATTATTTTTTGATAACCGACGAAAAATTTCGACACTATGGGGTCTAAACTCATGTGCTGAATCCATGGTTACAGTTTGCGCGTCGATGTCACTGCCTGTAATAAAAAAAATGGCAAAAGGAAAAAAAAAATAGAAAGGCCTATACGAGGCCAAAAGGCTCCGAAAAAGGAAAGGAAAGGATTCGTTTTACGTGTTTGCATCGTTATGATGAACTGGACTCAAGAGTAAATAAAAAATTAAAAAGGATTGTTTAATAAAGAAAGTTTTAAATAACATAAAAAAACATCACGCGTGTAATGTCCGAAGGGTAACTTAGAGGTGAACCTGGTGATCACCCACATTTTTAAGTCGCCTGTAATAAGGGAGCCTATTGTCATCAACGGAACACAAATCCAAACTGCTACTGAGCAATTCCTGACAGAAAACTACTGAGCAATTCCTGACAGAAAACTACTGAGCAATTCCTGACAGAAAACTACTGAGCAATTCCTGACAGAAAACTACTGAGCAATTCCTGACAGAAAACTACTGAGCAATTCCTGACAGAAAACCCCAGTAACGCTTTTCCCGAGCAGCGCCCTAATTGCGAAACACACTTTGAATCATAATCTGAATGATTTTGAAAGATGTTGCTAATCTAAAAATACTTTTATTTTAGAAAAATGAAAAAAAAATAGTATATAGACACTTTATTGTCCTCCCACATCCACGCGAACGAAGTCGCGGGCACAGCTAGTTATCCTACTAGTAATATTATAAATGTGAAAGTTTGCATGGATGGATGGGATGGATGGATGGATGGATGGATGGATGTTTGTTACTCTTTCACGCAAAAACTACAGAACGGATTCGGATGAAATTTGGCACACAGATGCTTTATAACCAGGATTAACATATAGGATACTTTTTATCCCGATATTCCTACGGGATCGAAACTTATGCGGGTGAAACCGCTGGGCGCGGTTAGTTATCAATATAATCAAGGCATCTTCTAATTAAATAACGGGATTAGTTACTCATAATATCGAAGGTGCAAAATTATAAATGGCTTCTATGTAGATTTCAGTTCGTCGATACAGATTAGCGGCAGAAGTTTAATTACTTGAAGATTTACCTCCCAGGCTCTGCTATATGTGATCTTGTGGCGTGTACCTATACCCGCGGTAGGAGGAGGTACGCGTAGAAGTTGTAATAGGATTTAGTAGGGGTGTTGATAAGGGATGTTGTAGATTTGTTATCAGTTTATAACTGTGTAAGGAGCTCTGTGTATTTGAGAAGAAAGCCGACGTATTTATATTAAACTAGTTCAGTAGTAGTTCTAGTCTGCGGCTTCGTCCGCATTAAGATCTTAACTACTACTACCGGGATAAAAATCATTCTATGCCCCCATCCCAGATAATGGTCTATGTGCCAAATTTCATCCAAATCTATTCAGCCGTTTCTGCGTGAAAAGGTAAGAGACAGACAGACAACCCGGCAGATATTTTCGCATTTATAATATTAGTATGAGTCATCATCTGCCTAGCCTTTTCCCAACTATGTTGGGGTCGGCTTCCAGTCTAACCGGATACAGCTGAATACAAGTATTTTACATGGAGCGACTGCCTATCTGACCTCCACAACCCAGTTACTGGGTAATACGATACCCCTTGGTAAGACTGGGTACCAGACTTTCGGGCTTCTGACTACCCGTAACGACTGTCAAAGATCCACGAATGACAGCCGGGACCAACGGCTTAACGTGCTTTCCGAGGCACGGAGGGGTCTCGGTATGTAAAGATGGTCACCCATCCACAGACCAACCGCGGCAAGCGTAGCTTAACCTGACCGATCGACCTGTGCGGCTGTTATTATTTAGCCACGGGCCCCTCCCTCATATTAGTATGAGTATGGACTCTTATTGCAATCCAGCATGCTGAATCTCATCCCGTTCAGCCGTTAACGCAAGATTAAGTTCCAAACATCCCAACATCTTCAATATTTGTGACATTTATAATATTATTTTTATATTTAGCATGGAGAAATTTCAAGCGAGCTTTGAATGTATTACATGTCGATTTTTAGTATCCTGCGACCCGCTTTCATGGGAACATCGCGCGATGTCGCGGGAACTAGCGTAGGAACAAGAGTTCTTTAATAGTAGAGTTTATTTCATTTCTTTAGAAAACTTACAAGGACTAAGAATACAGATAGTTAAACATTAGTTCGTCCCTTTTACAATTTAACAGGACATTTCAGCGTGATTTCACCCCATTTTGAACATTATTCTATCGACAAATGAACAATGGTAGCTTTAACTGTAGGTTCGTGACAAAAGCAATATTGTTATAAACCGCATTCAAATATCTTCCCTACAGGTATTGTCAATTTCGTAATTGTTTTACCACAATTGACAACGATTCCCCGTAAATTGAAACTTTACTAAAGTTGGAACTATTTAAATGTCAATATATCTCCTTGTTTTCTGACGTGCAAGCGACATTCAACCTTAAGTTAGGAAAGCAATTTCGAGGTCGGCTATACCTAATGAAGCCGATCTATAATCACCCTATAACGTTCCCACAGCTGGGACACAGGCCTCCTCTCTGGCCCGTAATCTACCACGCAGGCCCAGTGCACATGTCACGTATCTTAGATTTTTTTTGTTCTAGGACATGCCGGTTTCCTCACGATGTTTTCCTTCACCGAAGCCGACTTAGCGCATGAAAACCCGACAGTGGCCCTGATTCCCTTGTTCACAAACTAAACTAAATTTAAGTTCTGTGCATCTTTTTCTTTCTATTTCATTAAGAAAAGGACAGAAGTTAAAATATTAGTTTAGTCCTGTCAAATTAAGATACTCCATAGACAGATTAGACGTGATTAACAACATGCCTACTAAAAATACGTCAGTCGCTGACTAGTTTGGCAGGACTAAACTAATAATTATCTTCTGTCCTATTCTAAATTAAATAGAAAGAAAAAGATGCACTGAACTTAAATTTAGTTTAGTTTGTGAACAAGGGAATCGGCGCCATTGTCAACTTAACTAAACCCTCTTAATGCCATGTAATTAATAATAATATCCCTGGACATTTCACACAGCGCCATCTAGTCCCAAGCTAAGCAACCTAATGCTTGTGTTATGGTAACAAGATACCATAACACAATTTATTTAAGTTTAAACATTCCTAATGTATCCTGTGATCTATAAACTCAATAAGATATAGCTTTACGTGACTGGCACGGTACCAACCTCGCATTGGTACCGTCTGGTACTTCACTAGGGAACAGGATGTTTAAACAGGGTAGGACCTATTACTATGCCTCTGTAGTGCATGAAAAGGTACTTTAATTTACTATTAGAATTGTAACTGAAGGGTAAACTTACCTTCTAGTATATTAGAACAAATCGCTACCCAATTTATGTAATGAATTATTTCTGAGATACATGCTCCGTAGGATCAATTTAATTTTCCAGAGCGGCAATTCTCGTTATTTTAAGAACGTTCACAGTCTGATCTCAGTCTCAATCTGTCAAAAAATACTTCTAATTTCCCTACATTTTGACAAGTTTTTGACATTTGTTTGTCGCCGAGATGAGACTGCGACTAGATTTTGAACATTTTAAACTACGAGAATTGGCCTTCTGATTGAACGCACAGAAGTAAAATTGTGAGGCCCTCAAAATGATAGTGTAGTCAAGGAAACGCATTTAAGTCATTGACTGCCACCGCGGTTACCGGTGTCCGCCAATAATAGATTTTCTATTGTTTATTGTCTGGCAGTCAACGTGTCCTCCCACCTTTTTTAACATTTTATACTGTTTTCTTCACACAATCTAATTTATCCTCCTTTTTTGTTACAGGTACGTACTTACCAGCTTTTATCACCCTACAAAATCTGCCGGTATGTCACAAATACATGTACATATTTACTCTCCAATCATCATCAAATTATGCCTGACCTTTTTCCAACTATGTTGGGGTCGCCTTCCAGTCTAATCTGATGCAGCTGACCTGTATTACATGGAGCGACTACTTCTCTGACTTCCACAATCCAGTTACTGAGTAACAAGTTACCCCTTTTTTTGTGGATGGGAAATCATCAAATCCCGCTCTGGGTGGAGCGGAAGGGAGTGTCAGACTCTTACTGACTAAAACCCACCCGTGTTCCTTCTTAGCCCTTTATGTTCCAGGGCAGCGGTAACCCTTTCGGACGATCCCGCTACCCTGGCAGGCTTCGGCCCTATCGAGCCCCGTCGCTTATGCTGACATCTCTTTGAGGCGCGCGTGGAACACATACACGCCGTCCGGCACGGGCCTAGTCCTGATCGGACGGAGAGCTACAAGTTACCCCTTGGGTGATTTTCTCGCCCGTTTTTCACTATAGGAACCTACTACTCTTTAGATTAGCTACATCTTTCTGGCTAACCAACCCCTTGACTATTCAAAAGTGCCTGTAATTGGTTTATTTGAAATAAATGCCTTGAGTTTGAGACTGGTTGTCAGACTTTCGAGATTCTGACTAACCATAACGGCAGTCAAAGATCTGCGAATGACAGCCGGGACTAACGGTTATTTACTCTCGATAAAACTTCATATAATATACGTAAGTACATAACAATCCAGCGGCTGTACAGTCAAGCGCAGGCCGGTCTAAGTTCTAAATCTTTAAAGTTCGGACAAGTTGGAGATGCTCCTAACAAGTTGGGAACTGCAAGCGGCGGAGAATGCGGGACGGCTTTTATATAACCGTTCATTGGAGGGGAAGACGCTTGTGTTTGGAGAATTTTGAAGTCATAATCAGCCAATAATGTTCCCACTGCTGGGACACAGGCCTCCTCTCTGTGAGAGGGAGTGGGCCGTAATCCACCACGCGGGCCCAGTGCGGGTTGGTAGATGTCACATGTCTTCGAATTTTTGCTTCTAGGTCATGCCGGTTTCCTCACGATGTTTTCCTTCATGATGGCATTAATACTTAGGCTTAGATTTTGTGGTTCTAGGACACGCCGGTTTCCTCACGATGTTTTCCATCACCGTTTTGTGGCAGTGGTGATGAAATAAATTACACAAAGAAGCGTCTGACTGGGTTCGAACCTACGACCTACATCTCGTAACTCGGTGCTGTTACCATTGGGCCACCAGTGCTCTAATCGGTCTTTGATCGATAAATGCCATCTGTGTACCGTTTGATTTGACACAACTAAGCGTAAAGTTTATTATTATTATAAAGGAAACTGAAAATCACTTCAGTTTTCAGTTCATTAGCTCACAGGTGTTCTTAAAGTTTCCACTGTAGTTACAATCTGCTCTAGTGGCGATGACGACCTACTTTTACTTCTCATAATTTATTTTATGAAGTGCTAAACTTTATAACTTTGATAAAGTGATTTTCGTTATTTTTATTGGCTTATGCTTTTAACGCTGATTAATCTATTTTATCTTCTAAACTAATATTATGAAGAGAAAATATTTGATTTTTTGTTTGTTGGTTTGTAACGGATAAACTCAAAAAATACTTAACCGATTTTAAAAATTCTTTCAACTATATGTAGCTACATTATCAGCGAATAACATTGGCTGTATGTTTTTTAGTATATTGTGGCGTCTCACGACATACATAAACTCATGTCTTCTCATGGGGGTAGGCAGACACTACAGTACGGCACCTGCTACGATCTTTACATACTCTTCAGACTTCATCCGCGTGAAATTTCGTCCCCGACCCATCGCATCGCATCACATCGCTCGCCGGTGCTACTTCGTCGGTTTCGCTTAGCGTTCTATCTGACTTTTTTTTCTTTTTGCTCGGCTCCTAACGGTTGTAGCGTGATGTTAAAAAAAGGTACAAAGGCGGACTTAATGCCTTAGACATTCTCCACAAGTCAATCAAGTGGTGAACTATCTTTTATTCGAGTTATTGGTAAGACAAGCTTCAAACCTACATCAAAATTCAGCTAAATCTACAAGGTCTCGTACATTTTATGTACACATCCGTATTGTAACAAGTAAGACAATATGGCGACCAATAAATTCCACATGTCTTATGTATTCGTCACTTTTGCTTGTAAAACTATGCTGATGTACCGAACGGTGTGTTTTAGTGAGGCGTGGAAGAATAGTGAGGGGACGGATGTATCGATTATTTAAATTTTAGGGGTTCGATGAAGTTGAAATCGATACTTCTATGATAGGATTTTCTACATTATTACATAGTTTATTATTGTCCCACTCTGGGGCAAAGGCAACTTCTCATATAGAGAAGCCACGAGAATTGAGCACCACGCTTGCTTCAGACGGGTTGACGATTTCAGACTTATATTAACGACAAGTCCAGGTTTCCTCACGATGTTTTTACTTTGCCGATGTCGGTAATGTCTGTGTTCCCTTCCACTTTAAACCCGTCTGCCTTCAAAGCAAGAGTGAACAGCCGATCGATTCTGTAAAAAACTCACCGTGAAAAGTTAGGTGAAGTGAGCTTAGAGTGAGCTGCCAATAGTGTCAATCCCTAGCATTAGACTGGAATGACAGCTCACTCCACGCTCACTTCACCTACGTTTTCACGGTGATATGGTTACAGAATTGCACTGCAGGCATCTTCTGAGCACGCTCATTCCATCATAGACCTCATCCATCGCTTTCCATCAGGCGTGATCGAGGTCAAGAGCAGGCTCATTCAGCAATAAAAAAAAACCAAGATTAACTTAGAAAGTATGAATTTTTTTTTATTAGGCTTTATATAAACTGGTTTTTATACCGGTAAATGGTGTGTTGACCTTTGTATTTATTATATAAATATGTACGTTGAGGCTAAGTGCTGTCGTAACATAAATTCATTTTATGATTTTAGTGGTTTTCTCCTGCAAAACTGTAAAATTAAAAATCATTGCAACAACGACATGAAGCTTTTAAAATAATTACGATTTTAAAGCTTCGCTGATGGGAAAGAACTGATATTTTTATTTAATTTTATACTTACGTAGACTACTAGCACCTACCTACTGCGTGTAATGGTTTTAATTCTTCCTGCTAAATACCTACCCTCTATGGTCCACTCGACCAGGGAATTGCATTAAGTCGGTACATAACTTTAGCCGCATATACCTACTGAATTTGCGTATTTTATATATATTTTTAAGTAAAAAGAATAATCATCCATACTAATATTATAACTTCGAAAGTACCATCTATATCTGTCTGCCTGTATCATGTATGTTACCTCTTCGTGCCTAAACCACTGAACGGATTTTGATAAAATTTGGCAAGGATATAGATGGCATCTTGGGGAAGGACTTAGGACTTACTACTTTTTGTCCTGGTGACACGGTCCCGTTGGATAATTTTCAACATCCACGCGGGTGCAGCCACGAGCAGAAGTTAGTTTTCCATAAAATTAAGTTATGAATACTATTTTTTTTCAAAACAATACTATTTTCGTTAGACAGCTTTATAGCAAAGAGTAAAAAATCGATTAAAATTAAACATATCTACCTCCCGATTATCATAATCGATTCTGTTAAAATTTCATGAGCAAATCTTGGAATAAATAAAACATTTTAGTATTTTTGTTTATTCGATATTGAATCTACTAGATTGAATTTATTTGATTTTATAGTTCTCTATTTTAAAATGTTTTAGATTTTAGAGTTGCACGTGTTTTTGACGCTTGAAAAAGCAATAGGAAAATATGTGAAGATAGTATTTCGTCAACTGGTTACGTGGTTACTGTTAACAGAAATATTGTTTGGGTGTGTACTTGAAGGATACTATTTTGGGCATAAAGCCAAGATACTTTAAAATTTTTGTTGATAAAAACCATGATTTTATCCGTATATTAAGCCGCTACGACAAAAAGAAATGGAAATATAAAATAATGGACGCATAAGCAGATGATGTTGGAAGTCGCTACGACAAAACATGCCAAAATTTATAAAATTATTTCCGATATTTTCTTTACAGTGAAGCATACGTTTAGTTACATAGTTTATAAACTAATAGTCTATGGGCTGATTTTACTATTAAGTCAGATATCTTTTATCCGTGGAATAAAATTGACGTCTGACAGTTCTAGTATGGAACAACTGTCAAAAAGTCAAAATTAATTCTCAGTCATACTGAGAATTAATTTTGGTTTTAATATTTTAGGTGTAAAATTTTAGTGGAATTCGTACTTAAAATAATCATGTTTCCGGCCTAAGCACCAAAAAAAAAAAACTGTTACAAATTCGATACCCAACAAAAAACATCGATATACTATCGATATAAATCTCACCCGCCAACCAACATAACCCTACCCTGCAGACTTGTTGAACTTATATTCGTTGTGAATTATTCAGTTGTGTGACCTCGCCCTCTCTCACTTGCTAAAGGGATAAACTCGCAGAAACTTGTAGAGGCCGCCATTTGTCTATGCCGCCTGTTTTACTTTTTTTTTGTTTCTTTTTTATTGCGTCACGCGGTTTCGCGGTATGATTGATGACTGTCCTTTGTTTATTATGGTTTAGGTGTAGGTGGGGATTGTAAGCTGTCACCAGGGGCCGTATTATGACGTATTAACGCCACCATTTTTTTTCAATGTGTGAGAGAGACGGAGCTATAGAGCCGATAGCGCCGTCTCTTTTGCAATGGAATAATGGGCGTTAATACTTCATAATATGGGCCCTGTTTGTTTTTGAATGGTAAATGATGGTTTGTTTTGTTGTTAGAGCTATTAGGGGATTTTTTATGCGGAAAATAAAAATGTTGTATCTACGCTAGAAGTCATGAGTCTAGTTAACGGTTGGATTTGAAATCAAAATATTATATTTCACATAAACCTACATGAGCATGGGCACTTATGAAACGTCAGAAGCTAGGTGCACGGTTCGAATTGGTCGTTTCTTATGGAGAAGAGCCGGCTGAAACTCCACGTTTGCCATTTTAAAAATAATTGACTTTTACAATGTTTTCAAATTACAGTGTTAATAGTTATGGGAGGACAGTGTGTTAATAAGTACCAGGTACCTAATAAAATCAAAAATGATCTACAAATCTACAGTCCACAAGGCCTACAACGTTCGATTGGATTATACCAGATTCTATTTACCTATCAATCGTAAACGATGCGGTATCTAAGGGCTGTTTCCTGCTGTTTGAAATCTATTTATAATTCCTTTTATACTCGTTCGTGGCGTTCTGTAGTTAGGGCGCGTTCACATTTAACGTCCGTTTTACAGGTCCGTTAAAACGTGTATGTTATTAGCATATGTAGTTGTATGAGCGAGTTCACACATAATACAGTATTCCGGATCCAGTAGAAAATACCGATCCGACAAAATAAGCAGCAATCCGTTTTACAGGTCCGTTTAAACGTATGTGTTATTAGCGTATGTAGTTGTATGAGCCAATTCACACATAATACAGTATTTCGAATCCAGTATACTGATCCGATCTCTTAAAATCAGTCCTGTGTGAATACTATCTCCAGTAGCGACGGATCCGTTAAAAAGGATCCTATAAATGCTGTGTGAATACTATCTCCAGTAGCGACGGATCCGTTAAAAAGGATCCTGTAAAAACGTACGTATATATTAACGCGCCCTTACTACTAACCCACCATAGAAATAAAGCTCGGTTCTGTGTTTCGTTTTTCTGCCTGTTGTTTTGTAATTATAATGGTATAAAAACGGTTCCCCTTTATTTTGGGCGGCAATTGGAAAGCTGAGCTTATTGTGCCAAATGCTTTCACCTAATCCATGTGCCAAATATAAAATAAAAATCTAAATTCGTTCAGGTATATTATAGCGTGAAAGTGTAGCGCCACATGCTAACTACGTGCCACACCGACGTCACGCAAAATCCTGCATCGCGCAAGCAGAGTTTACCGCGCAATAAGCATATATACGACAGCCCGATATGAGTCATTGGGCAGTTGCCCGCCAGACACAACACCCGTCTGGTATGGTAGGAGGATCCTCCCTTTTCTACGGAGGTTGAGTAAACTTTACACCCTGTTCCTCGTACCTCTGTATAAGCGTAACAAACAAACATACAAAAAGTCAAATCATTTCTCTTCATAATATTCGTTTGGAAAACAGCAAACAAAGAAAAACACTTATAAATACAATTTCTTACAACCAACGCAACTTCTCACCTAAGAAACCAGATAATAACAACACCTATTTCCCAACGCTTTCCCAATCTGAGCAGGTAACGTCTGCTGTGGGAATTGACAATTCCCATCGACTCCTTGAACGAACAGATTTGTTCGAAATAAGCACCGCTTGCATTTGAGGGTTAGACGAAATTCATACTTTAATCGGATTGAAACAATCATCTGTGTTGGTATCTATTGAGTTTTTTTTGTTGTTTGGATACGATTGGCTGAAAAAATAGAAGAAAGTATTTTTTATTTTATTTTTTTACATAAAGCGTTGCCCCACACTAGGAATTACTCCTGTATCGTGGGTGCGTTTACACACATTTAAACTCACATACACAAACAGCCAGACCCGGAACAACTACCTGTAGGCAATACAAATATTTGTTTTGTGCGGGAATTGAACCCACGACACGCAGCGCAGCAGTCGATCGCTCAGCCACTGCGCCAACCGTGTCGTCAGTATTAAAATTCATATAATCCTTTTGTTTGATATTAATTCATGGTAATAATCGTTCAATAGGATTATATGAACTTACAGGGTTGTATTGGTGATTTTAATGATTATAATTCTGTAAAGTCATATTTGCTACGCTCGCTCGCGAATCATATTTTACTCAACATTACACTGACCTGCAAATTTCGGACAACGTAAGAAAATTATGGTAAAAGAACCGGGACTTTTTTCGAAGGCCTCTTTTTCATTTGGTACAGTTTCTATTGTGTTGGGACTAAAGCAAGTCGGTAAAGCCTTTAACATTGCACTTGTCTAACGACGGCTGCTGAATATGTCAACACTTGGCAACTTTCAATTGCGATTTTTTCGTGAAATATCGAATGCAATGTTGAAATGCGACACATTACATAAACCTATAGGTTTGAAAATTCTATGTTCGTAACAACATAATATTTCATTAAAAAATTAAGGAGTATAGGCTATTGAATAAAGCGAAGTGTATACATACTTTTGCTCGTGACTGAACATGAATATACTATTCATGAACGATCCAAAAAGAAAAATCTATCTATATTATATTTCACATAAACCCACATGGGCACTCGTGAAACGTCAGCAGCTAGGTGCACGGTTCCAATTGGTCGTTTCCTATGGAGAAGAGCCGGCAAGAAACTCCACGGTTACTCTTTTAAAAATAATTGGCTTTTACAATGTTTTCAAATTACAGTAGGTATGGGAGGACAGCGTAGGCCTGTCAACAAGTACCAGGTACTTGATTAAATACAAGATGGTCTACAAATTTACAGTCTACAAGGCCACCAACGTTCTCACATTCACAAAATATAAAAGAGAGAGTAGAAGACTACTGCTTTTTATACATTGTTTTTTCTGTCAAACAAATCAACCTTATGACTAGAGATTATATCGTGTAAATCACCTGTATGAACACAGCATCAATAAAGGTAAGTGTTGGCGTCACGTAGAAAATGAGAAAAAATCTCCGACGCCATAATAATATCTCTGGGGAGTGACGTCGGAATTTTACTAAGTTATTATGATTCGCGGAGATTAGAAATTGGATTTTCTGTTAAACTTTCTTGTAAGGGGGCTTCGAAAGCGAAGTTTTTTTGCGCTGCCAAGTTCTACTAGTATTGGGGTAGACTGTGTACAGTCACGAGCAAATGTATGTATACACAATAGGCAATTCTCGTAATTGTATGAACGTGTGAACGTTCGTATGATCTCAGTCTCAATCTGTCAAAAATTCCCTACATTTTTGACAACTTTTTGATATTGATTGTCGCTGAGATGAAATTGCGAGTAGATTTTGAACGTTTTTAATTACGGGAATTGGCCTTCAGATCGTCGCATTTTATCGTAACGCAGTTTAATTTGCTTAAAACTATCGTTACAATTAATTTTAACTATGGTTTAACCTTACCAAGTTAGTTAAGACTTAGTACGACTTCAAGCAAGTTGTTTGACCTTACGTTTATGATCGGCTTCTCTCTGCTAACTTAAACTTTGTTTGTTGGAAGGTCTTTGAAATAACTTGTTATTGAGCTCACGGAAAAGTCGTTTTAAGGCCATATTACATGTTATTCTACCTATAAGAAAAAAACTTGAGAGGTGTCAAGGGACACCCGGATGGAACGAAGTATAACTGGCTTGCTTTCTATAAGAGAGAGAGAGACAGACAGAGAAACACGCGCACGCCGCACGGCTGACAACTAGGTATAGCAAAAAGTGTCGTTCCAACTTTTGGTCTTAATTTTTTCCGTCTAGCCCCCTTTCGCAACGAGCGATAAGGAACGTCGTTCCAAAAATCTTTCTTCTCAGAGTAGTCAGATAGGAAACGGCGACCACATTTAGTTAAAAAAAAAAAATATGATTGACGTGTAACAATCCTACTTATACAGTATAATCATTTATCGCAAGAATAAATTCCAAAGTTCCCAATAGATATTTCGAAAAAATATGACATAGTTCGTCCAGAGTAAATTGTATGTATTTAGAAGTGAAAAAACAATAAATTATGAATTAACGTTTTATAATCGGGTTATCTTGTGTTTTTTTAACTTGAACTTTAGTTTTTGGTTGAAGACTTAAGGCGTACGACAATAAGAGTTGAGAACCAACTCGAGGATGGTCTTCCTGACTGAAAAACTTCAGAGAAGTTAATCCTAGCACTGTTCTAATAAGATAATATGTGCCTGTAGAGAATAAAATGGGACTAAGTTCCCTTGGGAGCATACCTGTAGACGAATTTCTGCCATAACAGTCTTCAGCTTTGATAGCACATGACTCTCGACGAAATATCGGATTAAGTTTTTTTTTTTTTGGAGGGCTTTCTCGCACAATTTTCGTCTTGGCAAATACATGGATCGCCGTATTTTTGCAATCAGCAGCTACGCAACGGGGAATATTAACTCATTATGCGTAAAAGCAGTCGCATGTTTACAAGAAAGCTGTCTAGCTGTCAGGTTCTTGGACGATGGATAGCAGCGACATCGGAAGTGAGCAGTTTTTATCCCCATTATAAACAACGTGCGGCAGTGAGTGATGCACACAGTGAACAAATCCATGTGACGTCATTGGCACGTTTAAAGTGTGTAGGCCCAGCAGGCATGAGGTTCAAAAAGAAAATCCAAGATGGCGGCTCCGAAAATTTGAAAATATTTGCAACTGCCATCTTGGATTTTCATTTTGATCTCACTATTGGCAGAGACAGTTTTACTCCCACCGCAAGATGCGTTAAAGAAATTCGTTCCAAAAACATTGGTACTTTCCTATATTAACATCATGGAAAACAAAATATGTTACAGGTGGATGCTAATATCTGTCTTCAAAACACCAAGCAAATTCCCTATACAAAGTTGCCAGAGAGACTTTTAATATTTCAACAAGAAAAAATACCCATTTCAACTTGTATACAAACTCATTTTTATCGCTAACTTGTTGAATACAAGGAGAGGGTGACGCGGTGTGAAATATTAACCCGCGTCCAACTTGCGTGCGAAGGAGCGTTTTTAACTACACTCTTTATGCGACAGGGATACGGATGTTCCAATACTGGTTAATAAAAATGATCCTCTAAAACTTATTTCCTTCGAATGAGTACGCTTTTTTAAATTAATGTACATCTTTAAACTGTTAAACTGGGGGCTGTCATCTCTGTAGGATAAGACGGAGGGGCCCGTGGCTAAATAATAACAGCTGCAATCGATCGGTCAGGTTAAGCTACGCTTGCCGCGGTTGGTCTGTGGATGGGTGACCATCTTTACATACCGAGACCCCTCCGTGCCTCGGAAAGCACGTTAAACCGTTGGTCCCGGCTGTCATTCGTGGATCTTTGACAGTCGTTACGGGAAGTCAGAAGCCCGAAAGTCTGACAACCAGTCTTACCAAGGTGTTTCTTATTACCCAGTAACTGGGTTGTGGAGGTCAGATAGGCATTCGCTCCTTGTAAAATACTGGTATTCAGCTGCATCCGGTTAGACTGGAAGCCGACCCCAACATAGTTGGGAAAAAAAGGCTAGGCAGATGATGATGAACATCTTTAAACTTTTTGGAGATTCTAACTGTGGCTTCTAATGGTGCACACTTTTTTTTTGTATGAGCCTCTTTGTATCTTTCGGGCCTTTTCTCACAGTTGGTCGCAAAAACGACTGCCTATCTGACCTCCACAACCTAGTTACTGGGTAACACTATACCCGGTAAGACTGGTTGTCAGACTTTCGGGCTTCTGACTATTATACCCATAACGACTGTCAAAGACTTACCTACAGATGACAGCCACAATGGCTTAACGTGCTTTCCGAGGCTCACACATCCACACACCGACCTCGGCAACCGTTGCTTAACCTTGAAGATGGACTCGTGCGCTTGTTATTATGTAGCCACGATTCCCTTTAGTAGTAGCATTAGATAGGTATCTTCTATACATATATATATAATACTTGCAAATAAATAAAATTGAAGTGTCTTGTTTATAATATCAAAATAACAGCTTTTTACTAAATGCATATGAAATTATATACGGTACTCATAACAAACAAAAAAATTGTTTTAAATTTTTTGTCTGTCTGTCTGTTCGTTCCGGTTTATCTTCGAAACGGCTGGGCCGATTTTGACGGGACTTTCACTGGCAGATAGCTGATATTATAAGGAGTCACTTTAAATTTAGAAAAAGAATTAGGGTATCGCGCAAAAAAAGAAATTAAACCCAATTTGTTTCAACGCGAACGAAGTCGTGGGCACAGCTAGTCAAACATAAAATGTCACGACATACTTAACCAGTACACAAAACCACATTATTTACCTCCTCATTTAAAGGTAGGCTGTAGTAGGCGTTGAGTTTAAAATTTCGTGTATGTTATGTATGATAAAGGGGGCCCTTTATAATTTAATGGCCGTTTTCATACAGAATGCAGTGTAAGCGGCTTAAGTGGGGGCCCACTTTTATGACGTAGGTGGTTGCTGGGTGAATGGGGGCCACTTCAGTCTTTAAGTTGAGGTAGAATGGGTTAGTTCTATGAGCGTATTGATATGAATTAACTGTTTGATGTTGTTGAAGGGTATAAATTAATTATATAATTTAAATACTAATGAGTTATAGACATAAAAGTCTGAAAGTTGCCATGGATTGGTTGTCATGACAAGGGCATGTAATGAGAAGGAATAAGGAAAAAGTCTTGAGGAAAGTTTTCAGTATATATGTCGATGGCTGTAAGAGTCAGGCTCAAAGAATTGATGGATGGATTGTGTGACTGATGATTTATGTTTAGAAAGGGGGTGACTACCGAGATGACGACTAATAGAGAATTATGGAAGAAAAGATATGTAGCACCGACCACAGTTTCTTGTCCGTTGTAACTAGCTTCATCTTTTTGACTGATCGACCTTGACAATTCAAAAGTGCGTGTAATTGTTTTTTTTTAAATAAATAGTTTGAGTTTGACCAAATAAGTTGGAATAAAGGCAGGAGATGAGAATGATGATATTATTGAAAGGGTAGATTTGGCCTTGATTGAAAACTTCAGTGAATGAAGTGACTTTTGTATGTTGTTGAAGCGAGAAGTTTTTTGGTTGAAGGATTTTTATTAGTAGAAGCCTTAGAACGTACCCATAGTACGAGTGCGACTTAATTATGGATGATGTGCAGATCTGTATTTACACCCACGTTGCCCTGTGTAGTGGGCTAAAATTATCAAATTCCAGGCGGATACTTACTGAGAATTTCCTTACTGAAATCCTATTATCACTAATTTGCGGGGTAATTGCGTATTTATTTATTTTATTTTAAATAGAACGGCCGAAGCCAATTACACTATTTACGTATATTTATTATTATTTACGCCAAGCCAATTACACTATTTACGTATATTTACGTATATTTCTTGCGTAACATTCTATCAGCAGCCATGGGTTTCATTTTGAAAGTTCATCAACATTGCGTTATTTACGTTGTTGAGCAGACAAATTTTTCGAACATGTAATAATAATAATATCCCTGGACATTTCACACAGCGCCATCTAGTCCCAAGCTAAGCAACCTAATGCTTGTGTTATGGTAACAAGATGGCTGATAAACTACTTATATACATTTTTTTTTTGTAAATACATACATATTATAGATAGAAAAACACCCAGACTCAGAACAAATAAAAGTAGGACTTACAAATATTTGTTCTGTGCGGGAATCGAACCCGCACACACCCCCATGTGATGCAATGGATTAGCATTATCCTTCAAAATGATTCAGATTGAGATTGATAGTGTATTAGTGGCACGGTTAGCGCAGTGGTTAAGCGATCGACTGCTGCGCTGCGTGTCGCGGGTTCGATTCCCGCACGGAACAAATATTTGTATGACCTACAAGTAGTTGTTCCGGGTCTGGCTGTTTGTGTATGTAAGTTTAAATGTTTGTAAACGCACCCACGATACAGGAGAAATTGGTAGAGTGGAGCAATGTTTAAAAAAAAAAAGTGGATTATAGTGTAGTGTATTTTATTAATTTTGTGTTTCACAAACTGTGTCCAAATAAACTTTTTTCTTTCTTTCTTTCTTTCTATTACGCTATTAGGGTGCTTGACATCGAACCCGAGACCTAACTAACACAGCAGCCGCACTTGCGACTATTAGACCTACGAGGCAATCAGACAAAGAAAGACAAAAGTAAGTTATTTCAAGAAACTGCAATCCTACTAATACTTAAACGTGAAAGTTTGTAAGGATGGATGGATGTATGTTTGTTACTCTTTCACGCAAAAACTACTGAACGGGTTTGGATGAAATTTGGCACACAGATAATTTATAACCAGGATACTTTTTATCCCGATATTCCCACGGGATCGAAACTTATGCGGGTGAAACCGCGGAACGCATCCTAGTACCGTTACAACTGTGACAACGGACAGGTGCAAGGACTTTTAAAACAAGATGAACCAGCTGAACTGAAACAGCTAACACAAACAAACAAGCCTTTCCAAGAAAACGATAATAGCCGATAAAAAAGAAACGGAATCCTCGGTTTTTTATTATTTTCACAGCCAATCCGATTCAGAAGATTTGTGACTTTCACAACGGAGATCCTTTTGACTTATTGAATCTTTAGACGTTATTTATGTTCGCCCACGACCTTTTATTGGTGCTACTTGTTGATATACACCAGAGGAGACGTTAACATGTAATAAAAACTTAGGAATGTTGTTGGGACAGCAGCGGAGGCCCAGTGGTATCGAAATATGATATAATTTTTTTTTTTGTGGATGGGTAATCATCACATGACCCCTCCCGCTCTGGGTGGAGCGGAAGGGAGTGTCAGACTCTTACTGACTAAAACCCACCCGTGTTCCTTCCTTAGCCCTTTATGTCCCAGGGTAGCGGGATCGTCCGAAAGGGTTACGGCTGCCCTGCCTAAAAAAAAAAAGTGGTATCGAAAGAAAGAAAGAAAATGCGTTTATATCCAGTAAACATGACGTAGACAAAGAACACAAACATTATTATTAGCCTGCGATGTCCCACTGCAGGCCAAAAGGCCTCTCTTTCCAATTCTCTCTGTTCTGTGTTCAGTTCTTGTTGGAGTCCGAACGAGGATCAAGAAGGAATCAGGAGTATGTATGTATGTCATCTAATATGGTGTAATCCACACTTTATCCATAAAACAAATACCTCGCATTTCATCGACAGGCACCTAGGTTCCTCCTTAACTTAAGTACTCTCTGTTAAGTGTTGCCATTTTGCTTCTAAATATCGCACGGAGAGGACTGTGGGACTGTGTCCCACCAGTGGGAACATTATAGGCTCATTATGCTGTAAGGAATGTTTGTCGGAAGTCAACAAGGGGAGAAACTAATAGTTATAAGTCGGAATATATCAGTCAGAAATTGTATTTTAGGCCTTATTATTAACTGCTTAACCGTCCCCACATTATTCCTTCAACAGCCAATTAATTCTCAAAAGATAGACACGCATATACTCGTACTTATATAAAATCCGACCCAACTTGCTCTCGCTGTATCTAATTAATTTTCCAACATTTAAAACTTTCATATTTGTTCAAGAGACGTGTTTACACTGTCAAAGTTAGGCGTCGAATGAAAATTGCCGCGCGTTTCGCGTTTATAATTTGAATTTAGAACGTTCACGGTAACCGTCGACGTTTATGAATGCGTTCCGAAATTAGCCTTTTAATAGTCTCTTTTGTGTTCGGTTCAGTGAGGGAATCTGTCTAGAAATAAATTATATTAATTTCTTTCTGGGATTAAAGGAAAAAGCGTGTTTTTGTAACAATATGTGGCGGCAGTTACGGTTTTCCATAAAACTTTGACTTTGATGATTGTTACGAGTACTGAAATAAAACTTCATTTCTAGTGTTAATTTAGGGTAGGTACTATAATTTTTACTGTAACAGTTATTTGGAGTTATTATGACAACATTAATTTTAGAACACCACTCTGTAATGAAAATGGAATAATAAATGTTGCAATGGGCTGAAATTTCACGATTTTGTGGTACAGTTTAGTATTTGGATCTAAATAAATAAATGAAATTTGTAATTTGTGTCTGTTTGTAATGTCAACATAACAGCTTTTTACCCGACTGCGCGACGCAAAGGATTGGTCTCTCGCCCACGGCGACTTTTATGGCATTAGTCGCATTTGTAACGCGCTACAGAAGCGATGCCAACGCGCTACAGCAACACGACTGTATCGATGCAAACGCGCGACCGTGTCGGACGACATCGGGGACGAGAACGGAGGGAGGGTGGCGCGTGAGTGGAGAACCGAGCATCAGTGCAACTCGCATCGCGACAGAAGCGCGACAGTATCGCGTTTGCATCACGACTGTGAATCGTGGTGTGGGCGAGGGTAAACAGCTAGCGACCGCATCGCGACTGTATCAATGCGAACGCGCGACAGCATCGCTACAAAAAGTCGCCGTGGGCGAGGGGCCTTAGGCGGGCGAAACCGCGGGGTACAGGCGTCCTGTACGCTCACTATGAAACAAATACAGTGGCCTCTCACGTAATACACATGCAAACGTAAACACAACAGAATTCTTACAAAACATTGCAAGCCTTCATCTCGTCATCTCGCGCTATAATCCTGTAACAGCCAACGGAGTAAACTAGGTTAATGTGCTCATAAAGCAGTAACAGTCTTCGCCTTGAACTTGCATTCATTTGACGAGGAATAAAATTACGTTACTGTTGAACCAGTGAGTTTGAAGAGGAGGAAGGTGGAAGAAGGGTGATGATTTCAGCTGTATTAACTACTAGCTATGCCTCACGGTTTCACCCGCATAAGTTTCGATCCCGTGGGAATATCGGGATAAAAAGTATCCTATATATTAATCCTGGTTATGAACCATCTGTGTGCCAAATTTCATCCAAATCCGTTAAGTAGTTTTTGCGTGAAAAAGTAACAAACATCCATCCATCCATACAAACTTTCACATTTATAATATTAGTAGGACTAACTTTAACCCACGGCTTCGTCCGTGTGAAATTTCTTGTTCCCCCAACCCACCCCATCGCATTGCATCGCCTGTCCGCGCTATTACTGTGCACTTTCTGCCTTTTATTGTTTTTGCTCTGCCCCCTAGTGCCTTAGCTTGATGTTAAGTAGCCTATAAGCCTTCCTCAAGAATTAGGTTATTAAATGCAAAAAGATTTTTTCAAATCCGACTACGACCAAAAAACTTCAGCTTTATTTTGAGTATAAATTATAGCTTTAGGAAAGCGTTATTTAGGGACTGTCCAACGGTGCACATCAAAGAATTTCCTTTTAAAAATGATGCAGTAAGGAAAAATACGGAAATCTGTGTTTATTTTGATGGCTACTTGCCGCTTGGCCACTTTTCTTCACTACGACAAAATAACTAAACAAAAGAGTCGTTTTATAACAATTTTGATCTTCATACCTTAGTCTTTTTTTTTTTTTGAGGATTGGAAATCATCAAATCACCCCTCTCGCTCTGGGTGGAGCGGAAGGGAGTGTCAGACTCTTACTGACTAAAACCCACACGTGTTCCTTCCTTAGCCCTTTATGTTCCAGGGCAGCGGTAACCCTTTCGGACGATCCCGCTATCCTGGCAGGCTTCGGCCCTATCGGGCCCCGTCACTAATGCTAACGTCTCTTTGAGGCGCGCGTGGAACACATACGCGCCGTCCGGCACGGGCCTGGTCCTGATCGGACGGTGAGCTACCCATTAGGGTTGGACCTCATCTGGCAGCACGGAATCGCATTTGTTCCGCCTGTGCTACCACGTGCTGCAGTATGCTGCCGCATGCGAACGCGCGCTGTCGCATTCCGCAGACAAAAAAGGCGATCGCACGCGTCAAGTGATCAGCGGTGAAAGGATGCGTTAGCATGCTATCGCGCGCTTCAGCGTTCCGGAGTCTCCCTGCCGAGTGCCGACCATTGCATTTTGTCCGTGATGCCGATCGCCTCGAGGATTCCGCCGCGTGCTATCACATTATGCTTTCTGCCTCGGTCTAGCAAATGGCAGTTCTAAGCGACAGAAAGAGAAAGGGCGACGGAAAAAGGCGATTCCGTGCTGCCAGATGAGATCCAACCCTTACTCTCCGCCCGCAGGCCCGCGCCTACGGTGGCCGTCGTTAACATTAATAAATGCGAGTATTCACTACTGTAAATTATAATTAGAAGATATTGAGCACTTCTTTTTCACAAGCCGTTAAAACCTCAAATGATGAATCTCATTTGAGGCATAATTCAGACTTATTCGTCAAAATACAAGCATTAGTGCGGTTAGTGGAAATGATTAGGTGCGGTTCGCGCAAGTGCTGTTGAAATCAGTGCTCTAAGTGGAATACGTCTTCGATTCATGTTAAAAGAAAATTTCCTAAAAAGGCCATTTCAGACATCCATCTACATGGTCTTCACATGATCTGACCGACATTATGTCTGGACTTTAAAAGAGACTGTGACCTCTGAGTTTGTTTCGGCCTGTCTTCTTAGAGTAGTCAGATAAGAAACGCCGACCTCATCTACATTTTCGAAGTGAAAACTTCTTTAGCGGCGTTGTGCACTTTTGTTGTGATGGGTAAAAAATGTTAAACTTGCGTCAGGATACGTGACCTGATCGAAAATTCGTAAGGCGGAGCTCGCGTCAGGACACGTGTCCTGATCGAAAATTCTTAAGACGGAGGGAGAGTATACTGCAATCCAAAATATCAAAAATGCACAACGTTAATATTCAAGTTTTCACTTCTGCTGGCACTCCTGGAGTGCAACCCGTTGTTTTTTTGTTTTTATAATATAACGTGTAAAAGTGATTCCGATATCCTATTTACAGAATAAGCAATTTCATTTCATTTCAACTGTCCACGTAGAACGTCCCGTATTCAAACGTTGATTTGAAATGGAAAATGACCACAATTAAAAAGCAATCAACCAAAACTAAAACTAGTAAAGATCAAATCAATTCACTAACGTTGAACTTAGCCAATCAAACCACAAACCTAACTGCCACCAAACTGTTTGCAACTAACGCCAACCTTGCACAAAACTTTGACCAAACGTTGGCGGTCGTCCCAACGTTTGGTCAAACGTTCATTTGGATTCATCGCTGGAGGCAGTGTCTTGGAGGCTCAATCTTAGCTGAGACGACCGCTTTTGAGACCGCATAAATGGTTCGGGTTGGGTCCCAAAGTCGGGTTAAAATACTATCTTAGTATCATAACTTAAACAACAGTCTCGTCGAAAGTTGTCGTACGTTTTCCACCTAGAACATCATTAGAGAGGAAGATGTTTTAACCACATTATTAAAAAATCATTCTGTATAAGTTCGGCTAGGAGTTACTGAGGTACTGAGGTCCATAGTGGTAGGCTCTCTAAAGTCTAAACGGTGAAAGAAGACATCGTGAGGAAACCGGCATGTCCTAGGACCAAAAATTCGAAGACATGTGACATTTACCAACCCGCACTGAGCCCGCGTGGTGGATTACGGCACACTCCCTCTCACAGTGAGGAGACCTATATCCCAGCTGTGGGAACATTTTAGGCTGATTATGCATGGTGGTAGGCGCTGGGCTTACAACAGTGATAGCTTGACAATTAAAAATGCTGTAAGCGATCTGTAAGGTTCCTAAAAATATAAATAAGTTTATGTGTTAATCACAATATTAGGAAATGTTCATCGACTTAATGGTGATGACTTGAGACTTTCATTAAGAGATATTCACTGCGGAATTTGATCAATTCGTTACACGCGAACGCACGAGCTGAGAACTCATTTTGCATACACAACGCGCTACGTACACAAAGAAACACAAATTCATTACTATCGTAATGACGCGCTTAGAGGATCTAATACTTCTCTTATACATATCATACAATTTTTTAAGTTATCTTCAATTAACAACGGCCACGTAACTGATTGAAAATATTTGGTATTCATACAGAGATGTAACTACTTAGGCTTAAACTGACACTTCGATCTATCAAAATCGCGTCATAATGCACTGATTTTGACAGATCGAACGCTATGTTTTTTTTTATCCCTAAGAGTAAGCGATGGTACGTTGCTTACTCTAGGATGCATATCCGGTAGGCTCTTAAATCCTACCCTTTCCTACGGGCACGTCTTCCCTACCATTACCGCGCCCCCCAGTCTACTCCTTGATATGCAATGGTCGCTGTAGCACCATGAACATGAGGCTACAGGAGCTAGTGCGAATCTTGGGGTTCATTCGATTAATCGAGTCTGGCTTAACCACGCTGGGATCGGTGCAATTCATTCTGGGTGTTTTTCTATCTATAACATGTATGTATTTACAAAAAAAATGTATATAAGTAGTTTATCAGCCATAATACAAGCATTAGGTTGCTTAGCTTGGGACTAGATGGCGCTGTGTGAAATGTCCAGGGATATTATTATTATTATTCATTCATTCCAAAGAGTAAGCGATTGTTTGATGTAGTTCAACCGTTCCGCTAACACTGCTACCCCGCCTGTCGTCACAGCTCGCTCGCGGTCATGTGTGCACATTGAAGTTGCTTTGACTTTGCTGTTGGTACGAGCGACTATATCGCGGCCTCCTTACGTGGGATATTATATCTTGCAAGGTGCTACTTTCAAGAGAAAACGGGGTAAATATGCATGTTTAGATGTTAGGAAACTCGAAGTAAGTTGGCGATGAAATAAGCCACGACTTGGGAATTATTAAGAAGACTTTAGTGACATCTACCAACCCGCACTGGGCCCGCTTGGTGAATTGCGGTCTCTCACACAAAGGAGACGTGTGTCCCAGCAGTGGGAACATTATAGGCTAATTATTATAGTTAGGTATATTATAGTTTATGCTAGGAGTTATTGTTGAGGCGTCTTCCTGTTTAAATAAATAATGCTTACTGACCTAATTGACCTTATAATGATGTTATTCTTAGTATTTTTGAACAACAAAATGGGAATTATTTGTTGCTTGCAAAAATAAATTTAACATTACACACATATGTATGTACCGTAAGTGCTTTATTTCCAGTAAAATTAATATCTGAGGGATCCTGTGTGAATGATGATATGGTTAGAAAGGGGGCATTCGCCCTCTAAAGTCTTGAGGAAAGTTTTGAGTATATATTATGTCGATGGCTGTAAGTGTAGGGGAAGCTCAAAGAAACGATGGATGGATTGTGTGAATGATGATATGGTTAGAAAGGGGATGACTACAGAGATGACGACTAATAGAGAAATATGGAAGAAACGAACATGGCTTTAAGAGTAGGGGAAGAGCCTGAGGCCAATGAAACGGTGGATGGACTGTGTGAAAGATGATATGGCTAGAAAGGGGGTGACTACCGAGATGACGACTAATAGAGAAATATGGAAGAAAAAGACATGTTGCGCCGACCACAAATAAATTGGGATAACGGCATGAGAATGATGATGAAACGCCTTTAAATACACGCAAGAGTTGCTTAATAAGAACTTTACGATATGGGCAAAGATAAATTCAATTTAGGGCCCCACTTTTCAACCCAAATTCATGCCCTAATAACGCTTAAACCTATATAAAGAAAAACAGATTATCTAATCCTGATGTTTACTTAGGTTTCAGTCCGTGGCAGCAGTACCAATAAGATGTGGGCTTTATGTAACCCGGCTGGCAAACAATGGTTGAAAAGGTCAAAAACTAAATTACTGAAATAAAGTACATACTCTGTGATTACTTTGTGGGTAGGTTTCGATTTTGTGTGAAGTCTGGATAGGTTTTCTTTTGAGGGTAAATGTCATCTAATTTTTGTTTTGGCATGTGCTTGTTGAGAGCACTGGTCCAGTGGTTATGGCCCCGATTTACGGCTGTAGGTCGTGGGTTCGAACACAGAGACAGGCGCTTTACTTTGTGTAAATAATAATAATAATATCCCTGGACATTTCACACAGCGCCATCTAGTCCCAAGCTAAGCAACCTAATGCTTGTGTTATGGTAACAAGATGGCTGATAAACTACTTATATACATTTTTTTTTTGTAAATACGTACATATTATAGATAGAAAAACACCCAGACTCAGAACAAATACATGTAGGACTTACAAATATTTGTTCTGTGCGGGAATCGAACTCGCGACACGCAGCGCAGCAGACCGATCGCTCAGCTACTGCGCTAAACGTGTTGTCACACTAATAATTTCATCACTTATTTAGTTACAAAGTAAACTGCCTGCTTGTGTGACTGCTCTCAAAACGGTGAAGGAAAACATCGTGAGGAAACCGACATATCCTAGAAGCAAAAATTCGAAAACATGTGACACCTACCAACGCGCACTGGGCCCGCGTGGTAGATCATAGCCCACTCTCTCTCAAAGAGATGAGGCCTGTGTCCCAGCAGTGGAAACATTATAGGCTGATTATGCTATGTGCTTGTTGGCGTGTGCTAGCTGACATATGGCAAATAATTTTATTTATTTATTTTTTAAAACTTTAAGCACATGCACAAGTAAAAAAAACTTGAGAGGTGTCAAGGGCCACCCGGATGGAACGAAGTATAACTGGCTTGCTTTCTATAAGAGAGAGAGAGAGAGAGAGACAGACAGAGAAACACGCGCACGCCGCACGGCTTACAACTATAGCAAAAAGTGTCGTTCCAACTTTAGGTCTTAATTTTTTCCGTCTAGCCCCCTTTCGCAACGCGCGAAATACTGTACAAAGGCGGACTTAATGCCTGAGGCATTTTGTATCACTCAACCTTAGGGTGACGCAGAGGGTGTCACCACTGTGTGGATCGCCCGGAGGACACGGTGGTGCATACGGTGGAGGTCTGCCCGGCTTGGGCGGAGCACCGCCGTGTCCTCGTGGCGGCGATCGGCGGCGGCGATCTCTCGCGTCCGGTCCTGGTCCAGGCCATGGTACGGAGCGAGAGTGCATGGGAGGCCGTCACCTCCTTCTGCGAAGCAGTAATGCTCGCGAAGGAGGAGGCGGAGCGCGTGAGGGAGAGGCAATCACTGCACCCTCACGCACCTAGTCGCCGCAGGAGACGCCCTGGACGGGAGTCAACAGCCGACTCCTGGCCACCGTAGGCGCGGGCTTGCGGGCGGCGAGCAATGGGCAGCTCGCCGCCCGGTAAGGACCAGGCCCGGGTCGACGGCGCGTTGTGTTCCACGCGTGCCTCAAAGAGATGTCAGCACGAACTGACGGGGTCTGCTAGGGCCGATGCCGCCAGGGCCGCGGGTTCTTCGAAAGAGATACCGTGGCCCCTGGCACAGGCAACTGAAGGAACATGGGTGGGTTTTAGCCAGTAAAAGTCTGACACGCCCTTCCGCTCAGCCCAGAGCGGGAGAGGTCATTTGATGATTTCCCAACCAAAAAAAAAAAAAACTAAAAAGAAATAAATACTAATATATAAAACGTAAAAAAACTTTGTCAGGAGAAATAACGATATGTAGAGGAGAAAACGAATCCAGCAAATCAGCACAGGGATGAGTTTGAATTTAATGTCTTGTGTTTCGTAATGTTAATTACTTTGCATAGAGAATAAAGTCTTTCTAACTGAACAGAGGGGTAATGCTCGTAACTTTAAGAACGTTCACAGTCTGATCTCAGTCTGTAAGTAATTTTATATTTTTGACAAGTATTTGACATTTGTTTGTCGCCGACATGAGACTGCGACTAGATTTTGAACGTTTTAAATTATGAGAATTGCCCTTCAGATAGCCGTGCTGTTGGGGAGTTTCTTGCGGTACTTCTTCTCCCAGCTACTGTTTATGGTATTTTAGCTAAGCCTACTTCTGAAGCAGCAAAAATATGATATACTGTTTTATTAGACAAGAAATTAGATTGAATTTTGTGTGACTAATGGCGAATTTGACCAAACTTTTATAATTTTAAAAGATTGGAAAAATCAACCCTAATTGATTTTTTGCAGTAAGTTGTTATTTGTATAAGCACGATGAGATTGACATCGTCGCGTGTACAAAAATACCTTATAAAGATAAAAAAAAACTAATTTCGTTTATTTTTGTTGCAGGTATGTTCCAGGTTTCATTTCCATGCGATAAATTAGAAGATTCAACGGTTGGTACACAAAAATAAACTAAAAGTATGACAGCAATAAAAGTTAAGTAACTTTTAACAAAAGAACAATCAAGTTAAAATCCACAAAAGAACTAAAATAAATTACATTATCATAAGTAACTCAATTATTACAACCAAAAAGCCCGCCTGTAAACTGTCTGCCAAAAAAACGAAGCGTCAAATCGTCGCATTAAGGTTATCGCACCATCTCTGGCAATTAACAAGACAAGAAATTGGGTGACTGACAAAAAAACAGAGGGGAAGGAAGGGATTCGTTTAGATAAGTATCTGGCTTTTAAATGAGCCGGCCTGCGGGATTATTCTAATAATTTTATTTATTTTCACTTCAAGACACAAACATCAGGGTAGCCCTGGCTCTTGTACTAGGAGGTCCTGTATCACAAGAGTCAGACCTCTCAATTTACAGAGAATATAATAAAGAAGCGCGATAGACAAAAATGAGATTCGTTATAATTATGGCATGCATTAGAAGGTAAGTTTATAAATAATATAAAAGATTTAAAAAAAAAACAAGTAAGTAATGATGATAGAAGTTTAAATTTTTTTTTTAAATTAATTTACCACTGCGTTCTTTTTAGAGTCTGGGCACAGATTACTGAATAGTTGGTCTGGGTGTGACTGAGGTGTGTGTGTGTGGGGTGTTCGTGTGTATTGTGTTTTGTTTTAATTATAATTTTCTATGTGTAGTTTATTTTGGCTCGAAGTGTATTTTTTGACATTTTTTTGGTCGTTTGGTGAGCGTACTTTTAAATAATGGAAGGTGATGTTGCAATTTTATTATAACCTTGCAAATTAATTGGTGATCGGATGTGTTGTTAGTACACCGTCACCTCGCGTTTACGCCATTCTACAAGCGCAGTCTATTAGTTTCGTTTATCGATAGCACCTAAAACAACTGGGGCAATTCTCGTAATTTAAAGAACGTTCAGTCTGATCTCAGTCTCAAGCTGTCAAAAATACCTCTAATTTACCTACATTTTTGAGAAGTTTTTGACATTTAATTGTCGACAAAAATGTGTATACATGTTTTATACACGACAATAATATAACTCTGTTTTATAAAGGTTGATGCTTATGCTGTACTGTTGTGATGTCCTGTCTGTCCTGAACACAAAGCTACCCCAGAATCTTCAGTAAACACCGCTACTAAAATTTTTTATTGCTTTATTCATAAACAATACTTAAAGTTGAGTACGACTGAATAACCGTACATTTGTGACGATTAAAAGTAAGCAACGAATATAAATAAAGGAGTTAGGTTTATCTTCTTCATCTCAGCGTGTCGATAGCAATTTAAAAATGGACTCGGCCCAGAATTCGGCTGTTTGTTTGGCGCCATCACCAGCGTCTATCAGTTCCTGTAACGTGCAGCTGACAGGACACGCAGGACACGATATTAAGTGTCCCATCGTTTGTGGAACAGCCCCACATTTACACTCCAAGGCGGAGTCGTCTATGAATCTCCACCAGAACAGGTTTTCCTTGTTTCGGCCAACCTGGGTCCGGAGTCTATTTAAAGACTTCCAGGTTAGCCAACGCAACTCATGTCCAGGTGGGAGGTCTTCTCTCACCACAGCTTCAGTCTTTCTTGCGATTATTTAGCTTTAACTAAAAACCTACTTAAACCAAATTCACTAACATAATCTACTTTGTCAATACAACCAGAACTAAATCTTGAGTTAATCTCCGAAACTTGACTAACAAGTGTTACAGTTTCATTAACGCAGTGTAGGCATTAATTTACATGCAAATAGGTGCGTGACGTCACCGTGTCGCCGTGACGTCATAGTTACGGTAGTGTTCGGTGGGGGAAGTTTTATCAATGTTGTTGGGATTAGGGATTAGGGGTTCATTTAAACTGCGTAGTGGGTTTGAGGCGGTTTTGATAGTTTGTTAATTTGTTGAAAGATTAACTATGACTTTCAACCTATTATCAAATTAATAATTATCGTTTTAACAAACTTGTAGCGGTATCTACAACGCCACATGCGAACAACGCGTCATACTGACGTCACGCAAATCCTGCATCTCGCAAGCAGAGTTTACCGCGCAATTAGCATAGGTACAATTTCCCAACATCAATCGTTGGGCAAATGCCCGCCAGACACAACAATCTGATCGGAGTCTGATCGTCTGGTCGGAGTGAACTTTACACCCTGTTCCTCATGCCTCTAAAAACTTTAGCTTTAATTATAAGACTATCCTGAATCAAAGTTTCAGAGACTGTGGTGATAATTATATCGTACCCTTAAAAAAAAAAATCTTAACTTTATTCACTAACTAGGTGTAGCCCACGATGAATAGTAGCCTATGTCCTTCTCCAGTTCGTTGTCTACCCATGTGCCAAATTTCATGCAAAGCCGTTTTAGCGTAAAAGCGTAGGTAACAAACAAACTTACTTTCGCATTTATAATGTTAGTTAGGATTCACAGACAGACAACACACAGCCTAAGCCACTGGGTCTAGACGCATGAAATTTTGGACGAGTTCCTTATATTAATGTTTATATGCCATTTTGTTATTTTTTTCGTATAGGAAATCCCATTCCGGCACTGCTTGTTAAACTCGTAAGTTTCGTGGTAGTTAGATCTGCTATGGTTGAGTTTTTCATCATAATTCTCCTGCCCTTATTCAAATTTATTTGGCGTCAGCGTAGCATATAAATACAACATCCAAAAATACACAACAGAAAAAAATAGCTATCTAGAGAAGAACTGTCTTTTTGACGCCGACTGTCGCTGGAAATCAGGGCTCTGTCTCGTATAGGGTCTTAGCATTATGCTGAGCGATGGCCGTTTTGCGTGGATGTGATGCATGTCTTCCAACTTGTTTCTTTTTGTATTTGTGTTCTTTTTGTGCCGCAAATAATCGTATTTTCTTTCTTTCTTCTAGATAGTTAAACATTTTTGTTGGTGTTGTGTAGACTAACGGAACGAAGTTTTTTAATGCGGCTTGTGGTTAGAGTAAACTGGTAGAAATCGTTACGTAATGAATACCTAAATCTTCTTGCGACATTCTCTCTCTCTCTATATATTTGATATACGAGTGTGTGCGCGTGCGAATATCGCGTAAGGAACTTCGTCCAGCAGTGCGAGTCTGTAACCATCTCACCGTGAAAACTTAGATGAAGTGAACGTGGAGTGAGCTGTCATTCCAACTAATGCTAGGTAAAACAATTGACAGCTCACTCTAAACTCACTTCACCTATGAGATTTTTACAGAATCGATCGGCTAATGAGGGTCCCCCTACCGCACGCGTTTTTTTTTTACTTTATGCAAATGAACAATTTTAATTTCTATTCTCTGTAGCTACTATTTAATTGAACCGTCAAGTTCTTATTATAATCACGAACAGCCTTAACGGAAACACTTAAATACAAAAAAAACAAGGTATTTAAATTCGATCTATTGATATTCCGCGCTCGTCAATCGGCTGGCTTATAATCTGCACTACGTTACACTTTATCGCTTTATAGCGCCACCATTTTCCCTAACGAGATTAGCAACACTGACGTAATTATTTCAGTTGATTATATTTATTTGTTTGAGGCAATTGAATAGCTAACTATGGAGCTTCTCGCTACCCATTATTCTCTATACGAAACTATCTTTTGGAAGAGGCAAATACTCAACTAGATTCAATTTTATTTACTTGTAAATTTTGACATTCAAAAGTGCCGTTTATAGAATAGAATATTTATTTTCCAGAAACATGGTGTTTACAAAGGTGTTCATAACATTGCATAGTGCTACATGTCTCACCGTTTTAACGGTATGCACAATCAATTTACAATTCTATGAAAAAATGAAGCTCTTACATAAGTTCTTTTGATTTGAAAAGTAAGTTACTAGTTCTTCTTTCTTTTCTTAATAAAACGTTGCCCCACATTAGGAATTTCTCCTGTATCGTGGATGCGTTTACAAACATTTAAACTCACATACAGAAACAGCCAGACCCGGAACAACTACTTGTAGGTCATACAAATATTTGCTCCGTGGGGGAATCGAACCAGCGACACGCAGCGCAGCAGTCAATCGCTTAACCACTGCGCCAACCGCGCCGTCAAATTCAAGTTACTAGTTAATTTGGACAATCACTTTTCTATCGTATTATGAAGTTATAGTATGATCGTATACGTAATTAAAATTTATTCAGCCAGGGGTTAAATTCGAAGAAATTTTAATGCTCCTTGCGTTCTCTGAACATTATCTTTCGGTAATTTTCAGTGATAAAGGTTGATTTGTGTCTGTAAAATTAAGTATAATTTATTCAAGTAATATTCAACACACAAAATACACCCTAAAAATTAAATAAACCTTACGTAACTCGTCTGCCATATTAAAACACATCCTCGGGGATATAAAAGCCTTTGAAGCCTGTATAGGTGACGGACATGAGGAGTGACGTCATTTGAACACCCCCAGTATTCCGCTGAGGGATCGTGTAATTTGAACAGTATTTAAAGTAGTCTAATTAAAGTGTAATTTAATGTGACAGGGGGTGTTTGGTGGAAGAGCCTTTTGAAAAGTTTTTTTGGGTAATTTATAAAGTTCCCAGATGGACGGTATCCATGAGGTTTTCCCCAGTAAAATAAATGGTTTGAGTGTTGAGTGTTTTTTTTTTGTAATGTGCGTTTTGTTGGTGCAGAATAAACAATTTTTCTTTCTTTCTTTCCTTGTTTGGAAGTTTTACCGTTAGAATATTCTCACTTCTCAGTAGCAGCCAGGTGTCTGTATTTGTGCTCGGTTAATGTTTTTGGAACGAAGTCCCTTATCTCGCGTTGCAAAAGGAGGCTAGACGGAAAAAATTAAGACCCAAAGTTGGAACGACACTTTTTGCTATAGTTGTAAGCCGTGTGGCGTGCGCGTGTTTCTCTCTCTCTCTCTCTCTCTCTTTGAACTTCGTTCCATCCGGGTGTCCCTTGACACCTCTCAAGTTTTTTTGTTTGTGTTCTGTTTTATTCGTCATGTTTGCCGCAAATAAAAGTATTTTCTTTCTTTCTGATTATGTATAACGAGCGATACAAGGAACTATATGCTACAGGCTACCCCTTTAAGCAACAAAAGCGTAATGTTTGCCGTGGATCGTGTATTTTACTGCAACAGTGCAAACAGCGCCTAAATTACACGAAAATGAACACACAAATTCTGGGTTTTCACACACCCCCTCAAGTATCAGTTTACCCCCATTAGTTATTATCGATGTGAGAGTAAAATTGACAGTTTTAGTGTATAATGTGGCCACACTAATTAATTAGGCAGATACGTACTCTAATTGTGTGTGACCATACCGCTAGGTTTAGTGGGACTTTCTCGAATTTTATTGGGTTGTAAAAGTGTTTTAGGGAATTTGTTTAGGTAGGTAGTTTACAGGGTAAGAGGGGCTTATGGCTAAGTAATGACAGCCGCACGGTTCGATCGATCAGGTTAAGCTACGCTTGCTGCAGTTGGTCCGTGGATGGGTGACCCATATTTACATACCCCTCCGTGCCTCGAAAAGCACATTAAAAGCTGTTGGTCCCGGCTGTCATTAGTGGATCTTTGACAGTCGTTACGGGTCTTCAGAAGCCCGAAAGTCTGACAACCAGAAGGGATATCGTATTACCCAGTAACTGGGTTGTGGAGGTCAGATAGGCAGTCGCTCCATGTAAAATACTGGTATTCAGCTGCATCCGGTTAGACTGGAAGCCGACCCCAACATACATAGTTGGGAAAAGGCTAGGAAGATGATGAGGTTAGGTAAATTGAGGAGGTTGTGGTGTCGTGTGTGGCTCGGCCAGTTGTAAATAAAACACAAATCCATTTTACAATATCACTTTATTTTATTACGGTCCATATGTACCTATAACAGTAGCGTCATTATCGAATACAGACAATTATGGCGTGGCTTACAAATACTTGCACTGACTACCGTGTCATAGCTACTCTATGTCGATCGCGTTAAGAAAAGATAGTTAAGAAAAGGCTCCTACAGTTTGGCTTTTTAGTAAAATGTTGATAACAAAACTTTATTCCTATTAATCAACCGATACCATCCCAACTCATCTTATTACAGAAAATGAGCTAAAAGACGACTCAAAAGAATCGAAGAGTTCGATTTTTTTAACTTTTTAAAAAAAGTTCAAAAAATCTAATTTTCCGTTCAAAACTTTGCAGCCCACGTTTAGCGGTTACATCGATAGTAAGTCCGGCGGGGCTCATAATTGAGATGTATCCCGGCATCCCGGACCGTCCCGGGATTGTGGCCGGACGCTCGCGTATTTTATCATTTAATAAATAGTTGCACCAAGTTTTAATTACAGTCTGGCCGAATAAGTTGGGCGTTTAGGTTAGGTAGATTCTATATTGAGCTAGTTACTAGGGCAAGTTTGTTGGATAGTGCTATTAATTAGGTGTGTCAAAAAGAGTCGAGTGGTAATTAATTTCAACATACTGAGTACGTACCAGCCACCAGCTTATGTAAGTTAAAATGCAGTTTATTTATTATTGATACTTCCTCTATTGGTCTAATTTTGTAAACTGTAACTGAATTTTAACGAAGTGATTTGTTTCTCTACCATATATTAACGTTGGTGGCTGGTAATGGCTGCGTAGGCAAACTGTATTCGCCTCGCTGAATTTTGGGCCATTTTTTTTTGCCATCGATACGGTAAGTAGAAGAACATAGTATTTAAATAATCCTGGTCCTTCCGAGAGTTCGTAATGGGTCAAAGATGCCAGGATTCACTCCTTAACTCTCTCTGTTATGGAAAACACTATTTAATCTAGACCGCCATTGCAACAGTTATTTCCCAAACCCATCGCCCATTCCATTTCACTTTCAAACGCGAACACTACAAAAATCATAGAAAACCGTATGAATATAAACTACATTTTATTGTCAAGTGACTCGCCCCAGTTCTATAGCCCCGTTGACACGTGCGTATCTGTTGTATTATTCAGTTTGAACGAGGCACCGTGCGTGTTGTTTAGTTTGCAACTCTATATACATATTTGGGATGGAGAGCTTCGGAGGATGGAGGGCGAATGGATCGCCAAATGGGTCACGGGGAGGACAGGCTTTGATGTTTTGTGTATTGATATAAACGTGTCCTTTTTGTTTATTACGGTGTCTAGAAGGTAAATGTTTGAGAGAAGTGTCAAGATCAGCTGTTTTGTGTAATAGTGTTACGTGTTTTGACCGCGTGTTAATGACAGGTTACATACTCTGTTCTGTTATGACGACTTCGTCTGCCTGAAGTTTCTTGTATGCGACGGGTTCTTGTATGCAACCTACGCATCGTATCCCCTACCAGCGCTATTACGTCGTTTTTGAAAGAAAGAAAAAGTATTTATTGCGACTCGTAGTGGAAGATCATAAAACTAAACTAACTGCTAACTTTGCTTAACGTTCTTTCTTTTTCTCAACTTCTAAGGGTCCTAGCGTAATGTTAAAGAGCCTATAGTCTTCCGGAAGACTTGTCCTATCAAAGGCAAAAAGATGTTTTCGAATGCGACTGGTAGTTCCAGAGAATTAGCGCGGTCAAACAAACAAACAAAAAACAAACTCTTCAGCTTTATTATTCTCTCTCTCTCTCGCTCCCTCTCTCTCACACACTCTCTCTCTCACACTCTCTCTCTATTCTCTGTTGTTCATTCTCTTTATTCTTTAAAGCCATAGCTTTTAGTGAAAATAATCATCTGCCTAGCCTTTTCCCAACTATGTTGGGGTCGGCTTCCAGTCTAACCGGATGCAGCTGAATACCAGTATTTTACATGGAGCGACTGCCTATCTGACCTCCACAACCCAGTTACTGGGTAATACGATACCCCTTGGTAAGACTGGTTGTCAGACTTTCGGGCTTCTGACTACCCGTAATGACTGTCAATGATCCACGAATGACAGCCGGGACCAACTCTGAGTAAAATTTCATATCGATGAAGTTGGTAGCCATGACGGATCGTCACATGTTTGTTCCAAATATCGAACCGGGATAACGAACTGAATTGGATGCTTGGTAGCTCCTAGCCATATTGGCTATTGGTCGAGCGGTCTCGCCAGGATTTGTTGGACCAATCAGCTGATGTGCCTACAGTCTACAGTGCGTTTCGGTTACGGTACGTCGAACTGCCTTTAAGCGTATTTCAATAGAAACGGAAAGCCTCTATCGTTTGTGTTCAATTTGAATACTGTAGTTCTCTAAATTAGAGAAGCTTAGGGCTGAATCTATGGGATTATCTTATGTCGTGGTCATTTTCGCGGCTTGCTGTAAAAATTAAGTGTAGTTGGTAAGTTAAGGAGAGTCAAAAAGCAAACAAAATACTTTTGCACCCAGTGGTAAAGGCCCTGAATTCCGAGTCGTAAGTCTTGGGTTGAAATCCAAGCAGGTGCTTCAATTTGTGTAAATAATTTCATCACCACTGCTCTCAAAACGCCAAAAGAAAACATCGCGAGGAGACCGCCATGTCCTAGAACCAAAAACTCGAAGACATGTGACATCTACCAATCTGCACTGATGTAGATTACAGCCCACTCCCTGTCGAAGAAAGGAGGCTTGTGTCCCAGCAGTGGGAACATTATAGGCTGATTATGCATTTTGCACTTTTTTGCATTAACGTATAGCAAAAAAAAAAGGAATATAACTAATACCTAACTAATTATTACTAAGCGACTTTGTCCGATAACAAGAAATAATAAATAGGACTGACCCAAAAATCCCTGCTAGAATTGATACCCTATTTTCTTATCTAAGATACCAAGATACCTGTCCCGATCGCAAGATATTTCTTTGCAGATTTGTAAATAAAATATATGTATTCTAGCAGCCGTCACGAATATTGAAAATATTGAAACATCGCTATGAAAAATGAAATAAAGACACGAATTTCTATTTTCTTGTCGATAAAGAATTGTAGCTAAGAAAATATATTTTTAGAATGTGTCAGCTTTCGTTTATTAAATGTTGCTTATAAAGAAAATTGTATCTAAGTTAAAAACAAAATGTTTTTCTGATAATCTCTTTCGATATTCCTATGCTTTCATCATAATCATTTCAGGAAAAATGTCCACTACGTACGTTGAACTTAGGCTTAGGAACATGGCCTGAACATAGGAATACGTATGCTGAATATAGGCCTCCCCCAAGCATCACCACTTCGACCGGTTCTGTACTTCTGCATCCATCTTCCTGCGGCCTTCACAAGATCGTCGGTCCACCTTATGGGAGGCCTTCCAATGCTACGTACGCGATCGCCACTCCAGAACCTATCGGCCATCTGTTCTGCGAGCAATGTACCCTGCCCACTGCCACTTAAGTTTGGCAATTCTTCGGGCTATGTCCTTGGTTCTCCTTCAGATCTCATCATTAAGCGTCTAATAGGTGACACATATCTACATATATCTCTGCTAGATCGAAGCTAACGAAATATCTTTAGTGATTAAGTATCTTATTACGAAGTTTAAAAAATCAAAGACGATCTTTCTTCAACTTTGCAGCCCAATTAACCTAAAATAACCCTAACCTAAAAAATATGTTAAAGATATATATTTCACCGTTATTCGTGTCATCACTCATTGGGAATAGAATTATGTTAAAAACATAACATAAAACTTAATGAAGAACGTTCCGATTTTGTTCGAATATTGTGAAAGGTAGGTTGTGTTTGTATGTTTGTTACTCATTCACGCTGAACGAATTTGGATATATTTAGCACACAGGTAAACTATAAACTGCCGATTGATTCTGTAAAAATCTCACTGTGAAAAGTTAGGTGAAGTGAGCTTAGAGTGAGCTGTCAAAAGTAGTAGTGTCAATCCCTAGTATTAGTTGGAATGACAGCTCACTCCACACTCACTTCACCTGAGTTTTCACGGTGAGATGGTTACAGAATCGCACTGCTGGACCAAAATATAGAATACTTTTTATCCGGGTAATTGTAGCAGTCTCCCTAGGATACCAGCAAAACCATGTGAAGAAGCGCCATAAGTCTATAATCAGCTCATGAGTTCCCACTGCTGAGACAAAGGCCTCCTCTCTATGACAGGGAGTGGGCTGTAATCCACCACGTGGGCCCAGTACGGGTTGGTAGATGTCCTAGAACCATAAATTGGAAGACATGTGACATGTCTTCGAATTTATGGTTCTAGAAAATGTCGGTTTCCCATTGATGTTTTCCTTCACCGTTTTGAAAGCAGTGGCGATGAAATAATTTACACATTTTTCATTATAAATAATAACAGCCGCACAGGTCGATCGGTCAAGTTAAGCTACGCTTGCCGCGGTTGGTCTGTGGATGGGTGACCATCTTTACATACTGAGACCCCTCCGTGCCTCGGAAAGCACGTTAAGCCGTTGGTCCCAGCTGTCATTCGTGGATCTTTGACAGTCGTTACGGGTAGTCAGAAGCCCTAAAGTCTGACAACCAGTCTTACCAAGTGGTATCGTAAGTATTACCCACTGGGTTGTGGAGGTCAGATAGGCAGTCGCTCCATGTAAAATACTGGTATTCAGCTGCATCCGGTTTGACTGGAAGCCGACCCTAACATACATAGTTGGGAAAAGGCTAGGCAGATGATGATAATATGATAATTTACACATTTCATTAATTTACACATTAAACTGCCTGCTTGGGCTCGAATCCACGATCTATAAACTTGTAAGTCACGGCCGTTACCACTAAGCCACTACAGCTCAAGGAAAATTTGAAACAATTAGCTTATAAGTAACAATAAAGTAATAATTTTACATCATTAGCATAAGAATGTCATTGTAATTCACCAATTAAAATACAATATGCATTCTCATTAACAATTAAACCCATTTCACAGGATAAATAACTCAATTAATTTCTCTTTCATAACTTAGTTCAAGAAAATTGAAATACCTATTTCAGTGTGGAATTATGTTAAGAAGCTCACATGTATATATACAAAAGTGTATTTTTAGCGACTCCATATTTATTTATATTTGACATTTTCAGGTCGGCTTTAAATATTCTCATAATGAGTTTATTTCGGATCTGTGGGAGGAGTTTTATTGGTGCGTGAAGTAATTAGAAATATAAAATTATAAATATGTAATAAAGATATTTTATTCATGGAGTAGGCCGAATAATTATATAACTGAGAGGCCTTCTTTGTGTGAAGCAAAATTTGCTAAAATTAAATCTAGTTCATGAATAGTTTGTACCTATTTAATTGTCCTAGCTTTGAGCCTAGCTTTGTGTCTAGGTGCTCGTGGTTAATAATAACAGCCGCACGGATCCATCTTCAAGGTTAAGCTACGCTTGCCGAGGTACCCACCTCGAACCCTCGTGGTACAGTCAGCAACAAAAGTCAATTAACACTGTTACTTTTACAAATCATCTAAATTGATACAAAATGATGCGATACATTGGTTTTCTCTATTTTATGTAACAGCAAAGAGTTAATTATTCTTAAATATTCTATTACTATATGTTTTTTAAGAATATTTAGCTCAATAATTAAGATTTAAACAACTAAAGTGTTAACTGACTTTTGATGCTGACCGTACCATCCATTCTGTCTGGCTGTCATTCGTGGATCGTTGACAGTCTTTACGGTTCGTAAAGCCGAAAGTCAGACAACTACTGGTTGGATTGGTTGTCTCATCTAACGTCCACACTCCAGTTACTGTGGTAACTGGGCTGTGGAGATCAGATAGTACATATGAATTGAAAAAGACACATTTGTGCTTGCCCCGTTTCAAACCCACAACCATATGTAAAAGGTATTTTTAAAAAGAAACCTGCTAAATATTTCAAGCTAAAAGTAACATTCTCCATAACACACACTCGCTCCATACATAATCAGAGTGACAACGTCCCAAGAATTATAATAAGGAACCCTAATAAGAATATATTTCCACATGACTTCATACGGAACCCTTCGCACGCAATCAACCCTTCAAAATCACGTAGGGGTAGCTCTGACCCTGTGTTATTATGTTGAGATGTTTGTTATTAAAAATACGACATGTTTCGATGTCAAAATATTATGTGTTTGTTGAAGAAGAAACGTTTACGTCCGGTTCGTATATCCGATGTAATCCATAAAAACTCGTTTTTTTACCTACGGTTAGTGTATTGTAAATAGGGGTAGGGCGCTTTGGATGAGATTGACGGATTTGTTTGTTAAGTATGTCGGAGTCATTCATTTGACTATTCGGAACGCTAGCGCCATCTCGTGGCGCTAGACAGAGTCTAGCCTGAGTTCGTGGTGGGAGCGACCGCTACAAAGGACGGTGTAAGCAGAGCTCTCGAGATCATCGAAACATGGGACATCGTACGAACAACATGTGCTGAGAAACTGTCGCGCGTTCCGTATCGTTGAGTTGTGTGAGTGTGTGATTCGCTAGTGTGACTGACTTGTTCGTAAATTATAATCTGATTTGAACTGTAAACCGTGTTTCTATAGTGCAATAACCAATACTACCCATAGTACGCCCACAGTAATTAAAATATGCCTGATGCTAACGTGAGACAGACATACCATCTCCGACAAGTATAATACTAGCCTATTAGGCTCATATTGTCCCACTATTGGGCAAAAGACTCTTCTCATACAGAGAATTGATCACCACGCCTACTCAGGACGCATTAGCGATTGGAGACCTAAATTTCCTCATAATAATCCTCACGATGTTTTCCTTCACCGATGTCAGTCATTGTGTTGAGTAATTAAAGTTAGTTAGGGCGAATTTTACCAAACTGGAATAAGACTCCAGTTTGGTGAAATTCGCCCTGGGATTAAAATCACCTTATTACTCCAGCTAGATAATTCTAGATATTTCTGCCGCCTTTGGACAACAAAGTATTTGCCGTCGCGTTGCCACCTCAGTGACTCAGAGACAACTTTGAAATATTTCATTCTACTTAACAGAGTAACTACAACCTAAAAACCTTTACTGATCCTTGATCTACGAATGACACGCAAAAATGTATTAAAATAGAACCCACAACATAATAAACATCATCAAAATATATGACTGTATCAAAATAACCCTCGCATCTTGTCATACCAACACATCAACAATTAACCCAGTTCGGGACCCCACACCTGCAATCCAACGCATACCGGTGACGTCGTAAACTCGTGACGTCATTATGTGACAACGTTTATGACAGACCCGAGTCTGTCTGTGAAAATGCGAATCTGGGTGAATAGACCCGAGTCTAGTCCATATTCGCATTTTCACGTAACTGTATCCCTTTCTGTTGCCTGGAAACATCCTTCATTGGAGCATGAGAACTTACTTGCAACCGCGCTCTTCGACATTCTGTGACCTTGTTCCTCTGTTGCCACAATTGAGTCTTCATTTGCCTAACCTTTCCCCAATTATGTTGGGGTCGACTTCCAGTGTACCCGGATGCAGCGGAATACCAATGTTTTACATGGAGCGACTGCCTATCCGATCTGACGTCCACAACCCTGTAACTGGGTAACACGATACCCCTTACCACAAAAGAGTAGGTAATATAACAAATTGTTATGAAAGGACAATCTGAAAATCAGGACTATAAAAAGTAAATACCGTAGAAAATGTCAAAATATAATTATAAACCTATCAATTGTGTCGCAACAATAAAACGCCAGAAACAATAAACTAACGAAGAAATTTGACATCCAACAAACGGCTATAAACAATTATGCAAATCAGACATCCGCACTTCGCCGCTGACGGGACGCAACTGATCATATCTCATCACGCGACGGTGCTGCCAGGTGCCTATCACCTGTTTTATGTATAAAGTAACTTTTTTTTAAAATTCAGTTAGTGTTGTTGAACTGTTGATTGATTGAAATGTCATCGAAAAAAAACAAATTTCAGTGATATAAAAAATGATTGTTATGTTTTTTTTTTTGACAGTATGCGTTTATTCTATTAAGCGAACTGTTTAATCTTTCCTCAGAAATTATTTAGTAAAGTGACGAGCTGAATTTAAACTTTCCTGTAGGTTTCAACTTACATTTATTTTCATAACCAATTTATAGTTCCTTTTATCTTTTTAATCTATTTTGGAGATCGATTGCGTACCCAAGTAGGCTGCTGCAGACACAATTGTCGTGGGCGATTACTGACCCATCCAATACCCAGTGCGAGTGCGGTGCTTCTGATCAAACCATGCCCCACTTGCTGGAGTGTCCTAAGAGTCCGTTCACCAACACCATGGACGACCTAAAAATGCCACTGATGCCCCAATCCGCCACCTACTGGGCAAACCATATAAAAACAAAAAAAAAACTTGAGAGGTGTCAAGGGACACCCGGATGGAACGAAGTATAACTGGCTTGCTTTCTATAAGAGAGAGAGAGACAGACAGACAGAGAAACACGCGCACGCCGCACGGCTGACAACTATAGCAAAAAGTGTCGTTCCAACTTTTGGTCTTAATTTTTTCCGTCTAGCCCCCTTTCGCAATGCGCGATAAGGAACTTCGTTCCAAAAACAACGGGTTGCACTCCGGAAGTGCCGGCAGAAGTGAAATCTTGAATATTAACGTTGTGCATTTTTGATACTTTGGAATGCGGTCTACTCTCCCTTCGTATTACGAATTTTCGATCAGGTCACGTGTCCTGACGCGAGCTCCGTCTTACGATTTTTCGATCAGGTCACGTGTCCTGACGCGAGCTCCGTCTTACGATTTTTCGATCAGGTCACGTGTCCTGACGCGAGCTCCGTCTTACGAATTTTCGATCAGGTCACGTGTCCTGACGCGAGTTTAACATTTTTTACCCATCACAACAAAAGTGAACAACGCCGCTAAAGAAGTTTTCACTTCAAAAACTACGAGAAAGAGTAAGAGAGAGTGAGAGGAAAAGTACTATAGACACGAAAAAAAGAAGATAAATAGATCTGGGAGAGTAAATCTCTAAAATATAATGTTGTCCTGAATGGACAACCTTCCATGTGTGTTGTGATATTTTGCCTACGTTTTACTTTCTCACCTTTGATACACTCCCCTTTTCGCTTAGATAAACATTATTCTTTCTTCAAAGCCTATTCGTGTGTATCATATCAACATATTTATTGAAGGATGTAAACGTTCAAAATCGTTCTATATTGTAGAGAAAGATGCGTTGAAGCGTGAGATTTGAACGTTTCCGATATGAAAACATGTATTGCTGATTTTTATGCATATATACTAGCTGCGCCCTGCGGTATCACCCGCATAAGTCTCGATCCCGTGTGAATATGGGGGTAAAAAATATTCTATGTTCTAATCCAGTTCATGGTCTACCCATGTGCTAAGTTTCATCCAAATCCGTTCAGCTGTTTTAGCGTGAAAACGTAACAAACAAACTTATAAAAAATCTAATTTTTTCTCATTATAATATTAGTTTAGATAGTCGCTTTTCGTGTCTGCATATGTGACTGTGTTGTTCTTCTTAACTTCACGGACTTTGATGCGGTTCTCTTCAGCATGTAGAGAATTTATTCCGGAAGGTTTATGTGCTTAATACATTAATATTAAACTTACATATAAAATATAAAACTTGAGAGGTGTCAAGAGAGAGAGAGACAGAGAAACACGTGCACGCCGCATGGCTTACAACTATAGCAAAAAGTGTCGTTCCAACTTTTGGTCTTAATTGTGGAAGCAGCGTGTGAAGCAGGCGTGGAACCTAGGTGTTTTACTTTGTGTAAATTATTTCATCACCACTGCTCTCAAAACGGTGAAAGAAAACATCGTGAGGAAACCGGCATGTCCTACTTACAAACAAAAATTCGAAGACATGTCTTATCAACCAACCCGCACTGGGCCCGCGTGGATTACTGCTCACACCCTCTATCATAAAGGAGGCCTATGTCCCAGCAGTGGGAACATTATAGGCTGGCATATACTAGGATGTACTTCTGCCCAAGTTTCCCCTAAAAACTTAAATTTTTCCACAAACAATGGCATATGTATTAATCAAAAAGCAACAACAAAATATTTTCCATCCATTTCAATACAACAGTGTATGTCCAGTTCCCGGCCATCTGGTGTGACGTCATTCGTATGACGTCACCTGTACGCGACGTTATTCTAGCGTTCACGTGGAACGGGGAATAAAAAATAAAGTTGTTGCTACCGTAGGGACACGTTGGTTTTGATATGCTATAGGGTATCTATCTATAGTTCTATCAATCAACTCAGCCTATCGCAGTCCACTGCTGGACGTAGCCCTCTCCCAGACTGCGCCACAACACCCTGTCCTCCGCCTTCCGCATCCAGTCTGTCCCAGCAACCTTTAGGTCGTCCGTCCATCTAGCTGGGGGGCGTCTCACGCTACGCTTGGCGATACGCGGTCTCCATTCCAAGACTCGTCTGCTCCAGCGATCCTTCGACAGACATGGCCAGCCCACTGCTACTTCAGTATCTATAGTTCTATATACTTACTATACCCTGTCCATTAGGTAAACCGTTTTTTGCCAGAACAAGTGATTGCAGCAACACACAATACATTGATTGATACACGTACGGTATTATAATGTCTGTAAGATGCCATAAATAAGACAATTCAATAAGATAAGGCAGTTTATATATTTATTTTATTACGCATTTTAAAGTTAACTTTTACGTAATCTGGAAAATATACGTTCTAAGGCAGCTGTCAGTACAGGGTTAATAATAAAGCTGAAGGGTTTGTTTATTTGAACGCGCTAATCTCGGGACCTAACAGTTGGATTAAAAAAAATCTTTTTGCATGTGATAGCTCAATTCTTGAGGAAAGCTATAGGCTACTTAACATCACGCTAAGACACTTAGGAGTCGAGCAAAAACAAAAAAAGCCAGAAAGAACGCTAAGCGTGAAATACATACTGGTGAAAATTATAGATTTTCATGACGGTCCACGCTCTTCCAGGAAGCCGTAGCAGTACAAGCTTAAAAAATAATTCAATTGTTTCGTTATTTCAAATCAGCATAAAAATCCGAAGAATACAAAACAAAAAATCTTCATAAGCTCTTAGGAGACTTGGAATGGCCCCATAGAATATTATAGGCTCTAAAAACCAAGGGCCCGTCAAAATGTAAAACGATAAACAAGCGTATGTCGCAGTCAGTAAAGCAATATTGGACATTTTGCGTAATGCCTATATCCGTCGTAACGGTTTTGCGGCTGAGCTGCGTATTAAGATAATGTGTTGTTATGTGTAAAGGGAAGTAGGTATGTGTTTTTTTATTAGTTGCGTTGTGGGAAAAATGGATATGTTTTGTTTTTGCCAAAATAAATTACTTTGAATAAGGAAATGTTGTGTTTTCTGTGGATTCTTTGGTAGGTCTCGTTTTTTTGGCAACAATATGTCTTGCCAAAGATAACTATAAAATTTTTAGACATGTTGCGTCGACCCTAAAATAACTGGGATGAGGGCAAACGAATGAACGATGATGAACGAAAAAAAAAAACTCGATACAGTTCACCCTTGTTAGGAAGCGACTGTGACAAATAAAACTGGTTTTATTTTCTGAATTTCTTACCTAGTTATTAGCGCTTGTAGATTGTATATCTAGGATAAAACCTTGAGTATAATCAAATGTATTTGTTGTAAAACAATACAGAATTAGGTATTCAAAGCAATTCATTTGTTATGCATCTCGCGTTTGTACCAAATCCGATTGCAGCTGCACCAAACGTTATGGTAACATAAGTAACACTTCGTCTAAACATTAATTGGTGCAAGCCAATGTTCGTTCTCGCCTTAGACAAATAACTTCACGGCTGTATTCCCTTAGGGGTTGGTTAGAGGTGCTTAGTAGAGTCAGTAAAAGGGTTAGGTATATGTACAAGTAAAAATAACTTTCCACTCAATTCTTTGGGTACGGAACCTAGCCTAGGTTCCGTACTCAAAGAGTCCCAACGGGATCCCATTACTTAGGTTCCGCTGTCGGCCCGTCACTCCGTCCGTCTGCCACACGGCTGTATCTTTTGAACCTATATATGTTTCTTCTTTTAATATGTAGTACATAGTTTTAAATGTTGTATGGTAGTACAGACGAGTGCGCCACGCACTTGGTCGGTTTTTTAAACTTACCGCACGATGGCAAGTAATGTCAAAGGTCTACACAATATGCATTTATAGTGATTGCAAGTCTGTGTATCTGTCTCTTTTGACATATTTCGGATCCAGATATCCCAACAATTTCCAAGTACTAAGCTTCATGCCTCTACCCGTCAACTTGTCGGCTTCGAAATCCGTAATTCCTATGAACACAGAGGTGGCGGACTATAAATTAACAGTAAATCTAACGTGCATTTCACTTAACTGATCCGGTTATCAAGTTAAATCCTTCATTCCCCTGGGCGTTTGCGCTTAACGCGAACTTTGGTAGCTGTAATTGAAATTAGTTGGTTATGTGTAGTTTGTGTAGCTGTTGTTACATAGATTTAGTAAAATAATTTAATGTCTGTATAATTAAATTGACTGTCGAGGTCTTCAGCTATACCTATAATTACTTTACTTTTACAATAATAAAACTATATCAATATCATTAAAATGGAGGCGCTCGTGACTAAATTGTAACAGTACGAGTCAATCGAAGGCTAAGCTATGCTTGCCAAGGTCGGTACGTGGATGGATGACCATTACATATCGAGACGAGACCCCTTCGTGGCTCGAAAAGCACTTTAAGCGGTTGGTCCCGGCTGTCATTCGTAGATCTGTGACAGTCGTTACAGGTCACAGTCGGAAACCCAAAAGTCTGACGGCCAGTTTCAACAAGGGGTATCATGTTACTCAGTAACTGGGTTGTGGAGGTCAGGTAGGTAGTTTCTCCGTGTAAGATATGTTACATTCAGCTGCATCCGGTTAGACTAGAAGCCGACCCCAACATAGTTGGGAAAAGACAGGCAGATTGACAATATCATTAGTAAGTTTGTTAAAAACATCCTGTTATAATGAAAATGAATGATCGATTTACTACAAAATATTGGAAAACTGCCATTACTCGTTACTAATCAAATGTAGGTACAGACGCCAGCACACCAAGCTACTACAATCTGTCAAATTTCTTTAATAGATTTTCAACTTTATCGCTAAAGCATTAGGTTCAAAGTTGATTGAGAAAATTTGACAGTTTCGGATAGCTTGACCTGCTGGCGTCTGTACTAACTTAGTGCATTAACTTGCTACAATTTACCTAATAGTTTATGGAGACTTACTACTAAGTATTCCAAATAAAATTTACTGGGGCTAGTAGTAGAATATCAATACTGTTAATTTACTGCTTCTCGTTGAGTAAATTACAAAGTAGTATTCGTAAACCAAATAAAATTAACCATAAAAGTTTAACTTGACGCAGAACGCAACAGTGTTGAAATTTTATAACTCGTTCGCGTAAATGGAAGAAGTTAACTGAATTTAACTGTGATTATCGTTAGTGTAATCATCTCGTTTTTCAAAGTGGGGTTTAGTTTGAAAATAATTCCTAAATAAGTAAGTCAATCAGATAAAATTTCCACATTTTATTGCTGAAGATTGGCCTGTTCCAAATGCCCTTATTAAAATCGACCATGAAATGAGGCCATGAGAGCCAAAGTGACCTAATAGAAAAAAATTGAACTAATTTTAAGGCCACCGTGGCGTTATGTCTTTTACAGATTAGAGAAGAGAGCCACAGTGGCCTAACTGAAAAAAATTGAACTAATTTTTGGGCCACCGTGGCGCTATGTCTTTTACAGATTAGAGAAGAGAGCCACAGTGGCCTTACTGAAAAAAATTGAACTAATTTTTAGGCCATTATAACTTTTACAGTTTAGAGCAGTTTTTTCAAATAAATTCAGTATTGAAAAAATGACAGGCCACTGTAGCTCTCATGGCCTCAAACAGGTTACTGTTAGCATTTATCATCCCACTGCTGAGCAAAGGCCTCCATGGCAATCCGGGGCTAATGTGGACCACTGGTCATTCGTTTTGTCCAGCTCGTCTCACCATCTTTTTCGGGGTCTACCGCGACGTCTTCTAGCTAGAAGGCTTCGCGGCATGTGGAGCCCTGACACAACTGTGTCAGGGTTCCACATAATGACTATTCTGCTACACAGCTCATTGACATGCGGCAGGCGTGGCCAGCCCAAACCAACTTCAACATTGCGGCTTGAAGTAGGTACTTGGCTATTTTGTATCTTTAGAACCCCAAAATAGTAATTATTTGAGGTTCACAAAAAGAGGCGCAATCATTATATTAGTTAGACTGTTCAATAACGTTTTTAGGAGCGCTATACAAGCCACACTTTAAAATTACAAATCTCAAAAATGTCATTAGAATATACAATTCAATAAACTTTATTGCTCACACGGAAAATAAAAACAAAAAAGAACAGTACCAACATCTAAAACCCAACATTTTTATTTTTAAAAGGCCTGAAACTGATGCAATCACAATACACACACGGCCATTTGCATCCAGAAAGGTTGAAACTCAACGCGGCATTTACGCCAAACTCGGTAACATTTTGAAATTTTCCACACTGAAACAGGAAATGGGAATACATACAAATTCCAATACAAATAGTCGAGAGTTTCAGGTGCTTCGAAACACAATATAAACGAATACGCAAGTCGCAGACAATAAATCAACATCGGACGTTTCGCTTAACGTCTAGTTCCGGGCTTTCCCCCGGGGTGTAGCCGCGTAGTTACGCCGTAGTCACCACGTCAGCAAATACGTGTAAGCGAGGATGTAAGTTTTGTTGGAATTTATTTTATTGCTTGCTTTTTTGGTTCTTTTTGTTTTAATCTGTTGAAGGAGACTGATATGTTTCTAACTGAGGGTGCGGAGATAGTGAAACGAGTGTCTTAATTGAACGCTGGCTTATTACTGACTCTTATATGGGACCACTCATACATTTACAATATAATATGAACTATGTGTGAGTGGCAAGCGCATACACATCATTCCTCCACACTAATTTTGGAACCTATTGACAAATAACATAAAATATTAAACTTAACAAATTAAACATAAAAATCAATAAGTACTCAGTAGTAAATCAGAAAAAATTTGCTTCAACTTTTTGATTAAGGATTGTGTGGTTACATCATTCCGCATATAAATACACTCCAACCATTTAGAGTAGGCATCAATCACTACTAAGTCAGTTTGTTGCCGTATAGATAAGTAGTCGATATGAATTCGTTCCCACACCGCATGCTCCGATCCACCTCTCAATATCCTCATCTATACCGGGCCACCACATTCTACTACGCGCATTGCATTTCATTTTGACGATGCCTAAATGCGTGCTATGTAGTTCCCGCAACATTCGTTCACGCAATGTCATCGGAATTACTACCTTATGACCTCGCATTAATATTCCATTTTCATATTGCAAATCCGTACGACATAAAAATTATGGGCGAATAGACTCGCAAACAATTTTTCGCGGCCACCTTACATTTGTATATTTAACAACAGTTTGTATAGTCTTGTCACTACAAGTAGCATTCTTGACATCTGTAAACAAAACAGCTGGCGCAGTCGTATCTAAAATATACCCAAGTAAGTTACGTTCTCCTTAAAAAACTCACATTTTTCCTTTTGAAGACGCAAACCTGCTTCATTCAACCTGCTTAAAACCTGAGCTAACCCTGTCATATGAAGCGTTTTTGTTGGCGCAGTTAAACAAATATCGTCTAACCATATACTAACGCCTTCAATACCAGACAGCAGTACCTCCATCGCCTTTTGGAACAAAGCTGGACCATTCGCGAGACCGTAGACTAGGCGTGTATATTTAAATAAACCCTTCGGTGTGTTAATGGTAGCTGAGCTCTTGGGAGTCCTCAGAGGGGTTAGGGGTCATTCGGCCCACTATGGAACTGGGACCGCGGACCAGTTACCCCTTTTAAAAATTGATAATGGTTAACTGGGCTCACATCTGTTTTATTAAGCTCATTTTTGCGACCTTTTTATATATTTTATGGTCTTTTACTCTTTATACATGTTGTCAAAATAAAAGTCAGTTGTGTCAGTGATTCGTAATTTTATTGAATTATAAAAACTACAGTCCACATTTTGCCTACACTCATCTTAAACATTACAAAAAGTATTTTTGTCGATACTCATGTTTGTAAGAGTAAGTACTTAATTACTTGGGGAAAAATGATGCGTTAGTGTGACAAATGTTTTCCAACTCGTAGATAAAACACGTAAGATTTGAATCGCAAGCAATGTCTAAGTAGTTTATGATTTAAAAAAAAAATAGTATTGTGGTATAATTGAGCTGATTAGAAATCGATAGATGTGAGTTTTGAATGATTTTCAAAACTCACCTCTATCGATTTCTAATTTATCTACGAGTTGGAAAACATTTGTCACACAAACGCATCATTTTTCCCGAAGTAGGTACTCTTACAAACATGAGTATCGACAAAAATGCTTTTTGTAATGTTTAAGATGAGTGTAATATTTGCACCAACGACAGTCCCATTTATTGTCCAGGGAAATCACTGTCCATTCTAAGGTTGCCTGGAAGAGATCGCAGTAATGCGATAAGGCCGCCCATTGTATATTATGTAGTTTCATGTATTTTTTTTTATGCTTTGTATTTTAGTGGTGTACAATAAAGTATATATAAATAAATAAATAAATAGTGTAGGCAAAATGTGGACTGTAGTTTTTATAATTCAATAAAATTACGAATCACTGACACAACTGACTTTTATTTTGACAACATGTATAAAGAGTAAAAAACCATAAAATATATAAAAAGGTCGCAACAATGAGCTTAATAAAACAGATGTGGGCCCGGTTAACCATTATCAATTTTTAAAAGGGGTAACTGGTCCGCGGTCCGAGTTCCATAGTGGGCCGAATGACCCCTAACCCCCTCAGAGAGTGTAAATTGATAATACGCATTTTTTAGATCTATTTTCGAGTAATGTTTACCGCCGCGTAGTTTCGCAAACACTTCTTCAATTCTTGGTAACGGATACTTATCTATAACCAAATCCTTATTAAGTGTGACTGAAAAATCACCTGCAATTTTAACCGCGCCATTATCTTCCAAGACCGGTACTATGGGTGTTGCGTAACGAGAATTACTAACAGGAATTAGTATACCTAAACTGACTAATCTATTTAATTCTGATTCTACTTTATCTTTCATTGCAAACGGTATTGGTCCAGCCTTATAAAATTTTGGTATTGCATTTTCCTTTAGTTGCAAATGGACTTCAAATATATTAAAACAACCAAGTTCGTCCTTCCATAAATTCGGATACTGTTCCAATAATGTATTAACGTCATCGTCTTGACTTATTTTATAAATTATTATTTTTTATTATCTTTGACATTGATTTACTTTCTGTAATTACTTAAAGTCACACCCGGACTTATTACTCCTTATTTATTTATGAAAATAGTCTACTTTTGGAATGTTTGTAAATATGTGAGCACCATGTATCTATCACATAGTCAATTTATATGTCATGGTTTCATTAATTCATTTTAATTCTTTTGCCTACTGTGGTATAGTAATTTTATTTTTAGGTGCATCGTCTTCACATATAATTGAATAATTAATGTATGCAAAATATTGTAAAACATTTTAAAAGAGTAACGGTGGAGTTTCTTGCCCATTCTTCTCCATACGAAAACTACCTTTTGGAAGGGGCGACTAGAATCAATTTTATTTTAATTTTAATTTTGACGTTCAAAAGTGCCTTTAATGTGCCTATTTGAAATAAACGATTTGACTTTGACTTTGAAAATGTTGGTTAAAATCAAACCGAAGGCGGACATAAAATCGCGACCGAGAAGAGGTGGGCCGTTTGAATCTACTACAAATAATTTGATGTTCTCGACGGTAGGCTGAAAATACCCCAACGCTAAAATTTTATGTCCGTTATACAAACACATTTGATTTTACAATCTTTTAATTTGTAATGTGCAAATAGATCTGAGTATAATGTTTTCGACATAACCGAAACACCCGACCCTGAATCTAACTCCATAGTCACCGTCAACATCGCCCACTTTAATCACTAAGTTCAACGGTTTATCGGTTACGTACCTTATATTGAAATTCTTACATTCATCACAGCTACCATCCGTGTCCTCACTGTTATCACTACCGATATTATTAACGCGAACACGGCCGTTTTTATTATTTTTATCACACACTTTCTTCAAATGTCCTACCTTTCCACATTTTTGGCACTTAAAATTTTTGTAGCGACACTTTTCCTTATCGTGACTTTTTAAACCGCACACCGAACAACGAAAATCTTCGTAACGCTGTTCACGGTAATTCGACGTTGATTCGCGTCCATCTCGCGAGCCCGTACGAGCGCCGCCAGCACCAGCGCCGCCATTGCCTCCACGTTTACCGGTTCCATTGTTCAACCGCTTGCATCCACCTTTGTATGATAGATTGTTCACTGCTTCCTCTTTGATCACAGTCATATCAGTGGATGTTACGTTCCTGGCCTCTCTAGCACTTTCTGCTTGTTCTGCTATCTCCTGTGCTTTCACAAACTTAAGGCAGAAGCATTCTGCTCAAACAATTTGTCACGCTCGGGCCCCGCTCCCAGGCCGAGGACGAAACGATCCGTAAGGTTCGTGTCTAAGGCGGCGCCAAAGTCACAGTAGCTCGCCAATCCTCGTAATCGTGCAGCCCAATCGTTCAACGATTCGCCTGAGTTTCTTTTCGCCCCATAAAATATTGCCTTGTCCGCAAATGAGCATTGCTTCTGTTTAAAATGAGTGTCAAGCAACTTCACTAGCTTCTTATAGTCCAGTTCCTGGATATGCTATATTACGCACCAACCGATACGAATCGTCTGATAGATGTATTATTAATATTGCACTTCTATTCTCTTCACTTACGTCGTTGACTTTGAAGAATTGAGTCAACCGGCCTTTATAAATTAACCACTCACAAGATTTATAATCGAACGTAGTTAAATTTCCTAAAAACGACTTCGCCAATTTTTTTTCTTTTCTTGCGGGTAAGATCGTCCTCGTCGCCAATGATATGTTTCTAACTGAGGGTGCGGAGATAATGAAACGAGTGTCTTAATTGAACGCTGGTTTATTACTGACTCTCATATGGGACCACTCACACATTAACAATATATTATGAACTATGTGTGAGTGGCAAGCGCATACACATCAGAGACACAAAAGAATTTATATTTTTATTACGTCCGGAGGCGTTTAGTGTTCCGCAGAGTGTTAGAGAGCCCGCAGACATACAATTGTAAGTTGGCCGACTATCGAACGACTAAATTGCGTATTTTTATAATTTAGCTGACCAACTTTATTTTATTGGTTACAAGCCGTATCGGAAGCGTGATCGGAAGTGAATCTCTATTCTGATACGATCAGTGTCCAATTAATTAGTTGAACGATTTAGTTGGAGAAGATGTGCGGGCTAGCACAAGTAATTACACCTATTAGTATACTCTGCGATTTACTCGGCCAACTTACAATTGTATGTCTGCGGGAGCTCTTAAGCTGTGTCTATGTATGTTATCTATACTAACAATAATGCTGACAAGTTTGTTTGTTTCTTTGAACGTGCTAATCTCTTTTACTACGAGTCGGATTTGAAAAATTCTTTTTGCGTTTGATAGCCCGTTTCTTGAGGAAGGCTAAAGGCTATTTAACATCACGCTAAGATCCATAGGAGCCGAGCAAAAAGAGAAACAATAAAAAAGAATTCGATGAAATAGCGCAGGCAGGCGATGTGATGCGACGAGGTATTTAGGAGGAACAAGAAATTTCACACGGTCGAAGCTAGTTAGGAAATAAAAGAGGGATGATGGTCGTGCGATTGGTGACCTATTAGAAGGTAAATGAAGAGTCTATTAGCAGAATAATTGTTAATGATCATGCATGATCAAAAGCCGCTCTTCAGTTCAACAATATAAAGTGTATTTGTCAAAAGGTTTGTTCAAGACGTAACTAGATGGCGTTGTCGTCGAATTAGAACTCGCAAGCGTTGTGTGACAACGATTTGGTTGGGTTCGTGTGAATTTTGGCAAATATAATTATCAGCTTTAGAACAGTACCTATACAGTTTGGTTGTTATATTCAGATCTTCAACCCTATTAGTATATACATAAGGCTACGTACGCACTGACAGATGGCTTGCTTAGCGCCTAGAGCCTAGTGCCTTAACATCCTTACAAACACGCTAGGCCACTAGCGAAGGCGCCAAGCATGCAGTGCGGCCGGTTGCGAAAATTCTAGAGCATTCGTTTGACTTCGCTACTCGCAAGGTGACTCGCTAGGCTCTAGGCGCTAAGCAAGGCATCTGTCAGTACGTACGTAGCCTAAGGTCAACATTTAAGTACTGAGTACCATATTAGTTGTTCGGTATTTAACAATAATAATAGATTTAGTGAAAAGAAGAAACCTTAATAACCAAGTTAAAATTTATTCGCGAATATTTTACAAATAATAAAAACTTTTGGGAAACTCTTGCTAATCAATACAGTATGGATGGAAAATTAGTTTTTGTTTTTTATTGCCGAATGGGCCTGCTCTTGACCTCGATCATGCCTGATGGATAAATGGAACAGGTCTATGATGGAAAAATCGTGTCCCGAAGATCCTGTTCACTCTTGATTTGAAGGCAGACGGGTTAAATGTGAAATTCACAGACGTTTCCCAAAACTTTGCTGTAAGTATGGGCAATACTGCATGCTATGCTGTACTAAACAAAGCTCACAATTTCAAAGTACAGGGGGCCTACTCCGAAGTGCAAAGTTCGAATGTTCGGATCGGACCGACACATGGCCGGACCGAATATTATTGAAAAATGCGAAAAAAGTTCGGATCGACTCAGTTGTGTCGGGACCATAGTCAATATTCGAAAGAGTGTAGGAGTATAGAATCGGAACCGACCGAACCAAATAGTAACTTCGTAGCAGGAAACGGCCGAACATTCGGCCGATACTACGTCGGAGTAGACCCCCTGGATTCAAATACAGCAAAATACAAACAAACTAGCAAGTAGCAGACAATATATCAAAACTAGACATTTCGGTTAACGTCCAGCCTCGTCGGCGGCGCGTATCCCCCGGGAGGAATAAAACACTGGACCGTGGTAGCCAAAAAACTATCTACATCTCTGAAATAAATTTATCACTAAGTTCTTATTTTACCTTTCAAAGTTCTGTAGCGGAATCTACAACGCCACATGCGAACAACGCGTCATACTGACGTCACGCAAATCCTGCATCTCGCAAGCAGAGTTTACCGCGCAATTAGCATAGATACAATTTCCCAACATCAATCGTTGGGCAATAGCCCGCCAGACACAACACCCGTCTGGTCGGAGGATCCTCCCTTTTCTATAGAGGATGAGTGAACTTTACACCCTGTTCCTCATGCCTCTAAAGTTCCAATGTTCTGATTCAATCTGCCTAGCCTTTTTCCAACTATGTTGGGATCAGCTTCCAGTCTAACCGAATGCAGCTGAATACCAGTACTTTACATGGAGCGACTGCCTATCTGACCTCCACAACTCATTTACTGGGTAGCACGATACCCTTGGTAAGAGTGGTTTTCAGACTTTCGGGCTTCTGATGACCCGTAACGACCGTCAAAGAACTGCTAATGACAGCCGGGACCATCAGCTTAACGTGCTTTCCGAGGCACGAGTGGTGTCAGTATGTAAAGATGATCACCCATCCACGGACTGACTGTGGCAACCGTAGCTTAACCTGATCGATCGACCCTTGCGGCTTTCGACGGCACGGTTGGCGCAGTGGTTAAGCGATTGACTGCTGCGCTGCGTGTCGCGGGTTCGATTCCCGCACGGAACAAATATTTGTATGACCTATATGTATTTGGTCCGAGTCTGGGTGTTTTTCTATCTATAATATGTATGTATTTACAAAAAAAATGTATGTAAGTAGTTTATCAGCCATCTTGTTACCATAACACAAGCATTAGGTTGCTTAGCTTGGGACTAGATGGCGCTGTGTGAAATGTCCATGGATAATATTATTATTATTACTTAGCCACAACCTCCAATGTTTTGATTAAAACATCATAATACTAACTAGTGTTGATACTCGTAGATGAAGTTTTGTGCTCTGTTGGCTATTATTTATTACTAACTGCGCGCCGAGGTTTCACCCGCATAAGTCTCGATCCCGTCGGAATATCGTGATAAAAAGTATCCTATGTCCTAATCCAGATCATGGTCTACCTATGTGCCAAATTTCATCCAAATCCTTACAGCCGTTTTAGTAAGAAAGAAAGAAAGAAAATACGTTTATTTGCGGTAAACATGACGCAAAAAAGAACATAAAAAACAAAATAAAGAAAAAAAACAATAAGTAAAGGTTGACATGCGTCACATCCACGCAAAACGGCTATCGCTCAGCATTATGCTGCGACCCTATGCAAGACAGAGCCCCAGCGCTGGTTTTCAGCGACAGCCGGCGGAAAGTAGTGTGAAAGCGTAACGAACAAACATACTAAAAATAAAATCATTTCTCTTCATAATATTAATTTCTATATAAAAATGATGTGTATTTGTATACGAGTACATATGGAATACATTTATTGGGTCACATTATTTGTTCGTTTTATGTAGGAAACTACTTGTCTTTTATGAATTCTATTTTTGTTCGATGTAAGAGGAAGCAAATAGATACGACATATACACGATTTCATTGTGATAACAATATTGTCAACCATTCAATATTCATATTTGATATTAGCTTATAACTTAAAATAATATTTAGGGTGAAATTAAATTAGCTAGCCAAACTCTGCGGACGTGATGAGTATCAATATCTAATCACGATAAAACAAAAAAAAAGTTAATTTGAGAGAAATATTTTTGGGGGTCACCGACCGTTATAGTCACTAAATATCAGTTTAAAAATCAGCTTTTTATTGTGTAAACTTAACCAAATAAAACAGATTTTCTCAACTCATACTTCAAGTAATACATAATATAATAATACATAATATTATATCTATTTTATTATTTATTTATTACTGTGATTGCCCGTGACATCACAGCGGGCCCTATCAGAATACCAGCGCTTCGACATTTATTTTTTAAATGTCGAAGCATCATGCTGAGATAGGAGCCTTTTGGCCTTGTATAGGACTTTCTGTTTCTTTTTTTTTCCTTTTTTTTTAATTTTTTATACAATTTGTTATATTTTTTATTTTTAACTCTGTTTAGTTTAGTTTTATGATCCTGTACGAGTCGCAATAAATACTTTTTCTTTCTTTCTTTCTTTCAAGTAATAACACAACCAGCGGTCGCTGAACCCCAAAAATGACATGATTTTATTTTTATCATGTTTAGATGGCGATACCCATCATGTTTGCGGAGTTTCGCTAGCTAATTTAATTTGACCTGTATTATATTACTGTCGTACACATTCCCCTTTCTCCCGCAAGTGTACTGTCGTACACATTCCCCTTTCTCCCGCAAGTGTAGTGAAAACTGTCGTACACATTCCCCTTTCTCCCGCAAGTGTAGTGAAAACCAGAAATATCCGGTTTTTCCCGGTTCCTCTGGGGGCCTGGCGGGGGAACTTTGAGAGATAATGATTGGGGGTAGATGTTCCCCTTTGACATCGCAAAATAGATTTTTCCCCTCGCTTACTGAGTTCGAGGTATTAATTCTATATTTTATATTTACGGTGACAGTTTTGTGGTGGCGAGTTGGTTTTGTTCGAGTGATTTTTTTTAGAACTAGCTACGCCCCGCTTTTTCACCCGCATAAGTTTCAATCCCCTGAAAATATCGCATCACCTGCCGTCGGGAGAACAAGAAACTAGTTTCCAACTATGTTGGCTTTTCCCAACTACGTTGGGGTCGGCTTCCAGTCTAACCGAATGCTGCTGAATACCAGTACTTTACATGGAGCGACTGCCTATCTGACCTCGCACGGCACACTCGCCTATCACGGCGCACGGTGACCTGGCACGGAGGGGTCTCAGTATGTAAAGATGGTCACCCATCCACAGACCAAACGCGGCAAGCGTAGCTTAACCTGACCGATCGACCTGTGCGGCTGTTATTATTTAGCCACGGGCCCCTCAACAAGAAACTAATTTGATGACATTGATGTGCCGGTGGCGACGGTTAGGGGAGGCCATTGTCCAGCAGTGGACTTCTTTCGGCTGAAATAGTGTTGATGATGATGATGTTTCGAAGCTATGAAGGCAGTTTATTTAATTTTTTCCAGTTCCTTTTACGTTCGCATACGGTCTAATTGGACTCTGCTCACGAAATTCGTTTTAGTTCGGGGAAAAAAGTTCATAATAAGATATATCCGAAAGTAGAGTAGCGAAAGATTGAGTGCCTCGAGCTAATCAATCATGTCCAAAAAGGACATGTACTTGCGAAAGGTGGAGCTAGAAACTTAGTATGATTTTTTTGTTTTGTGTTTTTTGGAAATGTATTTATTTTAAAATTAGCTTTTTAATTACAAACTTTTGCTTAGAAAACTTATCTTTGTGTATTAGGTAGGTAGCGGTAGGTACATAGTTACAAAATGGATGGATTTTAGTTGGGTTTTTTGCATAACTGTGTCTAATTATACTCGTACATGTAGTTTCAGTTTTAGACGTATATATTTAAATGAAATGTTCCTTGATCAACAAAAAAAAAAAAACAAAATCGGCTCAGTCGTTTGGGAGCTACATGGCGCAGACTGTTCTTTGTCTCTGTTTTTTGTCGGAGATTACAAAAGGGCAAAAAGAAAATCCAGATCAAAACTTGACCCGTAGTATCTAAAATTGGTATTTAATGTGAGTCTCAGATTTCAACGGCATCTTTATTCTTAAACGCCGAATCTTGAAGCGAATCCTACTAATATTATAAACGTGAAAGTTTGTGCGGATGGATGGATGGATGGATATTTGTTACTCTTTCACGCAAAAACTCCTCAACGGATTTGGATAAAATTTGGCACGCAGATGGTTTATAACCAGGATTAATTAACATATATGATACTTTTTGTCCCGACATTCCCACGGGATCGAAACTTATGCGGGTGAAACCGCGGGGCGCAGCTAGTGACCTTATAAATGCGACTGATAAAAATACGTGTTTTCTCGTATCAATATTCAGAGCGTTTCCCCATTCACAAGGACGCAGTCTAGGTGTTTGTTTCGGAAGAATTCTCTGTATTGCTTCAAAAGTGAATGTTCTCGGAGAATAGAATTTAGGCTTTAAGTTGTTACAATTTTATTTATTTATTTAATGTTTGGATCAGTGGTCGGGAGGGTATTATTATATGTCAAGGGTGGTTGTATGGCTTGTCAGACTTTTACTGACTAAAACGCAACCATGTTCCTTCAGTTGCCTGTGCCAGGGGCCACGGTATCTCTTCCGAACAACCCGCGGCCCTGGCAGGCATCGGCCCTAGCGGATCCCGTCAGTTCGTGCTGAGATCTCTTTGAGGCGCGCGTGGAACACAACGCGCCGTCCACCTGGGCCTGGTCCTTACCGGGCGGCGAGCTGCCCATTGCTCGCCACCCGCAAGCCCGCGCCTACGGTGGCCGGGAGTCGGCTGTTGACTCCCGACGTCCAGGGCGTCTCCTGCTGCGTTGTATATCCCCTTGGTTTTAAAGGTGTCCATTATCAATTTTCAATTTCCTTTTCATCAAACTGCAGGCAAGCTGTCACCCATAGCCCACTGCTACACCCACTGCTGAACAAAGTTGCTTTTGCCGAAATTAGTTTCACTACCTAAAATATTAAATTGTTCAAGTCGCTACAACAAACGCTCAGAAGCAATCGACCGATAAATACGACTCAGCTCCTCCAACCCTAGACTTATTTCCGTTTTCCAGTACTTAATAACGCCTCATTAATGTCAGGGAGGGCATTTTTACCTCGTTTCCTCCCCATGAGAAAGGAAATGAGCCTCTGTTTACCTCCCTCCCGCTCAACTTCACAAACAATTGTTTGTGCACGAAGTAATTAAAAAAATGCTCTTTGCGCTTTGTGGTGATGGGCAGGGCTTCAGGCGTTTTGTGAAACTCGCTGTGGTGGAAACGGTTTTTAACGTTTGGCCTTTTTTTTCGCTGACATGACCAGGAAGGCACATATTCGTTAACGCATCTCTTGGGAGTTAGGAAGGTGTTCTCGTTCAGTTTTCCCTGACGTGTTTGGGGGGAACGTGACGCCGTTTGAGCTTGTCGCGAACTGTTTTTATTTTGGAATAAAAAAGTTGTAAAACATTTTTATCCCAGAATAAAAACCTGGCCTGTGGCGACCGCGTCTCGGAAGACGTAGTGTTGGCAGGTCTCCCACAAGGTGGGCCGACGACCTTGTGAAGGCCGCAAGAATCCGCTGGATGCGGGAAGCACAGAACCGGTGGAAGTGGAGGTGCTTGGGAGAGGCCTATCCAGCAGTGGACGTCTTTCGGCTGAAATGTGGATGATGAAAAACATATTTTACTGACATAAAAAATCGGCTACTTCCCATTTGGTAAACTTCCCATTTCGTAAACCTCAAACTGTACCTACTAAAAAGTTGCGTTTGGTAAACATTATACATTTCATACATTTAGTCCCATTTCGAAAACATTTCAATATTTTTTTGTGTTATATCCCATTTGGTAAACTTTCAGATGAAATGGGTACAGTCAAGTAAAAAAAGAAAAACGAAACTAATGATAACATTGTCATTTATTTTGTTAAATATTTTTAATCACAGGTACAATAGTCGGATTATGTGTACGTATGCCATTTACACATATTGATATTTAAAAACAGAAATAAAAAGTGGGGTGTACAAATAACTTTCAAAAAATTTAAGAAAAATCACAGTTCGATTTGACTATTTCAATGACAAGTTTTATTTTTTTAATAACATAAGTCAATCTAGATGCGAAATCAACTTATATAAAAAAACAATAATCACAGATTTGGTACTATCTTTTTATGTTAATGTACATTAACATAAAAAAATACATACGAAATCAACTACTTATAAAATATAAAAATAAACAGTCACTGATTTGGTACGTTAACGTAAAAAAATACATACTAAATCAACTATAAAATATAAAAACAATAATAATCACAGATTTGGTACAATAACATAAAAAATACATGCAAAATCAACTTTTAAATATAAAAACAAATAATAATCACAGATTTGGTACATTAACATTAAAAATTACACACAAAATCAACTATAAAATATAATCACAGATTTGGAATATTAACATAAAAAATTTACTACCTACACTACAAAGTTAAAAATCAATAAATAAATTATAAAGTGATACAAGCAATTCTTGATAATTCGTTCAAACAATTTTCCAATGATATTTTTCCACTTTTGTAATCGCCGAGAATATTGTTAATTCGTATATCATTTTGGATAGATTTTTTTCTTCGTTTTGATATACTTTCTCCATTATTATAAAAGCTGTAAAAAATTGTTATGATTAATTAAAGTAATAATGTATAATTTTTATCATATGTGTCGCCTAAAAATACAGGTCATTGAAACAAAAATATGTACCTTTTCAGAAGATTTTCATAATGTTTAATATTGCCTGATATCGTTTCGAAAAATAAAAGAATTGATGGCCTTTTTCCAATTTCACTATTGAAACTCCAATTCCAAGATTCCATGAGGTTTGTAGTGCGGTGTCTTTGTGCGTAGCAGCACCAAATATTCATCATATCTTCATTTTCCAACCACTGATCCACAAAGTAATCATTGAATTCAGTTATAGCTTTTTCTTCAAAACTGTAACAGAATTAATTCGTTGAAGATTATGATACGAAAAACCATATATTACCTAGTTTCTAACGCATAAAAATGGCTGTAGAAAATGGCGGTAGAAGAAATATCCAGAACTAAACGCGTTCATTTCAATACTGCAAAATTAATTTACCTTTGACTCATAACGTATAGCCATCCATCGTTTATGTCTTCTTTTGGTAAATGTGCCAGAGCCATACATAGTTTGACGTGATAGTGAGATTCTTCATGTTGTAATAAGCCAAGAGATTTTGCCTTTCTTAATAGCGCTCTGCCAAAGTGAACAAAACACCCCTTAACAATTATGTTTGGAAATGTCTTTTTAATTGCATTTATTGGAGCTTTTTCGAAATCCAAGGTAATAATATCGGCTGTCCACTCTGGTAAATGAAATTTTAGTTTGTAAAACAGTCTTTCATATGTAGTTTCTTCTTTGTTTGTCAACACTGCATAAAAAAATGGTACAATATTTGTCCCAGTTTCTGTACTTCCTATGTCTCCGTGTACAACGTATAGTTGAAGAAACGGCTTTGCACAACATTTGAACGTTCCGTCCGCAAAGTAGTGACGGACGTCATTTAAATGTGCAATTGCACTCTTTGAACCAAACACAATCATTCTATTTTCACCGTCAATCTCATCAAACAATAAATTGTCTTTAAAACGGTCAGGAATCACGATTTCTGTAGAGTTAGAGTGCTGAGATTTTGTGATTCCTAGTTGTCTATTTCTGTGTCTATACAAACTGCTTTTAACTTTGTCAAAATTTGGTAATTCTTTAATAATTTCATAACCATTATCTTTCAGCTTTTTAGTACATTTCCTGTATGTAGCTGGAATCGGCTTCAGATCTTCACATATAGTTTGTTTACATTTTTCGATGGCTACTTTCACTTCATTTTTTTCAAAATTCGGAATACAAGAACTGCAGTGAGCATTTTCTCTTAATACATGGCTTCGATTTGAATTCAAAGTTACACTTGCTGAACATCCATCTTTTCTATTAACACAGCGCCACCAACTTGAGTCCTTATTATTTTTCTGTTTATAATATTGATGCCCAGCGCGTAATAAAATTTCACCGCCTCGTGTACTATTAATAATTTTTAAATTCACTGCACCACTAGAAGATCCCTCACCCGACATTGCAACGACCTTGCACTATGCATAAAACGAGTGAACTGATAAGTTAAACCCGGTAATAGATATAATTTACGTATACTTACTTATGTCTATCTCATTCACACCTTTTGTTTAAAACGATGGTAAGGACAATAAATCCCTACCTGAGAACCCGCTCGGTGCTTCTTTTGCGGGAAAAGCACGTGGTATTTTTAGTAGCATCGTGGTATTTTTACAGACTTTAATACGTTTTTTTTACTTCTTCTTGATCAGCCATTCTTTTTGATGGTCGAGATACTATCTCAAGACTGAAGCATTTAAAAATATATACATCTCTAATTTAATACTAATTTGACACTGACTGTACCGTACAAAAATAACAATACTAACAAAGTTTACCAAATGGGATTAAATGTATGAAGTAACGAAATGTTTACCAAACGCAACTTTTTAGTAGGTACAGTTTGAGGTTTACGAAATGGGAAGTTTACCAAATGGGAAGTAGCCAAAAAATCGAATTGCTTACTTTTCTTTTGTGTAGGTTTTAAATGAAGTAGGTATAAAAAACGGTGGCAATTTTTTTTTGTTCTGTTTTCTTTTTACTTCTTCTCTTTCTTTACAACTTAAAAACTACGTAAAATACGACTACTTACTAACTTAAAAAACGACCGTCACGTTATTGGACTATATCACAATATCATAAAACATACCTAATTATGTTTCCACTAAATAGCTGGGCCGCTATTGTAATAAAGGAACATTAAAAAATATATATTCGCTAGCAGCGCCCCACGGTTTCACTCGCATTATTTTCGATCCCGTGGGAATATCGGGATAAACAGTATCCTATGTGTTAATACTGGTTATAAGTTTATCAGTGTGCCAATTTTCATCAAAATCCGTTCAGTAATTTTTGTGTGAAAGAGTAATGCTAATGAACCTCAATCCATCCATCCTGACAAACTTTCGCATTTATAATATTAGTAGAATTATCTACTTACTATTTATCGACTATCTTTACAGATCTTAGACTTTGCCTATTCGATAGTGTGGCTATAAACTATAATTAATATTATATTTTAAACGAAAATTTACATAATAAAAATAAAATAAATAAAATTCATTTATTTCAGATAACTAATTGATCCATAATTCCATACAGTCCGACTTAAAATGAAAATAAAAAATATAAGATTAAATTAAATTAAAATGAATGAATTTATTATGAATTTATCTGCACATTAAAAATAGCAAGACTCGACTAAAATTCAATAAAAAGTACCAACTAAATTAACTCTAGCATATTCACAATTTGTCCGGTTTTACATTATAACTGCGGTATTAGTGTATGTTGATACACCAATACCGCGTGAACATAGAAAACATTCTTTGATATCGAACAACAATATCTTGTACAGAATAACTCGTGTTTTCTCTTATTACGGCAATAAATAATAATAGTAATAGACATCTTACTTCTATCGTTTTCGCTACAATAGGAGCGCGTAATATTTTACAAAAAAACTAGATTCACACGCGTTCGATCGTTAAGTAAGAGTGATGGCCACAAGTTGTAAGCGAAAGCGATTTAATAAATAGGTATCATATACTGGTATCGACAAAAGCCTGAAAGTCTGACTACCAGTCTTACCAAGGGGTATCGTATTACCCAGTAACTGGGTGTTTGAGGTCAGATAGGCAGTCGCTCCATGTTAAATACTGGTATTCAGCTGCATCTGCACCCTAATTGCGTAACACACGATCAATCGGAATCGGTTTCATTTTGACAGTTCAACAATTCATTGCGTTATTTACGTGTTGAGCAGACAAATTTTTCGAACTTATGAAGCAATGGATTAGCAATTTGCTTCAAAATGATTCTAATTCCGATTGATTGTGTGTTACGCAATTAGGGTGCCGGCCGGTTAGACTGGAAGCCGACCCCAAGACAGCTGGTAAAACCTCTACCAGCTGTCTTGGGGTCGGCTTCCAGTCTATATTCCTATATTCTTTCGATACTAGTATCATCATCTGATGATACTAGTATCGAAAGAATATAGGGTCAATATCATTATCATTCTCTTGCCTCAATGCAGTGCCTAAACCTTTGTGTATAATAGAAGCACTAGAGTTCTTCATATTACTAAGGAAGGATTTTTTAAAGTTATATGGAAATTCGTATATGGAAATTCGTCATTTTTGTTGATGGAAAATCCCATCCATGTATGAAAATAATATAAATTGCCAGAACGGTTACAACACAGAAACTGCACATTTGTGGTAGCAAAGACTGCAATGATTCATCGATGCTTGCCCATAGCGGCTGTAGAATGTTGTTAGTGCTAACCATACATATATTATTTCGAGGTTAATTTTAATGTTATTAGAATTTAACTAACTAAACAAGAATCAGTCATATTACCAATTGCATTTGAGAATCAATTTTGTAATAACTTATGTCAATACGTCATTCAAAACCAACCAGTATTTCAGAAAACTTAACCGGACATTACCCCACTTGGCGTCGTCTGTTAGGCAAGCTTATTAAGTTCGGTAACAATAGAAAAAGTAATTGTGTCTCATTACTAGAAAGAAGAAAGAAAAGAAAAATAAAGAAAATATGTTAATTTGCGGTAAACTTGACGCACAAAAAGAACACAAACACAAAAAAATAACAGGTTGGGGGAAAACATGCGTCACATCCACGCAAAACGGCCATTTTTTGTGAGCTCAACTGTTAGCAATATAGGGTGTAGGGTACCCCCTATATTACTAACAGTTGAGCTCATACTATTCAACCGCGTGTACAGGCGTTATTGTCCAGTTGAAGGACTAAGTACGTAACCCAAACCTTCTAACATACTTAGAACATAACATATTCAGCCCTCTAAAAAGTAAAAGTACGTTAAAAATTAATTCGCTTATAACTTGCACCACGCGTCAAACACACGGTTTTTCCGACAGTCAGCGCGAAAACTTTCACCGCGCGTCTTCCCGAGTTTCATTGCACCTAGCAAACATTCTCCAACCCCCGTCCAATCCACTATCGACCTTAACACCTTTAACATAAGCTCTATTACCACCGCACGATTATCTTTGCACAAATCTCTATCTACTATAAAATTGCTGCAAGGAAATATAGGTCTTATTTGAATGTCATTAGAGTTGGATTGTGTTTTCAGGTGTTAGATTACACGGAAGCGAATTCCGCATGATTATGCTGATTAGATATTCATTTCTTTTCTATTAACTTATTTGGGTTCAAAGGAATTCTTGCGGTGACGTAAGGTGACGGTAGTGACGGTAATTTTATTTGATGACGATACTGAATGTATGCAGTTTGTGGTTATATGGTGTGGTTTTTTTGATTAGGTTAGTATTGTGTTTTTTTTTTATGTTAGCCTACGCCCCACCTGGTCCCACTCCTGGGCAAAGGCTTCCCTCCACTCTTTCCATCTTCCGCGAGCCTGCGCGTCCTCAATACAGTTTTGACGGAACCTATCCAGCTTGTCCCGCCATCTCCTCGGTCTTCCGCGACCTTGCCTCGCTGTCTCAGGGCACCAATTCTGTGCTATTTGGGCCCACAGTTTGTCCGGTATGCGGCAGACATGTTCAGCCCAGTCCCAATTAAGTTGGGCAGCCTTATGAGCCACGTCAGCTATCTTTGTTTTGGAGCGCAGTATTGTGTTTCGGACACGATCCGTTAACTTAACGCCTATATACTGCGCTCCATTGCTCGTTGGCGGACCTTGAGTTTAGACTTTAATTGAATTGTGTTATTACAGTAAAATCGTTTTGTTAGATAAGGTTGTAGTGTAGGTATTGGTTTGTGACTGCTAGTAAAAAGCTTTAACGTCAGAGGGGCAATTCTTGTAATTTTAAGAACGTTCACAGTCTGATCTCAGTCTCAATCTGTCAAAAAATACTTCTAATTTCCCTACATTTTAACACAATTTTGACATTTGTTTGTCGCCGAGATGAGGCAGCGACTAGATTTTGAACGTCTTACGAGAATTGGCCTGCAGTTCTTCGAGCTATAGAAAAGTTGTCTTTAAAAGATCGTTTTTTATTTAGCGACTAGCTTCGGCCCGTGACTTCGTCCGCGTGAAGTTTCTTGTTCCCCCGATCCATCCCGTCGCGCGATTAATTCGTTTTCGCTTAGCGATTTTTCTTACTTTTTTTCTTTTTGCTTGGCTCCTAAGAGGCCTTGCGTGTTTAATAGTCTTCCTAAAAAAATCCAGAGATTAGCGCGTTCTAACAAACAGACAAACTTCAGCTTTATTATTAGTATATAGAGTACAAATCCTCTATAAAATATTAAAATAGATAGATGTAATAGGCTTTAGAAACCTATGTTGATTAATTTGAACTTATTTCCGACGCGACACATTTAGACAGCCCTATTCCTTCCCCAATATCATCATCCTCATAATAATAATCAATCCAAAAACATACTCTATCTAACCACCCCCTCCCTCCCTCCTCGCCGGTCGCACCATGTCATCAATATTCATCCTGCTAGCCGTACTCCTAGAAGGGAGCCGTTAATCAGCCGTGCCGAACTAGTGGCGGTAAATTAAGCCGTTCAATTCCGGACCGAACCGCTTCGGAGCGGTTCGAGGCGGTTACAACCGGATAAATAGGGTGGGGGCACACCGGCTCTTGAGATAATGGAGTGTGGTCGGTTAGTGGAGGGGAAATGTCACGTGTTTTGCAGCGATGTGGAAATTGGAGTTATGGGGGTTGATAGTGTTGGTGTTGTTAGGTGTGTGCACAGAGGTTTATGATGGACTTATTTTTAATTGATGCAATATTCATAAAGGTCTTCAAACCGCACCGTAAAAAGGAACATTTTGTTCCGCACTGATATTAATATTTTACAGAAGGCTAAGGGAAAATAGAAGTAATCCTTGTTTTATTACGGAACCCTAAACTAGATTACGACCCCATTGGACGATCACTATTTTTAAGGTTCAAAAGATGCCTAAATTAGCATAGCTGTAGTGGCCGCTTTTAAGATATAAAAATATTGTTATTAGTCCACTTTGCAACTCATATTATTAAGTACATTTTAATAGGTTAATTAGTCATAGGTATAGATGGTACAGTCGCCAGCACATCAAGTTACCCCACTTTGACCTTGAACGCGTTATGAGCAACAACAGCGAGAATCGTGCGAAAGAGATGTATAGCTTTTTGTCTGTTCTTACTTGTAATATTTCGTGCTGCAGCGCGTACATGAGAGTGTGTGCGTGTGCGCGTCGTGGTGTACTTACTACTATGCGATAAGAAATGCGTAGCAGTTGGGTTGAATGAATACTTTTGACTTGAATCGAATCGAAATAGGTAATGGAATGGTAATAAAAACAGGCGGCCCGCGCAATGCCTCAAATACATACGAAAGCTTATAATCAATTTGTTTTATTGAAATGATATCTTCTTAATCCTTCATTTTTACATATTATTATTTGTTTCTATTACCTATACCTAAGTATTAAGTAGGTATTAGTATACTCATATTACCTACATTTAAACAGGTAGGTAGGTACGGTATACACCGTTACACAATTTTATTAATTATCATCAGGTAGGTATAATCCGATGTGAGAAAAACATTTTTTTTTAAATTTCAAGCAGGTTTAAATAACCTTTTGCGGGTTTTGTTACCTACTTACTGGCGGGCTGGCGGTCAACTGTTTTCGTGCGTTCCTTGCTCTCCTATTCTAAGTATTTTTACGAAATTTAATGCTGAAAACCCATAACACAATTGCGTGAAATTTTGAAAAAAAATATGGATACTTACCCCGTCACGAACCTGTGTAAGGTTTAGCCAATTAATTATACCTATCAAGTCTCTTGTCTGCCGCCGGCCGTGTTTGAGATTAACGTTACGTCCGCGACACAATCTTTTTACTAAAATAATAAGTTTGAACTTAGTAACGGAATTATCTATACCTACCGAAGTTTGCTTTTACATGCAAGTTCTAAGTAATAAGATACGATTTCGAAGATTATGAATTTTCAAATAAAATTCTAATCTATTATTATCGTTATTTCATCATCATCATCAGCCTATAGCAGTCCACTGCTAGACCGATGTCCAGCCGTGGACTATGCCGTCTCTCCTATTGCACGCCATTCAACTGGATTTTCGGAAAGAAAAGGCCATGGGTTCTCGTAGGAACCTATTTCTATGGGAACTCGAGCGGGGTCTTTTACAAAAAGGACAGTGACGTTTTCAACCGACTACAAAAAAGGAGGAGGTTCTCAATCAGACTGTATTTTTTTATGTTTGTTACCTCAGAACTCCGTTATTTATAAGCCGATTTGCAAAATTCTTTTTTATTTGTAAGGATATACTTTCAGGTTGGTCCCATAGAAATTTCATCAAAAACGGTTCAGTAGTTTGTTTACTATTTGTTTACTGGTAAAAGTTACAACTTAAAAGTGAAAAATAAAAACTTTTTTGGTGGCGAACAACGAAAATGCGAACCCAGCGATACCGACTTTCGAAATTAAAGTTATTTTTCACTTTGTAGTGTCTTTTTTGGAAGTCAGTTGTTTTTTTTTTCTCAAAAAAGTTTTTATTTTCACTTTTGAGTTGTAAATTTTACCAGTAAACAAATAGTACTTAACCAAACTAAGTACTAAAAAGTTTTTTTGAGTAAATAAATGTGGCGTCGTCGGGGCCCCGTATAATAGATTCTATACGGCGCTAGCTCCCCCCTGCTTTCGGCGCCTTAGCTACACAACCGATCATCATGGAATTTTGCATACCTACCTATCAGAAAAGGACATAGGAATAGGATAGGTTACTACGGGAACGCGTGTGAAAGCGCGAAAAAATCTCAAAATAAAATGCGGAATAAAATAATCTTAATCTTTTTATTTAATATACCTAATTGAAAACTAAAAAAAACAAATACCTACTCTAAAATTAAATATACTTACCTACAATAAAATTTATAAAACCAAACTATACAATGGATTAAAAATAAGTAGATAATATTTCTTTTTTACACGCTTTTATTTTTAGAAAGAAAGAAAATACGTTTATTTGCGGTAAACATGACGCGAAAAGGAACATAAACAAAAAAAAAACAATTATTAGTATTAGTTTTATTAATATTTGTAACATTAATTATACAGTTACATCTGTCACCAATGGTTGCCAAGCAAAATCAAATGCTGCCGCCAAACAAAAGTAAGCTTTTACCTAGATTAATATAATTGGACTGGGCTGTATAAGACCCGGTACCCACAGGCGGCACGGCACGACAATTTCATTGATATGTCACAGCCTGCTTTGGCATCCTTCGGGACGTTCTGGCATGCCGTGGCATCCCGAAATATGAATGCTAACCATGATAAAATAAGATCCCACATCATTTGCGCTAATCCCTTGTCGTGCCATGCCGCCAGTGGGTGACGGCCCTAACTTAAATTATAACCAACAATTAGTAGGTAATGGAAAAATGCTCAAGAATATAACAATGGTGAATACCTTTATTTTTATAAATAAAATAATTACAATATTAAAATACAACTTATGGATTGTAAAACTGTGCTACTATTTAATGTGAAAGTTTCTGAGAATGGATGGCTGAATACATAGGATAGGTTCGTACGGAAACCCGGGTGATTGAAGTGCATTATTTACTAGTACCGTATCATCTAATGGTAAGTTTAGGCTACGACACTATACGCCGTGCACAGTGTCTCTGTGTGTGAACACTTATAAACTCAACGAATACCTACACCTTGCGACACCGAGTGTCTAAGTGTTCAGACACGGTGTCAGACATTGAGTGTACTGCCTATAGTGTTGTAGACTAAACTAAGTTCGATCGGGTCTTATTAGCGCGAAGAATATGACATGACCTAAAAGAGCCCAAACTTGACCTCAGAAATACGCAAGATCGGCCTTTCAGTTGTTATGAAATATAACTACTTACATGGGAGCGTAAATCGTTGCCAAACCAATATGTTATTATTAAATGATAAACAAAAAGTTATTTACATAAATTAAACTCTAATAACTATAGATACCTACTGTAAAATTGTAATAACATAACAATACAAATATAAGCAGATATAGGTATTTATTCAGGCCATGGCAGGCGGATGACGTCATCCTGTGCCGGCCGCGAACCACGCCTGCACCACCCTGCAGGTGTGCACGCGGCACGGCGGCAGTTGTCTTCCGGCTTCCCCAAGGCGGGCTGTGTCCATTGAAATCTAAAACAAAGAAAATTTTGTCAATTTAATACTTACCTAGGATTCCTTAGTATGACAAATAGTAGGTACGGGCCAATTTAACTATTATCTGCATTCGCGATTTATTTGCAGATAATGTAAACAAATATGAGTTTATGGAAAAATAACTTTAATTCCTACATCATAAAGTTTAGTTTACGTTAGAACTTCAAACATTTTTATAACTGCTAGTCTAGTAGTGCTAGTCACTCTGAAATCAACCTAATTACCATTGGAATAAAATCGATATTTGTTTAACTTGAAATCAATTTGAAGCATTAGTTGAATAGACTTTAAATGAGTACGGGACGGTTAAAAAATCTTCAAAATATAAAGATAAACAAATTTGTCGAATTGAGAACTTCCACCCTTGTTGAGGTAGATTGTAAAGAACTGAAGATTTATCTAATACATCATTTGCCTAGCCTTTTCCCAACTATGTTGGGGTCGGCTTCCAGTCTAACCGGATGCAGCTGAATACCAGTATTTTACATGGAGCGACTGCCTATCTGACCTCCACAACCCAGTTACTGGGTAATACGAAACCCCTTGGTAAGACTGGTTGTCAGACTTTCGGGCTTCTGACTACCCGTAACGACTGTCAAGGATCCCCGAATGACAGCCGGGACCAACGGCTTAACGTGCTTTCCGAGGCACGGAGGGGTCTCGGTATGTAAAGATGGTCACCCATCCACAGACCAACCGCGGCAAGCGTAGCTTAACCTGACTGATCGACCTGTGCGGCTGTTATTATTTAGCCACGGGCCCCTCTCCACGGGACCTGTGCGGCTGTTATTATTTAGTCACGGAAGATTTATCTAATACATAGTAGGTAATAATGTGAGCGCCGAGCGCCCTTCCAACTACCTACCTACATTTCTATTAGGTAGTAAGTAGGTATCATTTATTTTAATCAATTTTGTTATTCACTTTTTAAGAAAACCATATTTTATGAGTGATGAATAAGTTGAGGTGATATTTATGATTACAAGCTACACATGGACTTACGCTGTACGAAGTTGATGTTATTCGTGTGGTCAGAAAAGGATCGGCAGAGTGTGCGGCGTCTGCCGCCCGGTTGGCGGCGATGGGCTCCTATGGTTCCTCTTTCTTCCCACCGCCAGCCAGAGAGAAGCCAGAAGTAAACAGATTTTTTCTGGAACGAAACAAATAGCTATATTGTATTTGCCCATAATTACTCAATTACTATGCAAAGATGTATTAATACTTATAATTCCCTACAATAATAGCTTACATAAAGTGATTAAGTTATTTATTTACACACTAACATCGCTACCATTACAGGGTTACACCCAATGCGATAGCGTGGTAACTAGATTCTAACTAAGCAGGGGCTGCAGTCTCGACATTCATAGCGATCGCTTTACGACCGAATTCGGTCGCCAAGCCCTGTCACTCCATACATTACACCTGTCAATCCGGGACTTAGCGAGTTGCGACCGAATTTGGTCGTAAAGAGATCGATATGATGGTATTTTAAAATTATTTTTAAATTATTAGTAATTAAGTAAAATTAAGGTGTAATTTTATGTGTAAACGTAATTTAATTGCATAAATACTCAGGATTATTGTTTTCCTGTTCATAGAAAGAGTAATACACAGTGTTTGTTACACACCGGTACCGGTAACCTAAAACCAACAGCTGACGTTCGTACTGCGGAATAAAACGGGGAGTATTTGTTTACTTTTACTTTATAATAGCACACAATCGTTATTGTAACTCTGTTACATATATCCTCGTGACCTCTTAGCATAAATAGTTCGCTGATTTAGACCTCTGCATTGGGTCTAGATCGCATTGTTTACATCATAGAAAACGAAACTTAGCAAAGATTTTGTTATTCCCATGTGATCCTTAAGATAATACACAAGAATAAAAAGGTTCATGATCTTTATTTTTGCATAGCTGTTATACCTACTGTAATATTTAAACAAAAAATAACTTTAAAATCTAGGCAACCTACCCACATAAAGAAAAGTAAAAATCGTAATAAAATCATCCAAATTTGATAATATTACCTTACTTACTGAATTGGCTTGAGCTGTTTTCAACCCCAACCTAATTTCTTCACTGAACTACGCTAACATCTTTCATTTTCCCTTTCATTTCCAACTTTATTTTATTTGTCTCCTACTTTTTCTCACCGTTTCTCTATTCTACTTTCAGTAACTAATCCTGAAACCATGCCTGTGATGACCCGTAAGGCTACTGCTCAGGAGATCGACCTTAAATTGAGAACGGCCCTCCAAAAACTTGAAGCAAAGAAACTCCAATATGACCAATTGCTACTGGAGAATGATGAAAGTGAGGAGCAGTTCAAGAAAATTGTTGACAAAAACTCAAGCCTTAAACGGGAGCTAGTAGACCTACATCACCAATATCTGAATGTTGTTGATGAACGCGACCAATTGAAGGTGGTCACGGATGGTTTCAACAACTGTAGTCTTTTGTATGAGGAGGCTTTAAGCAAAGTTAGGGACCTAGAAGATGAATTATTTCATGCTAATAGTCGCGTTAACCAGTTAGGAAAACAAATAGAATGTAATCAGGTTAAAGAAAAAAACCATTTATATAATGAATTGTTAAATAGTAATTGTAACCCTCATTCCATAACAACTATTGACCTTACTGAAGATTCCTTGCTGAAACAGAATTATAATTATAGTTATAAAGTTAGTCTTATCAAAATGAAAAAATATGCAAGAATGAATAGAATAATTAAAAAATGTAATCAATTTAGGAAACAACAGAAGCACTTTTCCAAAAATATTCCACTGGGGAAAGAACGTGTTGATCTAATAAATAAATTAAACAATCAGCAAATTAAATTAGAAGACAGCAGAAAAATCTATGAAATTGATACACAGCGCTTACAGTCTGACATACAGGTACTTGAGGGCACACTTAGTTCCCTTTACATTAAATATGTGGGTTCTCAGAACCAAATTAAAGAACATATTCTTGCTGCTAGTGAGTTAGTTATGTGTCAGTGTACTTGTCAGGTTTTAAACCCTGTTGTTGTCCAGCCTGAGGCAACGAAGGACCCGTCCCAGACTGAGAGTTTGTCTCAAGACTGTAACCTTAACCAAGACGTACCTAATATAGTGCAAGATCTATCTCAAGTAGTACAGCTTGAGACTGGTATTTGTCCATCTTTCAGTAGTCATGATTCAGTTATGTTCTCAGATTGTATAGGAAGAGGTTTAGGTAAATTAATTAGTGACAACCTGAGTTATTCTACTCAAAATTATTGTATGCCAGGGTCAACCTACAAACAAATAATGACATCAGTAACAGGAAATATATTTAATCCTAAAACCAACATTACTGTATTTGTAGGTAACAGTTCTAATGTCAAAAAATATTAAATCACTGACTGTGTAACTGAGTTGTTAAAGTTAAATTGTAGAAAAGTAATATTGTGTGCTTTCCCATATTTTAAGAAATTGACAACTAGACAGAACAATTATATTCATATGCTTAACTAGCTTCTGCCCGCGGCTTCGCCCGCGTGGATGTCGGAAATTTACCCACGGGAACGTGCTAACAGGATAAAATGTATGTGCTTCCCCAGAATGCCATCTATGTCGCGGCCCCTTTGTGGCTAATTACAATAGAAAACCAATTGTGTCTCATTAGTGGTGATTAAGAGGGTACCTATATGATATCTTTACCTAAGTACCTAACTAATTTTAAAAAAAAACTCAATAACAGAAAATTAAATACCTACCTACCTAAATAAACCTATTTCTGATGATAACTAATCTAAACTCAATAAATAAGCAAAATCCCTAAAAACTAATATCTATACGAATGACTAAACCTACCTAACAGTATTATAAAATAACCTACGGTCACTACGTACACTATCAAATATACTACCTATACTTTAAAATTAAAATCTATACCTACGACTCATATAAAAATAAACCTAAATAACTCTAAAAACTAAAAGGAATAAAAATGAACTCCACTGCGGGTGACCCAACCTTCGACAAACTTAGTATTTGCGGTTGGTACAGTACAGACAGTGGTAATCGGGTATAGGGATCGAACCGCAAAATTAAGTTTGTTTTTTATTGTATATACTTTTCCGGGATAAAAAGTACCCAGTGTGGTGCCCAGGATATTAAAGAATAATTATACCAAGTTTCATCGTAATCGAACCGGTAGTTTTTGCGTGATGCCTGAACAAACAGACAGACAGACAGACAGACAGACAGACAGACAGACAAAAATTTTTTTAATCACATTTTTGGGTTCGGTGTCGGTCAAGTAACACCCCCTGCCATTTATTTTTTGGATATTTTCAATGTACAGAATTTTCACTTCTACAGATTTATTATAAGTATAGATAAGCATAATTGCACTTTTTAGCTAGTCATTACAGTGACAAGCTTGTATATTTTGACACCTACAGTTTTGTGGAATCTTTAAAGTCGACTAGCTAGGGATACTGTGTATCTGCCTGTTAGCTTTAGACACATAATAGCAAGGCTATTAGCTTCTTACATAAACTCAGACATAAGTAGTATGTCGAAGTCTTGTATTATTAACACCATAACAGTTAGTAATAATAGTAAGGTGGCTGACCTAAATAAGTGTAGCTCAAATGCTATAAATATTTATACAAATTGTACGAAGGAGGTTCCATTTCCCTTAAGCACTATGAGCTCACTGCCTGGTGATGACATTGAAGTCTTGGGATTAACTCCGAATAATCATTTAAACTAGTTTGTAAGACAACAGAAGATACCAGTAATAATATTCTTATACATATCAACAACAAGGTATCTTCTTGCTATAAATTAAGTAAATATCAAAAAGGAGATCAGCAGAATGCCTTGAAACTATTTCATCAAAATATTCAAGGTATGTCTTCCAAATTATTAGAAATTCAAATGTTTTTGGAAAAAACAAAGTTTGACATTGTTTGTTATACTGAACATTGGTTAGAGGATTACCAAATGCTAATAAATTAGTTATGAGAACTATAGTGTGGGCAGTTGTTTTAATCGTAAATCTATGCTGCGTGGAGGTTCTTTAATCTTAATTAAAAATTGTTTAAAATCCAAAACAACGAAATGACATAGTGGGTTTATCGATTGAACATTGCATCGAACTGTCCTGTGTTGAGCTTGATAAGCATGTTGTAGTGTGCGTTTACAGACCCCATAATTATCAGAACTTTTCGTTATTTGAGTCAATAATGGAAGATGTCCTAGCGAAACTTGATGTCGAGACTGCAGCCCCTGGGGCCCGCTGGGCACGAGAACACATTTGACCCAGCAATGTTTCAACGGACAAAAAGAAAGTGCGTAATTGCTTAGATATTTACTTTAAAATCCAATCACTACCTACTGGATTAACTTTTGTTTAGAATGGTTCATGACTAAACGGAATCAAAAACAATAGTTCATCGAATTCTCTTTACATATTTAGAACTCTGAATTTACGCTTTACGCTTGGAACAGCGCGTAGCGCTAACTATATTTCGAAAATTCTGTAGAAAAACACCATTGACACATGTTTTCATAGCCTTTATATAATTTAATTCAAAAATTATGATTACAAAAAATATTACTCACCGTCACCGTTATGCCCGTCTGCCGACAAATATCTATCACCCGGCCATCCACTCAATCGAAGCACTATGATGCGCCCTCCTTGAATTTGCGTCAACTGAGGTGCCACAATATTATATTTATAAAATGTTTTAAGAAATTTCACAGCACAGCACACAGTACGATTTTATATCACAGAACATAAATACCCTAACGAACGGGTTTCAAATACGTACGCATAGATAAGGATCAAGCGCAACTGACGTAAACGAACGATGTGACTTTCGTTTAATTTCGTAAAGGATCGGGAGAACTCGGAAGCAGCGGCGGGCGCGCAGGGGCGAGTGGGTGTGGCTTATTCCTATTGGGGCATGTTACATTGTCAATAATATCACGATACCGTGGTAATATTGATGGTATAATAGGCCGTATCACGGTATCGTGCTCAATAATTGCGATATCGCGATATTAGTATCGTGATAATATTGACAAATGTGACATTCCCCAGTGAAACATGATGATTGGCTCCCAATTATTAGTATGTGCAACCATTGGGCAATTTTAAAAACGTTGAAAACTCCACCAATCATGCCGAGGATACTTTCTTTCTAACACTCCACGGCGCGTCGTAGTTATATTTATGTATAGAGTTTACGTTGATGTGCTGGCGTCTGTACGTTGTAAGCAGATAGTAGTTCAGTTCATTAATACATTATTTGAAAGTCCCACCAGAAAATTCCGGAAATATTATAAAAGAATGAAAGAAAAATAATTTATTTGGGACACACAAGAAATAAAAACAGTAAAAAAAGGAATATTTAAAACTAACATAGTTAAATTAAAAACTACAAAAAAAAAACTACCAAAAAATAAAAAAGACACCTATGCGAGGCCAAAAAGGCTACTATCTCAGCATAAATCTGCGATATTTAAAAAATAAAAACCGCCGTTATCTTTCATTAATTTTGTAAATTACTTCAAAGTCCAGAGTTACAGCCAAAACAACAGTTCCAGTAAAATGAACGGTTTCAAATAAAAACGTCGAAACTAATTGGTTCCATCACTCCCATTTACAATTCACACGCGAGCGCACTAAAACGAAAAACATCACACTTCACCCGAAAAAACACTCGGCAATAATTACTTTTTCTTAATTAAGTTTTTTCTCCCGGTGTGCATCAAGCCTTATTGGCGGGACGGTCCTCATTGCCATCGCTGTTACGTACGGAACCAATACTGTAGCGTATCGGTCCAAACGTTTAGTGTGAGACTAGATATATCGACAATATTTTTGTTTGATTTCGATTATAATTTGTATTTTTTCGAATTATTTTTGACCTACGTTGTTATTAATCTGACTGTTTGACACGACGACATTTTTTTATTTTATTTTATTAGGGAAAACAAACAATTGTACATTTTGTCTTACATCTAAGTATACAATAAAGTGGGTTAACGTACAATCAACAACGTCTCCACATATTACTATAAGTATTAATTTACTTACATACAGTACGGAAGAAAGGTAGGGCTTATTTTAATAATGATACTTAATTATTAGGTTTTAAGTGCATTAACTAATTCTTTTTTAAATAAATTATGAGCTAACGTAAATATGTCTATTTTAACAAAGTGTTGGTTATATATTTTGGGTAATCTGTGTAGAGGCGCCCGTTGACCCGCATTTGTACGACTAGAGGTCGTAGCAAAGAGTGGGTAAGCGCGCGCCTCTCGCCTCATTACAGTTCTGGGCACGATATAAAATATATTATTCACAAGTTCAGGGCAATCAAACTTGTTGTGTATCAGTCCACGGAGCATCATGGTTTGGAGTAACAGACGCCTTGAATGTAGTGTTAGTAGCTTAAATTTCTGCAACGACTCCTCGTACGGAAGACGCTCCAAGTGACATTTAAACTGCATTGTTTTCAAGTACTTACGCTGAATTTTTTCTAATGCTTGATCATATTTTGCATAGTAAGGGTCCCATATCATACACGCGTACTCTACTTGCGGTCGTAATAAAAAGTTGAAAAGATGTAGATATGTGACTGGGCGTTTGAAATCCGATGACGATCTCATAACAAAATTGTACATTTGGAAAGCTTTAGCTATTATCTTTTCAATGTGTAAATTAAGGTGAAGTTTGCAATCCAAAAGTACACCCAGATCACAAATTTCAGTTTCTTTAAGAAGGAGTTCGTCGCAGAGGCTATAATCGTAGTTAATTATGTTTTTGTTTTTGGTAAAGTTAACGTATTTACATTTGTCGATGCTTAATTTTAAATTATTTTTGGTACAGTAATTTGACAATCTATTTAAATCGTCTTGAAGAAGATAACAATCGTTAATCGATAAAATTTTCTTAAAAATTTTAAGGTCATCTGCGTATAACAAAAACTTACTGTTTTGAAAGCAATTACCGATATCATTAATATAAATAATAAATAACAAAGGACCCAAAATTGAACCCTGCGGAACTCCAGATGTTGCCAAAAATGTGTTAGAATGGTACCCATTACTTACTATAGTTTGACTGCGATTACTAATATAAGACTGGAACCAGCGTAATAAATTCCCCCTGATGCCATTATATGAAATTTTATTTAATAGTATTATATGGTCAACTCTATCAAAGGCTTTTTTAAAGTCAGTGTAAATTGTGTCACTTTGGGCTCGAATGTCCATATTATTAAATAAGTGGGTAGTAAAGATCATTAAGTTTGTAACAGTAGACTTTCGTCTCACAAAGCCATGTTGCTCCGGAATTATACAATTTTGAATAAATGGATATATTTCGTGGTGAACAAGCTTTTCAAATAGTTTAGCTAGTGTAGAAAGAAGAGAAATGGGTCTATAATTCTCAATGTTTTGTCTGGAACCACCTTTAAAGACAGGAACTATATTAGCCTTTTTCCAGATGGCAGGGAACGAACCATTGTTAATACATTGATTGAAGATCCTAAATAATGGTTTGCATATTGTATTCGCGGACCATTTTAAAAAGCAAGGAGGTATCCCATCTGGTCCTGACCCTTTATTTAAGTCTAACATCTTTAATTGTTTGCAAATTAACGAAAGACTAAAATGTAAGCCACAAAGAGCTGTGTCGTTGACATTGGATTGTTCAGAGGCAGGGCTCCAGTCAGGTGTTAGACTAGATGGCTCGTAAACTGACTGGAAAAAGGCTGAGAAGAGGTTACATATTGTAATATTGTAATAGACATCAAGCTAGGTATATATTTCCAGTTTTAACTGATTTCGCATTGACCGGATTTTCGTACAGTGAGAAGTCAGCTTATACCGGACCCATAATAATCGGTAATTTGTATAACAATAATCGGTTTTTATTGAAATCTGTAACTAACTTAGATAAATTCTATGATATAGCCAAACAAAAAAAAAAAAAAAAATTGTTTTTTTGTTTTCTAACAGAAGAGCTATATTATTGTGACGGTTGGATTAACAAAAATGTTAAAAAGTAAAAGAAAAAAAAGTAATGAAAATTGTTTTTTAATTACGCTTTTCTCCCGGTGTGAGTCAAGCTTTGTTGGCGGGACGGTCCTCGCTGCAATCGCTATTATGGACGGATCCAATAGTGTCGATAGACTGTGCCGTATCGGGCGAAAACGTTTATATCGGTTATTGAGTCTTTTACTCTCCTGTGGCTAGATATTTCGTCCTTGCATTTGTGTTATTCGATATGAGATTTTCGGTAAATGAAATAAAGAAAATACTTACGTTTATTTGCGGTAAACATGACGCAGCAAAAGAACACAAACACAAAAAAAAATAACAAGTTGGGGGGAAAACGGCCTTTTTGCGTCACATCCACGCAAAACGGCCACCGCTCAGCGTAATGCTAAGAAAAATGAAAGAAAGAAAATACATTTATTTAGCACGGACTAAAAGACACCATACGCCATACATCACATAAAAAATTGTAAAAAGTATAAAGTCCGATGTAAGAAATTAGCAGAAATCCGTTTTCGAACTATATGAAGCAATAGGCTAGATGCCTAAAAAAATCTAATTAGTCCGTCAGTTAGATTACCAAAAAATATTAGACCCGTATTTTTTCTTTTGTCAATTACCTAAAAAATGATGAAGATATCACCCTTTAAAGTTCCGCGTGACGTCACGCCTTGCTACACTTATTAGCAAGGCGTGACGTCACGACCCCCTATTCCCAAATTTTGATGCGCTTTATCTTTGTCATTTTTTGTTCAATTGACAAAAGAAAAAATACGTGTCCATTATTTTTCGATAATCTAACTGACGGACTAAATAAAATAATATTTTTTTTTACCCAGGCAACTACCCTATTGATTAGCAATATCCTTCAAAATGTTTTAGATTGAGATTAATAGTGTGTTACGCGATTAGGATGCAGATGGAAAGCGTTGGATGAGGTCTATGATGGAGCTAGCGTGCCCAGAAGATGCCTAAACCTTCTTTGTACTTCAACAAATATTTCAAAACCAAAATTAGGCAAACCGATTCAGCAGTTCTCGAGTTTTTGTGAGACTAACAAACGTCAATTCATTTTTATATATATATAATAATGGATAGATTATGTTAAAATTATTATTATTATTTTGGCGTGCCCTAGCCGGGTTTCATGTTGGAACTTACTTATATTGTAAGTATTGTAACATCGAAATGTACACATGAATGCAATAAAGAGTTTGAGTTTGCCTGCAATTTTGGCATACTCCGTTTCTAGAAAGAAACACCCAAGCTTACTCCTTGTAATATGACTTGGCAAGTTAACACAATCTCCATCTTTACCTAACCTGTTCAAACAAGACTAGACTTCTTTCCGCCTTTGAATGAAGGATATTAATTTCCGCTACCTTATCATTTGCGACACAGCGATGACAAATTATTGCTTTCTTCGCTGTTTACTGTAGGAAAAAGTGCTTGTGAAGTTCATAATATTAACTTAGCTTTTGATGCCTTTTTATGAGTAAGTAGAGCTATGAGGAACAGAATAAAGTTCACTCATACTCTCTATAGTAAAGGTAGGATCTTCCGACCAGATGGGTGTCGTGTCTGGTGGGCGACGATTGTTGTCGGGATGTTCTTTATATGCTACTTAGTTCGCGGTAAACTCTGCTTGCGCGATGCAGGATTTTGTGTGACGTCAGTGTACTACGTAGTTCGCATGTGACGATGTAGATGCCGCTGACACAGGGAATGAGTAAATTGGAATCAAAACAAAATTGCATGATTTTTTCAGGTTTAGGTTGGAATTTTGCGTCGTCGCTCGAGAGACTGCTTCGGTAATCTAGTGGTCGCAAGCGTTATTGCTGCAATAACACTTTGTCCGATATGGGAATCGAACCCAGGACACCATGCTCAGCAGTCGCGCGTGTAAGCACGAGACCAAAGAGACACTTGCCTGATTCTATTAGCATAATAACTGGTAGTCTATAATATAGGTACTCTAAAAGCCCTAGAATACTAAAGAGCTCTCCTAGAGCCGTTAACTATAAACGTTTAGTAATACCATTAGTGATTCTGGAGCTGTTCGCCAGTAACGCTGAGTGGAGTTCAATTGTGCGTTTAACAGTCTCATGGGGTGAATTTTCTTCAGCTGGGCTGAATTTTGAAAGAAAACTTGATAACATCTACATTTGCTTAATTTCTGTAGTATCGAATAGGTGCATTATATTAGGGGAAGTACACGGTGGCAGGGGACTTCGACGCGCAAAATGTAACCATGAATTCAGCACATGATTCTAGCGTAAGGTTCAAAGACCCTATTACTAAGATTCCACTGTCCGTCTGTCTGTCTGTCACCAGGCTGTATCTCATGAACCGTGATAGCTAGACAGTTGAAATTTTGACAGATGATGTATTTCTGTTGCCGATATAACAACAAATACTAAAAACAGAATAAAATAAATATTTAAGTGGGGCTCTCATACAGCAAACGTGGTACGGAACCCTTCGTGCGCGAGTCCGACTCGCACTTGGCCGGTTTTATACTTACCTATAACAGATGAGGAAATTTTAACTAAGGGGGTTCAGAATTATGTATTGAATGATGGTAACAGGTTGAGTGCAGACAGATATCACTGCTACCCTGTATTTAACTGATTCTCTAAAAACCTACCTATTGATCTTCTAACGATGTATACTTTTGGAACGAAGTTCCTTATCGCGCGTTGCGAAAGGGGGCTAGACGGAAAAAAATAAGACCAAAAGTTGGAACGACACTTTTTGCTATAGTTGTAAGCCGTGCGGCGTGCGCGTGTTTCTCTGTCTGTCTCTCTCTCTCTTTGAACTTCGTTCCATCCGGGTGTCCCTTGACACCTCTCAAGTTTTTTCTTAATAAATGAGCATCTTTCTTAACTTTCTGGCGCTTTCTGAAAGTTGGTCGCAGTAACTAAGCCAGGGTAGCCCGACCAAATGGGTAAGTTCAGGTTAGTACTAAGCCCAACGAGAGATGAGCGAGCGCTACATATCCAAGTTGCTCGCGTTTATTTGGCAATTTATTATTTAAGGATACCAAAAAGGGAATTAGTTGAGGCTCACATAAAGAGGCACATTTAATATACAGGATGGATTTTGTATAGCAGAGATGAGGCGGTAAGGGCAGGTATCTTTAACCGTAGTAGTTACAAGAAAACGGTTTTGGAAAACTGTGCTTTTTTTTTGAGAAATTTTGATCCAAATTGACAGATTTTGAAAAAATATTCAGAGCACTAAAATGGGCCATTTTCACAGAAACTTTTTTTGATGCCAATCGATCCTGTTTCTTGTAAGGATCTAAAAACTTTATGGGACCAACAAAGATCTGAGTTCTAGAAAAGTTAGAAACCGAAAAAAAAACTTTTCCCATATATTTCGTAGTAGGAAACCCCTACTGGGCAGAAGGGGTTTCCGTCGTTTTGTCACAAAAATCCTGCCTGTGTCTATTAACATTTTTAGGAAATTAAAATGAGAATTATTTGAAGTTCAATTAAATAGTTACATGCCTTTTATTATTTCTTGGCAATAGTTGAAAATGATTTATTTAAAAGCTAGAGATCTCTCTGCTCTTAAACAAATTGCGTCCGAAGTTTAATAGTGCGTATAATAGTCCCGTGGGGACCCATGGGGTTGAGTTTACTTATGCTGAGTGGTGAGAACAGAGAAGTTTTGTAGTTCCGCATTTGCGGCTCATTGGCGAAAAACGATGGATGGACTGTGTGAATGATGATATGGTTAGAAAGGGAGTGACTACCGAGATGACGACTAATAGAGAAATATGGAATAAAAACTATTTTACAAAAACAAAAAACATCCGACTTCCAAAAAAGACACTACAAAGTGAAAAATAATTTTAATTTCGGAAGTCGGTGTCGTTGGGTTCGCATTTTCGTTGTTTGCCCGAAATTAATTAAATGACCTGATGAGAATTAATTTACTAGCAGTTTATTTGGTAATATTACTAATAAATAATGTATTTATCTTTGTTTCAGGTAAGAGCTGAAATTGTTTATGCTTCTCAATAACATAACAAAAGAGTCGTTAAGTAAGTAAACTTGAGGTTCTACCTACTTTCACAGTATTAAAAGTTGCTAAGTATTTTGTGTAAGAAGTTAATCTGTAGAAAACAGGGGGCCTACTCCGAAGTGAAAAATGCGAATGTTCGGATCGGACCGACACATGGCCGAACCGAATATTATAGAAAAATGCGAAAAAAGTTCGGATCGGCTCAGTTGGGTCGGGACCATAGTCAATATTCGAAAGAGTGTAGGATCGGAACCGACCGAACCAAATAGTAACTTCGTAGCAGGAAACGGTCGAACATTCGGCCGATACTTCTTCGGAGTAGACCCCCAGATTCACATCAACCTACATGGTCTTCACATGATCTGACCAAGATTATGTCTGAACTTTAAAAGAGATTGTGACCTTTGAGTTTGTTTCGGCCTTTCTTTTCAGAGTACACAGATAGGATACGCCGACCTCGTCTAATTTTTAAAATAAGTATGATTGACGTGTTTGTGCAAACCTAATAACAGAAATAAAATCATTTATCAATCATGCTACGGCTACATTGTCGCGATATCGCGAACTACGGTTCTCGCGCTCTCTGTTGTACAGCGAGCTATGTCTGAGAGAGAACGCGGAAAGTTTAGTTCGCGCTATGGCGACAATGTAGCCGAAGGATAAAGTGATAAACAAAATGAAATATTCCAATGTGTTCATTAATTCTGATCACGTAGATAATGCACTATGCATAAAATTTTCTTCGATTTGTATTCAATCTGTTTGACTTAAAAGTACATGCAAACATTGATAAATGAAATAAACAAAGTTCGTTATTTTATTTATCAATGTTTTCCCTCTGTATTCCAAACAGCTTCTCAAATTAAGCGACACTTTTAAGAGTTCATCTCTTAAGGGAGTTTTAAAAGTCACTACCCGCTATCTCAAGCGCTCGCTTACTGTCTGACCGAATCCTTACCAATAAATGCTCCTACTTAGTAATCCAATGGACCGTCAATGGAATTAAGATAATATTTTCCCTATTTTTATCACTGGCGCACCCCTAGTCGATGACAGAGCATCCGTCGCCCCTCTAAGTCTATATATCTATACGCACAATACATACAAATACATAAAATTGAAGTGTGTTTGTAATACAAAAAAAATATCATTTTTACTAAATTCATAATTGTGTTTGTTTTTGTTACTTTTTTTAAATTTTTGACTGTGTTTAGTTTAGTTTGTGATCTTCCTTTACGAGTCGAAATAAATACTTTTTCTTTCTTTCTTTATACGGCAATTATATAAAAAACACCAATTTTTAAAATTTTTGTCTGTTTGTTCCGGCTAATCTCCGAAAAGGCTGGACCGGTTTTGACGTAACTTTAACTGGCAGATAGCTGATGTTATAAGGAGACACTTAGGCTACTTTTATTTTAGAAAAAGAATTAGTAAAGAGGACACATTATTGTTTCTGACATCGACGCAAACGAAGTCGCGGGCACAGCTAGTCTGATACAAATTCCGTTTTCCTTATTCCGTTTTATTATTTCTGCAATACTTACTGTACAGTTAGGTGCTTAGTTCTTGCCTCGTATTTTTTTTGTTTTGGGGTGGGCAGTAGTCCATGTTGTAATGTTGGTGTACTTACTTTATTAAGGCGTTAATGGTCCAGAATGGTCGCAAGACTTCTTGTATAGTGGTAAACAGGAATACTTGTTATGTGTATTCTGCAGTAGTTTATTAACCGACTTCTAAAAAAGGAGGAGGTTCTCAATTCGGATGTTTGTATTTTTTTTTTTTTATGTTTGTTCGCGCAAAACTCTTTCGCTTGCCAACCGATTTGAAAAATTCTTTTTTTGTTGGAAAGGGTATACTTCCCAAATGGTCCCATAGAAATTTCATCAAAAACGGTTCAGTAGTTTGTTTTTAAACCAAAATTACTGGTAAAAATTACAACTTAAAAGTGAAAAATAAAAACTTTTTTGCAAAAAAAATCAACCGACTTCCAAAAACGACACTACAAAGTGAAAAATAACTTTAATTTCGGAAGTCGGTGGCAAACAACGAAAGTGTGAACCCAACGACACCGACTTCCGAAAGTTCCGAAGTTTTTTTTTTATTCGCTTGTATTTTCCCACTACTGCACCCATATTCCGTAACACCCATTCATTCTCAATCTGAAACATTTTGAAGGATATTGCTAATCCATTGATTCATATGTTCGAAAAATTTGTCTGCTCAACAACGTAAATAACGCAATGAATGTTGTTGACCTGTCAATTACCCTGCTGTACAACGGTTCCAATACATTAATTTCCTATTCCCTTTATTGCTAGTGATGTGCTTCTCGCTAATTCTTGAGTTAGATGTCTTTTCCTCATCTCCGTGGTTTTTGCGTACTCTTTCCAGCTATGCGAACTTCATCATCATCATCAGCCTACAGCAGTCCACTACTGGACACAGGCCTCTACTATTGCACGCAATTCAGCAGGCACTTTTCTATGTGTAAATTATTTCATCGCCACGGCTCTCAAATCGGTGATAGAAAACATCGTGAGGCAACCGGCATGTCCTATAGCCAAAAATTCGAAGACATGTGACATTCGCCAACCCGCATTGGGCCCGCGTGGTGGATCACAGCCCACTGACAGCGAGGAGGCCTGTGTCCCAGCAGTGGGAACATTAAATTGATTACGCTTATGCTATGTTGTAAAATAAACTCAGAAAACTTTCCATTTTTTACAAAACCTCTATATTTTCAAAATGTTTAATCAAACAAGATATGAACATCAAACACATCCAGCTCTTCAAACGGCGTGTTATCTGGAACACGTGTACTTAATAATTTATTATTATAATAGTACTCATCAGCGCTCGGTTATTTATTAATCAGATTGTATTGTGTTTTCTATTTTTAGACGTGTTGCTTAATAGGACGTAAGGTATAAGCGACAGCGGTTCTGTCAAAATTATTCAAATCTTTTAATGTGAAACAATTACGACAAACAACTCATAGTCTAAAATAAAAGCTCTTTTATGATTTGTCCAGAGCATTCGTTTGTGGACACAGACGGTCGGGCTGGTCCACAAATTCAAGGTCGCTGAGCGCGCTACGGTGCGAGCTCTGCTAGGAGTCTCTTTGAAGGATAATCAGGAATGTAATTATCCGGAAAAGAACCGGAGTTACCGATATAGCTTGCAGAGTAAGCAAACTGAAGTGGCAGTGGGCTGGCCAAGTTTGTCGAAGGACCGATGACCGGTGGAGCAGACGAGTCCTGGAATGGAGACTGCGTATCATGAGGCGTAGTGTGGGAAGCCCCCCAACTACGAGTAGATGGACGGACGACCTAAATAAGGTGACTGGGGTAGACTGGATGCGGAAGGCGGAAGGCGCAGCCTGGGAAAGGCCTATGTCCAGCAGTGGACTGCGATAGGCTGAGCTGATTGATTCGTTTGTGCTATCCAATAACTGATCTTTAAATTATGAATCACTTGCGATTCATGCACTTTGTTGAAATTGAAATCAAAACTTCCAAAAGGCTATCGAATGCTTCCATTTATCTTATTCAATAGATGATGAATGAAATTAACAGCGCATTATGTCCATATTTTTACCACAAATCGCTTCCTCTCACCACTTACACCACACCCCATCCGCGATGCATCGCAACAATCCGCCTGGTACACTGCGTTGCAAACAAAAGTGCCCAGTTCAATTCGACTAATGGAGGGAGATAAGCTCCCTCGCATTACCGCTCCGCTCCAGCGTACACTTCAGGCAGAGTGTGTGCTCGATGTATGATAATGCACGCAAGTGTACGATTGTGTGATGTTTAGGGAGATGAGAGGTCTGTCTTTGACAGGGTTTAGAAAATTACTCTTTTTTACTCGACTACGGGACAACAAAAAAGGAAAATATGCATTTGACACTCCATTTGAGGTTTAAAAATAAATGTTGTGGCACTTTATAAGGGTCATTAATAAATGCCAGTAACATCTTTATTTATGTCATGGTTCGTGGTTAAACAAAAACAGCCGATCCGTACCAATCTAAAATTTAGTTACGCTTGCCGAGGTCGGTCCGTGGATGGGTGACCATCAATAACATATCAAAACCCCTCCGTGCCTCAGCCTGACAACAGATGTCAGCCTTTTTTTTTTTTTTTTGGGTGGGAAATCATCAAGTGACCCCTCCCGCTCTGGGCGGAGCGGAAGGGAGTGTCAGACTTTTACTGACTAAAACCCACCCGTGTTCCTTCAGTTGCCTGTGCCAAGGGCCACGGTACCTCTTTCGAATAACCCGCAGCCCTGGCGGAACAGATGTCAGCCTGGACCAACGGCTTAACGTGCTTTACGTTAAGCCGTTGGTCCAGTCTGTCATTTGTAGATCTTTGACAGTCTTACCAAGGGGTATCTTACCCTGCTCGATCGACCTGTGCGGCTGTTATTACTTAGCCACAAGCCCCTGTAGCCAAAATATTTTTAGTAACTCCAAGACTTCGTAATACTTTAGTCATCATTACCAATCTAAGATGGCAATCTTCCAGGATCTTTTATGTAGTACAGTAGTGGACATTTCCGCTGTAAACATTGCACTTACATTAGCTACATAACTGCTTGTCTATAAAGTATGTCATTGTCTGTACCACGACGCTATTACATGCTACTTTGTCTTTCAAAGAACTAAAAGCTTAAATTATATAAACAGGACGCCACTTCCCGTCGTTAAAACGTTCTAAATCTAGTCGCAAATTCATCTCAGCGGCAATGAATGCCAAAAACTTGTCAAAAATGTAGACAAAATTGTTTTTTTTTTGGACAAAATCATTGGACAATATTGTATTTCACAAAGAATAGAATACTCTTTATTATGTACACCATATAAATAACAGCCAAAAATGTTAGACATTTTACAAAGGATTACACAATGAGCACATAAACCTACATGGGCACTTATGAAGCGTCAGAAGCTAGGTGCACGGTTCCAATTGGTCGTTTCCTATGGAGAAGAGCCAGCAAGAAACTCCACGGGCACTCTTTTAAAAATAATTGGCTTTTACAATGTTTTCAAATTACAGTATTAATAGGTACTAACAGCGTAGGCCTGTCAACAAGGAGTGTTTTGACTGTTCCCAAAAATTTGATAAATGCCCCGCTGCTGAAAGGCTTCATCTCTACTCCCAAACCCCTGTTCCAACTATTAATTCCAAATTCGGCGCACACTAATCGCTCGGTAACTCATTTCGTAGAAATGCAAGGCACGTCCGCACGCTTTGAGTGCCAGCTTCGACTGGCGTGATTCGTGAATGGCGCGCTAAATGTTGCGTGCGGGTAGATGGAGATATTTAGAGTTGCTTTGTTGTGATTCGATAACGAGTGTGATGTATGTGAGATTAGAGTATTTTGCATGATTACCTTGTTCTGATGTATGAGGTGAATTTTTAAACAGACAATTTGCTTCATTCTGAACCATTTGCCATTGTGGTCTGTAATTGTCCCACTGCAATGCCACTTTAAGTCAGATAAGAAACAAGATCGATCAGGTTAAGCTACGCTTGCCGCGGTGGGTCCATGGATTGGTGACCATCTTTATATACTAAGACTCGGAAAGCACGTTTAGCCGTTGGTCCTGGCTGTCATTCGTGGATCTTTGACAGTCGTTACAGGTTTTCAGAATCCAGAAAGTCTTACAACTAGTCGTACCAACGGGTATCCTATTGCCTAGCGGCTCGACTGCCGAGGCAGTCCATGTAAAATACTAGTATCCAGCTGCATCCACAGACTGGAAGCCGACCCCAACATAGTTGGGAAAAGGCTAGGCAGATGATGTTTTGTTCGTCAGTCAGTGATATTTAAGATTCAAAAAATCAAAATCAAAAGTCATTTATTTAAATTAGGCACAAAATAATCAGCACTAATAAAATAATAATGAAATTTCTCTAATAATCTCCAATATTTAACGTCAAAATTGCAAAAGACAGTCCCCTAAAATCGCCCGCCCTTCACTGAGAAACTAACTTATTAATTTAGAAAGTACATAATGGTTTCTGCTTGATTTAACCCATCAAGTCAACCTCGAAAAGCAAATTCACTCAAATCAGATAGATAAATAAATATTTATCTATCTTATCGCTAAGTTCATAGGCGACCCTGCTTATGAACTTGGGTTATAACCAAGAATTCTTAAAACTTACCTGAAATTCATGAGCAAATTACTAATTAACTAGGCATCACTCATTCTTGTTGCTACTATTTATTTCTATTACCTCATCATCACATTATCAAAAGCCTAACCTTACGATAATTACAATGATAAATATTACATATCGTTCATACCACTGTCCTTATCACTGGCAAAATGTTTGCAAGTTTCTTGAAATAGTCAGATGATAACAGTATCTCGGCCTATCGCAAGCGGAATGTTTTGCTCGCAGTATTATACGGACCACTGTATACAACACACGAGAACTTTATATAAATAAAATTCTAATAAAACTGAAGAGTAATTTGACGAAAGAAGAAACAACAACAAAAGAAATTGAACAAAAACAAGAGGCCATAAAGGTCATTGGAAACAACAAAATGAATTTCACAAATAAAGTTGTAGTAGTGACAGGAGCTAGTTCAGGAATTGGAGCAGCATCAGCATTCCTCTTCGCGAAACACGGAGCAAAACTCACACTAATAGGCAGAGATGAACAAAGACTCAAAAACACTGCTGATAAGTGTCAAGAAGCCAATGGACTCCTACCGCTATGCCTCAGATTAGATCTTACAGCTAACGGAAGTTGTGCCACAGTGATAACAAAAACAATTGCTCACTACGAAAGAATAGATGTCTTAGTTAACTGTGCTGGTAAAATGCTCATGGGATCTCTATTCGATGACAGTATAGACACGTTTGACGAGATGATAGACATAAATCTTCGTGTCCCGTACAAACTAACTCACCTAGCGTTACCGTACTTAGTGAAAACTAAAGGGAACATAGTGAATTTGCACGCGACGAAATACACAAAATTCATACATGGCTTTCTACCTTATATGGTCACAAAAGCTGGTTTGGAAAGGTTCACTAGAAGTGCAGCTGTTGAATTGGCATCTGAAGGAGTCAGAGTGAATGCTGTACAACCCGGCTTGACAAGGACGAATATTTTGAAGAATTTGGCAATGGGTGAAGACGAGATGCAGCTGGTTTATGATCGTTTGTCGCATAAGATGAAGATCTTGGATCCTGAGGAGGTGGCTAAGATGGTGGTGTTTGTTGCTAGTGAAGTGTGTCCTAATCTGAATGGATCGGATATTGGTCTGACTGGTGCATCGTCGTTTATGTGATGGATTGGGTTGATGTGAATGGTTTAAGTCAAAGTGTCCTGTGACAGACAAAAGTGAATTTGGTTTTACTTGGAAAGAAAAGACAAAACGATGAAATAATGTTATGTTCGAAATAAAAATGTGAGTGCACACTCGTCTTTAGTAGGTTTAAGTAATTTTGTACAGTAAGGTTGTTAGTTAATTCTTATATAAATTAAAATTTTGAAAGAGCCATAAAGCTTTTGCATTTTCCTCCCTCTTTTTAAACACTTGAATATCATTAAAAAAAGTACCGAATCTTGTGACTTTTCCTTTTGGTGTCTTGATCAGATTATGGAGAAAAAGTGGTGCTCCATGCTCCACCGCTCAAGCTAAACTAGTCGCACTGTATATCACAGCTTTAACTTTTAGTTAGTGTTTTAAATACATATAGAGCAGTGGTCCCCAGGTAGCCCAGAGGTAACGGCCGCGACTTACGAGTTGTAGGTCATAGATTCGAACCCAGACAGGCGCTTTACTTTGTATAAATTATTTCATCACCACTGCTCTCAAGACGGTGAAGGTAAACATCGTGAGGAAACCGGCATGTCCTAGAACCAAAAATTCGAAAAAATGTGTCATCTCGGAACCCGCACTGGGTCCGCGTGGCAGATTACGGCCCACTCCCTCTCACAGAGAGGAACATTATAGGCTGATTATGCTATGTTTAAATACATTCCAAATGTTTCTGTCAAAATGATTTTCTGTATATTTCTTATCGCTCTTGGTGCCACGCATACATATTTATCCATGTTTATCTAACTTATTAGTATTACAGTCGTGTACTGATATTACATTGTTATCAAATTTGGGTTAGAAATAACAGCAAGTCAGTTTATGGTATATTTGTTTGTAGGTAATCTCTTTATAAAAGACTAGGTTCTGCCCGCGACTTTGTCTGCGTGAAATTTCTTGTTCCACCGACCGTTGCATTGCATCGCCTGTCCGTTCTATTTCTTCTTTTTGATAAGCGTTTATTCTGACGTTTTTCTTTTAGCTCTGCTCCTAAAGGTCCTTAGCATGATGTTAAAAAACTTATAGCCTACCTCAAGAATTGGTCTATTAAATGCAAAAAGAACTTTGTTAAATCCAACAGTTTTAGAGATTAGTACGTTCAAACAAACTAACTCTTTAGCTTTAAGGTTTTTCCTGCAACTACCCAAAAATTAATTCTGCTGTTGGTCGTATCTTGGGTTGCGTTTGATTCCCAGCCCAGAAACAAAAATCTGTAGACCATACAAATATATACACAAAAATATATAAATAAAATAATAATAATATAAAAAAAATAATATATATATATCTAATAATATATTCAATATGTATTGCTGCATGAAACATCAAATAACTGATATAGTATTCTGACATATATCGCATCGTACCTAAAACAATCACAAAATTCACTCCAATATTCTGAACCCAACGTCATTGATATGCAGCGCTCGATCGACATTGACGGACAGGCAGACAATGACAGTAGCACGATTATAGACGCAGATTACATTACCTTATCGAGAGCCATCGCATTTGATGGGATTACTGGTTTACCAGTCTGGTTAATGTCGAGATAGACCAGATCATGTCAGAATTAGCTGGTCGGTGATTTAGTTTTTGGAACGTAATGGTTTTATCTTTGAAATGGTTCCTTTTTTTTTCAAACCAAGAAAATACCATACAGATTGAGTGGACCAGTCCAGTCAATGCATTTGTCAGTATGCATGCAGCTCCACTCAAAACTTAAGGAGCTCAACGACATATTATCTCTCTCTACTATCAAATCCATTTAATCATAGTGTAGATCATCTTTATTTTTTTCTTTAAATTGAGCAAAGAGCTTTGTATTAGTTAATTCCTTTATCGCAGCAATATAGTCGATTATTCTAACATCAGGCAGTTTTGTTTGTATTAAAACGTTTTTTTTTTTATCAGAAAACTTATCGGCAACACTAAAATTAATTAAAATTTCATATCAGCTGATAACTTTACTATTACATAACATTTTTCAAGCTGTACTGCAGGTCTTGGTTCATCATCATCGTAATTTCAGCTGAAAGTCGTCCACTGCTGTACATAGACCTCTCCCCAAAGCAAGTAATGTAGTTGGTGTTGGTTGCTCCAATAAAAATTCCGGAATAAACTGAATAAAGATTTCAATAGTAAATCTCATAGGAAACTGATTACAATGAGTTTTTCTTATAAAGTTTCTGCTTACTTTGAGAGGTTGAAAATGCCAGAGATTGCCTCGATCTTATTACCTGTCATTTTGTTTGCGTACTTGAAAATTTAAACTACTATGATTTTCTTCAGAAAACTGACGATACATGTGAAATATTGTATCTACTCGGCTCAGACATACATATCTAAAACGTAACGGGTGTAAAAAGACACTTAAGGAAGCTGAGAGTCACTTGTACTCCCCGTCATTGTAATATATTTTTTGTACTGGACCATATCTGGGAACCTTCTGGTTACGGTGATATTGAAGGTCAAAATTCCAACGTTTACTGAGGTTTTTTTTACGAAAACAAGGTTTTTTTTATTTTATAACACAACTTTCAATACCCCCACGGCCGTACCGTTGCATGCATCCATAAGCACAATGTTTTGCGTGTGTTGCATTGTATTGCGCACTACCGCAAACACCAAAAATAATTACGTGCCAGCAATTATTTTTGTGCAATGTTACTTAGGGCTTATTTTTCCAACGCCAGGTAATTTTATCGGAGGAATAATTTTGAATTTTTGACAGTTCTTCCGTACAAAATCTGTCAGACGTCAATTTTATTCCACGAATAAAAATTAAAAATCATGATCTGGCGATTGAAGAATTAGCCATTAGTTTGAAGTAGGTACAGAATGCGTAGTTTACGGAATCACATAGCTGTCTTCTTACACCCTGTATAAATGCCAAAATCAAAATCAAAAGTAATTTATTCGAATTAGGCTGAGAATCAGCACTTATCGAACGTCAAAATAAAAAAGACAGTCCCCCAAAAACGCCCGCCCTTCACCACTTCCTAGTGCTATCGCTGGGATGAAGAAGTAGCGCAACAAACTCCCCAGCAGCACAGCTGTCTGTTCAGTCCAAATTCTCAAACTCGTATTTTCTAGTCCATGAGATAAAAACTCAGGCACGGCTTCATCAATCTTCGACCACAACTCCGCCTCTTATTAACAAAATAGCTTCTCGCAATCAAATAAGTAAAACTTTGGATGAGCTCCCCTTATCTTTTAAGTTTAAACTTTTAATCAACTTGGGAACACCACAGTCTTTGAGAGATGCACAAGATTGAATGAAGGCGAGGTTCGGAGATATAGAAGAGGAGTTGTTTAATTGTTTAATAAAATTGTGTTATGCTTCATAACATAATCTTTGAAGGGTCAAAGGGGATGAAAGGCCTTCCTTACTCCTCGCACAGGTATCGCAAAGGGTAATGGAATTAGGTATACAAGATTTACAGCAGCGTTCTTCTATTTTAAGGCCGCCCAATCAATTTTGAAGTCATCTTGTGAATAAAACTTGTCTACAGTTATGGTATATCATAGCTATTAAAATTAAACAATGTAAGCTACTCATAGATTGTGAGCAGATTGATTTGTGTGCAGTTGTGGCCCAGGCCGCGACTACAGCTATCAAAACGGTGAAGGAAAACATCGTGAGGGAACCGGCATGTCCTAGAACCAAAAATTAGAAGACATGCGACATCTGCCAATCCGCTCGCGCGCGCGTGTCGTAGTAGATTACGGTCCACTCCCTCTCTGAAAGGAGGCCTGTGTCCCAGCTGTGGGAACATTATAGGCTGATTATGCTCCGCATAGATTTAATAATCTAAATCTAAAACAACTTCAATTATATCTTTGAAGAAGTTTTGTTTTAATGACTTATCAATAAAAGGCGAAAGACTATCGCTAGCTGATAGCTTTTGACGGACCAATTCATATGTGTCCTGCGGGCTTGGGGACGCAGGAAACATGACGCAGAGAAAAATATAAAAACGAACAAGCTTGCTTAGAATCTACAATCAGATTTCGGACCATACAGGAAGGTTCGAAGTTCAGTGCAGATGCAGTACTAGAACACTATTGAGCTTGCCATCAAAGCTACGATAGAAAACGAATAAATATCTGAACGATGAGAACTGTAATATGACGATATCATCCATAAAACTTTTACAACCATCTGCTGCTTCTCATCAAGTGACATAATATTCAAAATCTATCATTTATATAGTTATCGTCATTCATATTCGTATGTAGGAAAACTTTGCACCAAGTCAATGTTAGGTACTATTTAAACGGCTATGATATGTGGGTAGACGAGAATTTAACGAGATTTTCTTCTTTAGATATGCTCGCGGCGTTTCATCAGTTCGTAATGTGTTAAGTACAAGTAAGTGGCTTTTGATACAGACCATGTGTGGGAGTCAAAAAATATGAATCGAGTTACAAAGAGAATCTAGGAAATTCTAATAGATTGTTCTTGGGATTTGTAGGACCGACTTACGAATTTGTAGGTCGTGTTATATGT